>CM051026.1:45965379-47252879 GCA_027627225.1 Congeria kusceri
GAGTTTCTGGCATTTTTTCTAAAACAAACTGTATAGCAGGGGCAAATTAAACAAAATTTAAATAAATCTCGAGATACTGCGTGGGAGCATTTTTCTACATTTCAAAAGAGTGACCCAACTAGAATGGGTACACACAGAATTCACCCATGGTGTTACAGTACCCCGAAGGTAAAAATGGATACTTAGAGACAGAATTCACAGCCATATCCTTTAAGTATCAAGAAGGTTAGTATCTATACTGCCGCACCTGATGGTTAGAATGCCCCCACATCATGGTTACTTGACTATGCCCACATCTTACAATACCCAGAAGGTTAGAAGCCAACAGCCTTAATCAAAATTGCCAGAATAAAATACCCACAGTATATCTTTTGTGTACCGAAATGATCAGTATGGAAAATGGATACCCACAGACAAACCCAATGCCTAGCAGCATCAAAGTTATTACAATGGATATCCACATGCCGCCCCCACATCATAAAAGTATACAGATGGATAGAATGGATACCCACAAACCGGTTACACAGCCTTACATTTCTTAGGTGTTTAAACATGAATACCCATTTACAGAATTACAAAATTGCAGTACCCAGAAGTTAAGAACGGATAACCATGTACCGCACCCACATCCTAAATTCAGAATGTTAGAATGGATAATAAAAAACTGCCCCACATTACTCAGTAATTTAGAATGCGTACAGACTGCACGACCTAACATTACCATATCTGCCACAGCCCAGATGATTAATATATATACCCACATACTGCCGAACGTTAACAGAGTAACCGGATGGTTAGAATACCCCAACGTCCCCCAATCGGCCATCATGAATATCCACAGACTACGCCCACATCCTACAGTACCGAAAAGGTAAGAATGAATACCAACGGACTGCCACAACAGCCTTATTAGTACTTGCCGGAATAAATACCCACTGACTTCACATATATCCTTTGAATACCGAGATGGTTAGAATGGACACCCACAGACAGCACCCACCGCTTTACATAATCCATATTGTAAGAAGAGCTGTCTCAGGACAACGCGCTCGACTATTCAATCGCTTTTGTCATAGTTATGGGCCTTACCACAACAAAGCTAAAATGCTGGTCATAGTTATGTACCTTGGCCAGTATTCTGACATAATGGCTCCGAAGACATGTGTGAAGTTTCAAATGAATATCTGTAGTAGTTACAGAGATATGTACTTGTTGCACGCAAACCGTAACCTGAATTTTCAAAGTACAAAATGGGGCACAATTCTCCTAAATTGCAGGACCTTATACAATGACCCTGAAGACATGAAGTTTCGATTGAATATCCCCCCCTCCCCCCCCCCCCCCCACACACACAGCATAAAAAAACACAGGTGGCTATAATTAATTCCCACAAACAGCTCTCACAACCTTACAGTAAACAGATTATAAGAATGGATACCCATATAACGCACCTACATCCTTACAGTGCCAAAAATGTAAGAATGGACCAGAACCCCGCGCACAGCATAACAGAACTTAGAAAGTTGGTTTAAACATATTTATTACCACATAATTATATGAATATGGAAAGTTGTTACTGGATTTTTGTAAAATGTCAAGCTTAAGAATAGTGAATTGCAGACTATGTGCGGATAGTAATATTGGAAAATATACATTTGTTAAATCACATGGTTGTAGTACTATTGATCTTGTGCTTTGTAAAAGTAATATGTTTCCATATTTTCAAACGTTTGAAATGTTAGATCCTAATATTGTGTCTGACATAAATGGATGTGCAGACAATGATGTAAATAAATTGCTATACATGTCTAAAATTGGATAACAGAACTAAATAACTCATCTAGAGCAAAAAGTTACAATATGTTTTGTAAATTTGAATTACAACCTTATCTAAAACATGTCAGTTTAATAGTTTAGATTTGATCTTTGTAAATTGAGAGCTTCTTCACATAGGCTAGAAGATGAGTTTGTTAGAATGTTCACTGTATAATGATATTAAAAAACTATATGTTAAGAAGCATTACTGGAAAAGACCAAACGTACCCTAATTTATAGAATTAATGCAAGCCGACAATGTAATTATTTACAGAAACTAAGCTATGTATGTCCATAAAGCGTTTATTCAAAGAAACCAATACACATATTACGATTAATATTTCCGTAAATGTATTCACACTTCTCGCTCCACATGTTGCTATGTATATTTATTGATATTTTGCTGTTGTTGACTATAGCATTGCTAATATTTGTATTTCTTATCGCAACCTGTTGTAATTTATTTATGTTTAATTCAGTCGAGAATTAGTATTACACAGATGACCACTATGCATGCTTTTATATATATTTGTGTACTACTTCATGTATACTCATGGACTGTATGTCTGATGTATATTGAATAAACCATTATTAAAACCATTATTATAATTACAAAGTCGACATGGGATTTGGCTGAAAGGTGGTCCTTATAACACGCAGATGTCATGAAGAATTAAAAGAACGAAAAACAAAATGAGACATGATAAAATTTTGGGCAAAATACAACATGCACATTTGAAGCGAAATGCAAGATATGGATTTGTCCATATAAGTAATTGAAAAAAAACAATGATAGATAAACAAAAACAGGGAGAGATAGATAGAGGAAATTAGGCGGGCTGCCAAAATCTCTTGGAACTTTGGATGTAGGATTGAACTTATTTGAATATAGGACTATTTTGATCGACTGAGAGCGAGATATCGCCATACAGAAGCACGTATAGGGTTAGAGAGCAGATCTCTGACACACCATTGAGTAGCTGAACACGTGGTTCTCTGCACTTCGTACAGTGAAAGAAGAAGTGATTGCAGTCTTCAATTACTCCACAAGATAGACAGTTAGGTGATTCAATGATATTCTTGTAAAAGAGATCGGTAGCAAGAGCACTGCAATTGGTTGGTATGTAAAATTTGGTGTTTACGCGTTCCATAATAGTAATGCTGTGGAATAGATTCTCTGTAAGCGTTTAACAAGTTTTTAAATGAAGAAATAGATGAGGCATTTTGTATATGATCAGGTAGCGAGTTGAAACTGGCTATAGTTGCAGGTAGAGATGTGTTTTTATAAAATGTTTTTCGGAAAGGGATGTGTTGTCGCTACTATTCCGTAACGAATATGGAACAGACCCACCTATTGTTAGGGGGATAAGGTTAGCAAAGGTAATCGGGGACATGGGCATTTTTCATTTTGTAACAAAGAATGAGTTTGTAGCAGCGGCATTTGCAGTAATAGTAGTGGTGGTTGTAGCAGTCGCATTTGCAGTAACAGTAGCCATGTCTGTAGCAGTGGCATTTTCTGCAATTAAAAGCGAGGTCTCGATAAAAGGTATCTATGTATGAAGTTTCAATGCTTTCTAAAGTTAATGAGCGGAAACCTTTTTTTTTTAGTAACATTGACCTTGACCTTGACCCCACCCATATGCAATCCCAAGCGAGGTCTCGATATAAGGTATTTATGTATTAAGTTTCATTAACATATCTCAATGCGTTCTCAAGTTATTAAGCAAAAACAGTTTTTCTATTTTTAGAAACAGTGACCTTGACCCCGCTAACCCCAAAAGTGAGGCCTTGCTATATGGTATCTATGTATGAAGTCCCATTACAATAGCTCAATCTATTCTCGAGTTATAGAGATATGGAGTTGTTGCACGCAAACCTTAACCTGACTTTTTAAAGGGGAATAATTCTGCTAAAATGCTGGTAACAGTTATGGGTCTTGACCTTATACAATGACCTTGAAGGCACGTGTGAAGATTCAGCTAAATATCTGTAGTAGATATAGAGGTATGGAGTTGTTGCACGCAAACATTTGCCTGATTTTCTAAGTACAAAAAAAGTCCTTTGAATATAAACTTTAACCAGAAAATCTAAGTAAAAAGGGGGCATAACTCTGTCAAAATACAAAATAGACTTATGGGTAATGTTGCCCCTGTACTAGAGTTGATGATAAAGGTAAGTTCCAAGTTTCAAGTTAATAACTTATGTAGTTTTGAAGTTACACAACTTTTGAATATAAAGTTTTAACAGAAAATCTACGCGAAAACGGGATATAACTCTATCAAAATACAAAATAGAGTTATGGGGAATGTTCACCCTGATACTGGAGTTGATGACAAAGATATATTCGAAGTTTTAAGTGAATAGCTTTTGTAGTATTGAAGTTACAAAACTTTTGAATATAGGATTTCCGGTAAAGGCGCCACATGGGGCGTAATTCAACGGTCTGCATAGTTGTCCTCTAATAGTAAAAGTATATAAAGGATCTATAAAATATCTAAGCTTTGAATTCAGCTGGGGGCCATGTGCCCCCTTTGGCACTATCTTCCATCACCCGAAAAATCTGTGCATGATCATTATGTAATTTAATGCACAATTGTTGGCGATAAGGAAACATACATGTATTTAGTGTAAAGATATGTAAACATATTCACCAATACATTCAAGAACAACACTGCACAGTACAGTGACGTGATACATTGCTTTTTTTCAATTTAGTACCTCTGTCGATACGAATTTGAAAGCAGTAGGTTTAAAACAAGAGCTGGCGGAGGACAGCGCTCTCGACTTTTGTGCTTGTCGGAGTTACTGGTGTGTTTTTTTCTAAAACAAGAAATATGGAAATTCCACGAAAAACCAAATGTTTTGAATCAAATGCATTTAAGTCAGCACATCAATACAATTTTTAGTATTATTAATTATTATTTATTTATTATTAATATATCATTTTGTTCACGATTAATTGAGCAGAAACTTTTAAAAAAATATTTTTAGTAACAGCGACCTTGACCTTGACCCCACAACCACCCCACATGCAATCCCAAGTAAAGCATTGCTTAAGGGTATCTATGTATGAAGATTCATTCACGAGTTAGAGAGTGGAAATCAAAAGTTGACGCTGCCACCCCACCCGCGGGAATGTAAAATTTCTAAGTGTAAAAAGGCTCATAGTTTTGACAAATTTCAAACTAGAGTTATCACAATTGGCCTATGGGTTCATTTTAATATAGTGAATAAATGTTTCAAGTTTGAATGAAATCCCGTAAGCCATTCCCGAGGAACTAGCTAACCAAAAAACTAATCCAAATAGCTTATATGTACAAATTTTAAGTGTAAAAAAGCCCATAATTTTACCAAACTTGCCAAACTTGGCCTATAGGCTAATTTTAATATGGGAAATAAATCATTTCAGTTCGAATGAAATCCCTCAAGCCGTTTTTAAGAAACTAGCTTACTGAAAAACATTAACCTGCCTGGACGCCGTCGCCGGGAGGAGTAGAATGGCTAGACTTTTTTTCGAAAGCGGGTTGGCCTAGTTAGTAAGTTTATATGAAAATTAAACGTCGACATTCCAAGGTAATAGCCCCAAAACTGGTGCACTAATGTAACAGACCCATATTTATAACCAAATGCACCACTGAATGACAACCCAATGGTTCACTATATATATTCACTTTCACTGTATTAATTTTTTTTTATTAACACTTTAAAATTCTACCTTTAAATATTTGTCTTTCAATAATCAATTCCTTTCCATGACACGACCAGTTGACTTAAGTGAGCCGGTGTTTCTGTGCAGGAGTTGTCAAACTGCACTGAACACGCGCAGCACATGGAGATGTTTCTGCACTGTAACAAAGTGAAATCAGTAACTCTTTTTAAATGGACTTATTCGTGTATTTTCATAATTTTTAAAATTATTATACAGCACCATAACTACAAAACCAAGGTATGGACGTAATAAAACTAGAACTGCCACTGTCATGGGGCAAATCGCCCTCGCATGCTTCTTTGTCACAAGGATAATAATACAAGCAACATGTAGTTTTGAGGTGTTAAAATGTATTCAATAAACTGGGGAAAGAAATTGACAAAGGGGAATACCTCGGTAAATAATGCAGCAAAAGTTATAATTCAGATCCCCGAATGCACTGTCAGTAAGTGCGACCGTTGGCACCACAATATATGTATTTGTAAATAACAGTAAATGAACAATGCAAACTTAAATTATTTCAGTCTAAATGGCTGCACTAGAAAAACTTATGAAAAACTTTAACCAAAATATCTAAGTTAAAAGGGGGCATAAATCTGTCAAAAAACACAACAGAGTTCTGAGGGTTGCTTCCCCTAGTGAAGACGTTCAGAGTTAAAAAGTATTGTAATTTTCAGGCAAATAACTTTCTAAGTATTCAAGACATTGGACTTTATCCAAATAGAGAAGTAAAAAAGGGACATAAATCTGTCAAAACACAAAACAGAGTTATGGGGCTTGCTCTCCCTGGTGGAAATAGTGATAATTAAGAAGAATTATACGTTTCAAGTACCTTTGATAGTATTGAAGATATTGGACATGATAAAAAACTTTAACCTTGGCCGAACGGATAAACGTACGTACGAACGGTTCGATTTTAATATGATTTTTTTTTAAACAAAATATTTGGACAGTAGGGGCCAATTAAACTCGTTCTTGAGTTACTGAAACGTAAGCATTTGTATGAATTTTCAAAACAGTGTCGTTGACCTTTACCTTGACCCCACCTGCCCCATATGCAATATCATGCAATGTCTCGCTATACAGTATCTATAAATTGACTTTCATTAAAATAGTTAATTCTGTTATCGAGTTATTGAGCAGAAACTGTTTTTTCTATTTTCAGTAACAGTGACCTTGACCTTGACCCCACCCAACCCACCCCAAATGCAATCCCAAGTTAAGTATTGCTTTAGGGTATCTATGTATGAAGATTCATTCTCGAGTAAGCGAGTGAAAATAAAAAGTTGACGCCACCACCTTACCAGCGGGAATGCAAAATGTTGAAGTGTTAATGTTGACAAAATTCAATAAAGGGAATAAGTGGTTTAAGTTTGAATGAAATCGCTCAACCATTCCCGAGAAACAAGCTTACCGACAAACTTGAACCTATCCAATAAGCTTATATGTAAAATTCTAAGTGTAAAAAGGCCCATAATTTTGACAAATGTCAAACTAGAGTTACCAAACTTGGTACATAGGTTCAATTTAATATGGGGAATAAATGTTTTAAGTTTGAATGAAATCCCTCAAGCCATATCTGAGAAAATAGATTAGGCAATACCAATTTGATTATATGTTTAGCATCCTCGGGCTGGTAGGTTTTTGGATGCCTGAAAGAAGAAAAAACACAACAATATTGACAATGTGAAAAATCGAATTGGAAAGCATAAAATAATTTGAAAATAATGACTTTTGGATGTTTTTTTTCTTCAAATATTTGCAATAACAATGTGCAACTAGTCAATTTACATAGTTAAAATACTGTGTTAAAGTAGGTTCCCAATATGAATATGATATAAAACAGTTTTGCAGGTAAACATATACTTTAGCTTGTACCACTGCCATGAATAAGTTGTGAAAGAAAACTGTTTTTTTTATCGACTTATTGTTTGTTTTTTCCTGCCTGTTTGGTAGGCTTCGAAAAATCACATATAATCACATTTGTATGGCCTTACCGAAAAACGGTATGGGGAATTAATGCTTTTAAATTTGAATGAAATCCCTTAAGCCATTCATAAGAAACTAGCTTACCGAAAAACTTTAACCTAGCCCGAACGCCAACGCCGACAACGACGCCGGGGCGAGCAGAATAGCTTGCCTTTTCTCCGAAAAGTCGAGTTAAAATGTATAAATATTTTTAACAAGATAAAATATAAGCGGTCTATACTCGTCAATATAGCCCGAACATCTTCATATACGGTAACACCTTCAGTTGCTGCTCCGTGGGTATACTACACAGCTGGTGATTGTGTCTGTGTAGAAACTGCCAACGAGTTTCACGGAACACGGGCAATGTGGAAATGTTTTCTCAAATTAAAGACAGTGAACATGGTCATTCGTTGTAAACATATTTCGCACATATTTTGAAACTAAAAATATTTTTCCTTCAAAATAAAATGGGGTGCTCACCATAGACTGAAAATAAGACACCCATGACACCCAGCTGTCTAACCAGCTGCTCCTGAACCAACCACGAATCAGCTGCTCATGAACAATCAACAAACTTCTCAGGTGCCCATGAACCAATCAACCAACTTCTCAGATGCCCATGAACCAATCAAACAACAGTGCAGCTGTCTAACCAGCTGCCCATGAACCAATCAACTAACTACTCAGATGCCCATGAACCAATCAATCAACAGCGCAGCTGTCTAACCAGCTGCCCATGAACCAATCAACCAACTGCTCAGATGCCCATGAACCAACGACCAATAAGCGCAGTTGTCTAACGAGCTGCTCATGAACAAATAAACCAACTTATCATGTGCCGATGAACCAACGACCAAACAGCGAAGCTGTCTAACCAGATGCCCCTGAACCAACCACCAAACAGCGCATCTGTCTAAATAGCTGCCCCTAAACCAACCAGATGTCTAACCAGCTGCCCATGCACCAACCCTCCAACAGCGCAGCTGTCTAACCAGCTGCGCCTGTACCAACCACCCAACAGCGCAACTGTCTAAACAGCTGTCTAACCAGCTGCGCCTGAACCAACCACCCAAAAGCGCAACTGTCTAACCAGCTGCGCCTGATCCAACCACCCAACAGCGCAACTGTCTAACCAGCTGCGCCTGAACCAACCACCCAATAGCGCAGCTGTCTAATCAGCTGTCTAACCAGCTGTCTAACCAGCTGCACCTGAACCAACCACCCAACAGCGCAGCTGTCTAACCAGCTGCTCCTGAACCAACCACCCAACAGAGCAACTGTCTAACCAGCTGACCATGCACCAACCACTTAACAGCGTAGCTGTCTAACAAGCTGTCTAAGCACCTGTCAACTGCGCAGCTGTCTAACAAACTGACCGTGAACCAACCAACTGTGCATCTGTCTAACCAACTGACCGTGAACCAACCAACTGTGCATCTGTTTAACCAACTGACCGTGAACCAATTCAACTGTGCATTTGTCTAACCAACTGACCGTGAACCAACCAACTGTGCATCTGTCTAACCAGCTGCCTGTGAACCAACCAACTGTGCATCTGTCTAACCAACTGTCCGTGAACCAACAACCACCCACCGACCAAATGCTAATAAACCAACGAACGTCCAACCATCTGTCTTCGTGGTTTAATGAGCGGTTATGAAAATAATCTTCGTACAAAACTGTTTTCTTATGTTATGAAATGGAAACAAACATTTTCTATTGAAATGAATCCATAGGCCAATTTTGATAACTCTAGTCTGAAATTGTTCGAAATTATGGGCCCTTTTACACTTAGAAATTTTACAAATAAGCTATTTGGATAAGTTAAAGTTTTTCGGTAAGCTAGTTTCTCAGGAATGGCTTGATGTGGAGTGGATGTGGTCAAGGTCAATGTCGCTGTTACTCAAACTAGAAAAAACACTCAAGAACAAATAGAAATTTTAATAATAAAGAAATTATAATAACTTATATGTGGTAGATGGGGTCAAGCTAACTGTTTGAAAATTAGAAAAATGCTTTCCACTCAGTATCTTGAGAACGAAATTAACTTAAATGTTTAATTAGCTACGACTATCCATACAGTTTGTTTTAGAAAATAATGCCAGTAGCTCTGACAAGCACAAGAAAAGTCCAGCGACAGCTCTTGGTATATTGGGATAAGTAAGTCGAATAAATGAGACGTTTAACGCGTATTTAGTGCTTCTTTTTGATGGGGCTAAATTCGCTGTTATAACCAATATTGCCCATATTAACAGAAGCTCAATATTGGCACAGGGCCTAACTTGTTATTCATACTTATATTTGACCGTTGATCTTTAAGTGTGTCCTTGACCTTGGACCTAGTTCTGGCGGGTGACACATTGTCTTGCAATGGTTATCACTTAAGCCAAGTAATTTGAAAATCCTTTAATGCTGGGCAAAGTTATTACGTGGACAACAATCGTAACATATTTATATATATTTAACCTTTAAGTGTGACCTTGACCTTGGACCAATGCACCTGGTTCTTGCACGCGATGCATCGCCGCATATGCTTATCACTTATGCCAAGTTGTTAGAAAATCCTTCACTCCTAGACAACATTATGCGCCCGACAGTGTCTATTGCTTAAATTCTTATATATGACCATTTACCTTTAAGTGTGACCTTGACCTTGGACCAAGGGACCTGGTTCTTGCGCGTGACACACCGACTCACCATGCTTAGCACTTCTGCCAAGTTATTTTAAATTTCGTCCCTGCTCCACACAGGGTCTATGGCTTAATTCTTATATTTGACCTTTGACATTTAAGTGTGACATGGACCAAGGGACCCGATACTTACGCGCGACACACCGTTTCACCACTTCTGCCAAGTTATTTAAAATTCCTTCCCCGCTCGACAAAAGTATGCACCGGACAGTGTGCATGGCTTTAATTCTTATATTTGACCTTTGACCATTAAATGTGACATTGACCATGGACCTAGGGACCTGGTTCATACTTGTGCCAAGTTTTTGTTTTTAAATTCCTTCCATTCTGGACAAAATTATGCTCCGGACAGGGTATATGGCGAAAAATTCTTATATTTGGCATCTGACCTTAAAGTGTGACCTTGACCTTGGACCTAGGGACCTGGTTCTTGCGCGCAACACACCGTCTCATTATACGTACCCACGTAAACTCAATCTTCCCCATCATTGATGGTGGGGGCATAGATTGTTTTAAAATAAATCGTTCGAAAGTTACTCTACATCGGTTTGGGAGGTACCTGTACAATGTACAATGTTCAAGTATAAGGTCGTATTTAAAACGCGCATATGTTTAACCTGGACGAGCTATCTAGTATACTGTACCATCTTTGTTCCTTTGTAGTGAGTCATTATTTTATAATGTTGCAACAATTAGACCTGAGTAATAGTTTCCGAAAGAAAACTATTTGTGTATACATATGTTTTTGGTAGTCATAACACGGACTTGTGCTCCGCAGGCTACGATTCTACGATACATGTAATTACTGATGGAGTCGGTTAATCCTTTTAACATTTCAAAATCACTTAAGACATTAGTGAATCTGTCACTCGTTTTCACATTGAATTTATTAACATTATTTGCTTTATTATATTTTTAAATGATACAAAGGTAATTTAAATCAATCAATAACATAACATTTAAACAAGAGCCGTCTCATGACAGCGCGCTCGACTATTCACTCCGCTTTAATAGTATTTATATTCTGTCAGTGAACTAACATAATGACCATGAAAACGTATGTGGAATTTCAATTGAATATATGCAGTAGTTACAGAGTTATGTGCTTGCACACAAACTTTAACCTGAATATTTCTAAGTACAAAAAGGGGCATAATTCTGCTAAAATGCTGGTCACAGTAACGGGCATTGGCCAGTGACCTGTGAAGTTTCAGCTGAATATCTGTTTTAGAGATATTTACTTGCACGTAAACCTTAACCTGAATTTTCTAAATACAAAAAGGGGCATAATTCTGCTAAATTGCATGTTAGAGTAATAGGTCTTTGTCAGTGACCTTACATAATGACCCCAAAGATATGTATAAAGTTGCAATTGAATATCTGAAGTAGTTAAAGATATATACTAGTTAAACGCAAACCTAAACATGAATTTTCTAAGTACAAAATGGGGCATAAATCTGCTAAATTGCAGGTCAGAGTTATGGGCCTTTGTCAGTGACCATATATAATGACTCTGAAGGAATGTGTGAAGTTTCAATCTGTTGAAGATATACAGATATGCACTTGTTGCACGCAAACTTTAACCTGAGTTCAAAAAGGGGCATAATTCTTCTAAATTGCAAATTAGAGTTATTAGCCTTGGTCAATGACCTCATATAATGATCTCGAATACATGCGTGTATAACTCTGTAGTAAAAAGTTACAGAGATATGGACTTATTGCACGCAAACCGTAACCAGAGCATTACCAGAGCCGACGGCGACGCCGACGAACGGGTCAGTAGTATATTTCGAACTTGCGAACTAAAATGGGCATAATTCTGCTAAAATGCTGGTCTTAATTATGGGCCTTGGCCAGTGACCTTACATAATGACCCCGAAGACATGTGTCAAGTTTTAATTGAATATCTGTAGTAGATATTCAGCTATGAAGTTGTTGCAAGCAAACTTTAACCTGAATATTAAGTACAAAATGGGGCATAATTCTGCTAAATTGCAGGTCATAGTTATGGGCCTTAGTCAGTGACCTTATATAATGACCCCCAAGACATATGTGAAGTTGCAATTTAGTATTTGTAGTAGTTACAGAGATAAGTACTTGTTGCACGCAAACCGTAGTCTGAATTTTCTATGAACAAAAGGGGCATAATGATGGTGAATAGTCGAGCTAATGAATGAATAAATGAATGAATGAATGAATAAATTAATGTAAAGTTAGTCTAGTTCTTATCTACACCGATCTCTCTGCCCCCCCCCCCTCCTCCCCAACTCATGCACGCAAACCTTAACTTGTTTTCTAAGTACAAAAAGGGGCGTAATTATGCTAAATTACAGGTCAGATTTTATAGGTCTTGGTCAAATAGTAACTCAATATTTCAATTGAATATCTGTAGTTGTTACAGAGATATGAAATTGTTGTACGCAAACCTTAACCAGAGCATTACGCCGACGCCGACGAACAGGTGAGTTGCATAGCTCGGACTATGCGGTGAATAGACGAGGTAATGTAATAGTTGGAGCACTCTTTGACCGAAATATGTTAGTTATTTAACGAGCCCGCAGGACGAGATTAAATAATTAACATATTGAGGTCAAAGGATGCTACAAGTGTTTTATACCATATTAACCTATCAAATCGCAACTTTCCACGATGCCGATCCCATGGGTGTTTGCTAGACGTCACGTGATGTCTAACACGTGTTTTTGTTTCCAAATTTAGCGCTGTCATTAGGTCACGTGATGTCTATGCCAGAATCATGAGTGCCGTTTCCGAATTTTAGCGCTGTCGCATCGACTATCTCCGGAATGCTCCGTAAGATAGATCTCGTGTCTATCATGGAGCCATCTTGGCTTGATACACCCAACGGTGATCCGCCTGTGTTATAGGGCTATACACGACGCTCGTTGAAACAGCACCACATTTTGATGTCGAAACGATGATAAATGAGGAAAGGTAGACGTATATTTTACAGGCATATTGACCTATTATCCAAAAGGCTAACTATGCAAATATTACTTCAAGAAATTATAATCCGGTATCGAAACTAATTCTAGTGTTTACAAACTATCCAAACTTAAAGCGAAACTAGACTTAATAGTGAAACAGATGTTAAGTTAAATTACACTGATAAAAACAAGGTTTTGAGGAAGAATCAAATAAAGATAATGAAAATGTCTACACAATACCCGCTGCCATTGCGTTTTACTACTGGCTTTGAAAAAGGCCTTATATGTCAGGTAAAATTACATTATGTTATTATCATTAAGTATTATGATATTCTTCAGTATATCTAGTTCGTTCATTTTTATACAATAATTAAATATATGCAATTCAATAGTATTTCTGTTATTCTTCTGCTTCATTTCTTCTTCTTCTTATTATTATTATTATATCATTTGTTTCATTTTATTCATTAACTTTTATCTAATGTCCATGGTTTCTTATTAGTAATTTACCATAAGTTATTCTGATTATAGTGTTTTTGCAGCATTAATATTATTACTTAAGCTATGAATAGTTGGCATAATTCTTGTTAACTAGTACAACTAATTTAAGTCTAAATAGTCTTTTACTTTTTGTTTATGTTTACCTTTACATCGCATGCTTAATTACAAAATGTTCCTTAAAATTTAGTCACGTCTCTTTTTTACAGGTGAACTAAATTTTGCGAGTCTGTGATTAATATAGTCATCTCCCGAAGAATATCAAACCTGGCTGTGACTAGTATCCCTACAAGATAGAAACTCGACTAGAGTGTAAATAATCTGGCAGACCAACCAAATATAATCCAAGGATATAATGAAAGACTGCCAGTTTTATGTAAATATGACTATGATACTATGATACTATGATACTATGACAATTTGTTGATTGAAATGAAAGGAACACGGGTTGAATTTACCATCATGTACTGTGACAATTTTAGGCTGTTTTCAGCTTCTGTGTCCTGAACTTGCAATACCTTAATGTATTTGAAGCATATATATTTTATAACTGGTTATACATTTATATAGCTTTGAATAATGCTTTGATATATTTCCCATATAAAATGTATATAATAATATTTAAAATATGTATTAGTATATATTAATATAATTATAACGTCATTATAACAAATGCGATAGAGGGAAATAAGAATATTTTCAAAACACATAATCACTTACAAACTTGAGAAGTGATATGAAAGAAATACAGATATTTTTATGTGCCTGAACTGTGACAATATGACAATTTTGAAATGTATGGACACATCCAGCAGCTACATTGTGGAATTAATGAAATCAGTAACATAGCGTTATTTCTACAAGCAAGTAGGCAACCCAGACAGGACATTTTCTATGATAGTATTCAGTTATATCTAGCCAGTAGAAACACATGAAATATGCTTTTATTAACAAAATTACCAATTATACTGTATTTAGTGATGTATCTGCAATGATGAACTTTGAAGGAAACAGTATGCATCTATATAGTGTAATGAATTTAATGGTGATCACCTTATTTGTTGTAAAGTTCTGTTTTTAACAAATTATAACCATTTAATATCAATTTTCTCCTGAAATCAAACATGAAAGTGACATTTACACAATATATGAAATATAACAATCTGTACTCATCTGGTTTATTTAACTATATTTTTGTATGCATTTATATGTGCAATGCTTATAACAAATTGAAGTACTGTAATTTTTTTTTTGTGTGGTAAATTAATTCCCTAACTGAATTGACATAATTACTGTCAGCTGAATACATGGTCAGTGGGGATAAATGATTGTATTGATCTTATGGTAGATATTTTTCAGTATTTTCTTGTGTTCCAAAGTTGTTTTGTGATTATTTTTTTCAATTAGAACAAAATATGAGTGTTATAAGAATATTTTTTTTTGTGCTTTTGAAGTTGGCTTATTGAAAACAAGTGGATCAAAATGATGCAGGGCACGTCATTTGCTTGAGTCAGAAATGAGAAAATTGCAATTTGCTTGCATCAAAAAGCAGGATTTGGCATCAATTGAAATCCCTATCCAAGACTGGGTGTCCATAATAGTATCAAAGTGAGTGGCTTTCTTATAATACATTTGATTAATATTATCCGGTGCATGTTGGTAATATCAAATCCAAAAATTTAAGTCATATTATACCGGTATATGAGCTAATTTTCAACACACAATTTCATGCGGAAATGGCAGGTTTATTTTACATTTCAAATGTGCAGGACAGTTGATAAATAAGTATAGATACAACTTTAATATTACAGATTCATCAATCAGTATATTTGACAAAAGCAAAATTTTGTAATTTATACTACATTTATTAAGAAAAAGAAAGCAAAATAACAGTTACGCATTCTGCTTAAACTTAGACTGGGTATACCAATTACCGGGAATGTTAGTTTTTTTACTGGCTTGCAACATATAACAAAAAAGAAATAAAGACTGCTGGCGTATTGTAACAATACAACATTCTTCTATCATCAAATAATTCAAATATATCAAAAAAAGATCACAAGTTTAAACAACTGTTGTGTCAACAATTTGTGCGTGTCAGTAGCCATCTATGTTCTGGCAATACACCTATTACCGTGAAATATCAGCTAATCAGATTTCAGAAAAATCATGTTCAGGGTTAAACAAATGATACTGTACAAAACATCAGTCATATTACGTTACATTTTGCTAAAATTTTTAATCTATTCTCTTTACATATTTATAGTAACTGATAATTTATATGTTAACAATGCTGCTGAAAACTAACTTTTACAAGACTTAGACGTTTAAATGAGTGTATTTACCTTTAAACACGACATTATTGAATGGAAACCAAAGTTGACTGCAGCTAGCAGCAAAATGTTAACAAAGGGATGGACTTTGAACAAAATTGTTTGCGCATGTGGGCGAAATTTATGTCTTTTGGAAATTCCCGGTAATAGGGATATCCCGGTAATAGGTATATTGAGTATAAAACATCTTTACCTGTTACATTACGATCAAGGTGTTGAGTGAATTATGTCAACAGCACCATAACTATGAAACACTAGTATTTTTGTTTTCAGTGTTTTACATAAATGATTCTGAAGATAACTCAGCATATTTCCAAACTCCAGTTGGCTTCAAATTGAGCTGAATATATCATTATTTCTTAGCTGAATGGCATCTCATATTATTTACCGTACTGTTATTTGGGTAATTATTAACTCCGACCACTTTATTTATAATAATTCCCAATAATTTTAAACATTTTCGTGTGCATTTGTTGATCGGAATTTCAATACTGTAGCTTATGGGCGCAGCCATTTTTGATGATCATGTGATTGAAAGTAGTCCAAAATGTCGCATCATGTACCAGAGGCGATTTATTTTTAGAATCGCTGTGTACCCAGAGTGTGTCGCCAGGTGTCCATTCAGTGTATTCATTATAGTCCAGGATTTCAAGGGATAAACGCTTCATTATGGATGCCTTAGATTCAGATGATTTAATTTTGAGTCAGATTGCTAATATCATGGAGTTTGACTACCTCGAAATGACATTTTTAGATAATTCGCATGAAAATCTCATTCTTTCACAAACTGTGGATAAAATAGAAAATCCTAATGGACAGTGTGATTATGATGCAAACGTGTCAAGACAAAAGTGATCTTGGGTTTTTGGACTTAATAAAAACAGAAGAGGCCGAGGATGATCCGGGAGCGACCGGAAGTGGTCTTGGAGCAACCGGAAGTGGTCTTGGAACAACCGGAAGTGCTATTGGGGTTTTGGACTTCATAAAGACAGAAGAGACCAAGGGCGACTCGCGAGCGACCGCCAGCGGTGTTGAAGCAACCGGAAGTGATGGTGGAGCAACCGGAAATGCTGTTGAACCCGGAAGTGCCGCCACGGTCCTCCATTAGAAACCGCCCTCCAGTACTGCAACCAGATTTGCAAAACCGGTGACAGATGAAGACATTGATAACCTGAATGGTTCAAAAATTAACAAAAACACTGAGAAAAGCACGCGATCGGGGCAAGACTTGTTTTCGACGAATAGGGGAAAAAACGGGGAGTCGATATTCCCGACCTAGCTTCTATGATGAACCACTGGCTGCAGAGGTTTGTGTTGGAAGTGCGAAATCAAACAGGAGATAACTACAAAAGCAACACGCTTTATTTGATTCTGTGTGGCCGTTTGCGTTACCTTCGGGACAGAAATGTGTACGACAAAATTTTCCTCAATGAAAAGGATCCTGACTTCTGTCCGTTTAGAAAGACAATAGACAGTTAAATCAAGGATTTATTAGAGAAGAGAGTTGGTGCAGATGTGAAACAAGCAGATCCGATTCCAGTAAACGCTGAAGAGAAATTGTGGAATTTGGGCGTTTTTGGAAAAGGCGATGCTAAACGGTTGCAATACACAGTATTATATCTTTATATAAAACACTACTGCACAGAACGTAAGCGAATTATTAGTTTAAACCTACGGTATTTAGATTGCATCGAAAGCCTCTGGCTATTTTGAGACACTCTCGAGTCCGTTGCCTGAGTAGAACCACTATTTGGTGTCTTTGTGGAAGATCTTGAGAACGCTCCCAGAGTGGGGATCGAACCCGGGACTTCCCGATCGCTAGGCGGACACCATATCCACAACGCCACCGCGACCTTTCTGTTTTAATAGTCGCTACTATGGATGAAAGGTGAACCCGTTGCGGTTCTCGAACCCGCGACCGTCGGAAAACGGCGCTTTACCATCAACGCTAACCGGGCGTGTCGTTCTTAACAACGCACATTACATAACTAATACATTTTTACTTAATTTGCAAAAGCAAAATCTAGGAAAAGGAATTCATGTTTTAAAGTTAATTCGGACTCATACTGTTTGTTCTATTTTCAGGTCCCAGGTCGATAGCAGACCATTTACTTGGATGCGCTTGGAAATTCTCGACCGTTCTATCGCAGGCTACTTGCTTCTGATGGTCTTAGGTACGGCAAGCATCCTGTGGGAGTCAATACCCTCGGTAACTTCATGAAGGACATTGCTGCCATGGGCAGTCTTAAAGGCAGGTTCACGAATCATAGCGGAAAGCGTACGTGCGCCACAGAACTCTACAATAAAGGAGTGGACGAGCAGGAGATCATAACGCGCACCGACCATCGCTCTACGGCCGGCGTTCGGAAGAACAAGCGGGCGGGAGAGACAGTTCTCAAGGAGGTATCGGCTGCTCTAGACACTAATGCCAAAGTGAAATGTGACAAGATAATAAAACGGTAATCAGTATCAGTGGAGAAAATAAGTGCTCTAACGGGCATTACAAGCAAGCTCGAGAACGCCTCCGGATCTGTGTCATTCACAGGCTGCACATTCAATTTCTAATTGTTTATTACTTGTTGAGTTCGACATGTTCACCCCGTTCATTGTTAAGAGTGTATTTGTTTTAATAAAAAAAATCAATAAAGAACAGTTCTTTCATTTTTTCTGATGCGGGATCCAAATGTGAAAACTTACAGTGCAATAAGTAGCGTGCGTATAAATCACAACTAGATTCCAGTATACCGCACGCTACTTATTGCATGGTAATCTTGCATATTAGGCTCCGCCCACCAGGCAGCGTTCTGATATCACAGTTATTGAATACCGAAAAGCAAAGAAAACCTTCAGAAATATGGTATAAGAATGAATGAATGTAGTTAGTATGGTTGTTATCTACATCGGTCTCTTTCCCCTATCCACTCATGCACGCAAACCTTAACCTGTTTTGTAAGTACAAAAGGGGCATAATTATGCTAAATTGCTAATCAGAGTTATAACCGTTGGTCACTGACCTCACATAGTGACCCCGAAGACATGTGTGCAGTTTCAATTGAATATCTGTAGTTGTTACAAAGATATGAAATTGTTGCACGCAAACCTTAACCAGAGCATTACGCTGACGAACGGGTGAGCAGAATAGCTCTGACTATGCGGTGAATAGTCGAGTTAAAAACGTTTATGTTAAACGTGATATTGACTGGTACGGGATCACATAAAAAGCCACTTTGAAGTAAATCGTTTACATTAGTTACCATGGTAATATTACACAATTGTCCCGTACTTTTAAGCGCCTTTTTGAAATGAAACACGTGTATTACAGCGCCTACCTTGACCCAGATGACCCGTATCAGACCGGACCCTGGCTGCACAGCTAGGCTGCCTGAGACGGAGTCTAGGATTTCCGGTAAAGGCGCCACATGCACATAGTTCAACGGTCTGCTTGGTTTTCCTCTAAAGGGAAAAGTATATATTAGATCTATAAAATATCTAAGCTTTGGATTCAGCTGGGGGCCATGTGCCCCCTTTGCCACTACCTCCCATCACCCAAAAAATCTGTGCATGATCATTATGTAATTTAATGCACAATTGTTGGCGATAAGGAAACATACATGTATTTAGTTTAAAGATATGTAAACATTTATTCACCAATACATTCAAGACAACACTGCAAATTACAGTGAAGTGATACATTGCTTTTTTTCAATTTAGTACCACTGTCGATAGATATTGTCATTATATATTAACAATGAAGATACCAACGATAATTATAGTAATCATCACAATAACAACAAGAACAACAAAAAGAACAAACTACAGCATGAACAATAATAATAAATGCATATACAAAACACTTTATGGTTAAAAAGGCGTTACAAATCAATCAATATCTACGACAGAGTTATGGTTCTTGTCCTCATCACAGTGAATAAGTACACAAAGTCTAAAACGTGGACCTTAACAAAATTTTAAATAAGACAAGTGACTTTTCTGAGTCGAAAGAGGGCTATACGAAGACAGAATTGATGGTTTTTCTCACGCATACTCAACTGATCGTAATGAATAATAATACCAATAATACCAATCTTATGATTACAGGTTCAATCCAAATTCAATGCAGAGTTATTATTTTGTCTTACATCCTTAGCTTAGCACGCGGAATAACTATTCGAATTTGAAAGCAGTAGGTTTAAAAAATAATCAAATTTATTATTTTTTCTCAAATAATTATAACAGAGGTCAGAGCAATCAACGATTTCAGCGTACATATTTTGGAAAGTGGAAGGGGCATAAATTTGTTGAAATACAAATCTGAGTTATGGCAAATATTTCATCAATTTATTCCAAGTTTCAAGGGAATACCTTATGTAGTTTAGAAATTATAATACTGCGAAACTAAAAATTTAACCAGAAAATCTATGTGAAAAGTGGGCATAACTCTGTCAAAATACAAAAAAGAGCTAAGGGGATTGTTGCATCTGATGCTGGAGTTGATTACAAAGATGTATTCAAGTTTCAAGTGAATTCCGTGTGTAGTTTGGAAATCATTAGACCTTTGAACGAAACTTTACAATGAAAATCTATGTAAAAATGGGGCACAACTCTGTCAAAATACAATACAGGGTTATGTGGATTGTGGCCCCTGATGCTGTTACACCTGTACAAAACTTTTGAATAAAAACTTAAATATGTTTTTAAGTTACAAGACATTTGAATAACAACGTTTACCAGACAGTCGATGTGAAAAAGGGGCACAACTTTGTCAAAGTACAAAACAGAGTTAAGGGGAATGTTGCACTCGATGTTGGAGTTGATGAAAAAGGTAAATTCCAAGATTAAGTGTATAACTTGCGTAGTTTTTACGTTATAAGACTTTTGAATATAAATTTTAATCATAAGATCTGTGAAAAAGGGGCATAACTGTGTCAAAATACAAAACAGGGTTATGGGGAATGTTGCACCTGATGCTGAAATTAATGACAAAGGTATATTCCAAGTTTGAAGTGAATAACTTATTTAGTTTTGAAGTTACAAGGCTTTTGAATAAAAACTTTAACCAGAAAATCAATGTGAAAAGGGGCATAACTTTGTCAAAATACAAAACAGAGTTATGGGTATGTTGCACCTGATGCTGGAATTAATGACAAATATATATTCCAAGTTTCAAGTGAATAACTTAAGTAGTTTTGATGTTACAAGACTTTTGAATATAAACTTTAGCCAGAAAATCTATGTGAAAAAGGAGCTTAACTCTGTCAAAACACAAAACAGAGTTATGGGGAATTTTGAACCTGATGCTGGAATTAATGACAAATACATATTCCAAGTTTCAAGTGAATAACTTAAGTAGTTTTGAAGTTACAAGACTTTTGAATATAAACTTTAGCCAGAAAATCTATGTGAAAAAGGAGCTTAACTCTGTCAAAACACAAAACAGAGTTATGGGGAATTTTGAACCTGATGCTGGAATTAATGACAAATATATATTCCAAGTTTCAAGTGAATAACTTACGTAGTTTTGAAGTTACAAGACCTCTGAATATAAACTTATGCACAAAAATCTATGCGACAAAGGGCCATAACTATGTCAAAATACAATACTGAGTCATGGGAAATATTGCACTTGATGCTGGAATTAATGACAAAGGTATATCCCAAGTTTCAAGTTAATAACGTATGAAGTTTTGAAGTTACAAGACTTTTGATGTAAACTTAAACCATAAAATCTATATGAACAGGGGGCATAACTCTGTCAAAATACAAAACTGAGTTATGCGGAATTTTGCATCTGATGCTGGAATTAATGATAAAATATATTCCAAGTTTCAAGTGAATAACTTATGTAGTTTTGGAGTAACAAGACTCACTGGGGCGTGTAACGAAGTGTTTTTAAAGACAGCACGCGTATGTTCCTTAACGAAACTTAAGATATATAGCGTGGTTCATTTACTGAATTTTAAAATGATTTCGTTTATGAACGCAGGCATTAAATTTGACTTCGTGGAAAAACATATACACACTCTCTGTGCGACACGCACACGCGATAAACTGCGAAAAAACTCTTAAAAGGTATGGGGTGTTTTTAATTATCAGAAACAGAGAAAAAACGCATATTATTTCCAAAATCACGCTATTTATTCAAGAAATCGCTAATATTAAAAATTATTGTCTTTGAATAGTTAGTTTGTAGATGAAATTATGCAAGAAAAAACAAAACTCATACTTTTATGACATTAAGTTATGACTGCACTAGAACATACAGCATAACAACAAGATGCGTTTGTAGTATATAAAATAACCTTCAACCATCATGTAACTGCTATTTGCTCTCCATGACAATACCAAAAGTCCAACAAATACATAAAATTGTACCCAACACGTGGTCAACTTGAAGGAATCTTAACAAGCTTTCATTGAGGAACATACACGTGCTGTCTTTGAGAAACACTTTTAGTTTACACGCGTCAGCCCCCAATGAGACTTTTGACTATAAACTTAAAACCAAGATCAGGCGCGAACGCCGACGCCGGAAAGCTCACATATTCTTCGCATAGTTGTGCTAAAGTGTAACAGAACAACAGTATGTCTTCGATAACAAAATTCCAATAATGCTGTGGATAAAATATTATCGGATAACTACATTTATACTCAATTATACGTTTCCTATAAAGCAATATAAAGTATTACCTGTGAATAGAGATGTCTTCTCCAGCATTAGAGCCCCTTAGTTTATTACGGCTAGTCGCTGCCTTGGGTGTAAACCAGATAGTGGAAATGTTGTCTGCACTGAAAGACATTAAACTCCGTCAGTGGTTTTAACGCGCCTCAATCACAGATTTTTGTGAGTTTTGAAAATTATCAAATGTCAACCTAGCCTAAAATTATCTGAACCGAATAGTATTTAAAAAAAAAAGAAAAGAAAGAGTTGTGACCTGAACAGCGTTCAGCCTACCACCACCCAAACACACGTCTTACTGATTTACAGATTGACTCCTGCACCAGTCTACCACCTTCTGTACGCTATGTTCTTTCTCAGACATACTTGTTCGAAACAATTAACAAAAATAATTGATATTTAAATGTATAACTTTTTTAATTGCTAGTGTTCGTCTGATTTACATCATAAGATCAACAGACGATAAAGCTTTAAAAAGTATTAAGTATATAAGTCTGAAGGGTGTTTTTCAAATACATTCTAAGAAAAGTGCACGTACACGAAAAAAGTCAAAAAGGGACATAAATCAATTAACAACATGACAGAGTTGTCCTGTACACTTTTCTCATCAGACTGAATAAGTATACCAGGTGAGATGTCTACAATGGGTCCAAACGAACAAATTACAAAGAACAAGTGCTGCCACTATCAGGTGACGACACTGACACCTAAAAGAATCTTTGTAAATAAAAGTGAATGAAAACTGTAGACTTAATTATTTTTGTCAAAATGGCTGCTCTAGAAAAACTTATGAAAAAACTTAACCATAATGTCTAAGTTAAAAAAATGGGCATTAATCTGTGAAACAACAAAACCTCATTATGGGGCTTCCTTTCACTGGTGGAGACGTTGATAGTAAAGAAGTATTTTAAGTTTCAAGTAAATACCTTTAACAGTATTGAAGATATTGGACTAAATAAAAAACTTTAACCAAAATGTCTAAGTTAAAAAAGGGGCATAAATCTGTCAAAATATAAAACAGAATTATCGGGTTCTTTTCCCTGGTGGAGACATTGATAGTATCGAAGTATTTATTATTATTATTACAATTATAATAATTATAATGAAAATAATAATATTCATGATTAATATAGTTGCTAAGGAAATGAACATGACTTACGAATCAAAACCATCATACTTGTAAGAAATAAACATGTAAAATATTACCTGTGAATGTTCGACACTACAAACATGTTTTCCATCATAAACATCTTCATATACTGACCACGTCCAGTGTTGGCCAATGTGTAAACTACATGTAGCTGTGACTGCATCTTTCTGTGTATAAGAAATGAAAAGAGCTTCGTGAACCACGGGCAGAAATGTGGAAATGTTTTCTGTTCTTAATGGGTGAATAAGGTGATTCGTTTTAAAGGGAGTTATTCGTATATTTTTCTGATTGTAATAAAACATATTTACTTCACAAGTGTGGTGTCCATGTTATGGAAGTTGCTCTAATTAGAGACACTAATTAAAATTGTAAAACGTTTAACGCTATATAATTATAAAATGGAAGTAATATAACAATGGAAAAGCAGAAAGATGCCAATTTATAAATTCGTTAATAAGACATTATGTGACATATATTTGTCTTTAAAACTACCGGCATGTTTTGCTCTTATATTTGTCATCTGAGGCAAAATAAATCTGTCGCTTTGCTAGTCTCTGAATGAGTCACATTGAAGAAATCCACCACTGAAAATATTCAGTTATGAGTCAACCAAAAGCGTATAAATCGCCCAGGCAATACCAACCAGTTAACCAGAAAAGACAATCAAACGCCCCCTCCCCATACACTAACATGCCAGTGAACAACAAAATGCCGATACACAAACCTACCAGCAAACCAACAACCTACCAGCAAACCAACAACCTACCAGCAAACCAGCAACCTCAAACCAACAACCTACCAACAAACCAACAACCCAACAGCAAACCAACAACCAAGAAACAAACATCAACCCTGCAACAAACCAGCAACCAATCAGCAAACCAACAACCAGGAAGCCAACCATCAACCCAACAGCAAACCAACAACCAGGAAGCCAACCATCAACCCAACAGCAAACCAACAACCAACCAGGCAAATTAACAATTGAACAGCAAAATAACAACCGACCAGCAAACCAACAACAAACCAACAACCAATCAGCAAACAAACAACCAGCCAGCAAACCAACAACCAGCCAGAAAACCAACAATCGGCCAGTAAACCAACAACCAGCCAGCAAACCAATATACGACCAGAAAACCAACAACCAGCCAGCGAACCAACATCCCAACAGCAAACCAATAACAGCCCATCAACAACTAACCGGAAAAATAACAACCTGCATGCAAACTAACAACCGCCCATCAAACAAACAACCACCCAGCAAACCAACAACCCAACAACCAACCGGTAAACTAACAACCCACCATCAAACCAACAACCTACCATCAAACCAACAGCACACCATCAAACCAACAACCCACTAGAAAACCAACAACCCACTAGCAAACCAACAACCGACCGGCAAACCAACAACCCACCGGCAAAACAACAACCCGCTAGCAAACCAACAACCGACCGGCAAAGCAACAACCCACCAGCAAACCAACAACCTACCAGTAAACCAACAACCCACAACCAGCCAGCAAAACCCTACCAGTAAATGTCACTTAGTCACATATTTTCGTATTTTTAAAAACAAAAAACCTCAAATATTTAAACTGCAAGACCTAAAGCGTCTTGACTTACTAAAACCAAGAATAATATATAATTTTATTATGTTAAAAAAAATGCCGCCAACAGGGCTCGAACCCACGACGCCCAGATCAAGTCTATCAAGCTAACCCCTACACCACCAGCACTAATATGCATTGACGTGTATTTTTTTGCCATGCACGTGCACATGTTTCCCCACAATAACGAAGCTTGACGAGTATTGTCGAATAACTGCGATTGATATTCCGACCGATCAACTTTTTGGAATTTTCCGATTACTCCATCGCATTTCCTCGAGGAATTTCGCAGGCGTGTTGTACTGAAGCAATCGATGTAAAAAGCGTGAGATGTTCTCAGCACACGAATCGCGCGGGTTTTTATTGTGGAGAAGTACACTGATGAGGACAGGACGGACGTGTGCGTAAATGAAATTAACAAAAGCAGGTTAGATTATTATTATTATTATTATTATTATTATTATTATTATCATTATTATTATTATTATTATTATTACTATCATCAACATAACAACTTTTAATTTGCTATAGTGAAAGTTTATAGATTACCTGCGCTTAGAAGTAACACATATTAATAAACAATTCTAACATGATACTCTCTAATTTTGCTATAGACAAAGAACAAAATAATCGTTGTTGAACTACCGATTAACAACGTTAAAAGAAGCTCCGATTCTGAGCGGAGCATACTGACAAGTAGTTCCAATTACAATTGCAAAATTATATGTCAAATTATGTTAGAATCGAAATAATTTTCGCATTATCGTTGTTTATCGGCCAATAAACAACTCTTTGTCGTTCTGATGCGTGGGTATTAAGTAACTCGGACTATCGCCCTCGTTGTTTAATTTCTACGCATCAGAACTCCAAATCGTTGTTTATTGGTCGTTAAACAACGCTAAATCGAAAATTATTTCTTAAATAAAAAACAAATAATAAAATACCGACTGAATAAGAAATTGTATACTATGTTTGCTTTCCGAAACAAAAAAAGAAACGAAATACAAATCTCAGTAATTGAAGTACAGCGGAACAGCAAATAAATGTATACAGTTTTAAATATTCAAGTCTCCTGACTAAATATTTTACTATAATTAATTGTATTTGCAACTGAGTTTTATATACACGGAATGCGTGTTCATTATTAACTTTAATTTCATCAGAGTTGACTAGATTAAAACATACATGTATTGGAAAAGCATTTAGTGCGAACCTAAAGCGAATATTTTCATATGATAATTTTCATCGAACTGCTCCAATTGTCGCCTTCAACGTACTGTTTTCTTAATGTTTAGTTTTGGTCATCATCGGCATTCACCGGTACAATCTGTTTGATGACACTTCGGCGCTTTCCGATCATCATTGGCAATCAACCGAACGCCGGATGGTACTTCATCTGTTTCCGGTCATCATCGGCAATCACGAGAACCATCAACTGGATGACATGTCGTCTGTTTCCGGTCATCATCGGCAATCACGAGAACCATCAACTGGATGACAAGTCGTCTGTTTCTGGTCATCATCGGCAATCACGAGAACCATCAACTGGATGACATGTCGTCTGTTTCCGGTCATCATCGGCAATCACAAAGAACCATCAACTGGATGACATGTCGTCTGTTTCCGGTCATCATCGGCAATCACGAGAACCATCAACTGGATGACATGTCGTCTGTTTCCGGTCATCATCGGCAATCACGAGAACCATCAACTGGATGACATGTTGTCTGTTTCCGGTCATCATCGGCAATCACGAGAACCATCAACTGGATGACATGTCGTCTGTTTCTGGTCATCATCGACAACAGACGAAACAATCTGCCTGATGACGCTTCGTCAGTTTCTGGCCATCATCGGTAATCATCGAAACTGTCAGCAGGATTGCACTTTGTAAGTTTCCGGGCATCGTCGGCAAATATTGGAATTCTCCGCTTGATGACATGTCGTCTCTGTTTGGCCTTTATCGACAACCATTGTAACTGTCCGCCAGATGGCACAGTTTCCGGTCATCCTCGGCAAACACATAAAACAGATCGACCGTCACACTGTATCTAAAGCTAAGTTATCATACGTTGAGTTTGGAGAAATATCTATTTTATGTTGTTGTTTTTTTTAGGTCCATTTGATAAACAAACGCGCATGAGCTTTTACAACGCCTCTGAAAACAGAGCGTTAATCCATGCATTCTAAGTTTTATTAATGCTGAAACTTCAATCATTGACAAATCATTTGAAATATTATTAACACTATTATTAACAATTGTTAAATATGCCTTGGGTGATGCGGACGCCGTGGATTCTCGCTGGGTTGTATTCCGTGTTCATAACTCGGATAACAATGATGAAATGATGTCCCATAGTTATGGGACATCATTTCATCATTGTTATCCGAGTTATGAACACGGAATACAACCGTCCACTGTTTATTAACTGTTAATATAAATAAGTAATACATATTCAATGAAAAAGGGTAACGCTAGTTTACATTAAAGAAGTACATGTATTTCGAATGATTTGTAACTTTTTGAGCTCTTATTGGCAAAAAGCAAATTGAACAGCACATAATTGTTACAAAGAACTATCTATTTGAATGAGTGTTTACTGAACTTAATTTAATTAAACAATTAAGTTGTAATAAACAATTTATAGGTTAGAAAATATGTATATCTATTATAATGTTTATTTTTTTTTTGTCACTTTTTTCTGTGTTCACAGTTCACGACAAGGAGGCAAACACAGTTTTGCAACAAATCGGAGATGAGTGCGCATGCGTAAAAAAATCTGGTTTCCGGTTTCCAAAGACGTCATACATTTCAAGGTCACCGGTTTTGTACGCAGGTGAGCAGTTTAAATATTATTTTCAGTCAGCAACAATGAAATGTTACGCATTGTCCGTGTGTATTTGTGCAGTTGTAAAGGCTAAGCAACGACCATCGTGCAATGATAAACATGTATGTAAATAGTATACCTGATTGTTGTGTAGTGCATGTGCATGTGGATGTGGAGTATAATTTAAGGCTTTTGAGTCATGTTTTGAATGCTTCAATTGTGCAAATTTGGACAAAGGGTTTTAATACTGCATTTATGTACGTTTAATTTGCAACCATTTGGAATTATATTCAGAATAAAACTGCTGTTAGCTAGACTTTTCTAAGAAAAAAAGTCGAGCTATTGTCGTCGTTCTGTCGTCTGCGTCTGATTCAGCGTCTGCGTTAGTTTAGTTTTATGCCCTCGAAGGAGAGCATACTAAAATCGAACCGTCCGTCCGTCCATCCGTCCGTGCGTCCGTCCGTTAGTCCGTCCGGTAAAGGTTTAATACTTGAAACTTGAAATACTTCTTTACTACCAATGTCTCCACCAGGGAAAGCAACCCCCATAACTCTGTTTTGTGTTTTGACAGATGTATGCCCCTTTTTAACTTTGATAGTTTGGTTTAAGTTTTTCTTAAAGTCCAATATCTTTAATACTGTCAAAGGTATTTACTTTAAACTTCAAATAGTTCTTTACGATCAACATCTCTACCAGGGAAAGCAACCCCCATTGTATTTTGACAGATTTATGGCCCTTCATTTAACTTTGAAATTTTGGTTAAAGATTTTCATAAGTTTACCCAGTGCAGCCATTTTGAGTGAAGTAATACAGTTTACATTTTTCATTCACTTTTATTTACAAAGATTCATGCTGGTGTCAATGTGACACTGAAATCGTGGTCGGGGGCATATGTCACCTGATAGAACAGCAAGTGTTTGGTTAAGTTCTTTGGTTAAGTTCTTTGGGTATCCATTTGAAACTCACAATATGTGTTCACTATCAAAAGTTAATCCATAACAACAAGGGTGATTTGTAATTCTAGAGTTGTCTGTCCATATTTTGATATTTTGGTAAATCTATAATGTATCACTAACTATGAAAGACATTAAATTGAAACTCAATAAACTTGCTTATGGTGAGGGCCCCATTCTGTAGACACGAGGAGGTAACTCTGTAAAGGATTTTGTTTGAGTAATGGCCCTTTTTTCAACTAAGAATTTTCGCTTTACGTCGAATTTCACAATAGCTATAAGTGGTATGGAGTTGAAAATCAAAATACTTTATCATCTTTACGAACATATTATGTAGACAAGATGAGGTAACTATATTAAAGATTTTGGTGGAGTTATTGCCCCCTTTTCAACTTAGAAGTTTCGCGTTAGGTAAAAATGTTCAATATCTATAAGAGGAATTGACTTGAAATTCAAAATACTTTTATCGCAGTAATGAACCCATTCTATAAACAAAAGACTACCATTGATTTCCTAGCAACCAGTGACTTCCCTTGCAACAGTTCATTTCATTAGCAACTAATTACCTTCATAGTGACTACTGGAGTTACTTCCTTGGTAACCAATGACTTCATTGGCAAAAACTTACTCCCCTTAGCAACCAGTCACTTTCTTAGTTACCAGTGACTTTCCCTAGCAATACTTGATTTTCTTAGCAACTGGTGACTATCTTAGCAACTAGTGACTTCCTTGGCAACCAATGACTTCTTTAGCACCAAGTAACCCCCTAAGTAACCAACGTCTTTCGCAAGCAACAGTTTATTTCCTTAGCAATTTATTTATTTTAACTTGAATACTTTAAGTATCTAGGGTTTTGTACAATTATTATTTACAACCCCGGTTACCATCACGTACAAGCCAAAGTACAATCAAATACAAGAAAGTGGAGCGTCCAGCGGTGCTCTTGTGTATAAACATATTATTGTCAGATGAAAACTTTTTGTAAAGGGGCATGTCAACGGTATTTCGCACATAGACATATATTAAAACAAGACATTTTCCTATTGTTTCCTGATATATATTTTTAGGGATAGCATCGAATACCAAAATCGGTATCGAATATTCGCTTTTTTTCAATCGAATATTCGAATATTCGCATATATTCATATTAACTAAATTAAGCTTTGTAACCTATTCGACACCATGTATCGTGTACAGAGTTTAAGTACAATTATCGTTGTATCTTCATTAACAAACTACAATATCATATTAATGCCTTAAATGGCATTAAGAATAAACTTCATAAGTCCCTTGTTAAGTGTTGTTTTTAATTAAGCATATTTGCAATAATCAAAAATGCACATTTCTTATCAAGTTGGAAATGTGTCGATAAGCATATATGTTTACCGGCAATTTTGAGCAGCATTTCTCAGCTATAATGACTGCTAAATGTGTGTTCGCATTTATTGTTTTATTCATCTTTTCACAGGTTCAATTTCCTGTTAAATGTTATGGCTTCGTATTGTCCGATATTACTGAGGACTAGGCGACGACCGTATATTCCATATTTTTGTCTGACACTTGACACTGGGCTATAATCTATTGAAAAGACGGTGTTATCTATCACCAGTGTGAAATATTGCTTTTACGTTGATAGAAAACTTCTTTCTACAATCAATAAATTAATGTTTTAAAAAGCAATACAAATTTGCGAATATTCGAAAAGCCTTTTAACTATTCGAATAACAATCATTGAATCGAATATTCGAATAATTCGAAAAGTTTTGCCATCCCTATTTTTTTTTATTAGAGGCGCGCATGCGCGTAACGGTACTTCATGTACATTTCATTCATTTCGATTTTACGATTTCTACGAATTTTGGCGCGCCCGCGAAAGTTTCACCGATGACTACTATTTATTGAATAAAAGAAAATACATGTTTAACTTGTTTACAGATAAAAGGTCATCGTATTTAATTCTCTTTAAATGCTATGTAAATGAACTTTAGTTTTGCGAATGTTACTGTCGACCTACCGTCGATTCGCCCCTGCAAGTAATTAATATGGTTTATTTAGTTGTATGTATGTATGCCCAGTGTAGAATGCCCTACGGCTACCGTTGAAATAATGGATATGTTAGTCTTCTTTTTCTCTCAATTTTTATTCTGGTCTGCATTGATTTGTGCTATAAAAATGAACGTTGAGTGCACATTTAAAGGGGCCTGTCGACGGTATTTCGTATAAATATAGAGACATATTACAACAAGATGAATTTCAATTTTTCTCCAACATATCTTTCGAGTAGCAACACTGTATTGATGAAACCGTTAAGAGTAAAGTATAGTTATAAAAAATAAAACAAATTTTTGTGAGATACACGGTTCCAGCATGATTCGAACTCACGCCTACAAGATCATGCACTTTCAATGAAAACTTATTTGCATTACACATCATTTATCATTGTTGCGCATGCTCGTACCGTACATATTGTACATTTCATTCAGCGCTATCTTATTGCTACTAATTTTCCCGCGCCCGCGAATGTGTCATCAATGAGCACTATTAATGTATTGAAATAATAATTATACGTCCGTCAACTGTTTTAGAAGCAATGCGATCGTATTTAACGATGCATAATGTTAATTCGCTGTAAATGAAATAATTTTTTTATGGTCGACCTACCGTCGATACGCCCCATTTAACATACTAAGCACGTAACAAATGATACAAGTTTACATGATTGTTTTTGAATGGTCAGTTACCTGTAGCAAGACAGACAGACGGTATTTCCGGCGTCCACCAAGTGGGGACCGTACTTCGCAGAGTTCGACAGCAGCCTCGGACACTTACACTGCTATGAGCAACTGAAGAAAACAAAGATTAGTTATTTATTGCTGACATGAATACATACAATGAAAACTATTATCAGGAGAATAACCGGCTGCTGCTTGCTCCTGTAATAACCATTTCTTAAAGTGATAATTCCGCTTTAATTTAGGTCCATGAAGTTGGCTAGGTAATGGGTATTGGGTATTCAGTATCTAGCCAGCCTCCAATACCCAGCTCGGTATTGGGGATTCAAAATACACGGAATTTCGAGCCATGGATGAATACCTAGCTGGGTATTGGGTATTCGCGACATACATGATGCGAATATCTAGCCAGCACCCAATACCCAGCTCTGTATTCGGGATTCAAAATACACCGAATATCGAGCCAGGGATGAATACCTAGCTGGGTATTGGGTATTCGCGAAATACATGATGGCGAATATCAAGCCAGCCTCCAATACCCAGCTCGGTATTTTTGATTCAAAATGTACCGAATATCGAGCCATGTATTTGGTATTCGCGAAATATATGATGGTGAATATCTAGCCAGCCTCCAATACCCAGCTCGGTATTGGGGATTCAAAATATACAGACTATCGAGCCATGGATGAATACCTAGCTGGGTATTGGATATTCGCGAAATACATGATGGCAAATATCTAGCCAGCACCCAATACCCAGCTCGGTATTGGGGTATTCAAAATACACCGAATATCGAGCCATGGAAGAATACCTAGCTGGGTATTGGGTATCCGCGAAATACATAATGCGAATATCTAGCCAGCCTCCAATACCCAGCTCGGTATTGGAGATTCAAAATATACAGAATATCTAGCCATGGATGAATACCTAGCTGGGTATTGGATATTCGCGAAATACATGATGCGAATATCTAGCCAGCACCCGATAACCAGCTCGGTATTGGGGATTCAAACTATTGCGAATATCGAACCAGGGATGAATACATAGCTGGGTACTGGGTATTTGCGAAATACATGATGGTGAATATCTAGCCAGGTATTTTAGATATACATAGCGAATATTGAGCCAGGCATAAATACCCAGGTGGGTATTGGGTATTCGCAAAATATAATATAGCGTACATCCCCTCAAAAACTTCCGGAAAATACAAAAATGGGCTTATTTAAAACGGTAAAAACAGGATAGATATTTTAAAGAACAGTTACAGAAACCTTCAGTAAAACACATCCAATCTACTCCGCTCCAACGATTCCTAACGCCCATGGTAGTACCGATGAAAAAGTTCTCCGAAAACGATAAATTATCGACAATTGGTATGTTTGCCTGTATTTGAAGAAGATATTTGTTTTCTTTTTTCAATTAATATATAACGCAATTATGCCAGTTGTAATACACAGCGACAAATCACTGGTTTACAGCGTGTTCGTGCCGGTGGGTTGTCAAAGGAACGTTTTCGCGTGGCGAATTGTCTCCCCACTAACAGCCAAAATAGCTTACACAGCATCCAGTCATGTCCGGGGACCCCTCCCAGTGCAATTATAGATTCGGGGATGCAAGGAGATGTATTTTACAGCGGTTTAAGTACTATCAGATATTTAAAAGTACCAAGCGGGGTATTTACGTCTGACTCGATACTCGCTATGCATTGAATAACAATACGGATATGGATATTGCTCAATGTTCTCGATCACGCATTTAGGGAATACATAATACCCAGCTTGGTATTCATCCTTGGCTAGATATTTGGCTACTCATGTAGTTCGAATACCTAATCCCAAACTGGCCATTAGAGGCTGGCTGGATAATCGTTATCATTGCGAATACAGAACTGGGTAAGTTGGGTTTTGGAGTCTGTCTAGATGTACTCTATCATGTATTTTGCAAATACTAGGTATTCATCCCTGGCTCGATATTCGGTATATTTTGAATCCCCAATACCGAGCTGGGTATTGGAGGCTGGCTTGATATTCGCCATCATGTATTTCTTGAATACCCAATACCCGGCTAGGTTTTCATCCCTGCCTCGATATTCGGTATATTTTGAATCCCCAATACCGAGCTGGGTATTGGAGGCTGGCTAGATATTTGCCATCATGTATTTCGCGAATACCCAATACCCAGCTAGGTATTCATCAATGGCTCGATATTCGGTGTATTTTGAATACACAATACCGAGCTGGGTATTGGAGTCTGTCTGGATGTACGCTATCATGACTTTTCGCGAATATCCAATACCCAGCTGGGTATTCATCCCTGGCTCGATATTCGGTATATTTTGAATCCCCAATACCGAGCTGGGTATTGGAGGCTGGCTAGATATTCGCCATCATGTATTTCGCGAATACCCACTACCCAGCTAGGTATTCATCCCTGGCTCGATATTCGGTATATTTTGAATACCGAATACCGAGCTGAGTATTGGAGGCTGGCTAGATATTCGCCATCACGTATTTCGCGAATACCTAGTACCCAGCTAGGTATTCAGCCCTGGGTCGATATTTGGTATATTTTATATACCCAATACCGAGCTGGGTATTGGAGTCTGTCTGGGTGTATGCTATCATGAATTTTCGCTAATGCCCAATACCCAGCTAGGTATTCAGCCCTTGCTCGATATTGGGTATATTTGTAATACCGAATACCGAACTGGGTATTGGAGGCTGGCTAGATATTCGCCATCATGTATTTCGCGAATACCCAATATCCAGCTAGGTATTCAGCCCTGCCTCGATATTCGGTTTATTTTGAATACCGAATGCCGAGTTGGCTGTTGAAGGCTGGCTAGATATTCGCCATCATGTATTTCGCATAAATACCCAATAGCCAGCTAGGTATTCATCCCTGGCTCGATATTCAGTATTTTTTGAATACCAAATACCGAGCTGGGTATTGGAGGCTCGCAAGATATTGAATACCCATTACCCATTACCAAGCCAACTTCATGGACCGCTTTTATTTTCAATTACTGTAAATGGACAGACTGAATAACAGCAGTACAACACAGCCACGTAAAAACTTAAAGTGATGCATTTCTTGTTTAAACTTAAAGTGATGCATTTCTTGTTTACTTTGAAAACACTTTCACAATATTTGATAAGAAGCAACACGAAGTACACGGTGCATTGAACTAGATATAGCGGGAAAGAGCAGCAGCCACTTTTTTGTAAATATCCAGTCCTGGAAACAAATCGACTGTTTAGTTTATAATTGTTCCAATTGTGAAAATTCAATGAAAACTCCATACCATACCATACCATACCATACCATACCATACCATACCATACCATACCATACCATACCATACCATACCATACCATACCATACAATACAATACAATACAATACAATACAATACAATACAATACAATACAATAATAATTTTAATAAACAGTATAATAATAATAATAATAATAATAATGATAATAACAACAACAATAACAATAATATTATAAATAATATTAACAATAACAGTAATAATAGTAATAAGAATGATAATTATAATATAACTTTTATTATAATGATAGTATAAGATAAGCATTGTAGCAATACATATACTTATAATAAAATAAACTTTTATAATAATAATAATAATAAGAAGAAGAAGAAGAAGAAGAAGAAGAAGAAGAAGAAGAAGAAGTAGTAGTAGTACTAGTAGTAGTAGTAATAACAATGATGATGAATAACTGTAAACCGTATATCTAATTTATTTGAAAACGTGTTTTCTTTATATTAAGTTTTCATCCTTGACCTTCGGTTTCGATAGCGAAATAATGGACATGGCGCCCCCATAATTTCGATGAGGTTACTGTGTCATACGCTGGGAGTTAACACATCTGTAAAATACAACAACAACATATTACCTTTATCACATTTGTTTTGAGATCTCTTTAGTTTGTATAAAGTAGTTTATGAAGTTTTCTTTCATGCCCGGTAGAAAGCTTAAGTAATACTGACAACCTTAAAAACATGTATTCGTAGGCATCTGACTTAAAGTTGTTATCGTAAGTTTGATTGTAAACTTGTAATGAATGATAAAGGTAAAATTTAATTTCCTTTATTAACAATACTGGTACAGTTGAAGTGTTATATTGAAAAACCTCATTATTGTTTGACGTTTGTAACTGTCCCCTGTCTTTTAATAATAATAATAATAATAATAATAAATAATAATAATAATAATAGTAATTTTAATACAAGAAGTATTCACATTAAGATATAAAATAACTTTTTTATAATGTGGTCTTCTAAAAGTAACAACATTAGTAATCAGTTACAAAACACACAGTCCAAATTATTAATAAATAAATGAAGAAAAATAATAAGATATAAAATCACTTTTTTATAATGTGGTCTTCTAAAAGTAACAACATTAGTTATCAGTTACTAAAACACACAGTCCAAATTATTAATAAATAAAGGAAGAAAAATAATAGATAAATATAGATTACACAGCACATTCACAAACAGCAAAAATATATCATGTCAATAAACAGAATCATGCGTATATCATTTCTGGAGGTCATACAGATATTTCTTGTATCTTTCTTGAAGGTAATCAGATTTGTTGCATTTCGTAAATGAATAAAATAGAATTCCACACAATAAGAAAATAAGATAGGGTATTATGAAGCAGAAACTTAAGTACAATGGTGCATGCGAGATATTTGCATCTGTTATCAAATGTTAACCATTTTTAATCCCCCGCCGCGAAGTGGGGGGTGGGGTGGTTATAGGAATGCCCTTCGTTCGTCCGTCCATCCCTCCGTCTGTCCGTCTGTCCGTCTGTCCGTAACATTTTCGTGTCCGCTCCATATCTCCTATACCCTTTGAAGGATTTTTATGAAACTTGGTTCAAATGTTTAGGTCATTGAGGCGATGTGCAGAAGGCTTGAGTCAGTCACGCCGGCTCAAGGTCAAGGTCACACTTGAAGGTCAAATATTCGAGCATCCATTTCGTGTCCGCTCCATATCTCCTATGCCTTTTGAAGGATTTCCATGAAACTTGGATCAAATGTTTAGGTCATTGAGACGATGTGCAGAAGGCATGGGCGTGAAGCCAGCTCTAGGTCAAGGTCACAATGTGAAGGTTAAAGTTTTGAGCCTCCATTTTCGTGTCCGTTTTTCGTGTCCGCTCCATATCCCCTATACCCTTTGAAGGATTTTCATGAAACTTGCCTCAAATGTTTTGCTCATTGAGACCATGTGCAGAAGACATAAGCCAGTCACGCCAACTCAAGGTCAAGGTCACACTTGAAAGTTGAATGTTTGAGTCTGTATGTTCATGTCCGTTCTATATCTCCTGTGCCCTTTAAAGGATTTTTATGAAACTTGCCTCAAATGTTTATCACATTGAGGCAATGTGCAAAAGGCATGTAGCAGTCACGCCACATCAAGGTCAAGGTCACACTTGAAGGTCAAATGTTTGAGCCTCCATTTTTGTGTCTGCTCCATATCTCATATGCGCTTTGAAGGATTTTGATAAAACTTGCCTGAAATGTTTATCACACTGAGGCCGTGTGCAAAAGGCATGGAGCAATCTTGCCACCTCAAGGTCAAGGTCGCACTTAAAGGTCAAATGTTTGAGCCTCCATTTTCGTGTCAGCTCCTTATCCCCTATGCCCTTTACGGAATTTTCATGAAACTGATTAGGTCAGTGTGATACTTCAAAGTCACCTTTAAAAGCTAATGAAGGATCACGGCGGGGGATATGGCTGTCCTTTGGACTGCCTTGTTACTTCTGTAACGTTTGTCAATACGTATAAACTAAAACTGTTCACAGAAATAATCAATATTTTCTCAAAATGTGACAATTTGCTGTGTTGAAACCTTTTTAAATAACAACTTTGTATTACTATGAAAATTGATCCTTATTAAATATGGAAAAGTATATCTTTAAACCTCCTTGATACTGTTCTCAGAAATAATCAATATTTTCTCAAAATGAGACAATTTGCTGTGTTTTTGATAAATATTATATTGGAAAAAAATACGATCGATGCATAAACAACACATTGATACACTAAACTGGTCCAAACAAATATCGTAAAATTATTAATTTATTTTCAGGCTCTACTTTACAACATGCTCAATGGCAAGTTGGACAGTTAGATGAAATGAACAGTAGACCATAGTGGACAGTTGGACAGTTAGGCGAAATGAACAGTAGACCATAGTGGACAGTTGGACAGATAGATGAAATGAACAGTAGACCATAGTGGACAGTTGGACAGTTAGATGAAATTAACAGTAGACCATAGTGGACAGTTGGACAGTTAGATGAAATGAACAGTAGACCATAGTGGACAGTTGGACAGTTAGATGAAATGAACAGTAGACCATAGTGGACAGTTGGACAGTTAGATGAAATGAACAGTAGACCATAGTGGACAGTTGGACAGTTAGATGAAATGAACAGTAGACCATAGTGGACAGTTGGACAGTTAGATGAAATGAACAGTAGACCATAGTAGACAGTTGGACAGTTAGGTGAAATGAACAGTAGACCATAGTGGACAGTTGGACAGTTAGGTGAAATGAACAGTAGACCAGAGTAGCCAGTTGGACAGTCTGGGGAATTGAACAGAAGACCACACAACCTTCCTATTTAAACTGTTGTTGTTGTTGATGATGATGATGTTTTTGTTATTGTATTGATTATTGCTATTGATATTTGCAGATGTTGCATTGATTTTGTTGTTGTTGTTGTTGTTATTGCTGTTTCGTCGTTGTTGTTGTTCTTATTGCCCAACGACAACATTACTTGACAAATTACTAAAAGCGATTTTGTTCAAACAAACACTCGAGACGTATGGTATCGCAATATATCCTTTAAACCACTTTCAGTATAAGTTTTAGAGTGATCATAAACAAACGATTTGCTTGACAGTAATTGTAGATGTAAGATTGACTTTGTCAATTCAATTTTTAAGTTAAGGTGTCAACCTAAAATGTTTCTAAGAATAACACGCACAAGATCACAAGATCCGTGCAGACGTGACACTCGCCGTATTCCATATAGTTAGTAGTTTAGCGAGAGAGAAGGGAGATTTGGGAGAGAGGCTAGTGAGTAGTGATAGGATACTCCGATAGGTACGTGCTGGGAATGTCACATCTTCGCTGATAAGTGATATAACAGTCGATTATATTTGAAAAAAAAATAAGAAAGTCTTTAACCTTAACAAAAGCCGCACATCCGGGTAGCCATCTTGGATGACGTCACATCCGGGTCGCCATCTTGGATGACGTCACATCCGGATCGCGATCTTGGATGACGTCACATCCTGTCGGCCATCTTGGATGACGTCACATCCTGTCGGCCATCTTGGATGACGTCACATCCGGGTAGCAATCTTGGACGATGTCACATCCGGGTAGCCATCTTCGATGAAGAAAAATCCGAACGGCCATCTTGACTGACGTCACATCCTGTCGGCCATCGTGGATGACGTCACATCCGGGTAGCCATCTTGGATGAAGTCACATCCGATCGGCCATCTTGGATGACGTCACATCCTGTAGGCCATCTTGGATGACGTCACACCCGGGTAGCCATCTTGGATGAAGTCACATCCGATCGGCCATCTTGCATGATGTCACATCCGCTCGGCCATCTTGGATTGAGTCACATCCGAGTCGCCATCTTGAATGACGTCACATCCGATAGGGCCATCTTGGATGACGTCTTATCCGGATCGCCATCTTGGATGACGTCACATCCGATCGGCCATCTGGATGACGTAACATCCGCTCGGCCATCTTGGATGTTGTCACATCCGGGTCGCCATCTTGGATGACGTCACATCCGATCGGCCATCTAGATGATGTAACATCCGCTCGGCCATCTTGGATGTCATCACATCCGGGTCGCCATCTTGGATGACGTCACATCCGGGTCGCCATCTTGGATTGCGTCACATCCGAGTCGCCATCTTGGATGACGTCACATCCGAACGGCCATCTGGATGATGTAACATCCGCTCGGCCAACTTGGATGTCGTCACATCCGGGTCGCCATCTTAGATGACGTCACATCCGATCGGCCATCTGGATGACGTAACATCCGCTCGGCCTTCTTCGATGTCGTCACATCCGGGTCGCAAACTTGGATGACGTCACATCCGGGTCGCCATCTTGGATGGCGTCACATCTTAACGGCCATCTTGGATGATGTCACATCTGCTCGGCCATATTGGATTGCGTCACATCCGAGTCGCCATCTTGGATGATGTCACATCCGCTCGGCCATATTGGATTGCGTCACATCCGAGTCGCCATCTTGGATGACGTCACACCCGGGTCGCCATCTTGGATGACGTCACATCCGATCGGCCATCTCGGATGTCGTCACATCTGGGTTGCCATCTTGGATGATGTCACATCCGATCGGCCATCTCGGATGTCGTCACATCCGGGTCGCCATCTTGGATGACGTCACATCAGGGTAGCCATCTTGGATGACGTCACATCCGGGTTGCCATCTTGGATGACGTCACATCCGGGTTGCCATCCTGTTTTGAATCACTGCGATCTGGCTTCGGCGCGACGAAAAAGACTTTCGGGTAGCATCGACGCGATGAGGGTGATATCGCGCAACCGAGTTTCCATAATCACCGCGATTGGTTTTTAAGTGGAATCGCGGTGGAATCGCGATGCTCCGCGGTGACATCGCGATGACATCGCGGCGACAGCGAGCGATTCTTGCTTTATGCAAAAGAACTTGACAGTTTCAGCCAAAAATTCGATTTGGCAGGGGAGCAAATTCTAATAAATAGGGATACAGTGAAACTGAGCAGCATTTTGAGTGTTTTATAAGTTGTAAGTATCAGATTTAAGGGCTGGAGTTTTGAATTGCATGCTTAGTGAATTCAAAAAATATGCCCTTTGTAAAGCCCGTGTATGTGTTGAGCCATCTTGCACATAAAAATTCGTAAATGAGGATTCCTAGCTCTTTTGCCATTTTGGTAGGATATTTAAAAGGGCGTACATACATTGGAATTTATTGGAAAATCTGAATGGTTGACCCCCAGTTTGCTCAGTTGCAATCAAGTACCTGGTAAGTTACAGACAGGCATGCTTTTTTGAGGTGCTAGCATTTGCAGGAAAGTTGCAAACTGATGTTGAAAATAACTCAAATGGTCGCGAAAACTGGTGACATTTGAACCACAAAATTGGCTGATCATGCATGTTAAAATTATAGTGGGACTGTGCTCATAATTATTCTCCCTACATTTTTGTGAAGCCACAGCCACAACAATATTGAAATGATGTTTGGTTTGTTTTCAGGTGTTGACATTATCAGTGTGTGCAAGACGGCTCAAGCCCAGACCCCAACAGGCCGAGTCCGAAGCCCAAGAAAGTGTACAGTGCCCTAAAATGTGTTGTGTTAAATGAATTTTCTTTCAGTATCAAAAGTTTGGTTGAGGCATACATTTTGTTTCTGATTATTCTAAATTTGTTTACAGAGCGAATGACGGATACTCAATGTGTCAATATCACCGTCGTCCAAAACGCATATATTACGTTCAGTTTATTATCATAATAATATGTTGTAAAATAACATTCCATTAAAGGGGCCTCACAGATTGGCAAACAGACAAATTTCAAACATTTTGCCATAATCCCGACAATAACAAAAATTATATTTAAACTTAAATAAGCAACATTACACTTCTGACAAAGAAAAAAAAAAGTGTCGTTTATGAATAATAACTGAAAAGTATAAAATTATGTACGCTTTTCATCGGTATTATGGAAAATTTATGTTTCGTTTAATACAAAGCGTTAGAACTACACTACTATATGTTAGTATGTCGGAATGGCCGAGTGGTTAGAGCATCAGACTTTGATTCCGAAAGTCGTAGGTTCGATTTAATTATTCATTTGAATACAGGAATAAAACAAAAATCGTACCTTTCTAACCTTGTCGCGGCGCACAAAATGCCTTTGGTGGAATTCATATAAATTAGTCAATAATTTAAAGCAAATTGTCATATGTTATATGTTTATCGGCGTTACACGCTTACTTTTATTGCGTAAAGCATTATGGTACAAGCTATTCTTAACAGGTGCGATTTTCGTTTTTTGAATAGCAAGTTTGAAGCTGGCAGTAATCACCATATACATGTATATGGACATCTATTAATTATATCGTACTAAAATTCACAAAGACATACACTGTCACTGTAAATACCAAAAATGGACTTAATAAAAAATACAGATTTTTTTCTAAAGAAATATACACACAAATGGTAATCATTTTGGTTTAAAACCGTCGGAGATGCATATGACGTCACAATTTTAAAATACAGTTTGCGTCTTCTTTCACGGTGCCTGTACCACGTGATCTATTTTGTTCTGAACCGGTTTTTACGAAATAAAGACGAGTGCCCTGTCATCAGAGAAATACACCATTCCATTTGAGTTTCTGGCAGATTGATTTAGCATTTTTTTTAAACACTGCAACCGCGCATCGATATAAACATAAATTGACATGCTATGTGTGGAATATTTTTTTTGTTAATCGTCAATAAATTTCATAATATTGCTGCTGAAGATGCAAAACGTAGGCGGACACTGTAATTCTTACCACAAAAACAGCACAAAAAGTATGTTTGACCACATACGTCTGATGCCGATTTTTTGGTAGAAAATAAAATATTGCTATGTGTGGGTCACAAATCTGTTATGCTATGTGTGGAATACAGAAATTGTTAGAGCATACCTGCTTATTAATTTACATTAATATGTTGCTTTCATGCATTTGTATTGTTACTGACAATAAGAATAAAGATTTGAAGAGTTTAATTTTCATAGTGTGTCACAAAGTTGTTTTATGTCCGCTTCCATATCATATGTGATATTTTGATATATGTTATTTTTTTTAGATAACTACTACTACTACAACAACAACTACTACTACTACTACTACTGCTACGGACTTCAATGAAGTTGAAAATTAATCTACCAAAGATGAAATTCAAGTGAGGTATTCAAATTGTTATATTATTATGTAATTATATGCATAATGGTTCTCTCACTTCAATGATTATGCAATGTTCGTATATACGAGTAGTTTGGACAAATTTGAAGGTCGTTATTTCAAACATATAAGCATGAATCCATGCATAATTGAAATTAATACTACTGATTAGTTATTTGTAGTTTGCTCAACCACATAATAATGAAAAGCTTGTATATTTCCAATTACATTTCAGGACCCATTTCTTTGACACGACAGCTCGCAAGAGAGTAAAGGGGCGGAACAAAGAGGAAACTCTTTCTTTGAACATCAGTGCTGTCCAGCGTGGATCTCTTTCAGTCGGCTGGGTGAAGTCAAGACGAAACTACAGCAAACTCTTGCCCACTACAATACTAGGACTTGATCTTTTAATCAAAATAGTTTTAGTGTGCAGCATACAATGCAATAAACAATATGTTTTTATTATGTCTGTTTCCTTATTTCTCTATTACCAGTTCTATTTTTTAGCATAAAGAGAAGATGAATATAATTATATATCAATTCGAAATCAATTTAATCACATAAAATCAGAGATATATAATCACAGTTAAATACAGGTACAATCACAAAATCACAACATCACCAAGTAAAATATTGATTGAGTAATGTTTGATTGAAAACGATTATAAATTGAAACAAAATTTAACCTGAATTGATACAAAACATCCAGCCGTTTTTTAAAGCTGCTCTATCGCAGAAGAATAGGACAAATATTAGTGTGAATATACATAAACATAGTTTGCACCAATCTTTAAACTTTGAGAAAAACTAATGCTAGATTACTAAAATACATATTTTAACTGTACATTAAAATGTATTTCAACACCAGGCTTGCACACAATATTACAAAATAATTTTACTAAGATAAAACAAAAAATCAAGTTATAAAACAAAAAGATAAGTTCAAATATCTTGTAGATATCTTCGTTTATAGAATAGAAAACATCGATTATAAGATTTGTATATTACTTATATTACCAACATATTATAATATAGTATGAACGTCCTTCCATCTGTGATAGAGTGACTTTCAGATTACGTATTGTCCGAACAAGTTGACGCAGCATTTACATCTGTACATTATCAAATTTGAAAACGATGACGCACAATGTCCCATTCATTAATTAACATTACCCTACAAAATATCTTTAACTTATTTGGACTAATTACATTTCTATACGTTACAGAAAAAAGTCGTCTTGTAATCGGATAAGTGTAGGATATCAATATGGTGACAATTGTCTATAGCGTATTCCCTTTTAGTGCACATCTGCAATTAGAGATTTGATTGGTTAGTATTGGTAGAATGTTTGCCAATCGAACAGTGTCCTTAAGGAACAGCACAAAACTTATATTCCTATTAGATAATTGTTCATTATTAACATTAAACTAATGCAAGTAGCGATAGCCAATTTGTTCGGACAATAAATTCGTATTCACACATAAAAATAATTCAGTTTGTATCACTGTGTATACATGTACGTTGATGTCTATATATACTGCTAATATGTTTATGTTTTACAGCAATTGTTTTTTTTTTCTTCAGTGTGCGTGGACATGTGTTCCCTACATCTTATCTGACAAACACTGTATAATATTCCTTTCTTTCTGTCCTTTCATGGGCTCTGAGAAGGTACCGGTCGGGGAAGGACTTCCCGCACTGGGTGCACACATATGACTGTGGTCCATCATGCGCGCTAGCTCTCTGCTGGCGCAGATAGTAGGAATCCTATAGAAATATACGAGCGTACATTTAAATCCTGCCAAAAACAGTATGTATGTCTAAAGAAAACATAATATATAATCCATAATTATCGTTAGGTGGACGTGATTTAGAGGTAGGACTACGACTAGAAAAGTTACGTTCTAATGAATGTTTTAGATTACGCTGTAACATTAAGGAAAATGGAAAGGAAAAACATCTATTAAATTTGCATTAATACAGGCAAAATATGTGTGCGTTAATGATTTTAACTAGAAATGAAATCCAAACGATTTGTCGTAGTTTATTAATACGCATTATGTGCTAAACCTATAAATGGGCAAAGACCAGACCAATGGCTAAATGAAAAACTATAGCATACCCTTATATATTTTATATGTAGGTAGTTACAATAGAATTGTTGACCCCTCAAGATGAATTTGAAGGAAAAGTACAAGTCCAAAATAAACGTGTAAATAGACATAGAAACTCACTAGAAAAGGCTTGCCGCAACAGAAGTATTTTCAAATGCGCTGAAAAATTGACGTTATTGACCCTCAACTGTCAGTGTTGTAAGAGTAAGTTAAAGAAAATTATATTAAATGGCTTTAATTGGAAGTTTGCAATGTCTTAAACTTTTGTATTCCACACATAGCATAACAGATTTGTGACCCACACATAGCAATATTTTATTTTCTACAAAAAATCGGCATCAGACGTATGTGAGCAAACATACTATTTGTACTGTTTCTCTGGTAAGAATTACAGTGTCCGCCCTACGTTGGGCATCTTCAACAGCAATATTGTGAAATATATTGACGATTAAACAAAAAATATTCCACACATAGCATATCAATTTATGTTTAAAAAGATGCGCGGTTGCAGTTTTTGAAAAATATACTAAATTAATCTGCCAGAAACTCGAATGGAATGGTGTAATTCTGTTATGACAGGGCACTCGTCTTTATTTCGTGAAAATCGGTTCAGAATTAATATAGAAATTATTAAAAAAAACGTTACCTGAAGCGAGGGATTGTTTTGGGTGGAATGACCCACACAGAACAAAATAGATCACGTGGTACAGGCACCGTGTCTTTGCTCTGATAAATGTTAAACACACCCGAAATTTGGACAATAATTGTCGCATTTACATTTCGTGTTTCCACGTCTTATAACAGGTGATCGCCACCGGATTAATTGTTGGCAGTGTAATATTGCTATATATACTGACACCGGTTACGTGAAATAGTAATTTTCCTTGCAAAATAGTAAACAGATGGCACGATATTGAAGACATTTTTGTCGAGCCCCGCATGCGGTTAGCTCGACCTAGTTGTCACAATGGCGGTTCGGTGTCTTTGCGTGAGCGCGTGCGTGCGTCCGTCCGATCTTGTCGGGACTGTAACTTCCTATTTCATCAGGCAATTTAAAATTAACTTGACACAAATGTTCAACCACTGGAGATGGCCTGTTGCACGCAAGACTGTGTCCCTATCTCAAAGGTCAAGGTCACACTAAGAGGTCAAAGGTCAAATATGTGCATACCACAGTTTGTTCGGGCTGTTAATTTGTCATTCATCTGGGAATTTTAAAATAACTTGCCACAAATGTTCACCATGTAGAGACGGTGCGTTGCACGCAAGACCTGTGTTCCTAGCTCAAATCTCAATGTCACACATAGAGGTTAAATGAGGATATATGTTTGTTAGAAAATGAGATTTTAAAATAATTGCAATACAAGTTGCTTTCTTGACAACGGGTTCGACGTGTTGCCAACAGTCATCTAGTTAATATGATAACCCAAACAAATATGTACAGGGCTCCATATGAGGTTTTGCGCTAATGGTTAGTGTACCATTTGACCTCTTTTGTCAAAAGTGATTTTACTCCTTGAGCATCAGCTTGAAACGGTATTGGAGAATCGTAAATGGTATTTTCAGAGCTTCCATACCATAAAATGTCGCGTGTGTAAACAAACAGTATTCAAGTAACCAACCTGCCTATTGTTCGTGTAACCAAACAAGTACCAACCAATTATTATTAAGGTAACCAACTAACTATTGTTCAAGTAACCAACAAACTATTTTACAAATAAACAATAAACTGTTGATCACTTAACAATCAACTGTTGGTCTACTTACCAACCAACTATTGGTCAATTCACTTATCAAATATTTGTAAACTAACCAACAAACTTATGTTCATCTAACCTAACAAGGAATGGTCGACTAACCAACCATTTTTTATTTAAGTATCCAACCAACTGTTGACCAAGTAGTCAACCAACTATTGTTCAAGTAACCAACCAATTATTGTTAACGTAACCATCCAACTATTTTTCAAGTAACCAACAATTGATTGAGTAACCAACCAACTTTTGGTCGAGTAACCAATTAACTATTATTCAAGTAAACATCCTACTATACTTCAAGTAACCAACCAATCAGCTGTTGAGAATTAAGCAAGTTGGTTGATTAATTATAAATTGATAAATTGATAAACTATTTATCAATTAACCAAATATGGGTTAGCTATCAACCAACTATTGGTCAACTTACCAACCAACTATTAATTAACTAACCAACTATAAGTTTACTAATTACCAACCAACTATTGGTCACCTAATCAATCAGCTGTTGATCAACTTACTAACTTTTATCATTCGAGTAACCAACCATTATTCGAGTAACCAACCAACTATAATTCAAGTAACCTTCAAAATTGTGTTTAGGTCACCAACTATTGATCGAGTAACCAACCAACTGTTGTTCAATTATCCAACCAATAATTGATCAAGTTACCGACCAACTATTGTTCAGTTAAGCAACCAATCATTGATAAACTAAGAAACACACTATTTATCAATTAATCAACTATTAGTCAGCTATCAAACCAACAACTGATCCACTAATCAACTTATAATTAATCAATCAACCAACTATTGGCCACCTTACCAATCAGCCGTTGATCAACTAACCAACCAACTATTAATCAGGTAACTAACTATTGGGCTATTAACCAACCAACTATTGTTCTACCAATAAGCTATTGGTTAACTAACCAACTATTGGTCAACTAATAAACTATTTGTCAACTAATCAACCAGCTATTGATCAACTAACCAACCATTTATTTGGCGACTAACCAGCTAACTACACATTGGTCAACTAACCAACCACACATTGGTCAACTAACCAACCACAAAATGGTCAACTAACCAACAAATTATTGTTCAAGTAACCTAGCAACTATTGTTCAAGTAAGCAACTATCTATTGCTTAAGTAAGCAACCAACTATTTTCAAGTAAACAACCAAGTATTGTTCAAGTAAACAACCAACTATTGTTCATGTAAACATCCAACTATCGTTCAAATATTGATCAACCAACCAACTAACTATTGATCAACCAACCAACTAACTATTGATCAACCAACCAACTTACTTTTGATCAACTAACCAACTAACTATTGATAAACTATTGATTAACCAACCAACTAACTATTGATCAACCAACCAACTAACTGTTGATCAACCACCAACTAACTATTGATGAACTAACCAACTAACTATTGATCAACCAACCAACTAACTATTAATCAGCCAACCAACTTACTATTCATCAACTAACCAACTAACTATTGATTAACCAACCAACTTACTATTGATTAACTAACCAACTAACTGTTGATCAACCAACCAATTCACTATTCATAAATCTACGACCAACTATTGTTTAAGTAAGCAAGCAACTATTGGTAAACTAAGGCGATAGTTTTTTTATTTCTTGGTTCTCGGATCCGCCGACCCGATTTTTTCCAAAAAGCATAAGAATTAAACATTTGTAGAATGTAACCGATATCGAAAAAATGATCTTGTGAAAGGGTTTCAACCTGTACCACGGAAATTCATTCCGAATGCAAAAAAAAAACGCTGAAGAAATGACAAAATTGTATGTAACATGCATTGTTTTTGTATATCGCTGTGTGATTCATATATGATATGCTCTCTTAAAATCATTGTATTAAATTTAAATACACTTTTATAATTTTATATCAATATTATAATTAACACATTTCATTGGTGTATATTGATTTATTAATTTGATATATTTAGTTAGTTTTTACTTCATTAAACTTACTGTTATACATATAATATGGTCCCTGTTCAGCGATATCTGACGTAGGCCTACTATGTTTAAGTGTGAGCATATTTTAACAGTAGTTTTTATCTGATAAACACTGCCTTTTAATGTTACTATTATTGGTATCAATGTCATGCAGTGATTAATATAATGTTGTGTTACGTGATTTTTGTAAGTAATAATCCATAAAGATTTTAATATCACTGTCCATTTCTATTTGTGAAATTCTAGTCATTAATTTACTCGAGTCTGTGTTATTTTTTTATTTTTACTTTTTTGTTTTCCTCTTCCAACCGGACACTTTTTCCAAAAATGTCCGAGAACCAATAAAAATAATTCTGGCCAAACAACAACAAAAAACAATTAATTAAAGCTGTTTAAAATGTATTTAAACGTTTAATGACATAATGGCATACTAATTTTACTTAAAGTTCAATGTCTTGAAATCGAAAAAAATATAGCTTTAATAATCATTCGATCTACAATTCAATTTAAATTAAATTGGAAACATATCAAAATGTTTGTGAAGTAAAATCAAGCATTTGCATGTCAGGCCACGAACCAAATTTTGTAGATTAGACCCACTCACTATTTAGAATGTTGCTTAACTAACAACAGAGTCGCCTATAGATTTTAGCATTTGTTTGTTTCAATGGTATGATAATTGAAAATTTCATCGGCGTTCTAATTTCGATGTCACTGTCGCTTTCAGTATGTTCTTATCTGTACATGGATCTAAACGGCGTCTAGCCGGCGTGTGACTGTTCTCCAGATCAGTGCCTGTGAAGCCAAACACGAACCAAATGAAGGAGATACTTTTGTTAATTGGAACATGCTGTAAGATATAGTTTATGAAACATTATGTTACAGTTGCTGTACATATTTTACAACTTTAAGAAAGTTCAGAAAACGCTTTGTTTTGAGCTACCTTTGGTTGATTGTCAGGAAGTTAATAAAATTAAAGTAAGTAAAATAGAATGTATTACTAACATAGGAGAGATACATATCCCCAAAGGAAGAATAAACAAACATTTCTAAGTAACGAGTATATGTGTCAATATTTAAACTTCGAAACTACAATTTTTGTGAATATTAATTTCAGTAAACGCGGCATCATGCAGCAAACAGCGTTTTATCGTCGATTCACTGCCAGGAGGTAGTCCTTTCCAAAGTAAGTCCTTATTAAATCCTTATAATACAAGTCTATAAATGGCGACTGTGTGTTCTTTTCGAATGTCGTGATCTTTGGGCCATTTGCGGCTGGCTGTCTTGTATCAGGATGATCTCATTTTAGCCAAACAAATGTACAAATACACTGTTTTATTTTGAGACAATGTGTTGATAAATTAAAGTTTATTAATAGAACTTCGGTTTGAACATTGTGTACTTACCCGTGTTCGATGATTTATCCAAATATGCTCGATACTATGTAAAACATTGATATATTGTGAATATTTCGTAGAAGTCTAACATGCTAAATTATCAAGAAATACATACCGATACTATGAGTTGCGTCCCTAAAAAACTATTTCCACTGTTCCCCTGCCTTATGAAAACTATTGATTCCTTTGTCATATTAGCTGTGTTCTTTAATCCAAGATTTGTTGAAGAAAATTATGAGCCAACTAATTGTTAAAAACGAATATGTCTGTTCACTGGGATCTGTATGTCTATGTTTAGTCTCCGGAAATGGCGGCGCCAGCAGCACCTACACCGCGTGCAGCCCACAGCAACTCACATGCGGGCTCAACTGCCCTTCCGGGTACGTGAAAGGCTCGACAGGATGTGACTACTGCCAGTGCGCGGGATACACGCATCGTGAGTGGCCGCACGTCTTCATAGTTTATACAGCAGGAGCCGTTTAAACGCGTCATCCCTAGAGAATGTTGGTTATATAATTATGCACCTTTTCCCACTGTAATCCTGCAAATTTTGACAACCCCTCTACCCCTCTTTGCGTACGATTTCTGCTTCCAAAACTTAGAGCCAATGCCTCCTCCCCAGCCTTTAAACACACTGACTGCTTTATGACACGCTTTTGTTGTATAATTTTTCAGAATATGTTGTGCAAAAACTCTAGACACGCTTTGTAATTATTTTAAACATGATTTCTTGACATTTCAGCGCCCACGACGACTGCTACCACCGCCGTGGACTGTCTGGCGTCTAAACTGCAGTGTGCCCGGCACTGCGGGGAGGCTGGATACATCGCGGACCCGCACGACTGTACGTTCTGTGTGTGCAAGTCGTCGACAACTGTGACGACAACAAGTAAGCCAGCCACTTTGGCACCGCTGACGTCACCGGTCGATCAGTGCTTCGTCGCCAAGATGCAGTGTCACGAGCGGTGTAGTGGTCTTGGATACACGAGTAAGATGTTTGACTGCACGGGCTGCATATGCATGCCGACAACGACAACAACAACGACAACTACCACCACCACAACTACACCTGCCACCACCACTATGAATTCCTGTGAGCTATCACAGTTACGATGCAGTGCCAGATGTTCCACGATAGACGGCTATGTCGGGCAGACGTTCGACTGCACCGGATGTGTATGTCTGCCGGTAACCTCCTCTGCACAACCGGTGACTTCCACGCACACGGAATTGACGGCTACGATTCCGACGACGGTGAGTGCGGAGAGGTGCCTGGCTGCTCGGATGCGCTGCGCGACCCAGTGCGGCATGAGGGGGTATATGGTGGACCCCCAGGACTGCCTGTTCTGTGCTTGTAAACAATGAATAACATAGTATATGCATGCCAGACGGTTGTTAGTTAAAAGATGTATAGAACGTCGAAACTATGTGCGTTTTTCAAAAACAACGCAATAAACTAACAAAACACATGATATACTAATTACATATGTATTACTCTTACTAATAAATATTACCAGCTCGTGATGCCTTTTTATTTACGGTTATTGTAATTGTGCTGCTTTTGGTTTAAAAAACAAACACACGTTACAAACATATTCTGATTGTGTGTAGTTATATCAGATGAGGTTTATAATAATATAATCAATGCTTGCTGAGTCGTCTTTTTATTTGTTCCGAACCTGATATATTACACACGACCAGGCAGTAACCTGCCATTTTATTGATCAGACCACGGTTTTATGTGAACAAATATGCACAAACAAAATTCTTCTATTTAAACATTAGAGAAGCGCTGATTCTACTAAACTCACTTTTACACAAGTTCACGTACATGCAGTAGTGCCTACCCGATATTCCGAAGGCCCGATATTCCGAAGGCCCGTTATTCCGCCCGATATTCCGAAGGCCCGTTATTCGGAAGGCCCGATATGCCGGAGGCCCGTTATTCCGAAGGCCCGATATTCCGAAGAGTTGATAATCCGAAGGCCCGATATTCCAAAAATGCCCGTTATTCCGAAGGTCCGATAATCCGAAGGCCCGTTATTCCGAATGCCCGTTATTCCGAAGGTCCGATATTCCGAAGGCCCTATATTATGATGCAATTTCAACTTCGCAGGATAAGCTACTTTGAATCAAAGGTTAACGACTTAAGACGATTTCACGGTTTAAATATGCCCCCTTGGATCGTATACTTATTTAATGTACATATTATTTTCTGTATGTATTCCGATGACTGTTTGCAAACAATAAAATATAGCCTATTTTCCTCTCTGTTCGGCCACTTAATGGCTAAATTGCTTTTACAACCCAAAATAACTCAATTTCAACACCAGTAAGATTTTCACCTTACAATTTAAGGTCTCATCTACAAAAATGAAGGCCTGATAATTTAGAGATAAGCCATTCACTTAGTTACTGACCAATTCTAGGAAGGCACCCTAGCAACCAGAAATCTGTGTAATGTTTCCTTGGTCCAGTCTTCATTTTGATAGGAAAACACTTACGTTTTGAACAAATTTTATTCTAACTCATTAAAAGCATTATTTGTTAGACTAACAAACAACTAATACTGTTTTAACACGGATGCTTAAAAAATCATGGGTTCTGCACAGGTTACACACCTGTGCAGAGAAATTCTTCGAAATATTTTAATAATCTAAGGCAAAATCTACAATTCGCATTAAAGACATGAAAACAATAACAGTATATATGAGACAAAATGGTCACTATACAGATAACAAATCCAAGTTTTCTAAGAAATAACAATTAATGTGGATTATTAAGGGCTAGCCCAATAGACAGAGTGGCTGAACAGATAGGAATGAAGGCTACATGTTCTTGGTATCGAATTGTTTGTTATGTTGATTCTGATTTATATTTACTTAAATTGTTGACGTTTGAGTTGTCAACTTGATTCGGACTAAAACTTCGCCTAGATGCTAGCTGCCTGGTATATTAGCCTTTACAAATGTGGACTGTTTAGCTGATGGTGTGATGGTGCACAGCAAAATCCATATTGAACGAGGCGACAGCTGAGTTCAATATAGAAGCTCGCTGTGCACTAGCATACGATATTGCACAGGCAAACAGTCCATACTTGTTTTAGTATATGACTTATAAAATAAACGCAAGATAATGAAATAGAAACAAAAAAAACGCACATTTGTTTCTTTCAATCATAATGTTAAAACAAAAGACAAGCAAAGCAAGTAAATGTATTGCTGATCTTAACTCCCGTTAATGTTTCTTCCTAGATGCACTTGTACAACAGCTGTTTTATCACGAATCAACTTTTATTTTTCAAAATCGATTTATTAGGCTTTTCGTCCAACAGTATACACAACAGTATATACACAAAGAAATGACATAATAGAGTCTAATATCCACTGAACATAGAACACTGAACACATTCATTCGGAGCTAAAGTTTTGACAAAATCTTAAATGACGGTATTTTATTACGTCATCATTGTACGACTCAGACGTTTCTGTGCAATATTATTTGCACGGTTGAGGTAAAAGCTGTGCAATATCATGTAGATCTATGATTTTCTTTCGAGGGTGTGTCGCTTAGCCAATCAAATAACGTTTATTTATAAGTCATATTATAAAGCACAAGGCAGTATTTATCATACCCCTATTCAGGCTGTCCGGCTAGCGCAGTGGATGGTACACGCGCCGCAGTGGATGGTACACGCGCTTCTCACCTAGGCGGCCCGGGTTCGCTTCCCACTCCCGGCGCATGTGAGTTTGGTTGGTGGTCACCATACCGGACAGGTGGGGTTTCCTCCGGGTACTCCGGTTTCCCCCCACAGCACAAGACCACACCAAAATTAAATATCTTTCAGTAAAAAATAAATAGCGGGAAATTGCAGCTATGATTCAAAATTCGTCCCAACTTTCGTGAGTCTCTAGTAAATTAATTAGGTAGGAGTGCTGGGACACAGGCGCGGAAGGACCTCAATAAACTTCGAAATACACACACATCATACCACTATGCTGATATCGGCCTGATACAGAGGTGCCTGATATATTTTTTTTATATCGCGTTTCAATTATTAGCATAAACTTTGGTACTGATATGACGTCATCACCTGAACAATAAAGCATACATACACAACTATTTGAATCCATTAAAAATTAATGAACTAAAAGTCACTACACAGAATTAGTTTATGTTGAATCAAAAACATTGGTAGTGGTATGAATAATAAATAACCCATACACAATTATTTCAATACATTCCAAGCAAATGCACTAAAAGGCACCACAAGGATAAGTTTTTGTTGTGCCTCAAACATTAAAAAAAAAAAAATTGATCACGGTATAGTCAGTATTGATACGATCTTGAAAATGTCAATTTCAATACACAACTTCAAAATGGCGTCTCCAAACAATTCGGCGATGCGTGTTCTCCGACGAAATTGATAGTTGCAATCCATTTTAGTTAGCATTTTTAATATTATATGAATGAACGTGTGTGCAATCTATGCATTCGTAGTGAAAACAGCTCATTTATCTGTACGAAATGTTAATAATACGGTATTATTTCAGTCAACTTTCAGAAACTATAACTACAGGAACGTGAACGTGTCAAAGCCGGCTCAGCAAAATCAGCGATGCACTTAGATTTAAATATAAAAAATCAGCTCGTTTGGTGTAATTTTTAGAAAATTGTGGTGTGATAAATAGGAAAACAGGTTACTGCCTGGTCTTGTGTAATATATCAGGTTCTACACGAATAACAGTCTATCAAGCAGTCTCAGTGTATCAGTCTGAAATCTGCATAGTGGTATGGTTACTTTAAAATAATAATAAGCCTATCTTAAATGATAATGGAATTAATATTCATAGGTATCAACCATATTATATTGACTTTAATGATGTGAAGGCCTAACTGTATCAATTCACAATGTACGGGCGAGGTTATATACTAAATAAATTAAATGTTCATCAACTGTTCATTAACACTTTGTACAGTAAACAATGCTGAAATGAGAGTACAATAGCAATGTGGTTGTATTATTAATGTATTATTAACTAGCACAATACCATCGTCGAATACCCACGGCACGTACCGTTACACTCTGTAATCAATGCAAAATTTAAATAATAATATGCCGTTACACTCTATAATCGATGCAAAATTTAAATAATAATACATGAACATATAATATGAATTAAACACGTATATAGTAGCAGTTCGAGCGTCGCAACCGTGCCGAGTGTTAATATTATAACCCACTCAACGGTACACACCACACCACGTGGAGTATTAAAGATGGGATACACGTGCAAGGTACTCACTGTATGGGATACACACGTACAAGGTACTCATTGTATGGGACACAGACGTACAAGGTACTCACTATATAGGATACACACGTACAAGGTACTCACTACATGATACACACGTACAAGGTACTCACTACATGAGACACACGTACAAGGTACCCAGTGTATGGGACACACACGTACAAGGTACTCATTGTATGGGACACAGACGTACAAGGTACTCAGTATATAGGATACACACGTACAATAACATGCACACGTACAAGGTAGTCACTATAGCGGATACACACGTACAAGGTAGTCACTACAGAGTATACACACGTACAAGGTAGTTACTATATAAGATATACACGTACAAGGTAGTCACTATATAGGATACACACGTACATGTACAAGGTAGTCACTATATAGGATACACACGTACATGTACAAGGTACACACATACATGTACAAGGAAGTCACTGTGTGGCTCACATGTACACGGTATTCACTACATAAGACACACACGTACAAGGTACTCTCTACATGAGACAAACACGTACAAGGTACTCATTACATGAGACACACGTACAAGGTACCCAGTGTATGGGACACACACGTACAAGGTACTCACTACAGGGGACACACACGTACACGGTACACACTATGGGACACACACGTACAAGGTACTCACTACATGAGACTCACACGTACAAGGTACTGACTACATGGGACACACACGTACAAGGTACTCACTACATTAGACACACACGTCTCATGTAGTGAGTACCTTGTACGTGTGTGTCCCATATAGTGAGTACCTTGTACGTGTGCCTCATGTAGTGAGTACCTTGTACATGTGTGTCTCATGTCACTAGCGGGTCCAGGCGCGCGCCGGATGCGCGCCCCCCTCCCGCCCAAATAATAAACAACTTCCGGACCATACATAAATGGGAATATATAAAACGGTCAAAACCGGAAATATATGCTAATTTTTTTTTGCTCGCTCGATTTGGTAAAAGATACTCATCAAATTCAGTAAAACATGCCTGACCTAGCCCGCCCTCTACGATTTCTTACGTACACCGCAGTACCGGCGCAAAAGTAAATCGAAAATAATTAATTAAAAACAATGGGTTTATATACCTTGATTTGTAAATGATATTGTTTTCTATTTTGAAATTCATATATTAAATAAAGATGTTAGATCAGATGCAATATACCGTTGGCACATGATACCACATAAAAGACATTTATACTTTTCGAATAAATATGACTTAAAGTCGAAATTCGAAATAAAATCAATGAATACTTTCGAGTTTAAACAATTATGTCTCAATAAATAGTTTAGTTTCCGAAAATCTAAATAAATACACTTTTTGGACATTAGCAATCACACCAAATTTCATGTGTTTTTTTTGTAAGTACATGTATTCATAAAAAAAGATACAAAGTGATAAAGTAGAGAGGTATACACAACGTTAGCTCCAATTCCTGGCGATTTCATACTTCATATTTTTCCGGCACTATAAGTCAGCGAAATTGAAACAACGTCGACATCACTTGCCGTATTATTTCACAACGCAATCATACGAGTCTGTCTGTCCGTTAGTTCGGTTCGATAAAAAACAAAACACAATGCATAACACATATGGAGACAATTATGGGCATGACTGTGAACGCGTGAGTTAATTAAATGACATGCACATTGAAAAGAGATCATTACACTTCGGTACACGAATAATACAAATAATTCTCAAAGCGTGTGTGTTTGAAATTAGTCAACTGCGGATTTTACATGTTTAAAGATGTTCCTGATATATATAACATTGAATGTCAAATACGTATTTAGTGGACATGTACATCAAACAAGGGCAATTTACTGCCAAAACAGGTTCATGACATATGATGAACCAACATGTATTTCGAACATAACACGGTGAAGTATTAATTTATTCAGTGAAACAAAGTGCATTTAATGATGATGATAATTATGATGATGATGATGATGATGATGATGATGGTGATGATGATGATGATGATAAAGATGTATTATATATCTTTGATACGGATTTGTAGCTGATCACTGCAGACCCACAGACAACATAACTGCAAGATCAAAAGTTTACGCCCCCCCCCAAACCGAAATCCTGGACTCGCCCCTGCATGTAGGGAGTACTTGTATGTGTGTGTCTCATAAAGTGAATACTTTGTACGTGTGTCTCATGTAGTGAGTACCTTGTACGTGTGTCTCATGTAGTGAGTACCGTGTACGTGTGTGTCTCATGTAGTGTGTCCCGTATACACCCATGGGCACTTCTTACCAGACCTTCACTTAATCAGTTATAACTGTTGTATTTTTAGCCCGAATTTCTCCAAATTTTTCCAGAACACAAAATAATAGATAAGACTGCGAAGAATTTCATTTTCTTTATTGAGACATTTCATTTTCATATTAAACTTAACAAAATTAAAACATAATATCAAAACAAAAATTCCCCAAAAATGCGATAACGAAATAAAGTCTATTTCACTGTTAGAAATTAATAGCATATATTTTCGTTATTTTTCTTTTATTTTGATTAAACTTCGTTAATAATAATTATTTAATAAATTTCAATCTAAATAAACAGAAAATTTATTTTATAATAATTACTCCATACCTTAGTACGTGAAGTGCGGCGCCAAACGCCCTCAAAATGCTTGATACCATACAAAACAAGGCCCTCAGGATAGTCCTACGGGCACTGCCGTGTACACCGGGCTGTACATTAGAGGAGGAGGCCGGTGTGCTGCCCCTCACCCTCCGCCTGAAACAACAAACCCTCCAATATTGGGCCAGGGCCCAGCCCAGACACGGCTCAAACCCCGTTAACAAGCTATTTGGGACCGGCACCTTCATCAGGGGCCGGGAGCTTAAAAGAAGCATGTTTCCTTCCTTTGGGGCCAGCACCGGGACCCTGGTGGAGGAGGCCGGTCTACAATAGAAACGAAATCTGACTCTCCGCACCTCGTGAGGTCAGAAGCTCTCAATTATATTAATATTCAGTATGCTTAGCATTTAAAAATGTATAAAGACGGCTCCAAATGCCCTGACTCTGGCTTGGTAGCCAATTCATTCGTACCCCCCCCCCCCAAAAAAAAACCCCACAAAAAACCCCACAAAAAACAACATTGTAAGAACATTCAGACTCAGCAACAATCTTTCTATATACTCGGCAGAACTTTTGGCCATTAGCTTTGCAATGTGCTGGATATTAGTTAACAAGCCAACCCAAACTGCTATCTTCTCGGACTCTCTATCATCACTAGAGTCCATCAAAAATAGAAATAGCAGGTATAGGCCTGGTATTTTAAATGAAATTTTGGAACTGATTCAGAAGTGCCTAGACAAATCTTTACAGGTAACCTTAGTTTGGTGCCCAGCACACGTCGACATCCCGGGGAATGACCAGGCGGACAGGGAGGCTAAGGAGGGCCTCAAAAGGGAGTCGGTCAATATAGGGGTCCCACTAGCCTCAACAGAAATATACTCCCGGGCCTATGTTATGCGGGAGTCGAACAACATGCCACCCGCTAACACTCCATACAAAGCCCCCTTCTCAATTGCCCAGAAGACCCTCAGTCGGCCGCATCAATATTCTTCTAACGTCATTATTGAAAAATGCATTAGCCGACTGAGGATGGGGAACAGTCTTTTGCCTGCTAGAACGGGAAAGTATATTTTAAAGCTGGACACTCTCTGTCCTCAATGTGGGATCCCGTTTACAGCCAACCACCTGCTGACACAGTGCCCCCTGTTCTCTACACAGAGAGAACAGCTTAAAACCACTTTTTACAACTTAAACATTGATTTTACCCTTAATAATATTTTTAATCCTACTGGCAAAAATAAATGACCAGTGTATAAATCTCTGGCAACATATCTTGTGGATTGCCAGATTACAGATAAAATATAAATACCAATAGGGGACCTGCAGCTTAATAAGAACATACGTTATATTAAAAACTTAAATTTAAAAAACAATTCCCCATATCTGGGGAAATTAAAGTGATTTAATCATTTATTTATATCCCTGAACAGCTTATAAATGTACAGTGCTTTAATTATTGCTTTTTTAGCAATATTTGCATATATTTACTGTCTTCCAGTGTGATTTTTCTTTTAGTACATTACAACCTCATATATATTGGGAATTAGTGATATTTAGCCTACTGAAGGGCAGATAATTCCTGCCTGACCAAATTCTTTATACATCTCTATATATTTCCACCATGGGAGAGAACTCTTAACAAACCACTTGTATTTTATCTCGTACACTGGGACAATAGACAATGCTCAGTAGAGTATTCAAAGGGTTAAACCCAGCCAGTGTTTATATTGAGAATAACAAGTTACTGTCTGGTCTTGTGTAATATATCAGGTGAGGCTTAGAATAATAACGGCGAGGCTTGCCGAGCCGTTATTTTAATCGTGCCGAACCTGATATATTACACAAGACCAGGCAGTAACCTGTTTTTCTATTTATCATACCACGTTTTTCTTAAAATTGCACCAAACAAGCTGATTTTTTTTTACATATTTAAAAACTAAGAGACGCGCTGATTTTACTGAGCCGGCTTTTACACGTTCACGTACATGTAGTTATGGATTTCTAAAAGTTGACTGGATAATACCTTATTATTAACATTTCGTAAAGATAAATGAGCTGTTTTCACTACGAATACATAGATTACACACAGGTCCATTCATATAATATTGGAAACGCAAACTGAATTGGATTGCAACGGTCAATTTCATCGGCGAACACGCATCGACGAATTGTTTTGAGACGCCATTTTCATGATTTTGGAGTTGTGTATTGAAATTGACATTTTGAAGATCGTTTCAATAATGACTATAGCGTGTTCAATTCTTGGTCAAAACATGTTTGAGACACAACATAAACTGATTCTGTGTAGTGTCTTTTAGTTCATTTATTTAAAATCTATTGAAATAACTGTGTATGGATGATTTATTGTTCCATTGATGACGTCATACCACTACCAACGTGCGGGTTTATGTGAATATTTAAAAAATAACGTTTTGTGATTTATGACGATTACAAATAATAAGCAATATACGTTATTGGTATCAATTTGTTTGTTTTGTTAAATCTGATTCATTTTTACTGAAAATGTTGACTTTAGAAGTGGATTTCGAGTAATATCACGTACCTCCAAACATTGACTGATATAAACGCAACCGACCTGATATAAAAAAAATATATCAGACACCTTTGTATCAGGCCGATATCAGCATAGTGGTATGATAAATTGTGTATAACTGGCTTTGTCAATGGTCAACAGTACTGTACTTTTAGTTACAATTTAAATATATTTGCCTGTGATATAGGCGCGAAGTGGACGTGCTTTTTTAACTGAGCAATAACTTTATGAATTTTAAGTGATATTTGGATAAAACTTGGATTTTTTTGTTGGGAATTATCATTTTGGGATTATTATGATCTACAGACTAGATATGAATTTTAGTAACTATGAGCAAAAAGCGAAATGATAGAAATAGCAGTGGAAGTGATAGTGTAAACAAAAGCAGAGTGACAAAATAGAGAGGCCAGTCCGAGGAGCTGAATTCAAACGTTTCAGTAAGTGAAATATTAGGGCGAGCTAGCGCTGTTTTATACCCAGATACAATCGGTTCATTTTACAGAGTGAAAGTGCTAACGAAGTATTTTATCAGTCTTGTGTAGATCGATCGAAGTGGAACCCTGTAAAGATGGCGGAAAGCGGCCACGAACCCACAATCAAGGACGTGATGGACTATATGAAAACCATGGACAAGAGGTTAGTGGTTATAGAGAACAAGTTAAATGCACTCGACTCATTAGAGAAGAAAGTGTCTGATTTTGATAAAGATCTTAAGAAATTATGGGTAGCACTAGAAGATCGGATAAAACGTACGGACGAACGTGTGTCCGCGATTGAGAATAAGGTGGAACTAGTTGATGTGGGGGCTACGATAGTGGCGGACAGGCTAGCCTTGTTAGAAAAGCAGCGCGATGAGCTTCGGGATGATGTTGCATATTTGAAATCGCAATCTATGCGGAACAATTTAGTTTTTACATATATCCCGGAAGACAACTTAACAGGCAGCGAGCCCCCTGACGTCACAGAGCGGAAGCTTCGAACACACATACAGGAGATCCTCAAGATCGCCAAGGAAACGGCCGATTCCATACGATTTGAGCGCGTGCACCGGTCACCAGGACATCCTGTTCATGGCAAGGTGCGCAATATAATCGCAAAATTTACATTCTTTAAGGACAGGGAATTGGTGAGAAGACAATGGAAGCATTTGTCAGGTACGAGCTACCAAATGCACGAACAGCTGCCACCGGAAGTGCTTAAAAAGCGTCGCAAACTTGTTCCCCGCATGAAGGAGGCCAGAAAGGAGGGCAAGCGGTTCTGGATCGCTTACGATACCCTGTATGTAGATGGCAAGTCGGTGCGACCCTAGGAACACGACGAGGGTGAAATTGCCGTACTTTCATGGAATGTTCACGGCCTCACTAGAGACAAAAAATAATCTATTGACTTTGTAAATATCTTTAAAAAAATATGACATTTGTTTTCTTTATGAATCTTGGTGTGACTCCAAAAGTAATATTAATTTGAATGGATATATATCACATAACTTTTATCGCAAATTTCAACACAGAAATGCTAAACGCAATAGTGGTGGAATTGTTTTATTTTACAAAGAGCATTTAAGTAACGGAATTAAAATAATAAAAAAATCATTAAGATACTATAATTTGGCTGAAACTTGACCATTCTTTTTTTCATACAACAGACGATATATATTTATGTGGATCATACATATGGGGTGAGGATTCCCCTATATACAACACTTTTAATGTTGACTTGTTTGATATTTTAGAACATGATTTATGTTTATATGATAATCTTGGTTGCGTGTTTATATGTGGAGATTTTAACAGCAGAGTTGGCGACAACAATTATTATATTGTTTGTGACAAATTTAATGGCTGTATTGATAATCCAGATTATAACTCAGACTGTACACCTGACAGGGCCTCAATAGATAGGTCACACAACAGTCACGGGGTAAAATTGTTAGATGTCTGCAAAGGCGCATGTTATCGTATTGTAAACGGTCGCATCGGTAATACTAATCAGTACACTTTTTTTGTCAAATAACGGCTGTTTTGTGATTGATTATTTGTTAACAAAGGAATGCAGTTTTTCGCTGATACAGCAATTTAATATAGAAACTTTTAATGAGTGGAGTGACCATGCGCCTTTGTGTTTTTAATTGTTGTGCAATAACAATCTTTCAACTGAATCAAACCGCTCAGAGATTAAATATAAGTTGAGTGACTCTTTACGTGAGCAATTTCGCTAGGGGATTATTCGAAATTTACCAGTTTTTAATGATATTGTACATAACACTAATTGCTCTAACAGGCAATCAATAAACGCTATGTTGGACAAGTTTTCAAATACCATACGTGATGTGGCGGATCCATTGTTTGCGAAAGATTGTTATTACTCAAATGATGTTTATTTTGAAGATTATACTAAAACGGATAAAAATTGGTTCGATCATGATTGTAATGTTGCTCGAAATATGTACTTACAGGCGCTCAGATTGTTCAATATTGATAAGTCTGATACAAACCGGTCTATTTTATGCGATGCAAAAAGGCATTATAAAACTATTGTAAGAAAGAAGAAAAATACTGATTATAAAAAACGAATGACCGATATTGCTAATTTGCGTAAAAGCAAGCCGAGATAATTTTGGAAATATTTTAAATCTAATTCGTCCAAAACTTCCACTAATATTACGCATGAAGAATTTCAAAATTATTTTGAAAATATAAGTACAAATATTTCTAGTGGAAATAATTATGACGCTGAATTTTTTAATAATAGTAATGATTTTAATAAACCAAACAGTGTTTTTCCTGAACTTGATGACCCAATTACAGTTGAAGAAATTATTAGTGCTGTAAAGTCACTGAAGCGACGCAAAGCATACGGTAGTGATAATATTTTAAATGAATATCTTATTGAGAGTGTTGATATATTGGCATTGCATATATGTGACTTATTTAACTGTATATTGAACTCGGGTTATTTTCCTGAAAAATGGACTGAGGGTATAGTTGTTCCGTTACATAAAAAGGTTCAAAAGAAGATGTCGATAACTATAGGGGGATTACTTTAGTTAGTTGCTTATCTAAACTTTTTACAACCGTTTTAAATAATCGCATTGAACATTTTTGTGATGAAAATGACATTATTTCGGACGCCCAATTCGGATTTCGAAAAAGGCGGTCCACGACCGATGCTATATTTATTCTCTACTACCTAGTTCAAAATTATTTATTTGAAAATAAAAGATTATATGTTATTTTTGTTGACATGATGAAATGTTTTGATACTATATATAGAAATGCCTTATGGTTAAAAATGTATAAATGTGGTATTCAGGGTAAAATTCTTAGAATTGTTCGCGATATGTCAAAAAGTCAAATCTTGCGTTAAATCATTATCTTCGTATTCTGACTATTTTTCTTATGCAGTCGGGCTCCGTCAAGGGGAGGTATTGTCCCCTCTATTATTTTCTCTGTTTATAGAGGACCTCGAGTTATATTTACAAAATGATGTCAATTCAGGTTTGCATATTGATGAGATTGTCTTGTCTTGATTCTACTGTTATTTGCTGATGATATGGCCATTGTAGGCAAATCACCCAATGAAATTCAAAATTTGGATAACCTACTTAATTATTGTAATATATGGGGGTTTAAAGTAAATACAGAGAAAACCAACATCATGGTATTTCGAAAAAGAGGCGGCTTGTTGCCCAACAAAAAAATGGACTTACAATGGCCATGACATACATGCTGTAAATGATTTTAACTATCTTGGTGTAGTGTTTAACGATACTGGGAGTTTTACATTGAACCAAGAACACCGGACTGGAAAAGCATTAAAAGCATTAAATATATTATTATCTAAATGTCAAAAATACGATTTAAAACCTAAACTGCTTTGTCAATTGTTTGACGCATTCGTTGGTTCAATTTTAAACTATGCTTCAGAGGTCTGGGGCTATACTAAATCTAAGGAATTGGAAATAATCCACTTAAAATTTTGTAAACGACTGAAAGTAAAACTTAATACATGTATGCTTGTGTCTATGGAGAACTAGGCAGGTACCCTCTGTATATACATAGATATACCCGTATTCTTAAGCATTGGTTCAAGTTATGTACATCTGAAAATATAATTATTAAATCTGTATATAACTTGGCCGTTTCTGATTATAACAAAGGCTGTCGTAACTGGATATTTAATGTCAGAAAAATGTTAGATGACTATGGTTTAAGTTATGTATTTGACAACGTTACAAATATTGATGTTAACATATTTATTGAAGAATTTAAACAGAGAGTTTATTTTATCCAGGACTGGAACCGAATATTGAATAATAGCACAATGTTAGATGTATATAGAACTTACAAAATCAATTTTGAATATGAATCTTACTTAGATATAATACCAAAAAGCTTGAGATTCCTTTTTGCTAGATTAAGACTGTCTGCTCATCCATTATATATTCAAACCGGTCGTTATGCTAGAAATAACATTGATAGAAATCAAAGGTATTGTTTGTGTTGCAATTCGAACGACATCGAAGATGAATTTCATTTTGTTTGTACATGTCCTACATTTGCAAATATAAGAAACAAAGTATATAAACAAATGCTATTATATTAGGCCGTCTATGCATACATATTTAAGTTTATTGCAATCAAATAATAGAACGGAATTAATAAGTTTGTCTTTTTGTAAAAGAATCACGTAAAGAACGCTCATTGATTTTGAATGTAAGAAGATAATATATAATGTTCATCCTCTTTTTGTTTGATGTTAATCTTAGAATTTGTGCTCACGCCACTTACTCGCTTAAGACATGATTCATTTGTATATATGTATATAGTTTTTTGCTCCTCTCACGTTGACATGCTGAACTGTTATCATTATGTGTTGTTGACGATGTACTTTGTACAAGTCGAAATAAAGTGTCTGTCTGTCTGTCTGTCTGTCTGATATATGGTTATAAAGGTTCTACTTCTGACATTTTAATACTTTGTGCCCATATATTGTGCACACCTTTATTGATAATTTAAATGTATATCTCCTGGACCTCAGGCAAACTTAATTTAATTTGTAAATTATTGTTTTCAGTGGAACAATAAACAATGTTCTAAAGCTGCAGGAATCCCCTATTTCATTTCCTTCCCCCCCCCCCCCCCCTTTCCCTCCGTGGTCTAACATGAGCCGTGCTGGGCCGGGCGCACAGGAAGATAGTAACACATATTTTAATTTAAGTTCCATGTTATTATATATGTCTCATGGAGCCCTCCGTTAACCTCGGCCAATCTGATTGACCAAGGATTCCTTATTTTAAGCCATTTTTTAGTTCAGCAGTTTGCCCCGTTTACTATTGTCAAGTATTAATAAACCCCATTTTTTTTTTTTTTTTTTTTTTGTGTGTGTGTGATCCGATTCTTTATTTACCTCGTCCATAGGTATGTGCAGGTCGAGGTCATCCTGCTCCATACCTTACAATGTTTGATGTTAGTAGACAGACAGTTTAAATACAATAAAAGTTGGTGTATAATAATATTTGTTGAGTTGTCTTTAACATCTTTATAGATTACTGATAATGTTATAGAAGAGGCAAAATAAATATGTTTATATGAATGCATGTACAACAAATTAGCAAAAAACACTCACTTTCGGCATACATACAAACACAAATATGAAAGAAAGAAGAAAGGAAATAAAAAATAAAAAAACACAGAGAATCGTGTTTGGACTTCTGACAATATAATCTTGAAATCATTGTGAGACATACAGCAAAATGGTATCGGGTAAGTATTAGAACAATAAAAAACTAGTATAATTATGATATTGAATACACTACACTACTTCATCGTGGATTGGATTGGCAAGTAGCTGTACAATTGCCCATTTTTGCTTTTCTTTTTCTTGACATTTGCCATTGTTTTGAATGTCCCATGATAATCGTAAACTTTTACTTAGTCCTAGTATAGTGGGTGGGACCCTTTTTTTCTTACACATAAATATATATTTTTTCAATTCTAAGATAAAAATATTTATTTCACTCATGGTTTCATTTGTACTGCCAAGTATCATAGTTTGACAACAAATTTCAGAATATTTGTACATATTATGTGACCTTGAAAATTGATAACATAATTGACAACAATTTGTGTAAAGTAGCAGTCCCAGAATAAATGTATAATAGTTTCTTCATGTTCTTTGCAAAAAGTACATAAATTATCCTGTGCAATATTCATTTTATACAGTATAGATTTAGTTCCTAGGATTCTGTGCACAATTCTTGTCTGAAACCACTGGGTGTATGTATCTCTGGAAATGTTAAAAACAAGTCTATGTACTTTTTTCCATTCAATGTTATCGAAAGATATATTCCATTTCGATTGGCAAGTTGGTATATCTGTGTTGGAGGTAAACGTTTTATATACAATTTTGTTTTGGTTTTGCATCAAGACTATATTATTTAAATAAAAGGATGTAAATGCACATTCTATATCTTACTTTTTTATAACATTAAAGCCTGACATTTTTATAAAGTTCTTCACTGTTCTAATTAAGCCTTCATAAAATAGAAAATTAATTTGTATACCAATGTAAGATTCTAACAAATCCTTACTCACAAATAGTCCAGATGAGCTTACTATATCTCTAACATACCTAACTCCTCTGTCATACATATGTTTATTATAAATACTATTCAGACCTATTTTAAAGTTGTGGTTATAAAATAAAGGCATATTTAATATATCTTCATGCCTACTAACAACGTGTTTATTGATATATGCAATATAACATGTAAGTACATCTTTCCAAAAACAATTTTTTAATGTTTTTACTATTTTTTCAGCATAATCTTTTCCCACATTCGTCAATTTTTTAACATCAAACAATGAATAAACCAGTAGGAAACATTTTCCAGTACACAATACAATTTTCCTTAACCATGTCATTTTCATTGTTTTTTCAAAGGCATAGACATCTATCATAGAAATACCTCCATCATCATAAGATTTAATAGCAACATTATGTTTAATTTTAGCAGGCCCATTCCAGACATAATTATGACAGATGTTATTTATCTGTTTTAGTATTATTTCTCCTGGATTAGGGAGGGTAATAAATAGGTGCGTCAACAAGGGGAGTAATATTGATTTGATAACAGTTATCTTTCCCAGGGGTGTTAAGTGTCTTCTACTCCAAAAATGTATGACATTTTGTAGTTTTTCTATTTTACTGGAGAAATTCATGTCTATCATTGTATTCAAGTCAACATGAAATATAATTCCTAGAACTCTGAAAGTTGTCGTCCCCCAGACTAGTTTATACTTAGTTTTTATTGACTGTGTACTGTACTTTTTACAGCCAATCCATATTAGGTTTGTTTTGTCATAATTTATTTTTAATCCAGAACATGAAGCAAAGTCTTGTAACAGATCAAGAGTTGCATTTAAGGAATTTTCCGAGCCATCTAAAAAAAGAGAAGTATCATCGGCAAACTGAGAGATTTTATATTCTATATTATCAGTTTCTATTCCCTTAATTGTTTTCGAGTTCCGAATTTTAATTGCCAGTATTTCAGCGCAAAGAATAAAGATGTACGAACTTATCGGGTCTCCTTGTCGACAACCTCTTTCTATAGTAATAAAATCTGATAAGAATCCATTGATTTGAATTAAAATCATGGTGTTATACAAGAAAAGGGATATCCATTTTTTTAATGTTACTCCAAAATTAAAATATTCTAGAGTTTTTTCTATGAAATGAAACTCAAGGGTATCGAATGCCTTTTCAAAGTCAATCGTCATCAATAGTCCAGGGATATCGTTATCCTCTGTATATTTCATTATGTCATACAATAGTCTAGTATTCTCTCCAATGTACCTGCCCTTAATAAATCCTGTCTGGTCTTTAGAAATCAGAGTATCAAGGACAGTTTTAAGTCTGTTTGCAATTGAGCCAGATGCAAGTTTATAAATAACATTTAAAAGTGTTAAGGGACGTAAATTTTTTAACAATTGTCTGGGTTTACTTTCTTTAGGTATACAAGTAAGTATTCCTTGTTTTTGAGTAAATGACATATAGCCAGAGGCAAAAGCATAATTAAGACTTCTAGTAACGAAATGGCCCAAATCTTTCCAGAAGACTTAAAAAAATTCTGCGGTGAAACCATCCGATCCAGGACTTTTGTCATTTTTCATATTTTTTAATGTGAATGCGATTTCATCCAGTTTGATGGGGCCTTCCAGTACTTGTGATTGTTCATTACTTAATTTTCCAGTTTGTATATCATTAAGGTCCTCATGTATATTATAATTCTCATTATGTACAGATTTTGTGTATAATATTTTATAAAATTGTGCCGCTTCTTTTAGAATATCATTTTGGTTAAATATTTTTTTGCCTTCGTCATTTTCGATAAATGGAATAGTTTTACTAGTAGTATGTTGTGTTTCCAAATTACAGAAGTATTTGGAAGGTTTTTCACCATCATCAATCCATTTTGCCCTAGCTCTTATAAAAGAGCCGTTCATTTTTAAATTTCGAATATTTTCAAGTTCTTGTTGCAATAAATTCAGTTCTTCCATATTCTCGTTTGTAAGGTTTTTTTCTATAAATTCAACCGCTTTTAAGATATCACCCTCTCTTTCTTTATTCATTTTGGATTTGTAGCTTGAGTATGATATGGTTTTACCTCTGATTTCCATTAACAGAGTTTCTAAAAAAAAGTTTGTCATTTATAGAAAATTGTATAAGATCATTTTCTAATGAATTTAAAGTATCAATATTGTAGACAGGTAGAGCATACTGCATCTTAATCTCTTCAATCTTAAGTTTTATACAATTTAGGTACTCTATATAATGGAGTAAAGAGTTGTTAAATTTCCATAATCCTTTTCCATGTTCTATCTTGCCAAAATTAAATTCCAAAGTTATAGGAGAATGATCAGATCTGTAGCTTGCATGTATATTAGAATTTCTAATATGCTGAATATAGCTACTAGTGACTAAGAAAAAGTCCAATCTGGCTTGCTGGACAGTGTTGGGCTTTCGCCATGTGAAATGTTTCACATCGCCATTAATAAACCTAAAAGTGTCAATTAGACTTCTATCATTGATTACGGAAGATAACAATTCCCTAGATTTTTTATTATTATTTAGTGTTTTGTAATTGACATAATCAATGTCAACATTTAGTACAAGATTAAAATCTCCACATATCATATAAGAGTCATTTCCTATTGTATCAATTACATTGAAAATGTGACTAAAAAACACAGGAGTATCTTTGTTTGGCCCATATAGTGAACACAATGTAAATCGATGTGTATAAATTGTTAAATCTAAAATCAAATAATTTCCTGTAATATCTCTTTCTATGGAATGCACCTTAGTGGGTAGTCTAGTTTTAAATAAAATACATACACCTCTTGAGTTTGAAGTGCCAAAACTAAAATAACATTCACCGTTCCATTGTGAGTAGATCTGTTTTTCCATTAAAGAAGTAAAATGACAGTCTTGTAAACAATAAATATCCGCATTTATTGTTTTTAAATAATTAAAGACATCATCCCTTTTGGCGATATCATTAAGGCCACGGCAATTGTAGGAAACAATTTTTACATTATCCATGGTCTATGTAAATGATTATCTTTTCATTTGGTATTTCATTTACATGCAAAAAGTCAAGTCCGTACTTGTCACAGCTATTTGGTTGTATTACCCTGCTATACACATGTATATTAAATAACAAGCAATACATTTTATCTTTGTCCAAACAAACAACAGAACAAATAAACATTGAAACAACTACAAAAAGGATCAACCTTAATTTATAAGCACATACGCTTATTACAAAATACTCAAATGAAAAAGAAAACAATTAGACCCCATTTTAATGCAGATTTTATATAATATGGGGAGGACCCAGTTATCAATTTTTAATGTGTACTATAAGTTGTTTTAACCCACATGGGTAGTACATTTCTTAATTTTTTTGGCAAGTATTTTGATCATATTGTTAATAATGATCAAGTTTGCCATTATTTCTGTGTGATATAACATATTGTGATCCTCTGCAGTTTTTCTTAATGCAGTATTTTGCATATTTTTAATGAATAACTCTTTCATAGCAGGGATTATCCACATTTCAACCTTTAATGTGTTAAACTACCTATTTAAAGTGTCCCTATCTATGTTAATCATGTAAACCTGTGCGCCACCCTGGTCCGAATATCTCAAAATAACATTCAAGCACTGCCGGCAAAAATTCCCCTCCCCCACCGGTGCTATCCCTTCTTTTAAAAATCACGAACAGGACAAAGTCCTCATTTCATGTGCTCCCCTGGATAATTTTCTTTTCTCGGTATATATTTGTACAGTCTAGTCATTTCTTTTTATTAGTTAAATCTTGTTTTATCTGTGTTATTTTTAAAGGCCCTAAAAGTAAGCCGTTTGATATTGCCGGAAGGATGTAATATATGTTTTATCCTAAATTTTACTGTATATTGGATCCTCATCCTGTTATGTTTGTTCATTTTCTTAAATTGTCACCCTAGGGTAGGCTACATTCCACTAAATAGTCCCACAATCTTGCATAAATCTCAAAGGACAGGGTCTCAGGTTGGAGCAACAACTTATATTCCCTGTCTACAAGAGTTCAGCATTAGTTAAAAGCATGTCATGCAATTGTAACATCCATCATTAAAATATATACCCATTATAAAGAAAATATTACATACCAAACAACATATACTTGCAGATGCAGTACTCACTGTATGGGACACACACGTACAAGGTACTCACTGTTTGGGACACACACGTACAAGGTACTCACTACATGAGACACACACGTACAAGGTACTTACTGTATGGGGCACACACGTACAACGTACTCACTGTATGGGGCACACACGTACACGGTACTCACTGTATGGGACACACGTACACGGTACTCGCTGTATGGGGCACACACGTACAAGGTACTCACTGTATGGGGCACACACGTACACAGTACTCACTATATGGGACACAGACGTACAAGGTACTCACTGTATGGGACACACAGTGTTCCATTCCAAGCTCTCCGTGATGAGATTGGAATGGACATTAGCGGCCGAATTGACACACTTTTAACATCGGTGCAATCGCTACAATCCCGAATAGATGTCTTAGAGCAGGAAACATCGCCAAATAACGCCACAAAGCCGTTTGAAAGTGGCAACAAAAGCAACCAGGGATCACCCGCTGGAAATCTCAATGATCCAGATGTGTGTGTCGTAGCTTCCAGTGTGCCATACGAGGATGATGAAGACGTCCTAGAGAAAGCAAAGAACATTATCCGAGCACTGGGTGATGGAGTGTCGCCCAGATTAGTGATAACAGCCGCCACTCGTCTCACATTCAGAAGTCCCGGGAAGGGTCGGTCTTGTGAAATTCAGCCTGGCGAACCGAGAACAGAAAGTAATGGTTCTAGAAACAAGGGTTCATTGCAAGACAACGCGCAATATAAAGACATTTACGTGAACAGCAGTAAATCGTATGCAGAAAGACTTTTGGAATTCAATACCAAAACCCTTCTACGCCCACTGCCGCAAGTTCGGAACTTCAGAATAGATGCAGGCGGCCGGATCCGCGCCCGCCAGGACAATGAAAGAAACCAGGCTTCAAACTAGGATGAACCCGACCCGTAGGCTCATTAAGACTTTCCCATATTAATGTGTGTGGTTGGACTAACGAAAATCAAACATTAAGGGAACAACTTTATTCGTGCCCTCGAATCTGACATTATATCTCTGTGTGAAACGCATTTAAGTTGCCAAAGTGCAATTCATAGGGTTCATATATTTGGTTCGGACATAACAGAACGGATATACACAGGAATGCTCCTAAATCGTCAGGCGGTGTTGGTCTATTAGTAAAGCTACGGATGAACCAAGAATACAACATAGAAGTAGTAGACAGCACCTTTGAAGTTCCGATACTTCGCCAAATCTCACATTTTGGTCTCCAGCAATAAACATACTATCACATTCATAGTTCACATATATTAGTGTTAACAGGTGTGCGTAAAATGCACTCGCATCTCTCCCACGCGTAGAATTTTCTTTTGGCAAATAACAAGAAAAGACTATAAAATCCCTTTTGCTTTCTTTGTGGGTAAATTTTACCGCTAATCCTTAGCGGTAAAATTTACCCACAAAGAAAGCAAAAGGGATCCTTAGCGGTAAAATTTACCCACACAGAAAGCATGCTCAAGTAGAACCAAAACCGTCTTAAACACAAAAAGCCATACTGGAACGACAATCTACAAACTTCGTGGAATAATATGTCGACAAAAGAGAAGGCATTTCTACGATGTACTGGGCCCAATCAAGTTAAAAGACGCCTCCGCGCGGGATATACTGACTCCCGAACATCGTTCAACAAACTGCTATGCCAGACGGAACGCGCGTATAAAACGATCGCTGTCCGATATAGAGACAATGGTTACAAGCAACCCAAATGAATTCTGGAACAAATATAAGCACTTGGGTCCACGGAAAAGCAACACCATCCCAGTCGAAATATTAGACCCAGCGGGAAACGTTAGTCGAGATGAATCGATTGTTTTTGAAAAATGGAAGGAGGACTTTTATAACCTGTATAGCTGCCAGGAAACAGACGATTTTGACGATCGTCAATATGAATTCACAAAAGCACGTAAGTTGTTACTGGAAAATAATATGAATGACCCTCTAAACGTGCCAAATGAAGAACTCAATCACAATATAACGCTTGAGGAGCTGTCAATCTTTGTCAAAAGTCAAGAAATGGATCGGCCTGTGGTTTCGATGAAATACCATATGACGTGCTAAAAAGTCCATTAATCATAGGTGCGCTGCATAAGTTGTTCCAATGGATTTTCGACACAAGCATCATACCTTTAATATGGCGAAAATCAGTAATATGTCCTATCCTGAAAGACCCCACATCAGACAAAAGAATGCCTATGAACTATAGAGGGATAAGCCTTCTATCGTGTATCAGTAAGCTGTATACGTTTTTCCTCAACTCTAGACTGCGCGGTTACTTGGAAACTAATGACATACTCGCGGATGAACAAAACGGATTCAGGAAACAACGTTCACGTGAAGAACACGTACTTACACTGAACAGTGTAGTAAGTAACAACAGCGAAGTCTACACAGCCTATATTGACCTCAAACGTTGCTTTGATTACATAGATTGGGATATGCTGCTATACAAATTGCTGGTGAACAACATCGATGGAAAATTATACAATTCAATCAAAAACATATACTCCAGCTCCATGTCCTGTATTCGGATCAACAATAAGCTAACAGAGTGGTTAGTTGCTACACAGGAGTCGAACAAGGCTGTAATCTATCGCCAACCCTATTTTCGTTCTTTGCGAATGACCTCTGAAAGAAATAAACGAACTTGAACTTGGCATCACAACAGGAAGCGTCAAGCTGTCTCTACTCATGTACGCAGACGATATTGTACTGATTGCAGACTCGGCGGATAAACTACAACAAATGCTGGATGTCATACATGACTGGTGCAAACTGTGGCGCGTTTTGATAAACACATCGAAATCGAAGCGCATGCACTTCCGCAAAGGTAGACGTCCACGAACTGATTAAGTGTTTAGAATAGGAAATAACGATCTGGAAACAACGGTGAACACATACAAATATCTTGGCGTAATTTTCCACTTGAAAAACAGTTTTGAACCAAACCGTGAAGCACTGGCTAAAGGAGCGGGGCGTGCGCTAGGCAGTCTTATAAGTAAAGTTCACAGTATTAACGACATAGGTTTCCACTCGTTTAAAAAGCTGTATAATTCATGTGTTATCCCAATTCTAGATTACTGCAGCTCAGTATGGGGATTTAACAAGTGCCATGACATTGACAACGTACAGAACCGGGCGATACGATACTACCTCGGTGTCCTCCGCTTTCCCCCAATATTAGCCTTGGTTGGAGATACCGGATGGCTGCCCAGTAAATACAGACGCTGGAGCTCAATGTTGCGTCTCTGGAAGGTTACGCATGCGCAAATAAATTCCTTCTTTGTTACATATAAAATATTCAAAATTTGATCTCACTTTTCACCATGACCAAGCTACTTTCCAATATATCACCATGCATTGTTGGAAAGATGAGGACATAACCTTTTGAAAAAACAGCATGTCAAAAAAGTATATGTGTTGTAACTGAAAATATTTACCTGAAAAACAAAACACCGGTTTTGACGGGCATGGAGGCTGCCATTTTGCGCATGAATACATGGGCCAAAAGTTATGAAGCTGGGGACCACTAGACAAAAAGTAGTGCACAAAACACACACCGGTTTTGACGGGCATGGAGGCTGCCATTTTGCGCATGAATACATGGGCCAAAAGTTATGAAGCTGGGGACCACTAGACAAAAAGTAGTGCACAAAACAGCCTTTTTCTTATTGCTTACATATATACCTTTAAAATGATACCAAAACATATTATTTAAACTGTATTTTACAAATTATATGCATCCTGCACTCAACCACATGTGCTTATTATCTAACTGACAGCATGTAACCCTGAGGATGTGACTTCCGTTTTGGCGTAATTAGACCTGGAACAGGCTTATATTAATGGACAATAACCGCATCACGAAAATTGTGTTCAACGTTGACTACGCAAAATGTAAGGATAACTGGTGTTCAAAAGTCAAGGATGTGATGGAATACATAGGACTATCCGACCATTTAACAAATAAGACTGTTGTGGATTTAACTGCTGCCAGGGCGGCCATAATGGAGCACTACTCGGGCTTATGGAGTGAGTCGGTGCAGCGCGTTACAAAGCTACGGACATACAGGTTGTTTAAAGATACATTTAAGTGCGAACAGTACGTGCAACTAAACCTGGCGGAGCACGAACGGTGATTACTATGTCAGTTTCGTTCTGGTATTCTTCCACTAAGAATTGAAACGGGATGGTACATAGGTGAACAACCGGAAGCTCGTGTATGCAGATTGTGTGACTCAGGAAGCGTTGAAGACGAGAAACATTTTCTGTTCGACTGTACCCTATATAACTCTCTAAGAACTGGTGTTTTTAAGAATATGTACAATCAGCACGATGTCGATATTAATAACAAACTAATTGATGTAATACATGTATATCCTAGAAAACTAGCAAAATACTTAGTGTGCGCTTGCTTACCTTCAGAGAAAGTGTGTATTATACCACTAATAGCCTACCTATAGACCATGCTTGTTTAAATTACGTTCTCAATGCGTTACCCATAACTACATTTATCTCTTTGTATATATGACTCCTATTTACTGTTATGTTTATCAATTTGTATATACAATTGTACATAGTTAACAGTTTTTTTAATAAGATAATCATTTTGGTGACTTAAAGGCCCACGGGGCCGGGTGCTCTACTAAGTTATTACTACTGTTGTTATTTAGTATTTACCGTTGTTATATGCACATGTAAAAATAAACTACTGCTACTACTACTACTACACGATATTCACTGTATGGGACACACACGTACACTGTATCACTGTATGGAACACACACGTACATGGTACTCACTGTATGGGACACACACGTACACGGTACTCACTGTATGGAACACACACGTACAAGGTACTCACTATATGGGACACACACGTACACGGTACTCATTACATGAGACACACACGTACAAGGTACTCACTGTATGGGACACACACGTACAAGATACTCACTATATGTGACACACACGTACAAAGTACTCACTATATGAGACACAAATTTACACGGTACTCAATATGGGACACAAACGTACACGGTACTCAATATGGGACACACACGTACAAGGTACTCACTGTATGGGTAACACTCGTACAAGGTACTCACTGTACGGGACACAAACGTGCAAGGAACTCACTGTATGGGAAACACACGTACACGGTACTCACTGTATGGGACACACACGTACACGGTACTCAATATGGGACGCAAACGTACACGGTACTCACTGTATGGGACACACACGTACAAGGTACTCACTGTATGGGATACACACGTACGCGGTACTCACTACATGGGACACTCACGTACACTGTAATCACTATATAATACACACACGTACAAGGTACTCACTGTATGGGACACACACGTACAAAGTACTCACTGTATGGGACACACACGTACAAAGTACTCATTATATGGGACACATACGTTCAAGGTACTCACTGTATGGGACACACACGTACAAAGTACTCACTGTATGGGACACACACGTACAACGTACATGTACTCACTGTATGGGACACACACACGTACAAGGTACTCACTGTATGGGACACACACGTACAAGGTACTCACTATATGGGACACAGACGTACAAGGTACTCACTGTATGAAACACACGTACAAGGTACTCACTGTATGGGACACACACGTACAAGGTACTCACTGTATGGGACACACACGTACAAAGTACTCACTGTATGGGACACACACGTACAAGGTACTCACTGTATGGGACACACACGTACAAGGTACTCACTACATGAGACACACACGTACAAGGTACACATTACATGGGATACACACGTACAAGGTACTCGCTACATGACACACACGTACAATTAGGTACATGGATACATGCCCTCCCGGAAATATGCCTTCCCGATAAATTTTTGTCAGGCGGACATATGCCCCCACCCGGACATTTTCCACCCCGGATACATGCCCTCCCTAAAATTTGCCTCGCGGACAAGTTCTGTTCTGGAAAGGGGTGTCTCCTGTAAATTGCACTTACCCCCATCACACAACTAGCACGTCTTCGTCTTCTGGAGATAATGGCCATATGACATTGCTTTGACCTTATGAGTTATAGACCATCAATTAATACATATACTGCATGAGTGTATATTTTACCCCAGCCACTTTAAACGGACATTGCACAAGATATTCTACATGCAAATTACACGTACCACACTCCCAAAATATGTATTAAATGATGGACTCTGTATTGGCACATTTTTAGTGTTTAGCACTATTTTTAAAACTGTAAAAGCGTAGTTAAAGGGCTTATAACATGTTTTAAACATAGCAGGAGGGCCAGAGTCCGGGTGGCATATTAACGGGAGGGCATATGTCCGGGGTGGTAAATGTCCAGGAGGGCATATGTCCGCTTTACTAAAAATATCGGGGGCATATGTCCAGATACCCTCGAACTGAATGTCATGACGCAAATACGCCGTAACAGGGGTATTTGTCACAAGGATATTGATACAAATAACATTTTGTTTTGAGTTGTAAAAGTGTATTTCCATTCAGAAGTTTTTGAGGAAATAGCGGTACAAGGACAATTTAAAAAAGGACAATAACTCCAGAAGTAATGCAGCTAAAGTTATAATTCATGTGTATATCCAAGTTTTGAGTTCAATCCCTTCAGTAGTTTTTGAGAAAATGGCCGGAAAATAAAAATTGACTTTGTAACTCTGTAAATGATGCAGCTAGATTTATAATTCTTGTGCACTGCACTCAACCTAACAAGCATCTAGTCATGTATAAAGTTTAAGGCCAATCCCTTCAGGAGTTTTTGAGAAAATGACCGGACAAGGAAAGCTGACAAAAGGGAATAACTCCGTAAATAATGCAACTAGACTTATAAAACTCCGCCTAACAACCATCTATCCATGTATGAAGTTTAAAGTTGATATTCAAAAGGGTTTAAGAAGTTATGCTCCAGACGAACAAAAACCCACCTACATACATACACAGACAGACAAGACATTGCAAGCACTGCTGATCCAGTAAACCCCATCACAACGTTGTTGTGTGAGGGTGTAATAAATCATAGTTACTTGTACAATGTTATAGCATATTCAGAGACATTTGAAGCCAAATATACGGAAAACAATACAATAAAAAAAATCAAACTAATCTGAAGGAATTACGAGGCGTAAACCAAGAAAGATTAGTTTGAAGTTAATCAATCAGTGGTTTCTGACATTAAAAATTTAAATGTATTTTATAGAGCATCATCCATATAACATTTCTGTGAAATTATTTCCAAATCCAGTGTGGTTCAGATAAATACATTTTCAAAGTTTCCAGTGTAGCCATTTTAAGAAAACTGTCCAGGCCTCTGCCAGCCATTTTTTTTAATCAAAATGATTTGAAGAAATTTGGTAAAGAATCACCAAGGAACATTTATGTGGACTGTTTTTGAGATTACGTAAATGGTTTAAGAAAAGATTGTCAAATTTTTAATATAACCATAGAAGGAAAACTGTATCATCCCCAGGCGGTGAGCATTCAAAAAAATCAAAAATCAAAACTAAATGAAAGAATTGCAGGGGGGGGGGGGGGGGAGATTGTAAAGTTTACTCTGGCTACCTTTAAGTGAGGCAAATAACAGCTGGTGATGAAAATGGCTGACTTTTGCAACAAATGATGGATGTTTTGGCGTGGTTAGTACAACTTTTTTCTGTTTTTCATGTAAAGAATAGACCCTTGCTGTGGCCCAATATTCTATGTTATCAAGGTTTTAATATCAGGACCATAGCCTTGAAATTTAAAAAGTTAGTGAAGGTACAAAGTGTGCAGGTGTGATGTTGAAATGTAGAACTAACATCATTTATGCGCTTTTTATTAGTTAGAGGACAAAGTCAGACAACTTTATGACTACCGATATGCAGTATAACCTTACTTTAACTCAATAACCAAGTTTAACCCTTCTTTTAGCAAGTGTTCATACTTCCAGGCTGTAAAAACTTACTTTAAACACAAACACATTTCTGGTGACGACTTTAAGTACAAAATAACAACCGGTAATCAGGCATTAACTTTTACAAAGCAAACTATTGGATTTGCAGATATGCAGCTCAATCAGTTCGTTCATCCATCTATTTATCTACATTATCAATTGTTTTGTATATATGTTATTGAAAGCAGTACACTGGAAGGTTTGAGTAGTAATTATTTACCTAATTGAAATGAAATAATATGAGCACAACTATTAATTGACTAATATCATGAATTATCAAAATCACCTAATTATTGTGCAACCGTTTTTAATGAAATTGTATAGTAACAGTTATTAGTTTTTCTTTTAACAATATAAGGTTATTAAATAATGATTTATACCGTTGAATGATTCGCATATAATAATTAGATTTTAATGGTAATAAATTAATTTACGTTTTCAGCAAGGGAGTCTCCAATGGCAATGATCAGATGACCACTTTTTGTCCATTAACGGTTGACCCAGAAAGCTGTTCACTAGCTGAAGCAGTACAACAATATAGTGGAATTAACCATGTGCTGCTGGTGTTTGAAATGTATTCTAGTATCAGTTCATAACATTATGCTCATAATAAATATGTTCAATATTCACTATTGCAGTAGTATCTGGGGCCGCGTTTATCTCAAAGTCTGATTTTTGGGGCTTTTTTTGTCCTGTCTCTTTTGCGACCCGTGGCCTACTGTTTTTACGTAGAAGAGTAAGGTTTTTAATGCGTGGCTTATCGCATATGCCATCGATGTTCAATGTCATTTTAACTGCTAAGATGTGATAGCACATTCCAGTACAAGGACAACTACATGTTTCTTTAGGCGTAATAGTAACAAGACCTTTAGAGCCGTGTATTCCTTCTATTACAAAATATTTCATCGAAGGCACCATTTAAATTTTGTCATTATCAATTACATGCTGGGAAGCAGTTCTATGCCCTATGTAGAACTTCTGACACTAAGATGTTTGCACTCGGTGTATGCTTGTGGATCTCTTCACATAGTAGCACGATGTCCTCAGAGATTCGAGCCGGTGTTTTATAACCGATGTCATTTGCCCCAACGACGACTACCACCACCTACATAATATATCACTCAATTGAGAGATTTCCTAAGAATTGTTTTAAGTTAATTACAACATTATTTTAAAAAAAATACCACTGCATTTTTATTAATGGTTTAAGGGCGGACGCGGCAGTTTATTTTCAATATTATTTGTTTTACCATAACGCCTTTCCATTAAATAATGTTTCTATCCGCAAAAGACTACTTTAGCAAAAAAATACGAAATGTCACCAAACAGGGGCGTAGCTTCCTTTAGGCACTACACATGCCTACGTGCCTATACATTTTTTCCAGAGATGAAAAAATTAAATAAAATTTCCGGGTTTCCAATAATTTCCTGGTTTTACACTTTGCCTTGAATTACTTGAACTTCAGCCTAAAGAACAAAGTTTAAAACAAATAATAATTGTATTCTAAACACTGAATAATCATTTTAAACAATACTGTTACAAATTATACTATTCACTGTTAGCCTTATTTTTCACAAATATTGGTCTAATGCTTGCTTGTGTTTGCAGCCATTTTGAATTTTTGCAAACTTTCCACCAAGAGAGAAAAGGGTCAGATTGCATTATCATTCCAGATTTTTGTGTGAAAACCCTATGAAATCCCAAGAGAGGTCTCAATATAAGGTATCTATGTATGAAGTTTCATTAAAATATCTCAATGCTTGTCAAGTTATTGAGCGAAAACCGTTTTTCTATTTTTAGTAATGGTGACCTTCACCTTGACCCGCCATATATGCAAACCCAAGAGAGATCTTAATATAAGATATCTATGTATGAAATTTTATTAAAATATCTTGATGCGTTCTCAAGTTATTAAGCGGAAACCATTTTCTATTTTTAGTAACTGTCACATTGACCTTGACCACACCCATCCCATTTGCAATCTCAAGCAAGGCTTCGATATACGGTATCTATGTATGAAGTTTCATTAAAATATCTCAATGCTTGTCAAGTTATTGAGCGAAAACCGTTTTTCTATTTTTAGTAATAGTGACCTTGACCTTGACCCCACCCACTATATATGCAAACCCAAGAGAGATCTTAATATAAGATATCTATGTATGAAGTTTCATTAAAATATCTTGATGCGTTCTCAAGTTATTAAGCGGAAACCATTTGCTATTTTTAGTAACTGTCACATTGACCTTGACCACACCCATCCCATTTGCAATCTCAAGCAAGGCTTCGATATACGGTATCTATGTATGAAGTTTCATTAAAATATCTCAATGCTTGTCAAGTTATTGAGCGAAAACCGTTTTTCTATTTTTAGTAATGGTGACCTTGACCTTGATCCCACCCACTATATATGCAAACCCAAGAGAGATCTTAATATAAGATATCTATGTATGAAATTTCATTAAAATATCTTGATGAGTTCTCAAGTTATTAAGCGTAAACCATTTGCTATTTTTAGTAACTGTCACATTGACCTTGACCACACCCATCCCATTTGCAATCTCAAGCAAGGTTTCGATATAAGGTATATATGTATGAAGTTTCATTAAAATATCTCGATGCGTTCTCAAGTTATTGAGCAGAAACCGTTTTTTTTTTTTAGTTATGGTGACCTTGATCTTGACCCCACCCACCCCATATGCAATCCCAAGCCAGGTCTTGATATATGGTATCAACATATGAAGTTTAATTAAAATATCTTTATGGATTCTAAAGTTATTGAGCGAAAACCGTTTTTTCTATTTTTAGTAATGGTGACCTTGACCCACTCAACCCATATGCAATCCCAAGCGATGTCTCGATATAAGGTATATATGTATTAAGTTTCATTAAAATGTCTAGATGCGTTCTCAAGTTATTGAGCGGAAACCATTTTATATATTTTTAGTAACGGTGACCTTGACCTTGACCACACCCACCTTATATACAATGGTAAGCGAGGTCTCAATATAAGGTATCAATGTATGAAGTTTCATTAAAATATCTCGATGCGTTCTCAAGTTATTGAACAGAGTCCGTTTTTCTATTTTTAGTAACCGTGACCTTGACCTTAACCCAACCCACTCCATATGCAATCCCAAGCGAGGTCTCAATATAAGGTATCTTTGTATGCAGTTTGATTAAAATATCTATATGCGTTCTCAAGTTATTGACCGGAAACCAATTTTCTATTTTTAGTAACGGTGACCTTGACCTTGACCTCATCCATCCCACATCCGGTTTCAAGTGAGGTCTCGATATGAGGTATCTATGTTTAAATTTTCATTAAAATATCTCTATGCGTTCCTGAGTTATCGAGCGGAAACCGTTTTTCAATTTTTAGCAACGGTGACCTTGACCTTTGACCTATTGATTTCAAAATGTATAGGCGTCTTTCTTTCCTCCCAAGTAACCAGCATACCAACTTTCATGATCGTAGCGTTCTCTAGATATCGTGCGGAAACGAAATGGTCTACGGACAGACCGACCTTCCGACAGACCGACCGACGGACAGGTGCAAAGCAAGACACCCCCACTTCTTCGAAGGGGGGCATAATTATACCTCATTTTCAAATATGTATCGTAGTCTTAGTAGTCATTGACCTTTTTGTCTACTGATAATTCAAACATAGACCTATGTAGCTTTTTACACTTCTAAATTATGATCTTAAATTTTGAAGTTGAATGCTCTTAGACTTAGAACTATCAGACTTAGTCTTATAACTATCAGACTAAGTCTTAGAACTATCAGACTTAGACTTAGAACTATCAGACGTAATCTTAGAACTATCAGACTTAGACTTAGAACTATCCGACTTAGTCTTAGAACTATTAGACTTAGTCTTAGAACTATCAGACTTAGTCTTAGAACTATCAGACTTAGACTTAGAAATATCAGACTTAGTCTTAGAATAATTAGACTATGTTTTCATATATGCGACACAAATTGAAAAGGTCAATTTGCATAGAACTGTGAACTTGAAGAAAAATGTAATTGTTTTCGTCAAAGCTAAATGACATTTATTTCATTTCTTTAAACTTTTTTGCTTCAGCTGCTGATGAAACTCCAGTCCCCGAGTGACAAATTTGATTGACAATATACACTTCGCCCTGTAGCGCAATTTGAAGGGATAAATGTTCGAGACAATGAACCGGTGAATTTTGTGCAGATCATTCTTGGCTTGTGCTAAATTGGCCAACTTGAGTCGTCTTCGAGGAGTGTTTTGAGCTTGGCATATAGCGTACATGAAAATTGGATTTTTTACAATGTTAAATGGGACATTCAGCTCTCAGAGGTGACAATTAAATACACTTCGCATATTTTTCGAGGTGTTCTTGTGGTATTCTTTTGCAAGCTACACAGGATGCCTGCATACCATGCTTGCTTGGTTTTCGGATGGCTTCCTTGTAAAAAAAAAAGTGAGACATTTGTCTGTTATTGGACAGAAACCTGTTGTTTCTAAACCATAATTTGCTTCAATCTGTAAAATCGTGCATTTTTATGTTTGTGTTTGTTATATTCCTCTTCTGATAAATATTTTAATCCCAAGATTATTTTTTTAATGTTTGTGTTGAATTTTCTCTCTATATTTTTTTGGTTCATGCTAAATGCTCATCAAATAGACAAAAAGCAAAAAGAAACAAACAACAAACATTTTACCTGCTTTAAATATATTATGTTTTACATTATTTATTAATTCTGTTTTGACATTGCCCCGAATAAATCTGTTAAACTGTATTTCTAATTTTTGTGTGTTTTTTGTGTGTGCATGACTGTAATGGATGTAAACAACAATAAAAAGTAGTCCCTCATGTGTGCATGACTGTAATGGATGTAAACAACAATAAAAAGTAGTCCCTCATGAATGTTAATAGAGGCAACCGGCTTCATTGAAAAATAAAAGCCTGTCACATGATGCATTTCAGCCAATCAGAACACTGTAAAATGATGAAACCAAAGGAAATTGTAATTATTTCACAACAAACAACACACATTTTTATTAAACATAATGTAAAATACATCTTAAGTTCCTCTTCACACCGCAGGCATTATGCTATCAAGCTCGGAATATCCAGTTCACAGCGGCCAAGTTAGCTATCATCACGCTCGGAATATCCAGTTCACAGCGGCCAAGTTAGCTATCATCAAGCTCGGAATATCAGTTCACAGCGGCCAAGTTAGCTATCATCACGCTCGGAATATCCAGTTCACAGCGGCCAAGTTAGCTATCATCACGCTCGGAATATCCAGTTCACAGCGGCCAAGTTAGCTATCATCAAGCTCGGAATATCCAGTTCACAGCGGCCAAGTTAGCTATCATCACGCTCGGAATATCCAGTTCACAGCGGCCAAGTTAGCTATCATCACGCTCGGAATATCCAGTTCCCCACGGCCAAGTTAGCTATCATCATGCTCGGAATATCCAGTTCACAGCGGCCAAGTTAGCTATCATCACTCTCGGAATATCCAGTTCACAGCGGCCAAGTTAGCTATCATCACGCTCGGAATATCCAGTTCACAGCGGCCAAGTTAGCTATCATCACGCTCGGAATATCCAGTTCACAGCGGCCAAGTTAGCTATCATCACGCTCGGAATATCCAGTTCACAGCGGCCAAGTTAGCTATCATCACGCTCGGAATATCCAGTTCACAGCGGCCAAGTTAGCTATCATCACGCTCGGAATATCCAGTTCACAGCGTCCAAGTTAGCTATCATCACGCTCGGAATATCCAGTTCACAGCGGCCAAGTTAGCTATCATCACGCTCGGAATATCCAGTTCACACGGCCAAGTTAGCTATCATCACGCTCGGAATATCCAGTTCACAGCGGCCAAGTTAGCTATCATCACGCTCGGAATATCCAGTTCACAGCGGCCAAGTTAGCTATCATCACGCTCGGAATATCCAGTTCACAGCGGCCAAGTAAGCTATCATCACGCTCGGAATATCCAGTTCACAGCGGCCAAGTTAGCTATCATCACGCTCGGAATATCCAGTTCACAGCGGCCAAGTTAGCTATCATCACGCTCGGAATATCCAGTTCGCAGCGGCCAAGTTAGCTATTATCAAGCTCGGAATATCCAGTTCGCAGCGGCCAAGTAAGCTATCATCACGCTCGGAATATCCAGTTCGCAGCGGCCAAGTTAGCTATTATCAAGCTCGGAATATCCAGTTCGCAGCGGCCAAGTAAGCTATCATCACGCTCGGAATATCCAGTTCGCAACGGCCAAGTTAGCTATTATCAAGCTCGGAATATCCAGTTCACAGCGGCCAAGTTAGCTATCATCACGCTCGGAATATCCAGTTCACAGCGGCCAAGTAAGCTATCTAGACAACAATTAACAATATTCAGTTATTACTTTTCTTGTTAAGAGCTCATCATTCTTTAAAAATATTATTTGAAAACAAATACTTAAGTAAAATTATAATGCAACAAATACCCATTACAAATAATAACTACATACTATTATTTCATAATCATATAAAGAACTGAAACAACAGTGGCTAAATGTATATGACTCAATAGATAAAATGGTAAAATGGACTATTCATGAACACAATGTTAATGGCACTGCAGATAACACAGATGTTTTATGACCACACTGTTCATGGTACTGGAGATAACATGGACTTTTCATGACCACAATGTTCATGGTACTGGAGAAAACATAAACTTTTAATGAACACACTGTTCGTGGCACTGGAGTTCACACTGGTGTTATGGTGTTTTATGAACACGCTGTTCATGGCACTGGAAATAACACTGGTGTAATGGTGTTTTATGAACACACTGTTCATGGCACTGGAGATAACACTGGTGTAAAGGTGTTTTATGAACACACTGTTTATGGCACTGGAGATAACACTGGTGTAATGGTCTTTTATGAACACACTGTTCATGGCACTGGAGATAACAATGGTGTTAATGTACACACTGATCATATTCCACTGCCAAACTGGTCAGCCAACTGCAGGCACCTCTCATATCTTGCCATATTGTTTTAGCACTTTTGAATTGACATATGACGACCTCTTCTTCATATTTGTTTTACAACCTCGGTACGGATTCAGTCCAACAATAGATCTGAAAACAACAATGTAAAGTTTGTTTTATTTAAAACAACATACATCGGTTCAAGCAAACAAACACTGTGTAACAGGGCTTTCCTTACACTTTGAATTTCAATAGTCAATGACTCTTGGGGTCAAATTTTCAAGAGTCAAAATCAAATTCCCCAATAGTCAGATATAAACTTTCAAGAGTCAATGCTTTGTGGGTAGTTTCCATTCTTTTTCTATCTTTTTATTATTCTTTGTTTTAATTTATTAGTTTTATTTTATATTTTAATAATATTATTTATTATTTTTTTATTTACTTATTCTTTTCTTTTTAATTTATTTAATTTTATTTTCTTCTTATTATCATTGTTATATTTTAAATATTATTATTATTAAATCTATTATTAGATCTATTATTATATCTATTATTAATACTTATTATTATAATTATTAAGACGATTTTAGAATATTCTTAACATACTAAAATACTAACATACTAAAATACCACTGATTTTTTTTTTACGAAATCGCATATCATGTACAACAATAAAACAGGCTTTCCTTCCTAAAAAAATATACGTAGTTACGGTCCGCAAATATTATTTTACTGTTACAAAGTACATTGCAGTGTATTTCACTGCAATAAAATAATTATTCAAATGCTAAAGATCGCAAAGCTTTTGCACTACGAAAGTTATACTAAAAACAGAAAAGATTTCAAAGTTCTTGCACTACGGAGTTTTTATTCCCAAACGACATATATATAATTTGGTCGCTTTCCATGCGTGGAACGTGACGTTGTTTGTGTCAGCATAACTTTAGCGCGCTTTTCTAGAATACAAAGGATTTACATGAAATACACAAAAAATGTGTCTATGACACTAAAATTGGATGTTAAATATTTCGGATATAAGATATGTTACGTAAGTCAGAATTTTCGCTGAAATCGGATTTCAAATTTGGAAATATATTAATAATTTTACCCGAGATATAAAGTAATTTAAAACAATGCCTTTATATTCAGGAACTAAAATGAATGTGGATATTATCAACAACGGAAGCGGTGAGTAAATTGTGCTTTAAACGTTTAATGGTCGGGAATAAACATACACTAACGAACTCATGTACATTAACTAAAGTGTGGATACATGTATATTACGCCGATACATACAGTCTATTGGTCACGTCATTGGAAGCGAATAAAGCGTGCATTTTAGTTAGTCAATATAGATTTTTCTGAGCGACTAAACTCCGCCTAATGGGCGGAGCTACACAGTAACATGACCGCTGATGGACTGCGTCTATTTAAAGTTGACTCCTCCTCCAACCACTCGCCGAGTGTTTTATCAACTTTGACATCGCTGTTCGACTGATTGGGATAATCAGCGAGCCGAGTTATACTGTATGACGCAATTCCGGAAATTGCTCCGGGTCAAAGGTGACGCATGAAATAATTACATCGCGAGTCAAACAAGCGTATTTTGAAATTTCCACGCGTCAAAACCCGGGAGCTCGGGTCAAAGGAAAGCCCTGACAGTGTAATATGTTTGATATCAGTAAGACTTCTTAATTTGTCAATGCTCAAACGAGGGGTTTTATATAGAAAAAACTACAACCTTCAATCAGACTTTTCTATATGGTCTAGTTAACGTACATATTCTAGTAATTGATGCTAGTTTTACTGTACTGAAATAAAATGTACATGTGTATACCAGTGCTGTATGCCAAAATAACAACTACGGCACTAATCTTGACCTATTAGCGAAAATACATCTGAAAGAATTCCAGTGTAGCAGCTGACTCCATAGGATACTCAATTCCAGTGTAGCAGTTGACTCCATAGGATACTCAATTCCAGTGTAGCAGCTGACTCCATAGATACTCAATTCCAGTGTAGCAGCTGACTCCATAGGATACTCAATTCCAGTGTAGCAGCTGACTGCATAGGATACTCAATTTTGAAGACATAGAACGCTGCAAACAGGGCTCATATGCTTGAATGGAACCCGTCTACATTGTAGATGACCACATGGTCGTCTACCTGGAGATTGAACTGTGTTGATGGCCGTACTGGCCAAGATTCTTCACCTTGAATATACATAACAATTCAATATAGAAGAATATGAGAAGGAACTAAAGATATATTTTACTTTTAATAGCATATGCTTTTTTCCCTAACATTAATAATAATAATAATAATATTACTATTATTATTGTTATTACTATAATTATTAATGTTTTTAAACAGCAAATGAATTTTTAAAGCTGCCAGGTCCCATGCCCTTGTAATGATTCTAATGACCTAAAACACTTTAAACATAGTATTAACCAGTGTTGTCACTATAAGGTGACACATGCCCCTGAAGCTGCTTTAGTAAGGGCCACATTGACACCAAAGTAGGTGACACATGCCCCTGAAGGTGCTGTAGTAAGGGCCACATTGACACCAAAGCAGGTGACACATGTCCCTGAAGGTGCTTTAGTAAGGGGCCACATTGACACGAAAGTAGGTGACACATGCCCCTGAAGGTGCTTTACTAAGGGGCCACATAGACACCAAAGTAGGTGACACATGCCCCTGAAGGTGCTTTAGTAAGGTGCCACATTGACACCAAAGTAGGTGACACATGCCCCTGAAGGTGCTTTAGTAAGGGCCACATTGACACCAAAGTAGGTGACACATGTCCCTGAAGGTGCTTTAGTAAGGGGCCACATTGACACCAAAGTAGGTGACACATGCCCCTGAAGGTGCTTTAGTAAGGGCCACATTGACACCAACGTAGGTGAAACATGCCCCTGAAGGTGCTTTAGTAAGGGGCCACATTGACACCAAAGTAGGTGACACAAGTCCCTGAAGGTGCTTTAGTAAGGGGCCACATTGACACCAAAGTAGGTGACACATGCCCCTGAAGGTGCTTTAGTAAGGGCCACATTGACACCACATTAGATGACACATGCCCCTGAAGGTGCTGTAGTAAGGGGCCACATTGACACCAAAGTAGGTGACACATGCCCCTGAAGGTGCTTTAGTAAGGTGCCACATTGACACCAAAGTAGGTGACACATGCCCCTTAAGGTGCTTTAGTAAGGTGCCACATTGACACCAAAGTAGGTGAGACATGCCCCTGAAGGTGCTTTAGTAAGGGCCACATTGACACCAAAGTAGGTGACACATGCCCCTGAAGGTGCTTTAGTAAGGGGCCACATTGACACCAAAGTAGGTGACACATGTCCCTGAAGGTGCTTTAGTAAGGGGCCACATTGACACCAAAGTAGGTGACACATGCCCCTGAAGGTGCTGTAGTAAGGGGCCACATTGACACCAAAGTAGGTGACACATGCCCCTGAAGGTGCTTTAGTAAGGGCCACATTGACACCACAGTAGATGACACATGCCCCTGAAGGTGCTGTAGTAAGGGGTCACATTGACACCAAAGTAGGTGACACATGCCCCTGAAGGTGCTCTAGTAAGGTGCCACATTGACACCAAAGTAGGTGACACATGCACCTGAAGGTGCTTTAGTAAGGTGCCACATTGACACCAAAGTAGGTGACACATGCCCCTGAAGGTGCTTTAGTAAGGGGCCACATCGACACCAAAGTAGGTGACACATGCCCCTGAAGGTGCTGTAGTAAGGGGCCACATCGACACCAAAGTAGGTGACACATGCCCCTGAATGTGCTTTAGTAAGGGGCCACATTGACACCAAAGTAGGTGACACATGCCCCTGAAGGTGCTTTAGTAAGGGCCACATTGACACCAAAGTAGGTGACACATGTCCCTGAAGGTGCTTTAGTAAGGGCCACATTGACACCAAAGTAGGTGACACATGCCCCTGAAGGTGCTTTAGTAAGGGCCACATTGACACCAAAGTAGGTGACCCATGCCCCTGAAGGTGCTTTAGTAAGGGCCACATTGACACCAAACTAGGTGAAACATGCCCCTGAAGGTGCTGTAGTAAGGGGCCACATTGACACCAAAGTAGGTGACACATGCCCCTGAAGGTGATTTAGTAAGGGCCACATTGACACCAAAGTAGGTGACACATGCCCCTGAAGGTGCTGTAGTAAGGGGCCACATTGACACCAAAGCAGGTGACACATGCCCCTGAATGTGCTTTAGTAAGGGCCACATTGACACCAAAGTAGGTGACACATGCCCCTAAAGGTGCTTTAGTAAGGGCCACATTGACACCAAAGCAGGTGACACATGTCCCTGAAGGTGCTTTAGTAAGGGCCACATTGACACCAAAGTAGGTGACACATGCCCCTGAAGGTGCTTTAGTAAGGGACACATTGACACCAAAGTAGGTGACACATGCCCCTGAAGGTGCTTTAGTAAGGGGCCACATTGACACCAAAGTAGGTGACACATGTCCCTGAAGGTGCTTTAGTAAGGGGCCACAATGACACCAAAGTAGGTGACACATGCCCCTGAAGGTGCTGTAGTAAGGGCCACATTGACACCAAAGTAGGTGACAAATGCCCCTGAAAGTGCTTTAGTAAGGGCCACATTGACACAAAAGTAGGTGACACATGCACCTGAAGGTGCTTTAGTAAGGGGCCACATTGAGACAAAAGTAGGTGACGCATGCCCCTGAAAGTACTTTAGTAAGGGCCACATTGACACCAAAGTAGGTGACACATGCCACTGAAGGTGCTTTAGTAAGGGCCACATTGACACCAAAGTAGGTGACACATGCCCCTGAAGGTGCTTTAGTAAGGGGCCACATTGACACCAAAGTAGGTGACACATGCCCCTGAAGGTGCTTTAGTAAGGGCCACATTGACACCAAAGTAGGTGACACATGTCCAAGGTGCTGTAGTAAGGGGCCACATTGACACCAAAGTAGGTGACACATGCCGCTGAAGGTGCTTTAGTAAGGGCCACATTGACACCAAAGTAGGTGACACATGCCCCTGAAGGTGCTTAAATAAGTGGCCACATTGACACCAAAGTAGGAGACACATGTCCCTGAAGGTGCTTTAGTAAGGGGCCACATTGACACCAAAGTAGGTGACACATGTCCAAGGTACTGTAGTAAGGGGCCACATTGACCAAAGTAGGTGACACATGTCCCTGAAGGTGCTTTAATAAGGGGCCACATTGACACCAAAGTAGGTGACACATGTCCCTGAAGGTGCTTTAGTAAGGGCCACATTGACACCAAAGGAGGTGACACATGTCCCTGAAGGTGCATTAGTAAGGGCCACATTGACACCAAAGTAGGTGACACATGTCCTGAAGGTGCTTAAGTAAGGGGCCACATTGACACCAAAGTAGGTGACACATGTCCCTGAAGGTGCTTTAGTAAGGGCCACATTGACACCAAAGTAGGTGACACATGTCCCTGAAGATGCTTTAGTAAGGGCCACATTGACACCAAAGTAGATGACACATGTCCCTGAAGGTGCTTTAGTAAGGTGCCACATTGACACCAAAGTAGGTGACACATGCCCCTGAAGGTGCTTTAGTAAGGTGCCACATTGACACCAAAGTAGGTGAGACATGCCCCTGAAGGTGCTTTAGTAAGGGCCACATTGACACCAAAGTAGGTGACACATGCCCCTGAAGGTGCTTTAGTAAGGGGCCACATTGACACCAAAGTAGGTGACACATGTCCCTGAAGGTGCTTTAGTAAGGGGCCACATTGACACCAAAGTAGGTGACACATGCCCCTGAAGGTGCTGTAGTAAGGGGCCACATTGACACCAAAGTAGGTGACACATGCCCCTGAAGGTGCTTTAGTAAGGGCCACATTGACACCACAGTAGATGACACATGCCCCTGAAGGTGCTGTAGTAAGGGGTCACATTGACACCAAAGTAGGTGACACATGCCCCTGAAGGTGCTCTAGTAAGGTGCCACATTGACACCAAAGTAGGTGACACATGCACCTGAAGGTGCTTTAGTAAGGTGCCACATTGACACCAAAGTAGGTGACACATGCCCCTGAAGGTGCTTTAGTAAGGGGCCACATCGACACCAAAGTAGGTGACACATGCCCCTGAAGGTGCTGTAGTAAGGGGCCACATCGACACCAAAGTAGGTGACACATGCCCCTGAATGTGCTTTAGTAAGGGGCCACATTGACACCAAAGTAGGTGACACATGCCCCTGAAGGTGCTTTAGTAAGGGCCACATTGACACCAAAGTAGGTGACACATGTCCCTGAAGGTGCTTTAGTAAGAGCCACATTGACACCAAAGTAGGTGACACATGCCCCTGAAGGTGCTTTAGTAAGGGCCACATTGACACCAAAGTAGGTGACCCATGCCCCTGAAGGTGCTTTAGTAAGGGCCACATTGACACCAAATTAGGTGACACATGCCCCTGAAGGTGCTGTAGTAAGGGGCCACAATGACACCAAAGTAGGTGACACATGCCCCTGAAGGTGCTTTAGTAAGGGCCACATTGACACCAAAGTAGGTGACACATGCCCCTGAAGGTGCTGTAGTAAGGGGCCACATTGACACCAAAGCAGGTGACACATGCCCCTGAATGTGCTTTAGTAAGGGCCACATTGATACCAAAGTAGGTGACACATGCCCCTAAAGGTGCTTTAGTAAGGGCCACATTGACACCAAAGCAGGTGACACATGTCCCTGAAGGTGCTTTAGTATGGGCCACATTGACACCAAAGTAGGTGACCCATGCCCCTGAAGGTGCTTTAGTAAGGGCCACATTGACACCAAATTAGGTGACACATGCCCCTGAAGGTGCTGTAGTAAGGGGCCACATTGACACCAAAGTAGGTGACACATGCCCCTGAAGGTGCTTTAGTAAGGGCCACATTGACACCAAAGTAGGTGACACATGCCCCTGAAGGTGCTGTAGTAAGGGGCCACATTGACACCAAAGCAGGTGACACATGCCCCTGAATGTGCTTTAGTAAGGGCCACATTGACACCAAAGTAGGTGACACATGCCCCTAAAGGTGCTTTAGTAAGGGCCACATTGACACCAAAGCAGGTGACACATGTCCCTGAAGGTGCTTTAGTAAGGGCCACATTGACATCAAAGTAGGTGACACATGCCCCTGAAGGTGCTTTAGTAAGGGCCACATTGACACCAAAGTAGGTGACACATGCCCCTGAAGGTGCTTTAGTAAGGGGCCACATTGACACCAAAGTAGGTGAAACATGTCCCTGAAGGTGCTTTAGTAAGGGCCACATTGACACCAAAGTAGGTGACACATGCCCCTGAAGGTGCTTTAGTAAGGGCCACATTGACACCAAAGTAGGTGATCCATGCCCCTGAAGGTGCATTAGTAAGGGCCACATTGACACCAAACTAGGTGACACATGTCCCTGGAGGTGCTTTAGTAAGGGCCACATTGACACCAAAGTAGGTGACACATGCCCCTGAAAGTGCTTTAGTAAGGGCCACATTGACACCAAAGTAGGTGACACATTCCCCTGAAGGTGCTTTAGTAAGGGCCACATTGACCCCAAAGTAGGTGAAACATGCCCCTGAAGGTGCTTTAGTAAGGGGCCACATTGACACCAAAGTAGGTGACACATGCCCCTGAAGGTGCTTTAGTAAGGGCCACATTGACACCAAAGTAGGTGACACATGCCCCTGAAGGTGCTTTAGTAAGGGCCACATTGACACCAAAGCAGGTGACACATGTCCCTGAAGGTGCTTTAGTAAGGGGCCACATTGACACCAAAGTAGGTGACACATGTCCCTGAAGGTGCTTTAGTAAGGGGCCACAATGACACCAAAGTAGGTGACACATGCCCCTGAAGGTGCTGTAGTAAGGGCCACATTGACACCAAAGTAGGTGACAAATGCCCCTGAAAGTGCTTTAGTAAGGGCCACATTGACACCAAAGTAGGTGACACATGCACCTGAAGGTGCTTTAGTAAGGGGCCACATTGACACAAAAGTAGGTGATGCATGCCCCTGAAAGTGCTTTAGTAAGGGCCACATTGACACCAAAGTAGGCGAAACATGCCCCTGAAGGTGCTTTAGTAAGGGCCACATTGACACCAAAGTAGGTGACACATGTCCAAGGTACTGTAGTAAGGGGCCACATTGACCAAAGTAGGTGACACATGTCCCTGAAGGTGCTTTAATAAGGGGCCACATTGACACCAAAGTAGGTGACACATGTCCCTGAAGGTGCTTTAGTAAGGGCCACATTCACACCAAAGCAGGTGACACATGTCCCTGAAGGTGCTTTAGTAAGGGCCACATTGACACCAAAGTAGGTGACACATGTCCTGAAGGTGCTTTAGTAAGGGGCCACATTGACACCAAAGTAGGTGACACATGTCCCTGAAGGTGCTGTAGTAAGGGCCACATTGACACCAAAGTAGGTGACACATGTCCCTGAAGGTGCTTTAGTAAGGGCCACATTGACACCAAAGTAGGTGACACATGCCCTTGAAGGTGCTTTAGTAAAGGCCACATTGACACCAAAGTAGGTGACACATGTCCCTGAAGGTGCTTTAGTAAGGGCCACATTGACACCAAAGTAGGTGACACATGCCCCGGAAGGTGCTTTAGTAAGGGCCACATTGACACCAAAGCAGGTGACACATGCCCCTGAAGGTGCTTTAGTAAGGGGCCACATTGACACCAAATTAGGTGACACATGCCCCTGAAGGTGCTTTAGTAAGGGCAACATTGACACCAAAGTAGGTGACACATGTCCCTGAAGCTGCTTTAGTAAGGGCCACATTGACACCAAAGTAGGTGACACATGTCCCTGAAGGTGCTTTAGTAAGGGCCACATTGACACCAAAGCAGGTGACACATGTCCCTGAAGGTGCTTTAGTAAGGGGCCACATTGACACCAAAGTAGGTGACACATGTCCCTGAAGGTGCTTTAGTAAGGGGCCACATTGACACCGAAGTAGGTGACACATGTCCCTGAAGGTGCTTTAGTAAGGGCCACATTGACACCAAAGTAGGTGACACATGCCCCTGAAGGTGCTGTAGTAAGGGGCCACATTGACACCAAAGAAGGTGACACATGTCCCTGAAGGTGCTTTAGTAAGGGCCACATTGACACCAAAGTAGGTGACACATGCCCCTGAAGGTGCTGTAGTAAGGGGCCACATTGACACCAAAATAGTTGACACATGCCCCTGATGGTGCTGTATTAAGGGGCCACATTGACACCAAAGTAGGTGACACATGTCCCTGAAGGTGCTGTAGTAAGGGGCCAGATTGACACCAAAGTAGGTGACACATTTCCCTGAATGTGCTTTAATAAGGGGCCACATTGACACCAAAGTAGGTGACACATGTCCCTGAAGGTGCTTTAGTAAGGGCCACATTGACACCAAAGCAGGTGACACATGTCCCTGAAGGTGCTTTAGTAAGGGCCACATTGACACCAAAGTAGGTGACACATGTCCCTCAAGGTGCTTTAGTAAGGGGCCACATTGACACCAAAGTAGGTGACACATGTCCCTGAAAGTGCTGTAGTAAGGGCCACATTGACACCAAAGTAGGTGACACATGTCCCTGAAGGTGCTTTAGTAAGGGCCACATTGACACCAAAGTAGGTGACACATGTCCCTGAAGGTGCTTTAGTAAAGGCCACATTGACACCAAAGTAGGTGACACAAGTCCCTGCAGATGCTTTAGTAAGGGCCACATTGACACCAAAGTAGGTGACACATGCCACTGAAGGTGCTTTAGTAAGGGCCACATTGACACCAAAGCAGGTGACACATGCCCCTGAAGTTGCTTTAGTAAGGGGCCACATTGACACCAAATTAGGTGACACATGCCCCTGAAGGTGCTTTAGTAAGGGCCACATTGACACCAAAGTAGGTGACACATGTCCCTGAAGGTGCTTTAGTAAGGGCCACATTGACACCAAAGTAGCTGACACATGTCCCTGAAGGTGCTTTAGTAAGGGCCACATTGACACCAAAGCAGGTGACACATGTCCCTGAAGGTGCTTTAGTAAGAGGCCACATTGACACCAAAGTAGGTGACACATGTCCCTGAAGGTGCTTTAGCAAGTGGCCACATTGACACCAAAGTAGGTGACACATGTCCCTGAAGGTGCTTTAGTAAGGGCCACATTGACACCAAAGTAGGTGACACATGCCCCTGAATGTGCTGTAGTAAGGGGCCACATTGACACCAAAGTAGGTGACACATGTCCCTGAAGGTGCTTTAGTAAGGGCCACATTGACACCAAAGTAGGTGACACATGCCCCTGAAGGTGCTCTAGTAAGGGGCCACATTGACACCAAAGTAGGTGACACATGCCCCTGAAGGTGCTTCAGTAAGGGGCCAACTTGACACCAAAGTAGGTGACACATGCCCCTGAAGGTGCTTTAGTAAGGGGCCACATTGACACCAAAGTAGGTGACACATGCCTCTGAAGGTGCTGTTGTAAGGGTCACATTGACACCAAAGTAGGTGACACATGCCCCTGAAGGTGCTTCAGTAAGGGCCACATTGACACCAAAGTAGGTGACACATGCCCCTGAAGGTGCTGTAGTAAGGGCCACATTGACACCAAAGTAGGTGACACATGCCCCTGAATGTGCTGTAGTAAGGGGCCACATTGACACCAAAGTAGGTGACACATGCCCCTGAAGGTGCTGTAGTAAGGGACCACATTGACACCAAAGTAGGTGACACATGCCCCTGAAGGTGCTTTAGTAAGGGCCACATTGACACCAAAGTAGGTGACAAATGCCCCTGAATGTGCTTTAGTAAGGGCCACATTGACACCAAAGTAGGTGACACATGCCCCTGAAGGTGCTGTAGTAAGGGGCCACATTGACACCAAAGTAGGTGACACAAGCCCCTGAATGTGCTTTAGTAAGGGGCCACATTGACACCAAAGTAGGTGACACATGCCCCTGAAGGTGCTTTAGTAAAGGGCCACATTGACACCAAAGCATGTGACACATGCCCCTGAATATGCTTTAGTAAGGGCCACATTGACACCAAAGTAGGTGACACATGCCCCTGAAGATGCTTTAGTAAGGGCCACATTGACACCAAGGCTGGTGACACATGTCCCTGAAGGTGCTTTAGTAAGGGGCCACATTGACACCAAAGTAGGTGACACATATCCCTGAAGGTGCTTTAGTAAGGGGCCACATTGACACCAAAGTAGGTGACACATGCCCCTGAAGGTGCTGTAGTAAGGGCCACATTGACACCAAAGTAGGTGACACATGCCACTGAAAGTGCTTTAGTAAGGGCCACATTGACACCAAAGCAGGTGACACATGTCCCTGAAGGTGCTGTAGTAAGGGGCCACATTGACACCAAAGTAGGTGACACATGACCCTGAACGTGCTTTAGTAAGGGGCCACATTGACACCAAAGTAGGTGACACATGCCCCTGAAGGTGCTGTAGTAAGGGCCACATTGACGCCAAAGTAGGTGACACATGCCCCTGAAAGTGCTTTAGTAAGGGCCACATTGACACCAAAGTAGGTGGCACATGCCCCTGAATGTGCTTTAATAAGGGGCCACATTGACACCAAAGTAGGTGACACATGCCCCTGAAAGTGCTTTAGTAAGGGCCACATTGACACCAAAGTAGGTGACACATGCCCCTGAAGGTGCTCTAGTAAGGGGCCACATTGACACCAAAGTAGGTGACACATGTCCCTGAAGGTGCTTTAGTAAGGGGCCACATTGACACCAAAGTATGTGACACATGCCCCTGAAGGTGCTTTAGTAAGGGGCCACATTGACACCAAAGTAGGTGACACATGTCCCTGAAGGTGCTTTAGTAAGGGGCCACATTGACACCAAAGTAAGTGACACATGTCCCTGAAGGTGCTTTAGTAAGGGGCCACATTGACACCAAAGTAGGTGACACATGTCCCTGAAGGTGCTTTAGTAAGGGGCCACATTGACACCAAAGTAGGTGACACATGCCCCTGAAGGTGCTTTAGTAAGGGCCACATTGACACCAATGTAGGTGACACATGCCCCTGAAGGTGCTTTAGTAAGGGGCCACATTGACACCAAAGTAGGTGACACATGTCCCTGAAGGTGCTTTAGTAAGGGGCCACATTGACACCAAATTAGGTGACACATGTCCCTGAAGGTGCTTTAGTAAGGGCCACATTGACACCAAAGTAGGTGACACATGTCCAAGGTGCTTTAGTAAGGGGCCACATTGACACCAAAGTAGGTGACACATGCCCCTGAAGGTGCTTTAGTAAGGGGCCACATTGACACCAAAGCAGGTGACACATGTGCATGAAGGTGCTTTAGTAAGGGGCCACATTGACACCAAAGTAGGTGACACATGTCCCTGAAGGTGCTTTAGTAAGGGCCACATTGACACCAAAGTAGGTAACACATGTCCCTGAAGGTGCTTTAGTAAGGGGCCACATTGACACCAAAGTAGGTGACACATGCCCCTGAAGGTGCTTTAGTAAGGGGCCACATTGACACCAAAGTAGGTGACACATGCCCCTGAAGGTGCTGTAGTAAGGGGCCACATTGACACCAAAGCAGGTGACACATGCCCCTGAAGGTGCTGTAGTAAGGGGCCACATTGACACCAAAGTAGGTGACACGTCCCTGAAGGTGCTGTAGTAAGGGGCCACATTGACGCCAAAGTAGGTGACACATGTCCCTGAAGGTCCTTTGATAAGGGGTCACATTGACACCAAAGTAGCTGACACATGTCCCTGAAGGTGCTTGAGTATGGGACCACATTGACACCAAAGTAGGTGACACATGTCGCTGAAGGTGCTTTAGTAAGGGCCACATTGACACCACAGTAGGTGACACATGCCCCTGAAGGTGCTTTAGTAAGGGCCACATTGACACCAAAGCAGGTGACACATGCCCCTGAAGGTGCTCTAGTAAGGGGCCACATTGACACCAAAGCAGGTGACACATGTCCCTGAAGGTGCTTTAGTAAGGGGCCACATTGACACCAAAGTATGTGACACATGCCCCTGAAGTGCTTTAGTAAGGGGCCACATTGACACCAAAGTAGGTGACACATGTCTCTGAAGGTGCTTTAGTAAGGGGCCACATTGACACCAAAGTAAGTGACACATGTCCCTGAAGGTGCTTTAGTAAGGGGCCACATTGACACCAAAGTAGGTGACACATGCCCCTGAAGGTGCTTTAGTAAGGGGCCCTATTGACACCAAAGTAGGTGACACATGTCCCTGAAGGTGCTTTAGTAAGGGCCACATTGACACCAAAGTAGGTGACACATGTCCAAGGTGCTTTAGTAAGGGGCCACATTGACACCAAAGTAGGTGACACATGCCCCTGAAGTGCTTTAGTAAGGGGCCGCATTGACACCAAAGTAGGTGACACATGTCCCTGAAGGTGCTTTAGTAAGGGGCCACATTGACACCAAAGTAAGTGACACATGTCCCTGAAGGTGCTTTAGTAAGGGACCACATTGACACCAAAGTAGGTGACACATGCCCCTGAAGGTGCTTTAGTAAGGGGCCACATTGACACCAAAGTAGGTGACACATGTCCCTGAAGGTGCTTTAGTAAGGGCCACATTGACACCAAAGTAGGTGACACATGTCCAAGGTGCTTTAGTAAGGGGCCACATTGACACCAAAGTAGTTGACACATGCCCCTGAAGGTGCTTTAGTAAGGGGCCACATTGACACCAAAGCAGGTGACACATGTGCCTGAATGTGCTTTAGTAAGGGGCCGAATTGACACCAAAGTAGGTGACACATGTCCCTGAAGGTGCTTTAGTAAGGGCCACATTGACACCAAAGTAGGTAACACATGTCCCTGAAGGTGCTTTAGTAAGGGGCCACATTGACACCAAAGTAGGTGACACATGCCCCTGAAGGTGCTTTAGTAAGGGGCCACATTGACACCAAAGTAGGTAACACATGTCCCTGAAGGTGCTTTAGTAAGGGGCCACATTGACACCAAAGTAGGTGACACATGCCCCTGAAGGTGCTTTAGTAAGGGGCCACATTGACACCAAAGTAGGTGACACATGCCCCTGAAGGTGCTGTAGTAAGGGGCCACATTGACACCAAAGCAGGTGACACATGCCCCTGAATGTGCTGTAGTAAGGGGCCACATTGACACCAAAGTAGGTGACACGTCCCTGAAGGTGCTGTAGTAAGGGGCCACATTGACACCAAAGTAGGTGACACATGTCCCTGAAGGTGCTTTAATAAGGGGTCACATTGACAACAAAGTAGGTGACACATGTCCCTGAAGGTGCTTTAGTAAGGGACCACATTGACACCAAAGTAGGTGACACATGTCCCTGAACGTGCTTTAGTAAGGGCCACATTGACACCAAAGTGCTTGACACATGCCCCTGAAGGTGCTTTAGTAAGGGCCACATTGACACCAAAGCAGGTGACACATGTCCCTGAAGGTGCTTTAGTAAGGGCCACATTGACACCAAAGCAGGTGACACATGTCCCTGAAGGTGCTTTAGTAAGGGGCCACATTGACACCAAAGTAGGTGACACATGTCCCTGAAGGTGCTGTAGTAAGGGCCACATTGACACCAAAGTAGGTGACACATGCCCCTAAAGGTGCTTTAGTAAGGGCCACATTGACACCAAAGTAGGTGACACATGTCCCTGAAGGTGCTTTAGTAAGGGGCCACATTGACACCAAAGTAGGTGACACATGTCCCTGAAAGTGCTGTAGTAAGGGCCACATTGACACCAAAGTAGGTGACACATGTCTCTGAAGGTGCTTTAGCAATGGCCACATTGACACCAAAGTAGGTGACACATGTCCCTGAAGGTGCTTTAGTAAAGGCCACATTGACACCAAAGTAGGTGACACAAGTCCCTGCAGATGCTTTAGTAAGGGCCACATTGACACCAAAGTAGGTGACACATGCCACTGAAGGTGCTTTAGTAAGGGCCACATTGACACCAAAGCAGGTGACACATGCCCCTGAAGTTGCTTTAGTAAGGGGCCACATTGACACCAAATTAGGTGACACATGCACCTGAAGGTGCTTTAATAAGGGCCACATTGACACCAAAGTAGGTGACACATGTCCCTGAAGGTGCTTTAGTAAGGGCCACATTGACACCAAAGTAGGTGACACATGTCCCTGAAGGTGCTTTAGTAAGGGCCACATTGACACCAAAGCAGGTGACACATGTCCCTGAAGGTGCTTTAGTAAGAGGCCACATTGACACCAAAGTAGGTGACACATGTCCCTGAAGGTGCTTTAGCAAGTGGCCACATTGACACCAAAGTAGGTGACACATGTCCCTGAAGGTGCTTTAGTAAGGGCCACATTGACACCAAAGTAGGTGACACATGCCCCTGAAGGTGCTGTAGTAAGGGGCCACATTGACACCAAAGTAGGTGACACATGTCCCTGAAGGTGCTTTAGTAAGGGCCACATTGACATCAAAGTAGGTGACACATGCCCCTGAAGGTGCTCTAGTAAGGGGCCACATTGACACCAAAGTAGGTGACACATGCCCCTGAAGGTGCTTCAGTAAGGGGCCAACTTGACACCAAAGTAGGTGACACATGCCCCTGAAGGTGCTTTAGTAAGGGGCCACATTGACACCAAAGTAGGTGACACATGCCTCTGAAGGTGCTGTTGTAAGGGTCACATTGACACCAAAGTAGGTGACACATGCCCCTGAAGGTGCTTCAGTAAGGGCCACATTGACACCAAAGTAGGTGACACATGCCCCTGAAGGTGCTGTAGTAAGGGCCACATTGACACCAAAGTAGGTGACACATGCCCCTGAATGTGCTGTAGTAAGGGGCCACATTGACACCAAAGTAGGTGACACATGCCCCTGAAGGTGCTGTAGTAAGGGACCACATTGACACCAAAGTAGGTGACACATGCCCCTGAAGGTGCTTTAGTAAGGGCCACATTGACACCAAAGTAGGTGACACATGCCCCTGAATGTGCTTTAGTAAGGGCCACATTGACACCAAAGTAGGTGACACATGCCCCTGAAGGTGCTGTAGTAAGGGGCCACATTGACACCAAAGTAGGTGACACAAGCCCCTGAATGTGCTTTAGTAAGGGGCCACATTGACACCAAAGTAGGTGACACATGCCCCTGAAGGTGCTTTAGTAAAGGGCCACATTGACACCAAAGCATGTGACACATGCCCCTGAATATGCTTTAGTAAGGGCCACATTGACACCAAAGTAGGTGACACATGCCCCTGAAGATGCTTTAGTAAGGGCCACATTGACACCAAGGCTGGTGACACATGTCCCTGAAGGTGCTTTAGTAAGGGGCCACATTGACACCAAAGTAGGTGACACATATCCCTGAAGGTGCTTTAGTAAGGGGCCACATTGACACCAAAGTAGGTGACACATGCCCCTGAAGGTGCTGTAGTAAGGGCCACATTGACACCAAAGTAGGTGACACATGCCACTGAAAGTGCTTTAGTAAGGGCCACATTGACACCAAAGCAGGTGACACATGTCCCTGAAGGTGCTGTAGTAAGGGGCCACATTGACACCAAAGTAGGTGACACATGACCCTGAACGTGCTTTAGTAAGGGGCCACATTGACACCAAAGTAGGTGACACATGCCCCTGAAGGTGCTGTAGTAAGGGCCACATTGACGCCAAAGTAGGTGACACATGCCCCTGAAAGTGCTTTAGTAAGGGCCACATTGACACCAAAGTAGGTGGCACATGCCCCTGAATGTGCTTTAATAAGGGGCCACATTGACACCAAAGTAGGTGTCACATGCCCCTGAAAGTGCTTTAGTAAGGGCCACATTGACACCAAAGTAGGTGACACATGCCCCTGAAGGTGCTCTAGTAAGGGGCCACATTGACACCAAAGTAGGTGACACATGTCCCTGAAGGTGCTTTAGTAAGGGGCCACATTGACACCAAAGTATGTGACACATGCCCCTGAAGGTGCTTTAGTAAGGGGCCACATTGACACCAAAGTAGGTGACACATGTCCCTGAAGGTGCTTTAGTAAGGGGCCACATTGACACCAAAGTAAGTGACACATGTCCCTGAAGGTGCTTTAGTAAGGGGCCACATTGACACCAAAGTAGGTGACACATGTCCCTGAAGGTGCTTTAGTAAGGGGCCACATTGACACCAAAGTAGGTGACACATGCCCCTGAAGGTGCTTTAGTAAGGGCCACATTGACACCAAAGTAGGTGACACATGTCCCTGAAGGTGCTTTAGTAAGGGGCCACTTTGACACCAAAGTAGGTGACACATGTCCCTGAAGGTGCTTTAGTAAGGGCCACATTGACACCAAAGTAGGTGACACATGTCCAAGGTGCTTTAGTAAGGGGCCACATTGACACCAAAGTAGGTGACACATGCCACAGAAGGTGCTTTAGTAAGGGGCCACATTGACACCAAAGCAGGTGACACATGTGCCTGAAGGTGCTTTAGTAAGGGGCCACATTGACACCAAAGTAGGTGACACATGTCCCTGAAGGTGCTTTAGTAAGAGCCACATTGACACCAAAGTAGGTAACACATGTCCCTGAAGGTGCTTTAGTAAGGGGCCACATTGACACCAAAGTAGGTGACACATGCCCCTGAAGGTGCTTTAGTAAGGGGCCACATTGACACCAAAGTAGGTGACACATGCCCCTGAAGGTGCTGTAGTAAGGGGCCACATTGACACCAAAGCAGGTGACACATGCCCCTGAAGGTGCTGTAGTAAGGGGCCACATTGACACCAAAGTAGGTGACACGTCCCTGAAGGTGCTGTAGTAAGGGGCCACATTGACACCAAAGTATGTGACACATGTCCCTGAAGGTCCTTTGATAAGGGGTCACATTGACACCAAAGTAGCTGACACATGTCCCTGAAGGTGCTTGAGTATGGGACCACATTGACACCAAAGTAGGTGACACATGTCGCTGAAGGTGCTTTAGTAAGGGCCACATTGACACCAAAGTAGGTGACACAGGCCCCTGAAGGTGCTTTAGTAAGGGCCACATTGAAACCAAAGCAGGTGACACATGTCCCTGAAGGTGCTTTAGTAAGGACCACATTGACACCAAAGCAGGTGACACATGTCCCTGAAGGTGCTTTAGTAAGGGCCACATTGACACCAAAGTAGGTGACACATGCCCCTGAAGGTGCTTTAGTAAGGGCCACATTGACACCAAAGTAGGTGACACATGCCCCTGAAGGTGCTTTAGTAAGGGGCCACATGGACACCAAAGTAGGTGACACATGTCCCTGAAGGTGCTTTAGTAAGGGCCACATTGACACCAAAGTAGGTGACACATGCCCCTGAAGGTGCTTTAGTAAGGGCCACATTGACCCCAAAGTAGGTGATCCATGCCCCTGAAGGTGCTTTAGTAAGGGCCACATTGACACCAAACTAGGTGACACATGTCCCTGAAGGTGCTTTAGTAAGGGCCACATTGACACCAAAGTAGGTGACACATGCCCCTGAAAGTGCTTTAGTAAGGGCCACATTGACACCAAAGTAGGTGACACATGCCCCTGAAGGTGCTTTAGTAAGGGCCACATTGACACCAAAGTGGGTGACACATGCCCCTGAAGGTGCTTTATTAAGGGCCACATTGACACAAAAGTAGGTGACACATGTCCTTGAAGGTGCTTTAGTAAGGGGCCACATTGACACCAAAGTAGGTGACACATGTCCCTGAAGGTGCTTTAGTAAGGGCCACATTGACACCAAAGTAGGTGACACATGCCCCTGAAGGTGCTTTAGTAAGGGCCACATTGACACCAAAGTAGGTGACACATGCCCCTGAATGTGCTTTAGTAAGGGGCCACATTGACACCAAAGTAGGTGACACATGCCCCTGAAGGTGCTGTAGTAATGGCCACATTGACCCCAAAGAAGGTGAAACATGCCCCTGAAGGTGCTTTAGTAAGGGGCCACATTGACACCAAAGCATGTGACTCATGCCGCTGAATGTGCTTTAGTAAGGGCCACATTGACACCAAAGTAGGTGACACATGCCCCTGAAGGTGCTTTAGTAAGGGCCACATTGACACCAAAGTAGGTGACACATGCCCCTGAAGGTGCTTTACTAAGGGCCACATTGACACCAAAGCAGGTGACACATGTCCCTGAAGGTGCTTTAGTAAGGGGCCACATTGACACCACAGTAGGTGACACATGCCCCTGAAGGTGCTTTAGTAAGGGGCCACAATGACACCAAAGTAGGTGACACATGTCCCTGAAGGTGCTTTAGTAAGGGGCCACAATGACACCAAAGTAGGTGACACATGCCCCTGAAGGTGCTGTAGTAAGGGCCACATTGACACCAAAGTAGGTGACAAATGCCCCTGAAAGTGCTTTAGTAAGGGCCACATTGACACCAAAGTAGGTGACACATGCACCTGAAGGTGCTTTAGTAAGGGGCCACATTGACACAAAAGTAGGTGAGGCATGCCCCTGAAAGTACTTTAGTAAGGGCCACATTGACACCAAAGTATGTGACACATGCACCTGAAGGTGCTTTAGTAAGGGCCACATTGACACCAAAGTAGGTGACACATGCCCCTGAAGGTGCTTTTGTAAGGGGCCACATTGACACCAAAGTAGGTGACACATGCCCCTGAAGGTGCTTTAGTAAGGGCCACATTGACACCAAAGTAGGTGACACATGCCCCTGAAGGTGCTTAAATAAGTGGCCACATTGACACCAAAGTAGGTGAAACATGTCCCTGAAGGTGCTTTAGTAAGGGGCCACATTGACACCAAAGTAGTTGACACATGTCCAAGGTGCTGTAATAAGGGGCCACATTGACACCAAAGTAGGTGACACATGCCGCTGAAGGTGCTTTAGTAAGGGCCACATTGACACCATAGTAGGTGACACATGCCCCTGAAGGTGCTTAAATAAGTGGCCACATTGACACCAAAGTAGGTGAGACATGTCCCTGAAGGTGCTTTAGTAAGGGGCCACATTGACACCAAAGTAGGTGACACATGTCCAAGGTACTGTAGTAAGGCGACACATTGACCAAAGTAGGTGACACATGTCCCTGAAGGTGCTTTAATAAGGGGCCACATTGACACCAAAGTAGGTGACACATGTCCCTGAAGGTGCTTTAGTAAGGGCCACATTGACACCAAAGCAGGTGACACATGTCCCTGAAGGTGCTTTAGTAAGGGCCACATTGACACCAAAGTAGGTGACACATGTCCTGAAGGTGCTTTAGTAAGGGGCCACATTGACACCAAAGTAGGTGACACATGCCCCTGAAGGTGCTTTAGTAAGGGGCCACATTGACACCAAAGTAGGTGACACATGCCCCTGAAGATGCTTTAGTTAGGTGCCACATTGACACCAAAGTAGGTGAGACATGCCCCTGAAGGTGATTTAGTAATGGCCACATTGACACCAAAGTAGGTGACACATGCCCCTGAAGGTGCTTTAGTAAGGGGCCACATTGACACCAAAGTAGGTGACACATGCCCCTGAAGGTGCTGTAGTAAGGGGCCACATTGACACCAAAGTAGGTGACACATGCCCCTGAAGGTGCTTTAGTAAGGGCCACATTGACACCAAAGTAGATGACAAATTCCCCTGAAGGTGCTGTAGTAAGGGGTCACATTGACACCAAATTAGGTGACACATGCCCCTGAAGGTGCTTTATTAAGGTGCCACATTGACACCAAAGTAGGTGACACATGCACCTGAAGGTGCTTTATTAAGGTGCCACATTGACACCAAAGTAGGTGACACATGCCCCTGAAGGTGCTTTAGTAAGGGGCCACATCGACACCAAAGTAGGTGACACATGCCCCTGAAGGTGCTGTAGTAAGGGGCCACATCGACACCAAAGTAGGTGACACATGCCCCTGAATGTGCTTTAGTAAGGGGCCACATTGACACCAAAATAGGTGACACATGCCCCTGAAGGTGCTTTAGTAATGGTCACATTGACACCAAAGTAGGTGACCCATGCCCCTGAAGGTGCTTTAGTAAGGGCCACATTGACACCAAACTAGGTGACACATGCCCCTGAAGGTGCTGTAGTAAGGGGCCACATTGACACCAAAGTAGGTGACACATGCCCCTGAAGGTGCTTTAGTAAGGGCCACATTGACACCAAAGTAGGTGACACATGCCCCTGAAGGTGCTTTAGTAAGGGCCACATTGACACCAAAGTAGGTGACACATGCCCCTAAAGGTGCTTTAGTAAGGGCCACATTGACACCAAAGCAGGTGACACATGTCCCTGAAGGTGCTTTAGTAAGGGCCACATTGACACCAAAGTAGGTGACACATGCCCCTGAAGGTGCTTTAGTAAGGGCCACATTGACACCAAAGTAGGTGACACATGCCCCTGAAGGTGCTTTAGTAAGGGGCCACATTGACACCAAAGTAGGTGACACATGTCCCTGAAGGTGCTTTAGTAAGGGCCACATTGACACCAAAGTAGGTGACACATGCCCCTGAAGGTGCTTTAGTAAGGGCCACATTGACACCAAAGTAGGTGATCCATGCCCCTGAAGGTGCTTTAGTAAGGGCCACATTGACACCAAACTAGGTGACACATGTCCCTGAAGGTGCTTTAGTAAGGGCCACATTGACACCAAAGTAGGTGACACATGCCCCTGAAAGTGCTTTAGTAAGGGCCACATTGACACCAAAGTAGGTGACACATGCCCCTGAAGGTGCTTTAGTAAGGGCCACATTGACACCAAAGTGGGTGACACATGCCCCTGAAGGTGCTGTAGTAAGGGCCACATTGACACAAAAGTAGGTGACACATGTCCTTGAAGGTGCTTTAGTAAGAGGCAACATTGACACCAAAGTAGGTGACACATGTCCCTGAAGGTGCTTCACTAAGGGCCACATTGACACCAAAGTAGGTGACACATGCCCCTGAAGGTGCTTTAGTAAGGGCCACATTGACACCAATGTAGGTGACACATGCCCCTGAATGTGCTTTAGTAAGGGGCCACATTGACACCAAAGTAGGTGACACATGCCCCTGAAGGTGCTGTAGTAAGGGGCCACATTGGCCCCAAAGTAGGTGAAACATGCCCCTGAAGGTACTTTAGTAAGGGGCCACATTGACACCAAAGCATGTGACACATGCCGCTGAATGTGCTTTAGTAAGGGCCACATTGACACCAAAGTAGCTGACACATGCCCCTGAAGGTGCTTTAGTAAGGGCCACATTGACACCAAAGTAGGTGACACATGCCCCTGAAGGTGCTTTAGTAAGGGCCACATTGACACCAAAGCAGGTGACACATGTCCCTGAAGGTGCTTTAGTAAGGGGCCACATTGACACCAAAGTAGGTGACACATGTCCCTGAAGGTGCTTTCGTAAGGGGCCACAATGACACCAAAGTAGGTGACACATGTCCCTGAAGGTGCTTTAGTAAGGGGCCACAATGGCACCAAAGTAGGTGACACATGCCCCTGAAGGTGCTGTAGTAAGGGCCACATTGACACCAAAGTAGGTGACAAATGCCCCTGAAAGTGCTTTAGTAAGGGCCACATTGACACCAAAGTAGGTGACACATGCACCTGAAGGTGCTTTAGTAAGGGGCCACATTGACACAAAAGTAGGTGACGCATGCCCCTGAAGGTGCTTTAGTAAGGGCCACATTGACACCAAAGTAGGTGACACATGCCCCTGAAGGTGCTTTAGAAAGGGCCACATTGACACCAAAGTAGGTGACACATGCCCCTGAAGGTGCTTTAGTAAGGGCCACATTGACAATAAAGTACGTGACACATGCCCCTGAAGGTGCTTAAATAAGTGGCCACATTGACACCAAAGTAGGTGACACATGTCCATCAAGGTGCTTTAGTAAGGGGCCACATTGACACCAAAGTAGGTGACACATGTCCAAGGTGCTGTAGTAAGGGGCCACATTGAAACCAAAGTAGGTGACACATGCCGCTGAAGGTGCTTTAGTAAGGGCCACATTGACACAAAAGTAGGTGACACATGCCCCTGAAGGTGCTTAAATAAGTGGCCACATTGACACCAAAGTAGGTGACACATGTCCCTGAAGGTGCTTTAGTAAGGGGCCACATTGACACCAAAGTAGGTGACACATGTCCAAGGTGCTGTAGTAAGGGGCCACATTGACCAAAGTAGGTGACACATGTCCCTGAAGGTGATTTAATAAGGGGCCACATTGACACCAAAGTAGGTGACACATGTCCCTGAAGGTGCTTTAGTAAGGGCCACATTGACACCAAAGTAGGTGACACATGCCCCTGAAGGTTCTGTAGTAAGGGGCCACATTGACACCAAAGTAGGTGACACATGTCCCTGAAGGTGCTTTAGTAAGGGCCACATTGACACCAAAGTAGGTGACACATGCCCCTGAAGGTGCTCTAGTAAGGGGCCACATTGACACCAAAGTAGGTGACACATGCCCCTGAAGGTGCTTTAGTAAGGGGCCACATTGACACCAAAGTAGGTGACACATGCCCCTGAAGGTGCTGTTGTAAGGGGCCACATTGACACCAAAGTCGCTGACACATGCCCCTGCAGGTGCTTTAGTAAGGGTCACATTGACACCAAAGTAGGTGACACATGCCCCAGAAGGTGCTTCAGTAAGGGCCACATTGACACCAAAGTAGGTGACACATGCCCCTGAAGGTGCTGTAGTAAGGGCCACATTGACACCAAAGTAGGTGACACATGCCCCTGAATGTGCTGTAGTAAGGGGCCACATTGACACCAAAGTAGGTGACACATGCCCCTGAAGGTGCTGTAGTAAGGGACCACATTGACACCAAAGTAGGTGACACATGCCCCTGAAGGTGCTTTAGTATGGGCCACATTGACACCAAAGTAGGTGACACATGCCCCTGAATGTGCTTTAGTAAGGGCCACATTGACACCAAAGTAGGTGACACATGCCCCTGAAAGTGCTGTAGTAAGGGGCCACATTGACACCAAAGTAGGTGACACATGCCCCTGAATGTGCTTTAGTAAGGGGCCACATTGACACCAAAGTAGGTGACACATGCCCCTGAAGGTGCTTTAGTAAGGGGCCACATTGGCACCAAAGCATGTGACACATGCCCCTGAATATGCTTTAGTAAGGGCTACATTGACACAAAAGTAGGCGACACATGCCCCTGAAGGTTCTTTAGTAAGGGCCACATTGACACCAAAGCAGGTGACACATGTCCCTGAAGGTGCTTTAGTAAGGGGCCACATTGACACCAAAGTAGGTGACACATATCCCTGAAGGTGCTTTAGTAAGGGGCCACATTGACACCAAAGTAGGTGACACATGCCCCTGAAGGTGCTTTAGTAAGGGGCCACATTGACACCAAAGTAGGTGACACATGTCCCTGAAGGTGCTTTAGTAAGGGCCACATTGACACCAAAGTAGGTGACACATGCCCCTGAAGGTGCTTTAGTAAGGGCCACATTGACACAAAAGTAGGTGACACATGTCCTTGAAGGTGCTTTAGTAAGAGCCACATTGACACCAAAGTAGGTGACACATGCCCCTGAAGGTGCTTTAGTAAGGGCCACATTGACACCAAAGTAGGTGATCCATGCCCCTGAAGGTGCTTTAGTAAGGGCCACATTGACACCAAAGTAGGTGATCCATGCCCCTGAAGGTGCTTTAGTAAGGGCCACATTGACACCAAACTAGGTGACACATGTCCCTGAAGGTGCTTTAGTAAGGGCCACATTGACACCAAAGTAGGTGACACATGCCCCTGAAAGTGCTTTAGTAAGGGCCACATTGACACCAAAGTAGGTGACACATGCCCCTTAAGGTGCTTTAGTAAGGGCCACATTGACACCAAAGTGGGTGACACATGCCCCTGAAGGTGCTTTAGTAAGGGCCACATTGACACAAAAGTAGGTGACACATGTCCTTGAAGGTACTTTAGTAAGAGGCCACATTGACACCAAAGTAGGTGACACATGTCCCTGAAGGTGCTTCACTAAGGGCCACATTGACACCAAAGTAGGTGACACATGCCCCTGAAGGTGCTTTAGTAAGGGCCACATTGACACCAATGTAGGTGACACATGCCCCTGAATGTGCTTTAGTAAGGGGCCACATTGACACCAAAGTAGGTGACACATGCCCCTGAAGGTGCTGTAGTAAGGGGCCACATTGGCCCCAAAGTAGGTGAAACATGCCCCTGAAGGTACTTTAGTAAGGGGCCACATTGACACCAAAGCATGTGACACATGCCGCTGAAGGTGCTTTAGTAAGGGCCACATTGACACCAAAGTAGCTGACACATGCCCCTGAAGGTGCTTTAGTAAGGGCCACATTGACACCAAAGTAGGTGACACATGCCCCTGAAGGTGCTTTAGTAAGGGCCACATTGACACCAAAGCAGGTGACACATGTCCCTGAAGGTGCTTTAGTAAGGGGCCACATTGACACCAAAGTAGGTGACACATGTCCCTGAAGGTGCTTTCGTAAGGGGCCACAATGACACCAAAGTAGGTGACACATGTCCCTGAAGGTGCTTTAGTAAGGGGCCACAATGGCACCAAAGTAGGTGACACATGCCCCTGAAGGTGCTGTAGTAAGGGCCACATTGACACCAAAGTAGGTGACAAATGCCCCTGAAAGTGCTTTAGTAAGGGCCACATTGACACCAAAGTAGGTGACACATGCACCTGAAGGTGCTTTAGTAAGGGGCCACATTGACACAAAAGTAGGTGACGCATGCCCCTGAAGGTGCTTTAGTAAGGGCCACATTGACACCAAAGTAGGTGACACATGCCCCTGAAGGTGCTTTAGAAAGGGCCACATTGACACCAAAGTAGGTGACACATGCCCCTGAAGGTGCTTTAGTAAGGGCCACATTGACACCAAAGTAGGTGACACATGCCCCTGAAGGTGCTTTAGTAAGGGCCACATTGACACCAAAGTAGGTGACACATGCCCCTAAAGGTGCTTTAGTAAGGGCCACATTGACACCAAAGCAGGTGACACATGTCCCTGAAGGTGCTTTAGTAAGGGCCACATTGACACCAAAGTAGGTGACACATGCCCCTGAAGGTGCTTTAGTAAGGGCCACATTGACACCAAAGTAGGTGACACATGCCCCTGAAGGTGCTTTAGTAAGGGGCCACATTGACACCAAAGTAGGTGACACATGTCCCTGAAGGTGCTTTAGTAAGGGCCACATTGACACCAAAGTAGGTGACACATGCCCCTGAAGGTGCTTTAGTAAGGGCCACATTGACACCAAAGTAGGTGATCCATGCCCCTGAAGGTGCTTTAGTAAGGGCCACATTGACACCAAACTAGGTGACACATGTCCCTGAAGGTGCTTTAGTAAGGGCCACATTGACACCAAAGTAGGTGACACATGCCCCTGAAAGTGCTTTAGTAAGGGCCACATTGACACCAAAGTAGGTGACACATGCCCCTGAAGGTGCTTTAGTAAGGGCCACATTGACACCAAAGTGGGTGACACATGCCCCTGAAGGTGCTTTAGTAAGGGCCACATTGACACAAAAGTAGGTGACACATGTCCTTGAAGGTGCTTTAGTAAGAGGCAACATTGACACCAAAGTAGGTGACACATGTCCCTGAAGGTGCTTCACTAAGGGCCACATTGACACCAAAGTAGGTGACACATGCCCCTGAAGGTGCTTTAGTAAGGGCCACATTGACACCAATGTAGGTGACACATGCCCCTGAATGTGCTTTAGTAAGGGGCCACATTGACACCAAAGTAGGTGACACATGCCCCTGAAGGTGCTGTAGTAAGGGGCCACATTGGCCCCAAAGTAGGTGAAACATGCCCCTGAAGGTACTTTAGTAAGGGGCCACATTGACACCAAAGCATGTGACACATGCCGCTGAATGTGCTTTAGTAAGGGCCACATTGACACCAAAGTAGCTGACACATGCCCCTGAAGGTGCTTTAGTAAGGGCCACATTGACACCAAAGTAGGTGACACATGCCCCTGAAGGTGCTTTAGTAAGGGCCACATTGACACCAAAGCAGGTGACACATGTCCCTGAAGGTGCTTTAGTAAGGGGCCACATTGACACCAAAGTAGGTGACACATGTCCCTGAAGGTGCTTTCGTAAGGGGCCACAATGACACCAAAGTAGGTGACACATGTCCCTGAAGGTGCTTTAGTAAGGGGCCACAATGGCACCAAAGTAGGTGACACATGCCCCTGAAGGTGCTGTAGTAAGGGCCACATTGACACCAAAGTAGGTGACAAATGCCCCTGAAAGTGCTTTAGTAAGGGCCACATTGACACCAAAGTAGGTGACACATGCACCTGAAGGTGCTTTAGTAAGGGGCCACATTGACACAAAAGTAGGTGACGCATGCCCCTGAAGGTGCTTTAGTAAGGGCCACATTGACACCAAAGTAGGTGACACATGCCCCTGAAGGTGCTTTAGAAAGGGCCACATTGACACCAAAGTAGGTGACACATGCCCCTGAAGGTGCTTTAGTAAGGGCCACATTGACAATAAAGTAGGTGACACATGCCCCTGAAGGTGCTTAAATAAGTGGCCACATTGACACCAAAGTAGGTGACACATGTCCATCAAGGTGCTTTAGTAAGGGGCCACATTGACACCAAAGTAGGTGACACATGTCCAAGGTGCTGTAGTAAGGGGCCACATTGACACCAAAGTAGGTGACACATGCCGCTGAAGGTGCTTTAGTAAGGGCCACATTGACACAAAAGTAGGTGACACATGCCCCTGAAGGTGCTTAAATAAGTGGCCACATTGACACCAAAGTAGGTGACACATGTCCCTGAAGGTGCTTTAGTAAGGGGCCACATTGACACCAAAGTAGGTGACACATGTCCAAGGTGCTGTAGTAAGGGGCCACATTGACCAAAGTAGGTGACACATGTCCCTGAAGGTGATTTAATAAGGGGCCACATTGACACCAAAGTAGGTGACACATGTCCCTGAAGGTGCTTTAGTAAGGGCCACATTGACACCAAAGTAGGTGACACATGCCCCTGAAGGTTCTGTAGTAAGGGGCCACATTGACACCAAAGTAGGTGACACATGTCCCTGAAGGTGCTTTAGTAAGGGCCACATTGACACCAAAGTAGGTGACACATGCCCCTGAAGGTGCTCTAGTAAGGGGCCACATTGACACCAAAGTAGGTGACACATGCCCCTGAAGGTGCTTTAGTAAGGGGCCACATTGACACCAAAGTAGGTGACACATGCCCCTGAAGGTGCTGTTGTAAGGGGCCACATTGACACCAAAGTCGCTGACACATGCCCCTGCAGGTGCTTTAGTAAGGGTCACATTGACACCAAAGTAGGTGACACATGCCCCAGAAGGTGCTTCAGTAAGGGCCACATTGACACCAAAGTAGGTGACACATGCCCCTGAAGGTGCTGTAGTAAGGGCCACATTGACACCAAAGTAGGTGACACATGCCCCTGAATGTGCTGTAGTAAGGGGCCACATTGACACCAAAGTAGGTGACACATGTCCCTGAAGGTGCTGTAGTAAGGGACCACATTGACACCAAAGTAGGTGACACATGCCCCTGAAGGTGCTTTAGTATGGGCCACATTGACACCAAAGTAGGTGACACATGCCCCTGAATGTGCTTTAGTAAGGGCCACATTGACACCAAAGTAGGTGACACATGCCCCTGAAAGTGCTGTAGTAAGGGGCCACATTGACACCAAAGTAGGTGACACATGCCCCTGAATGTGCTTTAGTAAGGGGCCACATTGACACCAAAGTAGGTGACACATGCCCCTGAAGGTGCTTTAGTAAGGGGCCACATTGGCACCAAAGCATGTGACACATGCCCCTGAATATGCTTTAGTAAGGGCTACATTGACACAAAAGTAGGCGACACATGCCCCTGAAGGTTCTTTAGTAAGGGCCACATTGACACCAAAGCAGGTGACACATGTCCCTGAAGGTGCTTTAGTAAGGGGCCACATTGACACCAAAGTAGGTGACACATATCCCTGAAGGTGCTTTAGTAAGGGGCCACATTGACACCAAAGTAGGTGACACATGCCCCTGAAGGTGCTTTAGTAAGGGGCCACATTGACACCAAAGTAGGTGACACATGTCCCTGAAGGTGCTTTAGTAAGGGCCACATTGACACCAAAGTAGGTGACACATGCCCCTGAAGGTGCTTTAGTAAGGGCCACATTGACACAAAAGTAGGTGACACATGTCCTTGAAGGTGCTTTAGTAAGAGCCACATTGACACCAAAGTAGGTGACACATGCCCCTGAAGGTGCTTTAGTAAGGGCCACATTGACACCAAAGTAGGTGATCCATGCCCCTGAAGGTGCTTTAGTAAGGGCCACATTTACACCAAACTAGGTGACACATGTCCCTGAAGGTGCTTTAGTAAGGGCCACATTGACACCAAAGTAGGTGACACATGCCCCTGAAAGTGCTTTAGTAAGGGCCACATTGACACCAAAGTAGGTGACACATGCCCCTGAAGGTGCTTTAGTAAGGGCCACATTGACACCAAAGTGGGTGACACATGCCCCTGAAGGTGCTTTAGTAAGGGCCACATTGACACAAAAGTAGGTGACACATGTCCTTGAAGGTACTTTAGTAAGAGGCCACATTGACACCAAAGTAGGTGACACATGTCCCTGAAGGTGCTTCACTAAGGGCCACATTGACACCAAAGTAGGTGACACATGCCCCTGAAGGTGCTTTAGTAAGGGCCACATTGACACCAATGTAGGTGACACATGCCCCTGAATGTGCTTTAGTAAGGGGCCACATTGACACCAAAGTAGGTGACACATGCCCCTGAAGGTGCTGTAGTAAGGGGCCACATTGGCCCCAAAGTAGGTGAAACATGCCCCTGAAGGTACTTTAGTAAGGGGCCACATTGACACCAAAGCATGTGACACATGCCGCTGAAGGTGCTTTAGTAAGGGCCACATTGACACCAAAGTAGCTGACACATGCCCCTGAAGGTGCTTTAGTAAGGGCCACATTGACACCAAAGTAGGTGACACATGTCCTTGAAGGTGCTTTAGTAAGAGGCAACATTGACACCAAAGTAGGTGACACATGTCCCTGAAGGTGCTTCACTAAGGGCCACATTGACACCAAAGTAGGTGACACATGCCCCTGAAGGTGCTTTAGTAAGGGCCACATTGACACCAATGTAGGTGACACATGCCCCTGAATGTGCTTTAGTAAGGGGCCACATTGACACCAAAGTAGGTGACACATGCCCCTGAAGGTGCTGTAGTAAGGGGCCACATTGGCCCCAAAGTAGGTGAAACATGCCCCTGAAGGTACTTTAGTAAGGGGCCACATTGACACCAAAGCATGTGACACATGCCGCTGAATGTGCTTTAGTAAGGGCCACATTGACACCAAAGTAGCTGACACATGCCCCTGAAGGTGCTTTAGTAAGGGCCACATTGACACCAAAGTAGGTGACACATGCCCCTGAAGGTGCTTTAGTAAGGGCCACATTGACACCAAAGCAGGTGACACATGTCCCTGAAGGTGCTTTAGTAAGGGGCCACATTGACACCAAAGTAGGTGACACATGTCCCTGAAGGTGCTTTCGTAAGGGGCCACAATGACACCAAAGTAGGTGACACATGTCCCTGAAGGTGCTTTAGTAAGGGGCCACAATGGCACCAAAGTAGGTGACACATGCCCCTGAAGGTGCTGTAGTAAGGGCCACATTGACACCAAAGTAGGTGACAAATGCCCCTGAAAGTGCTTTAGTAAGGGCCACATTGACACCAAAGTAGGTGACACATGCACCTGAAGGTGCTTTAGTAAGGGGCCACATTGACACAAAAGTAGGTGACGCATGCCCCTGAAGGTGCTTTAGTAAGGGCCACATTGACACCAAAGTAGGTGACACATGCCCCTGAAGGTGCTTTAGAAAGGGCCACATTGACACCAAAGTAGGTGACACATGCCCCTGAAGGTGCTTTAGTAAGGGCCACATTGACAATAAAGTAGGTGACACATGCCCCTGAAGGTGCTTAAATAAGTGGCCACATTGACACCAAAGTAGGTGACACATGTCCATCAAGGTGCTTTAGTAAGGGGCCACATTGACACCAAAGTAGGTGACACATGTCCAAGGTGCTGTAGTAAGGGGCCACATTGACACCAAAGTAGGTGACACATGCCGCTGAAGGTGCTTTAGTAAGGGCCACATTGACACAAAAGTAGGTGACACATGCCCCTGAAGGTGCTTAAATAAGTGGCCACATTGACACCAAAGTAGGTGACACATGTCCCTGAAGGTGCTTTAGTAAGGGGCCACATTGACACCAAAGTAGGTGACACATGTCCAAGGTGCTGTAGTAAGGGGCCACATTGACCAAAGTAGGTGACACATGTCCCTGAAGGTGATTTAATAAGGGGCCACATTGACACCAAAGTAGGTGACACATGTCCCTGAAGGTGCTTTAGTAAGGGCCACATTGACACCAAAGTAGGTGACACATGCCCCTGAAGGTTCTGTAGTAAGGGGCCACATTGACACCAAAGTAGGTGACACATGTCCCTGAAGGTGCTTTAGTAAGGGCCACATTGACACCAAAGTAGGTGACACATGCCCCTGAAGGTGCTCTAGTAAGGGGCCACATTGACACCAAAGTAGGTGACACATGCCCCTGAAGGTGCTTTAGTAAGGGGCCACATTGACACCAAAGTAGGTGACACATGCCCCTGAAGGTGCTGTTGTAAGGGGCCACATTGACACCAAAGTCGCTGACACATGCCCCTGCAGGTGCTTTAGTAAGGGTCACATTGACACCAAAGTAGGTGACACATGCCCCAGAAGGTGCTTCAGTAAGGGCCACATTGACACCAAAGTAGGTGACACATGCCCCTGAAGGTGCTGTAGTAAGGGCCACATTGACACCAAAGTAGGTGACACATGCCCCTGAATGTGCTGTAGTAAGGGGCCACATTGACACCAAAGTAGGTGACACATGTCCCTGAAGGTGCTGTAGTAAGGGACCACATTGACACCAAAGTAGGTGACACATGCCCCTGAAGGTGCTTTAGTATGGGCCACATTGACACCAAAGTAGGTGACACATGCCCCTGAATGTGCTTTAGTAAGGGCCACATTGACACCAAAGTAGGTGACACATGCCCCTGAAAGTGCTGTAGTAAGGGGCCACATTGACACCAAAGTAGGTGACACATGCCCCTGAATGTGCTTTAGTAAGGGGCCACATTGACACCAAAGTAGGTGACACATGCCCCTGAAGGTGCTTTAGTAAGGGGCCACATTGGCACCAAAGCATGTGACACATGCCCCTGAATATGCTTTAGTAAGGGCTACATTGACACAAAAGTAGGCGACACATGCCCCTGAAGGTTCTTTAGTAAGGGCCACATTGACACCAAAGCAGGTGACACATGTCCCTGAAGGTGCTTTAGTAAGGGGCCACATTGACACCAAAGTAGGTGACACATATCCCTGAAGGTGCTTTAGTAAGGGGCCACATTGACACCAAAGTAGGTGACACATGCCCCTGAAGGTGCTTTAGTAAGGGGCCACATTGACACCAAAGTAGGTGACACATGTCCCTGAAGGTGCTTTAGTAAGGGCCACATTGACACCAAAGTAGGTGACACATGCCCCTGAAGGTGCTTTAGTAAGGGCCACATTGACACAAAAGTAGGTGACACATGTCCTTGAAGGTGCTTTAGTAAGAGCCACATTGACACCAAAGTAGGTGACACATGCCCCTGAAGGTGCTTTAGTAAGGGCCACATTGACACCAAAGTAGGTGATCCATGCCCCTGAAGGTGCTTTAGTAAGGGCCACATTTACACCAAACTAGGTGACACATGTCCCTGAAGGTGCTTTAGTAAGGGCCACATTGACACCAAAGTAGGTGACACATGCCCCTGAAAGTGCTTTAGTAAGGGCCACATTGACACCAAAGTAGGTGACACATGCCCCTGAAGGTGCTTTAGTAAGGGCCACATTGACACCAAAGTGGGTGACACATGCCCCTGAAGGTGCTTTAGTAAGGGCCACATTGACACAAAAGTAGGTGACACATGTCCTTGAAGGTACTTTAGTAAGAGGCCACATTGACACCAAAGTAGGTGACACATGTCCCTGAAGGTGCTTCACTAAGGGCCACATTGACACCAAAGTAGGTGACACATGCCCCTGAAGGTGCTTTAGTAAGGGCCACATTGACACCAATGTAGGTGACACATGCCCCTGAATGTGCTTTAGTAAGGGGCCACATTGACACCAAAGTAGGTGACACATGCCCCTGAAGGTGCTGTAGTAAGGGGCCACATTGGCCCCAAAGTAGGTGAAACATGCCCCTGAAGGTACTTTAGTAAGGGGCCACATTGACACCAAAGCATGTGACACATGCCGCTGAAGGTGCTTTAGTAAGGGCCACATTGACACCAAAGTAGCTGACACATGCCCCTGAAGGTGCTTTAGTAAGGGCCACATTGACACCAAAGTAGGTGACACATGCCCCTGAAGGTGCTTTAGTAAGGGCCACATTGACACCAAAGCAGGTGACACATGTCCCTGAAGGTGCTTTAGTAAGGGGCCACATTGACACCAAAGTAGGTGACACATGTCCCTGAAGGTGCTTTCGTAAGGGGCCACAATGACACCAAAGTAGGTGACACATGTCCCTGAAGGTGCTTTAGTAAGGGGCCACAATGGCACCAAAGTAGGTGACACATGCCCCTGAAGGTGCTGTAGTAAGGGCCACATTGACACCAAAGTAGGTGACAAATGCCCCTGAAAGTGCTTTAGTAAGGGCCACATTGACACCAAAGTAGGTGACACATGCACCTGAAGGTGCTTTAGTAAGGGGCCACATTGACACAAAAGTAGGTGACGCATGCCCCTGAAGGTGCTTTAGTAAGGGCCACATTGACACCAAAGTAGGTGACACATGCCCCTGAAGGTGCTTTAGAAAGGGCCACATTGACACCAAAGTAGGTGACACATGCCCCTGAAGGTGCTTTAGTAAGGGCCACATTGACACCAAAGTAGGTGACACATGCCCCTGAAGGTGCTTAAATAAGTGGCCACATTGACACCAAAGTAGGTGACACATGTCCATCAAGGTGCTTTAGTAAGGGGCCACATTGACACCAAAGTAGGTGACACATGTCAAAGGTGCTGTAGTAAGGGGCCACATTGACACCAAAGTAGGTGACACATGCCGCTGAAGGTGCTTTAGTAAGGGCCACATTGACACAAAAGTAGGTGACACATGCCCCTGAAGGTGCTTAAATAAGTGGCCACATTGACACCAAAGTAGGTGACACATGTCCCTGAAGGTGCTTTAGTAAGGGGCCACATTGACACCAAAGTAGGTGACACATGTCCAAGGTGCTGTAGTAAGGGGCCACATTGACCAAAGTAGGTGACACATGTCCCTGAAGGTGATTTAATAAGGGGCCACATTGACACCAAAGTAGGTGACACATGTCCCTGAAGGTGCTTTAGTAAGGGCCACATTGACACCAAAGTAGGTGACACATGCCCCTGAAGGTTCTGTAGTAAGGGGCAACATTGACAACAAAGTAGGTGACACATGTCCCTGAAGGTGCTTTAGTAAGGGCCACATTGACACCAAAGTAGGTGACACATGCCCCTGAAGGTGCTCTAGTAAGGGGCCACATTGACACCAAAGTAGGTGACACATGCCCCTGAAGGTGCTTTAGTAAGGGGCCACATTGACACCAAAGTAGGTGACACATGCCCCTGAAGGTGCTGTTGTAAGAGGCCACATTGACACCAAAGTCGCAGACACATGCCCCTGCAGGTGCTTTAGTAAGGGTCACATTGACACCAAAGTAGGTGACACATGCCCCAGAAGGTGCTTCAGTAAGGGCCACATTGACACCAAAGTAGGTGACACATGCCCCTGAAGGTGCTGTAGTAAGGGCCACATTGACACCAAAGTAGGTGACACATGCCCCTGAATGTGCTGTAGTAAGGGGCCACATTGACACCAAAGTAGGTGACACATGCCCCTGAAGGTGCTGTAGTAAGGGACCACATTGACACCAAAGTAGGTGACACATGCCCCTGAAGGTGCTTTAGTATGGGCCACATTGACACCAAAGTAGGTGACACATGCCCCTGAATGTGCTTTAGTAAGGGCCACATTGACACCAAAGTAGGTGACACATGCCCCTGAAAGTGCTGTAGTAAGGGGCCACATTGACACCAAAGTAGGTGACACATGCCCCTGAATGTGCTTTAGTAAGGGGCCACATTGACACCAAAGTAGGTGACACATGCCCCTGAAGGTGCTTCAGTAAGGGGCCACATTGGCACCAAAGCATGTGACACATGCCCCTGAATATGCTTTAGTAAGGGCTACATTGACACAAAAGTAGGCGACACATGCCCCTGAAGGTTCTTTAGTAAGGGCCACATTGACACCAAAGCAGGTGACACATGTCCCTGAAGGTGCTTTAGTAAGGGGCCACATTGACACCAAAGTAGGTGACACATATCCCTGAAGGTGCTTTAGTAAGGGGCCACATTGACACCAAAGTAGGTGACACATGACCCTGAAGGTGCTATAGTAAGGGCCACATTGACACCAAAGTAGGTGACACATGCCCCTGAAAGTGCTTTAGTATAGGCCACATTGACACCAAAGCAGGTGACACATGTCCCTGAAGGTGCTGTAGTAAGGGGCCACATTGACACCAAAGTAGGTGACACATGACCCTGAAGGTGCTTTAGTAAGGGGCCACATTGACACCAAAGTAGGTGACACATGCCCCTGAAGGTGCTGTAGTAAGGGCCACATTGACGCCAAAGTAGGTGACACATGCCCCTGAAAGTGCTTTAGGAAGGGCCACATTGACACCAAAGTAGGTGACACATGTCCCTGAAGGTGCTTTAGTAAGTGGCCACATTGACACCAAAGTAGGTGACACATGTCCCTGAAGGTGCTTTAGTAAGGGCCACATTGACACCAAAGTAGGTGACACATGCCCCTGAATGTGCTGTAGTAAGGGGCCACATTGACACCAAAGTAGGTGACACATGTCCCTGAAGGTGCTTTAGTAAGGGCCACATTGACACCAAAGTAGGTGACACATGCCCCTGAAGGTGCTCTAGTAAGGGGCCACATTGACACCAAAGTTGGTGACACATGCCCCTGAAGGTGCTTCAGTAAGGGGCCACATTGACACCAAAGTAGGTGACACATGCCCCTGAAGGTGCTTTAGTAAGGGGCCACATTGACACCAATGTAGGTGACACATGCCCCTGAAGGTGCTGTTGTAAGGGGCCACATTGATACCAAAGTCGGTGTCACATGCCCCTGCAGGTGCTTTAGTAAGGGTCACATTGACACCAAAGTAGGTGACACATGCCCCTGAAGGTGCTTCAGTAAGGGCCACATTGACACCAAAGTAGGTGACACATGCCCCTGAAGGTGCTGTAGTAAGGGCCACATTGACACCAAAGTAGGTGACACATGCCCCTGAATGTGCTGTAGTAAGGGGCCACATTGACACCAAAGTAGGTGACACATGCCCCTGAAGGTGCTGTAGTAAGGGACCACATTGACACCAAAGTAGGTGACACATGCCCCTGAAGGTGCTTTAGTAAGGGCCACATTGACACCAAAGTAGGTGACACATGCCCCTGAATGTGCTTTAGTAAGGGCCACATTGACACCAAAGTAGGTGACACATGCCCCTGAAGGTGCTGTAGTAAGGGGCCACATTGACACCAAAGTAGGTGACACATGCCCCTGAATGTGCTTTAGTAAGGGGCCACATTGACACCAAAGTAGGTGACACATGCCCCTGAAGGTGCTTTAGTAAGGGGCCAAATTGACACCAAAGCATGTGACACATGCCCCTGAATATGCTTTAGTAAGGGCCACATTGACACAAAAGTAGGTGACACATGCTCCTGAAGGTGCTTTAGTAAGGGCCACATTGACACCAAAGCAGGTGACACATGTCCCTGAAGGTGCTTTAGTAAGGGGCCACATTGACACCAAAGTATGTGACACATATCCCTGAAGGTGCTTTAGTAAGGGGCCACATTGACACCAAAGTAGGTGACACATGCCCCTGAAGGTGCTGTAGTAAGGGCCACATTGACACCAAAGTAGGTGACACATGCCCCTTAAAGTGCTTTAGTAAGGGCCACATTGACACCAAAGCAGGTGACACATGTCCCTGAAGGTGCTGTAGTAAGGGGCCACATTGACACCAAAGTAGGTGACACATGACCCTGAAGGTGCTTTAGTAAGGGGCCACATTGACACCAAAGTAGGTGACACATGCCCCTGAAGGTGCTGTAGTAAGATCCACATTGACGCCAAAGTAGGTGACACATGCCCCTGAAAGTGCTTTAGGCAGGGCCACATTGACACCAAAGTAGGTGACACATGCCCCTGAATGTGCTTTAGTAAGGGGCCACATTGACACCAAAGTAGGTGACACATGCCCCTGAAAGTGCTTTAGTAAGGGCCACATTGACACCAAAGTAGGTGACACATGCCCCTGAAGGTGCTCTAGTAAGGGGCCACATTGACACCAAAGTAGGTGACACATGTCCCTGAAGGTGCTTTAGTAAGGGGCCACATTGACACCAAAGTATGTGACACATGCCCCTGAAGTGCTTTAGTAAGGGGCCACATTGACACCAAAGTAGGTGACACATGTCTCTGAAGGTGCTTTAGTAAGGGGCCACATTGACACCAAAGTAAGTGACACATGTCCCTGAAGGTGCTTTAGTAAGGGGCCACATTGACACCAAAGTAGGTGACACATGCCCCTGAAGGTGCTTTAGTAAGGGGCCCCATTGACACCAAAGTAGGTGACACATGTCCCTGAAGGTGCTTTAGTAAGGGCCACATTGACACCAAAGTAGGTGACACATGTCCAAGGTGCTTTAGTAAGGGGCCACATTGACACCAAAGTAGGTGACACATGCCCCTGAAGTGCTTTAGTAAGGGGCCGCATTGACACCAAAGTAGGTGACACATGTCCCTGAAGGTGCTTTAGTAAGGGGCCACATTGACACCAAAGTAAGTGACACATGTCCCTGAAGGTGCTTTAGTAAGGGACCACATTGACACCAAAGTAGGTGACACATGCCCCTGAAGGTGCTTTAGTAAGGGGCCACATTGACACCAAAGTAGGTGACACATGTCCCTGAAGGTGCTTTAGTAAGGGCCACATTGACACCAAAGTAGGTGACACATGTCCAAGGTGCTTTAGTAAGGGGCCACATTGACACCAAAGTAGTTGACACATGCCCCTGAAGGTGCTTTAGTAAGGGGCCACATTGACACCAAAGCAGGTGACACATGTGCCTGAAGGTGCTTTAGTAAGGGGCCGAATTGACACCAAAGTAGGTGACACATGTCCCTGAAGGTGCTTTAGTAAGGGCCACATTGACACCAAAGTAGGTAACACATGTCCCTGAAGGTGCTTTAGTAAGGGGCCACATTGACACCAAAGTAGGTGACACATGCCCCTGAAGGTGCTTTAGTAAGGGGCCACATTGACACCAAAGTAGGTGACACATGCCCCTGAAGGTGCTGTAGTAAGGGGCCACATTGACACCAAAGCAGGTGACACATGCCCCTGAATGTGCTGTAGTAAGGGGCCACATTGACACCAAAGTAGGTGACACGTCCCTGAAGGTGCTGTAGTAAGGGGCCACATTGACACCAAAGTAGGTGACACATGTCCCTGAAGGTGCTTTAATAAGGGGTCACATTGACAACAAAGTAGGTGACACATGTCCCTGAAGGTGCTTTAGTAAGGGACCACATTGACACCAAAGTAGGTGACACATGTCCCTGAAGGTGCTTTAGTAAGGGCCACATTGACACCAAAGTGCTTGACACATGCCCCTGAATGTGCTTTAGTAAGGGCCACATTGACACCAAAGCAGGTGACACATGTCCCTGAAGGTGCTTTAGTAAGGGCCACATTGACACCAAAGCAGGTGACACATGTCCCTGAAGGTGCTTTAGTAAGGGGCCACATTGACACCAAAGTAGGTGACACATGTCCCTGAAGGTGCTGTAGTAAGGGCCACATTGACACCAAAGTAGGTGACACATGCCCCTAAAGGTGCTTTAGTAAGTGGCCACATTGACACCAAAGTAGGTGACACATGTCCCTGAAGGTGCTTTAGTAAGGGGCCACATTGACACCAAAGTAGGTGACACATGTCCCTGAAGGTGCTGTAGTAAGGGCCACATTGACAACAAAGTAGGTGACACATGTCCCTGAAGGTACTTTAGTAAGGGGCCACATTGACACCAAAGTAGGTGACACATGTCCCTGAAGGTGCTTTAGTAAAGGCCACATTGACACCAAAGTAGGTAACACATGTCCCTGAAGATGCTTTAGTAAGGGCCACATTGACACCAAAGTAGGTGACACATGCCCCTGAAGGTGCTTTAGTAAGGGCCACATTGACACCAAAGCAGGTGACACATGACCCTGAAGGTGCTTTAGTAAGGGGCCATATTGACACCAAAGTAGGTGACACATGCCCCTGAAGGTGCTTTAGTAAGGGCCACATTGACACCAAAGTAGGTGACACATGTCCCTGAAGGTGCTTTAGTAAGGGTCACATTGACACCAAAGTAGGTGACACATGTCCCTAAAGGTGCTTTAGTAAGGGCCACATTGACACCAAAGCAGGTGACACATGTCCCTGAAGGTGCTTTAGTAAGGGGCCACATTGACCCCAAAGTAGGTGACACATGTCCCTGAAGGTGCTTTAGTAAGGGGCCACATTGACACCAAAGTAGGTGACACATGTCCCTGAAGGTGCTTTAGTAAGGGCCACATTGACACCAAAGTAGGTGACACATGCCCCTGAAGGTGCTGTAGTAAGGGGCCACATTGACACCAAAGTAGGTGACACATGTCCCTGAAGGTGCTTTAGTAAGGTCCACATTGACACCAAGGTAGGTGACACATGCCCCTGAAGGTGCTGTAGTAAGGGGCCACATTGACACCAAAGTAGGTGACACATGTCCCTGAAGGTGCTTTAATAAGGGGCCACATTGACACCAAAGTAGGTGACACATGTCCCTGAAGGTGCTTTAGTAAGGGCCACATTGACACCAAAGTAGGTGACACATGCCCCTGAAGGTTCTTTAGTAAGGTGCCACATTGACACCAAAGTAGGTGACACATGTCCCTGAAGGTGCTTTAGTAAGGGACACATTGACACCAAAGCAGGTGACACATGCCCCTGAAGGTGCTTTAGTAAGGGGCCACATTGACACCAAAGTAGGTGATACATGTCCCTGAAGGTGCTTTAGTAAGGGGCCACATTGACACCAAAGTAGGTGACACATGCCCCTGAAGGTGCTTTAGTAAGGGACCACATTTACACCAAAGTTGGTGACACATGCCCCTGAAGGTGCTTTAGTAAGGGGCCACATTGACACCAAAGTAGGTGACACATGCCCCTGAAGGTGCTGTAGTAAGGGCCACATTGACACCAAAGTAGGTGACACATGCCCCTGAAGGTGCTGTAGTAAGGGCCACATTGACACCAAAGTAGGTGACACATGCCCCTGAATGTGCTGTAGTAAGGGGCCACATTGACACCAAAGTAGGTGACACATGCCCCTGAAGGTGCTGTAGTAAGGGACCACATTGACACCAAAGTAGGTGACACATGCCCCTGAAGGTGCTTTAGTAAGGGCCACATTGACACCAAAGTAGGTGACACATGCCCCTGAATGTGCTTTAGTAAGGGCCACATTGACACCAAAGTAGGTGACACATGCCCCTGAAGGTGCTGTAGTAAGGGGCCACATTGACACCAAAGTAGGTGACACATGCCCCTGAATGTGCTTTAGTAAGGGGCCACATTGACACCAAAGTAGGTGACACATGCCCCTGAAGGTGCTTTAGTAAGGGGCCACATTGACACTAAAGCATGTGACACATGCCCCTCAATATGCTTTAGTAAGGGCCACATTGACACCAAAGTAGGTGACACATGCCCCTGAAGGTGCTTTAGTAAGGGCCACATTGACAACAAAGCAGGTGACACATGTCCCTGAAGGTGCTTTAGTAAGGGGCCACATTGACACCAAAGTAGGTGACACATATCCCTGAAGGTGCTATAGTAAGGGGCCACATTGACACCAAAGTAGGTGACACATGCCCCTGAAGGTGCTGTAGTAAGGGCCACATTGACACCAAAGTAGGTGACACATGCCCCTGAAAGTGCTTTAGTAAGGGCCACATTGACACCAAAGCAGGTGACACATGTCCCGGAAGGTGCTGTAGTAAGGGGCCACATTGACACCAAAGTAGGTGACACATGACCCTGAAGGTGCTTTAGTAAGGGGCCACATTGACACCAAAGAAGGTGACACATGCCACTGAAGGTGCTGTAGTAAGGGCCACATTGACACCAAAGTAGGTGACACATGCCCCTGAAAGTGCTTTAGTAAGGGCCACATTGACACCAAAGTAGGTGACACATGCCCCTGAATGTGCTTTTGTAAGGGGCCACATTGACACCAAAGTAGGTGACACATGCCCCTGAAAGTGCTTTAGTAAGGGCCACATTGACACCAAAGTAGGTGACACATGCCCCTGAAGGTGCTCTAGTAAGGGGCCACATTGACACCAAAGTAGGTGACACATGTCCCTGAAGGTGCTTTAGTAAGGGGCCACATTGACACCAAAGTATGTGACACATGCCCCTGAAGGTGCTTTAGTAAGGGGCCACATTGACACCAAAGTAGGTGACACATGTCCCTGACGGTGCTTTAGTAAGGGGCCACATTGACACCAAAGTAAGTGACACATGCCCCTGAAGGTGCTTTAGTAAGGGGCCACATTGACACCAAAGTAGGTGACACATGCCCCTGAAGGTGCTTTAGTAAGGGGCCACATTGACACCAAAGCAGGTGACATATGCCCCTGAAGGTGCTGTAGTAAGGGGCCACATTGACACCAAAGTAGGTGACACGTCCCTGAAGGTGCTGTAGTAAGGGGCCACATTGACACCAAAGTAGGTGACACATGTCCCTGAAGGTGCTTTAATAAGGGGTCACATTGACACCAAAGTAGGTGACACATGTCCCTGAAGGTGCTTTAGTAAGGGACCACATTGACACCAAAGTAGGTGACACATGTCCCTGAAGGTGCTTTAGTAAGGGCCACATTGACACCAAAGTAGGTGACACATGCCCCTGAAGGTGCTTTAGTAAGGGCCACATTGACACCAAAGCAGGTGACACATGTCCCTGAAGGTCCTTTAGTAAGGGCCACATTGACACCAAAGCAGGTGACACATGTCCCTGAAGGTGCTTTAGTAAGGGGCCACATTGACACCAAAGTAGGTGACACATGTCCCTGAAGGTGCTGTAGTAAGGGCCACATTGACACCAAAGTAGGTGACAAATGCCCCTGAAAGTGCTTTAGTAAGGGCCACATTGACACCAAAGTAGGTGACACATGCACCTGAAGGTGCTTTAGTAAGGGGCCACATTGACACAAAAGTAGGTGACGCATGCCCCTGAAGGTGCTTTAGTAAGGGCCACATTGACACCAAAGTAGGTGACACATGCCCCTGAAGGTGCTTTAGAAAGGGCCACATTGACACCAAAGTAGGTGACACATGCCCCTGAAGGTGCTTTAGTAAGGGCCACATTGACACCAAAGTAGGTGACACATGCCCCTGAAGGTGCTTAAATAAGTGGCCACATTGACACCAAAGTAGGTGACACATGTCCATCAAGGTGCTTTAGTAAGGGGCCACTTTGACACCAAAGTAGGTGACACATGTCCAAGGTGCTGTAGTAAGGGGCCACATTGACACCAAAGTAGGTGACACATGCCGCTGAAGGTGCTTTAGTAAGGGCCACATTGACACAAAAGTAGGTGACACATGCCCCTGAAGGTGCTTAAATAAGTGGCCACATTGACACCAAAGTAGGTGACACATGTCCCTGAAGGTGCTTTAGTAAGGGGCCACATTGACACCAAAGTAGGTGACACATGTCCAAGGTGCTGTAGTAAGGGGCCACATTGACCAAAGTAGGTGACACATGTCCCTGAAGGTGATTTAATAAGGGGCCACATTGACACCAAAGTAGGTGACACATGTCCCTGAAGGTGCTTTAGTAAGGGCCACATTGACACCAAAGTAGGTGACACATGCCCCTGAAGGTTCTGTAGTAAGGGGCAACATTGACACCAAAGTAGGTGACACATGTCCCTGAAGGTGCTTTAGTAAGGGCCACATTGACACCAAAGTAGGTGACACATGCCCCTGAAGGTGCTCTAGTAAGGGGCCACATTGACACCAAAGTAGGTGACACATGCCCCTGAAGGTGCTTTAGTAAGGGGCCACATTGACACCAAAGTAGGTGACACATGCCCCTGAAGGTGCTGTTGTAAGAGGCCACATTGACACCAAAGTCGCAGACACATGCCCCTGCAGGTGCTTTAGTAAGGGTCACATTGACACCAAAGTAGGTGACACATGCCCCAGAAGGTGCTTCAGTAAGGGCCACATTGACACCAAAGTAGGTGACACATGCCCCTGAAGGTGCTGTAGTAAGGGCCACATTGACACCAAAGTAGGTGACACATGCCCCTGAATGTGCTGTAGTAAGGGGCCACATTGACACCAAAGTAGGTGACACATGCCCCTGAAGGTGCTGTAGTAAGGGACCACATTGACACCAAAGTAGGTGACACATGCCCCTGAAGGTGCTTTAGTATGGGCCACATTGACACCAAAGTAGGTGACACATGCCCCTGAATGTGCTTTAGTAAGGGCCACATTGACACCAAAGTAGGTGACACATGCCCCTGAAAGTGCTGTAGTAAGGGGCCACATTGACACCAAAGTAGGTGACACATGCCCCTGAATGTGCTTTAGTAAGGGGCCACATTGACACCAAAGTAGGTGACACATGCCCCTGAAGGTGCTTCAGTAAGGGGCCACATTGGCACCAAAGCATGTGACACATGCCCCTGAATATGCTTTAGTAAGGGCTACATTGACACAAAAGTAGGCGACACATGCCCCTGAAGGTTCTTTAGTAAGGGCCACATTGACACCAAAGCAGGTGACACATGTCCCTGAAGGTGCTTTAGTAAGGGGCCACATTGACACCAAAGTAGGTGACACATATCCCTGAAGGTGCTTTAGTAAGGGGCCACATTGACACCAAAGTAGGTGACACATGACCCTGAAGGTGCTATAGTAAGGGCCACATTGACACCAAAGTAGGTGACACATGCCCCTGAAAGTGCTTTAGTATAGGCCACATTGACACCAAAGCAGGTGACACATGTCCCTGAAGGTGCTGTAGTAAGGGGCCACATTGACACCAAAGTAGGTGACACATGACCCTGAAGGTGCTTTAGTAAGGGGCCACATTGACACCAAAGTAGGTGACACATGCCCCTGAAGGTGCTGTAGTAAGGGCCACATTGACGCCAAAGTAGGTGACACATGCCCCTGAAAGTGCTTTAGGAAGGGCCACATTGACACCAAAGTAGGTGACACATGTCCCTGAAGGTGCTTTAGTAAGTGGCCACATTGACACCAAAGTAGGTGACACATGTCCCTGAAGGTGCTTTAGTAAGGGCCACATTGACACCAAAGTAGGTGACACATGCCCCTGAAGGTGCTGTAGTAAGGGGCCACATTGACACCAAAGTAGGTGACACATGTCCCTGAAGGTGCTTTAGTAAGGGCCACATTGACACCAAAGTAGGTGACACATGCCCCTGAAGGTGCTCTAGTAAGGGGCCACATTGACACCAAAGTTGGTGACACATGCCCCTGAAGGTGCTTCAGTAAGGGGCCACATTGACACCAAAGTAGGTGACACATGCCCCTGAAGGTGCTTTAGTAAGGGGCCACATTGACACCAATGTAGGTGACACATGCCCCTGAAGGTGCTGTTGTAAGGGGCCACATTGACACCAAAGTCGGTGTCACATGCCCCTGCAGGTGCTTTAGTAAGGGTCACATTGACACCAAAGTAGGTGACACATGCCCCTGAAGGTGCTTCAGTAAGGGCCACATTGACACCAAAGTAGGTGACACATGCCCCTGAAGGTGCTGTAGTAAGGGCCACATTGACACCAAAGTAGGTGACACATGCCCCTGAATGTGCTGTAGTAAGGGGCCACATTGACACCAAAGTAGGTGACACATGCCCCTGAAGGTGCTGTAGTAAGGGACCACATTGACACCAAAGTAGGTGACACATGCCCCTGAAGGTGCTTTAGTAAGGGCCACATTGACACCAAAGTAGGTGACACATGCCCCTGAATGTGCTTTAGTAAGGGCCACATTGACACCAAAGTAGGTGACACATGCCCCTGAAGGTGCTGTAGTAAGGGGCCACATTGACACCAAAGTAGGTGACACATGCCCCTGAATGTGCTTTAGTAAGGGGCCACATTGACACCAAAGTAGGTGACACATGCCCCTGAAGGTGCTTTAGTAAGGGGCCAAATTGACACCAAAGCATGTGACACATGCCCCTGAATATGCTTTAGTAAGGGCCACATTGACACAAAAGTAGGTGACACATGCTCCTGAAGGTGCTTTAGTAAGGGCCACATTGACACCAAAGCAGGTGACACATGTCCCTGAAGGTGCTTTAGTAAGGGGCCACATTGACACCAAAGTATGTGACACATATCCCTGAAGGTGCTTTAGTAAGGGGCCACATTGACACCAAAGTAGGTGACACATGCCCCTGAAGGTGCTGTAGTAAGGGCCACATTGACACCAAAGTAGGTGACACATGCCCCTGAAAGTGCTTTAGTAAGGGCCACATTGACACCAAAGCAGGTGACACATGTCCCTGAAGGTGCTGTAGTAAGGGGCCACATTGACACCAAAGTAGGTGACACATGACCCTGAAGGTGCTTTAGTAAGGGGCCACATTGACACCAAAGTAGGTGACACATGCCCCTGAAGGTGCTGTAGTAAGATCCACATTGACGCCAAAGTAGGTGACACATGCCCCTGAAAGTGCTTTAGGCAGGGCCACATTGACACCAAAGTAGGTGACACATGCCCCTGAATGTGCTTTAGTAAGGGGCCACATTGACACCAAAGTAGGTGACACATGCCCCTGAAAGTGCTTTAGTAAGGGCCACATTGACACCAAAGTAGGTGACACATGCCCCTGAAGGTGCTCTAGTAAGGGGCCACATTGACACCAAAGTAGGTGACACATGTCCCTGAAGGTGCTTTAGTAAGGGGCCACATTGACACCAAAGTATGTGACACATGCCCCTGAAGTGCTTTAGTAAGGGGCCACATTGACACCAAAGTAGGTGACACATGTCTCTGAAGGTGCTTTAGTAAGGGGCCACATTGACACCAAAGTAAGTGACACATGTCCCTGAAGGTGCTTTAGTAAGGGGCCACATTGACACCAAAGTAGGTGACACATGCCCCTGAAGGTGCTTTAGTAAGGGGCCCCATTGACACCAAAGTAGGTGACACATGTCCCTGAAGGTGCTTTAGTAAGGGCCACATTGACACCAAAGTAGGTGACACATGTCCAAGGTGCTTTAGTAAGGGGCCACATTGACACCAAAGTAGGTGACACATGCCCCTGAAGTGCTTTAGTAAGGGGCCGCATTGACACCAAAGTAGGTGACACATGTCCCTGAAGGTGCTTTAGTAAGGGGCCACATTGACACCAAAGTAAGTGACACATGTCCCTGAAGGTGCTTTAGTAAGGGACCACATTGACACCAAAGTAGGTGACACATGCCCCTGAAGGTGCTTTAGTAAGGGGCCACATTGACACCAAAGTAGGTGACACATGTCCCTGAAGGTGCTTTAGTAAGGGCCACATTGACACCAAAGTAGGTGACACATGTCCAAGGTGCTTTAGTAAGGGGCCACATTGACACCAAAGTAGTTGACACATGCCCCTGAAGGTGCTTTAGTAAGGGGCCACATTGACACCAAAGCAGGTGACACATGTGCCTGAAGGTGCTTTAGTAAGGGGCCGAATTGACACCAAAGTAGGTGACACATGTCCCTGAAGGTGCTTTAGTAAGGGCCACATTGACACCAAAGTAGGTAACACATGTCCCTGAAGGTGCTTTAGTAAGGGGCCACATTGACACCAAAGTAGGTGACACATGCCCCTGAAGGTGCTTTAGTAAGGGGCCACATTGACACCAAAGTAGGTGACACATGCCCCTGAAGGTGCTGTAGTAAGGGGCCACATTGACACCAAAGCAGGTGACACATGCCCCTGAATGTGCTGTAGTAAGGGGCCACATTGACACCAAAGTAGGTGACACGTCCCTGAAGGTGCTGTAGTAAGGGGCCACATTGACACCAAAGTAGGTGACACATGTCCCTGAAGGTGCTTTAATAAGGGGTCACATTGACAACAAAGTAGGTGACACATGTCCCTGAAGGTGCTTTAGTAAGGGACCACATTGACACCAAAGTAGGTGACACATGTCCCTGAAGGTGCTTTAGTAAGGGCCACATTGACACCAAAGTGCTTGACACATGCCCCTGAAGGTGCTTTAGTAAGGGCCACATTGACACCAAAGCAGGTGACACATGTCCCTGAAGGTGCTTTAGTAAGGGCCACATTGACACCAAAGCAGGTGACACATGTCCCTGAAGGTGCTTTAGTAAGGGGCCACATTGACACCAAAGTAGGTGACACATGTCCCTGAAGGTGCTGTAGTAAGGGCCACATTGACACCAAAGTAGGTCACACATGCCCCTAAAGGTGCTTTAGTAAGTGGCCACATTGACACCAAAGTAGGTGACACATGTCCCTGAAGGTGCTTTAGTAAGGGGCCACATTGACACCAAAGTAGGTGACACATGTCCCTGAAGGTGCTGTAGTAAGGGCCACATTGACAACAAAGTAGGTGACACATGTCCCTGAAGGTACTTTAGTAAGGGGCCACATTGACACCAAAGTAGGTGACACATGTCCCTGAAGGTGCTTTAGTAAAGGCCACATTGACACCAAAGTAGGTAACACATGTCCCTGAAGATGCTTTAGTAAGGGCCACATTGACACCAAAGTAGGTGACACATGCCCCTGAAGGTGCTTTAGTAAGGGCCACATTGACACCAAAGCAGGTGACACATGACCCTGAAGGTGCTTTAGTAAGGGGCCATATTGACACCAAAGTAGGTGACACATGCCCCTGAAGGTGCTTTAGTAAGGGCCACATTGACACCAAAGTAGGTGACACATGTCCCTGAAGGTGCTTTAGTAAGGGTCACATTGACACCAAAGTAGGTGACACATGTCCCTAAAGGTGCTTTAGTAAGGGCCACATTGACACCAAAGCAGGTGACACATGTCCCTGAAGGTGCTTTAGTAAGGGGCCACATTGACCCCAAAGTAGGTGACACATGTCCCTGAAGGTGCTTTAGTAAGGGGCCACATTGACACCAAAGTAGGTGACACATGTCCCTGAAGGTGCTTTAGTAAGGGCCACATTGACACCAAAGTAGGTGACACATGCCCCTGAAGGTGCTGTAGTAAGGGGCCACATTGACACCAAAGTAGGTGACACATGTCCCTGAAGGTGCTTTAGTAAGGTCCACATTGACACCAAGGTAGGTGACACATGCCCCTGAAGGTGCTGTAGTAAGGGGCCACATTGACACCAAAGTAGGTGACACATGTCCCTGAAGGTGCTTTAATAAGGGGCCACATTGACACCAAAGTAGGTGACACATGTCCCTGAAGGTGCTTTAGTAAGGGCCACATTGACACCAAAGTAGGTGACACATGCCCCTGAAGGTTCTTTAGTAAGGTGCCACATTGACACCAAAGTAGGTGACACATGTCCCTGAAGGTGCTTTAGTAAGGGACACATTGACACCAAAGCAGGTGACACATGCCCCTGAAGGTGCTTTAGTAAGGGGCCACATTGACACCAAAGTAGGTGATACATGTCCCTGAAGGTGCTTTAGTAAGGAGCCACATTGACACCAAAGTAGGTGACACATGCCCCTGAAGGTGCTTTAGTAAGGGACCACATTTACACCAAAGTTGGTGACACATGCCCCTGAAGGTGCTTTAGTAAGGGGCCACATTGACACCAAAGTAGGTGACACATGCCCCTGAAGGTGCTGTAGTAAGGGCCACATTGACACCAAAGTAGGTGACACATGCCCCTGAAGGTGCTGTAGTAAGGGCCACATTGACACCAAAGTAGGTGACACATGCCCCTGAATGTGCTGTAGTAAGGGGCCACATTGACACCAAAGTAGGTGACACATGCCCCTGAAGGTGCTGTAGTAAGGGACCACATTGACACCAAAGTAGGTGACACATGCCCCTGAAGGTGCTTTAGTAAGGGCCACATTGACACCAAAGTAGGTGACACATGCCCCTGAATGTGCTTTAGTAAGGGCCACATTGACACCAAAGTAGGTGACACATGCCCCTGAAGGTGCTGTAGTAAGGGGCCACATTGACACCAAAGTAGGTGACACATGCCCCTGAATGTGCTTTAGTAAGGGGCCACATTGACACCAAAGTAGGTGACACATGCCCCTGAAGGTGCTTTAGTAAGGGGCCACATTGACACTAAAGCATGTGACACATGCCCCTCAATATGCTTTAGTAAGGGCCACATTGACACCAAAGTAGGTGACACATGCCCCTGAAGGTGCTTTAGTAAGGGCCACATTGACACCAAAGCAGGTGACACATGCCCCTGAAGGTGCTTCAGTAAGGGCCACATTGACACCAAAGTAGGTGACACATGCCCCTGAAGGTGCTGTAGTAAGGGCCACATTGACACCAAAGTAGGTGACACATGCCCCTGAATGTGCTGTAGTAAGGGGCCACATTGACACCAAATTAGGTGACACATGCCCCTGAAGGTGCTGTAGTAAGGGACCACATTGACACCAAAGTAGGTGACACATGCCCCTGAAGGTGCTTTAGTAAGGGCCACATTGACACCAAAGTAGGTGACACATGCCCCTGAATGTGCTTTAGTAAGGGCCACATTGACACCAAAGTAGGTGACACATGCCCCTGAAGGTGCTGTAGTAAGGGGCCACATTGACACCAAAGTAGGTGACACATGCCCCTGAATGTGCTTTAGTAAGGGGCCACATTGACACCAAAGTAGGTGACACATGCCCCTGAAGGTGCTTTAGTAAGGGGCCACATTGACACCAAAGCATGTGACACATGCCCCTGAATATGCTTTAGTAAGGGCCACATTGACACCAAAGTAGGTGACACATGCCCCTGAAGGTGCTTTAGTAAGGGCCACATTGACACCAAAGCAGGTGACACATGTCCCTGAAGGTGCTTTAGTAAGGGGCCACATTGACACCAAAGTAGGTGACACATATCCCTGAAGGTGCTTTAGTAAGGGGCCACATTGACACCAAAGTAGGTGACACATGCCCCTGAAGGTGCTGTAGTAAGGGCCACATTGACACCAAAGTAGGTGACACATGCCCCTGAAAGTGCTTTAGTAAGGGCCACATTGACACCAAAGCAGGTGACACATGTCCCTGAAGGTGCTGTAGTAAGGGGCCACATTGACACCAAAGTAGGTGACACATGACCCTGAAGGTGCTTTAGTAAGGGGCCACATTGGCACCAAAGTAGGTGACACATGCCCCTGAAGGTGCTGTAGTAAGGGCCACATTGACGCCAAAGTAGGTGACTTATGCCCCTGAATGTGCTTTAGGAAGGGCCACATTGACACCAAAGTAGGTGACACATGCCCCTGAATGTGCTTTAGTAAGGGGCCACATTGACACCAAAGTAGGTGACACATGCCCCTGAAAGTGCTTTAGTAAGGGCCACATTGACACCAAAGTAGGTGACACATGTCCCTGAAGGTGCTTTAGTAAGGGGCCACATTGACACCAAAGTATGTGACACATGCCCCTGAAGTGCTTTAGTAAGGGGCCACATTGACACCGAAGTAGGTGACACATGTCCCTGAAGGTGCTTTAGTAAGGGGCCACATTGACACCAAAGTAAGTGACACATGTCCCTGAAGGTGCTTTAGTAAGGGGCCACATTGACACCAAAGTAGGTGACACATGCCGCTGAAGGTGCTTTAGTAAGGGGCCACATTGACACCAAAGTAGGTGACACATGTCCCTGAAGGTGCTTTAGTAAGGGCCACATTGACACCAAAGTAGGTGACACATGTCCAAGGTGCTTTAGTAAGGGGCTACATTGACACCAAAGTAGGTGACACATGCCCCTGAAGGTGCTTTAGTAAGGGGCCACATTGACACCAAAGCAGGTGACACATGTGTCTGAAGGTGCTTTAGTAAGGGGCCACATTGACACCAAAGTAGGTGACACATGTCCCTGAAGGTGCTTTAGTAAGAGCCACATTCACACCAAAGTAGGTAACACATGTCCCTGAAGGTGCTTTAGTAAGGGGCCACATTGACACCAAAGTAGGTGACACATGCCCCTGAAGGTGCTTTAGTAAGGGGCCACATTGACACCAAAGTAGGTGACACATGCCCCTGAAGGTGCTGTAGTAAGGGGCCACATTGACACCAAAGTAGGTGACACATGCCCCTGAATGTGCTGTAGTAAGGGGCCACATTGACACCAAAGTAGGTGACACGTCCCTGAAGGTGCTGTAGTAAGGGGCCACATTGACACCAAAGTAGGTGACACATGTCCCTGAAGGTGCTTTAATAAGGGTCACATTGACACCAAAGTAGGTGACACATGTCCCTGAAGGTGCTTTAGTAAGGGACCACATTGACACCAAAGTAGGTGACACATGTCCCTGAAGGTGCTTTAATAAGGGCCACATTGACACCAAAGTAGGTGACACATGCCCCTGAAGGTGCTTTAGTAAGGGCCACATTGACACCAAAGCAGGTGACACATGTCCCTGAAGGTGCTTTAGTAAGGGCCACATTGACACCAAAGCAGGTGACACATGTCCCTGAAGGTGCTTTAGTAAGGGGCCACATTGACACCAAAGTAGGTGACACATGTCCCTGAAGGTGCTGTAGTAAGGGCCACATTGACACCAAAGCAGGTGACACATGCCCCTGAAGGTGCTGTAGTAAGGGGCCACATTGAAACCAAAGTAGGTGACACATGTCCCTGAAGGTGCTTTAGTAAGGGGCCACATTGACACCAAAGTAGGTGACACATGTCCCTGAAGGTGCTTTAGTAAGGGCCACATTGACACCAAAGTAGGTGACACATGCCCCTGAAGGTGCTTTAGTAAGGTGCCACATTGACACCAAAGTAGGTGACACATGTCCCTGAAGGTGCTTTAGTAAGGGACACATTGACACCAAAGCAGGTGACACATGCCCCTGAAGGTGCTTTAGTAAGGGGCCACATTGACACCAAAGTAGGTGACACATGTCCCTGAAGGTGCTTTAGTAAGGGGCCACATTGACACCAAAGTTGGTGACACATGCCCCTGAAGGTGCTTTAGTAAGGGGCCACATTGACACCAAAGTAGGTGACACATGCCCCTGAAGGTGCTTTAGTAAGGGGCCACATTGACACCAAAGTAGGTGACACATGCCCCTGAAGGTGCTGTAGTAAGGGCCACATTGACACCAAAGTAGGTGACACATGCCCCTGAAGGTGCTGTAGTAAGGGCCACATTGACACCAAAGTAGGTGACACATGCCCCTGAAGGTGCTTTAGTAAGGGCCACATTGACACCAAAGTCAATATTTGAAGACAAAGTGAATGAAAAAATTTAAACTTTATTACTTCAGTCAAAATGGGTGCTCTGGAAAATATTCTGAAAAACTTCGACCAAAATTTATAAGTTGAAAAGTGGGCATAAATCTGTCAAAATATAAAACAGAGTTATGAGGGTTGCTTTTCCTGGTGGAGATGGTAATGGTAAATAAGTACTTTAAGTTTCAAATAAATACCTGTGATAGTAATCAAGACATCTGACTTTATAAAAGGCCTTTAGCCTTGGCCGGACGGACTAACGAACGGACGGACAGTTCAATTTTTGTTACGCCCACCTTCGTGGACCTAAGAAACAAATGCCATTTTAATCCAAAACGAATGACTCGTTATTTACCCAACCCATTAACACAGTAAAAAACAAGTACACAAAATTACAAATTTGAGTGGAAATGCTTCAGTCTATTTTTACCTCAAAAAGATGGTTTACCTTCCTGTTTTAAAAATTGTTTACGCTCAAACTCTACATAATACAATTTATGTGGAAAAACAATTGAAAACAGTTTAAAATCCTTACCACCATGAGCCGTCTGTTTGCGAATCTCACAATGCAAATTATTTTAACGGTGTTCGCCGTTTTCCCCAGTCATTTCTACGGTAAAGTAGCAAGACAGCGGTACCGTCAATATTTAATGTCAATTGCCGTAAAATTAACGGTAAATTATTACAGTGTGACCTTACATAATAACCCCGAAGACATGTGTGAAGTTTCAATGGAATATCTTTTGTAGTTACAGAGATAATTATGTACTTTGCACACAAACTTTAACCTGAATATTTCTAAGTAAGAAAAGGGGCATATCTCCTCTAAATTGCAGGCCAGAGCTATGGGCTCTGACCAGTGACCTTACATTATGACCCCGAAGACCAGTGTGCAGTTTCAATTGAATATCTATAGTAGTTACAGAGATACATATGTACATGTACTTGTTTCAAGCATACCTTAGCCAGAGCATTACGCCGACGAACGGGTGAGTAGTATAGCTCGAACTATTCGGTGAATAATCAAGCTATAATGAGCACTTGGGGCGGGCAATACATTTGTCCTTAAAAATAATGAAGCCCTGGGGCGGGGCTATTTTTAAGCCCAGGGGTATAATTTATGCGAGTTTACTGATCAAATATCAAGTGCATAGGCCTTGTAGTTTCAGATAAGAAGATTATTAAACGTTTCTTCTATTAAAGGGACTTGTTCACAGAATTTCGCATTTTTTGGAAGTATGCCATTAAATGTCTTAACTTGACAGATTTAAGCATCGGAACTAAAAAGCTGAAGTATAAATAACAAGAAAAGTAGTTAGAAAAAAAAAGAAAATAAAAAAATTGGTACCATAGGGGTTCGAATCCGGGACCTCCGGATTGAAAGGATTCCGCCTTAACCACTCGGCCATTCCAACTTCTATATTTCACCCTGCATTATTTACTGTATGTACGTGTTCCACGTGATGTCATCAGTTTCAACGAAAACAACAGAAACACTCCAAATTATTTGATCGTTTAGCGTTACGAACGCTATATAATTGTATCAATTTCAACAGATGATTACTCATAAACGAAACGGTTGTTACAGTATATCTCTTGGTCCGTAGTGTTATTTTGCTCCTTGGTATACACTGTTATTTTATTTTTGGAATCGGTGACAAAAAGTTTGAAAAATTGTCAGTTCGTCAATCTGTGAACAGGTCCCTTTAAAGTACATGTAATGGCGGGGCCATTTTCGCCCAAGGCTGTCATTTTAACGATCTTGGCAAAGGACCACAAGGCAGTGCTTCTTACGAAATATATAAGGGCCAGGGCTTGTAGTTACTGACAAAAATACTTTTTGGGTTTTCCTTTTGTAGTGTATAAAAATAAATAAGTCATGGGGTGGGACCATTTTTAACCCAGGGCCATCATTTGAACAAATCATTTGAACAAATTTGGTAAAGGACCATTTGCTACATAGTACATACTAAGGGGCTTGGCAATGTAGTTTCAGACAAGAAGCTTTTTTTTAGGTTGTGATATAAAAAATATATTTTAGCTCCTGTTACCTGATTAGGGACAAGAAAGTATTTGAACAAAATCAATTCTCTATCACCCAAGGATGATTTTTGTTCAATTTGGTTGAATTCTGCCCAGTAGCTTATACGGAAATGTTTAAAGCGTCAACGGACGCACTGCGGACGCACACTATATGGAGGAAACTCCATCGCAATACTCTCTGGCCAGTAGAGCTTAAAAATGACATTCGAAAGAAAATTGAAAGAAAATGGACTTCATTAAAACAATGTTTCCTGTCTAGTAAAAATGCCGTCATAATTCACTCAAGTTTGTCAGCGTTCATTCGTTTCGTTTCGTGAATACACAAAATATTAATATTAATCCTACGCGGTTTGTTGTTTCATTTTCTTGTTATATTTTGGGTAACGAAATCAAACTTTCAGGACGCGATATAAAGTAAGAAACTATTTTTAAATCGGATCAATGAAAGAGTAAGTGCTGCGTCGCACGCGTCATTTTGAGGCTCTCCTTAGGGAAATCAAAGACATGTAACAAGAGTGACCAAAGGCGGAAATCCTTTTCGTGTCAACAATTAAGCAGTGAAAGATCGTATTTTATTTTATTCTTGGTTAAACTATATATTTTCGCTAGTGTATGAGCCACTCGTAAAAGTAATGTTTATATTACCATTAATAAAATAAAATACGATCTTACACTCAATTACAACAAATATACTCTATATATTTGAATACTTAAATACGGACTGTTAGCATGACACATTCGATGCTATAACAGGTCTATTTGTCAAACACAAAACCAATAATAATGCTATACTAGTACTGCCCCAGTCTACAGGGACACATATGGTTGGCGATCCTGACGGAAGTGCGTGCCAATCTAGTGAACTGCGTTGACCTCTTTATCACAGACAGCTGACACGATAAGAAGTTCTACATGGGCGTAACCACTTACTCGATCTGCTTGCATGTTTGCCTAGAGGAACACATTATAAAATCTCTATTTCTAATATACATATACATGTAATAATTAGCTTTTCGTCAACATATATAGTTGATCTTATATTCAAATAGTTTCAATACATTCTACGAAGTTCTAGACTTTGTGCGCGTCAAAGGTTGGAATCCTCACAGCGGTGTCGCAGCTGGTTACGTGCCTGGAAAAGTCGGGAACACCAAGAGCAATCAGACCAATCTACCGTACACCAACATACACCGTACACCGACCTACCGTACAGCGACCACGCCGAGCCATGAAGACGCTGGTACTTGTAGTGGCTGCTCTAATTTCCGGTAGGAGACGTTTCTTTTGTCTGGAAGTAGAACGTAATTTAAAAGCTTTATTTGCATTTCTTGTCTTTCGTGTCAGTATTATCTGAAAGAAAATAACTTAAAATGTATTGAAGAAATACTAGAACTTATATTTGTGGCAGGGTTATCTAACATGGATGGGACATCATTTATACGATCTAAACAGGAATAGATCTACTGCACTGGACTAAACTGGTCCTACTACATACAGAATGATCATTCATCGCATCAGTGAAGAGTATTTTATTTCCAAAAGACATAACACAATCTCAGTGATAAGACTACCCATGAACGAAAATGGCATAACGTGTTGTTCATTTCTACATGTTAATTCTCATTAATCTAGTATTGTGTGGTCATTTTTATGTTAAAGAAATTCAATACATGTAGGGCTATATGCATACGAAAAAACTTGTCCCAGTGCACTCCCCAGTCATGTTGTTTGCCTTACATAACAGGCATTATTTTATCCTACCAGTAAATGATTTTATAGCAGGAACATCTGCATGCAGGATGAACGTTTGCTTTATCCATCAGGCAAGGTTTATCTGACCCCATGTATAGTATTTATACGCATTTTTTTTATAAAAGAAAATGAGTGACGCCATTTCCAATATTTTAAAAGGTCGAACAATGCAACTGTATTTCTCAGCAAAACTAGGTATCCTTTTTGACACATAATTTATAATAAAATAATCAATGTAACCGTACACGTACATAAATTAACATACTACAAATCAATGAATTAATTGAAATATAAATGCACTGCATTATATTAAAAATAAGTTTGTTTCAAGTAACCCGACCTACCCTAACAAAAATGCCCCGACCCTAGAATATTTTATTTAATTTGTAAAATATGTTTTTGTTTTATTTACCTTTTGTAATAATTAAATGTTGTTGTTTTTTAAATAAATAAGTGTTTTGTTTTGATAGCCTCCACTTAAAAACTATGTTTAAGGATATTACCGATATGTTTTGAATATTCATTTAATTTTAGACTCTTAAACTTGACCATTTACAAAATAAATAATAAAAATTAAAATAAATAAATCCCTACCTACCTACCCTAATCTTTTTGGGCATGTAACGTGAAAAACATTTTTTTTAAATCGACTAATAAAAACACGCCTGAATGCTGAAACACAAAACAATATGGAACAACATGCATGTAGCACGGTATTTTTATGAAAGGATCTAGATTTCAAAGTGTTTAATTATTGTTTTGAATCTGAATCTGAAACAATAAAAGAATAATGTCAAGGCCTAAAATAAAATATTGTTTGTTTCCCATCCCGGGACCGACCACGCAAAATCGCAGCGACTCCAAAAAAATTATAGACCAAAGAAAACAATATTTTATTGTATTTGTGTATGAAAAAATGCGGGGTGCGAATCCTCAAACAGAATCCAATAACGTGTACAAATCTTACTTTCAAAAGACGCTTATAAAATGACATTAAACGGACAGTTCTAGGTAACGCGTATTTTGACGCATGCTTTTACGAAAAGGACGCCATAATATTCAGTGTCAGATTCTAGGGCACAACCATTTCCGCTCTCATATATTAATGCATGTTTTTTTAAAGACAAAGAACGCCCACGGGCAATAAACAAACTCGCATTTATGCACCAAGTGTCCATTATCGATAAAATCTTGACGCAGTCCGCTTAACAAAAGCCAAACAGTCAGCCAATGAGAACGCATAAAATTTCCAACATGCAAATGTGCGTCGTCGTAAGAAAGTTTATCACTCCCTCATTCTAATTTTAATTCGTAAAGGTGCAAGTCATTTGTAACACTTTTTCGTTAGGTATGTGTTTTGTTATAGATATGCGTGTGTTTAACAGCCGCGTTTGTAATAAATTACTGCAAATTAAAATAGTAAATTAATAAATAGTTATAAATAAATATCATACTTTGGGTGAATTATGGTGAAAGGAACCGTTTACTAAGAATATGAATTACGACGTCATGTAACTCGGCAAACTGATCGCGTCAAACGTCTTATTTTGTAAAAAAAACAAAACAATGACTAGATCTAGTAATAATTAACGAAAGTGTTATTCAAACTCATCACTGCACACGGATTAGAATTATGCCAAATTTGGCTGAGGCAACATTTGAATGAAAATTAGCGAACTAAACTTCTTGTCAAAAATGAAAGTAAATAAACTTCAGCGCCTTTTCTTTTTATTTTAATTTATCAAAAATATTCTGTTGCTTTCTTTTTATTAATGAAAAAAGTCCTATTTGTTTTGATTTCCATAGAATGCTAATTCATTTATTCTCTAGCTTTTGCGTTGTTCAGATACAGTATTACAGATTGATGCTTTTAAACACTATCCACGTGCTAAGCGTGTAACACGCTTTTCAGCTACAAACTGCTAGCCGCAGTTTGACGGTCACCGTTGCTATGGCTATTGCTAACAGCGCTCTGTTTTGGATGCCGGGCAAATTGCAACATCACGCTATTACTCCTTAGTTTTAACAGGTTTTTATTATTAACGCTCTTGTTTTTAAGGTATGTTATTGTTTGTTCAATTTTTATAAATTATTGTCAGGTAACTGAACATAGTATTACGTAAATAAGCAGAACGTTATTAATCTACTACAACGAAAATATTAAGAATTTATTCTTTAACGTAACATTTCGAACATAAGGAAAACATGAATGAAAATGACTTATTGTGTATACAAATAAAATATTTTTCCAACCTACCGACCCACCCTTTCTGGGTCGCGGGAGGGGAAACAAACACTATTTTATTTTCGGCCCAACTGTATTTATTTACAATTAAGACAACAAACTGCAGTCTTACTATCAATTTTCCATAATCTTACGAAAATCACAATTAGGAGTAACGAAATAAATTATCGCAAAAAACACTACTTATGTCATCAACATTCTGATTGTTAAATGCATTAACTATGTTCTAGACGACAGTACATTTGTATTTAAATGCAGAAGTTAATTACGCATAATAATCCTATCGACAGCATACGGTGATGTACATGCATGTATTTCAATCGAAGCATTCTTAGGCCAGAGTTTTTTTTTATTTCTTGGTCCACGGACAATTTTGGAGGAGGGAAAAAAACAAAAACAATAACACAGGATTTAGTGAATTAATGACTACAATTTCCAAGATGGAAATGGGCAGTGATATTAAAATCTGAATGCTTGATTACTTACAAAATCATGTTACACAGCATTAACTTAATCACTACATGATAACCATGACATTATTTTTTTGCGTTCCGTGTAACAGGTTGAAACTCTTTCACAAGGTCATTTTTACGATATCGGTTACACTTTATTTATTATATTTTTTTTTGCATTTTGGAAAAAATCGGGTCGGCGATTCCGAGAACCAAGAAATCAACAAACTCTGGCCTTATCTTTTTACCCTGTGTTTTGCGTGGAAATGTCATGACTATTTCAAGTGGCAGAAATAATAACGAATAGATTCCGTTATAAATACTCAAGGTTAAATGCTTTAAATTCAATGCACTTGAATACTGTTTACAATATTCAAACCGTCTGAACCTCACGAACGAAATGCAATAACGGATCTTGAGAAATGTTCTGTTACAATCAATAATTGGATGAATAAAAATAAGTTAAAAATGAACTCCTCAAAACTGAATTTATTACGTTTGGTAGCCGTCAACAACTTCAAAAAATAACAACAACAGAAATCAACATTGCAGGAGACAAAATTCATCGCGATACTACAATGCGTTATCTTGGAGCGTTCTTAGATGAGACTCTCAGCTTCAGAAAGCACGTTGCAATGAAGTGTCGCTCGGCTATGCTGAATTACTTTAGAATCAAAAGTATCCGCAAATACCTAACCAGACCGGCAACCGAAATCCTAGTTGTGTCTCAAGTTTTATCCCACCTTGACTACTGTGATGTAATTTTATACGGTGTTGCTGAGACTGAGATTCAGAAGATGCAGCGAATACAAAATATGTGCGCTAAACTTGTTTTAGAACGTGGAAAATATGAAAGCTCAAAACAGGCTCTATACGATTTACACTGGTTGCCGATAAAAGCTAGAATATCATTCAAATTACTTACATTCATGTACAAGTGCTCTGCAAATGAGGCTCCCGACTACCTGTTGGAACTGCTTACCAAACAAACTCCTTGCAGGCGTGGTCTTCGATCGTCGAATACTGCAGAGAACTCTTACGTTGTGCCATTCAATAAGAGGAGAACATTTAGTGATAGAAGTTTTAGCACCGCTGGTCCAAGACTATGGAACGATTTGCCGCCAGAACTACGACAGTCAAATTCCTTATATAAGTTTAAAAAAGATTTGAAAACATACTTTTTCCGCAATTTTTATTCACTATTTGCGTAACTGAAACATACACTTAAAGGCAAAGGTGTTTTATGTTTTATGCGTGTTTTATGTTTTATGTCTTCAAAATCTTAAGTGTTTACTTGCGTTGAATGTTTTATATTGTTTTTTGCAGCTAATGCTTTTCTTTTATAATAATTACGAACTATTATGATATATTTTATTTACTTATAGCTTTGTTTTTGTAAAACGCCATTGAATATGTTTATTTCATAGTAACAGGCGTTTAATCAAATAAACCAGTTTCAGTTTCAGTTTTACAATAAACAATAATTTTATGTTTATTTAATTAAAAATAGAAAACGAAAATATGGTAGGATAAACAGTATATTAGGTAAGAATGGAAGCGTCCTAGTGCCAAGTCTATATTATTTTTGTATTCCATCTCATAATTAGGAGATAGTAAGTCCTAATTAGGATATGCTTTTAAGCACTTCAAAGTCTACATAGTTGTACATGGTTTTGCAACCAAAATATTTACATGCTTATTATTCAGTGGGTTTATATTCCCAGTTACTAAACAGACATGTCGACCTACACAACAATCTATTCCTAATACGTATAATACTCAACCATTACAGTCCAATACATATCGTCCTACTCAACAATTACATTCCAATACATTGTAGTAACTTTCCAATACACCACGTGAAGATTACATCCCAATTCACCCTGTCCCACGCGTTAATGCATCTTGTCCTGCGCGACAATTATATACCAATCCCAATGCATCTTGTCCTGCGCGACAATTATATACCAATACATCTTATCCTACGCGACAATCCCTTTCCAATATTCCTGTCCTACCAGACAATCCCAGTACAATACATCTTGTTCGACGTGACAATCCCTTTTCAATAGTTTCTGTCCTACGCGACAAATCCTTTCCAATAATCTTGTACTGCACGACAATCCCTTTCCAATACATGGACTTCCCTATCCAATAACCCTGTCCTATAGGACAACCCCTTTCCAATACACATTGACCTAGATAACAATCCCTTTCCAATACATCTTGGCATACATAACACTCCCTTTCCATTTACCATGTCCTACAAAACAATCCATTTCCAATACATACTGTCCTACATGACAATTCCTTTCTATAAACAATGTCCTACATAACAATCCCTTTCCAATACACACTGTTCTACATGACAATCTCTTTCTATTTACCATGTAATAAAAACAAAAACTTTCCAATAAATATTGTCCGACATGACAATCCATCTCCTTGCATATCATGAACTATATAACAATCCGTTTTCAATACACCCATAACAATCAATTTCCATCATAACAATCCCTTTCCAATACATACTCAGCGTCGTAGCCATTTTCAGACCAAAAGTAAAACAATACTTTGAAAATCATATAATGTCAAAATAATGTAAGTTGCTGCGTATTCACAGAATTTGAGGCAATTTGCGGCACTATTTTGCACCATAATGATATACCCGACATTATACTTTATATATAATTTATTTCGGTTCCATAAATGCCTTATGACTTTTTTTCGATGTTCGTGTGTTAAACTAATCTTCGCATTTTACACTTCTTTGATTCTGTATCATAATATTAAATCAAAATGGTGGACATCGAGAAGTCAATGATTTTTGTTATTTTATGTTAAAACATGGTTTAAGTGGCCCCAAAACGCATCGTCGTTCTAGGTAAAAAAATACGGGGAGATGCATGCCCCCGGACCCCCGAGACTGCCTCGGCTTAAATTTGCATCTAGCTACGCCACCAATACTGTCCTACATGGCAATCCCTTTCTATATACATGTCAAACAGAACAAGCCCTTTCCAATACATACTGTCCTACATGACAATCCCTTTCCGTATTCCATGTACTACATAACAATGTCTTGCCACTACACCATGTCCTTCATAATATCCCTTTCCATAAATCCTGTCCTACATAACAATCCCTTCAAGTACATGATGAACAATAATAAAATCCCTCTTCATATACCATATCAAACATAACAATCCCTTTCTAATATAAATACCAATCCCTTTCCAAAAAAGCCCCGTCCTACATATTAACCATCCATTTCCAATAAATCCTGTCCTACATAACAATCCCTTTCCAATACACCATGTCCTGCATAAAAATCCATTTCCAATTCATCATGCCCAACAATACAATCAATTTGCATATACAATGTCCTACATGACAATCCCTTTCCAATACACAATGTCCTACATGACAATTCCTTGCCAATACACACTGTCCTACAAGACAATCCCTTTTCAATACACACTGTCCTACATGATAATCCCTTTGCAAAACATGGGTTCAGCATGGCATTTTCCAATACATGTAAATCATGTCCTTTTGACATGCATGACAGTCCCTTTTTCAATAAGTTCTGTCCTACATGACAATCCTTTTCCAGTACACTCCACCCCACATGGCAACCCATTTTGAATACATATTGTACTATATGGCAGTCCCTTTCCAATACTCCATGTTATTATTGCCAATTTCTTCGTTGTACTACATGTGTTAATTGACAATTCCTTTCCAATATATCTTGTCCTAAATAACGATCCATTCCAAATAAATCCTGTTCTACATAACGATCCTTTGCAAATACATCTTGTCATACGGACGAATACTTTACCCAATACATCCTGCCCTATATGACAATCTCTTTCCATACAATCCCTTTCCATATATCCTGCCCTACATGACGATCCCTTTCCACATAGTCTGCCCTACATGACAATCCCTTTCCATACATCCTGCCCTACATGACAATCCCTTTCCAAATATCCTGCCCTACATGACAATCCCTTTCCATATATCCTGCCCTACATGACAATCCCTTTCCAAATATCCTGCCCTACATGACAATCCCTTTCCAAATATCCTGCCCTACATGACAATCTCTTTCCATATATCCTGCACTACTCCCTTTCCAAATATCCTGTCCTACATGACAATCTCTTTCCATATATCCTGCCCTACATGACAATCCCTTTCCAATACACCTTGTCATACATAACAATCCCTTTCCAATACAAGTTGTCATACATGACAAACCCTTTTCAATACACGCTGTCATACATGACAAACCCTTTCCAATGCACGTTGTCATACATGACAATCCCTTTTAAATACACGCTGTCATACATGACAAACCCTTTCCAATGCACGTTGTCATACATGACAATACACGCTGTTATACATAACAATCTCTGTCCATACATCCTGCCCTACATGACAATCTCTTTCCATACATCCTGCCCCACATGACAATCGCTTTCCATATATGATGCCCTACATGACAATCCCTTTCCAATACACGTTGTCATACATCACAAATACATGACTATCTCTTTCCATTAGTCCTGCTCTACATGACAATCCCTTTCCAACACACGCTGTCATACATGACAGTCCCCTCCGATACAAGTTGTCATACATGGCTAATACATGACTATATCTTTCCATTAGTCCTGCTCTACATGACGCTCTATTTCCAAAACACGCTGTCATACATGACAATCCCTTTCCAATACACCTTGTTATAAATGACAATCTCTTTCCTATACACGCTGTCAGACATGACAATCTCTTTCCAATACATGCTGTCGTACATGACAATCCCTTTCTAATACACGTTGCCATACATGACAATCTCATACACGCTGTCATACATGACAATCTCTTTCTAATACACGTTTCCATACATGACAATCTCTTAGCAATACACGCTGTCGTACATGACAATCTCTTAGCAATACACGCTATCATACATGACAATCTCTTAGCAATACACGCTGTCATACATGACAATCTCTTAGCAATACACGCTGTCATACATGACAATCTCTTAGCAACACACGCTGTCATACGCGATAATCTTTTTCAAATTCAAGATGTCATACATTGTAAATCATGTCATACATGACAATCCCATTCCTATACGTTCTGTTCTGCATGACAATCCTTTTCCAAAACACCGTGTCCTACACGATAATCTATTTCCAAAACATACTGACGTATGGACCATGAATGATCAATATCCTTATTTCCATAACAATATTTCTACATTTTATGCTACTGTATACAAATACTCTCTCTTTACTGGTAAGGCGCAAACAAAAATATGTTTGTTTCAGGTAACCCGACCTACCTTTTGTACGCCTAAATGATATTGTTTACTTTTAAACTTAGTGCTTTTTTACTTGCAGCGCACGCAGAGAAACGATTCATCTTTCCTTCAAATCCCTTCGGTAAGACTGTTTTACAAATAAAGCTGTGAAATGTGAACTGAAATGGGTAAAAAGTTGTTTGTATTGGATAAAAGTCTAAAGAATGTGACTTACAATACACGCTGTAATTCGCTTGGCCAGGTGGCGGGGAGACCAGCACAGGCTATCACCCCTGCACGCCCCAGCAGGCCCACTGCGCACTGCAGTGCCCCTCAGGCTACCTTAAGGGGCCCATGGGCTGCGACTTCTGTCAGTGTAACCATGACGTCACCACGCATGGAGCAGTCCTCACTAACCCACCAGGTACGGCTCGCCCTTGATAAGTCTATTGATATAAATATATAGTTGTAACGAGTACAGCTATACATTTTCAAGTAGGACTCTTCGGAGCTAGCGAGCACGCCCTGTACCCGGATAGTCTTAATGCAGAGCAGCGACCCTAACGCAGTGCTATTACGGCGGACATTGACACAAATTATTTTTCATGTTTTTATCAGGTTTTAATAATTGTGCGAGTATCTAAGCGTTAAGCTTTTAATAGCCATAGTATCCTGTGGTTTGTGAACTAAATATTTTGTTTCACAATCACTCTATATTTCTGGAAGTCATTAAAATGTGTTTCCAACCGTTTTAAAATATCGTAAAATGCAGAGTACCTTACTTGTAAACTATATTAGTTACATAACAATGTGTAATCATATCAAAGATTAATGTCGATGTTTTAATATTGCTAAAACATTGTCTTTATTCTAAAGTGGTTATGGGCTGGCGGATGATTCCTAACTGATGTAGGAACATGTGATGGATAAGTATACACGAAAACAATATCATTACCCTACAAACTGAACAAATAAGATGTGTGTTTGTCTTTTATATATCAACTAATTTATTTTAATGCTATTTTTGAGCTTGTTCAATCATTTCCTCTAAATTGTCAAAAGATGTATCACGATATATACACTTGAAGATTTTTATGGGGTCTTCACATTTCCTGTTCCACTTTATTATTATTTTGAACTATAACTACGTCGTCTTTGGGAATAATTGATTTTTTTCTGTCGTTGCAAATATTTTGGCAATATATCAGGATGGACGTTTGACTTTTGAGCGATACCAACATTTCCCTCTATTTTGGTCCAGCACAAACTCGCGACTTTAAACACAGGTTTTCATGGTAAAGTGTTCAGTGGGTAAAACCAAATTACACGTCACTGGTGAACGAGAATTTTGTTATACGATACGATTTGAATTAAAATAGAAACACATATAGAGAGAGGCTCATTATGGTCATTCAGCACTTATTCGTGTATACAGAATATTACTCGGTTCGGTGTTTATCCTTCACGTTTGTGCGTTGTTTTTGTGTGTATCCGTTCCTAGTATATACTGCGTTCGGTTATTATCAACTAGTAATTAGGCTTTTATTCATTTTCGCGCAATCTCCTCTCTTGAACAAGTATTGTGTCCATATGCAGTGTGATAACAACACAGTGTACAGGGGCTTTTGAAGCAGTACATGTTTGCCTCCGAAAAACGAACTAGTGTGGCCTTTTAAAGCCTCTATGTATTTTTAAAGATTTTTTATTAATACTTTAATTGAGTGTTTGGCCTTTTTCTACAACTTTCCATCTTACAACACAATGAGTGCTAGATAAAACGCTATGTATGTTGAAATAAATACTCATTCCATCAATGGCGATGGATATTACAACCAAAATATACTTGTACATAAGGAAACTATGCATAAACCAAAGTAGTACCGTCTTTCCATCAGCCATGATGGCACTGCGTTAGGGTCGCTGCGCTGCACTAGGATTATCCCGGTACAGGGCTTGGTGAGTTGTAAGCAGTTTCTTTATAGACATACTCGTCCACTTTGTTTACTCACTAGATTTTTCCAGATTCAGCTGGTATCCTAATAGTGTTGTACACGTATGTGTTTCCAGTGACCACGCCCAGCACCACTGCCGCTCCAACCGCGGCCCCGTCCACCACAGTGAACGTGTGCGACACTGCACATGCGCTGTGCACCAACAAGTGTGGCGCGGGCGGCTTCCTGGTGGACCCTGACGACTGCACGTTCTGCGTCTGCAAGCAGCACTAGAGGGACTGCAGTGCTGGATTCAGCGTCCACAGCGCAATCTTGGAATATGTACTTTCTGTTCTTAACATTAAAAAATAAACATTACCTAATCCAAACTCGGACTGTTTATCGCTTACTTGCACACATATAGTTCACTCGCATACATATCGCTCACTCGCACACATATCGCTCACTTAAACACATATCGCTCACTCGCACACATATCGCTCACTTGAACACATATCGCTCAGTCGCACACACATCACTCACTCGCACACATATCTCTCACTCGCACACATATCGCTCAGTCGCACACACATCGCTCACTCGCACACATATCTCTCACTCGCACACATATCGCTCAGTCGCACACACATCACTCTCTCGCACACATATCTCTCACTCTCACACATATCGCTCAGTCGCACACACATCACTCACTCGCACACATATCTCTCACTCGCACACATATCTCTCACTCGCACACATATCGCTCAGTCGCACACACATCACTCACTCGCACACATATCTCTCACTCGCACACATATCGCTCAGTCGCACACACATCACGCACTCGCACACATATCTCTCACTCGCACACATATCGCTCAGTCGCACACACATCGCTCACTCGCACACATATCGCTCACTTGCACATCGTTCACTTGCACACATATCACTCACTCGCGAACATATCGTTCACTCGCACACATATCGCTCACTCGCACACATATCGCTCACTTGAACACATATCGCTCAGTCGCACACACATCACTCACTCGCACACATATCGATCACTAGAAAACATATCGCTCAGTCGCACACACATCGCTCACTCGCACACATATCGATCACTAGAACACATATCGCTCAGTCGCACACACATTACTCACTCGCACACATATCGCTCACTCGCACATCGTTCACTTGCACCCATATCGCTCACCGGCACTAAGGGCGTAACGATATAAGAAATCCATATTGCAATAAATTGCGATATTGTTCAATTAATTACGATATTTATTGCGATATATTGCGACCTTTGAATTTGTGTATTTAATAAACTTAAGACTGATAAAATCACTATGGACAGCGCAATATTGTATTGGATGTTTATTTATTTTTTTACTTTTAATTAACATCGATGTTGATGAAAGGCGCAACAATAGCAACATATAAACAGCAGATAAACAATTATGAGCAACACTCTCAAACCGTCTGTCATTGCTGTTCACTGTATTTATAAATCCCCCGCCGCGAAGCGGGAGGGGGGTTATAAGAATGCCCTTCGTCCGTCCGTCCGTCTGTCCGTCCGTCTGTGTGTAACATTTTCGTGTCCGCTCCATATCTCTTATACCCTTTGAAGGATTTTCATAAAACTTGACTCAAATGTTTAGGTCATTGAGACGATGTGCAGAAGGTATGAGTCAGTCACGCCGGCTCAAGGTCAAAGTCACACTTGCAGGTCAGTTATTCGAGCCTCCATTTTGTGTCCGCTCCATATCTCCTATACCCTTTGAAGGATTTTCATGAAACTTGGCTCAAATGTTTAGGTTATTGAGACGATGTGCAGAAGGCATGAGTCAGTCACGCCGGCTCAAGGTCCCACTTGAAGGTCAATCGTTCGAGCCTCCATTTCGTGTCCGCTCCATATCTCCTATGCCTTCTGAAGGATTTTCGTGAACTTGGCTCAGATGTTTATGTCATTGAAACGATGTGCAGAAGGCATGAGTCAGTCACGCCGGCTTAAGGTTAAGGTCACACTTGAAGGTCAAATATTCGAGCCTCCATTTCGTGTCCGCTTCATATCTCCTATGCCTTTTGAAGGATATTTATGAAACTTGGCTCAAATGTTTAGGTAATTGAGACAGTGTGCAGAAGGCATGGGCCTTTCACGCCAGCTCAAGGTCAAGGTCACACTTGAAGGTTACATTTTTTAGCCTCCATTTTCGTGTCCGTTTTTCGTGTCCACTCCATATCCCCTATACCCTTTGAAGGATTTTCATGAAACTTGGCTCAAATGTTTTGCTCATTGAGAGCATGTGCAGAAGGCATAAGCCAGTCACGCCAACTCAAGGTCAAGGTCACACTTGAAGGTTGAATGTTTGTGCCTGTATTTTCATGTCCGTTGTAAACTTCCCGTGCCGTGACACAAAACTGTAAAAAGACCAAATAAATAATGCAATATACCGGTATGGACATTCATATCCATCAGTCGTACACATATCGCTCACTCGCACACACATCGATCACTTGAACGCATATCGCTCACATGCACACTTATCGTTCACGTGCACACATATCGCTCACTTGCACACACATAGCTCACCTGCACACATATCGCTCACCTGCACACATATTGCTCACTTGCACTGCACACATATTGCTCACATGCACACATATCGCTCACATGCACACATATCGCTCACCTGCACACATATCGCTAACTTGCACTGCACACATATCGCTCACATGCACACATATCGTTCACGTGCACACATATCGCTCACTTGCACACATATCGCTCACATGCACACATATCGCTCACTTGCACACATATAGCTCACCTGCACACATATCGCTAACTTGCACACGTATCGCTCACTTGCACACATATCGCTCACCTGCACACATATCGCTCGATCGCACACATATCGCTCACTTGCACTGCACACATATCGCTCATTCGCAAACATATCGCTCACGTACACCCATATGGCTCACTCGCACACATATCGCTATGTCGTACACATATCGCTTACTTGCACACATATCGCTCACTTGCAAGTCTTTTTTTTCACGACGGCAGCAAGGAACATTACGAATATACCGGTATTCAGCATGAACATTGGTTTTCTTGTACATTTATAATGAATACTGTATGTTTCATTGATTTTTATGCTCCTCGAAGGTGGGAACATATAGTCGCCGCTTTGTCCGTCCGTCCGAAATTCTAATTCCACTGCCATTCACTCTGCCTGGTGTGAAACGAATTTCCCCGACAATTTTATATATCATACTCCATGTCCGTCCTTCCGTCCGTACTTCCGTCCGTCCGGCATCTCGTTTCCGCGTGAGATATCAGGAACTAATGACTCGAATTCAATGCAGCATCCCTATTGGATGGACATGTGCATATTGTCAGGTCGTTCCGGTTTGATAATTTATCAGGGAGTTATAGCCCTTTGATTATTTATAGGGCATCTGAATAGAAAATTTTCGTTTTCGCGCGAGATCTCCGGAACAAATAACCAGAATGTATCTTTACCAGGGGATATGCGCATATTGTCAGGTCGTTCCCGTCCGATGAATTGTCAGGGAGTTATTGCCCTTTTTATATTAAAATAATACATTTTAATAGAGTATTTTCGTTTCCGCGCTAAATCTCAGGAACTAATAACCCAAAAACTATAACACTTTATATGCAGCATCCTTACCGAGGGGACATGTGCATATTGTCAGGTCGTTCCGGTCCGATTATTTTTCAGGGAGTTATTGCACTTTTAATAAAAAAAATACTACATTTAAATAGAATAAAGACTTTACGACCACTGACAACAGTCCATATTGAGAACAACAACTTTGCCGCCACTGACATTATTTATTATAGGTAAGGACGACATTGCAACCACTGACATCAGTTATTATAGAATACAACGACTTTGTCACCACTGAAATAAGTCTATATAGGAAGCGACGACTTTTCCACCACTGACATCAGTTAATATTAGAAACGACGACTTTGCCATCAATGAAATCGGTTAATATAGTAAACGACAACAATGCAACCATTGACATCAGTAATTTTAGGCAACGACGACTTTGCCACCACTAACACCAGTTAATATAGAAAACGACGACTTTGCCACCACTGACATCAGTTATTATAGAAAACAACGACTTTGTCACCACTGACATAAGTTCATATAGAAAACGACGACTTTTCCACTACTGACATCAGTTAATATAGAAAACGACGACTTTGCCATCAATGACATCGGTTAATATAGAAAACGACGGCGTTGCAACCACTAACATCAGTTATTATAGAAAACGACGACTTTTCCACCACTGACATCAGCAAATATAGAAAACGACGACTCTGCCACTACTGACAAAAGTTAATATAAAAAGAAAACTATATTGCCGTCACTGACAACAGTAATTACAGGCAACTACGATTCTGCCATGCTCGTTTTGGGTGTACTTGGTTTGAAAACAAAATTGGTAACCTAAAACCACCGGCATCAATTTATTGCGTCAATGGCGGTCTTGAAGCTGCTGACAGAGATTTATTATTGAGAAGCATTTAATTTACAGACAGAAGTAGCTGACATTTCAAATACATAAAAGGGCATTTCAAATACATAAAAGGACACTTGGAGCTTTGACAACTGTTCAATGTAAACAACGACGGCTTTAAAATCGTTGACAACGGTGCATACAGATAATGTCGCCTTTGTAACAACAGGCAGTAGTTCATACAGAAACAGTGTTGATAAAATTTAACGTTAATAAGTAATATAATTTGTCATTCGGAATCCAAGCTCGATTAGTACATATAAAATATGGAACAAAGACGTTGTACATGCCAAGCGGATGCTTGTTTCAATCTTGCTATTGTATAACTCACGTGTTCAATGAGTCGTTCGTATCTCACACTGCCCGAACACCTGCCCGCTATCTGTCTAATCAGGCGCCCCAGGCACACGGTCTGCGATTGCTGCCCAGATAGGGACGGAACGCACGTCTTAGCAGCAGCTAGGGCGGCATTATATTTCCGGTGGCCACAAAGAACACTCCATACATCGTCATCATGAAGAACACCGTCGCAGTGTTTGCCTTATTGGGTGAGAATGCAGATTTTTATGTTGTTGTTTTTACATGTGAATCATTCGTGCGTGCGTGTCTTTTCAGTGTTGTTCGGATTGTAATTTATAATTTCACTCGAACATGATAGTGTTTGGTATCTGTAGTAGCACGTTGTTGCAGGTATAGTATGTGTGTCGCAGCCTCTACAGGGCGGTCCATACGTCTATCCGTCAGGTAGGTCTTACCTGTACAAAAATCTATGTTATTAAAGCGTCTGGACTAATCGACACAAATTAAAAACAAAAATCTGGTGTTTGAACTGACGACTTAGGAAGTAACAACAATTATGTTAACCAGATTATAAGGCCAAACTAACTTCAAGTGAAATATCATTTATGTGTTTTAATAACAAAGATATGAACAGATCTGTCCATTTATTTTTACCTGCACTTCATAATTTGTTTTATTTTGCTCAGCCTTGTGTATTGCTTTTTTTTCTTTTGGGAATTTGCGATCTTTTACGATTAAATTTGTCTCAGGTCGATGTTATTTAGATGTCAGTTGTTGATTTCTTATGTATGCACTGTTGCCTATCCGCGTGCAGGGTTACCGTTGTACATGTCAGGGGGCAGTCCTCCCCTGGGCGGTCCAGGAGGGGACCCCAGTCACCAGCAGGGGACGTTGCTTGCGGGAGGGGATCCCAGCCACCAGCAGGGCTCGCTGTACCCCAACTCCCAGGCGCCGCAGGGCTACGTACCCAGCAGCGGATTCCAGGCTACCTCGCAAACACGTACTTCCTACATTAATATTTTTAAATAATTTACATTTGATTAAACATCTAGTTATATCTGATCAATATGTTGCTTCTTTACCTATATTTTGTATTATGGGGCATTTAAATTTTTTAATTGCCAAAGCAAAATCAAAGATGCCCAAACAGACGACTTCATATTCTTACAGAGCTCCTGACATCAACTAAGCCTGTAGCGGCCTCCACCGCGGCCCCCCTGGTGACATCAACCACGCCCGCCAGCACCACGTCCAGCACGTGCGCGGTTGCTAAGCAACTGTGCACTGCGCACTGCCCCGGTGGGTACCTGGTAGACCCTGACGACTGCACGTTCTGTCTCTGCAAGAAGGACGCCGCCTCCATCATGGGGTAGCACCGGAAGTGGAAGATGCGTGACACGTGACTTACCTCGCTGTCGATATTGCACAGTTTATGAGAAGGGTCATCTAGTGTCAATAAATCATAACAAGGCATTAGAACAGGTTGTTGATTTAAATTAAAACCATCATTTAATAAGATCTAAAGTCGAAATTCTATTCAAGTGTTTATACTACCCGAAGCAAAGGAAAACATGTCTGCATTTCTAAAGACTCGAACAGCGGAGTAATCGTGAGACTGTAAAGAAAATAAACGTGCAGCAAATAGCATAAGTCTTAAAACTGTTTGTTTTTATTTCCGACGAAATATCGGCCAGTTAAACGTAACTTGACCAACTCCAGGTACACATTGATCAATAAAAGATCAATCAAATATTATAGGAAAAGCAAAATTAGTTGACAGTAAGGGCCGGTTTCAACGAATTATGTTTTGATTTAATATTCGATTGAAAGTTGTTGCAATTATATTTAAAAAAAATTACTGGTAGTACATCTAATACAAAAAACTTTTTTCTAGATAGATCTATCGTTTTGCTTAAATTATACCATAAATACTATCAATTGGGTTGTTCCGGGTCACTTACGACAAAACCGCTCTCTTCATTTTAAATGTACTTGCAATCACCTTAACCTAAGTATACTTTGGAGGACAGATATCTCAGCTTCAATATGCATGTTTGAAACAACATTTGGTAGCATTAAGTATTGCTGTTACATATTTTGTTGAACCTTATGCACTGATTGCGGGGGTTCCGAATTGGTTACTTGTGTTCCGGGTCACTTAACACTTCTTCTATAGTTTCCTTTAAGGTTTGTTTTAAAAGCGTTTTAATTATCATTCTGACTTAGTAGTTGTCACACAACACCACTAGGAAGATATACTCATTTCTGGAAACCGGACAACAAATGATCACAACATAATAGTTAGGACATATTGACGATTTTCCCACGTTTGCATCTTCTTTATGTTTCATGTAGGGTCAATATATGAACAGGTACAAAGCCATATAGCTTACATGGCCATTCAGATGTTAGACTGCAGCAATAAAATCATATTATAATTTTCCAACGTTTGTCAATGCCTTTGACTGGTAAAACTATACATAATACCAGCTAAAATAATTAAAATAATCGCGAAATAAATTAAATCTGTACATTAACGGGAATGCGATAAACAATCCAAAATGCATTCAGGACGCAATGTGTTAATTGTACGTAGTTTCTAAACATACATTGTATCACCAGTAACAACCTGATCAACAAATGTGATAATAATCATAAGCATATTGATAAAAATAACAACCTAAGAATATAAGAGTAACAAAGCACATAATGATAGCAATAGATATACCGGTAGCACCATTCCAATGGTAGCATCAACACTCTGAAACTCATACATACGACAGCAAAATGATGATATGTCATCTGTAAACATAAAGCTGAAAGGTACTTTAGACTATTATGTGGTGGACACTATAGATCATTGTAAATTTTAAAAGTAAAAAAAAACAACATTATAAATATGGAACCCACAGTCTCTGCTTATATTAAAAAGACAGTATTTAATAATCTGACAGCTTTTGAATGCATACATTACATATAACACGTATACTATACTTGCTTACATCGATCAACTGTTATAATGATATTAAGATAAACTATATGAAAACATAAAAACATTGAAGGGTCTTCTGTGGTCGCCCAATCGCTAGCACCAGTCTTCAGTTTGAAATACCACGAAAAGCTGATATGTTAATTATTTATTACTAATTTAAAAGGGTAAATGAAACCTATGAGAATCATACCTATAATATACCCTTATTTGTGTAACAAATAATTCATATTGTTCAGTAAATAATTGTCTTACATGGTGCATGAGTCAACTGACCCAACCAACCAACCCACGGAGATATTCCATAGAGCATATACACAAGATCTGATTGCTTGTCATATCCCCCTTAAACAATGATGTCCGTTCAAGTGACCCGGAACAACCAAATACGCATATGTTGATATAACCGTTGTTTTCTGCAGGTGTGTAAAGTTGGCTGTTAGATGTTAGATTTGCACCAGCTGTTCAAACTAGAATGCATAGATATGCATCAGGTGTTCGTCAGATGTTCAAAGGCAAAATTATAGCTATATACCAGGTGTTCAATAGGTATTCAAATCAGAATGCATAGCTATGCATCAGGTGTTCGTCAGATGTTCAAAGGCAAAAGAATAGCTATAGACCAGGTGTTCGCTAAGTATTCAAATCAGAATGTATAGCTATGCACCAGGTGTTCGTCAGATGTTCAAAGGCTACAGTATACCTATATACCAGGTGTTCACTAGGTATTCAAATCAGAATGTATAGCTATACATCAGGTGTTCGGCAGATGTTCAAATGCAAAAGTGTAGCTATGCACAGGTGTTCGTCAGATGTTCAAAGTCACAAGAATAGCTATGCATCAAATGTTCGTCAGATGTTCAAAGGCAAAATTATAGCTATATACCAGGTGTTCAATAGGTATTCAAATCAGAATGCATAGCTATGCATCAGGTGTTCGTCAGATGTTCAAAGGCAAAAGAATAGCTATACACCAGGTGTTCGCTAAGTATTCAAATCAGAATGTATAGCTATTCACCAGGTGTTCGTCAGATGTTCAAAGGCAAATGTATACCTATATACCAGGTGTTAACTAGGTATTCAAATCAGAATGTATAGCTATACATCAGGTGTTCGGCAGATGTTCAAATGCAAAAGTGTAGCTATGCACAGGTGTTCGTCAGATGCTCAAAGGCACAAGTATAGCTATGCATCAGGTATTCGTCAGTTGTTCAAAGCCAAAATTATAGCTATGCATGAGGTGTTCCTGAGATGTGCAAAGGCAAAATAATATGTATACACGACGTATTTGATAGGTATAAAAAAAGAACATACAGGTATGCACCAGGTGTTCGTCAGATGTTTAAAAGCAGAAGTATGGCTTTACACCAGTTGTTTACTAGGTATTCTTATCAGAATGCATAGCTATGCACCAGGTGTTCGTCAGATGTTCAAATGCAAATGAATAGCTATGCATCAGGTGTTCGTCAGATGTTCAAGGCAAATATAAGCTAAACACCAGGTGTTTACTATGTATTCTTATCAGAATATATAGCTATGCACCAGGTGTTCGTCAGATGTTCAAAGGCAAAAGTATAGCTATGCACCAGGTGTTCGTCAGATGTTCAAAGGCAAAAGTATAGCTATGCACCTGGTGTTCGTCAGATGTTCAAAGGCAAAAGTATAGCTATTCACCAGGTGTTCGTCAGATGTTCAAAGGCAAAAGTATAGCTATTCACCAGGTGTTCGTCAGATGTTCAAAGGTAGAAGTATAGCTATATACCAGGTTTTCACTAGGTAATGAAATCAGAATGTATAGCTGTGCACCAGGTGTTCGTCAGATGTTCAAAGGCAAAAATACAGCTATGAATCAGGTATTTGTCAGATGTTCAAAGGCACAAGTATAGCTATGCACCAGATGTTCGTCAGATATTCAAAGGCAGAAGAATAGCTATACACCAGTTGTTCACTAGGTATTCAAATCAGAATGTATAGCTGTGCACTAGGTGTTCGTCAGATGTTCAAAGGCGAAAGTATAGCTATACACCAGGTGTTTGCTAGGTATTCTTAAAAGAATGTATAGCTATGCACCAGGTGTTCATCAGATGTTGAAAGGCAAATGAATAGCTATGCATCAGGTGTTCGTCAGATGTTCAAAGGCAAATGTATAGCTATACACCAGGTGTTTACTAGGTATTCTTATCATAATGTATAGCTATGCACCAGGCGTTCGTCAGATGTTCAAAGGCAAAAGTATAGCTATTCACCAGGTGTTCGTCAGATGTTCAAAGGCAGAAGAATAGCTACATTATAGGTGTTCATTAGGTATTCAATTCAGAATGTATAGCTGTGCACCAGGTGTTAGCCAAATGTTCAAAGGCAATTGTATAGCTATATGCCAGGTGTGTACTAGGTTTTCACATTAGAATGTATAGCTATGCATCAGGTATTCGAGCGATGTTCAAAGGCAAAACTATATATATGAATCAGGTGTTTGTCAGATGTTCAGATGCACAAGTATAGCTATGCACCAGATGTTCGTCAGATGTTTAAAGGCAGAAGAATAGCTATACACCAGTTGTTCACTAGGTATTCAAATCGGAATGTATAGCTGTGCAATAGGTGTTCGTTAGATGTTCAAAGGCAAAAGTATAGCTATACACCAGGTCTTTACTAGGTATTCACATCTGAATGTATGGCTCTGCACCAGGTGTTCATCAAACGTTCAATGGCAAAAGTTTAGCTCTGCATCGGGTGTTCGTAATATGTTCAAAGGCAAATGTATTGCTATACACCAGGTCTTTACTAGGTATTCACATCTGAATGTATGGCTATGCACCAGGTGTTCGTCAAATGTTCAAAGGCAACAGTATAGCTATGCATCGGGTGTTCGTAATATGTTCAAATGCAAATGTATAGCTATACACCAGGTCTTTACTAGGTATTCACATCTGAATGTATAGCTATGCACCAGGTGTCCATCAGATGTTCAAAGGCAAAAGTATATCTATGAATCAGGTGTTTGTCAGATGTACAGAGGCACAAGTATAGCTATGCATCAGATGTTTGTCAGATGTTTAAAGGCAGAAGAATAGCTATACACCAGTTGTTGACTAGGTATTCAAATCGGAATGTATAGCTGTGCATTAGGTGTTCGTCAAATGTTCAAAGGCAAAAGTATAGCTATGCATCGGGTGTTCGTAATATGTTCAAAGGCAAATGTATAGCTATACACCAGGTCTTTACTAGGTATTCATATCTGAATGTATAGCTATGCACCAGGTGTGCGTCAGATGTTCAAAGGCAAAAGTATAGCTATGCACCAGGGCCCAGTTGCTCAAAACTTTAACGGACAATTAAGCTAACAGCCGTTAACTTTTTGATGAAGTTTTTGATGTAAATTAAATTTTTAAATTTTAAAATTTGCATTTATTTTAAATAAATTGATATGCTCAAATAATTGTCAAATGCTTCATAAGCGAGTTGCTTGTAATATTAGTTTTATTTACATATAAAGTTAACAGGCTGTTAGCTTTACCGGTCGTTAAAGTTTTAAGCATCTGGGCCCAGATGTTCGTCAGATGTGCAAAGGCAAAATAATATATATACACGACGTATTTGCTAGGTATATAAAAGAGAATATACAGGTATGCACCAGGTATTCGTCAGATAGTAGAAGTATAGCTTTACGCCAGGTGTATACAAGGTATTCTTATCAGAAAGTATAGCTATGCACCAGTTGTTCGTCAGATGTTCAAAGACAAAAGTATACCTATGCAACAGGTGTTCGTCAGATGTTCAAAGGCAGAAGCATAGCTATATACCAGGTGTTAATTAGGTATTCAAATCAGAATGTACAGCTGTGCACCAGGTGTTCGCCAGATGTTCCAAGGCAAATGTATAGCCATACACCAGGTGTTTACTAGGTATTCACATCAGAATGTATAGCTATGCACCAGGTGTTCGTCAGATGTTGAAAGGCAAAGGCATAGCTATGCATCAGGTGTTCGTCAGATGTTCAAAGGCAAATGTATAGCTATATACCAGGTGTTTTCTATGTATTCTTATTAGAATGTATAGCTATGCACCAGGTTTTCGTCAGATGTTCAACGGCAAAAGTATAGCTATGCACCAGGTGTTCGTCAGATTTTCAAAGGCAGAAGTATAGCTATATACCAGGTATTCACTAGGTATTCAAATCAGAATGTATAGCTGTGCAACAGGTGTTCGCCAGATGTTCAAAGGCAAAGGTATAGCTATGAATCAGGTGTTTGTCAGATGTTCAAAGGCACAAGTATAGCTATGCACCAGATGTTCGTCAGATGTTCAAAGGCAGAAGAATAGCTATACACCAGTTGTTCACTAGGTATTCAAATCAGAATGCTGTGCACTAGGTGTTCGTTAGATGTTCAAAGGCAACAGTATAGCTATACACCAGGTCTTTACTAGGTATTCACATCTGAATGAATAGCTATGCACTAGATGTTCGTCAAATGTTCAAAGGCAAAAGTATAGCTATGCATCAGGTGTTCGTAATATGGTCAACGGCAAACGTATAGATATACACCAGGTGTTTACTAGGTATTCTTATCAGAATGAATAGCTATGCACCAGGTGTTCGTCAGATGTTTAAAGGAAAATTAATAGCTATGTATCAGGTGTTCGTCAGATGTTCAAAGGCAAATGTATAGCTATACGCCAGGTGTTTACTAGGTATTTTTATCACAATGCATAGCTATGCACCAGGTGTTCGTCAGATGTTGAAAGGGAAATGCAAAGCCATGCATCAGGTGTTCGTCAGATGTTCAAAGGCAAATGTATAGCTATACACCAGGTGTTTACTAGGTATTCTTATCAGAATGTATAGCTATGTACCAGGTGTTCGTCAGATGTTCGAAGGTAAAAGTATAGCTATGAATCAGGTGTTCGTCAGATGTTCACAGGCACAAGTAGATATGCACCAGGTGTTCGTCAGATGTTCAAAGGCAAATGAATAGCTATGCATCAGGTGTTCGTCAGATGTTCACAGGCAAATGTATAGGTAAACACCAGTTGTTTACTATGTATTCTTATCAGAATGTATAGCTATTCACCAGGTGTTCGTCAGATGTTCAAGGGCAAAAGTATAGCTATGCACCAGGTGTTCGTCAGATGTTCAAAGGCAGAAGTATAGCTATATACCAGGTGTTTTCTATGTATTCTTATTAGAATGTATAGCTATGCACCAGGTGTTCGTCAGATGTTCAACGGCAAAAGTGTAGCTATGCACCAGGTGTTCGTCAGATTTTCAAAGGCAGAAGTATAGCTATATACCAGGTATTCAATAGGTATTCAAATCAGAATGTATAGCTGTGCAACAGGTGTTCGCCAGATGTTCAAAGGCAAAGGTATAGCTATGAATCAGGTGTTTGTCAGATGTTCAAAGGCACAAGTATAGCTATGCACCAGATGTTCGTCAGATGTTCAAAGGCAGAAGAATAGCTATACACCAGTTGTTCACTAGGTATTCAAATCAGAATGCTGTGCACTAGGTGTTCGTTAGATGTTCAAAGGCAACAGTATAGCTATACACCAGGTCTTTACTAGGTATTCACATCTGAATGTATAGCTATGCACTAGATGTTCGTCAAATGTTCAAAGGCAAAAGTATAGCTATGCATCAGGTGTTCGTAATATGGTCAACGGCAAACGTATAGATATACACCAGGTGTTTACTAGGTATTCTTATCAGAATGAATAGCTATGCACCAGGTGTTCGTCAGATGTTTAAAGGAAAATTAATAGCTATGTATCAGGTGTTCGTCAGATGTTCAAAGGCAAATGTATAGCTATACGCCAGGTGTTTACTAGGTATTTTTATCACAATGCATAGCTATGCACCAGGTGTTCGTCAGATGTTGAAAGGGAAATGCAAAGCCATGCATCAGGTGTTCGTCAGATGTTCAAAGGCAAATGTATAGCTATACACCAGGTGTTTACTAGGTATACTTATCAGAATATATAGCTATGTACCAGGTGTTCGTCAGATGTTCGAAGGTAAAAGTATAGCTATGAATCAGGTGTTCGTCAGATGTTCACAGGCACAAGTAGATATGCACCAGGTGTTCGTCAGATGTTCAAAGGCAAATGAATAGCTATGCATCAGGTGTTCGTCAGATGTTCACAGGCAAATGTATAGGTAAACACCAGTTGTTTACTATGTATTCTTATCAGAATGTAGAGCTATTCACCAGGTGTTCGTCAGATGTTCAAGGGCAAAAGTATAGCTATGCACCAGGTGTTCGTCAGATGTTCAAAGGCAGAAGTATAGCTATATACCAGGTTTTCACTAGGTAATGAAATCAGAATGTATAGCTGTGCACCAGGTGTTCGTCAGATGTTCAAAGGCAAAGGTAAAGCTATGAATCAGGTGTTTGTCAGATGTTCAAAGGCACAAGTATAGCTATGCACCAGATGTTCGTCAGATGTTCAAAGGCAGAAGAATAGCTATACACCAGTTGTTCACTAGGTATTCAAATCAGAATGTATAGCTGTGCACTAGGTGTTCGTCAGATGTTCGAAGGCAAAAGTATAGCTATACACCAGCTCTTCATTAGGTATTCACATCTGAATGTATAGCTATGCACCAGGTGTTCGTCAAATGTTCAAAGGCAAAAGTATAGCTATGCATCAGGTGTTCCTAATATGGTCTAAGGCAAATAATTTTGCCTTTGAACATCTGACGAACTCCAGGTGCAGAGCTATACATTTGCCTTTGAACATCTGACGAACACCTGATACATAGCTATACATTTGCCTTCGAACATCTGACGAACACCTGGTGCATAGCTATACATTCTGATGTGAATACCTAGTAAATAACTGGTGTATACCTATACTTTTGCCTTTGAACACCTAACGAAAACCTGATGCATAGCTAAACTTTTGCCTTTCAACAACTGACGAACACCTGATGCATAGCTATACTTGTGATTTGAACATCTGACGAACAGCTGTGCATCGCTACACTTTTGCATTTGAACATCTGCTGAACACCTGATGCATAGCTATACATTCTGATTTGAATACCTAGTGAACACCTGGCATATAGCTATACTTTTGCCTGTGAACATCTGGCGAACACCTGGTGCACAGCTATACATTATGAATTGAATACCTAGTGGACACCTATAATATAGCTATACTTTTGCCTTTGAACATCTGACGAACACCTGGTGCATAGCTATACATTCTGATAAGAATACATAGAAAACACCTGGTATATAGCTATACATTTTCCTTTGAACATCTGACGAACATCTGATGCATAGCTATTCATTTGCATTTCAACATCTGACGAACACCTGGTGCCTGGCTATACATTCTGATAAGAATACCTAGTAAACACCTGGTGTATAGCTATACTTTTGCCTTTGAACATCTGACGAACACCTAGTGCACAGCTATACATTCTGATTTGAATACCTAGTGAACCGCTGGTGTATAGCTATTCTTCTGCCTTTGAACATCTGGAACATCATTACGCAACTCATTTCCGAGAAAGAAAAAAAACACTGACATACCATAGTTCGTAATTTTTTTTAATTTATTTGGGGGGGGGGGGATTAAAGAATAATATGCTGGACATCGTATTTGTATCAATGTCATATAATAGACATACTGAGTACCTGTATTTGATGATTATTTGTTATAGAAAATCTATCAATCATTTTAATAAAACCTTTTACTGAAATCAACAAACATCCTCTTGAAATCAACAAACATCATCTGTTTCATTGAAACCTTTTGCAAGTGCAATTTATATGAATGCAGTTCGTATGGGGGACTGGCAGAACATACATCTGCACCATATGTTATAAAAAGTACAATAGCATATCTATAGCTTTGAAAGAACCTCCATTTGTTCGAGTGGTTTGTAATTCTGTTTCGTTCTACAATGCACACAAGTTGGTTGTTCGAAAACCGCTTAGGAGCCGAAACTCTACTGCAGTAATGATGGTGATGACGATGATGATGATAGCAATGGTGAAGGTTATGAGAATGAACATGTTGATACTGATGTTATGATAATGGTGACAATGATGACGACGGTGACAAAGATGTTGATGATGATGAAGATTATTATTATTATGGACGGATTGGAGTTCAGCTGACATTCCTTACTTTCAAACTTCCCATAGACGCCGAATATGTTTGTAAAGATATTTATTGTTTAAACCTATCAAGAAAGTGTAATGCTAGATGTGTAACTTGTGGATTTTCACTTATAATTTACTTATATATCGCATGTAAGATTAGCTCAGTACGGCACACACTACACACATACTGAATCATACTAAACCCTTTAAGAACATCGTCGTCGGCATCCGTCCGTCTTCGGAAGACGATGGTGTAGCTTCCGGTTTGGGTGATGTTCTATCTGCGTGAATGACTGTGCCGTCCGATTCTTGAGTGGCAGTCTCTTTAGCACTTTCTGCATGTGAATAGCGTTGCTGCTGATGTGTTTTTCTTTCCTCCTGGCTCTCTTTCAGCAAGGTTTTTCGTTCGGGCATCCTCGGTTTTCTGAACCTCCTGTCTGACAGCAAGGCGCCAAGCGGAGCAGTCGTCTACAAGGCTTGCCCACGAATTGACGTTGATGTCAGACAGCTTCCGGTCTTTTTGCAGACGTCTTTGTAGCGCAGACGTGGGCGTCCTGTCAGCCGTGTGCCAGCCCTCCGTACAGAAGGTCCTTTGGTAAGCGGTCTGGGTCCATTCTCCTGACGTGGCCGAGCCAACGAAGGCGCATCTCGCTGAAAATGGCAAAAATGTTCATGCCAGCGCGTTTCAGGACCTTTGTATCGGATATCTTGTCCTGCCATCTGATATGCAGAATGCGTCACAAGCACCTCAGGTGGAAGCTGTTGAGTGTCTTCTCGTGGCTCCCATAAGGGGTCCATGCCGCGCTACTGTGGAGGAGTGTACTGATCACGCAGGCCTGGTAGACGCGCAGCTTGGTCTTCTCAGTGAGGTTTGCGTTTTGCCAGACCCTCTGGTTTAGTTCAGGCAAAAACTGCTGGTGCCTTGACGATCCTGCTGTTGACCTCTAAGTCGATGGAGAGCGACCTGGTGAAGGTGGACCCGAGGTAGGTGAAATTCTCCACAACTTCTAGGATGTACCCATCAATGGTGATGGTTGGAGGGCAGTCTGTGTCCTGAGCCATGATGTTGGTCTTCTTCACAGACTGATGGTCAATCGAACTACTTGCAGGCGTGGTAGAGTTGACTGAACAGCTGTTGCAGGCCATCTTCCGTGTGGGACTTCAAGGCTGCGTCGTCGGCAAAGAGCATCTCGCGGATGAGTACCTCTTTGACTTTATTCTTAGCGCGGAGACCAGCGAGGTTGAAGAACTTGCCGTCTGCACTGGTATGGATGTAGACTCCCTCGCTGCAGTTCTTGAAGGCGTACTGGAGGAGCATGAAGAAGATGCCGAAGAGTGTCGGCGCAAGAACACAGCCTTGTTTAACTCCATTGCTTACTAGGAAGGCCTCCGATGTTGCGCCGTTGAAGACGACTGTTCTGTGCATGTTCTCTTGGAGGGACGTGATAATCGGCAAGCAGTCGTATGGGGTAGCCAATCTTCTGAAGAAGCCTGAAGAGCCCGCTCCGGCCGACAAAGTCAAACGCCTTCGGCAGTTCCATAAAGGCGATGTAGAGGGGCATCTGCTGCTCCCGACACTTCTCTTGCAGCTGGCTTAGTGAGAAGAACATGTCTACAGTTGACCGACCGGCTCTGAAGTCACACCGGAACTCTGGATATACTAGTACGCGGGAGGCTAGGTTCTGCAGTCGCGCCAGTGCAACGCGGGCAAAGGCCTTGCCTACGAATTTAAGTAGGGATATGCCCCGGCAGCTGTTGCAATCGCAGCGGTCTCCCTTGTTCTTATACAGAGTGACGATGTTTGCGTCACGAATGTCCTGGGGAATGTGGCCCAGAGGCAGAGGAGTTCGTGAAGCAGCGCAGGTTTCCCGTTTTTCAAGACTTCTGAAGGGATTCCGTCACTCTCAGGGGCTTAACCGCAAACGAGGCAGTCGATAGTTTTTCCGAGCTCTTCCAATGTGGGTGGGTTGTCTAGCTCCTCCATAAGTAGCAGGTCTGGGATGGCACCCAATGCAGTGTCTGTGACGACATTGCGGATTGCGTGCAGCTCAATGTAGTGCTCGGCCCAGCGCTGCAGCGGCTTGCCCTGATCGGTGATGACTTCGCCCGACTTAGACTTCAAAGGGGCTGTCTTGGAGCTAGTGGGGCTGGTTGCCTTCTTGATCCCTTCGTACATGCCCGCTGTCAGCAGCTGTCTGCATACTATTGCAGAGGTTCAGTCAGTAGGTGTTGGCACAGTGGCGGGCGGTCTGCTGGGCGATGTTCCTGGCAGTCCTGAGGTCTTCGAGCGTACTAGGATTTGCCGATGCCTTGTAAACTAGGAGGGCCTTCCTATTTGCCTCAGTCACAGGCTCCATCGCCTCCCAATGGACCTCATACCAGTCGGCAATATTTCGCTCCTTCTTTCCGTAGGTTGCAATAGCAGCGTTGTACACAATGTCTCGGAAGTGATACCACTTTGAGTCGATGGTGTCATCGGACGCCTCCTCTGTCAGAGCCTCTTGCAAGTTACTGACGAACTTCCGCGTCCTCTCGGGGTTTCTTGCACAGCAGGTGTTGATGCGCGGATGACCCTTCTTCTTGTAGTGGTGAATCTTCTTCGGGAGAGCTCGCACCTTGCTAGCCATGAGGGAGTGATTCGTGTCACAGTCGGCACTGTGGTAACTGCGTGTGAGGAGGACACAGGCACGTTCCGCACGTCTGGTGATGACGAGGTCTAGCTGGTGCCAGTGGCGAGATTGTGCGTGTCTCCATGGCATCTGGTGGATATCCTTGCATTTGAAGAAGGTGTGGGTCACGCATAAACAATGGAGATAGCACATCTCCAGCAGACGCTGCTCGTTTTCGTTGATCTTTTTATTTTAGTGAGGACGACGACAGATGGGCCAGGCCTTGTGGTCAGCTCCCACCCTAGCGTTGAAGTCTCCAAGCATGAAGAGTGCTTCGGTGCTGGGGATCCTGGATATCGCTTTAGAAGTGGTCTTTCTCTTCAGGGGTGGAGGATAGGGTTGGCGCGTACACGCTAAAGATGCTAGCTGGGCCAGCAGCCGTTGAGAGGCGGAGGTCAAGGATCCTCTCTGTGCCTGACAGCAAATCCAACGCCGTGCTGCCTTGGTTCGCCCGAGGACTTCCATGCCAAACGATATTGCCGCTGTCAGCAAATCGAGTCTCCTGTAATCAAGCAATGTCTACGCTTAGCATGGAGAGTTCCCTCTTAATGACGCCAGTTCTGCGTGCGTCTTCAATTAGCTGCAGGTCAGCTGTAAGTCCGGGACACATGGTCCTGAAGTTCCAGCTTGCAAATCGAAGAGCTGGAGTTATCTTTTGTTTGAGTCTTGCCTGGTGCAGAATTTGTGTCGAGATGAATCACTGAGCTCCACGCACCCAGTGGAGCAGGCTTTAAGAACATATCGTTATATTATTTAAATTCATTTTATGTTACTTTTGAAACATTTAATATAAATATGTGTTCTCTTCGGTTACGTATGGATTCTTAAGTACGGATTATCTAAGAAAAAAATTCAGGGTAAAGAGAGCAGCACAGAAAAAAATTAGTAGAAGCCAATAAATGCATCGAGTCCGGTAATCGGTACGCAGTACGACAAGCTACTAGAGCATTTCTTTCCGAAGCATGCAAGTGCATTTTAAAGAATTTCTATGGCTAGATACATTGTTACTTTGAAAATATTATGCCGACAACGATTATTTTGTTATTGTTATTGTTAATAGCACATACTGAATAAACCGTTCGCGAACGTGGGTTCAAATTTCCCTAGAAATACACGCCGGTCACATGCTGATGGGGCCACAGGTTCCTGTAACAATGTTCAAGAGTTCGTAGACATATACTCTGTAAAGTGTGTGTAAATATATAAGTGTATATATATATATATATATATATATATATACACACACACTTATATATATATATATCTGTATATAGAACATAAACAAACATTGTTACAGGCTCCTGTGGTGGGAGCATTGTACAATTGCTATTTGTAGAGCCTATGTAGGCTAAACAGAATAGTTATTTCATTCTATATTCTGCTCATGACATACAATGAGAAAATGTGTTCATTATGTTCAAGAGTGTATGACGAGGATATGTTTATAACTTGTTTTTAACTTAATTTTAACCGCTTATGTAAACAATTATGTAAATTTTAATCCCAAAAATTATACAACAATTATTGGTTGACATTAAACCACTGTTGTATGTTTGCATGCCCTAAAATTCTCCCGCTCAAAAAATTGGATACAATTTTACCGCTGCATAAATAACTCGGCCGACAGGATATGAGACATCTAAGATGGTCGACCCGGATGAATCGTCATACAAGATGGCCGACAGGATGTGACGTTATCCATCATGGTCGACAGAATGTGACGTCATCCCAGACGGCCGACAGGATGTGACGACATCCAAGATGACGACCCGAATGAGACGTCATCCAAGATGGCCGACAGGATGTGACGTCATTTAAGTGGCCGACAAGATGTTACGTCATTCAAGATGGCCGACATGGATGCGACGTCATCCAAGATGGCCGACCAGGATGTTACGTCATCCAAGATGGCCAACCCGGATGTGACGACATCCAAGATGGCCGACAGGATGTGACGTCATCCAAGATGGTCGGCAGGATGTGAGGACATCCCAGATGGCAACTCGGATGTGACGTCATCCAAGATGGCCGACAACAGGATGACGACATCCAAGATGGCGACTCGGATGTGACGTCATCCAAGTTGGCCAACAGGATATGACGTCATCCAAGATGGCCGACAGGATGTGACGACATCTAAAAAGGCAAACAGAATGTGGCGTCATCCAAGATGACGACCCGAATGTGACGTAATCCATGATGGCGACCCGGATGTGAGGCTTTTATTTAAAGATTTAGGACATTTTTGTATCAAATTTAAAATCAATCAACTGTTATTATCACTTATCAGTGAAGATGTGGCATTCCCTGCACGTACCTATTCTATCACTACCCACTAGCCTCTCTCCCAAATCTCCCTTCTCTCTCGCCAAACTACTAACTACACGGAATGCAACGAATGTCGCATCTGCACGGATCTTGTATGTGTTATTCTTAGAAACATTTCGCTCTGGTTGACATGTTAACTTAACATTGAATATTACAAATGTCCCGTCAATCTTACAACCGAATAATTTTGCCTATTAAGTCAGTCGGCGTTTGTTGCACTTAATATTGTTTAAAGAATCTAATTATGTGATTTAATACATCTCGAATGTTTGTTTGATTTCGAAATCGCTTAAGGATTTCTCAATAAATGTTTTAATACTTTGTGGGCAATAGGAAAAAACAACAACGACTAAAGCAGTAACAACAACACAACAATAACATAATCAATGCAACCACTGCAAATATCAATTGCAACGACCAATATAACAGCAATAATCAATACAACAGCAGCAGCAACAGCAGCAACAACAGCAGCAATTTACTATCAGCATGTGCGGTGTTCTGTGGTCTGGTATTAAATTCAGACGACTGCCCAACTTCTCATTTCGAATTTTGTTGTAAAGTGGAACCTGAAAATAAATGAATACATTTAAGAAATAATTTTCGATTTATCGTTGTTTATCGGTCAATAAACAACGATTTGGAGTTCTGATGCGTAGGAATTAAACCATGAGGGCGTTAGCTTAAACGCATCAGAATGACAAAGAGTTGTTTATTGGCCGATCAACATAGATAAAACGACATATTTTTTTGCAATAGAAATTTGAACTACTTTTTACTATGCTCCGCTCAGAATCGGGACTTGTTTTTGCGAGATTTATTGGGTAGTTCAACAACGATAATTGTGTTCTTTGTCTGTAGAAAAATTAGCGAGTATCATGTTAGAATTATTTGTTTACAACAGTTCGATGTGTTCGATTACACTGTTCATCGAAAAATCAGTTTCCATGTTCGAACAGCAACTAATCGGCGACGATATTTATGTACAATCTTAATAATTTTTGTCTTATGAAGTATTTTCATATGAGCTTTTAAACAAGTCATAGTTTTAAATTTAGTTGAATATATTAAAAATGTTATCTTTATTATTTCTTAGAATTTGAAAATCATAACTCATATAAAGATACCTTCAATAACATTACATAAAGTCAGATATTTTGTTAATTATCAGCGTCCAACATATATTAGGATAAGAAATTTCAATTCATATTAAAACACTAAAATAGCTCTAAAGTCGATTTTTAAATGTCGGAAATTAGTATTTTGTACACTGAATATGACAACAGCCGCGGTGACCACACTAACCGGAAATTATATACTTAAGTTGAAGGTTTTCCACTGTACTTTAGCTTACTTTGTGACTACTCAATTATATACTTAAGTTGAAGGTTTTCCACTGTACTTTAGCTTACTTTGTGACTACTCAATTATATACTTAAGTTGAAGGTTTTCCACTGTACTTTAGCTTACTTTGTGACTACTCAATTACATACTTAAGTTGAAGGTTTTCCACTGTACTTTAGCTTACTTTGTGACTACTCAATTATATACTTAAGTTGAAGGTTTTCCACTGTACTTTAGCTTACTTTGTGACTACTCAATTATATACTTAAGTTGAAGGTTTTCCACTTTAGCTTACTTTGTGACTACTCAATTATATACTTAAGTTGAAGGTTTTCCACTGTACTTTAGCTTACTTTGTGACTACTCAATTATATACTTAAGTTGAAGATTTTCCATTGTACTTTAGCTTACTTTGTGACTACTCAATTATATACTTAAGTTGAAGGTTTTCCACTGTACTTTAGCTTACTTTGTGACTACTCTGAGCTTACTACAAAATTATGTTGTTGCTGTTTTTGTTGGTGTTCTGTTGGGTATGTATACGTACTGGACTCAACTTAACGTCCACAATTACATATTACATTTAATGATGTTGTTTAAAAAGTTTATAAATGTTGATAACATATTAATAATTTATCCGCCAGACAAAAAGTTAAAATATTTGTGATACATGTAGTACTGGTGATTTAAAAAATGTATACCGGTGAATGTTTAGTTATTAAATCCCAGTTGATGACTGAGTTACCTTATCGAAACAATGGTGGCCCCGCCAAGCCATTATTTCGCTCTGGTACCTGAAGGTCAAGATATGAAACACAATAATACAACAGCACCTTATCTTAAGAAGAAATAAACTAGATTTAAGTAGATGTAACACTGCCATTGTTATTATTATTATTATGTTTATTATTATTATTACTTTTATTATTATTATTATTATTATTATTATTATTATTATTATTACTATTATTATTACTATTACTATAATTAGAATTAAAGAATTAAAACAGCCACTATAACGCGTATTCACACATGAAATTACAATGAAATCCACGAATCACTAAAATACACAATTCTTTGTGCTCAGTTGGTATTAAAATGAAATCCACGAATCACTTAAATACGCAATAGTTGGAGTACAATATTGGTGGAGAGCCATAAGGCGATGATACATACCAAATGTTAAAGCTGTAGGCCATGTAGATTCAGACATGAGAAATGTTGAAGGTTTTCCTACATAAGTCAATATAAAGAATTTGAGCCCCGGGTGGGGCCATTTTTTAGCCCATGAGCACTATTGGTATAAATTTAGTAAAGAAACATAAATCAATACTACACACCAAATATCAAAGGCCAAGGCCTTGTAGTTTCAGACAAAACATCTTTAAGTTTTGTTTAGGTTTTTAAAGGTTATCCGTATTAAGTACATGTAAAAAAATTGATCCCCGGGGCGGAGCCGTTTGTTTGCCCATTTGTTTACTAACAATCTTAATAAAAGACGTATGGCATTGCTACATACCAATAATCAAACGCTCAGAACTGGTAGTTTCAGACAGGGAGATTTTTTACGTTTTTTCCCATTTAAAGTTCATAAAAAAATAATAGAACCCCGGGCGGGTTTTTTTAGCCCAGGGGCATCATTTTTGTAATTTTGGCAAAGAATCATTAGGCGATGCAACATACCAAATATCAATTGCCTAGGCCTTGTAGTTCCAGGCAAGACGATTTTAAAAGATCGGTTGCAAAAAATATATTTATTAAGCTCCTATGACCTTATTATGCAATGGACTGGAGCATATAAACGAATCCCTATCGCCCAATAATGATTGCAGTTTAATTTGGTTGAATTCTGTCAAGTAATTTATGAGCAGATGTGTAAAGTGAACAGATGCACTGACGCACGCACACACTACGGACGAAACGCCATCACATAGGCTCTCTGGCCTTTGGCTAGTACAGCTAATAATTGAACATAACAAGAGCTGTCTCAGGACAGCTTTTCTATTTTAAGTACCAGTGACGTTGGCCTTGACCCCACCCTCCCCATATGCAATCCAAAGCGAGGTCTCAATATAAGGTATTTATGTTTTAAGTTTCATTAAAATATCTCGATGCGTTCTCAAGTTAAAAGGGGAAACCTTTTTTTCTATTTTTTAGTAACAGTGGTGGGGTGGGTGGGGTCAAGGTCACTGTTACTAAAAAATAGAAAAAAAGGTTTCCCCTTTTAACTTGAGAACGCATCGAGATATTTATGTTTCTTTACTAAATTTATACCAGTAGTGCTCATGGGCTAAAAAATGGCCCCACCCCGGGGCTCAAATTCTTTATATTGACTTATGTAGGAAAACCTTCAACATTTCTCATGTCTGAATCTACAAGGCCTACAGCTTTAACATTTGGTATGTATCATCGCCTTATGGCTCTCCACCAATATTGTACTCCAACTATTGCGTAATCCCAAGCGAGGTTTCGATATAAGGTATCTATGTATGAAGTTTCATTAAAATATCTCAATGCTTTCTCAAGTTAATGAGCGGAAACCTTTTTATTATTTTTAGTAACATTGACGTTGATGGGGACCCCACCCATATGCAATCCCAAGCGAGGTCTCCATATAAGGTATCTATGTATGAAGTTTCATTACAATAGCTAAATCCGTTCTCGAGTTACAGAAATATGGAGTTGTTGCACGCAAAACTTAACCTGACTTTTTAAGTACAAAAAGGAGCATAATTTTGCTGTCAGTGACCACACATAATGACCCCGAACACATGTGTGCAGTTTCAATTGAATATCTGTAGAATTTACAGAGATATGGACTTGTTGCACTCAAACCTTAACCCGAATTTTCTCTTGCACGCAAACCTGAATTTTGTAAGTACAAAAAGGGGCATAATTCTGCTGTCAGTGACCACACATAATGACCCCGAACACATGTGTGAAGTTTCAATTGAATATCTGAAGAAGTTACAGAGATATGGACTTGTTGCACGCAAACCTTAACCTGATTTTTTTAAGTACAAAAAGGGGCATAATTCGGCTAAAATGCCGGTCACAGTTACAGGTCTTGGCCAGTGACCTTATAAAATGACCCTAAAGGCATGCGTAAAGTTTCAGTTGAATATCTGTAGTAGATATAGAGATGTGGAGTTTTTGCACGCAAACTTTAACCTGATTTCTAAGAACAAAAAGGGGCATAATTCTGCTAAATTGCAGGTCAGAGTTATGGGCCTTGGTCAGTGACCTAACATAATGACCCCGAACGCAGGTGTGAAGTTTCATTTGAATATCTTAGTAGTTACAGAAATATGGACTTTTTGCACGCAAACCTTAACCAGAACATTACGCCGACGCCGACGAGTAGTATAGCTCGAACTATTCGGTGAATAGTCGAGCTAAAAAGTGAAATTTTCACTTTAAGTGTTTTAACCTGAATAGTTTATTCCGGAAGCAGCACCCTGTTCCTCTACCTATGCCAGATATTTTATTTTGGGCAACAATTGTAAGCATGCCACAAAAAAGAAATCACTTATCTTTGGTTCTTTAAGTTGCTCGGAGCAGTCGCAATTTCGGAGCTGCTGTCGAAGTCTGCGAAGTACCGGAAGTTACTAATCGGTTGACGCCGGAAACACCGTCTGTGTGTTGTGATCCACTGGTCCTTGGACTATTAAAAGACAATTCAGCAAACTGTTGTCATTCGTACTAGCTGAATCTGTGCGTGCATTTTACTGACATCTGGTTAATTTCATTTCATTCATTTAGCATTACAATAGAAGTAAATCGGAAAACAAACAAATTCGTTGTTGGGCGCATGGCCTTCAAAATTAATTTATAAGATTTAAAAACAATACTAATAACATTCAATTATCTAAGCAGTAGGACATTGTAAAATGGTATTAAACCATATTTACTTCAAATACATTGTGTATCCGATAACTATGCTTATTAAAGCAGTTGCAATCTCAATAATTTAACTACAAGAATGCACATAATATTGTAAATAAATTTAGCATTTACACTGTCTCATTTACACTGTCTCAATTACACTGTCTCAATTACACTGTCTCAATTACACTGTCTCATTTACACTGTCTCAACTGGCACAGTTGCTTCCGAACATGAACACAAAGCCGTATATTACATTCCACACGGACATGTACATGTACACACAACAATCGAGCTTGCTACATCATTCCGATTAATAGTGTCGTTGTGCTGCCTTTACAACAGCACAAATACACGTGGACAATACGTAACATTTCATTGTTGTTGACTTTAAATAATATTTAAACCGCTCACATGCGTCCAAAACCCTTGCCCTTGAAATATATGACGTCTTTGGAACCGAAAACCAAGCTGTTATGTCGCATGCGCACTCATCTTCGATTTGTTGGCCTCCTTGTGACAAAAATAATGATGACCTTGAAGATTTTTTATAATATTAAGTTTAGTACACACTCATTCAAAAATATTAACTTTTTTGTAAAAAAAAAAAAATTGAAATATTTTGAGCTGTTCAATTTGCCTATATCGATCGCATCACACAAAGTGACAAATCATTCAAAATACATGTACAGTGAAAACTAGATCTTTGTTTTCATTGATTTATTTGTTACTAATTTATAGTATCTGTGTAACAGTTTATCAACAGGGACGATTGTATTCCTGTTTATAACTCGGACAAACGTGATGAAATGATGGGGGCGCCACTTCCATCACGTCACCATGGTTACCCACAGTTACAACGCGAGAATCCAACCGCGTCGGAATCACCCAATAAATATTAAACGCTTGTTATTGTGTTCTAAATTATATCTCAACTGATTTGTCAATGATTGATGTTCCATATTTAAAAAAACGTCAAATGCACCGAAATAACTTAACGGTCTGTTGTTGGAGGCTTCGCAGAAGATTGTATCAAATGGGCCTCAATTTGAAAAAAAAGACATTTTCGTTTATTGTAACTCATCCAAATGTTTATGCAAATTTATATTTAAACTGCTTATTATAGAAGAATGTACAAAATCAACATAATTATGGTAACTTAGTTTCTAATCCAGTGCGTCGGTATATCAGGCGAATGTAGTGACGACCGGAAACCAAGCGGAGAGCTCAGTTGTCTGCCTACGGTGACCGGAAACAGAGGACATGTCATCCAGCGGAGAGTTCCGGTAACTGCCGATGGGGACCGGAAACCGACGAAGTAATTTCCGGTGGTCAGTTCCTGTGATTGCCGATTATGATTGGAAACCGTAAAAGTGTCGTCAGGCAGATAGTTCCGTTGATTGCCGATGATGACCGGAAACCGACGAAGTTTCATCAAGGGGACATTTCCGATGGTTACCGATGATGACCGAAAAGAAAAAACAACAACGGCTTAAATATGGCAATCGGAGAAATCCTATCTATGAGAACCGATAAATAGAAAACATTACCAGCACGTTCGTATTAAACGTTCACCAGTGCTATTCCAATACATGTATGTTTTAATTTAGTCAACTCAGATGAAATAAAGTAAATCAGGAACACGCATTCAGTGCAACTAGAACAAAATAGAACACAACTGCAAATACAACTAGATCAAAATAATAATTATAGTAAAATATTTAGTCAGAATACATTGAATTAAAAAACAAGATTCTGTGTTTGATAAACACACATGCCCCCGGTTGGTGTTGGGTAGCCCATTTCTTAGTCCGAATTAGGTCAAGGTCAAGGTCAAAGTACGGTTGGGTGATATGGGTGGATTGGAAAAAGTCATAAGTAAAAACTGTGTAAATATCCAAGTATTGTAGTAAGCGGTGTTGGTGCTAAACGAAACGGTAAAATCTAGTTAACCAAGAAATGGCACTTTTGAAATATTAAAAGTCCAAATTGGTCGAGGTCAAGATCAAAGTAAAGCTGGGTGATATGGGTGGATTGGGGATGGTCATAAGCGCAACAACTGTGTAAGTATCCAAGTGTTGTAGCAAGCGGTGTTGGTGCTAGACGAAATGGTAAAATATAGTTAACCAAAAAACAGCCCATTTGAATTATTCTAAGTGCAAATTAGGTCAAGGTCAAGGTCAAAGTACGATTGGGTGATATGGGTGTTGTAGTAAGCGGTGCTGGTGCTAGACGAAACAGTAAAATCTACTTAACCAAGAAATGGCACTTTTGAATTATTATAAGTCCAAATTAGGTCAAGGTCAAGGTCAAAGTGAGGTTGGGTGATATGGGTGGATAGGGAATGGTCATAAGCAACAACTGTGTAAGTATCAAAGTGTTGTAGTAAGCGGTGTTGGTGCTAGACGAAACGGTAACATTTACTTAAGCTTGTCACGGACGGACGGAAGGACGAACGGAAGGACGGACAGGAGGATCACTATATGCCTCCTGCATCAAGATGCCGGGGGCATAAAAATAATTAATGTACTTTCTGGTCTGCGGTACTTCAAGCCGATTTTCATTTTTCGAAAATATATTTATTGCGTTTCTTTCTTTGTTTCGGACAGTAAAATTGGGAACGATTAATAATGTATTCATTATAAGGTTATATCTTACCTGATGTTGTTAGTTCCATACATGTGCACACGTCCGTCCTTAACTTTCCCACACTGACAACCCGCGCAAAATGACAGTGACCTTGCGCTGAGAACATCTCACGCCGGTCATATGGATTGCTTGCACACTTGCGAAATTAATCGATTCAGTGATCGGAAAATTCTAAGAATTTGACGGGTCGGAATACCGATCGCATCTATTCGACAAGTTCCGTCACGATGCAGAAAACGCTCGGTTGCTTACCCAGCAAAAAAGACTGATTATTAGCTTCAACTGTTGAAAGTTTTTTCAGGCGGTCATCTGATGTCCGGTTGGCCGTGCGGTAAGCACGACAAATCAAAGATCAGTATGTGCTATGTTCGAGCCCCGACGATGGCGATTTTTTTAAATGCTTTTTTTATATATGTTATTTTGGTTAGTCCAAATTCTAAGTTTTGCAGTAAAGATATTTAATAATATTTCTCAAAACTAAGAAAATCTATTAATAGGTCTCTTTAATGGCTAACTGACATTTAACAAATGTGGTTGTCATAGATTCCTAAACAAAAACATTAACATTTTATATGAAGGAAAAATATTAAATCTTTCTGGTGAGTTGTTGGTTTGATGGTGGGTTGTTGGTTGGGTGGTGGGTTGTTGGTTTGATGGTGGGTTGTTGGTTCGATGGTGAGTTGGATGGTGGGTTGTTGGTTTGCTGGTGGGTTGCTGGTTTGATGGTGGGTTGCTGGTTGGATGGTGGGTTGCTGGTTTGATGCTGGGTTGTTGGTTTGATGGAGGGTTGTTGGTTTGATGGCGGGTTGTTGGTTTGATGGTGGGTTGTTGGTTTGATGGTGGGTTGCTGGTTGGATGGTTGCTTGTTGGTTTGATGGTTAATTGTTGGTTTGATGGTGGGTTGTTGGTTTGATGGTGGGTTGTTGGATGAATGGTGGGTTGTTGGTTTGATGGTGGGTTGTTGGTTTAATGGTGGGTTGCTGGTTGGATGGTGGGTTGTTGGTTTAAAGGTGGTTTGTTGGTTTGATGGTGGTTTGTTAGTTTGATGGTGGGTTGTTGATTTGATGGTGGGTTGCTGATTGGATGGTGGGTAGTTGGTATGATGGTGGGTTGTTGGTTTCATGGTAGGTTGCTGGTTGGATGGTGGGTTGTTGGTTTGATGGTGGGTTGGTGGTTTGATGGTGGGTTGTTGGTATGATGGTAGGTTGTTGGTTTGTTGGTGGCTTGTTGGTTTGATGGTGGCTTATTGGTTTGATGGTGGCTTGTTGGTTGGATGGTGGGTTGCTGGTTGGATGGTGGGTTGTTGGTTTGATGGTGGGTTGTTGGTTTGATGGTGGGTTGTTGGTTGGATGGTGGGTTGCTGGTTGGATGGTGGTTTGCTGGTTTGATGGTGGGTTGTGTGTTTGATGGTGGGTTGTTGGTTTGATGTGGGTTGTTGGTTTGATGGTTAATTGTTGGTTTGATCTTGGGTTGTTGGTTTGCTGGTGGGTTGTTGGTTTGATGGTGGGTTGCTGGTTGGATGGTGGGTTGTTGGTTTGATGGTGGGTTGTTGGTTTGATGGTGTGTTGTTTGGTTTAATGTGGGTTGTTGGTTTGATGGTTAATTATTGGTTTGAAGGTGGTTTGTTGGTTTGATGTGGGTTGCTGGTTTGATGGTGGGTTGTTGGTTTGATGGTGGGTTGCTGGTTTGATGTTGGGTTGTTGGTTTGATGGTGGGTGTTTGGTTTGATGGTGTATTGTTGGTTTGATGGTTACTTGTTGGTTTGATGGTGGGTTGTTGGTTTGATGGTGGGTTGCTGGTTTGATGGTGGGTTGTTGGTTTGATGTGGGTTGTTGGTTTGATGGTGGGTTGTTGGTTTGATGGTGGGTTGTTGGTTTGATGGTGGGTTGTTGGTTGGATGGTGGGTTGTTGGTTGGATGGTGGGTTGCTGGTTGGATGGTGGGTTGTAGGTTTGCTGGTGGTTTGCTGGTTTGATGGTGGGTTGCTGGTTTGATGGTGGGTTGTGTGTTTGATGGTGGGTTGTTGGTTTGATGTGGGTTGTTGGTTTGATGTTTAATTGTTGGTTTGATCTTGGGTTGTTGGTTTGCTGGTGGGTTGTTGGTATGATGGTGGGTTGCTGGTTGGATGGTGGGTTGTTGGTTTGATGGTGGGTTGTTGGTTTGACGGTGTGTTGTTGGTTTAATGTGGGTTGTTGGTTTGATGGTTAATTATTGGTTTGAAGGTGGTTTGTTGGATTGATGTGGGTTGCTGGTTTGATGGTGGGTTGTTGGTTTGATGGTGGGTTGCTGGTTTGATGTTGGGTTGTTGGTTTGATGGTGGGTGTTTGGTTTGATGGTGCGTTGTTGGTTTGATGGTTACTTGTTCGTTTGATGGTGGGTTGTTGGTTTGATGGTGGGTTGTTTGTTTGATGTGGGTTGTTGGTTTGATGGTTGATTGTTGGTTTGATGTTTAGTTTTTGGTTTGATGGTGGGTTGTTGGTTTGATGGTGGGTTGTTGGTTTGATGGTGGGTTGCTGGTTTGATGGTGGGTTGTTGGTTTGATGTGGGTTGTTGGTTTGATGGTTAATTGTTGGTATGATGGTGGGTTGTTGGTATGATGGTGGGTTGTTGGTTTGATGGTTAATTGTTGGTACGATGGTGGGTTGTTGGTATGATGGTGGGTTGTTGGTGTGATGGTAGGTTGTTGGTTTGATGGTGGGTTACTGGTTGGATGGTGGGTTGTAGGTTTGCTGGTGGTTTGCTGGTTTGATGGTGGGTTGCTGGTTTGATGATGGGTTGTGTTGTGGATGGTGTGTTGTTGGTTTGATGTGGGTTGTTGGTTTGATGGTTAATTGTTGGTTTGATGGTCGGTTGTTAGTTTGCTGGTGGGTTGCTGGTTGGATGGTGGGTTGTTGGTTTGCTGGTGGGTTGCTGGTTTGATGGTGGGTTGTTGGTATGATGATGGGTTGTTAGTTTGATGGTTAATTATTGGTTTGAAGGTGGTTTGTTGGTTTGATGTGGGTTGCGGGTTTGATGGTGGTTTGTTGGTTGGATAGTGGGTTGCTGGTTTGATGTTGGGTTGTTGGTTTGATGGTGGGTGTTTGGTTTGATGGTGTGTTGTAGGTTTGATGGCTACTTGTTGGTTTGATGGTTAGTTGTTGGTTTGATGGTGGGTTGTTGGTTTGATGTGGTTGTTGGTTTGATGGTTGATTGTTGGTTTGATGTTTAGTTGTTGGTTTGATGGTGGGTTGTTGGTTTGATGGTGGGTTGTTGGTTTGATGTGGGTTGTTGGTTTGATGGTTAATTGTTGGTTTGATGGTGGGTTATTTGTATGATAGTGGGTTGTTGGTATGATGGTGGGTTTTTGGTATGATGGTGGGTTGTTGGTATGATACCCCGCTCGGTGTATATTACTTTCCAAAACCTTGACATATTTAAATTATGCAGGGATGGGTGTATGGGATTTTACAATGTGAACACGAAGTAAGGTATAATAAATATATATATACATACAAGTACATGTATAGGGGACTGTATATCAACTCACAATTAGCAGCTACGTATAACTTTGACTTTCATCATATTAGGGAATATTCAAACTCAAGCATTATAAGGTTAGGGTCTCGACGAGTCGTGCCGTGAAGTGACACAAACGCGGAAACTAATCGCTATACCATGGCCGTTATCTCCGGGTGACGACACCTGCGCCGCGCCGCTATCTCCACGTCGTGACCGCCTCTCAACACCTGCCTATGGGGCCGCTCCAACACACGTGGGTTCAGGTCCCTGCCGCGGCCTGCCTGTGGGTGGTACGTTTGCCCAGCGTGGCGCAGTCAGTCAGGGTGTTGGTGGTACGTCCCTTCAAGACTCAAACTTGAGATCCTGACTGCCTCAACAGTACAGATCGAGTCCTGAACTCAGTTTTGTTGCTCTGCTACTTACAGCTGTCCGGAACTTACAACTTAACATTTGCGTAATGAATACCCGTATTTCGCCACCTTAGGATTATAATGGCCTATCTAACATGTGTTACAGAAACAGATAGGCCCTTGTAAGACTAAGGTGGCGATTTGTATATTTTTCATTTTATTTAAAATTTATTCATCTGTTATTAATTTTACAGACCAGAAAACACGACATTGAAAAGAACGTATGCACGTTATATACGAGTAAAATACACATCATATACCACACAAGGAAATTGCTTGGCCTAATGTTTATTTACCATTCCTGATTAATCGACTAAATATGAAAACAACGAGATTCGTTCAATTATTTCCAGATTTTGAACTATTTATAAATCCACACGTGAAGAAAATCGCCTTTCTGTCCTAATACTGACTGTTGACGCAACCAGCATGGATTAAACAGCGCCCTATTCCAGGCGTGCCGTACCAGTCGAACTGAGAACATTATATCCTACAGCTCATTATGGTGCTGGAAGTGAAAATAGAGACCATCTATGGATTGTTGTGGTTATGGAGTATAGCAGGTGAGAGGATCTACAGATATTGAAATACCGTTATATGATTTGGATAATAATGAACACTACATGATGGTGATTCAGTAAATTTAAAATAAATGTACACGTGGTTCTAAGTAGTGGCCTGAGTCAAGGCATCGGTTCCTAGTGGTGATAATGGTGTAGGCATCGGTTCTCAGTGGTGATATTGATGTAGGCATCGGTTTTCAGTGGTGATATTGGTGTAGGCATCGGTTTTCAGTGGTGATTTGGGTGTAGGCATTGGTTTTCAGTGGTGATATTTGGTGTAGGCGTTGGTTCTCAGTAGTGATATTGGTGTAAGCATGGGTTCTTTGTGTTTATATTGCTGTAGGCAGTGTTCTAAGTGGTTATATTGTTGTAGGCAGTGGTTCTCAGTGATGATATTGGTGTAGGCAGTGGTTTTCAGTGGTGATATCGGTGTAGGCAGTGATTCTCAGTTGTGATATCGGTGTAGGCAGTGGTTCTCAGTGGTGATATCGGTGTAAGCAGTGGTTCTCAGTGGTGATATTGGTGTAGATAGTGGTTCTCGGTGTTGATATTGGTGTAGGTAGTGGTTCTCGGTGATGATATCGGTGTAGGCAATAGTTCTCAGTGGTATATTGGTGTAGACAGTGGTTCTTAGTGGTGATATCGGTGATGGCAGTGGTTCTGAGTGGTGATTTGGTGTTGGCGGTAGTTCTTAGAGGTGATATTGGTGAAAGCAGTGGTTCTCAATGGTGGTATTGTTGTAGGCAATAGTTCTCAGTGGTGATTTCGGTGTAGTCAGTGTTTTTTTATTGGAGGTTTTGGTGTAGGCAGTGGTTCTCTTTGGTGATATGTGTACAGGCAGTATTTCTCAAAAGTGATGTGTGTGTAGACAGTCGTTCTCAATGGTGGTTTTTTGTAGGCAGTGGTCTTCAGTGGTGATAAAAGTGTAAGGCAGTGATTCTAAGTGGCGATATTGGTGCAGTGGTGATGTAAGTGTAAGGCAGTGACTCTTAGTGGAAATGAAAATTTAAGGCAGTGATTCTCAGTTATGATGTAAGTGTAAGGCAATTATTCTCAGTTAAGATGTAAGTTTAAGGCAGTGATTCTCAGGTATTCTGTACGTGTAAGGCAGTTATTCTCCGTTATGATGTAAGTGTAAGGCAGTGATTCTAAGTTGCAATATTGGTGTAGGGAGTGATTCTCAATGGTGATATCGGTGCAGACAATGGATCTCAGTTATGATGTAGGTTTAAGGCAGTGAATCTCAGTTATGATGTTAGTTTAAGGCAGTGACTCTCAGTTATGATTTAAGTGTAAGACAGTGGTTCTCAGTTATGATGTAAGTGTAAGGCAGTGGTACTTAGCGGAACTGAAAGTGTAAGGCAGTGATTCTCAGTTATGATCTAAGTGTAATGCAGTTTTTTCAGTCCTGATGTAAGTGTAAGACTGTGATTCTCAGTTGTGATATTAGTGCAAGGCAGTGGTTCTCAGTGTGATGTAAATATTAGGCAGTGGTTCTCAGTGGTGATGCAAATGTAAGGCAGTGGTTCGCAGTGGTTAGGTAAGTGTAGGTCAGTGGTTCTCAGTGTTGACATTGGTGTAGGCAATGGTTCTCAGTGTTGATATCGGTGTAGGCAGTGGTTCTCAGTGGTCATATTGGTGTAGACCATGGTTGACAGTGTTAATATTGGTCTATGCCATGGTTCTCAGTGGTGTTATTGTAGTACACAGTGGTTCTCAATGATGAGATGGGTGTAGGTCATGGTTCTCAGTGTTGACATTGGTGAAGGCAGTGCTTCTCAGTGGTGATTTAGGTGTAGACAGTGGTGCACAGTGGTTATACTGGTGTAGACAGTGGTTCTCAGTAATGATATTTGTATAGACAGTGGTTATCGGTGTTTATATTGGTATAGGCAGAGGTTCTCAGTGGTGCTATTGGTGTCGACAGTGGCTCTCAGTGTTGATTGATATTGATGAAACCAGTGGTTTTCGCTGTTGATCAGTTGTTCGCAGTGGTAATATTGCTGTAGTAAGTGGTGCTTGGTGTTGATATTTGGGAAAACAGTGGTTCACATTGGTGATATTGGTGTAGACAGTGGTTCATGGTGGTAATATTGGTGTAGGCAGTGGTTCTCAGTGTTAATACTGGTGTAGGCAGGGGTTCTCAGTGGTATATTGATGTAGATAGTGGTTCTTAGTGGTGATATTGGTTTAGACAGTGGTTCTCGGTGTTTATATTGGTGTAGAGAGTGGTCCCCAGTGGTTCTCGGTGTTGATATTGGTGAAGCCAGTGGTACTCGGTGTTGATATTTGTGTAAACAGTGGTTCTCATTGGTAGACATAGACAATGGTTCTCGGTGGTAATATAGGTGTAAGCAGTGGTTCTCAGTGTTAATACTGATGTAGGCAATGGTTCTTATGGCATATTGGTGTAGACAGTGGTTCTTAATGGTGGTATTAGTGTAGACAGTGGTTTTAAGTGTTGATATTGGTACAGACAGTTGTTCACAGTGGTATTATTGGTGTAGACAGTGGTTTTCAGTGGTGTTATTGTGGAAGACAGTGGTTCTTGGTGGTGATATTGGTGTTGGCAATGGTTCTCCGTGGTAATATGGGTGTAGGCAGTGGTCTTCAGTTTTAATATTGTTGTAGACAGTGGTTCTCAGTGGTGATATTGGTGTAGTCAGTGGTTCTCGATGTTGATATTGGTGTAGACAGTGGTTCTTGGTGTTCATATTGGTGTAGACAGTGGTTCTCAGTGGTGGTATTGGTGTAAGCAGTGGTTCTCGGTGTTGATATTGTTGTAGATAGTGGTTCTCGGTGGCGATATTGGTGAAAGCAGTTGTTCTTTGTGTTCATATTGGTGTAGACAGTGGTTCTCAGTGGAGATACTGGTGTAAGCAGTGATTCTCAGTGTTGATATTGGTGTAGACAGTGGTTCTCAGTGGTGGCATTGGTGTAAGCAGTGGTTCTCAGTGGTGATATTGGTGTAAGCAGTGGTTCTTGTTGTTGAAATTGGTGTAGACATTGGTTATCAGTGGTGATATTGGTGTTAGCAGTGGTTCTTGGTGTTGATATTGGTGTAGACAGTGGTTCTTAGTGGTGATATTGGTGAAAGCAGTGGTTCTTGGTGTTGATACCGGTGTAGAAAATGGTTCTCAGTGGTGATATTGGTGTAAGCAGTGGTTCTCAGTGGTAATATTGGTGCAAGCAGTGGTTCTTGTTTTTGAAATATGTGTATACAGTGGTTCGCAGTGGTGATATTGGTGTAAGCAGTGGTTCTTGGTATTGATATTAGTGTAGACAGTGGTTCTCAGTGGTGATATTGGTGAAAGCAGTGGTTCTTCGTGTTGATATTGGTGTAGACAATGGTTCTCAGTGGTGATATTGGTGTAAGCAGTGTTTCTCAGTGGAGATATTGGTGTAGGCTGTTCTTCTCAGATGTGATACTTGTGTGGGCAGTGGTTATCAATGGTGATATTGCTGTAAACAACAGTTGTATGTGGTTTTATCGGTATTGCTATTATATTCAAAAGAATAGTCGCCACTCGAATATATAAGTTAAAATAATGGAGACTCTGAAAACCGAAATATCCCCTTTGTCATTGAATACATGGATACACATTTCATACTCGATATAAAATACATACATGCAGGTTCATAAAGACAGCGTGTTTTGTTAGAAAGGCGCGAAAATTATGTCGATAGACGCTTTGTCAATGGATTAAATAATTTCAAAGATGTGGCGCCTCACTGCACGTATACCCATTCTTCTTTCAGCGCCCTCTGCCGTGCTGGCCCAGTTCCCGATGCAGACCGGGATGGGCTGCAGCTACCCCATGGTTCCCTGCCCCACCGGGTACACGATCAATGCCCAGGGGTGCAGAGTATGTGTAACGTCCGGTTCCGGAATAATTAGCGGACCAGCAGGACCATCCGGTATGGTTAACATGAATACCACACAATACATTGTATTGTCTGGTTTTGCTCTCAATATTTCACTGGTATATCGCGTAATATATTTTTAATGTATTGTATTGATCTCTGTATCTCACGGGATCACAATTTCGACGACATCCAAATCACACAAAAATGGGTATATCGTTACTAATAACAAAACGGTATCCCGTAGAATTGGCGTTGTTTAAAACTGAGGATCGCGAACAGTGTAAGATAGGTTTAAATATGACCTTTTAATTATATATAATGTTTTCAGAAAAACAATATGCATGTATCATACAACGTGTAAGTTATTTTATCCAGAAAAAATGAAACCCTTTTTCAGGTGGAGGCATTTTTCCTACAACACACGTCTGAAATTACGTCAATAAAAACATTCTATTCTGAATTGTAGTACTTCCACACACGTTTTGAAATAGAAAACTCGGCGTGTGACAGCTGAGCTACAGATAAATCGATCGATAAAATAGAATATGTGCTAGAGAACAATTACTACACAATACTTTTTTGCACAATGATTTTCCATTTGGACCATTTCATCATAACTGTATTATACCTTTAACATAGCATTGCACTCGAATGTCCAGCAGTTACCCGCGCAACCATCTGTTCACTGTCTGCTCTGACACCGCCCCCTCTCTTACACAGGTATGAGTATTAATCCCGGGGGTGACCCGCTCCACCAGGGAGGGGCCCTCATGACGATGGGCTCCATGGCAACCGCGCAGACGTACTCAAAGAGCTTCGACACGGCGTGTGTGAGAGGGACGGTGTGCGACCTGTCATGTGACACCGGCTTTCTGAACGGACCAATGAACTCCTGCCAATATTGCATCTGCGCGAGTTGTAACGGTACGGAAATGACGTCATCATTGACACATATTTTAATATGACTGAAATACCCATCTGACTGTCTGTCTGTCTCTGTCTGTCTGTCTGTCCGTGTGCGGAACTAGCACAACAAAACATGACTTAACCTTTCCACATCCGTCGCAATTATCTTTTAATCTGCAGAATTAGTACTTTTCCTCAAAACCTGCCTGCGAAATGTTGGATACCAGGGTACAGAAATATACTCGGCATGCCTGTTTTTATGACCATGAGTTTTTTTCATTGCCAAGGGAAAGCCAAGGAGCTAAAGAAAGAGAGTTAATGAGCTAAACAAGTGATTTAAGACCATCATGGCATACAGTACATGTCACAACAATAATGTCTTATCTTTTCCAGTACTCAGGTGAGCCGTTTGAGCCATCATGGTTTTCAAACTTGATATGTGCGTAACCCGCATAAGGTAATTTACCAGAACTGACAAACATGCATGTGATAGGTTAATCCACCGATTACATTAACCAGACAAGGACGATACTAAAAGTATTTAACTATTGCGCAAGAAATGATTTGAAAACATATACATGTACAATGTTGCAACTAGTATTTTATACAAGCACGTGAAATGTCTCAGTTGATGACAAATATTTAAAATCTTTTATTTATTTTTAAATGAAACGTAATTATCACCCAATCACAACATCATTAAAGTCTACGAACTAGCATTTTGGAGCGTCATGTTCTGGTCTGTCAACGAATTTGGCCTTTTTAACCTGGTTCGTCATGGAATTGACCGTCATTATATTGTATTGGTATGTGCCTGAGAGGCCGTTGGAATGTTGACATTCACTTAACATTCGCAATAATTATTGTTTTTACCGTTTTGCAGTGTTATTTAGCCGGTAGCATTCCATTTAAACGCCAGTAATGAAATTATAAAAGTATACATGACATTTACTTTAAACTGTCAATAAGGTGATAAGGCAGCTTTCCAAATTCGGCGTCGCTTCCTGCCATGGAATTACAGGTATTGATAGATTCCATTTGGGGTGGCGGTTAATGACAATGTTAGTGTATTGATCTCTAATAAAACATTGACTGATGTCACGGAGCACGCGCACTGACAGCAAGAGGCAAACATGCTTGCTTTCATTACACCGCCATAACACTGCAGATTTATGTTATATATTCATAGGGTTGTTGCAAGGACAATTTGTTGTGATCTAACTCTGGACTAAGCACTTCATTATTTTTTTTGGTGGGCAGTCTTTAATATTTTTATTTGAGTGACAATTTAAAAATAAAGTGTACTATCTTCTTTTTTAGGCAATACATTGCTATAAAACTTATAAAAATATTTTTTTAAATTTCGATCACGTTTGTCACCTACCTTGGAATGGCTGTTGTTCAGTTGGCGGTCACGTGGTTATTGGTCAGCTCGGAGCTGGCCCTTGTCTCGGCCTGGCTCGCCTCAGGTAACTGGTCACGTGATGTAAAAGTCAGTAGTGAGAGAACCTGCTGTAAGCATGCAGAAGCGTTTGCGCAACATACACAGTGTGTACTGAAAATGTAGCTCATACTACAGAAAACACTACATTGTTTTTTCTTAGATATGAGCTAACCAATGCAAACATTCAACGTATATAACTATGAGAAAACAAGTAAAATAAATAGGTTATTTTTTATAATTGGTGTACCATTTATCAGTTAACAGAGTGTCGTAAATTAAACGTTGATATGAAGATCAAATTGAGCCCAATCAACATTTGTGTAGAATCTTCGTAATTGCGCTCCAGCCGTTGTGAACGGCCATGTACAAATGTTAAATGTTAGGTTTGATGAATCATGTAATGCACATTGATGTTAAAGTTATAGAGAGACGAAAATATACGCTTTGCAACGCACGTATCCGTTCATATCGTTTCTAGCGGCCACGTACACATCCGTTCATATCGTTTCTAGCGGCCACGTACACATCCGTTCGTATCGTTTCTAGCGGCCACGTACACATCCGTTCGTATCGTTTCTAGCGGCCACGTACACATCCGTTCATTTCGTTTCCAGCGGCTACGTACACATCCGTTCATATCGTTTCTAGCGGCCACGTACACATCCGTTCGTATCGTTTCTAGCGGCCACGTACACATCCGTTCCTATCGTTTCTAGCGGCCACGTACACATCCATTCATATCGTTTCTAGCGGCCACGTACAAATCCGTTCATATCGTTTCTAACGGCCACGTACAAATCCGTTCATTTCGTTTCTAGCGGCTACGTACACATCCGTTCATATCGTTTCTAGCGGCAACGTACACAACTCCCTGTGCCGGAGCTCCTGATACATGCGACACGGATTGCCAAGAGGGGTTCGCCACGGGACCGGGGAACTGTCACTACTGCAGGTGTGCCAACACCACTCAGTCTAACGGTAAGTACAGGAGACTGTCTCTTCTGCAAGTGTGCCAACACCACTCAGTCTAATGGTAAGTACAGGAGACTGTCACTACTGCAGGTGTATCAACTCCACTCAGTCTAACGGTAAGTACAGGAGACTGTCTCTTCTGCAGGTGTGCCAACACCACTCAGTCTAACGGTAAGTACAGGAGACTGTCTCTTCTGCAGGTGTGCCAACACCACTCAGCCTAACGGTAAGTACAGGAGACTGGTCTCTTCTGCAGGTGTGCCAACACCACTCAGTCTAACGGTAAGTACAGGAGACTGTCTCTTCTGCAGGTGTGCCAACACCACTCAGCCTAACGGTAAGTACAGAAGACTGTCACTAGTGCAGGTGTACCAACTCCACTCAGTCTAACGGTAAGTACAGGAGACTGTCACTTCTGCAGGTGTGCAAACACCACTCAGTCTAACGGTAAGTACAGGACACTATCACTTCTGCAGGTGTGCCAACACCACTCAGTCTAACGGTAAGTACAGAAGACTGTCACTACTGCAGGTGTACCAACTCCACTCAGTATAACGGTAAGTACAGTAGACTATCACTTCTGCAGGTGTGCCAACACCACTCAGTCTAACGGTAAGTACAGTAGACTGTCACTACTGCAGGTGTACCAACCCCACTCAGTCTAACGGTAGTACAGGAGACTGTCACCACTGCAGGTGTACCAGCACCACCCGGTCTAACGGTAAGCACAGAATACTGTCACTACTGCAGGTGTACCAACATCACTCAGTCTAACGGTAAGCACAGAAAACTATCACTCATTTAGGTATGCCGACACCACTCAGTCTACCGGTAAGCACAGAAGACTGCCACTACCGCAGGTTTACCAACACCACTCAGTCTAACGGTAAGTACAGGAGACTGTCACTACTGCAGGTGTGCCAACATCACTCAGTCTAACGGTAAGCACGGAAGACTGTCATTATTGCAGGTGTGCCAACATCACTCACTCTAACGGTAAGTGCAGGAGACTGCCACAACCGTAGGTTTACCAACACCACTCAGTCTAACGGTAAGTACAGGAGACTGTCACTACTGCAGGTGTGTCAACACCACTCAGTCTAACGGTAAGTACAGGAGAATGTCACTACTGCAGGTGTGCCAACACCACTCATTCTTACGGTAAGCACAGAAGGCTGTCACTTCTGCAGGTGTACCAATAACACTCAGTCTAACGGTAAGCACAGAAGGCTGTCACTAATGCAGGTGTACCAACATCACTCAGTCTAACGGTAAGCACAGAAAACTATCACTTATGCAGGTGTGCCAACACCACTCAGTCTAATGGTTGGCACAGAAGACTGCCACTACTGCAGGTTTACCAACACCACTCAGTCTAACGGTAAGTACAGGAGACTGTCACTTCTGCTTGTGTGCCAACACCACTCAGTCTAACGGTAAGTACAGGAGACTGTCACTTCTGCTTGTGTGCCAACACCACTCAGTCTAACGCTAAGTACAGAATGCTGTCACTTCTGCAGGTGTGCCAACACCACTCAGTCTAACGGTAAGTACAGTAGACTGTCACTACTGGAGGTGTACCAACGCAACATCGTTAAATGGCTGGAACAGGCAATATTAGTGCTTTAGGTTGGTCAATAGTCAATACTGTCCATTCTTTTATAATATCAAGTATATAACAAAACATGTGATTATAATCATTATGAGGTTAATTGTTATTTAATTAGTAATGAGCAAGTCAGTGATTGCTTATAATATTTAAATATATGAGATAACCGCCGAGCTCACTGACTGGCCTGGTTGCAGGTGTAACGGTGGCGCCCCCTGTTACCGGGCTACCCGACTTATCCCTGGAGGAATGCTACATGAAGATCACCAACTGCCAGCTGCTGCACCCCTTCGGCTTCATGACAGACGACACGTGCGACATGTGCTTCGACAAGGATGACATATATGCTGCATGTAGGTCTATTTCTCTTATCGTAGATGACATATATGCAGTGTAAGTCTATTACACTTATCATAGATGACATATATGCTGCGTGTAGGTCTATTGACTTATCATGGATAACATAAATGCAGCGAGTTAGTCTATTACACGTATCATAGAGGGCTTATATGCTGCCTGTAAGTCTATTGCACTTATCAAAGATAACATATATGCTGCGTGTAAGTCTATAACACTTATCATAGATGATATATATGCTGCATGTATGTCTATAACACTTATCACAGATGACATTATATGCTTTATGTAAGTCTATTACACTTATCATAGATGACATATATGCAGCGTGTAAGTCTTTTACACTTATCATGGATGACATATATGCAGGTGTAAGTCTTTTACACTTATCCCAGATGACATATATGCTGCGTGTAAGTCTTTTATACTTATCATAAAAGACATATGTGCAGTGTGTAAGTCTTTTACACTTATCATAGATGACATATATGCAGGTTTTAGTCAATTGCACTTATTATAGATGAATATATGCTCCGTGTTAGTCTATTATACTTATCATATATATAGTCGACTGTTACTGTATGCCATATATTCGGCGTGTACTTCCGTCACAAGAATCATAAATGACTTACACGCCACGTGTACGTCCATTACAAATGGCATACACATCATGATTCATAGGTGATATGCCGGCTATTGACATCTTGTGTAATAATAATTAACGAGTAAAATCGGTCTTTTGTTCTTATAAATGTTTGTTTTTTTAAACAGTGTTTACGTGTATTTGAATTTAAATGAACTTCTTTACATCTCATGATTTTTATCAGAAGATTGTTGTTTATCATTTCCCTTTATCTCTCTGCAGCGTCCATTCCTGTAGAGCGGCAGCCGCAGGTTCGACTGCTGAACCCGTGCATCCAGGGGTTCGACACGTGCATGATCTTCTGTACTTCCGGTTACCGGACCGGCCCCAGGAACTGCCAGTATTGTGCGTGCAACAACTGACACGCGACAGCTACAGTGTGGTTTCAGACTGGCCCTAACACGTATAGAAGAACATACAGCGACTCACATGTAGACATATAATTCCGCTAAGGCGTAAAAAAAATATGTTTGTTTCAGGTTACATGCCCCAAACAATTAGGATAGGTAGTTTGGGATTTATTTTATTTATTTATTTTTTTATTTGGTAAAATTAATGGTCAACTTCAGATTCTGAAACTGAATAAATATTCAAAACATATCAGTAATATGTAATATCCTTAAACAGTGTTTATAAATGGATACTATCAAAACTAAACACTTATTTATCCAAAAACACATTTAATTATTAAAAAAGGTAAATAAAACAAAAATCAATCTGACAAACCCAATAAAATGTTCTAAGGTCGGGGCATTTTTTATGGTAGGTCGGGTAACCTGAAACAAACATTTTTTTTACGCCTAACGGGCGTTGATAACGCTGATTTGATCGGTCACGTTGTAGATAAAATTCTATTTCTCTGTGTTTGAAAAATAAACCACCGTGACGTTGCAAAATCGTTCTATTTCTTACATTAGTTTGACGAATGTTAGGTTACATTCCTTCCGAGTGTGTTTCTGAAATGTTTGTCTTCGGACACACATAAACATGCATTGTGCAATACTGCCCTACTTTCCATTGTAAAAGTTTTACCGGATTTTGTATATAAAGTTGTTTTGTTTTTATGCCCATTGTTTACTTGTTTATGTCCCGATTACTTTTTAATGTTTTCAAGCATATTTTACAGATTATATACTAGGCAAATCTCCCAACGCACATTTGTATTTGACCATACAAACTTTATTCATAAACATATATAAATGAAATGTTCAGACATTACTGTCAATTATTAAATATTTTCAACGAAATAATTATTGGTAACAAATGATCGGTCAGCTAGGTCATTTTGACTCATTTGTTGTTTCCGCTTCATTGTAACATAATGACAGTATTCAGTTAAGTGCGTTAGGAGTTTTGCCTAGTATAGATTGAAAAGTCCGAACAAATGTTTTCCGTTCCCGTTTGGGTATAGTAGTATTTATGACTAAACAAATCACTCGTGCCAATGTCTGTATATTGCCATCTATATGGCGGAAAAGCCATTTAGGTATCTCAGACATGCCTTTTGTGGTTATTTCTAATATCCTATGCGTGTCTGCAACATTTTGGTGCATTTCCCTGGAGGCTAACTTGGAAGGTGAACTTTAGGGGTGTGTTTACTGTGATATGGGGCTTTTGTCGAAATATGACTGCCGAAACCCTGTTTTCTACCGGTGCCTGCATTCAAGTGAGATGCATTTTCTTAGAAGTAACATGACATATCTTTTTTATTGCAAAGTTTGGAAGAGGACAAATTGATCTTTAAATTGATACCAGGTTTGCACAATCTGAAATAAAGTAAATGCTAGAAAAATGCTTGGAAAGTGTGCCGTTTTATAATGGGGCCCTATGGGAATTGGAATTACTGGTATCTAACCTTTACCACGAAATCTCGCGGAAAAATATCGTGTCTCGCTTCGTGTTTCTCCGGATTATCGTGTCTCGCTTCGTGTCTCGCGGTAAAATATTGTGCCTCGCTTCGTGTCTCGCGCAATTCTCGTGCCTCGCGTTCAAAGTTCGAGACACGAGATGCCAAGCGAGACACGACGCGATACACGATATTCAGGCGAGACACGAGGCGAGGCACGATATTATATCGTTCAAATATCGCTCGAAAATCGAGTCTCGCGGTAGATTTTCAAACCACGATACACGAAACACGAAGCAAGACACGATAATCCGGCGACACACGAAGCAAGGCACGATATTGTATCGTTCAAAGTTCGCTCAAATATCGAGTCTCGCGTTTACCGGTGTACCAGGAATTCATCACGTTGTAGTTCTTTGATATTATTTTGTAAAAATATGATGATGTTTATTGTGTTGTTGTTGTTGTTGACGATGATGATGATGATGATGATGATAAGTAACACCGAAGTTGAGTTGACTCCAAAGTGCGTTGCAGCATAGGGCAATACGGCAATGCACTTATCTGCTTTATTTTGTGATGCAACCCCACGTCGTGTTGACCTAATGTCAGTGTGTGAAAGTTAATCTGAAGAAGGCCTCTAGTACACAACTATGTAAAAGCGCCACAGAAGTAATTGCATACGCAGTTTTCTCAAGACGGATGGGCGGACGGACGGACAGACAGACAAAGAGGCAGTCTGACAGAGAGACAGACCGTTACTTCTACTGCAACAGGCTTTTCATGAAAATCTACAATAAGCATAAATAAAACAATAGACATCATGATAGTTCAAACAGAAACAGTTATCAAATCGAGTAGAAATAGCCACAAAGGAGCAGTATACTCCAGGCGAATGGGCGGAATGAAGGACAAAGAGGCTGACAAACAGACAGAAAAACAGGAAGACAGACAAGCAGGCAGGCAGGCAGACAGACAGACAAACAGACAGTGGGCCGTCTGGGACTAGGCCGTCATGGTATGGGCCGTCAACGACTTGGGCTTGGGCCGTCCTAACCCGCATTCGTTCGTTAGGGAAAATAGTGTTTCCCTGCCTGCTTCCCTGCTTTCAAATCGCGTGACTCGATTTTCGGGCGGTATTTGAACGATACAATATCGTGTCTCGCTTCGAGTGTCGCAGGATTTTCGCGTCTCGCTTCGTGTTTCGTGGGTTGAAATCTAGGTGCGAGACTCGAGATTCGGGCGATATTTGAACGGTAAAATATCGTGTATCGCTTGGTGTCTCGCTTCGCATCTCGTGTCTCGACCTTTGAACGCGAGGCACGATAATCGCGTGAGACACGACGCGAGGCACGATATTTTACCGCGAGACACGAAGCGAGACACGATAATCCGGAGAAGCGAGACGCTATATTTTGCCGCGAGATTTCGTGGTATGCGATACTGCGACAGTGCGAGATCTCGTGTTACAATATCGTGCCTCGCTTCGTGTCTCGCGGGAATATCGTGTCTCGCGGGAATATCGTGTCTCGCTTCGTGTTTCGCGTAATCCTCGTGTCTCCCCCCTCCCCCCCCCCCTCGCCGTCAGAGGCACGATATTCCATATGCCGTAAATTCGTGATGTAAAACAATATCTTTGCTAATCTCAACGCTTGATACAAAGGATTTGTTTCTACAAACAACAGGTCAACCTTTTCTTAAGTGAAATACAGCATATCCGGACACGATCAAAACTCATTGTACTTCTGGCTTGTTATGACCATCAACCATTATTAATTATTTAACTTCACACAATTAAATATGAAAAGCAAATAAGAATAACAGTGATGGAAATTTATTCTGTATTTAATCCAGCATGTACACCAATTAAACTTTCAATCCACTGAACACAGCATAACAAACATGTATATTAAGAGCTATAATTAGATAGTTTTAACCGTTCTTCAATGACATCGTTATAACGCTACACAAATCATTCGTGTCAAACACATCATGGACGTGACGTAATATAGTTTAATAGTAAGAGTTGTATTATTTGAGTCGATGGTGTCAAGTCGCATACGCCATTACACAACAAACTCGGATGGGAAATTTCAGACTGGGTGCCTGGTTCCGCCAGTGCAGTAGCTGATACGACGCTTTATTATAATTCATTTCTTTGTAAAATAATTACCGAACTATTAATTTCATTCCCGCATATATCCGACCAACGTTTCTCCATCAGCCTCATGGACACCATTCTGCTGAATGTAAATAAAACATTGTCATCGGGTAGTTAGTCTATGGTTAAGAGACCGCAAGATCAAAGTATACATGTACATTAATTAGTATGCTTTCCGAATAAACTGAGTAGAAACTGAAGTTCGTTTTATTTTTCATTCTCTAACCGTAGCCTAAATGTATTCTCAGTATATTAATTTACAATGTATATTTTGCATATAATTTAACTATAATTTAAGAGTCCACTTCAAACGAATATACAAAATAACAACTTAACTGCCAGAGTACTTTTTTTTTTAACCAATGGATTACATAATAACTCAGATCTTTCAACGCCAACAAAGAATCCAGTTATGCGCATGCGCAGAATTGACAGTCCTTGGGCCCGGCGACGTATCCGGCCAGGCAGAGCAGCCTGCACTGGTTCCGGTGTGACAGACACGGCGTCTCCAGCTCTATCACGTCTGTTTCCGGGTCATCGTACACTGCGATTAATAAAACACATGAATATTAATGTTTAAAGCAAATACACACATTCAGTTTTGCGCTCAAAAATACAATGGATGAAAATGCTACTCGCATATACAAATACGAAAGTGAGACCGGAAGTGCGGCCTACCCTGCTCGGTTGGTCGGCATGCGCAGTACAAGCAGTCGTCTGGGCGACTCACAAACCCGCTCGGGCACTTCTCGTTACAGATCACCTGTGAAGGGAGGCAACTAGGTACACGGTTACTATAGTAAACACTACAACAGAAATACATTGTGTTTTTATACTTCTTTACAAGAACTCGGACGTCCATTACACGTTCTTTCTGTATCAAAAACTGATTCTGCGGAGGAAGGGACTTTTCCATACAACCTTGCCTCTAAAATAATAATGACCAGGGACAACTTACAATCGAATAAATGAATACCGAACGTAATTAAGCAATTGTCTGAAACAATTATGAAAGCGATCGAACAATGGAAAACAAATACATGTACATGTATTTAATATCCGTTTCGGGTGTACCTTCTATCTTTCACGGAAGCCCAAAAAAACATTCTATGGCCAGCAATATAACCAATCAGTCTTTGTCAAGGCTTATTTCCCAGACTAGAAAGGTTCGTGATTATCTGGCAATATCCGCCGCTCTCTAGGGAGGTCTGAAAGCAGTGCACGTGCTTCCAGTCCTAAAGCAGCGCCGCTTCCGCGTGCAGATAGGCCGCTATATCGCAGCCAACAGCTTTGCCAAGCACCCAAATCCTTGTTTTTGTGTTTGATTTCCAACTACCACTTCAGATTTAACATCGATAATTCGAGAAATTCGCATTCGAACAGCAGAGGTCTAAATTATGTATTCAAAAGGAAGCTTCGTTTGAAGCGGGTCTGGTATCTGAACATAAAAAACAACTTTTTTTTCCTGTACGATGTTGGTGTGTCTTTTCACCACAGTACGTAACCCACGTGCACGTGCAGAGCAGGGTCAAAGCACGTGTAAGGAGGGTCCGCGATGTTGGTTACCTTGGCCATGATGCAGGCCTCCGAGGTGGGGGTCAGGTCCAGGTAGGGAGGCACATGGGTCGGGAGAGCGGCCCCAGCCACGGGGACATCTGGGAGAGAGGAAACGTGGACATGTAAACACGAATATAAAATAGTAAAAAGCATAAATGTATACAATGACTGCAGTTTATCCTCCAATTTAATTCCGACATAAGATGTTGTTCCAGATCAAAAGCAAGTCATCGTTATGGAGGTCCACTGTCTTCAACCGACTGCGCTTACCTGGGGTGGGTGTGGTCGTTGCCATGGATGCCGGCATACAGAGGCAGTACTGGCAGCCCTCGGGACCTGCAGACAGAAAGTCATGAGTGTACGTACGGTAAACGTGGCAATGTGAAAATCGCTGACTGTATGTAAATATATCGATATTTGTAAATCAATAGTGTTTGACATTTTGCTAATTCGTCGTTAAATATTTCAAATATTTGTACGATCATGACTGTTTATCAATTTGGAGATAAGAAATGTCATAACAGCTATTTATGGGCTGACGACTCACGTCACAGCTGATACAGATAGGCGGGCCGGCCTGCTTACTTAACAGCGCTACCACTGAGCCAGTCAACACTGGCACGCGCCTGCGACCCGCCCTGCCACCATGCGCGCAGGCAGTATTCCGCGTCTGAACTTATCAATTTAGTATTGAGCATGAATTGCCAATGGAGAAAACACGAATAAATTTGTAATGTTTGACAGGTATAGCCAAGTATTAAGTTCAACCAACCAGCTGCACATAATTACATCATCTTCATCACCATCACGACCACCACCACCATCATTGTCATCAAAATCATCATCATTATCGTCATCATCATCGTCATCATCATCATCATCAACAACATCACCATCATCATCACCACCATCATCATTATCACAAACATCATCACCCTCATCACCATAATCATCATCATCAACAACATCATTATCATCCCCATCCCATCAATACTACAACTATCATCTAACTACAACTAACATCAGTACCACATAAATTCCTCGTCAGCGCAATAAACAGAACGTAAGGGAATTGAAACGTTCTTACTATTTATCACAGAAGTAAACAGGTAATATCCCTTGTTAACTTTCAATATTTAAATACGCATTTAAAGGTGATTTCGGTAGCTTTTTTCTGCGCATTTTTCGCGCATCAGTGGAGTTAATTTAAATCATCAAAATGAGAAGTGTCTCGACAGATAATACTATCTAACAAATAATATTATAAATCTGTGACAATTCAGTCACATTTGAATATGCATATACACGGCCTGTACCCGTATAATCCTAACGCAGTGCAGCGGCCCTAACGCAGTGCCAAAATGGCGGACACAGAATGTGCTATTAATTTTCATGTTTTTATCATGTTGTTATATTTGTGTTAAGTATACATTTAAATATTTTATTAGTTATAGTGTCCAGTGGTTTGTGTACTTTATATTTTGTTTGACAATCACTCTTATGATGCTTGAAGTCATAAAAATGTACCCGAAAAAGTCCCCATAAAGAACATTTTTATGTTTCCGGCCTGTTCAATTATCTTAAAATGCATTAGTACCTTACTTGAAAACTATTTTAGTTCAATGAACATCTCTACGACAATGTGTAATCATGTCAAAGTTTAAAGTCGATGTTTACTGCTAAAACATTGTCTTTATTGTGAAGTGGTTATGTGCTTGCGAATAATTCCTGACTGATGTAGGAAACCGTGATGGATAAGTGCGAACGTATAAAGGATAATTACCTAACAAACTGAAAAAATAAGATATCTGTTCGTCCTGTATATATTAAATTATTTCTGTTAGTGTTATTAATGTGCTTGTTCAATATTTCCTCTAAACTGTATGAAGACGTATCACAATATACACACTTAAACGATGGACGTACACATATATTCACAAGAGGGTCACTATGAATGCGTTCTATGCTTTTATATTTTTAAGGTTGTTCCACTTTCATTATTTTGAGCTATATATACAACATCGTCGTTAATAATAATTGATTTTTTTCTGTCTTTGCAAATCGTTTGGCACTCTATCAGGATAGAATTTCGAGCGATACCCATACTTCCAACAGGATATTCGTCCAGCAAAAGCGCGCGATTTTCAACACAGGTTTTCATGGTTAAGTTTTATATGTAAATACACGTTAAAATTGTCACTGGTGAACGAGCAAATTATACAATACGATTGGAATGAAAATAGAAATATATAGAGGTCCATTATAGTCGTTCAGCATACATGAATATTCATTCATTTATATAGAATATTAGTCGGTTAGGTGTTAATTCGTCAGGTTTTAGACGTTGGTTTGGTTTTAATCCGTTCTAGTATACATTGCGTTCGGTTATTATCAACTAGACTTAAACCGGACTTAATGCATGTGCGATAAGTGTCATCCCGGATTAGCCTGTGCAGTTCGCACAGGCTAATCCGGGACGACACTTTCCGCCTAAAGTGGATTTATGGTTAGAAGACACGTCATTGAAACAGAAAATACCATACAAGCGGAAAGTGCCGTCCCGGATTAGCCTGTGCAGTTCGCACAGGCTAATCCGGGACGACACTTTCCGCCTAAAGTGGATTTATGGTTAGAAGACACGTCATTGAAACAGAAAATACCATACAAGCAGAAAGTGCCGTCCCGGATTAGCCTGTGCGGACTGCACAGGCTAATCCGGGATGACACTTATCGCACATGCATTAAGTCCGGTTTTCCACGACGCGCCACAAATTAGGTTTTTATCCATTTTCTCGCAGTCTGCACATTTGAACGAGTATTGTGTCCATATCCAATGAGATAACAACCCAGTGTAAACGGGGTTTTGAAACAGTATATGTTTGCTTCCAAACAGCGAAATAATATGGCAATTTAAAGCATCTAAGTATTTTTCAAGATATTTTATAAATATTTTAATTGGATGTTTGGCCTTGTTCCTCAGCATTCCTTCGTACAACCCAATAATTGCTAGATGTAACATTAGGTATATTCAATGTATTTCTTATTTGATCAATGGCGACGGATATTACAACCAAAACATACCTGAACATAAGAAAAATATGCATACAACAAAGTAGCCCCGACTTTCCATCCGCCATTTTGGCACTGCGTTAGGGTCGCTGCACTGAGTTAGGTTTATCCAGGTACAGGCCGCGATGTAGATTGTATTTTAATAATTATCTAACTTGAATAAATACAGACAAATAATAGTCGACGAGTACAGGAAGCATATTGTGATTTGTAAATAATATACATGTATTTTCTTGTAGAAAATAGACGCCAGTCCGACTCTGTTTTATATCATATCCAAGGCACGGTGAAGACAAATCACCAAGTCAGCTCAAAATGAAATTGGCGAATCGTAGTTCTGATTGTCAAATGTGTTAAAGAACAAAATGATTCTTAAAACCAGCTATATTGATGCATACTCGCAAGTTGCATGAATACTATATAATGTGAAAACACCGTTAACCATTTACGCCGCAAACGGTTTCTAGCTGAGGTCCATGAAGTTGGCTGGGTATTGGGTATTCAATATACCTAGCTGGGTATTGGGTATTCAATATACCTAGCTGGGTATTGGGTATTCAATATATTGCTAGCCTCCAATACCCAGCTCGGTATTGGGTATTAATTATATAGCCAGCCTCCAATACCCAGCTGGGTATTGGGTATTCAAAATATACCGAATATCGAGCCAGGGCTGAATACCTAGCTGTGTATTGGGTATTCGCGAAATACATGATGGCGAATATCTCGCCAGCCTCCAATACCCAGCTCGGTATTCGGTATTCAAAATATACCGAATATCGAGCCAGGCATGAATACCTAAGTGGGTATCGGGTATTCGCGAAATACATAATGGTGAATCTCTAGCCAGCCTCCAATACCCAGCTCGGTATTGGGTATTCAAAATATACCGAATATCGAGCCAGGGATGAATACCTAGCTGGGTATTGGGTGCTCGCTAGATATTCGCCATCATGTATTTCGCGAATACCCAATACCCAACTAGGTATTCATTCATGGCTCGATATTCGGTGTATTTTGAATCCCCAATACCGAGCTGGGTATTGGAGGCTGGTTAGATATCGAATACTTAATACCCAATACCCATTACCTAGCCAACTTCATGCACCTTTCTAGCTGAATATATTCAGGAACACCAAGATAGTCGTGATTGAAATATAACAAAAAGTTCCCACTTATAAAAACCACACAGACCACTATCCGAAACATAATCTTAAACAAGAACTTTCACAGGACTTGCGAAGTTTTCAGTTGGTACACATTTTGGAAAATGGTAGGGAAATAATTGTATTGAAAAACAAAGCTGAGTTATGGCAATTATTTAATGAATTTATTCCAAGTTTCAATTGAAATGAAGAAATAATAAGACTTTGGCACACAATTTGTAACTCCAGAATCTATCTGAAAAATGGTATTTCCTCTGTCAAAATACAACACAAAAGTTGTGTGGATTATTGCACCTGAGGCTGGAGTTGATTACAAAGATGTTTTCCAAGTTTCAAGAGAATAACTTGTGTAGTTATAAGATATTTTGAATACAAAATTTACACTGAAAATCTATGTGAAAAGTGGGCATAACTCTTTAAAAATACAAAACAGGGTTAGGTGGATTGTGGCACTTGATGCTGCAGTTAATGACACAGCAATATTCAAAGTTTCAAGTCAATAACCTTTCAAGTTAATAAGTTAAAAAACGTTTGAAAAAAAGACATAACTTTAAAATTATATGTGAAAAGGGACATAACTATGCCAAAATACAAACGTATTTATGGGGAATGCTGCACCTGATGCCGGAGTAGATGGCAAAGGTATATTCCAAGTGTCAAGTGAATACCCTATGATGTTTGGAAGTTACAAGACATTTGAATACAAACTTAGGCCGAAAATCTATGTTAAAAAGGGCTTAACTGTGTCCAAATACAAAACTGAGTTATTGTAAATATTAAAAATTGCACTAGATTCTATAGTTGATGACAAAGGTACATTCCAAGTTTCAAGTGAATAACTTGTGTAGTTTTTAAGTTCTAAGACTTTTGAATATAAACTTAAACCAGAAAATCTATCTGAAAAGGGGTATAACTCTGCCAAAATACAAAACTGAGTTATGGGGAATGTGGCACCTGATACTGGAGTTGATGAGTTATGGGGAATGTGGCACCTGATACTGGAGTTGATGACAAAGGTATTTTCCAAGTTTCAAGAGAATAAAGTTACTAGACCTTTGAATATAAACTTTAACCAAGATCAGACTCGGATGCCGACGCTAAAGCTGGTGCGAGTAGGAAAGGTCACCTATTCGTCGAACAGTCGAGCTAAAAACTGTTTAATTCTTTATTAATGGTAGTAATAAGTTTGACCCAACAAAAAATTATAAGAGGTCCTAGCTGCCTCAAGGCCTCTACGCGGCGAGGTGGTCTGCACAGTTTCTCTTCAGTGAAAGGAACACGAACTGAAACCTCATTTTGGAATCACGGTCAACTTCTACTCTGACCTTTAACGGTTTATTTTATTTTCAAGGTCAAAAACTCATCTGGCCTTTAACGGTTTTTTTTTCAAGGTCAAATACTTCTCTGACCTTACCGGTTTATTTATGTCAAAATACGCCTCTGACCTTTCACGTAGCCTCCCGGACAGTGTATGCTGCACGTCTTCAAGGTCGATATACACGGGTCCATGTAGCCGTCTGTTTTACCATCAGATCCGGAAGTGGCTGCAGTGGTTGCCAATAGCGACGTCGTCGTTTGAAAAGGCGCGTGTGAGATCCGCGACACAGGCGTGGTGCTTACAATGGGCGGGCTAAACGTGGTTGATGTTGGGCCTCTACTTGTCAGTGCTGCAAAATATTCACCATCATAAGTTTTGTTGACCCAAAATGCATATGTTCTGTGTTTTATAACAAATGTATATGTCCAGCTTTTGATATCATTTACCTTATATATAAATGTCCAATATTTGAACTCATATATTCTACCAAGTTCAATCGTGAATCTACATGCGTACAGAAAGGGCAAAATCACAGACCGTGATCTTATAGAAAGCAGTTGTAATTGTTTATTACGTACATTCTTACATAACATTCAATTTTGTCCGGTTACGAAAATTTTGTGTTCACTCTGTCAATACATAGATTTTATCAAAGCTGTTAAGTAAATAATCACGTGAAGTCTTAAGTTGTCCATATGGTTTGTGCAACAATGCAAATAAGCAGCGATACCATTGGAGTGACTAGCGGTAGCGTTGGTAACAGCTGGACGGGCTGTGGACGGGGGCTCGTTACACACGCAGTACTGGCAGCCGTTGGTTCCCAGTTTGTATCCCAGAGTGCACTGGTAGTGGCAGTGGCGCACCGCCGGGTTGCAGGGGTTGTTCAGGAAAATGCCACCGTTCACCATAGCGGTTGTGTAGTAAGAGGCTGTAATACACCAGCGTATGTTCAGGCATATGATGGGAGTTCACGGATGGATATATGGAGAAGTTGTAATTCACTGATGGATATATAGAGATTGGAATTCAGAGATGGATGTATTCAGAAGTTGGAATTCACTCTTGGAAATATAGAGAGGTTTGAATTCATAGATGGAAATATAAAGACGTTGGAATTCACTGATGGATATATAGAAACGTTGGAATTCATAGATGGATATAAAGAGAGGTTGGAATTCACTGATTGATACATAAAGAGATAGAAATACAGTAATGGATATATCGAGAGATGGGAATTCAGAGATGGATATGTAGACAGATGCGAATGTTCAGAGATGGATATATAGAGAAGTTAGAATTCACTGATAGATAAATAAAGACAGGTTGGAATTCATAGACGGACACATAGAGAGGTTGAAATTCTATGATGGATATATAGAGAGGTTGGAATTCATAGATGGATATATAGAGAGGTTGAAATTCACAGATGGATATATAAAGAGATAGTACACAGTAATGGATGTATCGAGAGATGGGAATTCAGAGATGGATAAATAGAGAGTTGGAATTCATTGATGGATATATAGAGAGATGGGAATTCAGAGATGGATGTATAGAGAGTTGGAATTCATTGACGGATATATAGAGAGATTGGAATTCAGGGATGAATATATATAGAGATTGGAATTGAAAGATGAATATATGGAGTGGTTGGAATTCATAGATGGATATATAGAGAGGTTGGAATTCATTGATAGATATATTGAGAGATTGAAAGTCAAGCGATGGATATATAGAGAGATGGGAATTCATAGATGATAAAGATTATATAAAGAGATGTTGGAATTCAGCGATGGATATATAGAAAGAATGGAATACTAGCGATAGATATATAGAGAAGCGGGAATTCAGGGATGGATATAGAGAGAGCTGGGAATTCAGCGAAGGATATATAGAGATGGGAATTCGGAGATGGATATATATAGAGAGATGGGAATTCGGAAATGGATACATAGAGAGAGATGGGAATTTCAGGAATGGATATAAAAGAGGTGGGAATTCAGCTATGGATATATAGAGATGTTGGAATTAATTGACGGATATATAGAGAGAAGGGAATTCAGGCGGTGTATATTATAGAGAGATGGGAATTCAGATATGGATATAAAGATAGATGGGAATTCATAGATGGATATATATATATATATATAGATAGGCTGGAATTCATTGATGGATATATCGAGATAATGGAATTCAGGCGATGTAAATATAGAGAGATGGGAATTCAGAGATGGATATAAAGCGAGGTTGGAATTCATTGATGGATATATAGAGCGATGAAAATTCATAAATGATTATACAGAGAGGTTGGAATTCATTGATGGATATATAGAGAGATGAGAATTCAGGCGATAGATATATAGAGAGATGGGAATTCAGAGATTGATATAAAGAGAGATGGGAATTCATAAACGGATATATAGATAGGTTGGAATTCATTGATGGATATATTGAGAGATGGAAATTCAGGCGATGGATATATAGAGAGATGAGAATTCAGAGATGGATATAAAGACAGGTTGGAATTCATTGATGGATATATAAAGAGAATCGATTTCTGGCGATGGATATATACAGAAGCGGGAATTCAGAGAGGGGTATACATGTATAGAGATGGAAATTCGGAGATGGATACATAGAGAGGTGGGGATTCAGCGATGGATATAAAGAGAAGTTGGAATTCAGAGATGGATATATAGAGAGGTGGGAGTTCAACGATCGATATATAGAGGTGGGAATTATGCAATGGCTAAATAGATGGGTAGGAATTCAGAGATGGATACATAGAAAGATAGGAATTCAGGGATGGATATATAAAGAGGTGGGAATTCAGTGGTGGATATATAGAGAGTTGGGAATTCAGCGATGGATATAAAGAGAGGTGGGAATTCAGAGATGGGTATATAGCGAGGTGGGAATTTAGTCGATGGATATATAGAGATGGGAGTTTGGGAATGTGTATAAAGTGAGATGGGAATTCAGCGACTGAAATATAGAGATATGGGAAATCAGAGATGGATACATAGAGATTGGAATTGAGAGATGGATATAAAGAGAGGTGGGAATTCAGAGATGGATATAACGAGAGGTGGGAATTCAGGCGATGGATATATAGAGATTGGACTTCCGGGATTGATATAAGGAGAAATGGGAATACAGGCGATGGATATATAGAGACATAGGTAAATACAAATGGGATTCGGGGAAAGGTATACAGAGAAATGGAATGGATATATGAGGGATGGATATATAGACAGGTGGGAATTCATTGACGGGTATATATAGAGATGAGAATTTAGGCGATGGATATAGAGAGAGATAGGAGAGATAGGAATTCAGCGATGGATATATATAGAGAGAGAAATGGGAATTCAGGCGCTGGAGAAATAGAGCGATCGGAATTTGGGAATGGATATTTACAAGTGTGGGAATTCAGGCGATGGATATATAGAACGACGGGAATTCAAGGGATGGATATACACCTGTACAGAGTTCTGAGTTTTCAAGGAATGGACATCTAGATTAACGGAAATTCATGTGATTCTTATATAGAGCGATGGGAATTCAGATGATGTATAGAACTATGTTAATTAATTCAATGTATATATAGACAGATCGTTATTAAGACGATAGATATATGGAGTAATAAGTATTCAGGGGGAATAGATATATCGTCCTTTGAAAGCCGCAAGATGTTATCAGCATATATTAAATTCAGGCCCCTCTGGTTTTCTGATATATTGGTGGAATTTTGAGTCGTTGGATATATATAGCGCGGGGAATTCAAGAAGTTGGAAATGGGACTTCAGGTGTCAGAATGGTATATAGATGGATGGTTTGAACATGAATATTGGGGATCGAGTTCACCTTACCTAATCTAATTTCATACACTGCACTTATTTATTAATTGGTGTCAACGTCATTTTTCGGATGTTTTGCAACCTACCTAATGAGTTCGATGTAGTTACGTAATTTGTTGAGCATTCGCAGAGGTAACATCCGGTGGAGAATTGGACGTAACCATTGCTACACTGCAGGAAACACACACTACAGAAGGTACCCATGCCGCCCGCGGTGGAAAATAGGAAACGACGCAGCAGTGAGTGGTGAACACTCTTGCCTGAAACGTACACAGTAAACACAGTGTTAAGGCAACTACAAATGTATTGCTGGCACGCAGACATAATAGGTTATTTACCATTTAGTGTTTTCAGTTATTTGAGACGAAAAACAACGTAAATAAATATAAATAAATATATATATCAAATTAAAAAAACACTATAATATCACTTACATTAAATTAAATTAAGCAACATGGAAGTGTGTACATATATCTAAACAGTTTAATTAGTAATAAGATTTATACCATTACCATTTATAACATTATGTGGATACATATATGTTCCCCCCTTTTAAAAATATCATGTTCGGGAACGATCATCTGATGGTAACCATGTTTGTTTGATGTTTTTCTGATGGATGTGTATCACTTATAAATACGGTGTTAAAATTCTCACATACCGTATTCGAAATAGTTAGATACGTTTAACTTATTAAATAGTAAATGTCTGCGTCTGTATAAACAATTGCTCGTCTCAATATTTCTCTCTATATATCGCATGGAAATTTATGAATGTCTGTAGATTATTTTGATATATGCATGTATGTCTTATTTTAGGATCTGTGGATATGCATGTTACTTGGTTACGTATGATTATATATAGGTTACAGGGAAACGCATGAGTTTCTATAGGTTACTTGGTTATGAATGAGTATCCATAGGTTACAGGGAAACGCATGGGTTTATATAGGTTACTTGGAAACGAATGAGTATTTATAGGTTACAGGGATACGTCGGAGTATCTATCGGTTACTGGGACACGCATGGGTTACTGGGATATGTATGTGTATCTATAGGTTACAGGCAAACCAATGAGTATTTATAGGTTACGTGTGTGTGTATTTCGAAGTTTATGAGGTCCTTCTGTGTCTGAGGCTGCATTATGTGAGGACCCGGAGTGTGTCCCAGCACTCCTACCTAATAATTTACTAGAATTTACTAGAGACTCACGAAAGTTGGGACGAATAATTTTGAATCATAGCTGCAATTTCCAGCTATTTATTTTTCTGAAAGATATTTAATTTTGGTGTGGTCTTGTGCTGTGGGGAGAAACCGGAGTACCCGGAGGAAACCCCACCTGTCCGGTATGGTGACCACCAACCAAACTCACATGCGCCGGGAGTGGGAAGCAAACCCGGGCCGCCTAGGTGAGAAGCGCGTGTACCAACCACTGCGCTAGCCGGACAGCCATTTATAGGTTACTGGGATATGCACGAGTATTTATAGGTTACTGGGATACGCATGAGTAACTACTTGTTACTGGAACATGCATGAGGATCTATAGGTTACTGGGACATGTACAATTATCTATAGGTTAACAGGATACGCATGAGTATCTTTAGGTTACTAGGACATGTATTATTATCTATATGTTACTGGAACATGTATGAGAATCTATAGGTTTCTGGGATACGCATGAGTATCTATCGGTAACAGGGATACGCATGAGTATTTATAGCTTACTGGAACCATGCAAGAGAATCTTTAGGTTACTGGAACATGCATGAACATCTATAGGTTACAGGGATATGTATGAGTATCTATAGGTAATTTGGACATGCATGAGTATCTATAAGTTATTTGGTTATGTATGAGTATCTATAGGTTACTGGGACATGCATGAGTATCTAGAGATTACATGGACATGAATGAGTATCTATAGGTTACAGCGATACACATGAGTATCTATAGGTTACTGGGACATATATGAGTATCTATAGGTAACTTGGAAATGCATGAGCATCTGTAGGTTTCAGGGGTATGTATGAGTATCTATAGGTAACTGGACTATGTATGAATATCTATAGTTTACAGGGATACGTATAAATATCTATAGGTTACAGTGATGCATATGAATATCTATAGGTTCCATGGATACGTATGAGTATCTATAGGTTACTTGGTAATGTATGAGTATATATAGGTAACTGGAACATTCATGAGTAGCTAAAGGTTCCAGGGATACGTATGAGTATCTATAGATTACTTGGTAATGTATGAATATATGTAGGTAACTGGAACATTCATGAATATCTATAGGGTAAAGGGAACTGTATTAGTATCAGTAGGTTACTGAAACATGTATGATTATCTGTAGGTTACTGGAACATGTATGATTATCTATAGGTTACTGCAACATGTATAAGTATCTATAGGTTACTGGAACATGTATGAGTGTCTAGAGGTTACGGAAACATGTATGAGTATCTATAGGTTACTGAAACATGTATAAGTACCTAAAGGTTACTGAAACAAGTATGAGTATCTATAGGTTACTTGGTTATGTATGAGTATCTAAAGGTTACTGGAACATGAATGAACATGTATGAGTATGTATATATTACTTGGACATGTATGAGTATCTAAAGGGTACAGTGTTACTAATGAGTATTTATAGGTTACTTGGACAGGTATGCGTATTTACTGGTTACTTGGACATGTATGAGTATTTATAGGGTACTTGGACAGGTATGAGTATTTATAGGTTACTTGGACAGGTATGAGTATTTATAGGTTACTTGGACAGATATGAGTATTTATAGGTTACTTGGATATGTATGAGTATTTATAGGTTACTTTGGTATGTATGAGTATTTATAGGGTACTTGGACAGGTATGAGTATTTATAGGTTACTTGGACAGGTATGAGTATTTATAGGTTACTTGGACATGTATGAGTATTTATAAGTTACTTGGACAGGTATGAGTATTTATAGGTTATTTGGACATGTATGAGTATTTATAGGTTACTTGGACAGGTATGAGTATTTATAGGTTACTTGGACAGGTATGAGTATTTATAGGTTACTTGGACATGTATGAGTATTTATAAGTTACTTGGACAGGTATGAGTATTTATAGGTTACTTGGACATGTATGAGTATTTATAGGTTACTTGGATATGTACGAGTATTTATAGGTTACTTGGACAGGTATGAGTATTTATAGGTTACTTGGATATGCACGAGTATTTATAAGTTACTTGGATATGTATAAGTATTTATAGGTTACTTGGACATGTATGAGTATGTATAGGTTACTTGGACAGGTATGAGTATTTATAGGTTACTTGGATATGCATGAGTATTTATAAGTTACTTGGATATGTATGAGTGTTTATAGGTTACTTGGACATGTATGAGTATTTATAGGTTACTTGGACAGGTTTGAGTATTTTTTTTTTATAGGTTACTTGGACAGGTATGAGTATGTATAGGTTACTTGGACAGGTATTAGTATGTATAGGTTACTTGGACATGTATGAGTGTTTATAGGTTACTTGCACATGTATGAGTATTTATAGGTTACTTGGACATGTATGAGTATTTACAGGTTACTTGGACATGTATGAGTATTTATAGGTTACTTGGACAGATATGAGTATTTATATGTTACTTGGATATGTACGGTGGGTAGGTAGACAGTAATTGTATACCGAAAAACAAAGAAAACTCTCTGAAATGATGGTATATAAATCAGACACATATTCATTGCCAAAATAAATAAAACAATATAAATAATTGAACCGCAGAACTTATTGCTGATTAATCGACTAATATTTTTGACACTGATTAACAACACTAGTGTTTACGTCATATATCGTGCTTTTTCACCATCGCTAGATTCCCATCACAAGTAAAATTCCTTCAGTCTATTTGGAACAGTACGCACATATCGGTTACCCGTGTATTGTGTACTATCATATAGTACTGCACTTCTGGCTATAGAGATATAGAGATTCTCGTAGTATATGTGTAGCAATTGATTCACAGCGCATTTATAATTTCATCAATGTGCATTGATAAATATATAGTTTACATGTACATATAAACAATAATTGTTTAAAAATAATTATAATATACATAATATATATAATTGCTAAATAAACAATAAATACAACCCGAAGAAATGAACCTGAGTCATAAACTAGTCCGAGACTGCGGTCCTATGACTGACACCACATGTCTGCCAGGAAGCTCAGTGAACGCATCCTACCTGCATCCGTGCGCACTTTCGGCGCCCACAGCCCTGCGCTCAGTGCCATCAGGTAGAGTCCATATCGCAAATATAACATGTTTTACAATTCGTGTAAAGGCTGGGAAATATTTCCAAAAAGAGAGCTTATCTGCGCCGGTGTCCATGGCTGCCATCCCGCTGTCTTCTGCTGGCATCGCGCGTTATCAGGCCAGGTGTAACCAGGTGTAATCTGGTGACGTCACAGCGCTATGACCTCGCGACCAGCCTTCCAGATAGCAGGGACACTCCCTCACCAGAAATCCCTTGTTATAGACATGTACACGTCAACAATAATCTGAAATGTGTGGAACAACGAAATAATTACTTATTATACAATTATATGTCAAGATCTACTAAATGATACAGTGATTAAGCTTAATTGGTACTGTATGATATACTATATAAATAGACTTGTACCGTTTTCTGAACTCTGAAAGTGGTTCCTTCATACGCGCTTGTAAGTCAGATTATGTGTTGCAATACTGATGATTAATTCACCTGCCGTAGGCAAGCACAAGGTCAAAAGGGTACATGTATAGTACATCCAATGACTCCCAATATATTTAACGTACAATGTAAACAACATCACTTCGAAGCTGAATATCAACTGTGTACTGTGTTATTTAACAGTGAATAATACGGTACAAGATAACAAACATGCCCTACTACTGACACCAGTGAATAATACGGTACAAGATAACAAACATGCCCTACTACTGACACCAGTGAATAATACGGTACAAGCTAACAAACATGCCCTACTACTGACACCAGTGACTAATACGGTACAAGATAACAAACATGCCCTACTACTGACACCAGTGAATAATACGGTACAAGCTAACAAACATGCCCTACTACTGACACCAGTGAATAATACGGTACAAGCTAACAAACATGCCCTACTACTGACACCAGTGAATAATACGGTACAAGCTAACAAACATGCCCTACTACTGACACCAGTGAATAATACGGTACAAGATAACAAACATGCCCTACTACTGACACCAGTGACTAATACGGTACAAGATAACAAACATGCCCTACTACTGACACCAGTGAATAATACGGTACAAGATAACAAACATGCCCTACTACTGACACCAGTGAATAATACGGTACAAGCTAACAAACATGCCCTACTACTGACACCAGTGAATAATACGATACAAGATAACAAACATGCCCTACTACTGACACCAAGCCAAGCCCCTTTATGGAAATACTATATTATGCAAATGGGAAAAAGTATCTAGTTTTGTACTTAGTACTCCTATAATTTAAATGAATTATAATAAAGAACCCTGCTTGTTGTTTTCATCGGATATGTAATCTCTGCTACAAATGTAACTTTGTAACTTATGAAAATATTATTTCAAACTAAAACGCATATTGTATTTAATAGAAGCTACCTATTTCTTAAATCAATTATATTGGGGAAACTTGACAAGCCTCGACCATAATGTCAACATATTTACCATTACTCACGATAAACATATCACAAAAAATGTTACTGTGACATTTTTAATACATTCGTTTTAATACGTTCGTCTGCCGGTTTGAGGGCACTAGACTGTGAGGGTATACTGAGATGTAGCCACATGTTAGACTTTGGGGTATACTGAGCTATAGCCACATGTTAGACTGTGAGGCAATACTGAGCTATAGCCATATGTTAGACTGTGAGGGAATACAGAGCTATAGCCACATGGTAGACGGTGAACGTATACTGAGATGTAGCCACATGTTGGACTGTGGGGGTATACTGAGCTATAGCCACATGTTAGGCTGTCGGGGTATACGGAGCTATAGCCACATGTTAGACTGTGAGGGAAAACTGAGTTATAGCCATATGTTAGACTGTGAGGGAATACTGAGCTATAGCCACTTGGTAGACTGTAAGAGTATACTGAGATGTAGCCACGTGCTAGACTGTGGGGGTATACTGAGCTATAGCCACAGGATAGACTGGGAGGGCTTCCTGAGCTATAGCCACATGCTTGGCTGTGAGGGCCTACTGAGCTATCGTCACATGCTAGACTGTGAGACCATGCTAACTATGGCCACGTGCTAGACTGTGGTGGCCTACTGAGCTATAGTCACATGCTAGACTGTGAAAGCACACTAAACTATAGCCACTTGCTAGACTGTGATGGCATGCTGAGAGGTAGCCACATGCTGACTTTGAGGGCTTACTGAGCTATCGCCACATGCTAGTCTGTGAGGGCATACTTAGTTATAGCTACATGCTAGACTGTGAGTACATACTTAGCTATAGCCACACGCCAGACTGTGAGGGTATACTAAGCTATAGCCACATGCTAGACTGTGACGGCATACTGAGCTTTACCAACAAGGAACACTGATAGTGAATACTAAGATATAGCCACATACAAGACTGAGACGGTATACTGAGACTGTGAGGGCATTCTTAGCTACAGCCACGCCACACTGTGAGGGTATAATAACCTGTAGCCACACGCTGGACTGTAAGGGCATTCACAAGTATAACCACATGCCAGACTGTGAGGGTATACTAAGCTCTATCCACGTGCTAGACTGTGTGGGTATAGTGACCTATAGCCACATGCTAGGCTTTGAGGATATATTTGAGCCATAGTAATGTGATAGACTGTGAAAGTATACTGAGCTATAGCTACATGGTAGCCTGAGAGGGAATACTAAGATATAGCCACATGCTAGACTGAGACGCTGTACTGAGCTAAAGCCAAATGCTAGACTGTAAGGGCATACTGAGCTATAGTCACTTGCTAGACTGAGACAGTATACTGAGCTTTAGTCACATGCTAGAATGTGAGGGCATACTGAATGCTTGACGGTGACAGTACACTGCGGTATAGCCACATGCTACACTTTGAGGGTATACTTTAGCTATAGTAACGTGCTAGACTGTGAAAGTATACTGAGCTATAGCCAGATGGTAGCCCGAGAGAGAATACTTATAAAGATATAGCCACATGCTCGACTGAGACTGTATACTGAGCTATAGCCACATACTATACTAAGATATTGTCACATGCTAGACTGAGACAGTATACTTAGCTATAGTCACAAGCTAGAGTTTGAGGGCATAGTGAGCTATAGCCACATGCTATACTAAGACAGTATACTGAGCTCTAGCCATATGCTAGACTGAGACGGTGTACTGAGCTAAAGCCACATGATAGACTGTACGAGCATAGTGAGCTATAGCCACATGCTAGACTGAGACGGTATACTGAGCTATAGCCACATACTAGACTGAGATATAGTCACATGCTAGACTGAGACAGTATACTTAGCTATAGTCACACGCTAGAATGTGAGGGCATAGTGAGCTATAGCCATATGCTAGACTGTGACAGAATACTGAGCAATAGCCACATGCTAGAATGTGAGGGCATACTGAGCTATAGCCACCAACTAGACTGTAAGGGCATACTGAGCTATAGCCATATGCTAGACTCAGTAGACTGAGACAGTATACTGAGGTATAGCCAAATGCTAGAATGTGAAGCATTCTGAGCTAAAGCCACATGCTAGACTGTAAGGGCATACTAGGCTATAGCCATATGCTAGACTGAGACAGTATACTGAGCTATAGCCACATGCTAGAATGTGAGGGCATACTGAGCTATAGCCACATGTTAGACTGTGAGGGTAATTTGAGCTATAGCCACATGCTAGACTGTGAGGGCATACTAAACTATAGCCACATGCCAGACTGTGAGGGCACACAAGGGTATAGCTAGAAGCTAGATTGAGAGGGTATACTGGGATCTGAACCAAATACTTGGAGAGCAATTATTCGCAATAGAAAATCAAAATGTCAACGCACATTTCTGTGTTTCGAATGCTAGCTTCCTGTGTGTATGTGTGCAGATCTCAAACGCTACTGTTATACAAGTACGATTTTATTTCGTTTTTAAATTTTCATCAAGACAATATGTTTCAATAATGAAATTAAAACTAAAGCGAACATACATATGTGACTGTTTCATGGTAAACTACATATTATAGATTAATTGTCAGGGGTAACCTTCGTGTATTTGTCGATATGAAGTGTACCTCTTCTCTGCTTCTTCTAAATCATCTATATATACAAAAGAAGAATGAATACTCTTTTCGACGATTAATGAGTCAACGCAATGCTAATAAATATATGATATGAGTTTCCACATGTATAACAGACACAGTTACAATACGACGTAACATAAACATTTGCGCTAATGCATATCACAATGTCGGGTGTGGTGTGGTCAGTCATGAATCGTTACGAATACTAGTACCTCATACGCCACAACAAATTGGACATCGAAATATTCAGAACCGCTTTTGTTTTTAATCTGGTGTGGGCAACTTTTCCATGGTGTCATATATGTTATACAATGCCATAATAGTAATTGTCCAATGAGATATCCATGTCTGACTGGAGGTGGCGGTCACGTGGCAGTACATTTACACTGGCATCGATCGTCGTCACAGTACGTACTATACATAAACACAACGCAGTTCCTTCGGCACCACTCGTTCATTCCCGTCACCGTTTCCCAGCCAATATGTGCACCACAAACCACTCTTGCCGGAATTCGGCAATTTCCGTAAGGACCCGGTCCGAAAGCTTCCAGATATTTCATATACGGCAACCCTGTACTCAAACCTTCAGCATGTGGTTCTCCAACAGCTTTCTCGATGTCAATAGGCACAACTGTTACTCCATGTTCAAACAGCCCAGACTTTATCTCCTTGGCAAAAATCTCAGTGCCGGCGTCTCTCACGACGACGGTCGGCGTGTCGGCCTTCCCGGCAGCGCCGGACTCAAGTGTCGGGTCCAAGATGCCCAGCAACTCAAACCCGTTGTGGATCCCCGTATCACGATTAAAATTGCCGTTTGCAATGTCTGGCAGTGCCCCCTCCAACACGTCTCCCCTATGCATCGACTGTGATCCGTTACCACTGCCTGCGCCCTTTGGTACTGAGAACACCCCCACCGGAAGTCCATCAAGGTTATCTCTAATTGTCCGAACTAGTTGTTCAATGTTATCTACACTGGACTGACCAAGGGCACTTATCTGTCCCTGTGGCCGCACGCTACCTGTCGACGTGTGAAAGATTTCTCTTTCCAGGTGGCGAGTTCTTGCGAACTCAACACCTTCTATGGAATACTGGGGCGGTGATAAATCCACAACAACTTTGGACTTGTTGAAAGATGGGTGAATGGCGGATGTAAGAGTAAAGTCGTGTTTTGGTGAAGGTTGCACTGAGTCCAAACTGTCAGTCGGCACTTCAATCAATCGGAACGAAACGGCATCGTTGAAATCGTTTCCTTTAACAACAATGTCAACACCAGTGTTTATGTTCTTATCTTTGGTGATTCCTTCTAAGGTATCTTTGTTGTTCGTAAATTCCTTTTCAGTGGAAACTGGATTCCATTGAACTATTTGCACAAAAGGACCGATTCTTTGTTTAACTGTTATATCCTTATCATTATACGGAACTGTATTAGTAACCACATGCCTCCCAGCAGCCTGGAGGACACTGCCTGCACGTGCAGTATCGTGCGGTGACCCCACTGTTACAGGCGGCAGAGAGGACTCTATCCAGGGTGTACCTGTACTCCAGACTTCCAGCTCGCTACCGGCTCCATCGCTGTGCATGAGGCGAACATACTCCGGCTGATGACGTAACATGTGCGCGTTCAGCGTTAGAGGGTAGCTGTGATATCCGGTGTAGAGCTTGCGATATCGGGCCGACTTGCCGGACGTCCAAGGTATCGGCTGAAATGTCGGGGACAACCAGGGATCTGTAGGGACCAGAGCCGCCAGCGGGAAGGAGAAGAACTGGGTCTGAAACAGGCAATAGACACTTATTAGTTAACAAACCTACCAGCTTCTACTCACCAGATCACGTTTTCATATTTAGGTTCACTGATAGTAAAATAGTGGCAATTTAAAATCAGAATGTATTGTACCGTATATTGCTCTTGTTTGTTATGGCATGACAGAAAAAATAATGATACATTATATAAATAACACATAGCCGAAAGGGTGATTATTAAAATAAAATAAAATAAAGTGATTATTGTTATTAGTAGTAGTAGTAGTAGTATATTATATTATATTATATTGTATTGTATTATATTATATTATATTATATTATATTATATTATATTATATTATATTATATTATATTATATTATATTATATTATATTATATTATATTATATTATATTATATTATATTATATTATATTATATTATATTATATTATATTATATTACATATTCGTTCATGCCATAACAAACAAGTCTATATCTCCATCAGACATTATGATATGATTATAACTTCTATCTTGTGTTTATGAATATTCTGAAAGTTTTCTACCTTTTCAAAAAATGATTATTTAATGACCTTTACATATTGAACGCTCTATACGCTCTATCTAAACTATCTAATAATACTCATGAAAATATGTTAACATACTCCGCGTTTTCTTTTGAGAAATTCGTGGTGGTGTTCTAGTTATAAGAAACGCATTAAGGACAAAGGAATACATTTAACGAGCAAAATCTGGATCAAAAATCCAGTTAAAAAGGCCCCTGTGAATCGACTATCGACTATTGTATACCGGGTTCTTGTCATTCTCCACCGAGTGCAGGTACATTGGTTAAGTAAATGGTTAAGAAGCGTGTCCTGTACTTACATCGGAATACGTTGTTTTGAGTCCGCGACTACCGTAGTTACTCAGCCTGTAATAGCCCGTCCCCTGCACCGGGGCCTTCCGCAGCGCATGCGCCAAGAATACACTTAACGCCAACACATGTACCGAGTCCATAGTGACACCTGAAAATCATATTTTATATTACTATTTTGAAATTCCTGGGATCCCAATTGCATGTTTATTGCGCGAAATGTCGTTGCAAACTCTGGTGATAACGCGTCACGGGCAGTTAGGACATTTTCTGTTGTTGTTTTTGTTGTTGTTGTTTTTTGATTTTTTTTGTATACAAATTAGAGAGTCAATATGTGTATATATTATACTAATTTCTATACTAACTATGTCCAACATAAGAAATTAAGATATGTTTCTCACTTTCTGTACGAGTTTTAGTCGAGGGTTGAAGACCAGAATGTTTTGTAATTCTTTTTGGCACCCAGCGTTATTTGTTCCTCATTGTAACCGATTTAGTATGTGTGTTGCTTATTGTTAACAACTGAGTAAAACTCGTTGTCACTCATTACATTTTAAAGAAAGATTAAGTCTGGAGGGATTTTCGTTTAGAGGATCGCAAAGTGAAACGTTTTGTTAAATTATTTTCAATTCCAGCCACCGTGGATGAAAATTAACCCTGCGGAAATATTGTATTCAACCAGTAATAAGTATGTGTATGTAAGGTACGATTGTATGTCAGACACACGCTAATTAAAGAATAGTAAAATTGTTTTCAATACTTTAAAAATATACTTTAATACTTTAACATAGTTTTTATCTAAAATATTCTACCGAAATCTTTAGACCGATAATTTATATTATCTTTTTGGTATATACTAAAGCACGGCAAAACATGGACACTTTATATGCACGGGTAATGGATCTTGCATGTTGGATTTTGCGTGGGTCATAAGTCAATCCTATATATATATATATACCATCATTGCGTATCCAATTTGTGTGTCTCGTGCCTACTGAACGCTAATTATAAAATAATTGATTGGTTTTTATATGTTCAACAGACAATCGGGCCGATGGATCGCTTCGAACGCCCGGTGGAATGACATGTTGACATGTGGTGATTGTGTACTGCTATCAACCCGGGATCATCAAGCCGCAGTAAAGCGCGTTGCTAAGGAAGTGACGTCAACGTCGTTGGTGGACACCATGGACACGTCAGTGGTCAGTGTTAGTGAATCACACTATTGCACTCAGTCTGTGAGATGTGAGGTACATGTGTATGACTAACCAACAGTCTGTGAGATGTGTGGTACATGTGTATGACTAACAAACAGTGTGTGAGATGTGTGGTACATGTGTATGACTAACCAACAGTCTGTGAGATGTGTGGTACATGTGTATGACTAACCAACAGTCTGTGAGATGTGTGGTACATGTGTATGACTAACCAACAGTCTGTGAGATGTGTGGTACATGTGTATGACTAACCAACAGTCTGTGAGATGTGTGGTACATGTGTATGACTAACCAACAGTCTGTGAGATGTGTGGTACATGTGTATGACTAACCAACAGTCTGTGAGATGTGTGGTACATGTGTATGACTAACCAACAGTCTGTGAGATGTGTGGTACACGTGTATGACTAACCAACAGTCTGTGAGATGTGTGGTACACGTGTATGACTACCCAACAGTCTGTGAGATGTGTGGTACATGTGTATGACTAACCAACAGTCTGTGAGATGTGTGGTACATGTGTATGACTAACCAACAGTCTGTGAGATGTGTGGTACATGTGTATGACTAACCAACAGTCTGTGAGATGTGTGGTACATGTGTATGACTAACCAACAGTCTGTGAGATGTGTGGTACATGTGTATGACTAACCAACAGTCTGTGAGATGTGTGGTACATGTGTATGACTAACCAACAGTCTGTGAGATGTGTGGTACATGTGTATGGCTAACCAACAGTCTGTGAGATGTGTGGTACATGTGTATGACTAACCAAACTTGCCAACTGGTCAGGTAGTGGTATTATATATAGTTTTTAAAGTTTAAATAGTTTCAAATGTGCATGGTTCATAAAATTACAATTTTATCCACGCAACAGAGATTTCAATATGATACAACATTCCGTATGTATTAATGTCAGATTAATGAAAAATCGTGAAGTAAAATTCATAAAATTATAAGGCGTTTCTTACCCGAAACGATTTATCACGTGAAATATTTGTACTTACATTCTGTTGTTACTATGTTGTCGTTTTTTTCTTGATATTTTGAAAACACGTATTTTCTTTCCCAAAGTTAAGAGTGCACGATATTTTAATTGTAATTACCTATTCGCAGATTGGGAAATTGACACTTTCAACAGTTTGTCACAGATACGAAAAAAAGTACAAATAAGCAAAAAAAAGCACTCCTGATATGGCACCCGGCGCCCATCCCCCCCCCCCACCCCCTCCCCCCTAAAACTGCCGGACCGTACATATTATGGGCATTTATAAAACGGTAAAAACTGGATAAAATATGCTTCTTTTTTTTCGATCGCTTCGCTCGCTCAGTTTTTTACAAGATACTCATTAACTTCAGTAAAACATACCCGGCCTAGCCCGATCCCTACGATTTACCAAAGCACCGGCGCAAAAGTTCAGCAACTAACGATAAACTATACACAATGGGTATGTTTAATTTTATTTGTGGCTGATATTGTTTTCTTTCATAAATTCATATATTATATAAAGATGTCAGATGCAATACAGGGTACCACATAAACATATGGTTAGATAATAAGCATATGGTTGAGTGCAGGATGCATATAGTTTGTAGAATACAGTTTAAATGATATGTGTTGGTATCAATTTAAATGTATATATGTAAGAAATAAGAAAAAATACAGTTTGGGCACTACTTTGTCTTAGTGGTTCCCAACTTTTGGCCCATGTATTCATGCACAAAATGGCAGCCCCCATGCCTGTCAAAACCGGTGTTTTTATTCTTAGGTAAATATTTTGAGTTACAACGTATAGACATTTTTTGGCATGCTATTTTTTCAAAAGGTTGTGGCCTTATCTTATCAACAATGTATGGTGATATATTGGAAAGTAGCTTGGCATGGTGATAATTGAGATCAAACTTTGAATATTTTATATGTAACAAAGAAGGAATTTATTTGCGCATGTGTTACCTTAAAGACGTTCGCAACAAAAAGAAAATAATTGGGTTAATTTCTCCTTTTGCTTCATTTTATCTTTATTGTATATAGGTTACAATATACTAATTTCATCTCTAATGTCCATTCAAAATAAATTAATAAAGCATATTTACTAATCAAAAACACACTTACGCAATGTATTTCCAAACAAATTAGTTCATAAATGATCCTTTAAATATCTCCATTCTATTGATACGTTGTTTATGTATGTTAATTCGAAACTGAAAAACGGCTACACCACGGTGTATATGGTCACCGTACACTGATGTAATACAACTACGTTACTTTTATAACGAATGGATGGGCACCGCATACTTATGAACAAAAAAGAACAGAGTGCAGTGCAAGAAATTGTTAATTTCTCTGGATTTTCATCATTATATGACAATAATTTTTGTTCTACGGAACACGGTGGATATCGCTACTAAATATTCTTACAACATATTTTCCTAAAATTCGTCCCTCGTCATAGACGAAGTGAAAAACTGTCCATGCCTTTTATTCATGAAGTGAATTTTCAGATATATATTCAGATTTCTATTCCATTTTGGCTACAATTCGTGTGATAGAAGCTCATTTAAGTGTCTGTGATCTTATCACTGTGTTTTTGTCGAAAAAAATACGTTTGGAACTATAAACTTTATATTGAAACATTAGGTTTAAATGCGAATTGTGCATATCATTCAATACATTCGAAACGTCTTTAAACCAGTTTTTTCTCTATAAATAGTTTTGTTCCCAAATATCTATATCGAAACACCTTTTGTTCAATGCTCCATTAGCAATCACACCGAATTTCATATTGTTTTACACATTGATAAGAAAGATATAACGTAATAAAGAAGCGGGGTGTCCACAACGTTGGCTCCAATTCGTGGCGATTTCATATTTTTTTCCGACACCATTATGTAAACGAAATTGACACAAAGTCGGCATCACTTGCCTTATTAGTTCACAACGCAATCATTCGAGAACCTTGCACAATATTTCGTGCGAGAACAATGTTCGTATGTCTGGCCGTTAGTTCGTTTCGATGAAAAAAAACAACAATAGGGCATAGCACAGCAGAAAATTGATGAGCATGACTTAACGTGCGAGTTAGTTAATGACATTCACTTCGAAAAAAGACCATTACACCTCGTAAATAAAATAATGCAACTATTAATCGATGCGTGTATGTTAGAATTTAGCCCGCTTCGGATTTTATATGTTTAAAGTTGTTCCTGAGATGTTAGATACGCATTTAGTGGATAAGGACAATTTACTGACATCAAACAAGGAAAATTTACTGACATCAAACAAGGACAATTTACTGACATCAAACAAGGACAATTTACTGCCAAAACAGGTGCATGACATACAGATGTCATTTGAACATACGGCGAAGTATTAATGTAAAACAAAGTGAAACAAAGTGCATTTGATGATGATGATGATTACGATGACGTGCACATATTTATTATATATCGTTGATACGGATCTGTAGCTGATCAATGCAGACCCACCGACACTATAAAGGGGTTATAACGCACGATCAGAACTTTACGCCCCCCCCCCCAGCCGAAAGCCTGGAACCGCCCCTGACAAATATAGTGTGAAATATTACTCAAGTCCGTCTTGCCAAGTGGTTGGTGTATCTAACTTTTTATCCCGATGTTAGAGGTTCGAGCGAAGGAACCACTTTTTATTTAATATTTTTCTTGATTTTCTTGATTTTAAATGTAAGATGATTAGTCCATAACTATGTTTTACTGTTTGTCGGACATCTGTGAATCAGTTCCGTACACGAAGTTAGCTTGGCCAAAAGTTAGAGACTTTGACTCTTAATCACGAGGTCCAAGGCCCGAAAGCCGGCGCCTGCATGACACCCTGCAATCGTTTATGTTAACGTAATTATCGCTGATTTTATTTTTTTACAGGTTCATACGTTTCGGTTGTTGCAATAAGGATCGTTCATCTATTTTTAATTCATTAAAATAGGTTAATGTGCTTCAAGTGTTCAGATAACCTGTATTTCATGTGAGCAATATTTTAGTGTTTGTTAAGCGCTATAGGACTAAATAAAACTATGAGATATTCAGTCATTTTTTTAAAACGAATATTTGACAACTGAAACAGAAAAAGTGGCCATAATTAGAAGTTAGTGAGAAAATATAACGGAATTAATATATGTAATATAAGTACCAAAAAGGCGATCCTACTAACTTGTACGAGGATTAGGTCAACCATCGCATGTACATGTATATAGATTAATACAGCACTATATATACTAGTTTCTTAACGTTATACAGGTAAATCACGTGTACTGCCTTGTTTTACAGTGAAAATGAAGGAAAATGTATATGCATTGTATACTGTTTATATATTTTGTTAATGTTCATATTATGATTGTTATGTATGCGTTGTTTAAATTAAAAAAACACGAAACAATCTAGCCAAACTCACAGAAAGCGCTAAAATGATCCGTTCAATAGGCGTTTTTTAATTAAAAAATGATTGTAATGAGAAACCGATCGCTTACCTTATTTATTGAACATATTCCTGCCGACAGACCTCAATCCATCAGTGTATGAAGTGAGTCAATTGGAAAATAATAACGTCGCAACGTAAAAAGGCCGCACCGACGTAAAAACGTCAGATCGCTCGCTGCAAGGTCGCATATATCGCTGACAGCTGCGCGAGGATAATTACCGTGTGGTGGTTGTTAATTAATCACCCATAATTCAATACGATCGTCCCACGATCTGTGATTCACACACAGGCTCGGTCGGCAGAATACGCTTGTCTGTTAACGTAATCATCATACAGGTCTTATTAACTACCGTAACTGTGAACTAACGTGACATGCAGACCAGTACATAACGGTACCTAAGTGACGCAAGTGAGCGAATTGTCTGCTGCAAACAGACAGGAAGGGAGACTACGATTGATATGTACTAACGATGATGTTGATGACGATGATGATGATGGTGGTGGATTATGGCGGTGGTGGTAGTGATGATGATGGTGATGATGATGACGATGATGAATGGGCATGACATATTACTGTCTCATCGGAAGCTTTAAATACAAAAAAGTTTGTAAGTTACTTCAACTTAAGATTAATCAATGACAAAGTTGAAATTTGCAAGAAAAGTTTTGAATATCGCTGGAATTCCGCTGTTGTAATTCAAGTGAAAGTAGGTCAAGTTCAGTCTAGGTCTAGTTGAGTAGTGATAGCAAATATACATTTGGTATAATAACATTGACACATCATCAGTATATTGGTATTGCTTATGCTGCGCAAGAATACCTTTTAAACGTGGTCATGTTTATGCGTTGAAAATCCCCGTAAAAACGAACCCGATCACGTGTCTGCGGCGAGTGCATATAATTATGCGGCGTTACACATTACGACAATTTGGTCCAAAACTATACGTATCTCGAACAAAAAGCTATACTGGACCCATGGCAGTGAAAGCAGCGACACACTTTGGAAGTTGTCATGCTTTCAGTATGTCTTAGAACCAGATCATTCAAGAGACATCACTACGGCATATCTGCTGCATGAAGGACATACATAAATGGGATGGTTGCCTCCTCGTGATAACTAAGTGTATGTCCTTGCGGCACATTTGTCTCTCATCAGCGCCATATTTTTGTGTATGTCCTTGCGGCACATTTGTCTCTCATCAGCGCCATATTTTTGTGTATGTCCTTGCGGCACATTGGTCTCTGATCAGCGCCATATTTTTGTGTATGTCCTTGCGGCACATTTGTCTCTCATCAGCGCCATATTTTTGTGTATGTCCTTGCGGCACATTTGTCTCTCATCAGCGCCATATTTTTGTGTATGTCATTGCGGCACATTGGTCTCTGATCAGCGCCATATGTTTGTGTATGTCCTTGCGGCACATTTGTCTCTCATCAGCGCCATATTTTTGTGTATGTCCTTGCGGCACATTTGTCTCTCAACAGCGCCATATTTTTGTGTATGTCCTTGCGGCACATTTGTCTCTTATCAGAACAGAACAGAACAACACGTTTATTTTCACCCAAGTATATACATATACAATAAGGGCAATATAACAAAGCTAACTATTTAATGAGTTATTGACTTCCAATAATTCTTTCGTTCGATAAAGCGTTATAATGATCGATATATAAGGGGGGTATTTACAATAACAAGTGATAATACTAATACAAATACTAAAACTAATACTACTAATAATAATAATGAAAATAATAATAATAATATTGTTATCAACATAACATCATAGTAATTGTACAAAAATTCAAATTGTTAGTTTTTCCTCGGGGTTGAGATCATAGGGAATGACTGCTAGTGATTAGCGTCGGTAGTTATAGTGGTTTCGGTGAACACAAGCGCCATATTTTTCACGCATCGCTATGTTCTCACCTTTGAAGAATAGGATCTCATTCCTCGAAGATTGTGATCTCATTATTCACATAAAACAGTCTCATTTTTCACATTTTCTGTGACGTGTGTGATCGCAAACGGTTTCAGATATGCGTTGAAATAATACAACACAGTATTATTTTTCACATTTTTTGTAACGTTTGTGATCGCATCCGGTTGCTGGTATGCGTTGAAATCATATTCTCTACATGGCATTTGTTACATCATAGTTATTGTTCGCACATTTATGCTCCCGGAAGACAATTTGGGTGTATATAGTAATCGCCCAGTCCGCGAGACACTCCTCACCTTGAACTGTTTGTCCATCAGTGCTTGCATCCACCCTTCCATCTGTCCGTCAATCTATCTCTCCCATGTCCTAATTAGAAGATAAAAATGCATACATGCGTCCAGTCGTCCGTCTGTACATACGTTCTAATTAACATGCCTACATGCGTCTATCCGTAGGAAAATGTTTACCTTAACGAGTATACTTTAACGATTAGACCTAAGTTTATATGTGAAATTCAACGATTCATTTGCTAAAAGGTAGAATGAGAAGCAATACACACTGTTTCTCATATCAATGTAAGTGTTCATTCTAACATCACACGCACAAAGTTTTCAAAATTCACCGTCATTAAACTACTAGTACCAATAAACAACCCGACAAAAGTTCCGAAGCTGTAAAATACTAGCCTAGTTCGCATTGAAATGGCAGAAAATGTGGTCAGGTCATGCTAGAATTTAAATTATTTTCGGATTTTCGTTGTCTATCGGCTAATAAACTGCGATTTGTCGTTCTGATGCGCTCTATTAAACAACTTGGGCTAACGCTGTTATCAGCCGGTAAACAACTCTAAATCGAACATTATTTCTCAAATGACAAGGAAACACACTTTAGGAATGTTATGGTTTAAGTGCTTTACATATGTTTAAACTAAATGTATTTAAGTTTTTACTACGAAGGTTTATGACTACGTGCCCCTGACGAGAGTCAATCGTTTTATCAGGTGGCCTGTAGAGCGTGTCGGGGGCGGGGTCAGCCCGAGGTCGGGGTGCACGTGGTGGTGTTCTCACGGGAGGGATGGGCACTGTCATCAAGCGGGGGAGCGTCGGAATAACGACACCTAGAACAACGGTGTCAACACACAGAACAGCACTGGCAGAGAGAGAGCGGTTGATTTTCTATGAGAAGTGGTTATACTAACAAGAATACATTCTTGAAATAGGTTACGTAACGTCAACATATTGTTGTTGTTTTTTGTTACCTTAATTGTACATAAATAACACCTTCATACATTTGAAACAAAAATAACAAATATCATCGTAGTGTATATATAGGAAAGTAATCCAGACGCACCTTCACTTGACGACCACTCATACCACATTTTACTTCCAACGATTTCGTTTTTACTTCAACAACGCAATGATTTGACAAATTGAATTCTCAACCTCAAAAGAAGGGCATTGTCACAGTTTAGTGGCTACGCCACACGGAGGCGCATCATACTTCCACTTGTCACAGTTCAGTGTGTACGCCACACTTGGGCGTATCCTACTTCCATCTGTCACAGTTCAGTGCGTACGCCACACGGAGGCGCATCATACTTCCACCTGTCACAGCTCAGTGCGTACGCCACACGAAGGCGCATAATACTTCCACTTGTCACAGTTCAGTGCGTACGCCACACTGGGGCGCATCATACTTCCACCTGTCACAGTTTAGTGCGTACGCCACACTGAGGCGCATCATACTTCCACTTGTCACAGTTCAGTGCGTACGCACTGGGGCGCATCCTACTTCCACCTGTCGCAGCTCAGTGCGTACGGCACACTGAGGCGCATATTAATTCCGACTGTCACAGTTCAGTGCGTACGCCACGCGGAGACGCATCCTACTTCCACCTGTCACAGTTCAGTGCGTAAGCCATACGGAGGCGCATCATACTTCCACTTGTCACAGTTCAGTGCCTACGCCACACTGAGGCGAATCATACTTTCACCTATCACAGCTCAGTGCGTACGCCACACTTTGGCGCATATTACTTCCACTTGTCACAGTTCAGTACGTACGCTACACGGAGGCGCAGCATACTTCCACTTGTCACAGTTCAGTGCGTACGCCACACGGAGGCACATCCTACTTCCACCTGTCACAGCTCAGTGTGTGCGCCACACTTGGGCGCATATTACTTCCACCTGGCACAGTTCAGTGCATACGCAACACGGAGGCGCATATTACTTCCACCTGTCACAGTTCAGTGCGTACGCCACACTGGGGCGCATCCTACTTCCACCTGTCACAGTTCAGTGCGTACGCCACACTGGGGTCATCGTACTTCCACCTGTCACGGCTCAGTGCGTACGCCACACGGAGGCGCATCATACTTCCACTTGTCACAGCTCAGTGCGTACGCCACACTGGGGCGCATCCTACTTCCAACTGTCACAGCATAGTGAGTACGCCACACTGGGGCGCATCATACTTCCACCTGTCACAGCTCAGTGCGTACGCCACAGGGAGGCGCATCATACTTCCACTTGTCACAGTTCAGTGCGTTCGCCACACTGGGGCGCATATTACTCCCACCTGTCACAGCTTAGTGCGTACGCCACGCTGGGGCGCATATTAGTTCCACCTGTCACAGTTCAGTGTGTACACCACACGGAAACGCATATTACTTCCACCTGTCACAGCTGAGTGCGTAGGCCACACTGGGGCGCATCCTACTTCCACCTGTCACAGCTCAGTGCGTACGCCACACGGAGGCGCATCATACTTCCACCTGTCACAGTTCAGTGCGCACACCACACGGAGGCGCATATTACTTCCACCTGTCACAGTTCAATGCGTACGCCACACGCAGGCGCAGCATACTTCCATCTGTCACAGCTCAGTGCGTACCCCACACCGGGGCACATTATACTTCCATCTGTCACAGCTCAGTGCGTACGCCACACGGAGGCGCATCATACTTCCACTCGTCACAGTTCAGTGCGTACGCCCCACTTGGGCGCATCATACTTCCACCTGTCACAGCTCAGTGCGTACGCCACACTGGGGCGCATCATACTTCCACCTGTCATAGCTCAGTGCGTACGCCACACTGGGGCGCATCATACTTCCACTTGTCACAGTTCAGAGCGTACGCCACACTGGGGCGCATATTACTTCCACTTATCACATGTCAGTGCGTACGCCACACGGAGGCGCATATTACTTCCACCTGTCACAGTTCAGTGCGTACGCCACACAGAGGCGCATCATACTTCCACCTGTTACAGTTCAGTGCGTACGCCACACGGAGGCGCATCATTCTTCCGCCTGTCACAGCTCAGTGCGTACGCCACACTGGGGCGCATCCTACTTCCACTTGTCACAGTTCAGTGCGTTCGCCACACGAAGGCGCATCATACTTCCACCTGTCACAGCTCAGTGCGTACGCCACACTGGGGCGCATATTACTTCCACTTGTCACAGTTCAGTGCCTACGCCACATTGAGGCTCATCCTACTTCCACTTGTCACAGTTCAGTGCGTTCGCCACACTGGGGTGCATCATACTTCCACTTGTCACAGTTCAGTGCATACGCCACACTGGGGCGCATATTACTTCCACTTGTCACAGCTCAGTGCGTACGCCACACTGGGCGCATATTACTTCCACTTGTCACAGTTCAGTGCGTACGCCACACTGGGGCGCATATTACTTCCACTTGTCACAGTTCATCGCGTATGCCACACTGGGGCGCATATTACTTCCACTTGTCACAGTTCAGTGCGTACGCCACACTGGGGCGCATCATACTTCCACTTGTCACAGTTCAGCGCGTACCCCACACTGGGGCGCATATTACTTCCACCTGTCACAGCTCAGTGCGTACGCCACACGGAGGCGCATCATACTTCCACCTGTCACATTTCAGTGCGTACGCCTCACGGAGGCGCATCATACTTCCACCTGTCACAGTTCAGTGCGTACGTCACAGGATTTCCCGCAGTCCTGTTTCGCTTGTCGGGCCCGACATGCCATCAAAGCAGATAGTCATTTGCCGACATGCTTAAATAATGCCGACACTGCAATGAAGCACGTGACCAGTTCACGCACGTTTTTAATGAGGCATCCGTGACCTTGTGCATGGCAATTTTTGTAGCAATACACGCTTTTTACATGGAGATACAGGCCCGTATTTTATGTCGATTAGGAACCATATTCAAGTATTTAAAAACAACGGTGATTTTTCCGGTTGTCCGCATGTAGTAAAAATGATTTTAATTATTGATTTCTTTTGCATCCGAAAACATTTAATGACATAAAAACAGTGTTTGAAAACACGAGCGGCCATGGCAGAATTTTCAGGCGGAAAAAAACAAGGCTTTTTACCGAATCTGAATACCAAGTATGATTGAAAATTAATAATTCCATAATAAATGCAGCCTAGCATTATGATGTGCACTGCCTCCAAAGGAGTTTGGTCAACACGTTTTTATTCAATTAAAAAAAACCGTGGTAGTTGCGATTTTAGTAGGAGAAATATTTTTTATAGTTTCAATTTTATAAAAGTAAGAATTCCCAAATTAAAGATATTTCAAGAAGAGGTGCTGGTCGAGCAATAGGCTAGGTAGTTTAAGCGATACAGGGCTGTAGATGCGGCCGATTTTGAAGACGTGGAAGTCGGGGTCAAACGGAGAGGCCAATTTCGGGATGGGTGGGTGTAAAGGGTCGGATTGGAACGATCTCGGGGAAGAGGGGGGGGGGGTGCGTCGAGCCGATTTTTGTCGCGGGTGGTGGTGTCCGGGATGCCGACATGCCTTCAAGAAATCCTGCGGGAAACCCTGGCCACACGGAGGCGCATCATACTTCTACCTGTCACAGTTCAGTGCGTACGCCACACTGGGGCGCATCATACTTCCACTTGTCACAGTTCAGTGCGTACGCCACACTGGGGCGCATTATACTTCCACTTGTCACAGTTCAGTGCGTTCGCCACACGGAGGCGCATCATACTTCCACCTGTCACAGCTCAGTGCGTACGCCACACTGGGATGCATATTACTTCCACTTGTCACAGTTCAGTGCGTACGCCACATTGAGGCTCATCATACTTCCACTTGTCACAGCTCAGTGCGTACGCCACACTGGGGCGCATATTCCTTCCACTTGTCACAGCTCAGTGCGTACGCCACACTGGGGCGCATCATACTTCCACTTGTCACAGTTCAGCGCGTACGCCACACTGGGGCGCATATTACTTCCACCTGTCACAGCTCAGTGCGTACGCCACACGGAGGCGCATCATACTTCCACCTGTCACAGTTCAGTGCGTACGCCTCACGGAGGCGCATCATACTTCCACCTGTCACAGTTCAGTGCGTACGTCACAGGATTTCCCGCAGGCCTGTTTCGCTTGTCGGGCCCGACATGCCATCAAAGCAGATAGTCATTTGCCGACATGCTTAAATAACGCCGACATGCTTTAATTTTCAAAGCGACAACCCTTAATCCCTTTATCTATTACACCGATCTTTAATCACAGGGCCATAAACGAACGCCGAATTGATTGATAAGGTCTAACTTCCAACAGTGTTATTGACAAGTGACTGAACTGTGCAGTGCCTCCCACAACGACCTCATTAACCAATCAAATACGGGTATTTTTAAGGCGGAGTTTATACCTTACTAACAACTAACAACTTGTTTTACAACAAATACTATCGTTGACGGGAAATGTGAACAGGCATTTTAAAACATTTCATTATTATATTTAACGTTTTATTTTATCCCGGTAATTTCTTATTAATTTCACAAATCGACAATCAAAATTATGGAAACGAACAATATGATATAGCGCCTCATTTCAACACACATTCCATGCAACGTTATGGGATTAGTTTTCATTCATTCCCACGTAATGGGTTTAGTTTCCATTTTATGCAAAGTTATGGAATTTGTTTCCTTTCTTTACAACATTATGGGTTAAGTTTTCATGTCATGCAACGTTATGGGATAAGTTTTCATGTCAGTTTATGCGTTAAGTTTACATTTCATGCAACGTTATGTTTTTAGTTTCCATTCATTGCAACATTATGGGATTAATTTTCACGCCATGCCACGTTATGGGTTTAGTTTCCATTTCATGCAACGTTATGGTTTTAGTGTCCGTTTCATGCAAAGTTATGGATTTTTTTCCTTTTCTTTACAACGTTATGGGTTTAGTTTCCATTCCATGCAACGTTATGGGATTAGTTTCCATTCCATGTCAGCTAATGAGTTTAATTTCCATTCCATGCAAAGTTATGAGATTAGCTTCCATTCCTTGCAACATTATTGGTGTAGTTTTCATTCCATGCAACCTTATGGGATTATTATCCATTCTTTGCAACGTTACGGTATTAGTTGCAATTTACTTCAACGTTCTGGGTTTAGTTTTCATTCATTGCAACGCTTTGGGAGTAGTTTTCATTCCTTGCAACGCTGTATGGGAATAGTTTCCATTCATTGCAACTTTATGGGTTTAGTGTCCATTAATTACAACATCATGGAATTCGTTGTAAATTCATTGCAACGCTATATGATTAGTTTCCATTCAGTGCAATGCTATGGGATTAGTTTCCATTCATTGCAGCGTTATGGGATAGGTTTCCAATCATTGCAGCGATATGGGATACGTTTCCATTTATTGCAGCATTATGGGATAAATTTTCATTTATTGCAGCGTTATGGGATAAGTTTCCATTTATATGACATGTTATGGATTTAGTTTCCATTGATTGCTTCTGTGTTAGTTAGGGTAACATCTATTCATACAAAATCCGCTCAGTTGGTTTAAATCTAACTGACATTTGTAGAAATATAAATAGCCATTAACACGACTCATCAGAACTTATCCAAATTTAATCACGCATGACCTTCGCCGATTACGCTCAAACCGGCAATACATGTAGTTTGCACATTGTTGTTCACCTTGCAGCCAGATGAATTGATGTTGATGTTGTTAATGCAGTTGAATGGGTTTGTTATCTGAGTGCAGGTGACATGTGTACTGCATACTACTTGCCATCGTCGGATACCCACGACCAATCATTCCGACACACTCCAGTATTAATGGAGAGGAGCGGAATGGATCGCACGTGGGTATCCAACGATGACTACTTGTATGCCAAGTTTGAAAGAAAACGTGTTGAGAACCAAAGCGGCCAAGTGTGTGAAGGTTCACAATCTTGGCTACTAGTATATAGGACACCATCTGACAGTTACACTCGCGGCATGGAACGAGGACCCCCCCCCCCTCTGTGTCAGGACACCATCTGACAGTTCCACTCGCGGCATGGAACGAGGACCCCCCCCCCCCTCTGTGTCAGGACACCATCTGACAGTTCCACTCGCGGCATGGAACGAGGGCACCCCCTCTCTGTGTCAGGACACCATCTGACAGTTCCACTAGCGGCATGGAACGAGGACACCCCCCTTCTGTGTCAGGACACCATCTGACAGTTCCCCTCGCGGTATGGAACGAGGACACCCCCCCCCCCCCTCTGTGTCAGGACACCATCTGACAGTTCCACTCGCGGCATGGAACGAGGACATCCCCCCTCTGTGTCAGCTGACGCAGGTGACCCGGTGCGCCGCGCAGTGCCACATATAATAGACCGCCACTTTAACCACCGCAGTAAGGAAGGTGGCGACGAAACCATGAAATAAGTCTTATAGAGAGAGGAATTTGTATCCAGTACAAAACAACAGTTGACGTTAGTGCGAATATACATACATGTAGTACAAACGATGTTCCTGTAAAAATCTATGACTTCATGTGAATTATTACAAATTGGCAGCTGGTGTTGAAACTCTGTGTAGTGCTATCACTAACAATATCACTAAGGTGAACTCGTACACTTAGGGAACTGCTGATTACTAAACAGTTAACACGAAGGGGAAGCCAGAATACTTGGAACAATATTTTGTCGAGCATTATTACGGGAAACAGTAAACATAACTTTGTACGTGTGATATAACTGGTGTATATTATGTGGATGAGAACTGCTGACAACAGTGCACCCTGTGGTATGGCTGAGCGTTAGAGAAGTTCTCGTGCATTAATCACGCATGTTCGTACAGATTCGTGCGACTGAACCCTTCAGTGTATTTCCACTTGATAGTACCAGCATTGGCCACCTCTCGCAGGACACAGAGTGTACGCGTGAACGAATATTATATACCGGTATATTTGTCAGTGAAAGCGCGATCATGAGTAGTCCGAACTAACAGGCGGTGCAGAGTTCGTTTGTCAGCATGCTAGACACGGCGTGTGGACAAATGGGGGTGATAGTGATGCTTGGGTGCGTACTGGCAACCGGTGAGTATGAGACAGTGCGCCTTGTGCTGATCGGTTGTATTAACTTACTAATTCAATTTGCTAATCGTATATCTGCATATTCATTACAAATGTATTTTGTAATACTAGTATTTTATTGAATGTTGAGTGTGTCCAGGTGTGCTCGTCCCCAGTGTGTACGTATTTTGTTACACAAGTATTTAAATACAAATGCTCGCGGCCTCTTTCCAGCGCTCGCGCTGCCCCGGCGGGTGGACTACGTGGCCCCGCTGAACCCCTGCCGGCCCCAGGACCAGTACTGCTCCATCCGGTGCTCCGTCATGGCTCTGCACGGCAACTTCAACTGCAGCTTCTGTGTGTGCGCCAACAGGAGTGACTACGGTAGGCACGGGACTTGTGCTGTACGGTCATACATGTGAACATTCATTAAATGTGCCGTACCAGAACCAACATATTACCCATCAATGTTCTTTATAAATGGTTAAAGGGACTATGTCATCGAAAAAGGCCTCAATGGGGCAATGTCTTAAACAGCCTGAAATTAATATATTGATGCTGGCATATAAAACGGTTAAAACAGGGTACATATAGTGGGAAAAGAGAGTACACATTCTGAGATAAATGTCAATTTATAATAAGGGTCGTGTTTGTTTGGCCCTTTTCATGTTCACATGTTGACATAAGAATTGTGGGCATTTCGTATAACCATAGTTTACACAGTTTGCTTTACCAAACAGAATAGCGCAGTTGGTTAAAGCGCTGTCTACTGTCATTTCTTCGTATAGCTTCTAAGTCCTCAGTTCAATACCCACTTGAGGTTTTAATTTTTTAATTTTTGCTAATTAGTTTTAATCAAATATCTAATTGTGTATCATATTATATATTATTTATTTAACACACATGGGTTAGTATAGCTTATTTCTGTCATATAATCTAATTTACAGTGCAATAGGAACCCAACTTTTTCGTTGACATAGTCCCTTTAAACATTTGCGAGACACAGTCAGACTACTGTATAAACACGTTAAACATGATTGTGTCGAATAAGTCAGCGTGTGCGAAGGTAACAATCCCGAGTACCGCAGAACACCTGCTATTTTAGCACATTACGATGTAGGAAAGCCATTTAAGTGCCGGTCTATGGACATATCCCTAGAGTACATCGATACACGCACACAGGACTTGTTTACACCTTTTGTTGTGTGTTGCAGTGACGTGGGACCTGAACCCCGACCCGAGTGTGCCGGCCCTGAAGACCACCACTGTGCCCCCCAACCACATCATGGTAAGACACGGGCTATAGCCCTCTGGGAATTTTATACCTCCCATTTGGCTTGTCCGGAGCATAACTATTAGACTATTAAAGCTATCAACATGAAACTTCATAGGTAGATAGATCTGATTGAGGGGAAGTGCAGTGCACAAGAACCGTTACTCTGCACCTCATGCCTTTGGAGTTATTGCCTTTGTTTGTTTTCATACTTAATTTTTGTCCGGAGCATAACTCTAAGACTATGAAAGTTACCAACTTGAAACTTAATAGGTATATAGATCTCATTGAGGAGAAGTGCAGTGCACAAGAACCGTTACTCTGCATCACACACTTTTGGAGTTATTGCCCTTTGTTTGTTTTCATACTTAATTTTTGTCCGGAGCATAACTCTAAGACTATGAAAGCGATCAACTTGAAACTTCATAGGTATATAGATCCCATTGAGGGGAAGTGCAGTGCACAAGAACTGTTACTCTGCACCTCACAATTTTGGAGTTATTGCCCTTTGTTTATTTTCATACTTAATTTTTGTCCGGAGCATAACTCTAAGACTATGAAATCTATCAACTTGAAACTTCATAGGTAGTAAGATCTCATTGAGTGGAAGTGCAGTGCACAAGAATCGTTACTCTGCATTACATACTTTTGGATTTATTGCCCTTTGTTGTTTTTTTCCATACTTAATTTTTGTCCGGAGCATAACTCTAAGACTACGAAAGCTATCAACTTGAAACTTCATAGGTAGATAGATCTCATTGAGGAAAAGTGCAGTGCACAAGAACCGTTACTCTGCACCTCATACTGTGGGAGTTATTGCCCTCTGTAAATTTTCATACTTATTTTTGTTTCGCATTTTTGGTTTTAATTAGTATTTTCTTTGCAATTAGCCAGATGCCGTGCTTTTGAAGATTTCAATAAATCTATTTAAAAAAATTTGAGCATTAACCTTAAGCACTTCTTCATTTGGATTCACGTAAGCTATCCGGCGTCAGGCGACACATTCGACTCGCGGAGTTCTGGTTTGTTTAAAAGATACTCAGAAACTTCAGTAAAGCATACCCAACCTAGCCCGCCCCCTCCGATTTATTACGTACACCGTAACACAGTTTGAACTGTGAAGACGATTAACTATATACAGTGGGTATATATACCGTATATATACCTTTATTTGTGTGTGTTATTGTTTTCTTTTACAAATTCGTATATTATATAAAGATGTCAGATGCAATACACCGTTGGCACAAGATACCGCATAAAGGCCTTGATAGTTTTCGAATAAATAAGATTTAACGTCGAAATTCAAGTCGAATCAATGACTACTTGCGAGTTGAAACAGTTTTGTCTCCATAAATAGTTTCCAAAAATGTAAATCGATAAACTTTTTGTTCAATTTCCCATTAGCAATCACACCAAATTCCATATTGTTATTGTTGTATGCATTCGCAATAAAGATATAACGTGATAAAGTAGAGGGGTGTCCACAACGTTTGCTCCAATTCCTGGTGATTTCATATTTTTCACAGCACCGTATGTCAGCAAAATTGTCACAAATTCGGCATCACTTGCCATATTAGTTCACAAGGCGATCACACAAGTATCTTTCACAATATTATGTGTAAAAACATGTTCGTCTGTCTGTCCGTTAGTTTGTTTCAATAAAAAATACACACAGTGCATAGCACATTTTAAGACGATCGATGAGCATGACTTTGCACATCAAATAAGGACAATTTACTGCCAAAACAGGTGCTTGACATACAGATGAACCAACATGTCTTTCGAACATTATATGGAGAAGTAATAATTTTTTCAGTGAATCAAAGTGCATTTGATGATGATGATGATGATGATATGTTCACATATTAATTATATATCTTTGATACGGATCTGTAGCTGATCACTGCAGACCCACAGGGTTATAACTGTACGATCAAAAGTTCACGCCCCCCCCCCCCCCAACCCGAAATCCTGGACCCGCCCCTGACCAAGGCATACAAAATGTGATAAACATGTATATGTTAAATATGTTTACATGTACTCGGGTTGTCATTAGCAGAAGACGTTAACGTAAATGTCATCCACATGCTAATTCCCCTAGCGTTTTATTCTCTCATTAAATAACTTGGACTTAACAGTTACTCGTTTAACCTCTAACCTAAAGAACATGTGGTAGGCTTGTGAAGTGCGTGTGACGAGGAATGGACAAACATACATTTACAATAGCTGTGGAGGTTGTTGCAATCTTAGTGGCACAAACTAGAAACGTGTATATTTGTATTCAGGCGAACAACGTGCTGTACCACAAGATCAGCGACCCATGTGACCTGGCGCTTGACGGCACGTGTCCGGTCAAATGTGACGAGCTTCCGGGGGTCAGGAACGGCACGCGATGCACGTGGTGTGACTGCAAAGGTACAGTACACAACCGTGGCTACGTCCGTAACCCATTTATGTTCACGTATATCGTTATGTAAATTGCTCTACCCCCCTTGCAGTATTCATAAACTTCGTACAGTTTTATTTCAATGTATTCTGAGCATTTTAATACACTGGTGTGCTTCCACATCCATTTTATTTTAGCTACGTGGTTGTCATGGTGTGAGGAGGTATATGTTGTTTCTGTGTTACAGGCAGTGCTGTCCTGATTGGTTAACGGCTGTGTCATACCTGGAACCCTTGTCTCCAGGGAAGCCCCTCTCCGACGGTTGCACATAAAGCAATGAAAATCCCATTGCAATTATTATAAGAATCGACATACAGACGATGGACCAGCGGCTTCAGTATGCCGCCTGTGATGTGTAATACTCGTGTGATGAAAGGGCCAGGTCCGGGCCGAGTCACAGCGGCGCCAAACTGATGTGTATGGTGTCTTGTGTGAAAGGGCCTGGTTCGGACCGGGACACCGCGGCGCCAAACTGACACGGATGTGGTCTTGTGTGAAAGGACCTGGTCCGGACCGAGACACAGCGGCGCCAAACTGACACGGATGAGGTCTTGTGTGAAAGGGCATGGTCCGGACCGAGACACAGCGGCGCCAAACTGACACGGATGTGGTCTTGTGTACAAGATAGTAACTACAGTGTTGACACCGAGTGGGATGTGCAGGGGACACCGAGTGGCCCAGCCTGCCGGTGTGGGGTGTGCAGGGGACACCGAGTGGCCCAGCCTGCCGGTGTGGGGTGTGCAGGGGACACTCTCGTACACCGAGTAACCCAGCCTGCCGGTGCCCAGTGGGGTGTGCAGGGGACACTCTCGTACACCGAGTGGCCCAGTCTGCCGGTGTGGGGTGTGCAGGGGACACTCTCGTACACCGAGTGGCCCAGCCTGCCGGTGTGGGGTGTGCAAAGGACACTCGTACACAGCGGGGTCTACTGCAGTGAGAGACAGGAACGACAACTCTGCAGAGGACTTGGAACCTGACGTGTCGCAGTGACTGGATTGCTGAGACACGAAGTTGTCGCGTTGAGCGAAGACACGAACTTGTCGCGCACATGTTGTGTTTTAATTATGTGTAGTGTGAGAAGAAACTACTTTTCAGTCTTCCAAGTAGAGGAAGAAAAACAAAGGATAATTGAATAGTCTGATATTTCTGGCGTATTGGAAATGCAGAAAGTTTTGTCGAACAAGTGTAAAGGAACACTAGACTTACTTGGAAAGCAACGTAGTGAGTCTTTCCTACCTACTGACGCCATAATGACAGACTATGGAGGCGTGTTCAAGTGTCAGGTGCAGACATCTGTTCTTTGTCGTACATATAACTGCCAAACATGTAAAATAATGTTATAGGCTATTATACACCAATAGTTTATGATTATTCTACACTAACTCGTGCATTTTATGGTGTCATTCATTCGGAATTAACATCCGATATTTGTATCGATATATAATTATATCGATATTTGAGACTTCATTCGATAATCTGTTTGCCTAAAAAATCATATGAATACTAGCAAATCTGCATTAATTCGTTAATTAACTTAAGAAATCTGGAATAGAGAATAGAAATCGAAACAATTACACGGTGTCAAGGCATTGTGAAGCAGATGCAATCGATACTAGTACGCACGCAGCTGCACATGAGAACCCATGAGATGTAGGAGCATTTTTTAAATGTCGACTCAGGAATGCCCGTAAATTGTATACTCGCATATTGTGGTAGTCCGTTATGCCTACATTGCTCGTGATGCAATAATATTAATTATATTGATAAATTATTATTGATATTTATGAAACCATGTGATTTTCAGACCAGTTAACGAAACTGCATACGTTTTATACGAGACGAAGAGAAAGTGAAATAAAACAAATCTTAAACACGTGGTTGTCTACTAGTATATCTTTCAAATAAGTTGAAGGAATCATATAGAAGTTGTTTTATGCAAAATAAATATACTGCAGAGCATCTTCGTGGGTTTGCTCACATATATATTAACTGTATATACATGTCCTACGCTAGAAAATATCTTAAAGTACATAGGTATGACAAGCAGTTAGTCATACTTAAAAAAACAAATTAAGATTTGTATTAATACTTTCATTAAACAGAAACATAAATGTTTAACATTTCTTTAATAGCAATTATTTGTGTAAATTTAACAACTGGGCACCACTGCGCTCGAAGTCTGGTATTGTCTGTGCCGCCGTACTTCTCCTAGGCGTCACTCCAGTGGTGGTGGTAGGACCTTGGATATGTCAGCAGGTCTGTGCTCACGTGACCGGTCACTGGGAAACCAGGCGAATGCGCCGTCCGACTGGTTGGAGGCACATTCTCGTTTGTAAATGGACCCTGACTGTACAATCGTGAATCATGCGGAAGAAAAATGTCAATGAGTCCGGACGCTGCCCCAACGTATTTAGAATTTGAAATGTGCGATATGTTATACCTAGACAACGCAAAGTCTTGCAAAGATATATGTTCCAGTCCGCTGTCCGTGGATTTGAAACTGGTTTCTGTGTCCTCCACGAATCTGTTTCCGTGGCTTTCCCACGAGGCCCAGTAGAACCGCGAACACGGCTCGCTGAGCACCCGGAAGTGACGGCCGTCCGCCGCGGAGGTGATGCTGAACATCTGGTCGTCAACGTGGGGCGGAGACCCTTCAGAGAGTCGAAACAGCCTTTCTAACGATCTGCAAACATATCAAATAGTACATGTATGATCGCTGACCGCTTTTATGCGTAGTGGCGATAGCAAGTCCATTATATATAACAATGCACGTTGTAAATTAAGAAACATATGTGTAGCTACTTTGATAGAAATATGTTGTCTGTTTAGTTTGTTTGTGTGTGTTGAGCTAATATCACGAAGACAGGTAAATTGTTATTCATGTACATGTATTTGCTTGTAAAGTACGAGACATGTTCAACTCACGAGGACATGGATCCTGAGAAGCGTTTCCGGTGACACGTCACGTGGGCGACGATGGCTGAGAGCGCCAGTACGAGCAGGAGACCACTTCCGGCGAGCACAGCGATCAGCAACACGTCTGACTGCGGTAGCGGCACCAGACTGGAGACTGCCAGTGTTACATCAACACAACAGTCAAGTGAAAGATCGCATAACAAGTTCAGTGCATTCGACAATAATATTGATACCCATGTGTGCAGCAGAGCACAAATATATTACAGATGACATTGCAGTTGCATACTCGTTACTGTTCAAAACTGGAGATTGCGCTACAAAAGTGATAATAGTATTTATGAGATCTGACAAAAGTTTGAGGAAATAATATATGTTGCAATTTGTATTGAGTGAGATATTAATATTATTTATATTCATAAGGATAACCTCTTACCAGTATATTATTATAAGAACAAAAGTAACAAGTCTTACAAGAGCATGTTGGTTTCGTGACATCATTCCACGTGCCATCCTTCAAGCACGTGACCACGGACGGACCAATCACGTGCGACCCCTCGGGACACATGATGTGGATAAAGGGGCCGGATTGACTGGGACTTAAAAGGAACTCGTTCCCGGCGGTATCGTTTGACTGACCTCCCTTTAAGCCCCAGACGTCTGCTATGTCCGGACAGTCTGTGAATGAACACATGGATACTACAGACACCACACAGAACACAAAACGTATATTGTGTGCAATGGTTTGCTACTATAGCATAGGCCTACAATACACGCATAATTTGCATGCATGTACGCGTCTGATTCCCAATACTGCATCTATTCAGCCAAAAGTAGCTACAATTACCTCAATGAGCATGATCAGGGTAAGACATATTTGCAACGTTACAAATGATATTATGAATCAGCCGCTCGAACATCCACATTATATGTAATATCAAACACGGCATAATGTAACCAACTGAAAACATTTATTCTAAGTATGCACACTTATGTATTTTTACATTGAACCGATGCTGCCATTTCTGCACGCGTCTCCATGGTAACTCGTGGTTCTCTGCGTTCTGTGTACCGGCGGAGTTTGGAGGTCCCCAGATCTTTACTGATCCTCACTTGACTCGCGGGAACGACGACACGGGCGTCTCTTAGTCCTGAGAAAAATATGTAGTGATACTGGACGATGCCAGCAGATATAAAGTTAATATCACGATATACGATAATAATAATCAAATCCATTTGTTTATAATTTATTTCTTGATAAACAATAAATGTAAATTATTAGTAAATGAATTACAAACAACTGCAATTAACATGCATGTATTTCATTTGTTGTAAAAAGTAAGTAAATGTCTTAATGAACAAAGTGTTATCATCAAGTTAAAAATAACGCGAATGCATGGGATGTTCACTTACGAGAAATTTCGATTGATTCATTTACATCAAGTGAATTACATAACTGCGACATTATTTCCTGCACAAGTACTGGTCGGTTTCGTCCCAACAGGAGATTCAAAAAGCTACATTACTTAAGCATTTCGAACATCTGGAACACCGAACATGATACATATTATCATTAGTTATAATTCTTGAAAGCGTTCTTTTGCACCTTTGCTAATCGTTCGCACTGTGTTTCCTACACACGAATTAAGAACATTTGTCCACAGTGCGTTACTCCGTCCGAACCCAAGCACACGGGCACTCCACTTCCGCGAGGAGAGACGCGAACCGCTGACTGACCGCCCCCCAACCATTTACCAACCTACACTACTTTCTGATTGCGCACTGTGTATTAAAACGTCAGACAGAGCATATCGTCCGTCATCAACAATTACTCGATAACGACCTGATGCACATACCCGATATCATTATTGACTGTAATTAATCACAAATGTACCAATAATCATTTACCAGTAATAAATTCATAATTAAAATAGGCGACCAAATAACTAAACTACTCTTTGTTTATTATTAAAGATGTATGGTTATCTACTGTCACACAAATAAATTTGATCATTATTATACAATAAAGAATGTTGTTGAATAAGATACTGGTAAAACCATGCTACATATGCGTTTCGGACAACAATTTACTTCACTTGCCAATTACTTGGTATACCCAAGTTCCTTGCTAATAAAGCACAGCCTCAAGGTAAAAGAATATCCATGCGTGAGCATTTTGTCATTATATTTGTTCATTTTAACCACCATGAGTCCCCAACACAGGTACGTGACTTAATTTAATATGAAACAAGTGTAAAACCAAAGCTAGTTACATATTCGCGAACACATGTTCAAAACAAATATACAATTTGTATGCATTTTGAACGCAAACAATAATTCCAATCGTGACGAGTAATTGATAATTCTCAGTCAACGTCTTTACTAAACATGTCTTAATGCAATTTACATCCAGAAAGTGTTATTGAATATTCTAACACTATACTTTATAGTTGTTAATTAAACCAATAAACAACGCAAAAAGAAGTCCCGATTCTGAGCGGATCATAGTAAAAAGTACTTCCCATTATAAAACAGTACACGTGCATTATGACTTGAATTTTACACTTTGTTCGTTAGCGCAAATAGTAACGGAAGCACTGATCATGGACATATAGTTCGGTACTCACTGATCATAGACCTATAGTGCTGTACATACTAATCATGGACCTTTAGTCCCGTACATACTGAACATTGACCGATGGTCCTGTACTTACATGTACTAATCCTGGACCTATAGTCCTGTACGCACTGATCGTGGACCTATAGTCCTGTACCCACTGATCATGGACCTATAGTCCTGTACATACTGATCATGGATCTATAGTCATGCACCCACTGATCATGGACCTATGGTTCTGTACCCACTGATGATGGACCTATAGTCCCGTACTTACTAATCCTGTGCCTATAGTCCTTTACCCACTGATCATGGATCTATAGTCCTGCACTCACTGATCACGGATCTATAGCCCTGCACTCACTGATATTGGACTTATAGTATTGTACTCACTGATCATGTAGTTATAGTCCTGTACTCACTGATCATGGACCTATAGTCTTGTACTCACTGATCATGAACATATAGTCTCGTACTCACTGATCATGGACCTATAGTCCTGTACATACTGATCATGGACCTATAGTCATGTGCCCACAGTTCATGGACCTATAGTCCTGTACATACTGATCATGGACCTATAGTCTCGTACCCACTGATCATGGACCTATAGTCTCGTACTCACTGATCATGGCCCTATAATCTTGCACTCACTGATCATGGATCTATAGTCCTGCACTCACTGCTCATGGACACTTACTCTTGTACTCACTGATAATGGACCTATAGTCCTGTAATCACTTATCCTGTACCTATAGTCCTGTACTCACTGATCCTGGGGCTATAGTCCAGTACTCACTGATAATGGATCTATAGTACTGCACTCACTTATCATGGACCCTTACTTCTGTACTCACTGATCATGCACCTATAGTCCTGTACTCACTGATCATGGACCTATAGTCCTGTACTCACTTATCCTGGACCTATCGTCCTGTACTCACTTATCTTGGACCTATAGTCCCGCACTCACTTATCCTGGACCTATAGTCCTGTACTTACTAATCCTGTGCCTATAGTCCTATACCCACTGATCATGAATCTATAGTCGTGCACTCACTGATCATGGATCTATAGCCCTGCACTCACTGATCTTGGACCTATAGTCCTGTACTCACTGATCATGGACCTATAGTCTTGTACTCACTAATCATGGACCTATAGTCTCTTCCTCACTAATCATGGACCTATAGTCCTGTACTCACTGATCATGGACCTATAGTCCTGTACTCACTAATCATGGACCTATAGTCCTGTACTCACTGATCATGGACCTATAGCCTTGTACTCACTAATCATGGACTTATAGTCTCGTACTCACTGATCATGGACCTATAGTCTTGTACTCACTGAACATGGACCTATAGTCCTGTACTCACTGAACATGGATCTATAGTCCTGTACTTACTAATCCTGGACATTTATTCCTGAACTCTCTGATCATGAACCTATAGTCCTGTAGAGCTACCCAATGATCATGGACCTATGGTCTAGTACTCACTGATCATGGACCTATAGTCATGTACTCACTGGTCATGGACTTATAGTCCTATTCTCACTTATCATGCACCTATGGTCCTCTGCTCACTTATCATGGACCTATAGTCTTATACTCACTGATCATGGACCTGTTGTCCTGTGGAGCTACTCACTGATCATGGACCTATGGTCTAGTACTCACTGATCATGAACCTATAGTCGTATACTCACTGGCCATGGATCTATAGTCTTATACTCACTGATCATGGACCTATAGTCCTATATTCACTGATCATGGACCTATAGTCTTGTGGAGCTACTCACTGATCATGCACCTATGGTCTAGTACTCACTGATCATGAACCTATAGTCCTATACTCACTGACCATGGACCTATAGTCCTGTACTCACTGATCATGGACCTATAGTCCTATACTCACTGATCATGGACCTATAGTCTTGTTGAGCTACTCACTGATCATGGACCTATGGTCTAGTGCTCACTGATCATGAACCTATAGTCCTATACTCACTGATCATGGACCTATAGTCGTTTACTCACTTATCCTGGACCTATAGTCCTATACTTATTGATCATGCACCTATAGTCCTGTACGCACTGACCATGGATCTATAGTCATGTACTCACTGATCATAAACGTATAGACCTGTTCTCACTGATCATGGACCTATAGTCTTGTATAGTCCTGTACTCGCTGATCATGGACCTATAGTCCTATACTCAGTCGCGCGTCATTGACCAATATTGTCCTGTCCTTTGTATTTGAACTACAGCCGGTACTGAAAGATCAACAAATACAGCTTCGTTGGTTTGTAGGATTGGAACGGGTTGTTAGTTGAAGATTGATGGTTGGACAAACGGATGGAAAGATAAAGCATGAGACCGCAAGTACATTGCGGAAATAAATAAATTGGTATCGCGAATGTGGTATACTGTAACTGGCTATTCAGAAATATGCATGCGAGCATACTCAGTGTGTGATAAAATAAATATGCAGACTCGACAGTTGCAATCCACACATTCATAATCCCGTACTGTATCGTGGTTTGTACCAGGGGCAATTCACTGTTTCGTGCTAAATAAATAATTTATTGGTAGAAGTTATAACACATCACACTAATGAGTCTCCGTAGACGATTCCATACTAAGATAGTAGTAAAACACCATTTCCTCCGAGAGCTTCTTCTTTCTTCTTTCATTACAACAATGGATTTGTTGACCGTAGAATTACATTATTATTTTTAAGTTGTAAAATAGTCAGTCAATAAGAAATTGTACAGCAATTATTTTGGAGAAATATTATTTTAAATGTTATTAAAGTCGGTTTCCCAATTTTTGTGCAATTCCCATACCCTTTGAAATAAATGGTATTGACCGGAAATGGTGACGTCACATTCCACGATTTCCCAATGATACATGTTCAAGCAATTGTCAAGATGTAAGCAGACGTTCATAACAAATCAGTTGCCAATAAACTTTCAGAGGAGAATCACGAAGAAATCTGAATTTTGAATAAAAAATCGGTCACATTTATTTTAGACGTCTTCAGATTGGGGCAATTGGTTTGAACATCCGCGCGAAACGTTGGCGCCTGTCAGTGTTGTCTGTTGACCAGTTGTTCAACTTCTGCATTTGTTAAATAGAATCAACAATGTCTGGTCTGGTAAGCATGCTTTGTTGACATTTTCATTTTGCCATGTTTGGCCATAATTTTGTTGAATTCAGGACACACATTTGGTGTAATTCCACTCTCTGAGTGCACCCCAGTTGCACGTGCATTTGCTGCACGTTACGGTGGGCCTTAGACGAGGAATGCATTATGCACGTCTGTTTCGTTTTTGGGTCATACAGTTTGGATGTTTATAAATGAAATGACACTTTTTGTTTATTATTATGTTTATCAATCTTTTGATGGTATTATTATTTTGTAAAGTTCCTGGTTTTCATTTTTGCTAATTTTAACAGTTTCATAAAGTGTCTACTGCAAAATGAAATAAGTCGAATATTAAATAAAAATGAAAAAAAAAGACAGAAAAAACTGTTTTGGCTTGAATCTACCACCTCGGGATAATGTTTTTAAAATGGTCCAAACTGTCTTGGACACATTGACACACCTCTAAACTCCATGCTCATTATGTTTGCCATAGCACCCCCTGTACTCTAGTAAAGCTACAGCGGTTTAATAAGGTCCACAGAGGTGCATACATTATGGTAAGAAAAGACACCAAGCTAATATATTAGATAGTTAAACATATATAAAGAGCCGAAAGATACCAAACTTTGAACCAGTTTTATAGCGAGTACATGTGACCTCACTTTGCCGTTTTGTTTGGTTAGCTATAACTATGTCTGACGAAGTTATGTGAATTTCTGTATCGAGATTATGAGAAATATTTATTAATCCAAATTCTTATTGTCTGAGGACATTTGATGTTCTGTTTGCGAAAGAAGGCCATTTGAGTATGGATTATTCATTACACTACTCAATTCTGCTTTGTTTGTCTACAGTTAATGATTTATGAACACTATATCGTATACTTTATGAAGTTGGGGTATGGTAAAATTAATAAGGTCTACAGCGGTCAGACAAATATGATGGTAAGGTTAACAGCAAGGGCAGGAAAGGTAAACAGCGGTTTATTTTTCTGTGTTTAGTGCATTTAAAGCAATTCCAAATGTCTATTCATGTCCTGTCTTGTAAGTATTTGGAAGTCAAATTATCGTACTCACTTATCCTTCATATAAATTGATGAAAGTTCTGTAATTCCTAGTGTTTTAAGTTGCGGAAGTTTATTTGAGGAACATATTCATATCAGCTGTAGCCTACACATGTAGTATAAAGTAGTCAGTATGCACTTGGTACTGGTAAACCACTTAGATCGGCTAAGCTTGCCCAGGAAAAGTGAGAGTAGGTTATATGACTGAAATACTGTTGGTCTAAACAAACAAAACAAACCATATCGCAGACAGGAGTCCAAAGAAACTGTACTGAAATATATATATGCATGAATGGGTCGACAATATTTGATATATTATGTCTATTTTTAGCTCACCTGAGCACAAAGTGCTCAGTGAGCTATTTATATCTATAGGGGACCTCTCCTGCGTCGTCCATATACTGTCAACAATTTGGACCGTTAACGCGATAAAGACTACATTTTTTATTCAATCTTGACCTAACTTGCACAGTTTGTGTATGACCATAAAATCTCGGATGGGATTGTTATTGGGTCAGATCACACTAGTAACACCAGAGTTATTGCCACTTTTTATGCAAAAAAAGTGCAAAAATGCCCTTTTCCAACGTATAGACTTTATTTTCCATCTAATCTTAACCAAACTTTCACAGTTTGTGTATGACCATCAGATCTCAGCAGATGCCTAAAATGGGCTAGGTCGTATTTCAAACACCAGAGTTATTGCCCTTTGTTTATTAAAAATATACAAAAAGGACATTATTCAGGATAGAGACTTCATTTTTCTTCCAATCGTCACCAATCTTGCACAGTTTGTCTATTACCATGAGATTACAGTTTAAGTTGAATATAAGCAAGATCGGACCAGAAACACTAGAGTTATTGCACCTTTTGAAAAAATATGCAAAAATTGACATTATTCTGGATAGAGACTTCATTTTCATCCAGTCTTCACCAATATTGCACAGTTTGTCTATGACCATAAGAGTAGAGGTGAAGTCGAATATAAGCAAGATCGGGACAGAACCACCAGAGTTATTGCCCTTTGTTTGTGACAGAAAATGCAAAAATGGACATTATTCAGGGTAGAGACTTAATTTTTCATCCAATTTTCACCAGTCACGTACAGTTTGTCTGTGAACGCAAGACTACAGGTGAAATCGACTATAAGCATGATCGGCCAGAAACACCAGAGTTATTGCCACTTATGTTTGGAGAAAAAAATCAACAAGTTATCAATGATTGGCTTGCACACACGATTTTGATTCAATGTTGACCAAACTTACACAGTTTGCACATGAACATAAAAATTGATTTCCAACAGTTGCAAGACTTGCATGCAGTTATTTGTACATGCAACATTGATGTCTTCATAGTCTGCATTTATCATCATTCGCTATCGCAATTATTGCATTGCAACTAGTTCTCCAAAACTGTTTGCGAAAAAGACATCAAAATCTACTGTTTCTACATTTTCCAGAATTGTCAATGACTTAATGAAAAAGGGTCAGGTAATAATATCGAGAAATAGTGAATAATTGCGGTGTGTGTGTTTCAGCCTATCATGAAAATGTCGCTGTATTACATTATGTTGATTATGACATTTAAAAATCTACACTGGGCAATAAACAGTGATGTTCTTTACTTAAAACCTCACAGAGAATGTCGTGATACCCATATTATACAAACAACTTGATTGTTAACGATATATTTGCCGAAAAATACTTAACAAACATGCATATTTGGCCACTCGCACAATTAAGACAGTATCATATTGTGCAGCTTATTTTGGGATATCAAATACTGAAACTCACCTTGTATACACTCATATTGACAACTAATAGATACTTATGTTCCGTGGTGTACCAAGAAAATATCGCCATTATCCAATTTTATCCTGGAAAGTTCGCCTTGGCTAATCCCACACCGTTGCTCTGCTCTGTATGTAAAAGATATACTGGCGCAGTGCCTAAATCCGCCACTTGCCTAAATCCACCACCCCATCCGAATAAGCGGTTTTTACCGGCGATTTCTATTTTGTTGATCTCGGACAATCAGATACTTTCCCTTAACAATGCTGACGAGTTTTTATCTTGATTTGTGCATAAGTAAATGTTTAATCCAATTATTTTGTACATAACCCCTAAATGCAAACTAACCGCATGCGGGGAATCTAATTCATACTGCGCATGCACAGTTTTGAGGCCCTGCATTGTGTCCATGATAAAATTAAATTATCGAGTTTTAATATTATGTTAATGTTAGCATGTGCAGCATAAAAATAACCATTATTCATTGGCATTACATACAATAAAATAAGGAAAAAATTGCATATTAAGAGCGCAGATGTCTCACCACTCAAAACCCTCATTATTTGTCCACATGCACGCAGGGCCTCAGTTTCAGAGCTATTTTTATAAAAACAAATGAGTATTGGGAATAAATTGAAACATTGTATTAACAACGGACAGCAAGCTGCTTAATATAGAGAATTAAATGAGAAAAATTTTCAAATGTGGAATAAGCACGTCATGGTTCCTTATCTAAGCAACTTCGGATTACTGCGTTGTTTTTTTTTAAACACTAGAAAATGAACCTTAAATAAACAAAAGTGGGTTTTTTGTCAATAGGAGTCAATACAAGTTGCTTTGAAAACAGAATTTATAAAACATTATTATTTTCGAGCAGTTTGAACGTTTTAAAGAGGGGTGGCGGATTTAGGCACTCCCGCGCTCATTTTGTACACTGTTTAGGCCTTCAATTTCGATAAATATTTTTCATTTGCCAAGTATTTGAAATGTAACCAAAACACGCCAGCAAATGCACATTAAACCTAACTTGATTTATGTAAATTTATATGTAAATTGGTAAACAACTAATGAAAATATCGTAAAAATACCCCCCAAATGTGGCGGATTTAGGCACTGCGCCAGTATAGTTTGGGTGTGTAAATACAGTGGTCCGACTGTATTTTGCGAACTCCTAGTATAATTGGCATGTTGTAGTACTTTAGTAGTTAGAGTAAGTGGTTGCTTGTAATACATTAATACACACAGTTGCTAGAATACAGTTATTATCTCCATTTAATTTAATGGAAATTTGACTGTTGTAATCTCCGGGGCTGAACTGGTGGAAATTATATATATATTATTGGAGTACTTAATTCCTAATATGCTCTAATGTTTTTTTCCATAAATATGACTATGGAACCGTGTTTGTGTTTGGCAGCTACCGTGACTGTGAATATTGTCGGGCATCTGTGTCTGACACATTTCTAGTTTTCTGCATTAACACACTTCTCTACATGTATGTATGTTTATCAATGCAGTTAGCAGTGGTAACACTTGTATATTTCCAGCGTTTTTCCTCACCACTTTGGGAATGGTACCGGTACCGGTCAAATTGGGAAAATTAGCGTTGTTTCCATCCAAATTGGGAATTTTATCACTTTCATTAAAAAATGTCATAAAAGATGTAAAAACAGTAAGTTACTTCCCCTAGCTGTTAACAGTAACCCAGAATTTTTTTTCAGGTGTCCCGGTCCCTACGTCGAAATTTTGTTTGCGACATGTGTCATATCACGATATCTGGTGCGTTTAAGCTCTTAAAATTATGGCTAACACGTTTTCAATTTTTTGTAAACGTTTAAACAAAATGAAATAAACAAAACATCACCGTTTAAACGGTATACCTCGAGCCTTTTAAAAATAAAAAGTTTCATTGTAAGAATCATGATTAAAATACATGTATATTATACATGCTTTGTTCTTGCAAAAACGGCGGGATAGTTTCCCCGTGCACGTTGTGCCTACGCGCGTCAAATGTTAAGACCTGTATTTAGAAAGCACATGATCGATACACGCACGCTTTCCATGCGTGGAACGTGACATCGTGGTTGTCATAAGACATTTCGCGCTCTTTTGCAGAAAACACTGGCTTTACATGGCATACATGTACATAAACAAGACCGCTTGTGTTTACGAAACTACAACACTGAGCAGTAACAGTGGGTAGGCTTTTCCGATTACGCTTTCATATTAGCGTATTTGAGATTGATTTTTCGCAGTTTATTTTTCAAAGTTATGAATTTTTTTAATTAACCAGTGTGCATATTATAAAATACGAAAGCTTGTTTGCTTTTTAGGTTGACAATACGCTTGACGCGCGTATAAGGTTACTTGTGTGTGGATACATGCCAACTGCGCTGATTTGTCAGATATAACGTCATTCCAAAGCGAAGATAAACTGAGCGTTTCTATTGGCTCATTTCGATTTTATTGCATGTTGAAACTCCGCCTACATGGCGGTGCTTCAGGGTGATTGATTGCGGCTTAGAAATAACGGTTCATTGTTAAAATTTTCGGCGAATTGACACTCGCTTTGATCATTCACTGACTTTATAGAGTGGGTGTACATGTTTCTCGAGTGAAAAACGGCCATTGTGACGTAAGAGATTAGCTTTCACAACAGGAATTGTCGGTCTGCTGCAGTCAACACAGCTAATTAATTGATCAAGTACACGTGCCCCGGGCGATGTTTATAAGCGCAATACTAATTTATGGCGCCCCGGATATGTTCAAGTTAAAATTAAACGCCCAGGCACCGGGGCGCTAACACAGCCTGGGCAAGGCCCTGCAGCTGTGCGTGGAGCTTTACGCTTGGGTAAAACTAAAGTAAAATACAGGAACATCGTCGAACTTTTCAGGGTCTTTTTGGATTTTTTTCTTACATTTGGGATTTTTTAAACTTCAAATTGGGAAAAATAGTCAGAAAATATGATTGGGAATCGGCGGGTACCGTTTTCCGGTACCAACTTTATATAGAGGAAAAACGCTGATTTCCATGTCTGGTAAACCTGAAGAATAATTAAACATGTTTTCAGCGTCTTCAAATCTCAAAAATCAACAACAGGATTCCCTGCAATTAACAATTTGATTCTAAATATACTTATCAACTCCAACAATTTAACCATAATTGTACTTATCAACTGTTTTTCATTTTTGCATTCATACTTATCAACGGCCGTTGTAGACCTCATTAATTTTACCATACCCCACCTTCAGAAAGTATCCGGTATAGAGTTCATACATCATTAATTGTAGACAAACAAGGCTGAATTGGGTAGTGTAATGATCAATTCATACTTAAATAGCCTCTTTTCGCAAAGAGAAATCAGAAATATTCCCAGACCATAATAATAAGGACAACTAATGAATATTTTTCATAATCCCGATACAAAAATCCACATAACTTTGTCAAACATGTTGATAGCTTTTCAAACAGCAAAGTGAAGTCACATGTTCTCGCTATAAAACTGGTTCAAAGTTTGGTATCTTTCGGCACTTAATATATGTTTAAATTTCAAATATATCATAATCGGTGAACCGCTGTTTGCGTTATCAAACCGCTGTTTGCGTTATCAAACCGCTGTTTGCGTTATCAAACCGCTGTTTGCGTTATCAAACCGCTGTAGCTTTACTCGAGTACAGGGGGTGATAGTCTTGTTTTGTTTTTGCACATGTTTAACATGTTTATTGTTGCCATAACTGTATGGGGTACATTGAATTAACTTGATTTAAGTATGAAAAGTAATATATTCTCTTTAAGTTTGAAACATATTTTTTTTTTTTAAAGCAGAATGGTCAGTGTGAGGTTAATTTGTCTGAGTTATACCTGAATAGAATATTTAAAAGCTCATATATTTGATTCAACTGGCTTTGCATGAACAGCTGGGCCAAAAAAGCCAGTGGCTACTAGAATTTCTGTATTCAGAAATGAGGCATTTTTGTCTACATTTTTATTTCAATATTTTCAGTGAAAAATCTTTCACAAGGTCAGGTTCTTTTTCAAAAAAACAATAACACATTAATGAATAGTAAAGTGAATTAAGCATGTGTATATTAGCATTCATTCTGATTTTCCAAAGTCTGTTTCCCTTATTTGTGTAATAAAAAGTTTGTAACAAGTTGACTATGACCTCATGTTTCCCCTGTTTATGGCCAGATGACTATGACCCCATGTTTCCCCTGTTTGCAGCCAGATGACTATGACCCCATGTTTCCCTTGTTTGCAGCCAGATGATTATGACCCCATGTTTCCCTTGATTTTACCAGATGACTATGACCCCATGTTTCCCTTGATTTTACCAGATGACTTTGCAAGGCTTTTTTTCACCATTTTGGTGATAATTTATTTTTTCCCCTGTTTGCAGCCAGATGACTATGACCCCATGTTTCCCCTGTTTGCAGCCAGATGACTATGACCCCATGTTTACCTTGTTTGCAGCCAGATGACTATGACCCCTATGTTTCCCCTGTTTGCAGCCAGATGACTATGACTCCATGTTTCCCTTGTTTGCAGCCAGATGACTATGACCCTATGTTTCCCCTGTTTGCAGCCAGATGACTATGACTCCATGTTTCCCCTGTTTGCAGCCAGATGATGATGACTCCATGTTTCCCATGTTTGCAGCCAGATGACTATGACTCCATGTTTCCCCTGTTTGCAGCCAGATGACTATGACCCCATGTTTCCCTTGTTTACAGCCAGATGACTATGACCCCATGTTTCCCCTGTTTACAGCCAGATGACTATGACCCCATGTTTCTCTTGTTTTAAACCAGATGACTATGCAAGGCTTTTTTTCACCATTTTGACCCCATGCTTCCCTTGTTTGCAGCCAGATGACTATGACCCCATGTTTCCCTTGTTTGCAGCCAGAAGACTATGACCCAATGTTTCCCTGTTTTCAGCCAAATGATTTTGACCCCATGTTTCCTTTGTTTACACCAGATGACGATGCAAGGCTTTTTTTCACCATTTTGGTGATGGTGATTCATTTTCCCCTGTTTGCAGCCAGATGAATATGGCCCCATATTTCCCCTGTTTGCAGCAAGATGATTATGACCCTATGTTTCCCATGTTTGCAGCCAGATGACTATGACCCCATGTTTCCCTTGTTTGCAGCCAGATGACTATGATCTCCTGTTTCCCTTGTTTGCAGCCAGATAACTATGACCCTATGTTTCCCTTGTTTACAGCAAGGTAACTATGACCCCATGTTTCCCCTGTTTCAGCCAGATGACTATGACCCCATGTTTCCCCTGTTTGCAGCCAGATGACTGTGACCCCATGTTTCCCCTGCTTGCAGCCAGATGACTATGACCCCATGTTTCCCCTGTTTGCAGCCAGATGACTATGACCCCATGTTTCCCCTGTTTGCAGCCAGATGATTATGACCCCACGTTTCCCCTGCTTGCAGCCAGATGACTATGACCCCATGTTGCCCTTGTTTGCAGCAAGGTTACTATGACACCATGTTTCCCCTGTTTGCAGCCAGATGACTATGACCCCATGTTTACCTTGTTTGCAGCCAGATGACTATGACACCATGTTTCCCTTGTTTGCAGCCAGATAACTATGACCCCATGTTGCTCTTCTTTGCAGCCAGATGACTATGACCCCATGTTTCCCCTGCTTGCAGCCAGATGACTATGACACCATGTTGCCCTTGTTTGCAGCAAGGTTACTATGACACCATGTTTCCCTTGTTTGCAGCCAGATAACTATGACCCCATATTTTGCTTGTTTACAGCAAGATGACTATGACCAGGGAGGCATGACTACTGGCGGGTACAGCATGGGTAGCGGCTGTGACATCTTTCAGCGCCTCAATGCCATGCTAGACAACACCCTGGACGTCACCAACCTGGCGGCCCTCTCCAAGGAGCAGACCTCACGTAGGTGTTTCACATACTCGCCACATCATACATTACATCTCCCGACACATATTCTATGGATAACATGACATCTGAATGGTTTGGAAAATTGGATTAATACAAGTAAATTTCATTTCAAACACAGCAATTTTTGCATGAATTGTAACATATTATAATGGTTTCCTTGGAAAATTTGTGCTCTTACAATTACATGAATTCAGTTGTGAGGTAGTTTTAATATGCAAGAAGACCAGCTCGGTCACCACAGTACAGGAATATCTAGGACCGTCTTGTTCAGATATCCTGTACCAGTGTGTTTGTGGCCAGTAAGAGTGCTGGGAAATATGGACATTTTTTAGTTCACCAGGCATGTGTTGCCAGATGAACTATTAGTATTACTAGAGACTCTCCAGCATCTGGCATCCACAATTCACACTCGACAGTCTACATTTTTTATTGGTTCACAATGAAACTGTCAGAATGATGTTCACAGTGAATCAAAGGTGTCTTTATTAGGTCAAAAACTAGGTCATTAGATAAAATACATGTACAATAAATACTTGTTTTACCCCCTAGGACTTTTGTTATGAGATCATGTGTAAACTTGCCACAATGTAGTCCCATGAAATCTAGGTGCTGGTGAAATACGAGTCCCCTGCTATAAAAACTAGGTCGTTAACACAATTTCATATTGTTGTTTTATCTGATAAGGTTGAACCATTGTCAGTTTGTTTTAAGATTGAATAAACACTCGGTTATGTGAAGTTAGAATAAGACATCAAACATAGAATGGACATGAAATATATATTTTTTTCACATAAAACTGAGTATTTGGTGGTGTTAGGAGTACGTTTGTTATATTCTGTCAATATTATGGTATTTTTGCATTATCCATAACACTTGCAGTAAATCTGATTGTGTCTTTGGTCGTTTTTATTATATTTAAAAAACTGTGTTCATGCATGCATGGACACAGTTCTATGTTTTTGTGAAACAAGTATACAGATTTGTAGTACAATCAATTTTACTACTGCAATTATATATACAGGTGTATATTACAGTAATAACTTTGCAAAATTTTAAAATTGCAAGTGTTTAACTGCATATTAAACATTTGTATAATAAAATAATTTATTCTATGTTTGATGTCTTATTCTAACTTCACATAATAGTGTTAATTGTATTTTTCTGCATTTCATCGGTGTATAATAAATTAGGCATAATTTTCCCAAAAGTTCATACACTGATGAAATGAAGAAAATATTATTAAATTCTTATAATTACAACCAAAAGTGAATATAAACTTCACTTTTAACTGTCTAAAGGCCGCAAATTACGTGTAGCCTCCAGCGTAGGAATTTTAGTTTCGGTTCCAATGTCTTCAAACGGCATTTATTATATCTCGTCAGACATTTCAAATTGCTGTGTATCATTTTGGAATTGACTTTCTGGTAAAAACAATTCAAATTTCCCAATATGCGTTGACAAAATTTCATCGTCTGCAACACCGGCAACCAACGAATCATTCATATTGTTTACGAACGATGGTGTATATGTCGTAAACGTTCGCGCAAAACAATAATGTCATTCTGCAAATAGCAAATGAAAGTAAACATCGTAAAGGTTTGTGCAAAACAATGACATCATTTCCCAAATAGAGGATGAAAAAGTAGTAGGGTCATGAATAATAAAGAGATAATTTTGCATACGCAGCTGGTTCATCGGGGTATGAATGACAGGTCACGTGGGCAGATTATCCATTCAGAATGCAGCATTTATGCGATAATGCAAAAAGTTGTAATTACAAACTTGATAAAATCGGGATACAGTTAGAATATAGGTCAGGTGGGTTGAAATAAAATAAGGGTTATCTGTGGTCAAAAACTAGGTCACTGTGTCAAATAAATGACCTGTTGACTGACGTAGATTGTGTTTGCATGTTACAGACCACTCTGCCATGAATCCAATCACACACATGCTTGGTCCCCACAGTCAGCAGGGCATGAACCACCATCTCTCTACAGCAACCGGTTACCATGACAACCAATACTCCAACCAGACGTCGAGTCAATTCCCAGGTGAAGTGTTGACTGTTAAAATATAGATTAATAATCTTGTTTTATATTATATAGTTTATAATGTTTACTCTTTTTACTTTTTACTAGCCTAAAGCATAAACATCACAAAAGTATATCACAATATTGTGTTTGAGAAGTGTATTAGTACAAGTAGCTGTATAGAATAGAACAGTGTTGCCATGGTAACTGAATGTGATGTCTTTATGTCCTGCAGGCTTCCAGCTATTCTATCCCAACCGAGGCAACCAGCAGTACCCTGGCTTCTCCCAATACAAGACAGACCAGTCATACCAGTGTTAGTGTCATACTGAAGCACAACACTAAATGCATTGTCTACGTTATTAATATGAATATGGCAATATTACAATGACATTACGCAGTATGAACTTTTTATTTACTTAGTATTTGGAAACTCTTGGTCAACATAAAAAAGGATAGACATTTCTATGTGGTGAACTGTTTCATCGTGTATAAAACATAGCGCCAAGTCTATAATAGTTAAATGTTTTCTTGGTTTGAATTTATCTGAATTTCTTCTGAATCAGTACAAAATTACAAATTTTAGTGGCTTTGATTAATATTTATATGATTACAAGACTATTTTTGGAAGGCACATGCTTACTGTGTTGTACGTGTAGTTTCCATGGTTACAGCATTTGGTCAGCTAAAGCAGGACATGTACGGTGGTCAGCACTCCCAGCCGTTCAGCAAGCTGCTGGCAGACAACACCATGTTCAAGATGGACAGCAAGTCCTCAGCTGACACCCCACAGAAGTCATCTCGCGCCATCAGAGGGTCACCTGGATATAGGTGAGATCACTTGCCTGGTCTTGTTGTAGTGAGGTACAATAGTAATATAGAGAATATATGGTTGGTGACTTTTGATATCATGTGATATCAGACGAATTTGATATGGCGTGGGAAAAGGTTAGGCTTGCCGAGCCTTTTCCTACGCTATATCAGACGAGTAGGATATCACATGATATACGAGGCAACCTACCATCTATTCTATTGATTATGCCACGTTTTGCAAATATTGTTTTTTATAATTAATAAAATAAAATAAACAAATTAAATCGCAAACATTTAGCAATTTACAGTACAACACAATATGCATATGAGACACTCTGATGGCGTCTACTTGCATCGATGCATAGTAACTATTCAACATCGAAACAAATTTAAAAGTTAATCAGTGGATTTATTATCAAGTGAGTCGTTTATCAACTTTTCCATCAGTGCCTGATTCATTCAAAGTTGAGGTGTTGACGATTGCTCTGAAAAACTTCCCCCCATGTGTGATGTCAAACTGGGTGGGGAACGCAACTGCCGTGCTTGCGATGTGGGCTTGTACTTTAGCTGTATAATATCACAAAGCTTCTGTATCACATGCTTCCTGGCAGTGTCAGCAATTGGTGAGTGTCCTGGTAATACCATCTTGAGTGCACAAATAAAAATAAAATTATAGATTTAATCCTTTGCCTTATTTCTTGCCTTATGCAATAAGCATGTTAGAGCCACAGGGGCATATATGTAAATATTTATAGAATTAATTAAGTCATTAATTCACCTTTATAGATGTTGTTTTGTTCATGTTATTGTGAGTTATTTTCAAAAGGTGACAGAATTTCATATTTCAGGTTTACTGCCAGTGAAAATAAAAAGTTCACACACAACAGACTGAGAGTAACAATTTTTGATGTGACATTTTCTGGACACTATTTAGCTAGTGGATATGTGTTACTGTATCAATAGGCAGACTATTTTGTCTATAAGTTCCAAACTGCATTTAATTAGTTGTTATTACCGTAAATTGAAGAATTCTAGTTTACCATCATAATTATTATTTTTGTCAATTTCATGTTCTTCTAATGGTTGTGCATTAGTTCCCATATTTTGTTTTCCTCATTTATTTCCCTATTTCATGTTGGACTGAAGTATTAAGTTAATACACATTTACTTTTCTGCATTTTATTTAACTAAACTATTGTTTAAAGCCATGTTTTTCTTTAACTTATACATTTCATTTAGAAATAAATTGATTTGTTGTGAATCAGTTTATAATAGCTAGTATTTATTTGAATTTCTAATCAAAATTAAGAGTTCATTTTTAGCTCGACTTTTCGAAGAAAAGGCAAGCTATTCTACTCACCCCGGTGTCGGCGTCCGAGCTCGGTTAAAGTTTTTCGGTAAGCTAGTTTCTCAGGAATGGCTTGAGGGATTTCATTCAAACTTACAATTTTTACTCCCCACATTTAAATGAACCTATAGGCCAAGTTTGGTAACTCTAGATTGAAATTTGTAAAAATTATGGGCCTTTTTATACTTAGAAATTTTACATTTAAGTTAAAGTTTTTTGGTAAGCTGGTTTCTCAGGAATTGCTTGAGGGATTTCATTCAAACTTATAACACTTATTCCCTATATTAAATGAACATAAAGGCCAATTTTGATAACTCTAGTTTGACATTTGTCAAAATTATGGGCCTTTTTACACCTAGAAATTTTACATATAAGCTATATGGACAGAATAAAGTTTCTCGGTAAGCTAGTTTCTCAACTTTTTGTTTCAGCTCTCTAACTCGAGAACGGATTAAGCAATTGTAATCAAACTTCAAACATAGATACCTTTATAGGGAGACCTAGATTGGGATTGCATATGGGGTGGTCGGGGTCAAGGTCACTGTTAATAAAAATAGACAAATGGTTCCCGCTCAATAACTTAAGAATGCATTGAGATATTTTAATGAAACTCAATACATAGATACCTTATGTAGAGACTACGCTTATAATTGCATATGAGGTGGGTGGGGTCAAGGTCACTGTTACTAAAAATAGAAAAAAATGTTTCCGCTCAATAACTTAAGAACGCATCGACATATTTTAATGGAACTTATTACATACATACCTGATATAGAGACCTTGCTTTGCGATTTCATATAGGGTGGTTGGGGTCAAGGTCACTGTTACTAAAAATAGAACAACTGTTTCCACTCAATAACTTGAGAACGCATCGAGATCTTTTAATGAAACTGAATACATACATACTGTACATCGAGACCTCTCTTGGAATTGCATATAGGGTCAAGGTCAAAGTCACTGTTACTAAAATATAAAAACTGTTTCCGGTCAATAACTTGAGAATGCATTGAGATATTTTGATGAAACTTTACACATAGATACCTTATATCAAGACCTCGCTTGGGATTGCATATGGGGTGGGGTCATGGTCAAGGTCACTGTTGCTGAAAATAGAAAAACGGTTTCCGTTCAATAACTTGAGAATGCATTGAGATATTTTAATGAAACTCAATACATTGATACCTTATATCAAGACCTCGATTGGGATTGCATATGGGATGGGTTGGATCAAAGTCAAGGTCACTTTTACTAAAAATAGAAGAAAGGTTTCCGCTCAATAACTTGATATTGCATTGAGATATTTTAATAAACTTAATAGATAATTTATATTGATACCTCGCTTTGGATTATATATCGGGTGGGTGGGGTCACAGTCAAGGTCTCTGTTACTTTAAATAAAAAATGGTTTCCGCTCAATAGCTTGATAACACATTGAGATATTTTAATGAAACTTCATCAATTGATATCTTATATCTAGACCTCGCTTGGGATTGCATACGGGGTGGGTGGGGTCAAGGTCACAATTACTAAAAAACAGACAAACAGTTTACGCTGAATAGCTTGAGAAGACATTGAGATTTTTAATGAAACTTAATAAATAGATACCTTATACTGAGACCTCGCTTTGGATTACATATGGGGTTGGTGGGGTCAAGGTCAAGTTCACTTTTACTAAAAAATTTATTGATGTGCTGACTTCAATGCATTTCATTCGAAAAATTTGGTTTTTGTGTACTTTCCATATTTCTTGTTTTAGAAAAAAATGCCAATAACTCTGACAAGCACAAGAAAAGTCGAGCGCACTGTCCTCCGACAGCTCTTGTTAAATAGACTATAATTTCTTAAACCATGTTTTGAGTACTTTTACCTTTCATTTCAAATAAAATGATTGGTTGTTACATGGCTAGATCTAGTATGTGTTTAATTTTCTATGATTAAAACATTATAATTCAATTGTCTATTAAAAATAACTGTTCTTAATAGAATTTTTGTAAAGCATAGCATTTGTATTTTTAAGTGACACAAAATACATGATTTTAGTAACTTATTTCTTTGTAACACTGACATTTACACTGTTACTTACAGCAATGGTTTCTCTGAACCTATCATGTAGTGGCGAATGGAAAGTCATTAAATTAATAATTAGCTAGTTTGCAGTTCCTTTTCAATTGTTGATATAAAAATGTATGACCTGAGTGATTTATTTCATATTCTTCACCATTTTTTCTGTATAGATAAAATAAACAGGCACAAAATGTCGTCAGATTCTTCCATTTCAAATTGTGTGATATCTGTATTTGTTCAGCTTTTAAAAATATCAGCTTTTTAAGATTTTATTGAAAAGGGTTTTATGCTGTGCACTGCATTTTTTGCATAATTCTTACTTGTCGTAATAACTTCATTCCTATTAATTGAATAATGTCTACATGTATTGTAAATTATGTTTTTGTGAATAAAAATGTTACACTTATATAGATCTATTCTTTGTCTACAATTTCATGACGTAAGCGACATTCCATGCCTAAAAAAAGTAGGTCTACCCAAAAAGTCAGCGGGACTAAAGAATCATTGAACGTCACAGAGTAGCATGATATTCTTTACTGTAGGCGGGGTTAAATTGTTTTATCAGTCAGTGACATGATATTACTAAACGTGGGCGGAGTTAATTGCGTTATTGGTCAGTGGTATAATAACGCTTAAAAATATTAGGGCATCGTCTTCAACGTAAATGTGCACTAGTGGCATAATAAAATACAGTCCTTGACTGACTCCCCAAAGAAGTCATCCCGAGCCATTATCGGCTAACCAGGATATCAGTAATTCCTTTTCCCTTTTGGACTGATCTCCATCACTATGTGGCAGTGTGTGTTGGTGAATGGTTGACATTCAATTTAGAGGGTTGCTTTAGAGGAACATTTATAAAATGACAGTATGTATAATACATCAAATAATATTGTTTAAATGTCTGATATTACACTTCTTCTACTGAATTTAATTGTTTCTTGACAAGTTTCCCTCGCAAAATTCCTTATGTATGTAGATATATATAGCAACGATCCTTTCTGATTGCCATTGTACGTGTTGCAGTGACTATGAGCCCAGTTCAGGCACTCCTGGGACCCCATCAACCCCGCTCAATGAGACGCTGTCCCCTATAGAGCAGATATTTGGTCTGATGTCTGGTAACCGAGGTCAGGGGGCATCCTCAAGTAGCAACTCCCCATATGACTCTGACACCAGTGGCTTCAGCAGCGAGGGATCAGAGGCAGCGCTCATGGATATGATGGTAACACAGGCCACTATACTCACTGACCTGCAAAACATTGTGATGGGCCAGTTTAAGATTTTCTGATTTCAGGCCATTTCCTTGACTCAAAAGACCGTACAGATGTTTCACATTGAAATAAATGTGTAATATTGGAATGTGTTGCTATCTTGTGTTTTGTAATGTGAAAATGATATCCACTGAGGATTTTTCAGTGCTTGGGTTTATGGTGTGAATGATCTTACCTATAGTTATGTATTCTATTACTCCAAGCTATATAAGAATCTTTCTGATTATAATACATCCAGTGATAGATTTCTTGTCCTAAAAATAATGCCTTTTCATGTGGAAGAAATATGTTTGGTCTGATAACATGCATGAATTCTTGGTCTGATGACATGCACGAATTCTTGGTCTGAAAACATGCATTAATTCTTGGTCTGATAACATGCATTAATTCTTGGTCTGATAACATGCATGAATTCTTGGTCTGATAACATGTATGAATTCTTGGTCTGATAACACGCATGAATTCTTGGTCTGATAACATGCATGAATTCTTGGTCTGATAACATGTATGAATTCTTGGTCTGATAACATTCATTAATTCTTGGTCTGATAACATTCATTAATTCTTGGTCTGATGACATGCATGAATTCTTGCCAGAGCACCTTGAAGTTGGGCAACCGTGAGGGTAAATCGCCCATCAATGACCTGTCAAAGCAGCTGTACACTGCTCAGCAGCAGCAACAGCAGCACCAGCAAGCTGCACTGCAACAACAGCAGCACCAGCAGCAACAACAGTTTGCCGAGCAGCAGCAGCAGCAGCTGTTACAGTACCAAGCTCAGCAGGTGGCACAGGCTCAACTGCACCACCAACCCACCACCAGTCTGGGGTTTGCATCAGACCCACAGGTCCTAGGTATGTCATGTGTGTACCAACCCACCACCAGTCTGGGGTTTGCATCAGACCCACAGGTCCTAGGTATGTCTTGTGTGTACCAACCCACCACCAGTTTGGGGTTTGCATCAGACCCACAGGTCCTAGGTATGTCTTGTGTGTACCAACCCACCACCAGTCTGGGGTTTGCATCAGACCCACAGGTCCTAGGTATGTCGTGTGTACCAACCCACCACCAGTTTGGGGTTTGCATCAGATCCACAGGTCCTAGGTATGTCTTGTGTGTACCAACCCACCAACAGTCTGGGGTTTGCATCAGACCCACAGGTCCTAGGTATGTCATGTGTGTACCAACCCACCAACAGTCTGGGGTTTGCATCAGACCCACAGGTCTTGGGTATGTCATGTGTGTACCAACCCATCACCAGTTTGGGGTTTGCATCAAACCCACAGGTCCTAGGTATGTCATGTGTGTACCAACCCACCACCAGTCTGGGGTTTGCATCAGGCCCACAGGTCCTACGTATGTCTTGTGTGTACCAACCCACCAACAATCTGGGGTTTGCAGCAGACCCACAGGTCCTAGGTATGTCATGTGTGTACCAACCCACCAACAGTCTGGGGTTTGCATCAGACCCACAGGTCCTAGGTATGTCTTGTGTGTACCAACCCACCACCAGTTTGGGGTTTGCATCAGACCCACAGGTCCTAGGTATGTCATGTGTGTACCAACCCACCACCAGTCTGGGGTTTGCATCAGACCCACAGGTCTTGGGTATGTCATGTGTGTACCAACCCATCACCAGTTTGGGGTTTGCATCAGACCCACAGGTCTTTGGTATGTCATGTGTGTACCAACCCACCACCAGTTTGGGGTTTGCATCAGATCCACAGGTCCTAGGTATGTCTTGTGTGTACCAACCCACCAACAGTCTGGGGTTTGCATCAGACCCACAGGTCCTAGGTATGTCTTGTGTGTACCAACCCACCACCAGTCTGGGGTTTGCATCAGACCCACAGGTCTTAGGTATGTCATGTGTGTACCAATCCACCACCAGTCTGGGGTTTGCATCAGACCCACAGGTCCTAGGTATGTCATGTGTGTACCAACCCACCACCAGTCTGGGGTTTGCATTAGGGGTGTAACGATATCACTGAATCATATCGCAATATATCGCAATATTTTGAAATATATCGCGATATATACTGAGATATATTGCCCATATTACAGTGCACTGTTTCTCTTCTTAACTCACTAATATATTAAAGGTCTTGAATGGTCATTTTGTATTAAACAGTGTACAATCTCGATATGTTCATATTTCAACTTTATTTAATAATTCAAAAAAACATAATAATTTTCATTACCTAGTAAACAGTCCCAGAAACACCATAAATCTCCCCAGCATGTATTTGCCCATCAAATATTAACATTAAGTCTCAGAAAAGTATGCTTTTTTTTAAACATTTTAAATCAATTCACATTTTCAACAACTTCAATGTTTTTTTATACTTTGTGTGTAAAAGAGACTATCATATATCGCCTTGGTAATTCCATAAATAATCAACTAATTGTCAGAATTTTACCAGTATTAACGTTTTTGTCTAACAATGTTATACAAATGTTAACATTTTTCACAAACTCCATTATTCAAAAATCAAACTCAACAATTCCGTTCGAGAGAAATCATTACCCCAGAATTAAAAGCATTTTTATTAAGATGCGATAGTTATGAACATGCAAAATCACCAAAAACAGTAACGGAAGTAGGCTTTATTATTATTAGGAAGGATAAACTCTAAAAAAACACGAATATTTTTTTGTCATGAAAAGACATTGATTACAAACAAACTGTACATGTCGTTTAATACAGGTATGCATTATTTACATATCGCTATATATTATTGCAAGATCTGATATCTGTATACACCCCTAGTTTGCATCAGACCCACAAGTCCTAGGTATATCTTGTGTGTACAGTCCCACAAATCTAGGTAAGAGTACTGTCAAGTCTCAAACAGGTTCTGTGTAAGTATACAATAGCAGTTGAACAGCAGCTAATCACATGCAGATCCACAATTGTATATAGGTTTTCTAGCATACCCTACAATCTCGAATACAAAACCAACAATCCATATAAGGATTTGCATCAGCTCTGTGGGTTCTTGATGGGTCTAGATGTAATAGGTGTGCTTTTCAGTTCTGTCGCAGATCAACCATCAATACAGGGTTTGTCTGAGGTGCTCATTTTGTACTATTTTCATCTTTATTTTAGTTATTAAATCCTTTGTTGGAATTTTAATATTTCTAATGCCTTTAAAGCTTCTTTAAAGCATAATGTTTACTATTGTTCATTGTTAGAACCAGTATTTTATTTCAATTGAAGATTGACTAGGTCTTTACTATTGTCCTTTTTAAAAAGCAGCATTTTATTGTGAAAATTTAGTCTAGGTATGATACCAGTATTGTGCCATTGCAGGTAACAGAGTGTCCGGGCAGGTGATGAGACCCTATGTGATAGCCAACCTGGATCCCTACGCCATTGACCGGGCTGCCAGACTACACAGATCTGCTGCTGGAAACGGTCAGTGCATCTAGGCTGAATATATAGGTCAAAGGTCAGGTTCATTATGTATGCACCGCGGACCGGGCTGCCAGACTACACAGATCTGCTGCTGGAAACGATCAGTGCATCTAGACTAAATATCTAGGTCAAAGGTCAGGTTCATTAAGTATTCACCGCTGACCGGGCAGCCAGATTTCATAGATCTGCTGCTGGAAACGGTCACTGCATCTAGACTAAATATCTAGGTCAAAGGTTGGGCTGCCAGACTACATAGATCTGCTGCTGGAAACGGTCAGTGCATCTAGACTAAATATCTAGGTCAAAGGTCAGGTTTATTAAGTATGCACCGCTAACCGGGCAGCCAGATTACATAGATCTGCTGCTGGAAACGATCACTGCATCTAGACTAAATATCTAGGTCAAAGGTCGGCCTGCCAGACTACATAGATCTGCTGCTGGAAACGGTCAGTGCATCTAGACTAAATATCTAGGTCAAAGGTCATGTTCATTATGTATGCACTGCTGACCGGGCTGCCAGACCACATAGATCTGCTGCTGGAAATGGTCAGTGCATGTAGACTAAATATCTAGGTCAAAGGTCAGGTTCATTATGTATGCACCGCTGACCGGGCTGCCAGACTACACAGATCTGCTGCTGGAAACGGTCAGTGCATCTGGACTAAATATCTAGGTCAAAGGTCAGGTTCATTATGTATGCACCGCTGATCGGGCTGCCAGACTACATAGATCTCTTGCTGGAAACGGTCAGTGCATCTAGACTAAATATCTGGGTCAAAGGTCAGGCTCATTATGTATGCACCGCTGACCGGGTTGCCAGACTTCACAGATCTGCTGCTGGAAACGGTCAGTGTATCTAGACTAAATAATATTATCTAGGTCAAAGGTCAGGTTTATTATGTATACACCGCTGACTGGGCTGCCAGACTACACATATCAGATGCAGGGAACTTGATTAAATATCTAGGTCAAAGGGTCAGGTTCAGTATGCATGAGCCTATTGCTGGGACAAAAAGAGTAAATTCTAAGAATGTCCATGTTCTTGTTTGTTGATACAAGTTGTTTGTATGATCATGAAGATTTCAATGTAATGTCTTAGCTCAATATTCTCAAGATACACACAGTTTTGTATAACCATTGTTTCAGTGAGGTGAAAAGTATTTGACTACTGGGGTAACTGTATGTATTTGTATTTAGTTATACATTTAGTACATGTATAATAAAAAATAATGTTGAGTAGACTACATTTTTATCCATGCATCCAAAGTCATTTATTATTTTGTATGATACGGTGGAGCATTTTCAGTGTATGGTGTGACTGCTAGGTGGCAGTATGTGTTTACTGTTCTGGAGGTTGCCCTTGTGTGTTTCAGCGATGAGTGAGGCTAGCTGCACATGGAGTGGTAAGATTCCCCCTAAGAACTACAAGAGCCCCACCACGTTCTCCTGCAAGGTCTTCCTGGGCGGCGTACCCTGGGACATCACTGAAGGTAACCTCCCATATTGGGAACTGTTGCAGATTTTGTGTCACCAAGAGGAAAAGCATGGCCAGGAGTCGTGAATCTTGTATTGCCTTACTTGTCTGTTTTTAGTGAGACTTTTCAATGAATAAAAATCGAGCTATTGTCGTTGCCCTGTCGTCAGCATCTGCGTTAGTTAAGTTTTTTGGTTAAGTTTTTTGTCAGAGTCCATTTCTCAGAAACTACCAAAGGTGTCCATTTGAAACTTTCACTCACTATCAAAAGGGTAATCCATTACAACAAGGCAGGTAACCCTTTACTTTATATTTCCAGAGTTATCTGCCCTTGTTTGGACTTACAACTTAGCGTATTTTGACAATTTTTGGGTAAATATAAAATTTCTCAATAACTATAAAAGACATTAAATTGAAACTCAAGGTACTTGTGAGGAGGTAACTATATCAATGATTTTGGTGGATTTATTGCCCTTTTTCAACTTAGATTTTGTTGCTTTAGGTCAAATTTCTCAATATATCTATACGAGGTATTGACAGAGAACTTTAAAATACTTCATGATAGTGATAAACTTAATCTATAAACAAAAGCGTAGAGTACTATCAAATATGAGAAAGTCGAGCGTCCAGCACCCGTAGGCGGTGCTCTTGGTGACAAATGATGTTTGCTACTAGTCCGTGCAGTAATTATCATATATATGAAGTTTTGGCAATTTCACTTGTCCATACTCTGGGACAAGCAATATGGACAATTGATTTCACCATCCCTGAATTGATGTGACTTATAACATTACATGATGACATTGATAGAGTAATATTAATAATGTAAAATTACCCTTTTATCTATGGAGGTCCTGGGTTTAATTCCCAAAAGCCTCTTGTTTATTTCTTCTGGCTTTGGATAATTATTTTCTTGACAGAACAGTACAAAATTTAACCTGAGTTTCAGTATTGGTACTTGACCAGGTAATATGGTTGCACCCTGTGAGTAAAGGTAGCATAACCTGAAATAATTGTACCCAAGTTTGTAAATGATTATTGAATGCCATTTGGAAATGAATAAGTATTGAATAAAGTATCTTTCTTAACTTCACTTTCTCTCTGTGACACCACTGATGTTTCCTTCCAGCGGGACTGCAGGCAGCTTTCAACAAGTTTGGATCATTTAAAATAGAGTGGCCAGGACGAGATGGTAAGCTGCTTCACTGTTTTGCTGCATTACAATGTGTCTGGCATTTTTATAGATCCAAACGGATGGAAATAGTCATGTAATATTATGAACCTAGTAGCATTTAAGTAAGAAAAAAGCCTAAAATCTTGTTTAATTGCCCCTGTGCTTATTACCCCTGTGCTTTATACCAGCAGAATGAGCATGGATTTGGGCTACATGTTTGGCATGCATTTTTGTAGTTGTGGTAATATCACAGTGTTAAAACGAATCTGTAACCTCTCCGTTATAAATAGCCCAAAATGCACCCTCTCCATTAAAAAGACGTTTTTGGTGTAGTAGGTATACAAAACATGCAATTAATGAGTTATAAATTCATTATAAATTATTATGCATGGAGCATTAGCATGTTTCAGGTATGTAACGGCGTGGTAGATTTTTTAACAAACACAAACGTGAACTAAAATGAAAGAAAACAATTTCAGACAGTCTTGGAACACACATATTTTACCTCTAAATAAGTATCTGAATGTGTCCTGTGTTCTACATGTGTGTGTTGAGTGTTTTGTCGGTCCATATTTTTTGAAGTAAAAATCACCAAAAATGACTAATGCTGTTTATAATACATGAAAACAGCATAAAATAATTAAAACACAAACACCAATATGGAGAGGTTACAGGTACCTTCCAATTCTGACCGCAGTCAAACACAATATTATTAACACCAGTTGTTCACTTATAAAGTTATAGATAATAATAAACACACCTAGGGGAATCATTTTAAGTTGAGCCAAACTCTTGCAATGTAAGGGTTTTTTTTAAAAAAGGGAATAACGATGCAAAAAAAATATAGCGGAAATAGACAAATGGCAACCAAAGTTAACAACAGTTTTCGTTATTTCTAGGAAACAGATCATGTAATAGTGTGATTTCCTTTCTGAAATAGCAGTATTATGTCCACAATGTTTTGTGAAACCAAAATATCTCAGATGTTTGGCAACTATAAGCTATATCGACAAGAAAGTGATCTACCTGTAGTTCTCAGAGATGATTTCTAACGGAGAAGGTGCATTTTGGGCTATTTTTAACGGAGAGGTTATCGATTCATTTTAACACCGTGAATATTGTATTGTGTAACCAATAAGTGGTTCTCCCTTGCCAGGGTATGTGTACCTGCTGTTTGAGTCTGAGAAGGCAGTGCGTCTGCTACTACAGGAGTGTACCCATGACTACAGCACGGGCGAGTACTACTACAACATCTCCAGCCGCAGGATGAGGTCCAAGGAGGTACGTGTGCTTGCTCATACAGAGTATTCACTGTTGAAACTTCTTATACTTACACATAATGTTTGTGTTTTATAAATAAGCAAGTAATGTGTGTAAACAGGCATTTTTTCTGGTTTTGTTTTCATTTTAATAAAATGCGTTTCATTGTTGATTGAAAACAAAATCCAAAATGATAGTTTTAATTTAATGACATAATTGTTTATTTTTTTGTTTGCTCTTTTCTAATGAAGAGAATCCAACAGCAAAACTTTAATTGAAAAGAGATAGTATCCCAAATCGATAAGAATCAAATGGCTTAAAGTGTAGATTTGTTATTGTTGAGCATGTTTTATAGTGGACTTGTTGTTTACCAGGTTCAGGTGATCCCCTGGATGTTGAGTGACAGCAACTTTGTACGCCAACCGTCCCAGAGACTGGACGCCAACAAGACAGTGTTTGTGGGCGCTCTACATGGCATGATCTCCGCGGAGATACTATCCATTATCATGAACGACCTCTTTGGCAACGTTGTGTATGCAGGAATTGACTCGGATAAACACAAGTATCCCATAGGTCAGTCAGAAGATGGAATATGTTATTTAATCTTCCAATCTGTGTGATATGTATATGCGGCACTACATGAAATGTTTATGCTCTGTTTAAGGTAGAATCAGTTCTTGTCTGTCTCTCCATTGAGTACAATGAAACAAATGTTTACTTTTATGTCGGTGTGAATCTTTCTGTTATCATAAAAAAGAGCTCTTTACTGTTTCAAAAGGGTTGTGATTGTCTGCCCATAGTTCTAATGTAATGTTGATTGTCTGCCCATAGTTCTAATGTAATGTTGATTGTCTGCCCATAGTTCTAATGTAATGTTGATTGTCGGCCCATAGTTCTAATGTAATGTTGATTGTCTGCCCATAGTTCTAATGTAATGTTGATTGTCTGCCCATAGTTCTAATGTAATGTTGATTGTCTGCCCATAGTTCTAATGTAATGTTGATTGTCTGCCCATAGTTCTAATGTAATGTTGATTGTCTGCCCATAGTTCTAATGTAATGTTGATTGTCTGCCCATAGTTCTAATGTAATGTTGATTGTCTGCCCATAGTTCTAATGTAATGTTGATTGTCTGCCCACAGTTCTAATGTAATTTGCAAAAAGAAGTGTAGCCCCAATTCCCAGAGTAATGCCATGAGCTACGTGGGTTAATCCTTAGCCTGGATGGTATGTTATGTGCAGTGAGTTATAAGATATTTGTTTATGTTTGCAGGCAGTGGTTGGGTGACATTCAGCAGTCGCCGTAGTTACATGATGGCAGTCCAATGGTAGTTGTGTATGTTTGCAGACAGTGGTCAGGTGACGTTCAGCAGTCGCCTTAGTTACATGAAGGCAGTCCAATGATTGTTGTGTATGTTTGCTTGCAGTGGTCGGGTGACATTCAGCAGTCGCCGTAGTTACATGAAGGCAGTCCAATGGCAGTTGTGTATGTTTGCAGGCAGTGGTCGGGTGACATTCAGCAGTCGCCGTAGTTACATGAAGGCAGTCCAATGGTAGTTGTGTATGTTTGCAGGCAGTGGTCAGGTGACATTCAGCAGTCGCCGTAGTTACATGAAGGCAGTCCAATGGTAGTTGTGTATGTTTGCAGGCAGTGGTCGGGTGACATTCAGCAGTCGCCTTAGTTACATGAAGGCAGTCCAATGATAGTTGTGTATGTTTGCAGGCAGTGGTCGGGTGACATTCAGCAGTCGCCGTAGTTACATGAAAGGCGAACCAATTATAGTTGTGTATGTTTACAGGCAGTGGTCGGGTGACATTCAGCAGTCGCCGTAGTTACATGAAGGCAGTCCAGGCAGCCTTTGTGGAGATCAAGACTCCAAAGTTCACAAAGAAGGTACACATCCAGCCTGGCAGAGGTCACAACTATTCAGCTGGTTGATAACTGTATAAGTGGATATTTCCGCCTGTCAAAAAATTAGTGTATTTAAAATTCTGACTTTAAGCGTGCGGAAATTTTAGCGAATTTCCAATATCATGTGTGAAAAATTCACGCCTACAATGCTACTCCCACTGACGCCTGCATAAAGTGACACAAACAATAACTCCACCTGCTTATGATCAAAATGTAACAGTTTGGTGTCATCAGCTTATATCGCGCATTCCACCCAACATCCTTTTGTTGCAGTGGCATTCATAAATTAGCAGCCAAATTGTAGCTACAGGGTTTTAAAAATGTTCTACACCTTGAGATTCTAACTTGTGAATATTAGGGAACAAAATTTTTTTCTAATGTGCATCTTCATATTCCTGTATTTTAAACTTTTTCTACACGATGCAATGCATATGCACTGTTCCATATACATGTACACATTCTCATCTGCAGTCGGTGTTCCTGTCTAGTAATCAGCAATAAATATTATTTTTGCAGGCAGAAATATTAGCAAATTTTTCTTATTTGCGAAATTATCAAATATTTCCACATTGCTAACTCAACCACTTATACAGTAACCTTTGGCAAGCTGGCAAGCAAGTTTTTGTAGTTTTTTTTTAAACTTCGCAATCACCAGTGGTTAGGGCTGAATTAACTTTGTTTAATGTTGATTTCCAACTGATAGAAATAGTGTATACGTGTTAGTCAATAGTATTATATACCGGACTGACAGAACAGTGTTTCCTGCTCTGTATGGCTATTTGACGTGGTCTTGCATTGAAGCCTGTGTGGTTGTTGTTGTTGCCAGATCCAGATAGACCCGTACTTGGAGGACAGTATCTGCTCTGTGTGTAACCTGCAGCCTGGCCCCTACTTCTGCAGGGACCTGCAGTGCTTCAAGTACTTCTGTCGCACCTGCTGGTACTGGAAACACGATGCGGACACCATGAGGAGCCACAAACCCCTGAGCAGGAACACCAAGGGACACGCCAGCCTCGGGGTCCTCTAGCAACTACGGTAGGTACAGTGCCACTCCAGGATCTGTATTCACCAACCTATTCTTAGACTTGAGACTTAAGAATGGAAAATATTCTTGAAACTGTTTTTTCTACCACAGCATAAAATTTTAATCTTACTTGGTTTTCACCAACTGTAATTACAGCATTCTTTGTTTAGAACGATTTTTGATTACATAAGCGACATTGGTAACCAGCATATCTCATTATCTACCAATGCACAAGTATTTCTTTAGACTATGTTCTTTATTCATAAGTCTAAACGGGTTCTGGTGAGGTTGGTTTGTGCTAAACACTGATGATGTAGTGTTTATGAGACGGAATGTATGCATGTTCAAGCTGAATATAGCTGTAATATTATTGACTTTGACTAACCTGAGGGTCACATCATGTGGTATGTTCACCTATCTTGGAAGTTTTTCTTGCATTTTGTTACATCATATTTAATGCAGAAATTTGAAGAGTATGTTATCCAGTGACACTTCATATGTGGCTGCAGTTGACTGCATAGTTTTTGCCATTTATCTAAGGTAGAGGTGGTCATTCATTGACCTTGATTTAAGGTCTGGATGGCTAAACTAAATTTCATGAATATGCTTATGTCACCCAGAGAGCCCTTGAATCCTATTCTTCACTGGCTATTTCAGGTCAATTAAATATTGGTACCTGTTGAAGAAACTGGCAATTTACTCAATGGTTACCATGGAACTTTGACCCTAAGAATGACAAATGGACAATGGCTTACATTCATCTGCCCTCAGTCGGTGAGTGAAAACTAGATTCTAGACAAGTGAGACATAATCAATGGCAAAGAATGGTTGTATTGTTTACATGACATGCTTGCAGCTCGCAGTTAGTGGGCAAAGTAAAGTGCTTATATTGTATTAATGCCATTCCAAACATTTTCATTTTATATGTTAGTTTACTTTGTCTGTTAATATGTCTTTCATATTCTGTGTGTCTTTCATTATTGTGCTAGACGTTCTGTCAATCATCATTCATATGTGATTTTTTTATATGAACAGTTGTAATTTAGCTTATGAAACTCGACAGTACACCATGAAGTGTTTTATATACTTTTGTTTTGGTTAAGTGCCCTTACTCATCACTCTTGGTTTCTGAATATGACACTGTTTTGATAGCCGATGGCTCTTTTTGGACTGTGATAATGTTTTTTAACTCCCTTAGAGAAACTTCTGATGAAGCATTTTTCTCCGTTTCATTGATTTCATGTTTTCCAAAAGTCATTTGTCTGCTTTTTGTATTATTCAGTGTCTTTGTCTATGAATACTCATGGCCTTACCTTTTATAGAAGCAAGGTTAGTGTGTGTTATAAAATAACTGGGTGTACATGTTTGTTTCATTTTATACCATTGTGATTGTGTTTATAATAATGTGGTTTTGAATACCTGCTTAACAAATTATTTTTGACAATATTTATATGTGTATATGTTTGTATGTTGGTCTTTACTTGTGTACATCTATTGAGGAAGCAGTGTGAAATACTCTGACCCTTGGTTGCCCGGGAGGATTTAGTCCTTCAGCTTTCTGACTTCCCTTGTGTTGCCTGTGCAATACAGAGCCAACATCAAGTGCATTGTTGTATGTCTTCTGCATAGAACATACATGCAAGTAATTTAATCAAGTTAATTAGAAATATGTTGCTGCAATTTGATCATTTTAGCCCATTTTGTTGCACTTTGATTAATTGACACATGGTTAATTTTATATACAGCATTGCAGTTTTCGCTTATTTGATGCAACTGATTTACTTGTTTGAAGTTGTATTTACCGTGGGACCTGTCAGGGGTTGGGGTAGATCTCTAGCCGCTTCTTCTACCAGATCTGTCTATCTTGCTGTCCCTCTGTCTCTTGTCTTGTCTTGTGTATGTACCTGTCTGTCCACGTTGTCATATCTACTGTTAACATTTAAACTTCTCTTGCTTAGCAATTGTACACTCATCTTGGGGTCCAAATTCAGGAGAAAATATATGGAGGTTAATTTACTAATTTTTATATATTTCTGAGATAATAATTGTAATGAATATAGATATTTGGCCTTGTAGGAACATCAGCTGTACCAAGAAGGTATTAACGATGCTGAAATATAGATATTTGGCCTTGTAGGAACATCAGCTGTACCAAAAAGGTATTAACGATGCTGATTTTGGATGTGTTGTTAGCTCACCTGTTCACAACATGCTCATGGTGAGCTTTTGTGTTAGCCTTTTGTCCGTTGTGCGTCGTTCGTTATCAACATTTATCTTAACACTCTAGAGGCCACATTTATTGCCCAATCGTCATGAAACTTGCTCTGGACTTTTGTCCCAATGATATCTTGGCCGAGTTCGAAACTGGGTTATGTGGGGTCAAAAACTAGGTCACTAGGCCAAATTAAAGAAAAAGCTTGTGTGTCAACTCGTTGCAACATTTATTGCCCAATCTTCATGAAACTTGCTCAGAACATTGTCCCATTTTTTGCCCAAACTTATTGATATTTCTAAAAACATTTGTTGTCCTGATATCTTGGCCGAGTTTGAAAATGATTGCCCTCCTTTGAAAAACATGGATGCCTGGGGGCGGGGCAGTTTTCCTTATATGGCTGTATTGACAACTTTATAAAGCTTGTTAACACTCTAGAAGTCACATTTTTTGCCCAATCAACATGAAACTTGCTCAGAACTTTTGTCCCAATGATATCTTGGACGAGTTTGTAACTGGATCATGTGGGTTCAAAAACTAGGTCACTAGGGCAAATTGAAGAAACGGCTTGATAACATTCTAGAAGTCACATTTATTGTCCAATATTTTTGAAACTTGCTTAAAACATTTTGTTTCAATGATATCTCAGATGAGTTCAAAACTAGGTCACATCTGGCCAAAAACTAGGTCAACAGGATAAATAGAAGAAAAAGCTTGTGAACATTCTAGAGGCCACATTTCTAGCCCAATAATCATGAACCTTGCTCAGAACATTTGTCTCAATGATATGTAGGACAACTTCAAAATCGGGTCACATGGCGTCAAAAATATGTCACAAGGCCAAATTGAAGAAAAAGCTTGTGAAAACTAGAGGCCACATTCTTAGCCGAATCTTCATGAAACTTGCTCAGAACAATTTAGTTCCTTAGCCCCTCAGGTGAACGACCTAGGTCTTGTTTTTTTCTATGTGCAGCATTCTGACATGTTTAATCTTTACACAAGACATGCTTTGTCAATCTGTTTATAATTGTTGGTTTTAAATATAATTGCATTGGTTTTTATCTTCTGATCAAGTTATAATAAAAGACAATAAGTTGTGTATCAATTTCATTATGATTTACTTGTGTTAATTAATGTCTTAACATAAATTTTTATCGGTTGATCGTTCATATACATAGAATTTTAGGCACTTAATCAGGTATCTCGTTTTTTTGTTTTTTTTTAGAACCAGACAAAACTCCTCAAGACTGTAAAACAATATATATATTTATTCCCAATATCATAATTTTATATCTTTTAATTCTGTAATAAGATTTCGTTTTGTAAATAAATGCTTGATGCTACTTCTGTTCACCAAATATTGCCATACCGATAATTTCTTTGAAGGTTCAATAAAAATAAAAATTTGCATCCTTTCCAATTCTTTGTTAAATATTGTTCATGTATCCTCCAAAGGTATTCATTTTAATTTTAGTGATGCCTTGTATTACTGTTTTATTCCTATTTATTAACGATGACCCTCAGTGTATTGGCTATTTATTTTCGTAGCACAATTTGAAACAATTTAATCAAACTTAATTTTTTTTAAGTTTTCTGTTAGTTTAAAGCAAATAAAATTATAATGCACATTTCATACTTTTGAATGCAAAATGTATGTAAAATTTAAGTTCCGGCACTGAAATACATTAAGGGTCCTATGTTTGATTAGGATAATTAGATTTTAAATAGGACAATGTTGCAGTCTGAGTAATGGATTGATTGATTTTATATATTATATTGATCAATAATTTACTTTTTAGAGTATAATTCTTACCTTGATGGTACTGTTTTATTATTGGAACAGCTTCTAAGCTGCTTTCTGTATTTTACTATCCCTCCAGGCCCAGTGTGGAGGCCTAGCTCGCATTTTAATCGCCTCTATTAATTAACTATATAAAGTCGCTTTTACCAACATCACAAGTTAACATTTTAGTTTTTGGTTTGTTTTGAACATTTCTGTTCATCGCTATCAGAACACAGGCAGTGTTGTATATTTTACCTTTTTCACACTTTATAATATAGCAAATAATGTTTGCAGTTTTTATAAATGGAAGGTACATACAAGAGACATTCCCTGGTGTATATATTTCAGTTACCCATCCTCTGTGGGATCTTTCATCTACTATCTTGCTATCTTTCATACTGTAACTGTATTTTTGTTACTTGGCATTGTGTTACCACTGTATTTTGGTTTGTTTAATGGAAGTAATGATACATTGTTTGACATCAAAATCATAACTTCATGTACATATGTGTTTACTGTGTTGTAAACAATGCAATGTTTTGATACTTTATCATGTTTGTGCTATACATATTCATATTTTCTTTATATATTTGGACTGGATTGGATCCAATACTTGGTACTCATTTAGAGTTTGGCACTGTTTTGTTATCAAGTTGTCCATTTTGTGCACAGTTCATTAGTTTCAGCAGTGAAAATTGGGTAGAAAATAAAAATGATTGATTTCCTCCCTAAAAACAGAGTTGTTTTTATTTTCACTTAACAAAGTACACATTGAGATAATGTATTGTGCGATTGTATTGACCTGGCACTCATTAATTTTCCATGTGTTTTCGTAAATCAATTTTAAGCTTCTAACCAAGTTAGGAGACTCGGACATGAATATGTATTGATTAAATCCGTACTCCGTTACAGTTGATAGTCTAGTGCGAGCGAAACATAGACTTTGTGAATGCATTTTTATGTAGATGAAATGAATGAACTAATACAAATAAAACAAATTTAAAAAATGGAAAAGAAAAGATAATGTCATGAGAATAAGTGATGTTGAAGTAATAGAAAATGAAAAGAAAGATTTTGGCAAGATTCGAACCAGAGTCATTATGATTCAAAGTCTTAAACACTATCCACCGCGCTATTCTTCTTGACACTTGTTTATGGGTGCTTTTGTTATATGACTATGAAATCGTGCTAGACGCTTGATAAATGTTAACGATGTAAATAGAACAGTTGAGTGCTACCGGAGATTACTGAGTGCCAGGCCAATAAAATCGCACAATAGTATCTCTATTTCTATGGACATATTGTCAGGTCCGCTTGCTGTCAGCTCGACATAATGGTCACAATGGCAGTTTGGTGTATGTGCATGAGTGCGTCCGTGCATCCGTCTGATCTTGTCCGGACTGTAAATTCATCATCGGGGAATTTTAGATTCACTTGCCACAAAGGTTCATGTGAAGATAGTGTGTCGCATGCAAGACCTGTGTCCCTAGCTCAAAAGTCAAGGTCACACTTGGAGGTCAAATATGGACATAATACATCATGTCCAGACTGTTAATTCATCAGTCATCAGGAAATTTATAATAACTCGCGTGTCTCGTGCAAGACCTGTACATGTCCCTAGCTCAAAGGTCAAGGTCCCACTTAGAGGTCAAATATGGGCATAATACAGCTTGTCCGGACAGTTGATTTACCATTAATCAGGGAATTTTAAAATAACTTGCCACAAATGTTCACCATGTAGAGATAGTGTTGTTAATCAGTGTCCATAATTTAGTTGCTTAATCAGCAACAAGTTTTGACTAAATAACCAATTTTTGAAAGGAAAGGAAATACATCCTAGACTGCAATGTTTCAATGATTTACATTGTTTTATTTAGTTTGGCAATAACTGTGTGTCTGATTTATAGAGATTTATGAAGGAAATAGGCATAAAATATGTTTTTGTAAATACAGTTTGTGAACTGCATTATCCTACTAACGGGCTGGACTATTGACAAGATACATATCAGATGCATTAGTTATTGAAAAGTTAAGTAACCGCACAAACATTATGGATCTTTATCTTTTGTTGGGTACAAAAACGCAAAAGTTAATGCTAACGGTCTGCAGAAATAAGCAATACATATAAATTTGTTTAACCTTTTATTTATTTTGCTATTTTTAGCTCAGTGCAGCGTAAAGTGCTTGGTGAGCAATTGGTATAGGGGACCTATCATGCGTCGTATGTCTTCCGTCGTCATGAAATCTCGGATGGAATCCATAATGGGCCAAATCAGACCAGAAACACGAGAGTTATTTAGCTTTTTTCGAGGAAAATGCAACAATTGCCTTTTGCAAACAGAGATACTTCATGTTTCATTCTATCTGGACCAATCTTGCAGTTTGTGTGTGACAGTATGACATATGCGTATGCCAGAAAAATCATAAACATCGAAGTTAGGACACTGTTCGATGGAAAAATGTCATTTCCTATGTAGAGATTTCATCCAGTCTTAACAAAACTTACATAACTTATATTAGGGCTACTAAGGTCATAGTTGGAAGTACAGAGTTATGACCCCTTGTTTGTGCAAGAAATGGCAAAAAATTGCTTTTTTGACCAAGGCCCATAACTCTGACCTGTAATTTAGCAGAATTATGCCTATTTTTGTACTTAGAAAGTCCGATTAAAGTTTGCGTCCAACAACTTTATATCTCTATATCTACTACAGATATTCATTTGACTTAAGTCACATGACTTAAGGGTCATTATATAAGGTCACTGGCCAAGACCCATCACCGTGACCAGCATTTTAGCAGAATCATGCCCCTTTTTGTACTTAGAAAAGTCAGGTTAAGTTTTGAGTGCAACAACTCCATATCTCTATAACTCGAGAACCGAATGAGCTATTGAAATGAAACTTCATACATAGATACCATATAGAGAGGCTTCACTTTGGATTGCATATGGGGTAGGTGGGGTCAAGGTCAAGGTCACTGTTACTAAAAGTAGAAAAAAAGTTTCCGCACAACAACTTAGAATGCATTGAGATATGTTAATGAAACTTAATACATAGATACCTTATATCGAGACCTTGCTTGGGATTGCATATGGGTGGGGTCAAGGTCAATGTTACTAAAAATAGAAAAAAGGTTTCCACTCATTAACTTGAAAAAGCATTGAGATATTTTAATGAAAAATCATACATGTCGGAATGTCGGAACCTCACTTGGGAATATGTATGGGGTGGGTGGGGTCAAGGTCACTGTTACTGAAAATATATAAAGGGTTTCCCATATATAACTTTAGAATGCATTGAGATATTTTAAAGAAACTTAATACATAGATACCTTATATCTAGACCTCGCTTTGGATTGCCTATGGGGTGGGTGGGGTCAAGGTCACTGTTAGTAAAAATAGAAAACCGGTTTCTGCTCCATGTTTTCTTGTTTGTAGGGATAAAGGCCCATAACTCTGACAAAGCGGTTGAATGGTCGAACGAGGAGTCCCAAAACAGCTCTTGTTTTTAAGACAATGACTTAATTTTTCATCAAATCTTGATCAAACTTACACAGTTTGTGTTGGACCATAATATCACAGCAGAGTCTTAAAATAAACCAGATCAGGCAATAACTCGTTATTGGCGGGGCGAAAATAAATGGAAAAAAATGGATTGGGTACTTCATTTTCCACCCAATCGGTACCAAACATCTATTTATTGACGACCATCAGATCTCAGACAAAACTGAATATAGGAAGTGTGTATGATAATACAGCTTCACTCAAAGAACGAAGCAAAACATGACTGCAAGCATGATATGACCCTTGCGCTACAGCCATCCTTACTATCTTTCTGAACTGCAGTATTAACACTATTCCTCCAAAACTGAGTGTGAAAATTTGGATAACGGGAAAGAAAATATATACTTTGGTCTCTACTCGTTAATGGCAATAATTTACTTTTTGATAAACAAGGGTAAAACGGTGAGCTAAAGAAATATAACAGTTAATCAGCTAGACAAATGAATACCAGACCTTATTTGTATTATTTTTAATTTTACATTTTATAACCATTGTTCAAACCTTTCACAAAAGTAATATCTCCATCTTTAACAATACTGAGTGGAGCCACCAAGGACTTCTTTGTTTGTAATTAACACACAACAGCTTTACTATAGACGAATATTAGTTACACAAATCATACAATGCATTAAAATATATAAATATATACATTTTATTCTATTGAAAAATGTATTTCATTATATGTGCATGCGTGTTATGTAATTATATTATTTGGTCACTGAAACATAAATAAATCGGATCACTTGTTCAAGTTAAAAGAAAGGGATTGGCAATCGACGATTCCCAAATCTTAATAGACTAATTAATCATTGCCTATTAGTCGTTGATTAATCGCGGAAATGATTAATCGGCACAACACTACGTAGAGACAGCATGTGCACACAAGACCTGTGTACCTAGCTCAAAGGTCAAGGTCACACTTCTAGGTCAAAAGTCGAATATGGGCACAATACCGCTTGTCCGCATTAGAGGTTCTTCATTTGTAAGGGGAGTTTGACATATTTTTGCACAAATCTTCACCAGTTTCTTGACAACAGGCTCACATGTTACCAACAGGCATCTAGTCTATTTTTAGTAACAGGGACCTTGATCCCACCCACCCCATATGCAATCCCAAGCGATATTTCACTATAAGGTATATATGTATGAAGTTTCATTACAATAGCTCATTCATATGGTGGCATAGAACTGTCATACGATAACCACTTTAGGTTTGCGAAAACTTTCGTGTTAACAACTTAGCGTTCACGAACAGATTCGTGTTACCACTTATTTATTATGATATTTATCTGGATATTAAAACGGCGTTTGCAAATATTTTTCTGCAAGATATTTTATTATTATAATAAATGGCCTTTAAGTGCCCAGAACTGATGTTAGATACATTTTTGGGGGGTTGCGAGGTCTTCTGCATTATCTTAATAACATGAATATTATCACCATAATAATCTTACAATGCAAATCTTAACACGATAATATTCTTGGTATGCTTTATTTTCATGTATCGCAAATGTATTTGCAAACCAATTCGTGTTGCCAGTTATCTAACATGAATATTATCACGATAATTATCTTACAACGCAAATCTGAACACAATAATATTTGTGATACCACTTAATTTTAATGTATTGCAAATGTATTTACAAATCAATTCGTGTTGCCAGTTATCTTACACGAATACTATCATGATAATTATCTTTCAACGCAAATCGTATCTAGTTAATATTTGCGATACCACTTAATTTTCATGTATCGCAAATGTATTCGCAAACCAATTTGTGTTGCCAGTTATCTTACACGAATATTATCATGATAATTTTCGTACAACGCAAATTTTAACTAGTTAATATTTGTGATACCTCATAAGTTTTTATTAACTGAAATTCTGATGTAGCAATTCTGGGCAGTTTCAGACCTGTTTTTCATTAAGCAAATAAATATCGTATGTCAAAAATTTGCAAACGCTATAAAGATATAAGATAAATAACATGAAACTTTAGTGGTAACACAAAATTTTTCACAAACCTTACGCAGTTATCGTAAGGCAGTTCTATGCCACCATACATACATTATCGAGTTAGACAGCGGAAACCAAAAATTGACATCTCCACAATGCCCAATATCATACCCCAGTCTAATAAGCGATTCAAAAATTTTGGTTAAAAACTGACTGCACAGTAAAATCTTATAAGTTCATCCAGAAATTGCAGTAACTGGTGTTTCTAGTCTTGTGTCTTTAATCAATAAGCTGAATACCATAATTATAGGTCAAACATGCTGGAGCTATAGGTCAAACATGCTGGAGCTATAGGTCAAACATGCTGGAGCTATAGGTCAAACATGCTGGAGCTATAGGTCAAACATGCTGGAGCTATAGGTCAAACATGCTGGAGCTAACACTACTATTGTAATCCTCCTTCACAAAGCTTATTTTATAGTGTTGCCTTTGTGTTGAACAGTTCAACATTAAAGACACTATTATCACCAAAACTGTTGCCTGCAACATTGTGTTCATGTGCAATGTGCATTAGTGTAGTATCCCCTGAACACATTTGTTCATGCTTGTGTTTCCTAGCATGTTTAACAGTTACCTTTCCCCTTAAAATGATCATTAAATTGCCAAACAAACTTGTAATAAGTAGCAAATATAGTCAGAAATGATATAATTGTGTATTATATTATAAAGACAAAATAATACAAAGATATAGTAAAACCAATTTGTATTAATTATATGGAAACTGTAAAACTTTAAATAAGTAGGGTTGCCTTTGTAATGTTTGTTAAAATGGTGTATAGAGTTAATCAATAATGTGACATGGTTACAGTATAGAACAGTTAATTATTAAATAGACTTTCTACACACAATCATAATATTTAATATTATATTTTATAATTTCATATAAACTTCTATTTGCATTTAAATAAATATTCATTTAGTAATGTTTGAAGGTAAAAACCCGGAACAATTCAATGATTCTCCAAAGTACACGTGTAAGGCATAAATATTGAGCGTGTAATAATGTGGCATCATATTTCAGCCCCTGAGGGTCATATACTGAATTGGTATTTAACTGTTTGCTTTGTTCTTGGTTGAAAAAAATATTGTATTGTAGTATTGATACTCATTAATTTTAGTAAACTATTGTATTGTAGTATTGATACTCATTAATTTTAGTAAACTATTGTATTGTAGTATTGATACTCATTAATTTTAGTAAACTATTGTATTGTAGTATTGATACTCATTAATTTTAGTAAACTATTGTATTGTAGTATTGATACTCATTAATTTTAGTAAACTATTGTATAGTAGTATTGATACTCATTAATTTTAGTAAAATCTTAACACATAAATATGGTTTATAACACTGATTGATGTTTTCTACTCTAGTCTACAATAAGTTGGTGCAGTGGTCTACTGACAGACTGATAAAAAACTTGTGTGGGTTTGAATCATGGCCAGTAATTTTCATTTTCTTTTAAGAATATTTCAATGTTTCTATTCGCTAAGCTTTGTTTTGTTTAAGAAATAATTTTCGATTTATCGTTTTTCAGCCAATAAACAACAGTTTGGAGTTCTGATGCGTAGGAATTAAACCACGATCCCGAGCTGTTTAACAGCCACGCATCAGAATGACAGAGTTGTTTCTTGGCCCATAAACAATGCAAAAATTATTTTGATTCTAACATGATTTGACATATATCTTTGCAATTGTAATACGAACTATTTTTTACTATGCTCAACTCAGAATTGGGACTTCTTTTTGTATAGTTTATTGGGTAGTTAAACAACTATAATTTTATTCTTTGTCTACAGAAAACTTAGCGAGTATCACGTTAGAATATCATTTCTACAATTCTTTGTAATAAGTAAGTTTCAATACATTTTATTAAAACAATTTTTTTAACAAATTGCATGAAATCAATATAAAATTTTATTTTTATTCCATGCTCTTTGTTTCGTTTTTTCCTTATTGGAAGTACATGTGGCATTTCTTGTGTGACGGTTTTTTCAATGTTAGGAAACAATAATTTCCTTCAAATATAGTGCAGCACATAGTTCCATAGCTCAAGCAAATATTAATGCACTATCTTGAATCCTGTTCCATTACATTTACTTTAAAATAACACAACACAAAAATAGTCTAATCATTTATATAAAAAAAAAATCTTCCTAACAAAATTCCAAATGTGACATTCTCCAAGACAAACTAAGACAGGACATTCAATACCTTCCACTGACAAGGAGCAATCCAAACAGCTGGCTCATGTAAATACCTTCCACTGACAAGGAGCAATCCAAACAGCTGGCTCATGTCAATACCTTCCACTGATAAGGAGCAATCCAAACAGCTGGCTCATGTCTATACCTTCCACTGACAAGGAGCAATCCAAACAGCTGGCTCATGTCTATACCTTCCACTGACAAGAAGCATTCGAAACAGCTGGCTCATGTCTATACCTTCCACTGACAAGGAGCAATCCAAACAGCTGGCTCATGTCTATACCTTCCACTGATAAGGAGCATTCGAAACAGCTGGCTCATGTCTATACCTTCCACTGACATGGAGCAATCCAAACACTGACTCATGTCAATACCTTCCACTGACAAGGAGCAATCCAAACAGCTGGCTCATGTCTATACCTTCCACTGACAAGGAGCAATCTAAACAGATGGCACATGTCTATACCTTCCACTGACAAGGAGCAATCCAAACAGATGGCACATGTCTATACCTTCCACTGACAAGGAGCAATCTAAACAGATGGCACATGTCTATACCTTCCACTGACAAACAGCAATCCAAACAGCTGGCTCATGTCTATAGCAGTGGCTTACTGGAGTAAAATGTGTGTGAACTGTTCATTTAGTTACATTATTTACATATAAGATAGATGGTTCTCGAATACAAATTTATTATTATTTATTGAAGTAAAAAATAAATAAAACGTCCTCCAGCTCTGAACATTCCAGTTTACAATACCAGGGCTTATTCTGCCATAACGCCAAAACTTAACCAATCGCTTCTCATTATGGCTATGTTGTGAGGTTTTAGGAAGAAAAAGTTGTAGCAAAAGAGAATTTTCTTAAGCCAAATGTGTAAATTTGTAGAATTTTGACAGACAAGAAAACTTTGAGCCAGGGGTAGCCCTGAATACACAATGTGCCGACATAGAAAACTAGGAAACTTCAAAAGACTGCCAATGGTTGGTAGAATGTAACCGCTGTTCAGATTCTATAGATACTCCAAGTCAGGGATTACACATCCCTAAGTCATGATTACACATCACTAAGTCAGGGATGACACATCACTAACATAAAAACACAAAATATTGCTGCATGAGCTGCTAAAAGCAAAATGTCTGCACTGGCACAGTGTGATGTATATACAGGCAAGATTACAGTGTAGGATACATAATCATAGTTGACAATAACAGTCCCATAGACTACATATGTATACTAGTGTGAATTAATATTCCATGATGAAGTATGGACTCTGGTTGAAAGACATGCAGACAACTCACTGACATATGAAAAGGCCATGATTTCAAGAGTTCTGTCAAACCTTCCCCTATACACTATACAATAGGATACAGGACTATTGACTATAGACAATATGTTAATACACTGATAACTGTTATTGATGATTGTTATTATTGTAACCATAATTGTAAGTTGTTCTGAATGTAACTTTCATGAAATTGCACTCAAAATCAGTAGCTGCCCTGCTGTTAGAACAAAATTCCCATTTCACACCAGACAGACAGAATCTTGCACTGTAACACATGAACATACAGAAAAATGTCTCGGATAATATGGAGAGATATTCTTATAGGATTGAAAAGCAAAATTATCATTGAACAGTGAAAGCAGTTTGATAGGACATTATAACCAGATTTTACTAGTAGTTCAATGAGCAATGCTAGCTGAGTACAAATGCCTATAAATAGACACGGCAAGACACAGTAAGGACATTGACTGACAGTAGTGAATACACGAAATCTGACTAAGGCTATTTACATAATACAAATGCATTTCCAAAAGCGCTATGGATAATGGATAAATAAATATATTTACAAAATACCATGCAATATAGTGAAAATGTATAATATAACATCATGTAGGATTCTATATGCACTACAAATCACAGTAAGCAGTTATAATTATACAACTATGAATTAATAGGATAATATGTGTATTTATTTTATTTAAAGCCAATGCTTACGTCTTTTAAATAAGATTTGTGTGTACATGATAATACATATCTGAACAATACTATGCAATTTTACACTTTAGTCTAGTAATGTTGACTACTACAAAAATTTAACACTAATAAAAAGGTAATAATTTTTGTGCAAAAAAACCTGACATTTGAAAACAAATACATAAGAATACAAATAGTAAAATTTTCCAAAAACATATTCTCCTAAAGCTTTATTTACTACAATGATTATCGAAATTCGTAATGTCTATGGAAAGTAAATTATATTTGTATTGTAACTAGCTAGTAGTACCACTATATTTATTTTACATTTCTATGTTCTGGACCATGAAATCTTATAGAAATCAGGATTGCAGTTCATGATCTAAAGTGGTATAAGATATTCATGATCAATGTAGCTGCACACAGAACACAACTACAAGCATGAGTCAACTTTAACAAAGTCTTCTTGTAACATATACATAAGAATAAAATATTAATACTTAACCAGAATGTCTTCATTAAAATCTTGAATACAAATATTATCAACATACATTCGTGTAAACCTTTTTTTGCAAAACAATGATCTAAATTTTGTTTACAAACCAGCATTTCCTATCTAAACAAGGCTTTGATAGTATTACAAACAATACAGGAGTCCCCTACTGGTGAAAACCCCTACTAATTAAACATTGTGCAATACCTTCAAATCGCCCTTTATCTGCAGATGTACAAAGTTTCATATTCAAATCCCATTTGTCACTGCAGTATTAAGTTTTTGTTTTTTTCTATTTTAGTAACATTGACCTGACATTCGAGTTACTTTTTGAGTTATTGCAGTACTTTACTGACAGATGGCAATCATATAGTCCATTCTGTGTACCATGTTTCATGATCATATGTTATGTTCTTTTCGAATTATTACAGTATTAAGTTTATTTCTATTTTAAGTAATAGTCATGTGACCTTTGAACTCTGGAGAAAAATAAAGGGTTGTGTACAATCCTCACCATGCTCTTTCTATGTATTATGAGTATACAAAGTTTCATCAAAGTATCTTCAGTACTTAGAGTTATCGCAGGATGCAGGTTTTAGGGACGGGCCAGACAGACAGAGTGAGACTGATGGACGAACAGAAAGACAGACGCACACAGACGGAGGGCAAACCCATAGTCCAATCTGTGTACCAAGTTTCATGAAGTTTCATGATCATATCTTATGCACTTTTCAAAATATTACAGTAAATATTACAGTATGAAGTTTGTTTCTATTTTTAGTAACAGTCACGTGACCTTTGACCTCTGGTGAAAAATAAAAGGTCGTGCATAATTCTCGCATTGCTGTTGCTACGTAAACAAAGTTTCATCAAAGTGTCTTCAGTACCGTAAATACTCATTCATAAGTCGAGATTTTCTGCTTTCAAAAATCGTTTTAAATTATAGCATCGACTTATGAAGTGGTTCCTAAAATTTTTTCAAGAAAGAACGACCATCGCGGTTTGTTGTTGTTGTCAAAATTTCTTTAAGCATAATAAACAAAAGATCTTCTATTCAATAATTATACCCAAGCTTACAAATTAATAAAATCGCAGTTGCAACATTACCTTTTTAATTTAATATCCGAATTTTGCACAGGATCCAGGTTTTGGGGACGGACAGACAGACATACGGACGAACAGACAGAATGACACACAGACAGATGGCAAACCAATAGTTCAATCTCTGTACCAAGTTTCATGGTAATATCTTATGTCCATTTCGAATTTTTACAGTATTTAGTTTGTTTCTATTTTTAGTAACAGTCACGTGACCTTTTACCTCTGGTGAAAAAAAAGGTCGTGGATAATCCTCACATTGCCACATTGCTGTTTATATGTATACCCAGTTTCATCTAAATAAGTTCAGTACTTTTTGAGTTATTGCAGGAACCAGGTTATGGGGACGGACAGACAGACGGACGGACAAACATACTGAAACAGATAGAGACACACAAACGGATGGTAAACCTATAGTTCAATCTTTGTACCACGTTTCATGGTCATATCTTATGTACTTTTCGAATTGTAACAGTATTTAGTTTATTTCTATTTTTAGTAACAGTCCCGTGACCTTTGATCTCTGGTGAAAAATAAAAGGTCCTGCATAATCCTCACATTGCCGTTTATATGTATATCAAGTTTCATCGAAATATCTTTAGCACTTTTTGAATTATCGCAGGATCCTGTTTGTTTTAGTTTATTTCTATTTTTAGTAACAGTCATGTGACCTCTGACCTCTGGTAAAAAATAAAAAGTTGTGCATAATAATCACATTGCCGTTTATATGTATGTATACCAAGTTTCATCGAAGTATCTTCAGTACTTCTTGAGTTATCGCAGGAACAAGATTTTGCGGATGGACGGACAGACGGACGGACGGAGGGCAAACCTATAGTCCCCTCCGGTGAAACACCGGTAGGGGACTAAAAAGAGACAAACAAAAATCCCTTAAAGTAATCACTTCAGGTTACATAAAAGCAAGTCCAGAGGTATGTCACCCCTGTGTATGTCACCTCCCCGGCCCGTATGACCCCCGGGCCCTATGGCTGGTCAGACGGGAAGGTAGACAGATCTCTAACTTCCATCACACACATGAGGGTGATACACAGATATGGCAGATACAGGAAGATGCAGTATGTCGTTAGTTAAACCTGGTAAAATGTATTTATTCAGGGTAAAAGTGTCCACAGTGGAGAATCACACCCTAGGCTTGGCCCTTGTCTGCTACACGACTTTTACGCACTGAAAACAGATTGTATAGGCTTACAATGAAGTTAAAATGTTATTTATCAATTCATTACAGTCGGACACCTGAAAGGACACAGCATTTCACCTTCATATTTTCAAATATAAAAAATGTGCCTTATTAAACAGCATGTTACTGCCCAGAAATGAATAAATGAATTGTCCGAGGCAGCAGGACATAAGGTCCCAAGGACAAAGTCTCCCACTCCATTTTTGATGTAGGACATAACACCAATATTGCAACCAGAACAAAAGGTCTCACGTGTTTTAACACCAAATTAGTTTTACACTGACTGATGTAGTGAAAAATGCACTCTTTCAAGTGAACAAACAGTAAAGAATAAAACATGATTTACAATGGTAAGGAAGAAGGGACAATTAGTTACCACCCATGATTCCGAAGCTATACAGTATTGATTATTTTGACATTAGGTATGTAGTACACACACTAAACACACAACTCACATTGGTCGTAGTTGTCCTGCAGTTTCTCTGTGACCTTGACTCGGGTCTCTGGGAACTCAAAGGCCAGCCCCAGCTTCATCAGTTTGTCGTTCTCCTGTACCAACTTGATGATCTTAGTCTCCACCTTGTTACCCAGCGCCTCCGGTTTCTGCAAACAACAACATGTTATCTCAGTCTCCACCTTGTTACCCAGCACCTCCGGTTTCTGCAAACAACAACAGCATGCGAAACACCTAGGAACGTAAAAGTGAATTTAATTTAAAATCCAGTCTGTGGTTTCTATAAAGCCGTATAAGGAAAACTGCCCAGCCCCCTAGTGGCCATGTTTTTTACAAATCAAATACGATTTGAAGGAATTTGTTTGAGGGTCACCCAAGGAACATTTGTGTGAAAGCTTTTTGAAATCCAGTTGTAATTTCGGAGATCTGTACAATTTTTCATATATTGCATTCAATTGAAGGAATTTGGAAGAAGGCCATTGTAGGAACATTCCTTCCAAGTTTGGTTAAAATGCACCAAGCAGTTTCAGAGGAGACATTGTTTGAAGCAATTGTTGATGACGAATGACAGACGGTGACTAACCACAATAGACCACAAACAAACAACATTAAAACGAGAACTCTGCGAGTCGGATGTGTTGCCTGACCGGGCATAACACAAGTACAATAAGCACAATTATGCCGAAAACCGAATTTAGCCTTCCTTTTATGCCAACTAACACTTCCCTAAAGTTTCATAATGCTTTCCAAAAAACTTCCAAAGTTATTGTCTGCTCCGAACATAAACATGGATAAACACTGTAATCATTACCTGGTTTGAGGCCCGGAATTCTGTGACAGTCTTGTGTATATTAATAGACTTTAGGATCTCCACTAACAACTCCCCTGTGACGAAATTGGACTCAATATTGAGGGATTTGAGGGTCTTGTTCTCTTTCAGTGCCTCTGCCAGTTTCTGTAAGCACCAGTATCACAAAGATGAACGCATTTATCGCAAACTTACTCAAGTTGGATATGTTGTTTGAAAATTATCGTGAACTGTTTTCCTTGTTATTTCATGTCAAATATTTATGGTAATCTCAAACTTTAAACTTACATGTTTGGATCTGTCACAATGTTTGTTTCATCCCAACTAGCATATTTACACTTATTTTTTTTTTTTAATCTCAAAATGTTGTAACCTTTTGAAAGTTTTTCAAGCCGTTATCCAAATTTGTCACAAACCGTATACGAAAATTACTGGTAAACAGTTGTACTTGAATCTTCCGAAAAAAAGCTGTACAATATGTGTTTTAGGTATCATAATAACAGATGATTAATATGATTAAAAGCTTATTATTTAAACCTTGTGTAGGAAGCTGTTACAACACGTGTTTTCGTTTCAGTATCACAATCATATATTTTCCACAAATAATGTCCATGTGTATTTAAAAAGTTTATTAAAAACCTTACTCCAGGAGCTGGTTCAGGTGATTGTTACCTTGACAACGCAGTCCGTCATGGCAACGCTGGTCATCTCCAGCACCTCCAGCTGCATGTTGGACTTCAGTCCGTCACACTTACCTTGGCAACGCGGTCCGTCCTGGCAACGCTAGCCATCTCCAGCACCTCAGGCTGAGTGTTGGACTTCAGTAAGTCACACTTACCTTGGCAACGCGGTCCGTCATGGCAACGCTGGCCATCTCCAGCACCTCAAGCTGAGTGTTGGACTTCAGTCCGTCACACACGGCCTCCAGTCGCTCCAGCGAGATGTTCTACAAACATCCAACAACAAATGGATAGTAAGTTCATACTAACATATCAGACAAAATCCCACAGAAGAGTTTTAGACATGACTGACAAAACTGTGGCTGTGACTGTCTCACAATATTTATTCATACCTCATTCATATTTGATGCTACTTTAAGCGAGCTTTAACAAATTATAATTATTTATTTAAAAGTAAAATAAAATTTTGAATATGTGGGATATATTACAAATCATCGTGTTTTGACTGCTCATGTAAAGATTCGGTGTAGTTTGAAAATTATTGCCAGATTTCCAGATCTACAAGCATTCAATAATGATATGCTGCATATGAATGGGCTCGTACCAACCCATTCTTAGACAATGATATGCTGCATGTGAATGGGCTCGTACCAACCCATTCTTAGACAATGATATGCTGCATGTGAATGGGCTCGTACCAACCCATTCTTAGACAATGATATGCTGCATGTGAATGGGCTCGTACCAACCCATTCTTAGACAATGATATGCTGCATGTGAATGGGCTCGTACCAACCCATTCTTAGACAATGACATAAGAATAAAGAATATTCTTGAAACTATTCTATTCTAAGAACACTGTTAATTTGAATTTGAATTTTACTTGGTATTCACCAATAAAGGTACACCATTAATTTTAGCATCATTAGTTAGAATGATTTATTCATGAAATAAGCAACATTGGTACCCAGTATATTTGTGAACACACAAGTAATTTTTCTTGAGTACAAGTCTATTCTTTATTTTAAGTCTAAGAATGGGTTGGTAAATATGGGCCCAGGTTTCTAGGCATGTCTATGAGAAAATGACACTGGTAGCTACACACAGATTGACCTTTATGTTCTTGAGGTTGAGGTGTTTGAGGGAGGAGTCGTTCCTTTATGTTGTTGAGGTGGGGTTGAGGTTTTTGAGGGAGGAGTCATACCTTTATGTTGTTGAGGTTGGGTTGAGGTGTTTGAGAGAAGTCGTACCTTTATGTTGTTGAGGTTGAGGTGTTTGAGGGAGGAGTCATACCTTTATGTTATTGAGGTTTGGTTGAGATGTTTGACAGGAGTCGTACCTTTATGTTGTTGAGGTTGAGGTGTTTGAGAGAGGAGTCGTACCTTTATGTTGCCGAGGTTGGATTGAGGTTTTTGAGGGAGGAGTCATACCTTTATGTTGTTGAGGTTTGGTTGAGGTGTTTGAGAGGAGTCGTACCTTTATGTTGTTGAGGTTGAGGAGCTTGAGGGAGGAGTCATACCTTTATGTTGTTAAGGTGTGTTTTAGTTGTTTGAGTGGAGCCATACCTTTATGTTGTTGAGATTGAGGTGTTTGAGGGAGGTGTTGTACCTTTATGTTGCAGAGGTTGAGGTGTTTGAGGGAGGTGTTGTACCTTTATGTTGCAGAGGTTGAGGTGTTTGAGAGAGGAGTCGAACCTTTATGTTGTCAAGGTGTGGTTGAGGTGTTTGAGAGAGGAGTCGAACCTTTATGTTGTTTCAGTGTGGTTGAGGTGTTTGAGAGAGGAGTCGAATCTTTATGTTGTTAAGGAGTGGTTGGGGTGTTTGAGGGAGGAGTTGTACCTTTATGTTGTTGAGTGTGAGGTGTTTGAGGGAGGAGTTGTACCTTTATGTTGTTGAGTGTGGGGTGTTTGAGGGAGGAGTTGTACCTTTATGTTGTTGAGTGTGAGGTGTTTAAGGGAGGAGTTGTACCTTTGTGTTGGTGAGTGTGAGGTGTTTGAGGCAGGAGTTGTACCTTTATGTTGTTGAGTGTGAGGTGTTTGAGGGAGGAGTTGTACCTTTATGTTGCTGAGGTTGAGCTGTTTGAGAGAGGAGTCGTACCTTTATGTTGCTGAAGTTGAGGTGTTTGAGAGAGGTGTTGTACCTTTATGTTGTTGAGGTTGAGGTGTTTGACAGAGATGTTGTACCTTTATGTTGCAGAGGTTGAGGTGTTTGAGGGAGGAGTTGAACCTTTATGTTAAGGTGTGGTTGAGGTGTTTGAGAGAGGAGTCGAACCTTTATGTTAAGGTTGGGTTGAGGTGCTTGAGGGAGGAGCTGTACCTTTATGTTGTTGAGGTTGCCGTGTTTGAGAGAGGAGTTGTACCTTTATGTTGCAGAGGTTGAGGTGTTTGAGGGAGGTGTTGTACCTTTATGTTGTTGAGATTGAGGTGTTTGAGAGAGGAGTCGTACCTTTATGTTGCTGAAGTTGAGGTGTTTGAGGGAGGAGTCGTACCTTTATGTTGTTGAGGTTGAGGTGTTTGAGGGAGGAGTTGAACCTTTATGTTAAGTTGTGGTTGAGGTGTTTAAGAGAGGAGTCGAACCTTTATGTTAAGGTTGGGTTGAGGTGCTTGAGGAGGAGCTGTACCTTTATGTTGTTGAGGTTGCGGTGTTTGAGAGAGGAGTTGTACCTTTATGTTGCAGAGGTTGAGGTGTTTGAGGGAGGTGTTGTACCTTTATGTTGTTAAGGTTGGGTTGAGGTGTTTAAGGGAGGTGTTGTACCTTTTTGTTGTTAAGGTTGGGTTGAGGTGTTTGAGGGAGATGCTGTACCTTTATGTTGCTGAGATTGAGGTGTTTGAGAGAGGAGTCATACCTTTATGTTGCTGAGGTTGAGGTGTTTGAGGGAGGAGACGTACCTTTAAGTTGTTAAGGTGTGGTTGAGGTGTTTGAGAGAGGAGTCGAACCTTTATGTTAAGGTTGGGCTGAGGTGCTTGAGGGAGGAGCTGTACCTATATGTTGTTAAGAATGGGTTGAGGTGTTTGAGGGAGGTGTTGTACCTTTATGTTGCTGAGGTTCAGGTGTTTGAGAGAGAAGTCGAACCTTTATGTTGTTAAGGTGTGGTTGAGGTGTTTGAGGGAGGTGTTGACCTTTATGTTGCTGAGGTTGGTTGAGGTGTTTGAGGGAGGTGTTATACCTTTATGTTGTTAAGGTGTGGTTGAGGTGTTTGAGAGAGGAGTAGTACTTTTATGTTGTTGAGGTGTGATTGATGTGTTTGAGGGACGAGTCTTACCTTTATGTTGCTGAGGTTGAGGTGTTTGAGACAGGAGTCGTACCTTTATGTTGCTGAGGTTGAGGTGTTTTAGGGAGGAGTATTACCTTTATGTTGCTGAGGTTGAGGTGTTTGAGGGAGGTGTTGTACCTTTATGTTGTTGAGGTGTGGTTGAGATGTTTGAGAAAGAATTTGTACCTATACGTTGCTGAGGCTAAGGTATTTGAGGAAGTGTTGTACATTTATGTTGTTGAGGTGTGATTGAGGTGTTTGAGGGAGGAGTCTTACCTTTGTGTTGCTGAGGTTGAGGTGTTTAAGGGAGGTGTTGTACCTTTATGTTCATAAGGTGTGGTTGAGGTGTTTGAGGGAGTTGTTGTACCTTTATGTTGTTAAGGTGTGGTTGAGGTGCTTGAGACAGGAGTTGTACCTTTACGTTGTTGAGGTTGAGGTGTTTGAGGGAGGAGTCGTACCTTTATGTCGTTGAGGTTCAGGTGTCTGAGGGAGGAGTTGTACCTTTATGTTGTTGCGGCTGAGGTGTTGAGAGAGGAGTCGTACTTTTATGTTGCTGAGGTTGAGATGTTTGAGAGAGGAGTAGTACCTTTATGTTGTTCAGGTTGAGGTGTTTGAGGGAGGAGTCATACCTTTATGTTGCTGAGGTTGAGGTGTTTGAGGGAGGTGTTATACCTTTATGTTGCTGAGGTTGCGGTGTTTGAGAGACGAGTTGTACCTTTATGTTGTTGAGGTTGAGGTGTTTAAGGGAGGAGTCGTACATTTATGTTGCTGAGGTTGAGGTGTTTGAGGGAGATGTTGTACCTTTATGTTGTTGAGGTTGAGGTGCTTGAGGGAGGAGTCGTTACTGTTGATGCGTTTAATGCTGTCTTCCACGTCCGTCCTGTTTGGTGGTTCAATAGGAGCAGCCTTCAACGGTTCTGCCTTGGCTACACCTGTATGATAGAGGATAGCCTGTGTTACAGATGACTGAGCAGCACCATACACATACACAGTCTCTGTGAAAGTCCAAGATCCATTGCTGGCCATGAGCTCTAGCAATGTGCTAGTTACTACTGCCCTGAACTTAGCCACTCAAAATCATTTAGCTTGCAAGAATTCTGACCAGAATTTTTCAACAGCCAAGACGGCCAGTGTTTGGTTATTATTTTGTGTTCCAAGGTCTGACAGACGGTGGCAGATCTTCTGAAGCCATACATGTAATATATTGGAATTGATATACCATACACATTGTGTATAATCTCTATTGTTGAAATGAACAAGGAAGAAGTCAGGAATCTAGCAGGATTAAATCCAAGGCGACTGTTTTAGAAGAATAGGGAACAGCATATGTGAAAACCTCAGAATCCAAACATTATGTTGGAATACAATGCATCATAATTATCTCAAAGATCCTGTAAGCCTAGGAAGCCCTATGTTTAATGAAAAAAAAATACTTGGTGCCCCTTAATGTTGAAACAAATTTCAATCAGTGTACTGTGATGTGATACTATATAATCCTGACAGCCACTGCTCACTGACCTGTGAATCCTCCAGCCTCGATCTTCTCGTTGTTCTCCGAGGCGTAGAACTGAGTCTGGTTCAGCATCCCGTGGAAACCCAGAACAGCTGCAACACAGACCACAGTGATCATAGCAGGCACATCAATAAATAGTTAACACTATAGAAACATTGAATGATCAGACATATTTAAGTTAACAGGAAAGTTGAAACCAGTTGTTGTATCTAAGTTTTAAAACACGAACAAATTATCCAAGGTCCCAACTAGGCAGGGCCCAGGCCAAACACCATCCCTATCACACCTATCCAAGGTCCCACTAGGCAGGGCCCAGGCCAAACACCATCCCTATCACACCTATCCCAGTTCCCAACTAGGCAGGGCCCAGACCAAATACCATCCCTATCACACCTATCCAAGGTCCCAACTAGGCAGGGCCCAGGCCAAACACCATCCCTATCACACCTATCCCAGTTTTCAGCTAGACAGGGCCCAGGCCAAACACCATCCCTATCACCCCTATCCAAGGTCCCAACTAGGCAGAGCCCAGGCCAAACACCATCCCTATCACACCTATCCAAGGTCCCAACTAGGCAGGGCCCGGGCCAAACACCATCCCTATCACACCTATCCCAGGTCCCAACTAGGCAGTGCCCAGGCCAAACACCATCCCTATCACACCTATCCCAGTTCCCAACTAGGCAGGGCCCAGGCCAAACACCATCCCTATCACACCTATCCAAGATCCCAACTATGCAGGGCCCAGGCCAAACACCATCCCTATCACACCTATCCAAGGTCCAAACTAGGCAGGCCCAGGCCAAACACCATCCCTATCACACCTATCCAAGGTCCCAACTAGGCAGTGCCCAGGCCAAACACCATCCCTATCACACATATCCCAGTTCCCAACTAGGCAGGGCCCAGGCCAAACACCATCCCTATCACACCTATCCAAGGTCCCAACGCGGCAGGGCCCAGGCCAAACACCATCCCTATCACACCTATCCCAGGTCCCAACTAGGCAGGGTCCAGGCCAAACACCATCCCTATCACACCTATCCCAGGTCCCAACTAGGCAGGGCCCGGGCCAAACACCATCCCTATCACACCTATCCCAGGTCCCAACTAGGCAGGGCCCAGGCCAAACACCATCCATATCACACCTATCCCAGGTCCCAACTAGGCAGGACCCAGGCCAAACATCATCCCTATCACACCTATCCCAGTTTCCAGCTAGACAAGGCTCATGCCTAAAACTGTCTCTATCACACATATCCCAGGCCTAACACTGTCCCTACATCACTATCCAGGTTTTCCACTAGGCACAGACCTAAAACAAGCCCTACATCCCTATCCAGGTTCCACTCTAGGCACAGACCTCAAACCAGCCCTACATCCCTATCCAGGTTCCACCCTAGGCAAGGCCCTGGCCTAACACCGTCCCTACATCCCTATCCAGCTTTCCCACTAGGCACAGACCTCAAACCAGCCCTACATCCCTATCCAGGTTCCACTCTAGGCAAGGCCCTGGTTTAACGCTGTCTCTACATCCCTATCCAGGTTTCCCACTAGGCCCAGGCCTAACACCAGCCCTACATCCCTATCCAGGTTCCACTCTAGGCAAGGCCCGGCCTAACACTGTCTCTACATCCCTATTCCATTCCCCACAAGACAAGGCCCAGGTCTAACGCCATACCTGCGAGGTCGACCAGCTCATCCTCCGTGGCCTGCTGCAGGATCTCGTCCCACTCGGTGTCAAGGTCCTTCTCCTCCTGCGTCTTGGGCACCTCCTTCGGTTTCCAGGGGTTCGCTGTAACAGCCGGGCTCGCTGAGTCCACTGACCGGGCGAGGTTAGAACCAGGTTAGTTACACGTGCACAAGATGCTCAAATGCTCACAAACAGGGGGTGGGGGACAAACATTAGCTTCGAGAGGCACAGAATGCATTACACTGAATTTACAGAGGTTCAATTACCTTTGTCTATGAAAGCTTTACCAGCAGCAAAAATAGCCAGTAGTAGTAATTTGTTTAAAATTAAAATGTGAGGTATATTTTCAGATTTTCTGTCAAATGTAATTAAAATGACCAATATTTTTGCCAAATGGAAAAGTTTGGCTACTGATTTTTATTCTTAGTGAAAGCAATTGTTGCCATACACTACGGGCTTTTTATTTACATCTGCCAGTCAATATGATTGAAATGATGCTGTTAATGAACTATCTACACAATTAATTATTTGACCAGGCATTTTTAGAAATGTTAACAGGTCACAAATATACATGGGATGTTGGTATTTGACAACTAAATACTGTGAATTAGGAAAAAACTAACAATATCACATTTAGAACAAAGTACTGGAAAAATAAACAGTGGCAAAATGCAATGTTGAGCTTGTATTTTCAACTAGAACTCCGCGAGTCAGATGTGTCGCCTAACGGGGCATAACTTAAGTATGATATAAGCAATTATGCCGAAAATCAAACTTAACTTTCCTTTTATGCCTACCAGCAATGCCATAAAATTAAATAAAGATTGAACAAAAACTTTTTAAGTTATTGTCTGCACAAGCCTTATTTGAACGATTTTTAAAAAACAAAAGGGGGCATAACTCAAGTACGCTAAGAGCAATGATGCAGAAAATCAAACTTAACCTCCCTTTTATGCCTACTAACGCTTCTATAAAGTTTCATAATAATAGTACAAAAACCTCTCAAGTTATTGTCTGCGCAAACTTAAGGGGCCGCCGCCGCTGCTGCCAGAAGTAACCGCTATTAGTCTAATTCATGAGACGTGCTGCAAATTTAGTGTTACTTTTTATATAGGGCTAAATTCACTGAAACGTCTCATCGCCGAAAGACCATCCTTGTGGTGGAAACCTATAAGTTTAAATTTTCCTAAATTTCCATTATTTGCAAAAATAGAGTTTATCTATCAACGTATTTTACTTGAACAACACCAAAACAGATTAACATAAACCAAAATTTACCTTATATAAGCATTTAATTCCGATTTAAACTTAAACATGTATGTAGAAATTCCCTAAATGGCAGTCTCGTTTAGCACTCAAACCAATCAGAGTGAGGCTATCTTGATACTGACCAATAGAATGACGTAACACTTCTACAGCGTAGCAGAATATCGATTAAAGTTTACACAGTGGGGGACAGCAAGATTATTTAAATATGCAGTAGTGTGTAGATTTAAATGGCTCAGGCATGCAAAATGAAAGTGTTTTCATACAAATATTTATGGAACATTAATTAGGAATGGTTTATCTGTACAGGGCCCAGTTGCTCAAAACTTTAACGGACAATTAAGCTAACAGTCATTAACTTTTGGATGAGGTTTTTGATGTAAATTAAATGTTAAAATTTTAAAATTTGCATTTATTTTAAATAAATTGATATGCTCAAATAATTGTCAAATGCTTCATAAGCGAGATGCTTGTAATATTAGTTTTATTTACAGTTAAAGTTAACAGGCCGTTAGCTTAACCCGCCGTTAAAGTTTTGAGCAACTGGGCCCTGTATGTAACTTTTATTGCAATCCGTTGACAATAACTATCTGTCCAGGTATGTAACTTTTATTGCAATCCGTTGACAATAACTATATAATTTCGGGACGTGAAAGTAGCAATCAAAATCCTGTCAGAACAATATAGACAAAGAAGGAAAACTTTCCACCACAGAAATGGTTGTTCCCCGGTACAGCCCGTGAGCAAACATTGCCTATATAAAAAGTAGCTCAATGTTTGCATAGGGCTTACAAGTACAGCTATATGTTGCCTTTCCCAGCAACACAAAACCAACAAAAACACTAAAATTAAACAAATAATCCTGGTTGATGTTAGGACAGATGTTACTTTACAATTAAATGGGGTAAATAATACAAATATTATAATGGGATACACAGACAAGACAAATTTCAAAGCCCATAACTGTAGCAGACAAACATGCCCGAATCCAGACACAGAAGGTTTTATCACACAAACAGGTCACAAGCCTACAGCAGTCAATTGAAAACTTGTTATGGTCAGCAATGGACCAAATTTTAATAGTACTAACACAAAAAAGCCAACAATAACTAAAAAAAATTTGGTTTAAACATTCCCAGTCTCCGCGAGAGACCATCAAAGAAAAACTGTCCAAATACTGGTCCTAGTGTCCGGTGAAAGTTTCGGTTGCTGTATCTGTTTCCACAACAGTCATAACGTCATACTTGAGGGTCACCGATTGTATTGAAGACGTCGAAGGGACTTTGACAAATACAACTGAATTCATATATATCTTGCAAAATGAACATACTGATAGTAGTAGCTTTAGTTAATAAAGCACTCTCAAGTGTATATTGTTTTAGTTTTCTTCAAAGATATTGTTTGTTTCGTATTTAAATGTTTCTTGCAAAAAATAAGTGGCCAGTAATAGTTTATCCTGGCCAGTAATATTTGGGGCATTACCGGTCCTCTTGGCCAGTAATAAATTCACGACTTTCGTGGAGACTGCATTCCGTTTTCATGCTGTTACTAAACTGACGATTTAAATAAAGATAGAATGCTTGGAAATCTGACTTACAAGACATGCATAACAAATTAGTTGTTAAACAACGTATTTTCATTTTTGTTTCTTAATGCATGTAAAAACATAGTTTGAACAAAATAACACTGCCAATTCTTTACAAATATCATTGTCAGAAGATATAAGAATATTATGTAACAAATCTTATCAAATATTTTGCTGTACATTTACCATTTTGTGAAGACTAAGGGAGCTAACTGCGTTACCTGGAGGTTTCTTGATATTCTGAGTTATGTCACAGTCAAGGGATCTAACTGAGTAACTTTGAGGTTTCTTGATATGCTGAGTTATGCCCCAGTCAAGGGAGCTAACTGCATTACTTGGAGGTTTCGTGATATGCTGAGTTATGAGACAGTTAGGGGAGCTAACCATGCTACCTGGAGGTTTCTTGATATACTGTTATGTCCATGTCAAGGGAGCTAACCGTGTTACCTGGAGGTTTCGTGATATGCTGAGTTATGCCCCAGTCAAGGGAGCTAACTGCATTACTTGGAGGTTTCGTGATATGCTGAGTTATGTCCCGGTCAAGGGAGCTAACTGTGTTACCTGGAGGTTCCTTGATATACTGAGTTACATCCATGTCAAGAAAGCTAACCGTGTTACCTGGAGGTTTCTTGATATACTAAATTATGTCCATGTCAAGGGAGCTAACTGTGTATCCTGGAGGTTTATTGATATACTGAGTTATGTGCAAGTCAAGGGAGCTAACTGCATTACCTGGAGGTTTCTTGTTATACTGAGTTATGTCCTAGTAACGGGAGCTAACTGTATTGCCAGGAGGTTTCGTGATATACCAAGTTATGTCCCAGTCAAGTGAGCTAACTGTGTCACCTGAAGGTTTCTTGATATACTGAGTTATGTCCCAGTCAAGGGAGCTAACTGTGTTACCTGGAGGTTTCTTGATATACTAACTTATGTCCCAGTCAAGTGAGCTAACTGTGTCACCTGAAGGTTTCGTGATATACTGAGTTATGTCCCAGTCAAGGGAGCTAACTGTGTTACCTGGAGGTTTCTTGATATACTGAGTTATGTCCCAGTCAAGGGAGCTAACTGTGTTACCTGGAGGTTTCTTGATATACTGAGTTATGTCCCAGTCTTTCTCCTCCTTGGCCTTCTTCTCCAGGAAGGCTAGCAGCTTCTTGCGGCTGAACGGTCCTGTCGGGTCCTTTGTCGTCTGCGGACGCATGCGCTCAGAGGGGGGCAGGAACGAGTTCTGTACATGGGTAAAGTTCATAGACATATATGAAACCAAGTGGGACAATGCATATCAAACACCACTACTACTACCAAAATCACCACCACCACTATTACTACTTCGACTATTTTTGCTGCTGCTGTGGCTATTAATAATAATTACAAGTACATATTAAAATAAAGTACCGATATCGTGCAGCTTTATCATCATCAAAACAAAATGTAAATGACCTTAGAGATGTTTGTATTAAATTTTTTAACAATGAAGTAAAGAACTAAACTAATTAGTACTACAGTTCATAAATAAACATTAACAAGTTCAACAAGTTCTTACATCTGGGTCAAAATCCCCGTTGAGTTCGTCAATCTCCTCAGCAGTGAGTTGTGCCAGGAGGTCGTCGAGGTTCTCCAGGTCAAGGTCAGCATCATCGGTCCTCTTGCCGGCCATCTTCACGAACTCTGCAGAGTCGGTCATCTTGTGTGTTTGTGTGTGTCTGTGTACGTCGGGGTCTATACCTACCACCTGCAAACACAGGCACACGTCATAAACTATCCCGGTGATATTAGGAAAATAACTGTAAATACTGGTCAAAATACTGCACCGTCTGCACATTTGTTCAAAATAGTGTAAAATGCTAGATATATAGATAACACAAATAATACATTATCAAGCAGATTATTAGAAAACAACTTGAATAAAGCACGTCGGCTGAACAACCAGACAATATGGTGGATGTCAGTGTTCAAATTTAGTAATAATAACAATTCCAAGAGCTCCTACACTCTCTACTATGCACTGACAATGTCCAAAGAGAACTCTGGATTAAAGTTTCACAGAAGCTTAAGCCAAGGTAAAGTTTCCTCTGAATATTGAATAAAGAAGTGATTACCAGATAATTTAACTACATTTCAGTCTATTTAAAAAATTTGATTATAATCCAGTTCTTACAGAATGTACGTTCAAGGAAACAAAGAGGGTTTGGTCCAATACCTTATTAACACTGTGCTGGCTATATACAATCACAGACCTCAGTAACTAACAAAGGACAGACATGTCTACACTGATATAATGGACTGTATGAATAAAGTCATTCTACGGTGCTCATCTGATAACAGCACTTTATTTATTTATATCTATCTTGCTAGTAGACTAATCAGTCCATGTAAGGTTACTCAAAAGTTACTGAATCAGGTTAAGAAAAAAATACTGTACTTTCACAATGAACAATTACAACTCGGTTTATTTTATGCAAATAAAACTGGTGTAGAAGTACATGTATATATATATGAGCAAGTGTTTAACCTACGTCAGGTTTATTTAATGTAAACCAGAGCAACAGCTAAGGATTCAGTCAGAATTGGTTATTACCCCATCATATTTTTTATAATTGAGTACTGAAAAAATTATTTAATAGTTATCTCAAAATTTAGTAAAACAACCACAACATACGCAAAGGATGTGAGTTTTTCTTTACTATAACACATGAACATAACCATTTCTCTTTTTACAACACTAAATCTGCATATTGTTCTCAACACATAAGTAACTAAACTCTGGATAAATTCTGAAAATATTTAATTTTGTTTAGTAAATAATGTTAACAGTTTTCAAGGTGAAGTCTCATTACTTGACCCGATTTTGACAAATGATAAAACAATGCCACATTACGTTTACACTGATAAATTGTATTATTCTTGTCAATATTGCCTCTGTGTTTTTGAGGCATAAGTGACCTCGGAAACAATCCATTATCAATGTATACGATAACCCTGGTGTGTCCCAAATTTGATGTAACCTAAAATTAATTTGACGATAGTTTGATATTACTTAGGAGATCTAATGCCAATGTGAAAAAATAATCTTACTGAATATTTCCACAGGTGGTTAGCACGTGGCTATGATAATAGTTTGTGAACACATCATTTTATCGACAAATAATCAAGAAATGATATATACATAAAACGAGGTATCCAACTAGTACCCCTTCAGTCAATCACTTTATGCAACGAGTTTGCCGTTTTTTGCGTCAACTGTTCAGAAAGTTTATAATTATGCATGAGCTTTATTTACAAATGACGTGCCAATTTCAAACCTGATCACATGGATTTAATCCAGTTACCAATTGGCCAGATGAATGAAAGTCTAAGCTCTGAATGAATGAAAGTCTAAGCTCTGAATGAAACATGAAAAGTACAATGTATATTTATGATGTGAAGGAAATTTTGATCTTTTTACACGCAAAATATCTTACTGTATGTATGTGTCCAATGTAAATTAATATAGTTCATAAATTATGTTTTCTTATTTAATGAATCTGGCATATTTTGCCATAGATGCAGTCATGCATTACAAAAACAACAAACAATGTTGGCATGGGTTAACAAACTTAACATCCTACCAGAACTCCTATCTCCTTCTCAATATAGACATAGTGTTCAATACATAATGACAAATACCTTGACACAGTCATTCTCAATGATTATTATTCCAGCATAATCCATTACCGGTATTAAATAATGGATAATAATTATCCGTATGAAAAAATAGGTAACGGTTTATGGAGGACTGAAACTGGCATACCTGGATATATTTTCAACACTTGCCTTTGAAAGGCCTCTAATACAGAATTCAAAATATAAATATTGTACGAGCGATATATACGAGCAAGTATGCTTACTAAACGAACATAATCCCTTCGAAATCCAACACAGTACTCCTCACTACAGTCATGCACTGGAGACAGGTATACAGGTATAGTTTATATTGTATAGCAGGATAGAGTCAGGCCTGATGGCATGTAGCATGTACCACACCACATGGGCTTCTCATTAACTCAATCAATATACATGCATTAATTACTGACAGCAATATAGGTAATTGCAGAGGTGAATAATTAATATGGAATGTGTACTTCATAGGTCGCAAACTCTTTTCGCTGCCTGGGTTATCATTTTACATACCAGTTTAAGATACTTCCAGTTGATAAGGAACATGAATTCCTTAACAATTTAAAGTCCCAGCTACAATGTATTTCATGTTACTGCTTTGGTAACTGGTTTACAAAATACACAAGTTAAATCTTGAACCGTGTTATGGTTCTAATAGACTTGTTCTTCGCACTTCCTCTCAATAACCACATTAACCCACGTCCTGTTATTAGTAGACTGACTGTAGTGCTAGCCAACATGGTGATTTCTATTCTCTACGAGCCATGAAAATTGGCCCCTCTGAAAAGATTCAAAATTAGTGCACCACTACTACTGGAACGTCTACAAAAGTAGATTTCAGTTGACAGTCACACTTATGAAGACCAGTCACCTCATCAGTAAGTTATTGCTTAAGTTAAGATTAATTTATATTTACATCTTCAAAATCAATGTGCCTCAAAACCATTGATGACAGAGTGATAGCAATTTTAAATACGTTTTAATTTGAAGTAATTGACTGATGGTATATTTAATAAAATCAACTTTATTTACATATACTGCTTTCCATGGCACCAACTGCTTGCTAAACTTTGAAATCTGGAGGTTTGAACTTCCTAGCCTCTGATTTTGGAAATTTTGCTCATAATATTTGGAAATTTTGACAGTATTGCGTGACATAAGTCCTGAGCATTTTAGAAATGTAATTAAGTATAAAATTCAAGGTTGGTTTAAGGTCATTTCTTGTTCATCAGTTGTTTATAATATGCCAATTTATTCAGTTAAAGAGGTATACATTGAAATGAATCACTTTAAATTTTCTTCTAACATGCTCATCCTTACATGATGGAACTTCCATTGCTGCAATTTTAGAAGTTCTGCAACTTCCATGGCTGCAATTTTGGAAGTCCTGTGACAAAAACTGGGAGTAAATTACTCCTGATCTTCCCTTAATGCAAGCCCTGCAATAAAGGACTAAAAACTGGGAGTAGATTACTCCTGAACTTCCCTTAATGCAAGCCCTGCAGTAAAGGACTAAAAGGAGTGCTATAATTCCCAAAGAACTTTAGCCGTGGACAAACTAAGACACAGAGAACAATCAACAGTGACAACAGACAGAATGAGAGCCATTTTGACATTTTAACAAAATCATAAAGTTTGGTTACATTAAAGAAGATGCTTGTCATGCTGTGCATCAACTTAAACACAGCAAAGCTAAACATTGCATGAGTAGTTAATGTAAGCATCAAGTTTGAAGTTAAAAAACCTTTGAATATAAACTTTAACCAGAAAATCTATGTGAAAAAGGGGCATAACTCTGTCAAAATGAAAGAGTGGCATAACTCTGTCAAAATACAAAACAGAGTTATGTGGAATGTTGCCCCTGACACTGGAGTTGATGACAAAGGTATATTCCAAGTTTCAAGTGAATAACTTATGTAGTTTTTTTAATAAAAACTTCAACCAAATTCAGACGCAGACGCTGACGCCGAGGGTGTTATGAAAACTCACATATTCTTCGAATAGTAGAGCTAAAAAGGCCTATTTTTTTACAGACATTAAAACCAATATACCCTCCATCTTTGATTGGGGGCAAAATAAATAAAATGTATTCACATAAAATACACAAGAATCAAAAGTTTTTTTTTTACAAATAACAAAGTACACTAACCAAAACACAATTCATTGAATGGAGTCCCAAGTACACCTAAACAATTTAAATAAACTATAGGATTTTTGTAATGTAAACACATTTTTTTTGTGATTATACAACTTTGAACAATTAAATGTACAGATCTGATGTATGATATATTTATGATTCCATGATTATGATAATTAAACAGGTATTTCAATAGATTTTACAAAGCAGGAGTCAAATGACCCCTGGTCTGACAATTTTCTGAGTCAAATTGAGTATTGCAGGGGTCAAATTACTATACGCAGCAAATGGTGATGTTCGCATGGAAAGCGTGGGTGTATTAACTGCCATATAAAAACTTTGTAGCGCAGAAAACTGTGAGATCTTTACTTTTGAAAAAAAGTTTCGTAGCGCATAACATCAAAATTAGGTATCTGTGTGGCAAACATATGCAGTTGACATTTCCTCTTGAACAATGAAAAACAAAACAGCCGAATCGATAACGTAACTGTTGTTCAAATGGGTCAGTAAAGATCTAGGACATACAGGTACACCCTCCAGGTGATGACTAACAGCAATTGGCGACCACGGATTAGAATTATGACTACCATCCTGCGAAAGTGTGACAAAGGATTTAAGCATGTATTTGTTTGCATGTGTTTTACAAATGTTTGTGATATGTAAAATCGACGAAGATAATTTTTGCGAGGTCGCGAAAATATGTGACACTGCAAAATTTTGAACTTACAATACATTATCACCAATATTGTTAATTAATTGTTTTTTTATATATATGTTAGACACTAGAAAATTCCTTAATGTATGTTTATTGATCGATGTATTTATATTCCTGTCAAAATTCGGCCCTAGATTTTCGTATGAAATTTCTGTCAGACAAAATTTTCAAAACTGCTACTGTATCATCGTATTATTGAGATTTAAGTGATATTCATTAAATTTTATTTGCAATTTGAATTAATTAAATCTGCTGAAGCTGTTTTGCACTCATTTTAACAATACTGTTTGATTTAAGTTGTCAACCATGTGCTAATTGTTCTTAATTGTGGATGCCTGTTATCACATTTTAGCACATTCTAATTGAATTGTGGATAAAAGCTAAGCAATGAGTGACGTAGGAATTAACCAATGAAAGTTAACAGTAACTGTCTGGAATGGTGTGGGCGGAGCTTAGAGACTGCTTGGGGAGGAGCCAAGTGACTTGACTGTGACAGCTGCAGTGTGTACTCGGCGCCAATATTGATTTTATCGCCACTACTGCCGAGTTTATTGCGGGCATTTATGTATGTATTATGTAACAGGGTATACGCAGTTAGCAGAAATGCATATGTCCCAGGACTCTTTGTCTAGTTTTGACAAGCGTCCTTTTGATAAAGCATGCGTCCAAATACGCTTGATTTTGCGTTTCAGAGATTAATAAACCACTGTTTGGGTTATCATAACTGCTCCTTGTTGACACGCCGCAGCACTACTTCCGAGTCATTACCATGGCACTCGCGCTGTGTATGACTGGTGTTGACGCGCAGGTAAGTTTTTTGTTGCGTCAAATATACACAGGGCAGATTCTATGCTCACGTCTAAAAGAGCCCATTTCCATTTGCTTGCATCAAAACGCAGGATTCTGCGTCTATTGAAAACCCTGGTCAATTATATACGTAATTTGCATCAGGGTTCATACAAACCAAAATTCCATGATTTTTCCATGACATTGCTCAGTTTTCCATGATACAATCCAAACTAAAGTCAAAATTGTACACTGATATAAACACAATATTTTATCTACACTAAAACCCCGCTTAATGACCACCTCGAATGACCACCCCACTAAAGCAGACAAAACCCGCTTGTTAATTATTTTAATGGTTGCAAACCCAGATTATACGGGCACCCCGCTATTCTGTACTACGACAACTAATCCCAGACTGAAAGTACCAAATAATGCTTAAAATGACCTCGTTATTGTGACTAGCATCATTCGATTGTTGACACTTCGCATCATTAATGAACAAAATATGCCGTGGAGATAACATGCTGCTTTGTGGTAATAATAGGAATGTTCGAAAAACAATGTTACAAGCCAGGCCCTGCTAGCTCAGTTGGTAGAGCGCTGGACTGTCAAACAGGGGATCGTGAGTTCGAACCCCAGCCCCGCCACATAACTTGTGTGGGGATTGGTCATGAAATTATTTCTACAGCCATTCTCCCCCTACCTCTGATTCAAGTAGGGCAGTTACTGGCATAAGTGAAGATTTTGTATTTGTTTAAACGTGCAGATAATACTATTTGCACAACCTATGTAGGAAAGTAACTCGATACATCAGCACTGATTAAATGGACGCCGAATGGTGACCGACCACAATAGCTCACCATTGAGTAATCTCTGCTCAGGTGATCTAAAATAGTTCTAAATAATTTCTCATTATCTGCAGTGACCACAATATTGGTCAATTATTATTACAATCTGTGAGTTTCAAGCATTTAGAACTCTCCTAATTTTTGATACTAAAAAGTATTTCCATATTTCAACTGTTTTGTGGACACAGTTCCACAATGCTTTATGGCAGCTATTATTTCATCAATTTTCCATTTTGGGTAGAACTCTGTTTTGATTACTTATTTCTGGTGGTTCTTATGAAAAAATAACAGCATAGTTTTCTGGCCACTACATGTAACTGGCTTTTTAAGCCTATCACGTTTCGATGAACCAGTGTTCTCCACCATATTGATGTTTGGTTACCAATTTGCACATAAGCTGAGTTCAAGTCATCTCGGCTCAGGACAAGATGGTTAGACGGTCGTGGTCTAATTTAGTATTACTTAATTTACTATTAGAAGTATAATTTGTCAACCTTATAAAACTTTCACTTTGTCATTTTAATAAACTATCTTTCTCATTATATGATACATGTATTAAAAGTAATAAAATACTATTATAATAACACGCATTTCCTTAAACAGTCAGCGAACATCAAGCAATTGATTGTTGGCCGTCTAGACTATTTCCCATTTGAATTTGGGCTCTCAATCCTAATAGAAAGTGATCAAGTGACGTCATGAATCACAGTGAATTTGGTATATATTGTATTGAGTGCCTAGACGATTCAGTACTCGGGAGTTTCCGACACTGTCAAAACTGGTTTTCTGACTTGTTAAGTGCGTTTGCAAATTTGGAATTCTTACTTTATTTTTTTCAATGCATAACTTTACCCAGAAATACTAAATATAAATCGTTTATTTAAATGCGTCTTTATGCCTTTATGCACATTATCTGGAGCTTTTTTTGAAATACAAGCATATTTTAAATTACTTTTAAGAACAATCATCAATACATCAAAGAACAGACCGTTTTACAATGTCAAATTAAGTTTGAAAAGACGGATCTATTACCCATACATTATATGTTGCATTTTTACTGTCAAATTGTGTTACTGATTTTGGAATGACCCGTATAAAAATATAATGTAGATAAATATAATAATGTCGTGTTTTCAAATCTCTGTACCCTTTTCTAGGCAAATGTGTGTATTTGCTGTCACATAATTTTGGTATTGATACAGACAAAACCTCTGCCCTTAAAATGACAATCATTCTGGGCGTGCAGTAGCTAGTCTACCACACTTTTGGAGGTGAGATGCTAGTCAAACACACTTTTGGAAGTGAGATATCAATTGATACAGTGTTTCATTAAACCTTCATCAGATTAAGGGTGGTCTCTTTGAAAATTAAGGGATGTCGGAAATATTTATCTAAGCATGTCTGCTTTGAGGGCATATCAGGCCCAAAAAGCAATCGAGTAATATATTTCATTACAATGTTAACAACATTAAATGTCCATTCAAAAGTTATTTATGTTCACAAAATGCAAGAAAATGACTCATTGAATTTATTAATGTAAACATTGTACAAATGTCCAAATATGGCAATTTTAGACTGAATATTTCTTGTATTTTATTACAAATATACATTAAACATGTTATTACATTATTTTCGTATTTAACAGTATTAAGATATTTAATGTTTAAATGATGTTAACAAGCATAAGATTTAGCTAAATTAATAATTGTTAATAATTCCAATATTTACCTACTGGACCGGAAATACTTAATGACCTTCACCTTTGAAAAGAAATTATCTGTGAGAACTGCAAAATACCAGTGTAGGTTATATACCAATAATTTTAAGATGAGATATAGTTGTGTTTCCAATCTCCAACTGTAATATTCATTTCTCTCCATTTCTCCACTTACACGTATTTTCACGAAGAACGTATATTTACTATCGCGACATACTTCTGCAAAGACAAGAAGATGATTGTCATGAAACTTTGACGAAATTTCAATAAAAGTTATAAACTGTTCATGAAAATATGCACACTTTTTGTTTTTGCCCACTTCACTTACGCTCAGCATATTAAATGGAAATGTCACGTTATTACATAGAAATGTATAAAACAACAACAAAATAGTTGCTTTCGGCGGGACTCAAACCACATCTGCCGGGATAAAAAATCTGACGCCCTAACCACTCGGCCATTCTGACTTGACTTCTGCAAATCGTAAGGGCTTCGTGTGGCTACCGTACGGGCAACGTGCGGTCGTCGCACGTCTGTCGCGCGTTTTTAGTTTTAGCAGACCGTAGGTGTGTCTGCGAATCGTGCGATTGACGTGCGTCTGTCCTTCGGCGACTCTACGGTAACCGTGCAACTGTAAAATACTTTTTGAATGTCGACGCACGACCAACGCATAGTTATAGCACGATCACTGCAAGACAGCAATGGTATTTTGGCTAAAACACGAATATAAATAAAAAAAAATTATAATATCCTGCATGTACTCGTGCTATTTACGACTTTTAATTTCACAAGTATATCAGAAAGATGCTAGGGTTAATTTTTCAAATTTGTTAAAAAATGTTATTTCTTCGAGAAGTTTAATGATGGTAACACAGGTGAAATCAAGTGTAGTATGGAAATTGTGTTAAAAGCATGCATACAATCTTGGTTATTTATGCAAAGCGCATAGCGCCTTGCGGTCACCGTGCGCTAGCCTCACGTTTCTTGCGGAGAGCGTGAGGTGTCACCGTCGTTCTTGCGGCGCTGTTGCGTTTATCGCAAGGTAGCCGTAAGTACTGCGCAATAAAGTCGTACAACGTCCGCAAGTGCACCGTGCGTGTTTGCGGCTGGCAACGGATAAATACCCGTAGGTTGATCATACGATGTGCGCACGGTGCCCGCACGATGGTGACTGATGCAAGGCCGCTTACGCTAATGCCTGTTGCGGTTGTTGCGGCGACCTTGCGATCGAGAAAAAAACGCACGGGCGCCGTAAGGTCGACGCACGTTTTTGACAAAAATCCCAACGCAAGCTCGCCGCAACCCGGTTGTGACCGAGGCTCAAATGATGCATGTGTTTTCAAAAATACCGATGAAAAGTGTTACACACGCTTTATCATTGCATCCATTTCATTTGATGATATTTCATAAAATACAATGTATTTCTTATATATTTCTTTGTAAGTAGTGTTATTTATATATAATGTTGTTTTGTATTTTGGGATATATGATACAAACTTTGAAAAATTTTCAATTTGCCAATTTGTGAACATGTCCGTTTATGCTGAAGTTTGCCACCATAATTTACAATAAGTCCATTTAACAAATGAGGCGTATCGTGGGGAAAACCGGGCTTAATGTATGTGCGTTAAGTGTCGTCCTGGATTATCCTGTGCAGTCCGCACAGTCTAATCAAAGACGGTACTTTCCGCTTTTATGGTATTTTCTGTTTCAATAAAGTCTCTTCTAAACATAAATCCACTGCAGGCAGAAATTGCCGTCCTGGATTAATCTGTGCGGACTGCACAGGTTGATCCGGGACGACACTTTTCACACATGCATTTAGCCAGGTTTTCCGACGACACGCCTCATTAATGTATTTGGGTTTCCAGAACACATTTAAGGGACTATGTCAACGCAAAATTGGCTTCATATTGCACTATAAAATATTATTTATGATAGTAATGCGCTATCCTAGAACATGTGCATTAAATAAATCAAAAATAATATAATACAAAATAAGATATTTGATAAAAATCTTATTAGCAAAAGAGTCTGAAAAATTAAAACCCCAAGCGGGTATAGAACTCACGACTTAAGAGCTATACGAAGAAATGACAGTAGACTGCTCTTTAACCAACTGCGCTATCATGCTAGGTAAGGAATCATGTGTAAAATATGGTTATATAAAATGCTTCCAATTCTGACGTTAACATGTAACAGTAAAAGGGCCAAACAAACAAGACCCACATTTGAAATGGATTTTTTTTCTCAGAATGCGTAAACTCTTTATGTATACCATGTTTTAACCGTTATTATATGCGGGTATTTACTATTAGTATATAAATTGCAGATTTTTATTATATAGAACTTGTCCCATTGGGGCCCTTTTCTATGACATAGTCCCTTTAATATGAATTCACCTGCTTGTGTTGGTGCGTTTTATGCACAATTTTATTCGTTTATGCTCTGCCGGTACACCGAAGACAAAGTTTTGAGTTGTGTTTTTCACCAGTACATCATATTTGTTTGAAATTCATGACTTTAACAGAAGTTTGTATATTTTCTATGTAGCAATTAAACAAATATTCTTACTATCCACAAAACGTCGACATATGTCGGTGTCAATGTGAAATATAACTGTTTAAAGGATTATTAGCATATTGTAACAGAAGTAACACATGCCAAATCAAACCGACGGTTTCATACACAAATTTTTTTTTTCTCGCTTGCAATGGTAATCGATCAGTGACTGCATGGATTCAATTTAACGAATCTGGAAAACGGTCCCTTAAAATAGTAAAAGAGCGCGGGCCAGTATTACGGAACAGTTTTGTAAATCAATTTTGTAAACGTCCACCAATCGGTTGCAATCGACAAGTTGGTTTACGCAATTTTGGCAACGAGAAATGATCCTTGTTCTGTATAAAAGAGATGTTATTTCGAAAAAGTAAGTCTGTTTTGTGATCCCTCCTTTTAACTGGATAGTTGTTATTATTCGCGCCTCCCGTAACCTACAATCCTGCATTTGGCAGCTTCTGTTTTACTTTTATGCAAATATCTTGAGTTTATTTGGTCAAACAATGTCTGTAATAATAATGTGTGTAATAATGGGAAATCGTTGCACAAATGATAAAACATTAAGCTAGAAAGCACTCGGATCGTGTGCATAATGTGGCAATTTACCCAATCTCCCAATAATACAATCTGCTTTTAAAATGGACCGGATCTACACCATTCTGATTTCCAACTTCGCAGACATTTCCTTTCTATTCCGATCTTATCTTTTGCGTACAGTTGCTAGCTAACAAACCAACCAAACAACCAATAAAGCGACTAACAAATCAACGCCGGCAATAACATAACTTTGCGGGGATAATAATGCCAACGCAGCTCGAAGTAGAAAGTATACATTTTGGAATATAGTGTTATGTTACCTCACGGAGCCGAGAAATAGACGAGACAACAAACGCGCACCTGCTACGGAATTGCAAGATCGCTTTCCGTAGACATTCTACCCAATCGTATTCTGTAGTTTTTACGAGGTTGTTGCCAAGCGATGTAAAACATCATGGCGGATAAATGTTCTTGATCCGTCGGTGTTGTTATTTGTTATTGAAACTATTGAAGTTTACAACAAAAATAAGTATTGGATACTTAATAAAAGGTTTGTTTGCTGTTCATAATTACGTGTGTCTTGTTACTGTTGGACATTCTGTATGTTCCGTGTAAACTAGCCTTTACTAGGACGTAGTTCGGTTATCACTATCAGTACAATGTTTGCTTCTTTACTAGAATCGTGCCCATGTTTACAGACAGGTCACCCATACATTGAGTCTCATAAGAACTAACGTTTGATATTGCGCAGGTGAAACATTTTTAGTACTTCGGGTGTTTAAACCAATAGCTTTTTACATGTTTTTGTTTGATTTTTTTTTTTCAAAAAGTGCATTAGAAATGTGGACATATACTCCATATACCTATTACCGGGATATCCCTATTACAGGGAATTTCCAAAAGACATACATTTCGGCCACATGCACAAACATTTTTTTTCAAAGTCCAGCCCTTTGTTTAAATTTTGCTGCTAGCTGCAGTCAACTTTGGAATCCATTCGATAATGTCGTTTTTAAAGGTAAATAAATGTTGAAATCTTGTAAAAGTTTGTTTTCAACAGCATTGTTAACATAAATTATCAGTTACTATAAATATGTAAAGAAAATAGATTAAAAATTTGAGCAAGTATAATGTAATATGACTGATGTTTTGTACAGTATCATTCGTTTAACCCTGAACATGATTTTCCTGAATTCTGATTAGCTGATATTCAAATTCACGGTAATAGATGTATTGCCAGAATATACATGGCTAATGACATGTACAAATTGTTGACACAACAGTTGTTTAAACTTGTGATTTTTTTTTTTAAATTTGATTTATTTTGATAGAAGAATGTTGTATTGTTACAATACGCCAGCAGTCTTTATTTATTTATTTTTTGTTATATGTTGCAAGCCAGTAAAAAAAATAACATTCCCGGTAATTGGTATACCCAGTCTATTACTTACTTAACTTAGTTATTAGCTGTAACCTGTTTCACCTCGCTGATTCTGACAAAGAATTGAGCATGTGTTGAAATATTCATCTATCATCATTATCACTATTAATATTAATATCTAGACAAAGAACAATTGAAAACCAATAAATTGGTAAGAATGCAATCAGCACATAATTACTAATACGCTAGAAACATAAACTTAATAAATCATTTGACATGCAGAATTGGAATAGTTTTTTGTATCACAGTTGCTCTATGATAAATGTCAATTAATTGGTTCACTGACCTGATTTGTGTTTACTATCAGACCCCTTTTTAGGAATTATACTAAGTGTTATCAGTGACTGAAATTAGGAATTCAAAATGCAAGCCCTTTGGGCTTGTATTTTTGGAAGATGGGCAAGCCCAAAAAAGAAACTACAAGCCCGAATCAAATATCGGATTAGAAGGTGTTTGTTAAACAAAAACACATGTAATTTAATATTTTATATTTCGTCTTTTATTTTGAATACTGCACAATCCTAATTCATATTTTTGGTCGGTTCGTCATAAACCAGCCATAGGCAAAAACTTCCTCTCGTGTTTAGCTTCATATTCTGAATCATCTTCCTTTCACCGTTTCCTTTTCTTCGCCCCTGTTTAGCACCGGGTGTATATTTAAAACTGAACATTTTATGTAAACAATATACCAGGTGATTATAAATTCAGAACGAGGCTGACAGAACTTAAATTGTAAATTGTCAACTTAAGTTCGGCAAAGCCAAACGGGCTTGTTATTCTATAAAATGAACAAGCACGTGCCAAAATTTACCAGTCTCGGGCATACGGGCTCATGCTAATTTCGACCACTGGTGGTATGTTCCTTAACAAATATTAAGATAGACTTGCATTTGATTAATAAATTACACTGCTGTTTTTGCTTAATTTGTATACAAACATTCTGTGGCTGACCATGACAGTATGAAACATATATTAACTATTCAGTAAAAAATAATTTGTTGATCAAAGTTCAAGAACTTAATAAAGAGCAGTAATGCTACAAAATGCTATATATATATATCTGTATGCCATCAGTGTAATTCTATAGGAACTAACAATAAATAAACAGTGAGTTTTTATAATTTGCACTTATACAAACATTACCAATATCTTTTGTGAAACATTTCAAATTCAGTGACTTTCTGATTTTTTTTTGAAATTTCAGATTCAACATGTCCTATGGACAGCCTCTTACCCATCAGAGCCTTAATGGCAATGGCATGGATGGGAGCCCAGTGAATGGGCGACCAATTGGGGCTTCACTGGACTCACAGCTCAATGGTGTGCCCACTGGGCCACTGTCTGGCCTGAAGGCTGTTGACCCTGAAATGTTGAAGCAGCGGTTGTATTCCTATGCACCCCAGCAGACTGCAGTGAATCCAAGAGTGCTGCGCTTCAACAGAATTACACAGGCACAAGTCAGGAAATGTAACATCCCAACAGCCCCAAAACTTGAACCAGTGGTATCTATATTTCTTAACAATATATATGCAATTAATAAATCGGTAGGTATACTGGTACATATTTCAATTCATAACTGCCATAATCTAATTAAAATTTTATATTTTATCTATAATGGTCAATTTGGGATTTTACAAACAGTAGTAAGTGGTAGATGGTGTTTTGTAAAACTACATGTTTATTTTGATGCTAAGAAATGTTATCAGACTAAAATAAATTTTAAGTTTGTTGCATTACCGTACATTTTTCTTACACTAAATAAAGAAAATTAAGGCGATCATCAGACATATAAGTAATTTCTTAAAATCGCTATTTGATTTTTAGTATTAAAGGTGTATGTTACAACCGAATCTATTTAAATTTGTATGAATAAGAGTATAACATAAATTACAAAGTCAAAATATATTGACTCTTAGCCAGGGATGTGGAAATATCAAAATTGTTCACTTGTCCACGGACAACATCACAAGTTCATTGCAAAAAATCTACTTGTCAGCAAGCAAAAGTCACTTGTCCAAACACAAATATAGTTTTTATTCCAAGCTTTCCTAATACATTTTGTCATAAAATAATAAAGATAACACAATTTGTTATTCAAATATACAAGTATATAATAATATGATAATGAACTTGCAACTTTTAAACACACTGAAATTGTACTAGACAACTAGACAGGTAAGGTTTACTTTTCCGACAGTAAAATTACCTGCGTCGGACAAGTCGGGCATTGGATTTCTACACCCCTGCTTAAGCATATTTTCTTTTCATATTTACTTAGAATAATTGTCACATCCCTAATTCTTTTTCAGCCTAGTTTACAAAAATACCAGGAACGAAACCAGCCAGAATACATACAGAGGAAGAACAGAGAGAAAATTGAAGCCGAAAAGTTGGCTAAGATGCAGATGGAAGTCGATGTTTCAAAATCTCTGAAGAGGAAGAGCATGGTAGCCCCGCCCCTGGAGCGCCCTCCAGGAGCCCCGCCCTCACCCCTGCCTGACCTGCCAGACGACCTGAAGCAGGTCCAGGAGGCCATGGGACCCAGGGTTCCCTCCGCTCCCAAACAACAGAAGGCAAGCACACCACGTGGCCGTGTGCATGCATCGGGCCCTGTTGTACCACCATCCACAAAGCCTAAAGGTTTTATACTTATTTATATGGGTACATGTAGTGTTTAATAAAACAATTCTCCATTGTATAATGTCACAAATGTGTACATTTTTTTTACAGATTAAGTGTATACTACATAAACATGTTTAGACATATTAGGAACTCCTTTCGAATATTATGTTCTTGTTTTTAATCAAATGCATCACAATAGATGTTGTACAGTGTACATTTTCCTCTCAGTGCTGGAGACATACGAAGGCCTGTGTGACACGGCCAAGATCACAGACCTGATCAAGGAGAACGAGAGGATTGGATTCCTCTACCTGAGTCCTGCAGTCCCAAAATCGTCAGTCAACTATCACTACTACAACCTCAAGTAAGTTTGGCATCTTGTCTGTCAGGTAAAATGAGTGTAATGCACATACATACACTAACAGAAAAAACTAATACTTTGCTAAAATGTCCCATTTCATTGAAGCTGTATACACATGTAATAATTTTGTTTGAGGCAAGAATCAACTGACAACAAAGTGCTAAATATGCTTGTTTATGTTGCATGTTTCCAGAGTGGTGAATCATGAGAACATCAACAAGATTGATTACTGCACCATCAGCCAGAAGGGAGTCACGCGCATACGGAATGACGATGAGACTGAATTTGTCACACTCGATAGATGGGAACTCGAGTACAACTACTTTAGAAAACTTATCAAGGTATGTGTTAAAATCTTAAAGGTGTATTTAGATATTTTTAACTGAATTACTAATCTCCTTGGACAAATGCTTTTTAGTTTTTTATTTAAATACATAGCTTAATACAATGGCTAATATGGATTTAGTTATTTGTTCAGATGAAATGTTGATCTGTTTAGAAATGCAATCTGGCCTGACCTCTGTGTTGGTAACTGTGTTTCAGATCCCCACGTTTGCCCTGTTCCGTAAGTGGAAGGCGTTCAACGTGTGGCGCGGCAACGTCAAGTCCAAGAAGATAGCCCAGTGCAAGAAGGCCCTCAATGCCAACCTGTTTATTGTCAACCCGGTAGGCAGATCTTTGTTTTGTTTTTAAAGCCTTTTTAGCAAACAACATCGCCTTTGATCTAAACATATGTATCATATGATATGAACACTGAAATCTTAGTGCATGTATTTAAGTAATATATGTGATTTATAATATCATATATTGTTAGTTATTAGCAGTACTAATTTAAACAGTTTATGATATGCTTAAGTTAACATATAAATATATTATATTCCAGTTGAGAATAGCTATTTGATTTAGACAAAATATAAGATATTTTAGATGACGTTGTTTTAACCCCCAAAATACTGTGGTCTTAATAAAATGATACTTGTATATGTACAAGGTATAAAATGTCATGTATGAACTTGTTTTAGGCACCAAAAATCTTAATAAAATGATACATTTGTATGAGTGATACAAGTGATGTCATGTATGAGTGATACAAGTGAAGTCATGTGTATGGTTGATACAAGTGATGACATGTATGAGTGATACAAGTGATGTCATGTATGAGTGATACAAGTGATGTGATGTGTTTGAGTGATACAAGTGATGTCATGTATGAGTGATACAAGTGATGTCATGTATGAGTGATACAAGTGATGTCATGTATGAGAACCATTGCAGTCGTTGAGGCCGGCGCTGATGAACGTGCGTGAGATGTGCCACCGTATCAGCGATATGGGGCTGTGCAAGGTGGAGAAGGGACACACGTACACGCTGAGGGAGTTCAATGAGGCCCAGTTCAACCAGCTGAGCGAGGTGGCTGGGCGCCTCATGGAGTTCCGGGACCTGGTCAAGGAGGTGGTACGCAGTGCCTGCAGGACGGCCCTCCTGGAGGCGGGGTTCACGCCCGATGACTACTTCTATGATGGAGCTGAGAGCCCCGGTAAGACAGTCTACACATAGAAAACATTGTAGTTTACTGAATGTAACATTGTTATTTCCAATTATTGGTCATAAGTTTTGTTGCATGCAATATGTGTTCATTTTTTATTAATTGAAAACAATATGCTTTCAAGTTGCAAAAAAAATTAATTTGGCAATTTAGAAGAAACATAGCTTCTATTCGAATGTATCCTGGCATGTGCTTTCCAGATGCTTTGTCCCTTACAGTGTTGTTGAGTGTATATAATGATGATGAATGCTGCAGGTGAGTTTGGTGGCGCCCCTGGCACGGCCTCCAGCTACCTGATGCAGAGCAACTACGACATGGACATCTACGGAGAGGCTCCAGACAAGATGACATACACCGAGCAGGCAAACAAACGAGAGCACTGCAAGAGACTTACATGGTACTGACTTGAGCTACACACGTTAATTACAATAATAAAGATGATTTTGTAAATATGCCAGTCATATAAACAAGCAGAAGTCTCGCTACAAACATAATAGCACATTCTTTACAATAATAACCATGAAAGTACACCTAAGAACTAGCAGAATTCTTAATTTGTATACTTAGAAGTAAATAAATTAAGTTATCTGACGGAGGATATTTGTTTAAACATTAGCATGTGATTGGACTTCATCAGTTGTTTCCCTCTCTCAGTTTCATCCGCCTGGCTGACTACCTGATAGTGAACACGATGCACGTGCTAGCTGTCAACTCCGTGTCCACGCTGCTCAACTACCTGACAGAGCAGCTCCAGAACACCCCCACCCTCGCCCAGATACAGGGGGTGGATCAGGAGGGTGGGGACGCAAAGACCGAGGAGGAAAAGGTAAACACTCGTGTCTAGATGGCATGACAAACTTGTCATAAACATTTAAACACTTCAACTTGCATGGAAGTCAATCACGCCTGTTTACAGTTATGAATAAAGTATGTGACTTCTGACAATATATCGCCAGATGTTGATATGTTGTGTGTAATAATGTACATTAAATGCTAGGAATATCTTGTATCAGATGCATCTACATTGCAAGATATATTTGTGTCAGAAAATGGACTCAAAGAGTAAAGACAAACCCAAAGAGGGTTCTAAGGACTCAACTGATGGGAAAGAAAAGTCTGAGAAAGTAGACGAGGTATCTGCTGTAGAACAGAGTATTCTCCCTGTACTCATAGGTCTCTAGATAGTTGTTTCCCTTTTTTGTAGATGTATAGCTGTGTATGCTAGGGCTAGCCCCATGTAGTGTTCCTTATATGATTCTGGTGCAGTGTACATCCAATGGTTATAGGATTAACAATTCTTCTGCTACATGGATTGTGCAGTTTACAGTTCGAGCTGCATTCAGCTATAGAAATAGTCCAGAAAACTTGAATTTAGAAGAGTGATGCCAGAAATATATCTTTAAAGTCTAGTGCTAGAACATAAAAAATAATCTTCATGACAAGTTTGTCTCAAGGTATGCATGCCAACTTCTTACTCATTATTCATGTTTTCACGTTATTTCTACATTCATGTAATGTTGATTGCATTTACACTTTGCATTCAGACAGTGTTACTGAAGTTAATCAAGGCAAAAGACTTTGTTGTGAAATGTGAATATTTGTTGAATGTGTTATGTAACGGTACTATTTCCATGCTTTTTCCACATTTTAAAAAACTTTTATGCAGTTTGTAATATGACGGTGTATTCCTGAGTCCATTTTTGTTCTTAAAAACAAGGTTGTAATTATTGACATGCTAGTATGATGTAGCTAGACAAATGTTATATGTGTGCTATGAGTACCAGTATTATCAAGCACTCATGTGAAAATACACCTGATGACGTTTAAAAGTACCACAAATGTATGAGTGGGTCTTAGGTAGTGCCATATGTACTAGTACTTCTCTGTAACGTCTATAATTCTTTATTCTGAATAGAAATTGTATATGATCTCCCATATATATCATAACACTATTTCCAATCTTTGTGACATTGTAGATTGTCACATGAAAATACTCTGTATAGTATAACCTCCATTCTGTCTTCTCTATAACCCCCACTGTATTAATGCCTACATTGTCTGTCCTATAAGCCTGAAGCTGAGGAGAGCTTGCAGGAAGTTGGCAGTGAAAACATGGAGGAAGGGGTACTGGTTGTCATTGAAAACCTCTTCATTTGTTTGTTTTCATAATTATAGTTAATTTGTTAAATTAAATTTGCTTTTATGGTTAGCCTTGTGCAAACTTTATATATTTTTACTACTGCTTAAAATTCTGATTGTTTTAAATTACACTATTGTATGTTTGCTAGTTTTAACTCTTGCATTTGTTGTTTCCCATTTTCATTAATCTTAAAGGGACATGTTCACAGATTGGCAAATTGACCATTTTTCAAAATATTTGTTCCTGATCACAAAAACAACATAATTTTATATATAAAGAAGCAAATAAACACTCCTGACTCATAAATATATTGGAAATAACAATAAAGATTTATTAATAAATAACCGTCTCTAAAATGGGCAAAATCATAAAGCGTTTTGTATCACAAAATGTATTTTAGACAGTATAGCCGGTCGGTTATCGTGTCCGACTTCTGGTTTGGAGGTCGTAGGTTCAACCCCTCGGGAAGGCACTTTTTTTACTTTTTGCAGTTAAGACCTTAAATAAATGAAAATTTACTATACAGGTTACTAGCTACTATGGAATCATTTAAATTCACGGGGTACAAATTTCGCGCAAATGTGATCGCGGACATGTTCGCGTGGTCTTACAATTGCGCAAACACGATTAAAAAAAAGTGTGTTTTATAAAAAAAACTTACTGATTGATCGGTGTAACAGCTGACTGGCCAGAACAAAAATATGATGCTATTATGACAGCTTGTTTATTGCAATAAACATCTGAATCGGTAATGGATTAGGCTCTAAATTGATAACAGGGGTCCACTGCTCCACTTCTGGAATATAGGGGCCACATCATTAGATGAGACGATAGATAATTTTTATCACGCCGTGTCAACCTGGCAAGCTTTTGTTAATTGAATGCTGACTTAAATAGAGGCTGCTCATGGGGGGTGCTTATTCTTTACTCAATGTGTCATCTTGTACAAACAAACTGTCAACTTGTGCACATTATCTGTTTTATTCAAAATTAAATTTCTCATAGCAATCGATGTGTCATTTCTTCAAACATATCATACTTATAAATGCTATAATTAAAACCAGGAAAATTATGTATACAAACATTCAAATCACGACATTCACATATACCTGCATATGTTTATAAACGACCACCTATGTTCATATAAACGAACGCGTTTTCTCCGTAGGTATTTTAAATTTTTATTTCGGTAAATATTTGCGGTTGTAATAAATTTGCGCAATGGCGGGAGCGCAAAATGCACAAAAATTAGACCTTTGTGAAAATTAGTGATTCTACAGTATTATCAATGTGAAAATATATGTTATGGAAAATTACCAATCATGGTGGGAAATGTTCATACTATTGTACTTGTCCCATTACGTATGTTACTATCAGCCCTGTGTGAGCCCCTTTCATCACTGCTGTGTTGTGTGCAGGAGGAGGACGAGGTGCGGGTGTTACCTCCCCTGTATGTTAGTCTCACTTCTCTCCCCTGTGTGCAGGAGGAGGATGAGGTGCCGATGTTACCTCCCCTGTACATCACGGAGTTCGTGCTGGAGCCCATGCAGCTGCTGTTCTCCCCCGACATCGAGGAGTTCCAGGAAGGCATAGCAGAGGTCATCAAACGCTTCCAGGATGCAGTGCTCAGTGTGCAGAACCTGGTCCCTGACACCTACTTTGACGCCTTCACCAGGTAGGTACATGGTTGCATGAAGGAGTTGAATGGTTTATTGGAAATGTGAACTCCTTTGGGAAGTATATTTTCTTCCCAAGGTTCTTCACCAAAAACACCTATTCTAGTGCTGTTTGAACAAATGCTTCACCAAAACCACCTTTTCTAGTTATGTTTGTACACATTCTTCACCCAAACCACCTTTTCTAGTTATGTTTGTACACATTCTTTACCAAAACCACCTTTTCTAGGTATGTTTGTACACATTCTTTACCAAAACCACCTTCTCTAGTTATGTTTGTACACATTCTTCACCCAAACCACCTTTTCTAGTTATGTTTGTACACATTCTTCACCAAAACCACCTTTTCTAGTTATGTTTGTACACATTCTTTACCAAAACCACCTTTTCTAGTTATGTTTGTACACATTCTTCACCAAAACCACCTTTTCTAGTTATGTTTGTACACATTCTTTACCAAAACCACCTTTTCTAGTTATGTTTGTACACATTCTTTACCAAAACCACCTTTTCTAGTTATGTTTGTACACATTCTTTACCCAAACCACCTTTTCTAGTTATGTTTGTACACATTCTTTACCAAAACCACCTTTTCTAGTTATGTTTGTACACATTCTTTGCCAAAACCACCTTTTCTAGTTATGTGTGTACACATTCTTTACCAAAACCACCTTTTCTAGTTATGTGTGTACACATTCTTTACCAAAACCACCTTTTCTAGTTATGTTTGTTTACATTCTTTACCAAAACCACCTTTTCTAGTTATGTTTGTACACATTCTTTACCAAAACCACCTTTTCTTGTTATGTTTGTACACATTCTTTACCCAAACCACCTTTTCTAGTTATGTGTGTACACATTCTTTACCAAAACCACTTTTTCTAGTTATGTTTGTACACATTCTTTACCAAAACCACCTTTTCTAGTTATGTTTGTACACATTCTTTACCAAAACCACCTTTTCTAGTTATGTTGATACACATTCTTCACCCAAACCACCTTTTCTTGTTATGTTTGTACACATTCTTTACCAAAACCACATTTTCTACAGTTGTTAAACAGAAGCTGTTGATTATTTATATAAAGTTCAAACAAACATGTATGTTATGTGTATTTGATTTTGTACTGTGTAGTCTCTCAATTTGATGTACATTTCAGGCCGATCATCAACAACAAGTTTGAGGAGAAGACGTGCGGTGAGGGACCGAGTCTGTCCACCATGTTTGAGGATGACAAGCACCTGCAGACCATCATAAACTCCATCAGGGTACGCAGCTGTATGCATTCTCAGCAGTAAATGATGAAAAATACACTGAAAAACGTTTGCTTGTAGTGCTTGTATTATTTGGCAGTTATTTTTCTTTTTTCCTAATCAACACATTTTTATGCTCATTAGCTGACATATCCTTCATTTTGTGTCTTTTTGCCTGTAAACTAACTTCTGTAATACAAAATCTGATCTTATTATTAACATGTTTGCAGCTGGCAATGTGAATCAAGCAGGTGTGCTCAAGTGGAGTTATTTCTATTCCAGGAAGCTATTACGGCAGCTTTCAGAGCAGCCAGCCAGTATGCAGACACGTTTGAACCTCACAGGGAGTTCTACCGGGAGAATGAGAGTACCGACCTGGAGCTGGTAAAGAGTCAGGACCACGGTGAGTTACCACAGCTATTCAGTAGTGCTAATACATAGGGAGTCCTCTCTTGCACAGCCATTCTAAGTGTGCCGCTACTTGGGGAGTCCAGGGTTTCCTGCAGGCCTTTTTCGCTTGTCAAGCCCAACATGGCTTCAAAGCAGTTATTTATTTGCCGACATGCTTAAAGAACGCCAACATGCCTTAATTTTCAAAGTGACCACCCTTAATCCCTTTATCTAATTAAACCAATCCAAAAACATTTAACGAAGTAAAAAAAAACGTTTTTTAAACAAATAGCTGTTATGACAGAATTTCAGGGCGGAAAAAGCGAGGCTTTTAAACGAATCTGAATACCATGTATCATTGAAAATCAATTCCATAAAAAATGCAGCCTTGTATTTTAATGCACACTGCCTCCAAAGGAGTTCTTTTTTTTCATTTAACAAAACCCCGGTAATTGCGATTTTAGTTGGAGAAATATTTTCAGTTTTATAAAAGTAAGTATCAAAAATGTAAGATCATGTATTTCTCTGTTGCTGCATAATAATAATCTAAATAGCCTGCGAATCATGACAAATTCATTAAACTATGATGCTATTCAGATGCTGTTAATATTTTAAGTGATACTGCCGATTTCAATGATGTGGAGTCGGGCGATGAGCCGATTAGGGGCAGGTGGATTTGGAGAATTGCGGCCGATTTTCAGGCTGGTAGGGTCGAGCGTTGCGGCTGATTTCGGAGAGGTCGTGGTCAAACAGAGTGGCCGATTTCGTGAGGGGGGGGGGGATGGAGTTGAGGGGGCTGATTGTAACGATCTCTGTTTGGGGTTTCTAGCCAATTGTTTTCTGTTTTCTTTCTTTTTTCTTTTGGAGGAAAGTGTACTGGTCATTCAATAGCGCCACCACACATCTGCTGAGATGAGATTATATTGTGCTCCTGTTTAATGACATGTTACTTGATGAAAAATAATTTATTTTTGATTTCAAACTGTATTGCTTGGTACACCATGACAATTAGCTTTTAAATTCAACACATGCTATGCTGTGGCTGTGTACCTGACTGCTGTTCGCTGCAGATGTGGCATGGTTCAGCGAAGCACTTGAGCGTTACCACGGGCAACACAAGATGGCTGACCTGATCAAGGAGAAGCGACCAATCGGAATGCTGCTGGTGGACGGAACCAAGATGAAGCAGCTCATTATCCCATCTCCACTCAGATGTCTGGATGTATGTTATTGTTATGAAATTGACTTTTTACAAATATAAGCAAATTACATGTATCCATATGGGTGTCTGAGTGTACACAATATTTATTGTTCCTCAATATTTGTTTTATATAAGGTAATATTTGTGAACAAATATGATTAGCTGCAATATACTGTTTCACTAAAACTATTAATGTTTTACATGTAGAACAGACTTGCATATTATGTAATTTACAACAGCAACCATTTGTTGTGTTTGTTCATGTCAGTGTGTGAACAACCTGCTACCAAAGTATCATTTATTAATATTACATCATGAATTGCCCAGAGTATATATATGATGTTATCTAAAACACTGTTGTGTTGGATACCAGTGTGTGAATGACCTGCTACCCAAGCTGGCTCGACGGGAAGTGGACCGGCTGATTGCCGAGCTGCAGGACGCACAGTTCAAGCTGGAGAGCGTGCCCAGCACCACCATCGAGTTTGTAAAGTCTCTCACCTTCTTGGATGACATTCAAGTCAGGGTGAGTTGGGAGCCTTAGTTATTGATTGGATGGTCCATTTTTCTTGAAATGCTATCTTTCATGTTGCATGTGTACCAAAATTGTCAACGTATTCAAGTGCATAGTTCCGTGAATTTCTATTTGCCTGTCATCAGCAGCCATAATTAATTTTGAATTTCTGGGACATATGTGAACAGCACAAGTTATATTTGTGACTTGCTAGTGAATGCAATGTTTGTTGTGTATGTTGTTTGCACTTGTGTGTTGTGTCTGTGGATGACATTGTGCTGGTCTGTGTTCCAGATTGAGCCGCTGGAGAAGGAGTCCATGGTTGTCAAGGACATGTATGACCTCATTGACGTGTTCCACGTGCCCACCCCGCTAGAGGACTTCGCAGTCTACCAGGTATACATGTCTCGCATTCTGTCTACAGATGACTTATAATGTAGGAATTGTAGGCTGACATGCCTTGCCTTTATTTATTTCAATAGTTACCTAAGTGTTAACACCTGTGAAATGAATATTACATCAAACGTCTATTCTGGGATGAAGTGAACAACATTTCTAGTGAACATTATTTCTCTGGATGAATCTGTATGCACATAACATCCAGATGTGGATTTATTCTGGAAGTGAACATTATTTCTAGTGAAAATTATTTCTGTGGATGAATCTGTATGCACATAACAGCACATAACAGCCAGATGTGGATTTATTCTGGTTGTAAGTTTTTTACCTTAAAGATCTGTTTACAATATGTTTTGAAATGTTTTTTGTGTGCAAGGTGTTTTGTGCAACTTCTGGACATATAATATAAAAATAATTACCATTAAAGTGCCTGTCAATTATGTCATACTAAAAAATGTGTTTTATAATAGCCAATGTTGTGTTTATCTTACAGACTCTTGGGCCAAGCATCACCAATGTGCGTAATGCTGTAGACAAGGCGCTGGCAGAGAGGGACGCCAACATTGACAAGTTCTGTACACACCTGGACAAGGATATTGCTGAGCTGGCCAAGGAGGTGAAGGAGGTCAAACAGGAGGCTCAGGTATAGCTGACATCATTGCATGTTTCATGTTCAAAATATTTGAAAAATATATAATTAAGAGGCTTTTTTTCATAGGCTAGTGATGGGGCCCATCCCTAGGTTTTGGGGACAACTATCACATGCTTATCACTTATGCCAAGTTGTTTGAAAATCCTTCCCTGCTGGACAAAATTTTGCTCCGGAAATGGTCTATGGCTTTAATTCTTCTATTTGACCTGCTGAAAAGGAACAAAAAAATCCAGGTGTCAAGTTAATTTTTGTGAAATAGTGCATGATTTTAAAGAAATTTTGCTAGCAGAAGGCATGTTTATATGGCTCCTTCTGTATGAGGTAAAATGCTCGGAATTACTGATATTGAAATCTCATTGCCTACATATACCAGTGTTGGTATATACGATATAACACTGTGTGTTCCCTTGCATAGAACCCGATCATCCTGGACGCAAATGCAGACAAGGAGAAGGTGAGACAGGTGCTCAAGAAGCTGCTCTCCCAGATGGACGAGCTGCAGAAACGAGCCTTCACCTACAAGTCCTACCAGAAAAACTTCAAGGTACGTATGCACACATGATTGCAACTCTGTTGGTTGCATACTTTTTCATGTGACAGTATGGCAACACATTTTTTTTGCATTACTTGATAGGTACAAAATGCTAGTATGTGTTATATGTAAAGGTATGACTTTTGTATTTTTATTTAATTTTGTTATTTGTTATATCAAATCATCAGATAGACCCATAATTGCATATATTTCAGATTTAAAGTACTGTATGTTAGATATGTAATTTGTCCCTTTGCAATGCATAGTCAACATTCCACAGAACAATGCTCATATGTCAGTAAATTAGAGTAAATTGTAACACATTTCTTGCAGTTGTTATGGAACAGTGACTCATCTTACCTAACTGAGTGTATATATTAGTCAAGACTTTGGCAGTTTACTTGTTTCAGCTGCTTCTGCAAAGTCTAAGGACTAAACCCAGCGCAGCCCCTGTCATTGTAGGGTTACATATCAGTGTTGTCAGTGATACCGTGTTGTGAAGCCCGTCTATATTGTACTGATGATCTGGATATGCTTGCACATACCAGCCTGTATAAATGTGTACATGCCATGGCAGAAAATGGCTGATATTCATGTTACAGGTTTACGCAGAGCATACTTTATATATAACAGTATATTTTTAATGTCTTCAATGGCAAATCAAGATCACTTCAATATCATGTGTTGGTGACCAATAAATATCAATGATATGATATCCATCTATGTTGTATGACTCGAGGTAACCTCAGTCATGGCTGTATTGTGTGACAGTTTGGCATGTTTCTTTATCACTGTGTAACTGTGTCGGTATGCATGTTGAACTGTAAAAGATCTCAGGTTAGTATTGTGGTGTGGACAATCGTGTGAACATGTTGCATGAAATGGAGTAAAACATTGACTGTTAAACGAGTGTACACACATGGCTATCAGTGCCGTTAAAAAGTTTCACTATAAGTCTTTGAGTGTTAGAGTCTCTTGCAGGATACATGTGTAGTTGTGAAATAAAAACAATATGAAACTATGTCCTGCTAACTGACTTTACTGTCTTACTTGACATGTTTTTAATTGTGGTGTTTAATCTAAAATAATTGGTAACCTGATTCTGACCTATTGTTGTGTAGTTCCAATGATAGTCCCATACAGAACAGTTTACCCTGGTTCCACAGTGTTTATACCTTCTCCATCCCCCTGATATAATGTCCCCCCCCCCCCTGCAGGTTGAGGTGACCAAGTTTGATGCCCTGGAGGAGGCCCATGCTGAACTCAAGCTCAAGGACCTGCTGTGGAATGCTATAGACGAGTGGGAAGGGCTGTTGGCCAACTGGACTCAGGTACTTGTCTCATGGTGTAGTTACATCAGCATTAACATACGGTTTTTAGGAGAACTTGTGTCTTCAAAATTTGGCATTTTGTATTTATAAGACTTATGGAATTTCTTGGTGGTGTAATCTTATATTTTCATACTTGGCTGTTTTTGACAAATGATGTTTGGTGCTTGTCTATACAGTAATTATGTAGTAAATTTTGGCTATATTTCACTTGTCTTTAATTTTGGACATGTTGACTTATAATGCTTGGTGTATGATGTGCAATAATTATTCAGTAAATTTGAGCAATATTTAAATTGTCCACACATGTTGAATTTGCCATCCCTGATTCCGAATATTTAATAATGATGGTTGAACATTTTCGTGTGTCAGGTTGCCTTTGACACCCTGGAGCCTGAGTCCATGAACGCGACCACCATGAAGTACGCTAAGTCAGTCATGCAGCTAGAGAAGGGGCTGCCCCCCAACGCTGTCGTACCAAAACTGAAAGAGAAGGTGGAACTCATGAGAGAACGGGTAACTAGCCCTTACATTGCCATGTGCGGTACTCTGATATTTACCATTTATAGCATTAAATGCTAAGTTAACATAAAACTTTTAAAGGCATGTAGTGCTGTTCGTGACAATAATATTGAGTGCATTATCGACAGATGCCTTTTTAGCTCGACTATTCAAAGAATAGATGAGCTTTCTTACTACCCCGGGCGTCGGCGTTCACATCCACGTCTGAATTTGGTTAAAGTTTTTATTAAAACTTCTTGTAACTTCAAAACTACATATTCACTTGAAACTTGGAATATACCTTTGTCATCAACTCCCGTGTCAGGGGCAACATTTCGTATAACTCTGTTTTGTATTTTGACAGATTTATGCCCCTTTTTCACTTAGAATTTCTGGTTAAAGTTTATATTCAAAAGTTTTGTAACTTCATAGCTACATAAGTTATTCACTTGAAACTTGGAACTACCCTTTGTCATCAACTCCAGTATCAAGGGCAAAATTCCCCATAACTCTGTTTTGTATTTGACAGAGTTATGCCCCTATTTCACATAGATTTTCTGGTTAAAGTTAATATTCAAAAGTTTTGTGACTTCAATACTACAAAACTTATTCACTTGAAACTTGGAATATACTTTTGTCATCAACTCCAGTATCAGGGTGAACATTCCCCATAACTCTATTTTGTATTTAGATAGAGTTATGTCCTTTTTTCACATAGATTTTCTGTTTAAAGTTTATATTCAAAAGTTTTGTAAGTTCAAAACTACATAATTATTCACTTGAAACTTGGAACTAACCTTTATCACCTACTCTAGTACCAGGGGCAGCTTTACCCATAACTATGTTTTGTATTTTGACAGAGTTATGCCCCCTTTTCACTTAGATTTTCTGTTTAAAGTTTATATTCAAAAGTTTGGTAACTTAAAAACTTCATAAGTTATTCACTTGAAACTTGGAACTAACCTTTGTCATCAACTCTAGTAACAGGGGCAACATTACCCATAACTACGTTTTGTATTTTGACAGAGTTATGCCCCTTTTTCACTTAGATTTTCTGGTTAAAGTTTATATTCAAAAGTTTTGTTATTTCAAAACTACATAAGTTATTCACTTGAAACTTGTATCTAACCTTTGTCATCAACTCCAGTATCAAGGGCAACATTCCCCATAACTCTGTTTTGTATTTGACAGAGTTATGTCCCTTTTTCACATAGATTTTCTGGTTAAAGTTAATATTCAAAAGTCTTGTAACTTCAATACTACAAAAGCTATTCACTTGAAACTTGAAATATACCTTTGTCATCAACTCCAGTATCAGGGTGAACATTCCTTATAACTATGTTTTGTATTTTGACAGAGTTATGCCCCCTTTTCACTTAGATTTTTTGTTTAAAGTTTATATTCAAAAGTTTTGTAACTTCAAAACTACATAAATTATTCACTTGAAACTTGGAACTAACCTATGTCATCAACTCTAGTATCAGGGGCAACATTACCCATAACTCTGTTTTGTATTTTGACAGAGTTAGCCCACTTTTTACACAGACTTTGTGGTTAAAGTTTTTGTTCCAAAAATTTATAAACTATACAAGGCTTCACTTAAAAATTTTTGTATTTGAACAAATTTATGCCCCTTTCACTATCCAAAATATGAACCAACTGAAATACTTTGAATAGTCGAGAGCGCTGTCCTCTGACAGCTCTTGTTAAATTGGTTCTACTACAGTGGAGTGGAACATACTAGTATTTCTTTTACAACAAAACGGTACAATGCAATGTACTTGCAATGTTTTTCCTCTTTATTAGTACATTTATGATTGATGGCAAGATTGCTAATATATTTGTATTGACAACAATCAAATCCTGAGTGGTAACAGATGCTCCTTCTTTCTACATTGGCCTGTACATTTGTACAAACATTTGTATTGGCGGCATTGAATCTTGAGGAACACCTACTGCTTTCCACAGCTGCCTGTGATCACAGACCTGCGTAACCCTTGCCTGAAGCAGCGCCACTGGGATGTGATAGAGAACGTTCTGGAGTACAAGTTCACGCCAGAGGACCCCCTCACCCTCGGCAAGCTGACCAACATCAACGCCTTCAAGCATGCTGAGACCCTGCAGGAGATATCAGGACAGGCCAGCTCAGAGGCCAGCTTGGAGGGCATCCTCAGAAAGGTGAGCACAGCGCATACCCTCATATGGTCACATGTAAATTCAGCATTGTGCAGCGCAATGCTTTTTTTTTTGGTACAAAAGCAGTGCCAGTGAACCGTATTATGTTATTAAAACCTGGATCCCTTCATCAGTTGTTAACTACCACATACATTGCTAATGGTAATATTTTGCCCGTTAGCCATATGGTTTTGCAAGTTAGTTGCAACAGTAATTAATTACCCTCCCATCTCTAAGTGCACGTTAAGGAAGACTATTATTTTTAACCAGTTGGTCATAAGTATTTCCTTAGCCCTATGATGTTACATGTTATTAGTCCTAGGTGTCATTTACTCTCCTGTCTCTCTGTGCAGGTTGAGGACTCTTGGAAGACTACAGAGTTTGTGGTGCTGGCCCACAAGGACTCCAAGGATGTGTTTATCCTGGGCGGGACAGACGAGATACAGCAGCTCCTTGACGACAGCAACATCAACATAGCAACCATTGCCAGCTCCAGGCACGTGGGTCCTATCAAGTCACGTGTGGACGAGTGGCAGAGACAGCTGGACCTGTTTGGAAAAACTCTGGTATGAAGTCTGGGAAGCCACTAGTGTTAGCCTGAATATGTCTAATTATATAGAATATGTCAGATGTATGTATGAAAACTTGCAACTGCACTTTGTGTGTTGTTGTAAAGTTTGTCATAATAAACTTTCAGAAACATGTACTGATTCATGTATTATAATGATATCCACTATGCTGAATGTGTAAACTGTTAAACCTTAAAGGTGTGTGTTCCCTGCATGCAGGATGATTGGCTAAACTTCTGACAACAAAACCTTCAGAATCATGTCTCTTTGAAATGTGTGATAATACTATCTAGCTATGACTGTTAGAGCATGTATGTGTGATAATACTATCTAGCTTTGACTGTTAGAGCATGTATGTGTAATAATACCTTCTAGCTATGACTGTTAGAGCAGCATGTATGTGTGATAATACTATCTAGCTATGACTGGTAGAGCAGCATGTATGTGTGATAATACTATCTAGCTATGACTGTTAGAGCATGTATGTGTGATAATACTATCTAGCTATGACTGTTAGAGCAGCATGTATGTGTGATAATACTATCTAGCTATGACTGTTAGAGCAGCATGTATGTGTGATAATACTATCTAGCTATGACTGTTAGAGCATGTATGTGTGATAATACTATCTAGCTATGACTGTTAGAGCATGTATGTGTGATAATACTATCTAGCTATGACTGTTAGAGCATGTATGTGTGATAATACTATCTAGCTTTGACTGTTAGAGCATGTATGTGTGATAATACCTTCTAGCTATGACTGTTAGAGCAGCATGTATGTGTGATAATACTATTTAGCTATGACTGTTAGGGCAGCATGTATGTGTGATAATACTATCTAGCTATGACTGTTAGAGCAGCATGTATGTATGATAATACTATCTAGCTATGACTGTTAGAGCAGCATGTATGTATGATAATACTATCTAGCTATGACTTTTAGAGCAGCATGTATGTGTGATAATACCTTCTAGCTATGATTGATAGAGCAGCATGTATGTGTGATAATACTATCTAGCTATGACTGTTAGAGCATGTATGTGTGATAATACTATCTAGCTATGACTGTTATAGCATGTATGTGTGATAATACTATCTAGCTATGACTGTTAGAGCATGTATGTGTGATAATACTATCTAGCTATGACTGTTAGAGCATGTTTGTGTGATAATACTATCTAGCTATGACTGTTAGAGCATGTATGTGTGATAATACTATCTAGCTATGACTGTTAGAGCATGTATGTGTGATAATACTATCTAGCTATGACTGTTAGAGCATGTATGTATGTTACAGGATGAGTGGCTGAACTGCCAGCGCGCCTGGCTGTACCTGGAGAGCATCTTCTCTGCCCCCGACATCCAGAGACAGCTGCCGGCAGAGGCCAAGATGTTCATGCAGGTCGACAAGTCGTACAAGGACATCATGAGGAAGGTCAACAAGGTGCCCTCTGCAATCCGCGCAGGAACACAGCCAGGTGAGAGCCACAGATGATACAGGCTAGCTCTACCACCACCAGTCCAGAGCTCTTGTCCATTCGTATGTCTCTGAAGAGATCTGCAGTCGGTCAGGAGGGATTTGATATTTGACTAGTGCGATTGGTGCGATTGATAAATGTTGATATACTTGTAAGCCCATGAGATTCTTGTCCCAAATGCGGTATCTGGGCGTAAAGGAGTTATTGGCAGTTTTGAATGCACTGATATGTGTAGAAACTGGAAATGGCTTCCTTTTTTCGCAATCATGCGTTTTGAGCAAGAATGCACAGTTTAAGTACCACCACCATAATGACAAATTTTAACATTTCACACAGATTTTAATGTTTGACATGCATACAATACAGAACCTAGCATGATGAGGACAAGTAATTTATATAATGTATATTTACTGGACTGCCTATCCCAAATAACAAACTTTGAATGTACAAATGTTCGGACAAAAATAATTATAATACAGAGATGGTTGTTATGGCAACCAAACAAGAAATCATAGCGAAAATTACAATATTTATTACAAATAACCCAATAAATAATATTTTTTGTTTACAGTTTCAAGATTTAAACAATTATTTGCAATATCTTAATCATAATCTTGACTTTCTAATAAAAATCATGTGCCGTAACTTGACATCAGTGTTCTCGAAAAGAGGCAGGCCGCAATTGGGATAAAAATCTCATGGGCTGCCACATATATCTCATACAGTTTTATAATTAATAAACTTACATGAATATAACATTGTGTTCCAATAATTAATGAATATAACCATATTGTGAACAGTTGTGTGTGTGCTGCAGGTCTGCTGGAAACGTTCCAGAACAACAACGCTCTGCTGGACCAGATACAGAAGTGTCTGGAGGCGTACCTCGAGTCCAAGAGAGTCATCTTCCCCAGGTAGGGCACCCATGTCGAGTCTGACATTAGTCTAAGGGTAATGCTCGGAAAATAGCATACATAGTGACTGTGATGTTATGGATGTGATGCCTGCCTTGCATTCATGGAGTTCAATCCCTACTCAGACAGCATTCAAGTGATGTTTCTCACACATTAAGTACTGGTTCTACCCAGGATATGGACTTAAAAACGTCTCTATAAACCTATGACACAGTCAAGCTAAAATGAATAGGTTTCAACTAAATAACATGAATGATTCACCCTTTAACAACCTAGTCTGTTTGGAACTACAATAATTAACATTGACATGTTATTTAAGCCCACTGCTTGGTTCATCTCCCACCTCATGCCCCCTGGTGTCCCTGCTGCAGGTTCTACTTCCTGTCCAACGATGAACTGCTGGAGATCCTTGCCCAGACCCGCAACCCTCTGGCCGTGCAGCCCCATCTCAGGAAGTGCTTCGACGCCATCGCCAAGCTCGAGTTCGGGGTGCAACATGGTGACGGCAAGTCTACACCAGAAAGTAGGTCCAGCAAGGGAATCGTTTACTATATTGTACCTTTTTTTGTACTTGAATGTTTTAAAAATGTTCAAATTGTGACTTGTAAATCTTCTTTTCATGGTGAACATTTCAATTTGAAGATCCAAGTCATTATCAAACTTGCGCTTGATATACCCAGTGTAGTTTGCAAACCCTCAACAAAACATCAAGTGTACCATCTGCTAACCATTTCTTTGACCTTTAAAACATTGTGTTGTATGTTGTTCAAGCAGCACGTAATGCTGCATGTGGTGCTGTGTTACAGGTGCTGAGCCTCAGGAGATTCAGTACACCAATGACATCCTGGCCATGTTATCACCTGAGCACGAGAAAGTCAGCCTCGGCAAGGTAGGCTTCCACCCTCACCATCTAACATGTCTAAAATGAAACTGCAATGTATAGCTGTACAAATCTGACTTTTGTTTTGTCCATTGTTCATAATGATAAATTTTGCATTATTACAAATGCAAGAACATTTTGAAGTTTTAAGTATTTTATTTTTTAAGTTTCGTTTTCTTGTAGGTATAATTATTTATTGATACAACTTTGGGACTGATACTGAGTGGTAATATTTTACCTACACTTATTTCGTGGCCAGAATTACAGTGTTTCACAATAACTAGACATGTATGTTTTATGTATGCCTATTTCAGGTCCGGAAGATGACAGTGTTTTACAATAACAGAACATGTATGTTTTATGTACGCCTATTTCAGGGCCTGAAGGCGAGAGGCAATGTTGAGGAATGGCTGGGCAAGGTTGAGGAAGGCATGTTCTCCAACCTCCGCAAGCTCACCAAGTTTGCCATCACTGACTACGAGCGCAGACCTCGCAAGGAGTGGGTCGTGGCCCACTGCTCTCAGGTAATCTGTCAGGGCAATACGACCTTGCAATCATGCCATTCCTATTATAACCTTACCTACAGTATTTGGGTTAGACTTATTGTGGGAATGGTATGCATTGATGATTGCTGATCATGTTATGTGTTCATGTTTAATGATTTCTGGTCATGATATGTTAATGGTTTATTATTCTATGTGTTAATGATTACTGGTCATGCTGCATGTTAATGGTTATTATAGTGCTGTGTGTTATTAATGATTTCTGGTCATGCTGTGTGTTAATGGTTTATTATAGTGCTGTGTGTTAATGATTACCATCCTGCACGTTAATGGTTTCTTATAGTGCTGTATGTTAATGATTTCTGGTCCTGCTGTGTGTTAATGGTTTATTATAGTGCTGCGTGTTAATGATTACTGGTCATGCTGCATGTTAATGGTTTATTATAGTGATGTGTGTTAATGATTACTGGTCATGCTGCGTGTTAATGGTTTATTATAGTGCTGTGTGTTAATGATTACTTGTCATGCTGTGTTGCAGGTTGTGCTGACGGTGTCCCAGCTGATCTGGTGTAGGGACGTGACAGAGATCCTGGAGGGGGAGTTTGACAGACTGGAAGGCATGAGGGAGTTTGAGCAGAAATGCTTCAAGGTAACATACGCCATACTCCAGTCATTGTAATCAGCATACTGGTCTTCACTTGGGATTATATGAATGTTAGTTAGTGGGTGACTCTCTTAAACAGTTGCATACCCACACATGTAACGACCATTAATATTAGGTTTCCTATTATCTTGTACGTTATTAAATTGTCAATATAAATATCAATGATGTTGTTTTAATGTGAATCTGTAATTATTAAGGACTAATAATGCAGAAATATTTTCTAAGCTTATACCATTTTGATACCATTAGTATCAGCTTCAGTCGTAGATTCTATAGATGTAGATTATTCTTGTGTATTATATATGACTTATATATTACATATTTCCCTTCTAGGACCTGAATGAGCTTGCTGCCATCGTGCGAGGTGAGCTGCCGACGCTGTCCCGAGCCATCCTGTGTGCACTGATCACCATCGATGTCCATGCCAGGGACATGATCACGGGCATGGTGAAGAGCAAGGTAGGCACCAGGCTGAGGATGCGGCAGTTGTGCTGTGTTCCAACTCCACTGTCTTCTGTCATCTTAGGATTTTGTGACATTAAATTATGCTTAACATTTAAATCGTAAATAAAATCACCATTGGACTGTCTGATGATCTTGTTACATCACCAATATATTCTTGTTATGTATATTGGGAATAACATTACTTTCAAATGGTATTTCATTACTACCAGGTAATAACAGTGTAACAGATGTTTGTTTCTGACTTCTATATTTATTCGTCACACATACAGGTACATGTATATTTGATGATGTGCATTAATATTTAACACTGTGTTCTCATTAACCAAAGCCCTCTGTATATCATTATGCTATAATTAACTTTGCTTAAAATGTTTTCACGTTTAATTAAATGTTGTTGTTTTTTCCTCCAGGCTGTAAGTATACATACACACTACCACAACTTTCTAGGAATGTATTATTATGTAATCTTTATTATTTATTTATGCTTGATATGTATATGCTTGATATATATATAACAGTGGTAGTGGATATGTTTACATATGTACCTAGACATGTATAATTGCATTATACTGTATGCACTTCTCGGTATGTCAGTGTTTAAATAGTGTCAGTGTAGAATTGGTCTGACTGCACTGGGTTGTGCACAGTTATTTTTCTACCTACATTTGAATTGAATCTCACTGAAGACTTCTACTGGAGCCTTGACGTTTATAATGCTGCACTTGTGCACATTTAGGCCAAATATTATGCAAAGTATACTCTCTTCTCTAACATATGAACATACCAGTAAATGGATCAAAGATTTTTATAATATTGATTATATGCAAAAAAGCGCCTTACTTCAAGTACGTTTTTGTGGTAGATCTATTTGATCATACCAGTTGTATCACTATTTAGATTAATCCACACAGATTGCTGGTACACCATTCATTTACTTCTTGGCATTGCACGACTGGGCTACACTGGTTTCTTGATATGTTTGGAAAGCACATCATTGCAAAAGAATTTAAATTCTGAAATTAAGTGGCAAGCAGTTGTCAAGATTTGTTTGTTACCGTATCAAGCATTTATGAATGACAAAAATGTAAATTGATTTTATCTGTTGTAATTTGACTTCAGTAGACAACTTACTATTTTGATTTGTATTGTTGGTTTAAGGATCTAAAAGGAAATTGATGGGAAAGTTTAAGACTTTATGTTTATAACATAGTTTGTCTATTCTTTCTATTTCCTTGTACAGAAAATGTATGCTTGTTTACCTGTAATATACGTATGGTGTCCTGTACTTGTTTAAGTCTCTATGCATGTTTTTTGTGTGTTTATTTTTAGTCATTTTATTTTCATTATTTTTTAACTATTTATAACATATAACTAAGGATAATATCATGTTAAGGATTGACGATTCAGAGGATAAGGAGCCTTTCAATTTTTATTCAATTAGAAAAATGTGTATTTTAGATAGTAATATTCAATTCAAGTTCTAATAAATAAGTGAAGTATCTGGTTCATGTGCACTATGTTTTTAGCTCACCTGCACACAAAGTGCTCATGGTGAGCTTTTGTGATCGCCCGTTGTCCGTCGTCCGTGCGTGCGTCAGTTGTCATCAACTTTTCATTCAAACAGCATCTCCTCCTAAACCATTTTTGGCAGATTTTCACCATACTTCACAGGAATGATCATTGGGTGACCCTCTTTCAAAGTTGTTCAAATCGTTACGGTCTGCTGCATATGTAGGTTACTAGAGCTAAAAATAGATTTTAAAAGTGTAGACTTGAAAAATCTTCTTTTATGAAACCGCAGTGCCCAGAGGTTTCATATTTGGTATGTAACATCCTATAGTAGTCCTCTACAAAGATTGTTAAAATTAGCTCCAGGGGTCAAAACAGGCCAGGCCCTGTGGGTCACATGGTTTAAATAGAATATATAGCAGAATGACTTTAAAACTCTTCTCCTCTGAAACCACAAGGCCAAGAGGTTTCATATTTAGTATATAACATCCTATAGTAGTCCTCTACAAAGATTTTATAAATTATGCCCCTGGGGTCAGAACTGGCCACGCCCCGGGGGTCACATGGTTTATATAGAATATATAGCAAAAAATCTTCTCCTCTGAAACTGCAAGGCCCAGAGGTTTCATATTTGGTATGTACCATCCTTTAGTGGTCCTTTACAAAGTTTGTTCAAATTATGCCCCTGGGGTCAAAACGGGCCACGCCCTGGAGGTAACATGGTTTATATAGACTTAAATAGCAAAATGACTTTAAAAATCTTCTCCTCTGAAACTGCAAGGCCCAGAGGTTTCATATTTGGTATGTAACATCCTTTAGTTGTCCTTTACAAAGTTTGTTCAAATTATGCCCCTGGGGTCAAAATGGGCCATGCCCTGGGGCTCACATGGTTTATACAAACTTAAATAGCAAAATGACTTTAAAAATCTTCTCCTCTGAAACTGCAAGGCCAGAGGTTTCTTATTTGGTATGTAACATCGTATAGTGGTCCTCTACAAAGATTGTTCAAATTATGCCCCTGGGATCAAAACTGGCCATGCCCCGGGGGTCACATGGTTTATATAAACTGAAATAGCAAAATGTCTTTAAACAATTTCTCCTGAAACCGCAAGGCCCAGAGGTTTTGTATTTAGTATGTAACATCCTATAATGGTCCTTTACAAGGATTGTTCAAGTTATGCCCCATGGGACAAAAGATCACACCCCAGGGGTCACATAGTTTATATAGTCATAAATAGAAAAATGACTTTAAAATTTTTCTCCTCTGAAACCGCAAGGCCTAGAGGTTTCATATTTGGTATAGTATAGTGGTCCTTTACAAATATTTTCAAATTATGCCCCCGGGGTCAAAACTGGTCATACCCTGGTAACATTGCATAGTGGTCCTCTCCAAAGATTGTTCAAATTATGCCTCTGGGGTCAAATCTGGCCACACCCTGAGGGGTTACGTGGTTTTTATAGACTTAAATAGCAAAATGACTTTAAAAATCTTTATCTGAAACCGCAAGGCCCAGAGGTTTGTGCAAGATTGTTAAAATTATGCCCCTGGGATAAAAATAAGCCACGCTCAGGGATGCAAATTCCCGTTACAAGGTCTCAGGTGAGCGTCCTAGGGCCCTGAGGGCCCTCTTGTTACAATCAGTTACTTGTTTTCTTTCACTCAATAATATTTAACACAATTGTAATTTATTTTTGGTGCAGAATTGTTTTTGAGTATATAATTGGTACCAAATAGCAAGTGGTATAAGAATTGTATTTGCCTGTAAAGCCAGGTGGGTGCTGTTGTGTGCCTGTATACTGACCACTGTGTGTGTTTTTCAGTGCAACTCAGTGGAGAACTTTGAGTGGCAGAAGCAGCTGCGCTACTACTGGGACGTGGAACTGGACAACTGCGTGGTGAAGATGTCCAACTCCACCTACATCTACGGCTACGAGTACCTGGGCGCCTCACCCAGGCTGGTCATCACGCCCCTCACCGTGAGTAATTGCGGTCTCTGTAATTGCTGTGCAGTGCTTTCCATAGACAACAGCAGCGGTCTTAGTACCAACTGTGCAGTGTTTTGTATAGTCAAGTCAGAAGTCATTTTATTATGTCATGTTGATTTCAAATATCTAATTGGTCTTTCTGTATCATAGATCATGTGCACATTGCCATGTTACAGGATCGCTGCTACCTGTGCCTGATGGGAGCTCTGCAGCTGGACCTAGGGGGCGCCCCGGCCGGCCCCGCGGGTACGGGTAAGACTGAGACCACCAAGGATCTGGCCAAGTCCCTCGCCAAGCAGTGTGTCGTCTTCAATTGCTCGGACGGCCTTGACTACAAGGTAATACTACCAGTAGTATAATTATGAAAAAAAGATGTCTCGTAGATTCTTATATTCTCACCATTTATTTGCATCTAGAATTTTGATTAATGTGTTTTTCCCTAAAAGTAACAGGTAATGAGCCCAGTAAGTTTGTAATATTGAGTTAATAAAATATTGCACATGCTGAAATAGAAGTATTGCACATGCGTATTGATATGAAATAAAAGTATTGCATGTGCATATTGATATGAAATAAAAGTATTGCACCTACATATTGATATGAAATAAAAGTATTGCACATGCATATTGATATGACATAAAAGTATTGCACGTGCATATTGATATGAAATAAAAGTATTGCACGTGCATATTGATATGAAATAAAAGTATTGCACCTACATATTGATATGAAATAAAAGTATTGCACCTACATATTGATATGAATTAAAATATTGCACATACATATATGTATGCAAAGTCGTATTTTAATACCCTTTAATGCCCCATGCTGATGTTTGTGCCCTTATCTTTCTAGATGATGGGCCGGTTCTTCTCCGGTCTGGCCCAGTCGGGGGCCTGGTGCTGCTTTGATGAGTTCAACAGAATAGACATTGAGGTGCTGTCTGTGATCGCCCAGCAGCTGATCACCATCAGGAACGCCAAGGCGGCCAAGGTAACTCATGCATGGCTTGGGTGTGATGTGATAATGATATCTGCATTGGTAGCCATCATATTAATATATACATCTCCAACTAAGGTCCTTTTCTTACAGGCAACACAGCATAATAGGAAAATAAGGAAACAAACGCAAAAACACAAATATGATGAAAGCTGGCTGGGGTATATGCCTTGCAAAGCTGGCTGGGGTATATGCCTTGCAAAGCTGGCTGGGGTATATGCCTTATGATGAAAGCTGGCTGGGGTATATGCCTTGCAAAGCTGGCTGGGGTATATGCCTTGCAAAGCTGGCTGGGGTATATGCCTTGCAAAGCTGGCTGGGGTATATGCCTTATGATGAAAGCTGGCTGGGGTATATGCCTTATGATGACAGCTGGCTGGGGTATATGCCTAGCAAAGCATATTAAATTGGTTACATTTTTGTATAAACAGGTGAGATAACTCCGTTAGTAATTATCATATTAACTCTTGTTTTTTTCATAAACTGGAATAATTTCTTGCAATAAATGTCTTCCTACTTAGTAATATGCATATTTCCTGACTCTGGTATATTTTGTACACTGTGTATTGACCTGTTCATTGTATATTGGCTGTTGTTAGCGTAAAGGAGATGCAGGGCAGGGGGAGAAGGTAGAATGTTGGTGTCCTGTAACACTGTCATGTCATTGCTATTGTAGGAACTGTCATGGTTGTATCAGGATGATGTACATAACACATACTTAGTGCATATGGGTCATTGTTATTTTAGAGGGAGGTTATTGAAACATTTGGGTCGAAGGCTTTTCAAAATCTAGAGGTAACATGAATATAGCCACATGCATGGGAAAATAAGTAATGCTGCACTCAGACTTTCAGATGTTTATTTCCCTTGCTTCTTTATTTTTTAGCAAAGTTTGCTCCATTGGACACATTATTTTGCAATTTACTCAATAAAAAACATTGTATAATGCTCACAGTGACAAGTTTATTTTGGGTTTGTTTTTCATTGTATTGTAATTTTGTGGTAGTGTGTTGTGTTGTTTCAAGTGCATACTTTTTCTTTTGAGTGCAAGCAAATCATGTTTAGAATGAATTTTCTGTGCAAACCTATCTGTAATTGATGCAGATGTTAACACTGTTACTCACTTCTTCTTGTTTTAAAGCAAGGCTATAACAAGCAATGTTCTCATTATGTGATGCTTGTGTTATTAATAGTTGTTAATGCAAGTGGTTCACCTTGTCTAACCCCCCTCTGTATGTGTGTACAGCTGCAGCGGTTCATGTTTGAGGGCCGTGAGATCAAGCTGGTGATGAGCTGCGCCGCCTTCATCACCATGAACCCCGGATACGCTGGCCGCACAGAGCTGCCTGACAACCTGAAGGCTCTCTTCAGACCCATCGCTATGATGGTGCCAGACTATAGTAAGTGATGCTTCCACAATTCAGTAAGTACAATGGCAAGATTACAGCCATTAGAAAACGTTGATGACTTACTACTATTTGTTACAGCCATGGTTAAGATATTCTTTAGCAAAAAAGGAAGCAAGGAGATGTCATACAAGTTTATTTTTCTACAAACCATTGACAGAATAGGCTGTAACCTTTTCAATAATGCAGTATCTTAGCTCAACATTATCTTGGTGATACCTATGATGTACCCTGTTGTTAAATCATTGAGGCTGTACTGAGATCTGCAGTACCCCTGTTTCCTCTGCAGCCCTGATTGCTGAGGTGATCCTGTACTCGGAGGGGTTCGAGTCGTCCAAGGGGCTCGCCCAGAAAATGACCCAGATGTACAAGCTGTGCAGTGAGCAGCTGTCCCAGCAGGACCACTACGACTTCGGCATGCGCGCCGTCAAGTCTGTGCTGGTGATGGCTGGGGCCTTAAAGAGACAGAACCCAGACAAGAATGAAGATGTGGTGCTCATCAGGGCTTTGAGAGACTCCAACCTGCCCAAGTTCCTGGCACAGGATGCCATCCTCTTCCAGGTAGATATACCAGTACCAGCCGGGTCTGTTTGTTGTACATCATCATCTATTAAAATATGTTATGTCTTTTTGAGTAAAATTGTACATGATTAGAATATGGATTCTTAACCACTTCATCAAATTAAGCAGGAGAGTCATGTTCTTTTGTTAAAGCACTATAGCGATAGGTCTCTACTTTTTCCTGTTGTCATTATTGTAAGCTGGTATTGCTTCTATACAGGCCATCCTGTCTGACTTGTTCCCTGGAGTGACCATTCCTGAACATGACTATGGCATTCTTCAAGAGGAGATTGAAAGTGTCATCCTTGGAAAGAACCTGGTTGTCATGCCAACACAGGTCAAGAAGGTCATTCAGTTCTATGAGACGCTGGAAGTGCGACACGGGGTCATGTTGGTGGGCCCAACAGGTGGAGGCAAGACCACCATTTACCAGGTGGGTCCTATGTGCATGCCAAACATACTGAAAATGTCTGCGTCATTGCCACACATATAAAACAACTGTTAATGTGTCTGTCAGAGTTTCTGGCGCTCTAAACATTATTCAAATGTCCCCCCAAAATTAAACTAATTAAACAAATGGTAGTGTTAAAATATGTAATATTTTTACATTTTTGGTAATTTTTATTGTTATACATCTAATTACCTCGTCTTTGTTGTTAAGAATCTGAGGTTGGCCCAACGTGTGTTAATTACTAATCTTGACTCCATTACCTTGCTCTCTGTTGTTCAGGTGCTTGCCCAGGTGTGTGGCAACCTGCATGAGAAGGGGGAGAAGAAGCCGTTCTACCAGCCTGTGCACGCGTACGTGCTCAACCCCAAAGCCATCACCATGGATGAGCTGTATGGAGGGGTCAACAAGCTGACCCTGGAGTGGCATGATGGCCTCATGGGCCTCACTGTCAGGCACTGCGTACAGGTACATTGCTCATGTTGTTAGGGATGACATTCAATACCACAATTGGTATTGCAATATACTCTTTTTCATTCAAATCAATTAACAGTTGTTGTTTGATATTGTCTTTTGTTATTGTGTATTTCCAGCCATTAGATGATTTTCGCTGACACCAACCCAATTTCTACCAATGAACTTTAAATGAACACACTTATATCTGGGATACATACGTGCTGTATAAGTTATTGAAGATAAATAATGCAACTACAATATATTGTTTTTCTAATGTAAGGCTGAAATGTTTTGCACATATTTGGGGTAAAGTCTGATTTATTGACTTTATAGACTCTATTAAAACTACTTATACACTGTTGAAAATGTTTGAGTTTAAGTTTCATGAATATTGCAGTAGTACATTACTGGTACCTATTTATACGTTTTGAACAATAATCTTATTACTAATTTTGTCTGTGTCTCTGTTGTTTTAATACTATCTAAATGTTGTCAAGATAAGGTGTTTGTTTATGACTGTTAAGAAACAATAATTTTAATGTACCGTATTTACTCTTATTTGTTGGAACACTTAAAAATGATATTTTTTTGCTGTCCCAATTTTTAGAAGCAGAAATAAATAATTCCCGCTAAGTGTGTCCCATTAGAATCGCCATTAATATGCGGTGTGATTCGCATTGCTTGTTGTTTATAGTTATAAAGGTGCCAAAATGTAACAATAACAATTAAGCATCGTTATAAAACACTTTTAATTTATAAAAATGGAAATTAAATTATCTTTTTTTTTCAATTTAATTTCAGTAATGAGGAAATTGGTAAACGCATGTATCTGAAACTTTTTCGTAATACTTATATTATTAATTAAGCTGCAAAATCATTATATTATTTGTAAGGTTAATAAAACATAACTGATGTGTATTTCAATATAAAACTCTCAAAGCCCGGTTAATAATATATACAGCTAGTTTGCCAGATATATTGCCCCAAGCTGGAAATTTTTGACACAGTGAGAAGGGGCAAGATTGATGGGATCATCTGCCATATGATACCGATACATGTGTTATCCACTTCCGACTTTGACAGTTTGCTAATACATTGCAATTTACCTAACTGGTGTATACCAGTTTATATGGCGATTTTTAGTTGCCGACCGAACGACACTTTAAACTGACAGACACTTTATGAGCAATTTGGTAAAAAATGTCCCAATATTTAGAAACATGAAAACATTTATATTTTCAAAGTACCCCAAAATTAAGAGTAACGAAAAATAATTATTTTAAGGGTGTCCCAACATTTAGAGTGTCCCAACATGTGAAGTAATTACGGTATGTACTGATAGGAATTTAATACATGTATTGTAAAAACTGTGTGTATTGTAGAAGCAGTGTGATAGTTGTTAAGGAAGTGTGAAACTACAAGTCTAGCTACGTCCTAGCCATATTTGCCCTGCATTTTCCACTTTTTATCATATGATATACGTTGAAAAGTCATGTAGTATATTTACAAAATCAATTAGTATAGTTTCTTTGGTTCCAGTTAAACAGCAAAGCAATGCTGCATTGTGGTACACATTGTCAGTTCTTTCTCTTTACTTAGTGTTAAAGTGCCATGTTTCTCTACTCTTCAGGATTTCAGAGGGGTGGGTATCATTCCTCCACATGTATTATATGCATGCATTGGATTCCTGGTGTAAGCATCGCAGCATGTCACAGCAAATGGGACTTTGCATAGCTTTGTATACAGATGCACTTTAAAGTCATATGCAGAAATAAAAGTATGCACTTGTATTTGTTGCTAAAAATCAACTTAGTATAGCTTATTATACAACTGTTTCTATGTAATGTGAATATGATTTAATGCAATCTGAAAATAATATAATAATTATGACTGTCTTCTAACAAACTCACTCAATATATCTTAGATGCATAAAATATGCATGCATCATGCACATAATCAGTTTAAAAGTGTAAAAGATTTTACCTTGCGTACTGGTGTGATGAGTTGTTTCTGCTACTGGGTTGGTACATCAGCACTTTTGCCTCTGGGACATTAGGTAAACATGGGTACAGAGACATCTGTTAGGGCAGTTCCTTGGGCTTTGCAGCCAGTGATATGCGTAAAGCCACGTTAGCGCACACATCATTTGTGTCATGGTGGACATTTGGTGACATAGGTGCACCTGGTGTTACATGTCAGCTTTTATATATATCCATGTGCACATCCAGTTTGAAGCTGTTACACATGCATGTTTGACTTTGTATGCATCCATAACCAGACTGAGTCTCCTGAAGCGTCCTATCCTATCTGATTTAGCTGATGTAGCTGTTTAGATATATGCTTTGTAGCCATCACTAGTCTTCACTACTATGTTCTTTATTATTAACAATACTTCACGCTGATTTTAATTCTTCACTGATGTCGGCTAACAACATTGACTTCATTATTTTTATTTGCTATTAACATTTCAACCATACAGTTGTAAGATCACATATAAGTGATCATATATTCACCTATAAGTGTACAGTGTCAGTAAGGCCATTATTTCCCTGCTGCTGACACCCTGGTCGTGCTGTTGCAGGACACGAGTGCTGACCACCAGTGGGTGATCTGTGACGGCCCTGTGGATGCGCTGTGGATTGAGAACATGAACACGGTGCTGGACGATAACAAGATGTTGTGCCTGGCCAACTCAGAGAGGATCAAGTTCACGCCCTACATCCACATGCTGTTTGAGGTGCAGGACCTTGCAGTCGCCTCCCCTGCCACTGTCAGCAGGTATGCACTGTCAAGCATCAGTTGTTGGCTTCATAGTTAGTGTTACCTAGATTCTGTAACCACATTTGTTTATATTTTAGTTATACAAATTCCACAAATGGATGGAAATCATTTTAGTAACATGGCTTGTAGTTTAATAACAACTGTTTGACTTATACATATAATAAGGTCAAGTCGTTCTTGTGCCAGATTTGAGCAGTGTGAGCACAAACTTTCAAATCTGTCATAATGTACTGTGAATTTCCCTCTTGTAACAATGTTGTATCGCGGTGGCAGGTGTGGGATGGTGTACATTGACGCAGACGAGCTCAAGTGGATGCCGTACGTGAAGAAGTGGATGCACCAGTTTGAGTCCCGCCTCAAGGACGAGGTGCGACAGTACCTCTTCGACCTGTTTGAGCGCTACGTTGAGAATGGGCTACGGTTTGTCAGCAAGAAGTGCACCCAGGTCATCAATCAGGTAATTACTGGCTCAGCTGATATACATGTATTGACTTTTTTAAATGGTTAAACAGAATATGTGTAACTATTATGAAAGTAAACTAAACATCAGTGTTAATTATGCTTTTATGCCATATTTTTGTCAGTGTAATATATTGATATCTACAGTACATTTATGTACAAATTGATTGGCTTACAAAATTAACTCATTACAACTTTGAATTTATCTTCGTGGAACTATCTGCAGTTATTGCTCATTTTTTTCATTTCCCAGTTTATGTTTTGTTAAAGAATATCTTTGTTTTGGTATATGAATGGTATTTTTCATAATCAGTTATTAAACATACTCCCCTGTGTGCTGATAGGTGGACATTGCCAAGGTAGAGATGCTGTGCAAGCTGCTGGAGTCTCTGCTGTTCTGTCGGGGCGGGCCAGACTTCAGCATGGACCCCAACAAGCTGAACATCTTGCTGGCAACCACCTTCGTGTTCTGTTACCTGTGGAGTATTGGCGGTAACATTGTGGAGGGCAACTGGGACCAGTTTGACTCCTTCATGAGGAGCCAGTTTGAGGACAACGGTGATGCCAAGGTGAATACTCACAATGTGCTGCATCTTGTCATACAGAATTACTGTTTACTCTTCACAGTTAACTTTCATTTAATATTAAATACAAAATGTATTGCGTTTTTTATTTTTCAAGCTATGTTATTTTGTTAATATTGGTCAGAACTGTGGTTTTTATCGGTCTTACGTTAAGCAACGGTAGGTGTATTCACACACTTGTTTGACTGATATCCGTGTTGAATTGACTACAGTGGAAGTTGTACTACACACTGTTGCCTGACTGACCCCTGTGTTGTGTTACAGCTGCCCCCTGGTGGAGACCTGTGGAGCTGCTTTGTTGACTTTGAGACGAAGCGTATGGACATGTGGGAGAAGATCGTGCCCTCGTTCAAGTACAACAAGGAGGTGCCATTCTTCGAGATGCTGGTTCCCACGGTGGACACAGTGAGGTTCGGGTACCTGCTGGAGAAACTGTTGGCTGTGAGGCATCCCGTCCTGTACACCGGAGAGACTGGTGTCGGCAAGGTGAGGGACTTGAGGGTCGAGTGTGAAACCAGTGCATGTGATATAGAAATATAAAACTGATTCATTTGTTTCAGGCTTATACTTCATTGTGTTCTGTATGACCATTGAAGTTCTATTGAACATATTGAAGAACTGTTAACTCCCCCATTTTCATCTAACATAATTGTAGTGTGCAATATGTTACCCATATGGCTCTTTCTAGTAGGGATGGGACCGAATATTCGAATATTTGAATATCGGATAATATTCAAATATAAAAAAATGAATACGAATATTCGATTGTCAAATTTATTTAAAGAACAAAATTTCTTTTAAAAAATCATGTCTTTTTCCAGTTTGATTGCAAAGTTAACATGAATTCCAGTCGTATTTCTGCCTAGCAGGTGGGGGGGGGGCAGTGTAATGTTTTTACAACACATGCCAAACATGTCCAGTTAATGACAATTGATAATTGGCAGGGGGGCCACGTCTTAAAAGGGCCGCGAATTAACGGTTTGTGGGATGCGTGAATATGACGCATTGTATCCACAAATAAAACAAAAATGGGCCATGTTGTGATAACGGTTTCACAGTTTTCACAAGGCGTACATTGTTGTTTATTGTCCTTAAGTGACATCTATACGTTTAACTTGTTTACAGTAAATTACAATTACTCTCTAAGTAAACCAATCAAAATCAATTCATTATCAGCCAACCAATTTCTTTAACAAAATTAGCATGATCTGGTCAATCTTAATATACGTCACTTGTAAATTATTCTCCATTATATCAACACCGTATATTATACAAGAGTCTTGATTAATAAACAATGACACCATCATGTGCTTGGAAGTACTTTACACGGTCATTAGACAAAACCCAGGCAACGTGTAATCTATATAATGAGAAATTTGTGTATGGAACGATTAACAAATTAATTAACAATGCATTTAACAATATCTTGCATTTCTATATATTTGCCTAGCACTCACCAAGTTAAATCGCTCATTTACCACTAAAACAAGGTAAAACAACTTACACGTAGTATACATATTTATTCGATAGGTAAATATTCAGAAAGAGTGCCGTATATAGTAGTATTTACAAAACGAATATTTGAATATATTCAAATACCTAAAACGAATATTCGAATATTGATTTCAGTATTCGGTCCCATCCCTACTTTCTAGGCACATGTTTTGTAGTTCATAATATCTTTAACTTTTGTTAGATTATTATCCATTATGAGAATTTAAAGTCAAGTCAAATTGACAGCAGTTCTGTTGCACGATAAAAACGATGGACAGATGGCACATTTTGTGATACCTGTTGCATTTCTGACCATGTTTAGCATCCCTGTGTTTCATGTTGCAGTCTGTGATAGCTCGAGGGCTGCTGAACACCATTGTGGACAAGGCGGGCTACGTGCCGTACTTCATCAACTTCTCCGCCCAGACGTCCAGCAAGCGCACACAGGAGATGATAGAGAGCAAGCTCGAGAAGAAGAGGAAGACGGTCCTGGGTACGCACGGCTACACCTCGATAAAACAGTTTTTTAGCCCAATTAACTGACCTTCTTTGAAACCATAGTTAGACTGTGTATTTTATGAGGTTTTGTGATAAATAAAATGGTAGCCAAATGAAAATTTAATGAGTCTTGTAATTTGTAGCCATCGACTAAATTGGTGAATGGGAGACAAGATGTGTGTCCATGTAGATATAACCACGACAAGTAGCAATGTTATCCTGACAGATTTAAAATATATAAAAAAATAAAACAATATTGAAGTAAAATTAGCATACTTTTGTTACATAGCATTTGTTTAAATCTTTGATGATTAATAATCCTTTCAGAAATTTTTTTACACCTGTATTACTAGTTTCCAATATTTCCTATATGCCCTGTATTGGTGATACTGCCAATACTCACTAGTGTTGTTGTTTTTTAGGTGCTCCCCGGGACAAGCGTGTGATCTTCTTCATTGATGACTTGAACATGCCCAAGCTGGACCGCTATGGCTCCCAGCCCCCGATAGAGCTGCTCAGACAGTACCAGGACTTTGGGGGATTCTACGACAGGGAGGCGCTCTTCTGGAGGGAGATACATGTATGGGAATACTGTTACAGTAAAGTCAGGGGGTGGGGACATATGTGGTCACTCTCTATGGACATTCCGCCTGTTACTGATAATAAAATAATAACAATCAATAATTTACGGGGTATTTTAATGAAGCAGAATTTTTTTTTAATTTATATATTAAACTTATTATTAATGTTAATGGTACTAAATTTTATTATGCCCCCCTTCGAAGCAGTGGGGGTATATTGCTTTGCACCTGTCCGTCGGTCGGTCGGTCGGATGGTCGGTTGGTCTGTCCGTAGACTATTTCGTTTCCGCATGATATCTTGAGAACACTTTGACCTACGATCATTGAAGTTGGTATGCTGGTTACTTGGGAGGAAAGGAAGACGCCTATTGATTTTGAAGTCAACAGGTCAAAGTTCAAGGTCACAGGGGCTCGTAACATGAAATTCGTTTCCATACGATATCTAGAGAACGCTTTGACCTACAATCATTTAAGTTGGTATGCTGGTTACTTGGGAGAAAAGGAAGGCGCCTATCAATTTTTAGGTCAACAGGTCAAAGGCCAAGGTGACAGAGGGGTGTAACATGAAAACTGTTTCCTCTGTAGACCATTTCGTTTCCGCATGATATGTAGAATACGCTTTGACCTGCAACCATCCAAGTTGGTATGCTGGTTACTCGGGAGGAAAGAAAGATGCCTATTAATTTCGAGGTCAACAGGTCAAAGGTCAAGGTCACAGGGGCTTGTAACATGAAAACTGTTTCCTCCGTAGACCATTTTGTTTCTGCAGGATATCTGGAGATGTTTTGGCCTATTTGCTGTTTAAATCTAACAGAAAACAGGTTAGAATAGAATATAGAATAGACTTTAAAAATAAATCCATAATTATACTCTATCTTTCTTTCAGCTTTATATTTACTTTCTAAAGGATCAACTTTAATTTCCTCCCCATGTGTTAATGTGAACGTACAATATTACAAAAATCTCTTTAACAATTGCCCATATTGACGACTTGGCTGCAAGTCGGGGGGCATACATGTTTTACAAACATCTCTTGTTTAATAACTATAATTAATGCTATAATGGTTTGCGAGTAATATCCGTGAACTAGCAGTATCCGTGATTTGTATATTAAAAGGTGTAAAAGCTCTCCAGCATTGAATGTTGAGTTTACACACATTACCTAGCAACTGTTCCAAGCGCAGAATAAGTTGAAGTCTCCAAAACTTCATATTTTGCAAGATATTAAAATTTTTGTTAAAAAGAATCTCGAAACAACTTAACTGCTCGCGAGGCATTCACACGCATGTCTTTGCGCATGCGCATAAATCTATAATTGGACCTCTTTTTTTTATCTTGTACTTCCCTATTTTTGGTTTACCACAGGTGATTGCTAATGTTATTCACATAAAGCAGCAATTTTAGTATTCAAACACCACCATCCAAATATTCAACACACATCTTTTGTGAAATAGATTTTCTTAAAAAATCAAGAATTGCAATTGCAATATGTTTACCCCAAAAACAAACAAACAAATAATTGCAATTTTAAAATGTTTACTCAAATATACGGCTGGTTTCAGGACAATTTTGACAAAATTTCCATGCAGGGGAGGTGTCTACTTCGATAATAACATGTTTATCTCCCGTTTACCATCAGCAAATTTTTAAGGGGCGCCAAAGGGGTAACCAAAAGACCATTGCCGGCATACACTTATATTAGTAATCGCATTATCACTGCTAATCTGGCATAGAATTATCACTGCTAATCTGGCATAGAATTATCACTGCTAATCTGGCATAGAATTATCACTGCTAATCTGGCATAGAATTATCACTGCTAATCTGGCATAGAATTATCACTTCTAATCTGGCATAGAATTATCACTGCTAATCTGGCATAGAAAATTATCAGTGCTAATCTGGCATAGAATTTAATAATATTACATCATTCTGATGTAGCTAATATAATGTAGAATAGTATAGAGCAATTAAAATCTTGTGGTGTGTAGCACAAAATTTGCATTTTGAATTGAATGGAAAAATCACGGATACTACTAGTTTTATTTGCTTCAAGTAATGCTTATTGATTACCCCATTGGAGCCCCTTACATGGAAAAAACCAAATGACGTCATGACCAGATATTTACATCCTCGTAAACAGAAGGAGCCAAACATTGTACTGCAACAAACTTTTCTTTAAAAGTATAACTAACGCAATTGAAAATAAATAAAAAATACTAAAAAATCACATATACTACTAGCCAACCAGTAATGAAATTTTATAATATTACTAAACGTTGCCTACAAGATGCTGTATACATCACACAGTTTGTGGTATCGTTCCAGGATGTAACCCTTGCAGCAGCATGTGCCCCGCCAGGTGGAGGTCGTAATAACGTAACGCCACGTCTGATCCGTCACTTTGCCATGCTGACCATCCCTTCCCCCTCCGAGCACAGTCTGAAACACATGTTCATGGTGAGTGGAGTCTGCATGAAGAAAATATTCACCATGGAAACATGTGACTGATTAAATTGTGATTAAGATCCAAAAACAGCAAAGTCACTAACATTTCAAGAACCATAAATGCTAAATATTTCTCATAGTTCAAATTTTTCATGATCCGATTTATTTAAATATTTGAATGTTCAGGCTCGAAAATCTGACATAACTCACATGTTAGTTTCCTTTCCCGATATGTATATGTAAACAACATACATTTGTCAAGAAACTGTATTTAGTAACCTATTGAAGTTATCATTTCAGACGCTTCAAATTATTTTTGTCAGTGTCCAAATATTTAGAGTCACAAAAATCTGCATTATTTTTAAGTTTTTAAAATCACAAGAAAAAATAGATTTTGAGGGTGTTGGAAATGATCCAAAAACATAGATTTAATACAGTACCTGTTTTGTTGTTCAGCATACCTGAACAGAAAGTATAAGTGTACATTTCATACATGTGTATTTCCTCCCACAGCAAATCCTGGCTGGGTTCCTCATCGACTTCCCGACCTCTGTGCGGCAGTGCACGGAGCCCATAGTGGCGGCTGCCGTGGAGATCTACGGGCGCATGAGCACCGACCTGCTGCCCACGCCCGCCAAGTCTCACTACGTGTTTAACCTGAGGGATCTCTCCAAGTGCATTCAAGGTGAGCATGAAACTGAGTCTTGTCTTCACTGTGTTTTGTTTTCACATAAGCTCTGGGATCTTGATCATTTTCTCATTTGTGATTATTATTTTTTTTTTTTGTATGAAAGCTGCCCTGGTGATGCTTACCAGCGCAAAGTTATACAATACAGTTGTTTGTCATTATAATCATAGTTCAACTGGCATAGTAAGATAGTGTGAAATAAATTTTCAACAGCATATATATTGTTCCTAAATTTATGCGTTGATTTATGTATTAACATGACATTTAAAAAAATATGTGAAAATGTCTACTGTCTACCTCCTGTTTGTTTGTGTTCAGGAATCCTTCAGGCGGACACGGGTGTGATCCGAGACAACAAGCAGATGTTCCGGTTGTTCTGCCATGAGTCCATGCGAGTGTTCCACGACCGTCTGATCAACAAAGAGGACAAGGGCTTCTTCTACAACATCCTGTCCGAAATGGCCGGGAAACACTTCTCTGAGGTGGGACCATTGCCTTTCTGTATATCACTGTTGACTGTGACTGTGACTGGAATATCTCTTCTATTTAGTATTACAGAGATCTAAAGTTGTTCTGCACACCTGCAAATACTGCTGAAGACCTTCATTTTTAGCTCGACTTTTCAAAGAAAAAAGTCGAGTTATTGTTGTCGCTCTGTTGTCTGCGTCAGCATATGCGTCAGCGTCTTTGTTGAGTTTTTTGGTTAATTTGTTTTTGTTAAGTTTTTTGTCAGAGTCAATTTCTCAAAAACTATCAAAGGTATCCATTTGAAACTTTCAATACTTGTTCACTATCAAAAGAGTAATTCATTACAACAAGGCAGGTAACCCTGTGATTTGTATTTCCAGAGTTCTCTGCCCTTGTTTGGACTACATCTTAGAATATTTTGACATTTTTTTGTTAAATATAACATTTCTCAATAACTATCAACTATTAAATTGAAACTCAAGATACTTGTTTGTGGTGCTACTGCATTCTGTAGACATGAGGAGGTAACTCTTTTAACACAATTTTCGCTTTGGGTCAAATTTCTCAATACCTGTATGAGATATTGACTTAAAACTAAAGTACTTGATCACAGTGATGAATTTATTCTGTAGACAAGAGGAAGTAACTCTATCAAGGATTTTGTTTGAGTAATTGCCCTTTTTGGAACTTAGAGTTTTCGCTTTTGGTAAAATTTTACAATAACTATAAGAGGTATTGACTTGAAACTCAAAATACTTGATCACAGTTATGAACCCATTCTGTAGACAATATGAGGTAACTATATCAAGGATTTTGGTGCCGTTATTGCACTTTGTTCAACTTGATAATGTTAACTTTAGGTCTGAGGCTTTAAGACTCATCATCACAGTGATAAACACATTCTATTAATAAAATGCCAGATTACTATCAAATACGAAAAAGTTGAGCGTCCAGCACCCGTAGGCGACCACTTACAGACTTAATTGAACCTTCAACAAACAGAAATCTTATACTAACACATCTTCATATTTTATTAAACCAGAAACATTGTTGGAATGTTATCTCTGTTTCCAATAATCTGTGATTGTATAATCTCTAAACATGTTTGTGTTTGTGTTCCTGATCTACAGAGGGTAAGCCACCTCGCAAGCAGTGTTCTCTATCACTCCCCTAGCTGTACAGGACTTTGTATCGGTAGCACTGGGCCTGTCTAGTTGCTAGATATGCACATCTTCCATAGAATTCATAGGACATCTTTACCATACTGCTTTTTGTACATATTGCTGCAATTTTTTTGTTTATATTGGCATAATTGAAAGTCTCATTTTAAGTATGATTAGTAACTACTTATGTCCGAGTTTAGTTTCAAAACTGTGTTAAAATTGTTATAGTATGCAGTATAGCCACAATGAATGTATACAAAAAAACAGTATGGTGGATTGACATTGTCTGACAGCAGTTAATCAGGAAATCAGTACCAGACAGTGGTGTAGGTGTAGGTTAAGGCACAAGTCTCAAATTGCTTTGTGTTAGACATGGGTGGGTGATGCAAGAACTGACCTTGGTTGCAATCACAAGATACACTTTACAAGACGCAGTACATATATTTCTATTGAGTTCTCGGTGTGTAGCTTTATGTGGGAAAAGTTCGACCTGCATGCTGAGGCCTAACTTTAAATTCGAAACATTTCATTTCACATACAACTGTACCCCAAGTCTGTTATATCATTTATATATACATCCGAGCATGTATTTAGGCAGTTAGTTTGACCTGCATGCAAGTTAGAAATATGTAATTAGCAAAATCTGCAGCATGTACCTTGCAGTACATATATTACTATTGAGTTCTCGGTGTGTAGCATTAAGTCGGAAAAGTTCGACCTGCATGATGTGCTGAGGCCTAACTTTAAATTTAAAACATTTCATTTCACATACAACTGTACCCCAAGTCTGTTATATCATTTATATATACATCCGCGCATGTATTTAGTCAGTTTGTTTGACCTGCATGCAAGTTAGAAATATGTAATCAGCAAAATCTGCAGCATGTACCTTGCAGTTTAGAGTTCTTTTTACCTACCAACATAATATATAAGGAATATTACTCAGTAGGTTGATAGGATTATTTTATGCCCACACAAAGTGGGAGGCATTAAGCATTTTCCTTGTCCGTCCGTACGTCCCGAAATTTTGTGGACTCAACTCCTCTTTAACAGCTGGGCGGATGTCTCTCAAACTTTCACAGCTGAACAACCTTAATGTGTAGATGATCGTAAAGGAAGGAATTTTGGCTGCGACCACTTTTGCCAGAATTATGGCCCTTTGACATTTTTTCCACTATATATACTTAATTAAATTTTGTGGAATCAACTCCTCTTTAATGGCTGGGAGTATTTCGCTCAAACTTTCACAGCTGAACAGCCTTAATGTGTAGGTGATCGTAAATGGATTTTTGGCTGTGACCAATTGTGGCAGAATTATGGCCCTTTTTCCACTATAGAATTTATATGACAATAACTTTGTGAAGGCAAAAATTAGTGTGGGCAACACGCCCTTTGTCCGTGTCCAAACATGCGTCGTGGGGGCATCCGTGTCTATGACACATCTAGTCATTCTTACTGCCAAATTTCAATAGCCACAATTTTAGAATCGGTATGGCTGCTCAGTATTTAGTCTTGGGAAATTGTTATTCATACTGGAATTTTTAGTTGCATGTAGACATCAGATGTCTGACATCAGATCATTACGCTGTTAACTGGTCCTCATTTTTTATTGGTGACAATTTAAACATTTGTGAAGGGGTTTCGTATATTTGTAGATAACTGTATCAACTATTGTAGGTTTTGGATATTCTTGAATGCCTTCTTTCTTTTCGAGAAAAGGGTTACACGTATAGGTAACCTTATTCCTGACATTCTCAATTTTTAGCTCTTTTTTTTTACCTTTCTATGTACTTTGAGACATTTTACTTTTTTTACCTTTCTATGTACTTTGAGACATTTTACTTTTTTTACCTTTCTATGTACTATGAGACATTTTACTTTTTTTACCTTTCTATGTACTTTGAGACATTTTACTTTTTTTACCTTTCTATGTACTTTGAGACATTTTACTTTTTTTACCTTTCTATGTACTATGAGACATTTTACTATTTTTACCTTTCTATGTACTTTGAGACATTTTACTTTTTTTACCTTTCTATGTACTTTGAGACATTTTACTTTTTTTACCTTTCTATGTTCTTTGAGACATTTAACTTTTTTAATGTCTTCTCAACTGCTTCCTTGATGTACTTATTTTTATTTACCTAGAGTATTGATAGTGACACCTTACCTAGACGTGGACGGGATATCATGTACTGTAGAATGTAGTTTATTAGATGTCATTACAGCACTGTTTTCAATAGAAGTGACTTATTGAGGTACCGGTAATTGGTGCAGTGTGGTAGTATTTAAAAGGCATATTCTGCTGTGAATGGATAAGTCAGTTATGGAGGTTACATTAATGTGTTATGAATTTTATTGAACAAGTTTTCTATACATGGCTTCAGAGGATAAGAAACAATAAATAACGATGTTTGTCATTATGTGCGTGTATAAGCCCCTTCAACTTTGAAGACTGAGGGGAACTGGATAACATGATGTGATAAATTGCCATTCTTAAAGACATACATGTCTGGTGCCATTTCATTTATTGTTAAAATTACAAACAAACTTTTTTACTAGTAAAGGGTAAACATTATGCTTCTCGTTTTACCATATTGTGAACACAATATGATTATTTTTAACATTAAAAATTGATCTTAAATATTTACTGAAGTGTAACTTAAGATTTCCCTTAGCAGTTTTATGAATGTCCTGGTTGTATTGGTGCATGTTGTCAGCCGGTTGATTCACTGCGGTGTGTGTATGTTCTGACAGGAGATCAGCCCCGACTCATTCACCACCAACCCGATCCTGTTTGGAGACTACATCAAGATGGGGACAGAGAGGCAGGACAGACTGTACGAGGAGTTTGCAGACCACAAGAAACTGGCCAGCGTCCTCCAGGATGTACGTAACACACACTGCTTGTATTCAGGTCACACTAGATAGTGATGTTGTTCATAAGAAAATGTATAGCCACTTATTAGCTTTTTGTTATAGCATTTACATTGGATTAACACTGTCCAACAATTTTAGCAAAGTATAGATCACATTGACCGAGTTATAACTGACTGTTTAACATTGCTGTATGAACAATATTACTAGACTGGTTTCATAGCAATCAGATCAAATAACTGACTGTTTAACATTGCTGTATGAACAATATTACTAGACTGGTTTCATAGCAATATTACTAGACTGGTTTCATAACATTATTACTAGACTGGTTTCATAGCAATATTACTAGACTGGTTTCATAGCAATATTACTAGACTGGTTTCATAGCAATATTACTAGACTGATTTCATAGCAATCATATCAAATACCAACATACCTGAGAATTAAATACCTTATTCATTGTATTTTTATTGTTGAAATTATTTGAATTATGAATAATGATTCCCGTGTGTGTCTACAGTATGTAAAAAGAATGTTCTATGATGAGGTAAACTACCTATTGTACAGTTATCACCCAATATCTTCATGTTAATGGTGTTGTTTTGAGTGTCACTGTTCCTGAAACTATGGGCATGAAATGGGTTGTTATGCACCATGTAAATATGTTGTTTGTGCATATGTGTCCACATGTATTTTATAGCAGTATGAATCATGTTTGTAGTATAGTAAACCCACATACACGCACACCTCTGACAAAGAGAATACTGGACTTTGGACATGTGTATTCATCAGTTTTGTATTCACATTTATGTTGTATTGAGCTTTACTTGACAACAGTTATAACAGTGTATTTGTTGTCTTGGTTTGCTGCATGAATTGTGGCAGTCAGAAGTGTTCCTGTAAAGACTAAAGCAGGGAGGTAGAAATGAGCCTTAAATAAAGCATCTTTACCAGACTGCTGTTTCCTAGTGTACTGTATCCATGTTAGTCTGTCTATACATGTATTCCCTTACCTACTTATGAATTTAAGCAGCAACATACAGCTCTACCTACGCCATCTGATTTCTTTCCCATTATTAGATTGTAGTTGAAAAACAGTACTGTTATTTAGTTACAAAGGTAATTCATGTTCATTTATTACATTTTTACAAAGTGAAATCATTATATGTACTAACTTTTGTCTGATTTATGGAAACAGTTCAAATCGAGTATATGCCAGCAACAACTGGCTACTCAACAAGAACTGGGTAGACAACATAATTGCCACATGATTACGAGAGCTGCTGGTTGTGTTTCAGTACCTGGACGACTACAACATGCAGTCCTCCAAGGAGATGAAGCTCGTCTTCTTCATGGACGCCATGGAGCATGTGTCCCGTATTGCACGCATGATCAGACAGGACCGTGGTAACGCACTCCTGGTTGGCGTCGGTGGCACAGGCAAACAGTCCCTCACCAGGTCAGTCACATACTATGAAGGACAGTTTATGTGGCAAAAATGAATGAAAGTATAGCTAGAACTGGACAGATCTAAATCTCTGAAATTCTCCCAAAAAGGGTCTAAGATCAGATCAACTATTGTAGAACATAACATCTACATACATTGCACAGTTCAAGTAATGTATTTGCTGTCAAATGTTTTGGCATTATCTCAGGAACCTAAAAACTTGTCTGAACTATTTTTATTTGCATTGTGTTCGTGTTACTTTCAACCACTTGTTGTCTGAAGTTGTGAACTTAATACATTAATTAACAATAGACAATGTATTATAAAGTGGTGTTTTCTTCTAACAACAACTAGCAAGCATGTGACTGTTTTCAGACTGAGCGCGCACATCTGTGGGTACAGCTGCTTCCAGATTGAGTTGAGCCGTGGCTATGACTATAACGCCTTCCATGATGACCTCAGGAAGCTGTACGACATGGCCGGAGTGAAGAACCAGCACACTGTCTTCCTCTTCACTGATACACAGGTGAGCCTGCCTACTAACAGTATTCATTATGCAATCAGTAGTTTTGTCACAGTTGTTGTCATATATGGATACTTACATGTAACTGTTTTACAACTTAATGCAGACAGTTGACATCTTTTTAACATGTTTCTATAATAAGTTGGTGTAAAGGATGTAGTGTCCCCCTTGTGATATTGAGATTGTGAGTTTAATGCCTTCAAAAGGTTCAAATGATATTTTCAGCAAGACACCATAAACTGGTTCTGCTTGAAAATGTTTCAATAAGCCTCATGCTTTTGACACCATCTGGCATAAACTAGTTAACTATGATGAAATAACTGAACATGTATCACACATCCTCGTTGTTGTCTGTATCTAATGCTGTTGACTGTATCTAATGCTGTTGACTGTATATGCTGTTGGTCTGCAGATCGTGGTGGAGGAGTTCCTGGAGGACATCAACAACATCCTCAACTCAGGCGAGGTTCCCAACCTGTTCGAGCCGGACGAGTATGAGCAGCTCATCATCGGCTGTCGCTCCGCCGCCAAGGAAGTAGGCATTGCAGAGGGAAACAGGGACGCCATCTTTGACTTCTGTATTAACCGTGTCAGGTAGTTCTTCCTTACTTGTTTTTTACAACTCGAGTGATTGGTAGCACTTGAACCTGTCACATTAAATAATTTTGATTTGTTAATATTTTAGCTATCTGAGTTTTGCTATGGTTTTACACAAGAATTATGCTACAAATAATTCTATTCTGTACAGTTTTACAATGGATTTATGCCAGAAATAATTGCTCTTGGAATGTTTTTACACAACCTTTGTACGCTGTTTTCAGAAACAATCTGCATATTGTACTGTGCATGTCGCCGGTAGGTAGTGCGTTCCGTACGCGGTGCCGCATGTTCCCCTCCCTCGTGAACTGCTGTACCATCGACTGGTTCACAGAGTGGCCAAGGGAGGCCCTGCTCAGTGTATCCAAGTCCTTCTTTGAGAACATGCAGATTGGCACCGATGAAATCAAGGTTTGTGTGATTTATATCTCTAAAGGTTTATATAGCTTTGAGGTGTCATGTGTTGTTCTGCAAATGGTTTGAATAACAAAGTTCTATAACTTGAGCTACTTTCTTTGTATGCATTTTGGTTGATAATGGCAGTACAAATTTCCTATGACACAAAGTACTTGCCTTGTATTCATTTTGGTTGATAATCAGTAAAGAATTATGTCTACATGGACCTGACTCTTGAGTGTGTACACATATCTGCCTCTGAGTGTGTACACATATCTGCCTCTGAGTGTATACACATATCTGCCTCTGAGTGTGTACACATATCTGCCTCTGAGTGTGTACACATATCTGACTGTGACTGTGTACACATATCTGACTCTGAGTGTGTACACATACCTGCCTCTGAGTGTGTACCAATATCTGACTGTGAGTGTGTACACATATCTGCCTCTGAGTGTGTACGCATATCTGACTGTGAGTGTGTACACATATCTGACTGACTGTGTACACATATCTGCCTCTGAGTGTGTACACATATCTGACTGTGAGTGTGTATGCATATCTGACTCTGAGTGTGTACACATATCTGACTTTGACTGTGTACACATATCTGCCTCTGAGTGTGTACACATATCTGACTGTGAGTGTGTACGCATATCTGACTCTGAGTGTGTACACATATCTGACTGTGACTGTGTATCCATATCTGACTGTGATTGTGTACACATATCTGACCGTGACTGTGTATGCATATCTGACTCTGAGTGTGTACACATATCTGACTGTGAGTGTGTACACATATCTGACTGTGACTGTGTACACATATCTGACCGTGACTGTGTACACATATCTGCCTCTGAGTGTGTTCACATATCTGCCTCTGAGTGTGTTCACATATCTGACTGTGTTCACATATCTGACTCTGAGTGTGTACACATATCTGCCTCTGAGTGTATTCACATATCTGCCTCTGAGTGTGTTCACATATCTGCCTCTGAGTGTGTTCACATATCTGACTGTGACTGTGTTCACATATCTGACTCTGAGTGTGTACACATATTGGCCTCTGAGTGTGTACACACATCTGCCTCCGAGTGTGTACGCATATCTGACTGTGACTGTGTACACATTTCTGACTGTGACTGTGTACACATATCTGACTGTGACTGTGTACACATATCTGACTGTGAGTGTATACACATATCTGACTGTGAGTGTGTACACATATCTGACTGTGAGTGTGTACACATATCTGCCTCTGAGTGTGTTCACATATCTGACTGTGACGGTGTACATATATATCTGCCTCTGAGTGTGTACACATATCTGACTGTGAGTGTGTACGCATATCTGACTGTAAGTGTGTACACATATCTAACTGTTAGTGTGTACACACATCTGATTGTGAATGTTCCTGTGTACAGGAGAGCCTGTCTGAGATGTGTGTGGAGATCCACATGAGTGTTACAGACATGGCCGACCGCTTCTACAGCGAGCTGAAGAGGAAGTACTACACCACCCCCACCTCCTACCTGGAGCTGATCAACCTGTACCTCTCCATGCTGTCTGAGAAAACCAAGTAAGGGCACACAATTCAGTCACCACATTGTCAGAAACCATGAAGTATACTGAGACTAGTTGATTAAATATTTGAAATCTTTTTTTTCTAACAATGTCATTTTGTCCACCTTTGGACATTTTAACATTTTGTGAATGTTAATATTGCATAATGGGAGTATATTGTGTTAATATAAGTTCATCATTTGGTTGCATATGTTTTTGTGTCTCAGTCAATTCCAAGTATATTAAAGCACTAATATGAGTGGAATGTAACCTGTGTTCCCTAGGCAACTAAACAACGCCCGTGACCGTGTGATCAACGGCCTGATCAAGCTGTGTCTCTGTCTATACCATGTACCTTATAGATATAATATTACTGGACTGTAACCCGTGTTCCCTAGGCAACTCAAGAACGCCCGTGACCATGTGCTTAACAGTCTGATCAAGCTCTGTCTCTGTCTATACCATGTACCTTATAGATAAAATATTACTGGACTATAACCCATGTTCCCTAGGCAACTGAAGAACGCCCTATGGCTGTGTGCTCAACGTATTGATCAACCTGCGTCACTGTCTATACCATTTACCTTATAGATCTCATATTAGTGGACTGTGACCTGTGTTCCCTAGGCAACTCATGAACGCCCGTGACCGTGTGCTCAATGGTCTGATCAAGCTTTGTCTCTGTCTATACCATATACCTTATTGATCTAATATTACTGGACTGTAACCTGTGTTCCCTAGGCAACTCAAGAACGCCCATGACCATGTGCACAACGGTCTGATCAAGCTGTGTCTCTGTCTATTCCATGTACCTCATAGATCTCATATTAGTGGACTGTAACCTGTGTTCCCTAGGCAACTGAAGAATGCCCTATGACTGTGTGTTCAGCAGTCTGATCAAGCTGTGTCTCTGTGTATACCATGTACCGTATTGATCTAATATTACTGGACTGTAACCTGTGTTCCCTAGGTAACTCAAGAACGCCCGTGACCATGTGCTCAACGGCCTGGTCAAGCTGTGTCTCTGTCTATATCATGTACCTTATAGATCTAATATTAGTGGACTGTAACCAGTGTTCCCTAGGCAACTCAAGAACGCCTGTGACTGTGTGCACAATGGTCTGATCAAGCTGTGTCTCTGTCTATACCATATATCTTATTGATCTAATATTGGTGGACTGTAACCTGTGTTTCCTTGGCAACTCAAGAACGCCCATGACCGTGTGCACAACAGCCTGATCAAGCTGTGTCTATATCTATACCATGTACCTTATAGATCTAATATTAGTGGACTGTAACCTGCGTTTTCCTAGGCAACTCAAGAACGCCCGTGACCGTGTGCACAATGGCCTGATAAAGCTGTGTCTCTGTCTATACCATGTACCTTATAGATCTAATATTAGTGGACTGTAACCTGTGTTTCCTAGGCAACTCAAGAACGCCCGTGACCGTGTGCACAACGGCCTGATCAAGCTGCTGGAGACCAATGAGCTGGTGGACAAAATGAAGAAGGAGCTGGTGGCGCTGGAGCCCGAGCTCAAGAAACGGTCCGAGGACACAAACATCCTCATGGAGAAACTGGTTGTAGACCAGGAGAAGGCAGACCAGGTGTGTAGTGTCACTGTCTAACATACATGCTGTAGATTCAGGGCCTTTATTTATAAAGATTCTAAAGCTGTTCTTAACTTCAGTTGAAAAGTAGTCACAATTAGAATTTGTATTTTAAACACTGCTTTGAAACATGTAAATGATGCATACTAAATATTAATACACTTGGTATATTGCAACTCCTCTGTCAAAATCTTCAAACAATGCATTTCTTTTTCAGAAAATCCAATTATAAAATTTCCGAAATTTAAGATTTTTCTTACATCTATGTTGTTGTTGTTTTTTTGCAAATTTTGGTGCACCCATATCACTGTTATACTAGTTGTGATTAATACCTCTATGACTTCAGGTACGTAAAGTTGTGATGGAAGACGAGGCAGTTGCCAAGGTGAAGGCCGAGGAGACGCAGGCGATAGCAGACGACGCTCAGCGCGATCTGGACGAGGCCCTGCCTGTGCTGGAGGCGGCCATTAAGGCCCTCGACTCCCTGGACAAGAACGACATTGCTGAGATCAAGGTGTTCAGCAAGCCCCCGGAGATGGTACAGACCGTCATGGAGGCCGTGGCTATCCTCCTGGGACAGAAGTAAGCAGGGCGGGGTTCTGCTTGGAGAATATAATGTTTTGAAGTACTGGTTGTCGTATATTGGTAGTGGAATTTGGTACATGGTGACTCCACATTTGTAATAATCTGAAATTTGCTGTCGCTATGTAAGCATGGTCCAGCTTGGAGAATATCATGATTTCAAATACTGATTTTGGTATACTGGTAGTGGAATTTAATACCATGGTGACTTCACATGCTGGTAGTATTAACATAAAGTTTTATAACATGGTGATATGTCTGTTTGCAAAAAGCGGGTTACCTGTTGTAAAATGTTTGTCACTGGTTGTTGAATGGCCGTGTGCCTACTGTGGCATTCATTCCTGTACCCCAATCTACTACAATCTATATCGTACGCACACAGTGGCTTATGGTGTCCGTCTCGCGATATGGAGAACCTGTATTTGACCCCGCTCAGTGAGCATGCCAGCGATCTTTCATTAGGCACCAAGTACTGGTACTTTCATTAGTCACCAAGTACTGGTACTTTCATTAGTCACCAAGTACTGGTACTTTCATTTGTCACCAAGTACTGGTACTTTCATTAGTCACCAAGTACTGGTACTTTCATTTGTCACCAAGTACTGGTACTTTCATTAGTCACCAAGTACTGGTACTTTCATTAGTCACCCAGTACTGGTACTTTCATTAGTCACCAAGTACTGGTACTTTCATTAGTCACCAAGTACTGGCACTTTCATTAGTCACCAAGTACTGGTACTTTCATTAGTCACCAAGTACTGGTACTTTCATTAGTCGCCAAGTACTGGTACTTTCATTAGTCGCCAAGTACTGGTACTTTCATTAGTCGCCAAGTACTGGTACTTTCATTAGTCGCCAAGTACTGGTACTGTCATTAGTCGCCAAGTACTGGTACTTTCATTAGTCACCAAGTACTGGTACTTTCATTAGTCACCAAGTACTGGTACTTTCATTAGTCACCAAGTACTGGTACTTTCATTAGTCACCAAGTACTGGTACTTTCATTAGTCACCAAGTACTGGTACTTTCATTAGTCACCAAGTACTGGTACTTTCATTAGTCACCAAGTACTGGTACTTTCATTAGTCACCAAGTACTGGTACTTTCATTAGTCACCAAGTACTGGTACTTTCATTAGTCACCAAGTACTGGTACTTTCATTAGTCACCAAGTACTGGTACTTTCATTAGTCACCAAGTACTGGTACTTTCATTAGTCACCAAGTACTGGTACTTTCATTAGTCACCAAGTACTGGTACTTTCATTAGTCACCAAGTACTGGTACTTTCATTAGTCACCAAGTACTGGTACTTTCATTAGTCACCAAGTACTGGTACTTTCATTAGTCACCAAGTACTGGTACTTTCATTGGTCACCAAGTACTGGTACTTTCATTAGTCACCAAGTACTGGTACTTCCCAGGAAATGAACTTGAAGTGTCGCAACAAGCCTATGGCTTTCGACACAGTCAAGCTAAAATAGATAAATTTAAACTGAATCTACTGCAAGATAACTGTTCCTGTTATGAATGCGTGAGCTAGCCCTGCCTCACCCCTGTGTCTCTGCTGCAGGACTGACTGGGCCGCAGCCAAGGCCATGTTGGGAGACAACAACTTCCTGAAGAAGCTCATGGACTATGACAAGGACAATATCGGCGACGCCATCCTCAAGAAACTCAAGAAGTACATTGACAACCCAAAATTCATTCCTGATGAAGTCGCAAAAGTCTCAAAGGTGTGTCCTTCATTATGTTTCAAGGATAGCAGTATGTGTCATTAAATGCTTAATTTAGAATTTATATCATTTCCATTAATTGCATTTTTGATTTCACTTCAATGCTGAAAATGATTTGTAAGCAGATACAATAGTTTCATGCTTAAACCTTGATTGGTCATAAGGATAATGTTGAAAATTTCAACAAGTGCTGTACTTTGTAATAATGTCTGTGAAAGTTATTCTCATGCCCATCTCTCTCCTCTCCCATCAGGCATGCAAGTCCATGTGTATGTGGGTGCGAGCCATGGAGACGTATGCCCACGTCTTCAGGACTGTGGAACCCAAGAGACAAAAGTGAGTCTTCCAGTGAAGATAATTGCTGCACACTTTCCATTGTTTTTGTTTGGCCAATTAATGCAGTTGTTTTTTTACACCAGAAAGAGACATTCATCTTTCTATTGTTGGTATTAAGTATAAAAAGGTTTTTATCTTGGTTTTGTAAACAGGAACAAAATACATTTACCGTAAATGTACATGTAGTTCTTTTTATTTTTGTTACATTAACATTTTCACAGTGGACAATAACTTCCATGAGACGGGAAAAAGAGTTAAACTTAGTTAACTAGATCTTTTTAAGTTACAATAATTCATAAAACAATTGTAGAAAAAAAAGTAAAATTGATCTCCCAAGCCCATGAGTTGACTGGTCCCTGTGTTTTGCAGGCTGGCGACAGCCCAGTCTGAGCTGGACACGGTGATGACCCTGCTGAGAGAGAAGCAGGCCAAGCTTGCCGAGGTGGAGGCCAAGATAGCTGAGCTGCAGAAGACGTATGACGACTCATTGTCAGAGAAACAGAAGCTGGAGAGGAACATCGCCACAACCGCAGCCAGGCTGAAGAGGGCCGCCAAACTGACCACCGCTCTCGGAGATGAGCAAGTCAGATGGAGCGAAACTGTAGAGGTGTGCAGTACAAACTTCTTACTCTTCTTATTGTGCCACTTGTTTTTATAGGTAACTCAATATTTGGGTAGTTTGTACTTGTGCTGTCCCTGGAAATTGTAAATGTAAATGAAAACAATGTCTTGCGCATGCATTGACATTGCTATGCATGCTCTAGTTTGCCTCCATTTTGTGTTCATTATTATGTAACTCACGTTTTTTAACATCATTAAATTTTTATATTCATTACTGTTAAAATAGAAAAACAATGTTGTACATGTGACTTTATGATTTAAGTCAGTCTAGCTGAAACTGAAACACAATAAATACACAACCTTCATGTCTTTGTTTACAGAAATTTAATGTGCAGATTGGCAATGTGGTAGGGGACGTGTTTGTCTCGGCTGCCTGCGTGGCCTACTACGGAGCGTTTACCAGCCTGTACCGTCATGAGCTGGTGGCGGAGTGGACGGGGCGCTGTAAGGAGCTCAACATCCCCGTAACGGAGGGCATGACGGTGGTCAACGTGCTGGCTGATAACTTTGAGATCCGCCAGTGGAACAGCGACGGACTGCCCAAGGATCAGGTGTCCACGGAGAACGCCATCTTGGTAAAGCGGGGCAGGCGCTGGCCCCTCATGATTGACCCACAGGAACAGGTACATAACTCAACCAGCCATTAGCAAACTTAGACACTGATATGAAATAACATAATCTGTTCTTTTTGTTGTCCAATTTGTATAGATTGGACACTCATGAACTCTATTAGAATAAATTACACGCTCAATTTATTTCATGTATTTGTACTCAGTTGTGAACATGTTTCACAAGTTTAATGACAACATAACTGTGTATTCTCAATGGTCTACTCGTTTTGTTTTTTTAACTCGATACCAGTATGAAAACTATTATATACATCATTATGGACTTGTAATATATTTGTGCATTAAGGTGAGTGTCAGATTAATGTGTCCTAGCTATAAGAGATTTTATTATTTAAATTTTTCCTTACAATCATGATTCTATATCTGTGTGTGATGTATGCAGGCCAATCGGTGGATAAGGAACATGGAGAACAAGAATGGCCTTAAGATTATCAAGCTGACGGATGGTAACTTCCTGCGTACCCTGGAGAACTGTATCCGTATTGGCATGCCGGTGCTGTGTGAGGACATAGGGGAGAGCCTGGACCCCGCCCTGGAGCCTGTGCTGCTCAAACAGACCTTCATGTCCGTGAGTACTACATGGCTTCATAAGCTGCATTATGACAGGGACTGAGTGATACAATGGTGATAATGTTTGAACCACCCGACCGCCATGTTCTGTGTACATTTCTGCAATGGATTTACAGTTTGAGATCTTTGAAATGCAAATTTTGCATTATAACAAGAAACTTATTATGTATTCAAAAATAATGATAACTTTAGTACCACTGTTGCCATACCATCTTTCACTTTAATAAATTACCTTCCAATAGTAGTATGTTTTACAGAGTACAATTGTGACAGTGTTGTATGTTGCAACTGGTTAAATTTTACTGGTGATTTTTATGTGAGTATTATAGTTCAGGTAATGGTGGTAAGATTCGGGTAAGATTCTGTAAATATCAAGAAGCTCCTGTCCTGTGATACATGCTGTTGACAGACTGGTGTACTCGCTCCTGTCCTGTGATACATGCTGTTGACACACTGGTGTACTCGCTCCTGTCCTGTGATACATGCTGTTTACACACTGTTGTACTCGCTCCTGTCCTGTGATACATGCTGTTTACACACTGGTGTACTCGCTCCTGTCCTGTGATACATTCTGTTTACACACTGGTGTACTCGCTCCTGTCTTGTGATACATGCTGTTTACACACTTGTGTACTCGCTCCTGTCCTGTGATACATGCTGTTTACACACTGGTGTACTCGCTCCTGTCCTGTGATACATGCTGTTTACACACTGGTGTACTCACTCCTGTCCTGTGATACATGCTGTTTACACACTGGTGTACTCGCTCCTGTCCTGTGATACATGCTGTTTACACACTGGTGTACTCGCTCCTGTCCTGTTATACATGCTGTTTGCACACTGGTGTACTCGCTCCTGTCCTGTGATACATGCTGTTTACACACTGGTGTACTCTCTCCTGTCCTGTGATACATGCTGTTTACACACTGGTGTACTCTCTCCTTGACTGTGATACATGCTGTTTACTCAGTGGTGTACTCTCTCCTGTCCTGTGATACATGCTGTTTACACACTGGTGTACTCCAACACTGCAGGGAGGTCGGCTGCTGATCCGACTGGGAGACAGTGACATCGACTACGACAAGAACTTTAAGTTCTACATGACCACGAAGCTGTCCAACCCCCACTACCTGCCCGAGGTGTGCATCAAGGTGACCATCATCAACTTCACCGTCACCAAGTCTGGCCTAGAGGACCAGCTGCTCAGGTGAGAACAAACACATGTACAGGCTGTAGTGTGTTCAAACAAACATGTTGCGTATGATGCTGTAGGTTTTTGCCTGTTCTAAGATGTCCAGTAACATGTATTTATTGGAAATACAATCCTTAACCATACTGAGTACATGCTTTATGGTGTTGTCTTTGTATTAATTTTCTCAGATGTGAAGTGAAAGTTTCTTTGTGTGTGCTTTGTTTTCATTAATTGCATTATTTCTTCTTAGTATATGTAGTATGCACGGGAAACAAAGATTAAAGTTGTATGTGCATGGTATAGTAATGGAAATGTTTTTCAGATATTGGTTGTTCTTACAATATGGACACTGCACTTTAACTCCAATAGTATTACATGCAGTACTGTGTAGTTTCGAAAATGGAGGGTGTAACTTTTCTGTATTTGTACATTTGGAATATGGTGAACATGGCTAAATTCAGACTCTGAAATAAAACGGTTATCTTATTGTCTGTCATAGCAATTGTTTATGTAAACTATTTCAGAAACATTTGGTTTGCTGGATACTGCAAAAAACACTGATCCTCCAAGTAAAACTGCTTACAAACACTAGATTTATTTACTGCCGACTTTTATTGCAACGCGGATTGAATCCGACTATTCACTGTTAACATTCGGCAAGCTGCTCAATAGTCTACACAATACATGAGGAACTTCGGCTGGGGTTTCATAGTGTTGGAAATGTAAACACCAAACTAAACTTTAAACTGTTCAAATTCCATTTATTTTAGGAAACTGTCTATACATTTTAGCTCATAATGCATTATTTGATATGTTTGTTATCTCAACATTAAACTGTTAAATGTTGAGTTTAACGTGTGTCACCTTGTTAGTGCCCTTAATAAAGTTTCAGAAGGGAATTGTTAGTGTACCTGATGACTCTCACCACTCTGCCATGAAATCCTTAAAATGTAGTTGAATACATTTGGACTGTACAATTTCTTGTCCATTATCCCCAGTTGCTGTAGTTGTATTAGGGAGCGTACATGTAATCAGCCACTATCCCTACTATGCCGTGTCCTGTTCCAGTGAGGTGGTGAGCCTGGAGCGGCCGGAGCTGGAGGAGCAGCGTAACCAGCTCATCACGAAGATCAACGCTGACAAGAACCAGCTCAAGGCCATCGAGGACCGCATCCTCAAACTGCTCTTTGAGTCCGAGGGGAACATTCTCGATAATGAGGAGCTCATCAACACCCTCAACGACTCCAAGGTCAGTACTGAGTCTAGAAGTCTAGATTGCCATATGATTGTTCTATAATCTTCTTTTAACCCTGAACAACTCTTAGATCTGTGCTTCATCTAGCATCCCATTGTCAGAACCCAAGTTCGCTGAAATACGCTACGCTTCTTGATCAGACCGTGGAAGATTAGGCTAGCAAAACTTCCTACTCATGAATAATTAATGGGACATCTCATTGGTTCCGTGTCGAAGTCTGCATGAACATTCCACCAATGAAACAAAGCGTTATTTAAACAGTTTCATGTAGGCAAATGTACCGTTATCCGGTCAATTGATAGTTGCTTTCCAGACTTCATTCAAGGAGTTTTTAATTTTATGTGCAATTTCATTGGTAAGCAGGCGGCTCATCAGTATTCATGAAAACCAACTTTTAACAGCCATTTCCCCTACGGTATGTAATGTAGTGATAACGGAATATATACCGTGGATTTCGACGATGCTAGCATCCCTGCCTTGTAATTATTCTGTAATCTTGTATTTGGTTATTTTGTAATTCTCCCTATTTGAATAATATTGAATAAAACACAACTATTCATCTATTGTTGGACTTCAAGGTCAGTACGTCATCTAGCATCCCTGCCTTCAGTGCCTTGTAATTGTTGTGTAATCTTGTTTGTGGTGAATTATGACTTTTTCTCATTTAAATTATAGTTAATGCTAACATAACACATGTTAATTTGTATATAGACAAAAAACAAAATTTACTGTTTTTAATTCTGCAGTATACTAAACTAAGTAGAAAATCCTGAAATTGGTATCATTCAATTAGTTTTCATCTATAAAGCTAATGTAACAATGGCTGAATTTCTAATTTCACATATTCACTCTGCCTACAACTTTAAGTCTACTTCCTGACTGCAGGTGACGTCAGGGCACATCAAGCAGCGTCTGGCTGAGGCGGAGACCACGGAGCAGAAGATCAGTGCGGCCCGTGAGAAGTACCGTGTGGTGGCCACCCGGGGCTCCGTCATGTACTTTGTGGTGGCAGACATGGGCGGAGTGGACCCCATGTACCAGTTCTCACTCAAGTACTTCAAGGCTGTAAGTAGTCCTAGGCTGGTATTTATAAGAAATTTTGTAATTTCCTAAATATTATAATTGTTTTTTCTGTCAAAGAGATACAAATATTTCAAGATTTTGTCACAGAAGTTGTGATACGCTCTGTATTCTTTTAATATTTAGTATTTGTCATGCACATGTTAAATAAAAAACAGTGTTTCAGAACACAAAGTTAAGTGTTGACTTATTTTCAACTTAAGTTAAGAATGACATAGGAATCTTTATTAGCCTTGTAGACTAGCATTGGTTTAATGATTTTCTATCAGTACCAAATAATTCTTTTTTTTACCCATGTAATTAAATGTATAAAGCTCTTCAAGCTGATATTAAGCTATTAAGCATATAATAAAAACCTGTGATATTCAATTCTCAAGTTTGACTCACTTGTGATCATTTCTTATAATTTCAGCTGTTCAACATGACTATAGAGAACAGTGAGAAATCTGATGACCTCCGTACTCGCCTAGAGATCTGTCTGAGAGAGACCACGCTGTCTATATACAAGAATGTGGCTAGGTCAAACAATTAAATTGCTAAACTGCTGCATAAATAATGTAAATGTTACTGCCTTGGTGTAATAGACATCAGAGTCCATTGTAAAATAATATTGACCAAATGTCCTGGCTGTGTTTGCATGCTCAAATTAACCAAGTGCCCTAACTCTGTTTTCGTGTTCTTGCTGACCAAGTGCTCTGACTATGTTCATGTTGACCAAGTACCCTGACTGTGTTTCCATGTTCATGTTGACCGAGTGCCCAGACTGTTTTTCCATGCCTCATGATAATTGAGTGATTGAGTGCCCTGACTATGTTCATGTTGACCAAGTGCTCTTACTGTGTGTTCCAGAGGCCTGTTTGAGAAGGACAAGCTGGTGTTCTCATTCATGCTGTGTGTGGAGATCATGAGGAACGCAGAGGAGATCTCCATTCCCGAGTGGAACTTCTTCCTCCGTGGAGCCGCAGGTAGGAACTGAATCTCACGTCTTCAGCTAAACATGTTTTCTCTGGGATATTTTTGGTTCTCCTGACATACTTAGCCAGTGTAGGAATTGTAATAAGGAAAGTTTGCTGCAAATAATTTTTCCATCAAATTCATACTAGTAGTAAATCATATTGTTTGGTTATTGCAAACTGTTTTATATGCAGTTTATTTGAAAGTTGGCTTACTGTATCTGTTTCTGTTATACACACCTGAGTTTCTATAAATATATCAAATAGTTTTCATTAAACAATTGTTTGTCCAGAACAGCAGTGTGTATAACGTGTGTTACAAATGTCCATGTACCGGTAGTACGTGAATATTTTCAGTGTCATCTGAAGGTGTCCATACTGAGTATTCCTTGTAGTTACATTGCTGTTGTACTTTAAACTGTTGTTGTTGTAGATTAAACTTGACACATCCACTGTCTTCAAGCATTGGTTATGTTGGCTTGTTAACTGTTAAGGACATCCATAGTTCTGTTATTATTGTTGAGTGTTAAACATTGTCATCACTTTGTGTTTGCAGGGCAAACTCAAGTAAGATTGCTGTGTGAAATGATTATTTTGAAGGAATGTTCATATTTTCATTAAAGACCGTAAACTAAGGTATAATATTATAAGATCTGTACCCAGTAATAGAATATATAGACTTTAGGTTAAAATAATATATTGGTTGTAATATCCCACTAGGCCAGTGAGCATACACCCCATGTACATATTTGCATATACACTAGTACACGTGTCCCCAGGTCTGGACAAGGTGCGACCTCCAAAACCGAGTGTCAACTGGATCAACCGACTGGTGTGGAACCAGGCATACGACCTCAGTGACTCGGTACCAGCGTTCAGAGGAATCTACAATGACCTCTCTAAGACACCCTGCTGGGTGAAACTGGGAGAACATGAGGTATGGAGACATTGATGTAGCTTTCTTACCACAGATTTTGTATATCTAGTATAACTGGTTGTATTTTATCTGAAAGAAACTGGGAGAGCATGAGGTATGGAGACAGTGAGACTAACTTATGGAAGTAGTCATTTGCAGATCTGGTTGAATGTCTAGATGAAACTTGGTTACTGCGACTGGATTACAATGTCATGAACGAAGTTACTTTTAAACTGCAGGTTTTTCACAATATAATGTTTGACAGAGTCTCTTACATCTGGATTCTTGTTGCCTAGGCTGTATAACTACTTGTTTGTTCTGTTCTAGATCCATGCCAACCCTGCCAAGGATACGGGCTACGGCCCCGAGCCGGACGCACCTCAGCAGGGAGAGGACAGGGAGATAGTGGATGATGGGCAGGTCAAAGGTCACTGGGACAAGAGGCTTACATCCTTCCAGAAACTCATGTTCATTAAAGGTTTCAAATTGTGTAGTGTCAAACTGACTTTCTGGAGATAATATATCACAAATCAGCTGTTGCAGGCTATAGTCAGTAGAAAATGTTGGAGTTTTGCAGCTGTCTGTTTTATTGCAATTTTTATCTCATATAAAAATTACAAATGTGTTTTATTTGAAATATTTAATATAGTTTGTATTATAAATTATACATGAAATTCATGCGAGCTATTTCAGTTAATTACAAGATTATTGTGCTTAATTTTTATTTGGATATTTTCAGTTTTCAAGGAGGAGCAGACAGTGTTTGGCATCACAGACTTCGTAAGGGAGAACCTGGGTACCCAGTTTGTGGAGTCGCCCAACGTGGCCCTGCAGACCCTGTATGACGACATGACCAAGGTGTCCCCGCTGGTGTTCGTACTCAGTACAGGGTCAGACCCCATGGGAGCCTTCCTAAGGTTCGCCAGAGAGAAGGGATACTCAGACAAGTAAGTGGAGCTCTCCTTGCTAATCCACAATGCAGTATAGCTTGTGATTTCTCATGTGTTATGTTTGTAGCAAAATTAAAGTTATTACTGGGCTAAGAGTGAGTTTAGGGAGAACGGTGTGCTACAACTATTTAGTAAGTACTCTAGAGGTTGAAAGTATTTTCATGACCATATTTGTTGTAGTTCACGGAGCAGTTGTAGTTTTATAAGCATTTTAAGCTGCGTTTACCCCAGATGTGTTAAAGAGAGCACTGGGCACATATTTATACAGATTTTTAAGTCAAAATTAGAATTTGTGTTTCAGACAATATGCTTAGGAATTTTTGATTTACAAATACTAAATATAATATAACAATAAGTCAACTTCTGTGTCAAAATCTTCAATCACTGCATTTCTTGGTATAAATATCCATTTAAATAGTTTCAGAATTTTAATTGTTTTTTGTTTTTTTTTCGACTTTGATTCTTTGTCATCCCCCGCCTGCTGTGTATTTCAGGATCCAATCTATCTCCCTTGGTCAGGGCCAGGGTCCCGTGGCAGAGAAGATGATAAAGAGTGCTATCGTCAGTGGGGACTGGGTCTTCCTCCAGGTATGGGAGCCTTTCTTATTGGAAAAAAATTATGTTGGATTTACTGGTACCGCATACATACAAGATGTTATATAAAAGCAAGATGATTAAGTGTTGCATGAACTATATGTAGCGCGGACTCTTTGATGTCTACATATAATGCCTGTGTGTTGCTAGAACTGCCACCTGGCGGCGTCCTGGATGTTGTCCCTGGAGGAGCTGGTGAAGGACATCTCAGAGAAGCCTGACACCATCCACGACGAGCACCGCCTCTTCCTCAGCTCCATGCCAACCAACCAGTTCCCCGTCAGTGTCCTACAGAACAGTGTCAAGGTCACCAACGAGCCACCGAAAGGCCTCAGGGTAGGTGCACATTATCTGTTCAGTGATATAAGACATTTTCATGAATAAAATTATAAAAGTTATTTTTAGTCCTTTAAACAAAATGTTAATACACCAAAACCCCGCTTTACGACCACCTCGATTTTACGACCACCCCGCTAGAGCGGACACTTTTTTAAAGACCCGATTGTTTCCCTATATATTTCAATGGTCGCAAACCCTGATTATACGGGCACCCCGCTATTTCGTATTAGGACCACTTATCACAGACCGAAAGGACCAAATAATGCTCAAAATAACCCCGTTATTGCGACCAGTGTCATTTGGACGTTGACACTTAACATTATCAGTTAACAAAATATGCCGTGGAGATAACACAATGCTTTGCGGTATAAACAGAGCGTGTGAAAAACAATGTTACACGTGTTTTGATAAGGGATTAGCACATCGACTGTGTATCAGATTATGTTAATTGACACTAGCTGGCAGTTAGTGGGTAGCACTGATGAATGCTGAACCTTATATGGGCTAAGTTAATCAAGTTTTATTTATTTTCCTACTTAAAGTTCACACATGTATCCATAACAATAAGTTACATAATCTCTATTCAATAAAACATTTTATTGAAAACAAATCGTAAATTTCGTTATCTATTGATTATTCATTATTTTCATAAAAGCTTTAAATTACACAGAAGTTTGCATGTACTGACTCGGTGATCTGCCAGACCGCGATAATACGACCACCCCGCTATTAAGACCACTTTTATTAAGACCCCAAAGTGGTCGTATTAGCGGGGTTTTACTGTAGTAATTATACAGAAACATTTTTGAATGAGAATTTTGAATGAAAGACATATTTTATCCATACAAGTGGTTACTATACTAAAACAAAACCTGTCCTGTCTACCAGGCGAACACCAGAAGGGCGTTTGCGGAGATCACCCCCAACTTCTTTGAGGATCACGTGCTTGGAGCAGACTGGAGACGTATCGTGTTTGGCATCTGCTTCTTCCACGCCATCATTCAGGAGAGGAAGAAGTTTGGAGCGCTTGGCTGGAATATCAAGGTAGGAGATGACTCAGGAGAGTGTCTTGTAGGAATGTACACCCATCAAAAGGTTCCAAAACCTCAGCATTTCCAAACAGTTCCAGCCAAGATGTACATAACATTTGCTGTTTAAAAAGAGAAAATAGCACAGCGTTACTCTACACACATTGAAAGGTCCCCACAACCCGCCATTTCCTAACAGATCCAGTGAAGATGAGCACTTTATCTGAACATAAAATTTGGCGCTAAACAAAGGAAGAATCACAGCCCTGGTCAGACTGAATTATTATTAAATCATTTATGAGTAAGGCTTCTCTCAGTCAACTCTGGGGCTTGCAAAACATTTTTGTTGATTGTTGACCATAACTATTAGAAACACCACCATTCATGCACTGTAAACACTATGCAACGTGAAGCCAGGTACCTGATGGTCTGTTGTGTTGTATTCCAGTATGAGTTCAATGACAGTGACCGTGAGTGTGCCCTGCTCAACCTGCAGATATTCTGTCAGGAGGGAGTCATACCCTGGGACGCCCTCGTCTACATCACAGGAGAGGTAACCGCCCTACCACACAGCTTGAACTCGTAATCAGTAACCTAACACACAACTGTCTGTGCCGGAACAATTTCAATCGAGATCAGCTAGTTTGTTTAATGTCCAAGACTGGTAGTTATAATGCTCCTTGAGGAAATCTAAAGTTGTACTTGACCGAAAATTTCAGATTTAATTTTCTATGAAAAATTCAATGATTACAAAAAGGTAAAATATGAAACATTTCTAAACAATTTTTACTAGTTTAAACCATTTTAATTTAAAATGATCTGTACATGAAACAGCCACAGACTTAAGGAATTGTATGATTTTATGAAATTTACTTCACTTTTCCCTACACAGGAGCTTTGTGGATATGGCCCAGTCCTTGTTTTGCTGGAGAAGCCTTTGTGTTTACATGTGAATATAAAATGTGTGGAAGTCCAGCTGTGTCAGGGGGAGAGAAACCCTTATTAATATCAAGTGCTCCTTTATTTAGGGCAAGTGATTGATTGCCAATACAACACAGCACAATACGTACAAAACAAAGAAAGTACGAAACACAACTATGATTAAACTATTCTTTCATCCTGCAGTTATATCATGTTACTTTTACCAGTACTTACCACTACATGTTCCTATTGCACTGCTGTCCCTCTTCAGATAACGTACGGAGGTCGTGTAACAGACAACAAGGACCAGCGCTGTCTGAGGACAATTCTGAAGATTTTCTTTGCCCCGGAGACGCTTGCCGAGGACTACAAATATTCACCCTCAGGTCAGTGCAGCTGGCCACATAACTGGCTCTATTAACTTCTTTATGGTCCGGATAATTTGTACAAGATTGTAGTCGGGATAGTATGTATCAATTGAGTAAAATTGGGGTTAATCTGGTGTTTGTCAGGGTTCTTTGAAGCAAACTTTCCAGCATGTTAGATTTTAAATCTTCAGTGGTGAATGCTTGCTTTCCCTTCATTAAATTTATACTGGCAATAGCTTAAACTTAAATTCAGTGTAAAATTAAAGTTAGCTTTAAATTCAAGTTACATGCTATGCTAATTTTGCCCACATTATGACGGCATCCAGCAATGACACCAGTGTATTCCAGGCACGTACTATGCGCCCAGTTTCCCCAAGCTGGAGGAGTACAGGCAGTACATCGAGGGTCTGCCGCTGATTGACGACCCAGAAACCTTCGGCATGCACACCAACGCCAACATCTCCTTCCAGGTGAGTACGCGTGCACTGCTTTACAGGGCAACATAGGGGTCCAGTGACACTGGGGTCACTATATACTAGTAGTACTGTAGAAAACACTCCAGACATTGATTTGTTCTGTTAAGAGTAAAGAGTACATATTGTAATGAAACACTTGTGAATTTTATAGTATGAAAAATAATAATGGTTTGAAAATTATATACATGCAATTACTGTTAAAAAAATATAAAACATACCAACAACAGCAAACTAGGTCATTTGAAGTATTTGGGATATTAACTATCAAGCCTGAGTGTTCCTGTTTGGGCTTAGAACCACGTGTTTAGTTTTTTCTCTACCAGAAAATTTTAGGGTGGGGGGAGGGCGTGGGTGATATTTGACCGCTTTGTATTAAATTTGGGGGACATTTGCAAAAATGGTCAGAACTTTAACATGAACGTTTGCATGTTTCAGACTCAGGAAACCCAAAAACTAATCAACACGATCCTGGACGTGCAGCCGCGCCTGTCCAGCGGCTCCAGTGGCAAGTCCAACGACGAGATCGTGTACGAACTGGCAGACAGCATCCTGGGCAAGCTCATGGACAAGCTGGACATTGACCTGGCCAACCGCGAGATGTTTGAGCCCGATGAGAAGGGCCGCCTCAACTCGCTGACCACTGTACTCACTCAGGAGGTGGAAAGGTTCAACAAGCTGCTATACGTCATCAAGGTAACCATGGAAACCAGGGGCCAGGCACATGACCTTGAACATTCTCAGTCACAAAATGAGATGCTACTTAGTATTAACCACTGAAAGTTAAAGCTCAATTGTTCATTACGTCAGCATTTTTATTGTCTTTAGTTTGAGATAATGAATGTAAGCAATCATAGGCTCTGGTGTGTTCTTTGCTTCGTGGCAATGATGGAAAGTGTATCGATGACCAAATTTAAGTGATTATAATTTTATCCAAAGTGATTATGGAACCTCAGTACTCCGTACCTGTCTTCCAAATATATAAAGTACTAAGTAAGTGTTTTTTTTCTGCCTTTACCAATCATTATTGTACCTATCAATCCTTATGATAACAATGTAGAAAGTAATAATGCCCATGACCGCTTTGGGCAGTGACTATATCAATTTGATATTACATGGACATCCATGCCTTTACTTGGTTTATTAGTGGAAGTGGTTTTCTTAAACAGAAGGTTTGAGACGTATATAATACTATACCTGTGCCCGTGTTCTGCATGCAGAGTTTGCTGGTATCTATGTACTAAATCTTTGCCCATGTTCTGCATACAGAATTCACTGGTGAACCTACAGAAGGCCATCAAGGGTTACGTGGTGATGAGCGAGCAGCTGGACGCAGTCTACAACTCATTCCTCAACAACCAGGTGCCCCACATGTGGGCGGACGCGGCCTACCCCTCCCTCAAGCCCCTGGGCTCCTGGGTGCAGGACCTCGTGTACAGGTGCGCCTTCATTGACAGCTGGATCCAGCATGGACAGCCTAAGTCCTTCTGGATGAGTGGCTTCTTCTTCCCACAGGGTAGGTGTACTGGACCCATATTTATAAAGATTCGTAAGCTATTCTTAATTTAAGTTGATAAAGTCAAAATTAGAATTTGCGTTTTAAACATTATGTTTTCAAACATGTGCATACACATATTGGATTAATAATGCGCCGTATGTCAAAATTGTTAAACAATGCACGTTTTTACATATGTTTATAAAGTTAGGCATTCAAAGGGAAGAATGAAGATGAAGCAGTCCTATACAGTGGTTTCTACTCTGCGTTTTCAGGCTTCCTGACGGGCACCCTCCAGAACTATGCCAGGAAGTATAACCTGCCCATCGACCACCTCAGCTTCAAGTACATCGTGTACTCCGTGGTGCGGGACCAGAAGGAGGTCTACAAGCAGATGCAAGAGATCAAGTTTGGAGAGGAAATGGAGATGGATAAAAATGTACGCACAAACATTGTACATGTAAATCTGTTGTAATTAAAAAAAGTTTTTAACTCCATTATTCATTTGCAAAATGTCTTGTTTTGCACACAATCCGTGCTATGCATTCATTGCACACAAGTTTCTTTGTCTCTGTAGTCCATCTCAATGATAGGAGGCTGTTGTGCACTGCTTTGGAATATATGTCATAAGTTATGACATATATATTAAATGCATATGTGGCATGCACTTCTGGCTAGTGATGGGCTGATTAATCATTTAGTCAAATAATCATGACGAACAGAGCCATTACGTGACGATGGGAATAATTAATCGACAAAATATGTACATGTCACTGATAGTACTTGGCCAAAACTGTATTCTGTATTTAAAAACATAAAATAGTGTTTTGCAGTTCTAAACTGTTAAAAATATTATGAATAAAATACATTGTACATCTTATGCAATATACAATGCTATAAAACATTCCTTGATAGGTTGTGATTGTGTCCACTAAACGATTTTCATTATTTTATATTCATTTTAGTATGGATTAGTTAATGACTTGTTATACATAGGGATGGGACCGAATATTCGAATATCGGATAATATTCGGATATAAAAAAACGAATACAAATATTCGATTTTCAAATTTATGTAAAGAACAATTTTAAAAAAATCATGGGGGCCACGTCTTTACAAGGGCCGCGAATTAACGGTTTGTAGGAGGCGCGAATATGACGCATTGTATCCACAAATAACAAAACTGGGCCATGTTGTGATAACGATTTCACAGTTTGCACAAGGCGTACATTGTTGTTTATTATCCTCAAGTAACATTTATACGGTTAAACTTGTTTACAGTAAATTACAATTACTCTCTAAGTAAACCAATCAAAATGAATCCATTATCAGCCAATAAATTTCTTTAACAAAATTAGCACAACAGAACAGAACACGACATTTATTTCACCCAAGTATACAGCATATACAGTAAGGGCAATATAACAAAGCAAAATATTTAGTAAATTAACTTCCGATAATTTTAACGTTCGACAAAATATAATAAACGATATACGGGGGGTACTTCCAATGATAGGATACATACAAGGATAATAAATAACAAGAATCAACCTTTTTCGTCAAGATTATTTGATTAATTAGTGACTTTTGTCTCTGATTAATCAAGGAATATTTTAGAACTGATTCCAATCACTACTTCTGGCCCTATGTTCACAAGGGATTAAGATCAATCTGAGCAGATCTTGATCTTCCAGCTCAACTGAGCCGAATCTGAACAACATTTTATTTGGGAATGAATTTTCTTCTCGACTATATATATTTAACCAACAATTACAATTGATCCAGATTTTTAGTTAACGCCATTTTTGAGCTTGATCCTGAATGTTCATCTTGAACCTGAAAATCTGGCTCATGTTGTTTTGTGAACATGGGACCTGAAAGTTTTGACTCAAACTCCAGAAGTGCATGGCACATATGCATTTAAAATTCTCGCTCTGCCTTTCACCAAGGGTTAAACATTCACATTTGGCTATGAAATTTGGATTGATAACTATGAAATTCTGAAATTGTTTGAGTCAAATATAATCAGTTCACTTTAACTAAAAATGATTTTAGCCATATGAGTCTTGAAAATGAAGTCGGTGACTGAATGTAAACACCATAAAAATGTGACAGTCAATTACCACCAGTAACATTTGCATCTGTGTGTGTGTGTTTAAAAGCTGAATGTCCCCGAGGACGGCGTGCTGGTACATGGGATGTACATGGAGGCGTGTCGCTGGGACATGGACGGTATGAAGGTGGTGGACTCCCTCCCTGGAGAGATGAACGCGGAGCTGCCCATGCTCCACATGCAGCCCGAGATGGACTACACACCCGACATTGCGGAGTACGAGGCCCCACTCTACAAGACCTCCGCCCGCGCTGGCACACTCTCTACCACAGGTACACATACAGTTCTAAGCTGTTACATACATTGATAAATGTTGGTAAAAAGTGCTTTCATTCCGTCAGTTTACCTTGTTCCCCAAAACATTTTGCTACAATATAACCAACATATTTGCATAATGAAATGTTCACAGAAATTTGCAAAATCTTTTGTGTTTTATTTTCTCTTCAGAAATTTGTTATGCAATGTTGGTTTCTAAATGAGCAAAATTCACATGTATATTCTTTAGACCTTAATTATTTTGTTTATAAAAGGGAGTATACTCAGTTTTAAGATAAGCATCCGTTTGTGAATTTGTTACTTGTATCACCCGCAAATTATAGAAATTATAACCAGTAACATCATATTACTGCCATATTATATGGCATCGAATCAGTGAGTGTTGCGTGTTTCCTATATATATATGTATATATATATATATATGTATATATATATATATATATGTTGACTGTTTCAGGCCACTCGACCAACTATGTGGTAGCGGTCTACCTGCCCTCCAAGTTCCCCCAGGACTACTGGGTCGCCAAGGGAGCCGCTCTGCTGTGTCAGCTCAGCGAGTGATAGGCCCCTGGCATGGAGAGGCAGTTTCTCCCATGTATTTTAGAGACTATTTATATTTGTTGATTGTGCAAAAAGACTGCTATGTTTAAAGCTATATGTATATATATTGTGTGCATGTTTAAAAACGTTTTTGATGTAATTTATTGTTGCTGGCCTTCTGTTTAAAATTAAGGTGGTTTGTTTTGTTTTGTATTCCGTGATTTGAAATTGAATGCTCTGCATTTGGACTGTAATTTTGATATGTTGATTCCTTGTTGCATGGATTCTATTATTGAGTACTGTATTCCAATCTGTGATATTTTCTAGTTGTTGACATTCCATCCCTTTTAACCACATAATGATATAACATCAGTGACTTCCAGAGATTGTATTTCTATTGTATTGGAGACGTATTATATAGATTTTGTTATTCTTTCTTGTGAGTATTGTGATGAATATAATTTTTTGTGTACTTGTAAAAAATCTCAGTAAAAAAGAAGACAAGTCAGAACTCTGAACTTGTTAAATACATTCAAAATATGCGAAATACAAAAACAATACTTTTGACAATTACACAGTCTATTTTTACTCTCTTTAAAAGTTGATTGTAATTCAATTTATACTGAATGTTTTAAATCGACCAGACATTCATTTTCAATTAAACAATTTGGCTTTTGTCATAATTTTCAATGCTGGTGTTTTTTAAGAGTATTTCCAGTACATTATTACAGTATAACTGCCACATGAACTGCCTGTTGAAGATATGGCAAATAAAAATCTCCAGATATGATACACATGTACACACACCAAGCCTAAATTAATGAATACAAATTCTTATCCTTAAACAAATATACAAAAAAAACAAAAATAAAACAAATATGACTAACCGCTTAAAAGAAGTTAAACACGGAGTTGCAATTTGTATTTATTGTTAAGTAGTAAATTCAATTGTTTAATAGTTAATGTTAACTAGAATTGTCACGTGATTGACGGAAATACCCCCACAATATGGCCTTGTTACAAAAGTAATGGACACAAAGATAACTCTTTAATTTGTGAATGTTGAACAGTGAATTTGGAAAAATTAAATTTCAATAGGAGCCATAACTCTGTTAACATTTAGTGGTTTGTAACCACAGTCGAACTTGACTTACACACATGTGTGCCATAAATTATTTGAAAATTTCAAGCCTTGAGTAATCATCCGGAAACCATGATAACTGACAGACTCCCCTACCAAAAAATCTATCATTATATGAAATGAAATGCACCACATCTGTATATCAGAAATCAATCTTTCTGAATATTTAACAGGGCACTTCATAATATTCTAAAAAGGTTATACATGTACTTCTTGTATTCCTGTTATGCTCCACAGAAGCAGGACGGACTCACAGATGGACTTTTTGATTTACACTCTCAACCCCCCTAAAGTGGGCATAGAACTATATTTATAATTAACATTGAGATTTGTACATGTTTGATTCACTAACAATGAATTCATTAAAACTTCTGCATCCAGTCAGAAATCTCATCTTGAGGCACAATGTTCACAGGGTCTTCATCTTGAAGAACTGCTTCATGTCCTGAGTTACAGCCCGGAACTTGGGTAGAACCACTCGCTTGAACACTGATAGGTCCCTGTTCAGCGCACCTGTGGGAGAAACATGCAAGAAATACACAATGTTGTCATTACAATTTAAATGACATGAACTACACTGTAAACAATGCTTCATTGATATATAGCAATTCAAAGTAATCATAATCAAGTATGAGAACTGTGAAAACATCACAACAGTCTGTAACAAGGTCCACTTTACAAAAAAGATATCTAGAAAATGTATTTCACGTTAGAATAGAACTCATTATATTTAAATAACCTTTTAAGGTTTCAAACAATGAGGAATTCACACATGCATTTTGTAAAAATCTAGTATTTTTACATCCTCATCACACACAGCTGATCATCGAGCAGTACTGACCTGTGATGTTGGCCACTAACATGATGTCCTTGACGGCTCCCACGATGATGAATCCCAGGGTGTAGGTGTTCCAGCCATGTACATACAGCCACGCACCCGCTACGGCCCCCGCTACTGTCATCTGTAACACACCAGAACAACCTGCTTTATAGCAACAGAGGAAAGAATGACATTTTTCTTTGAAATTGAAAAAAGAATTGGTTTATTTAGGGAGTTTAAGAATATAATCTTTCTAAGTATGGTTTTTACAGCCATGTTTTCTTTATTTTTAATTAAAAATTTGCCAAATTATAAAGTATAACTAGAGCTTGTTTTTTGAAAAAACAACAACATGTCTTCCCCCACGCACCAGCATAACTCCGCCTGGAATCCGCCAACCAAGACATGCCGAAGATATGCACAAGTAGACTTTGTACTAAACAATCTGTCAATTTCGTCAAAATTCGCCAATGTGTTATGGAGAACAAGCGTAGGCAAGGTCTCTTAGCTGAAAATCTTCAAAGGGCCATAACTCCACCCAAATTCCACCAACCATGACATTCCAATGACATGCACAACTAGACTTGCAGACAAGGTCTCTTAGGTGAAAAACTTCAAAGAGCCATAACTCCACCCAAATCCACCGACCACGACATGCTGACCTTTACACAACTAGACTTGGTACTGATCAATCCTGTAAAGTTTTGGCAAAATCCGACCAGGGGTTAAGGAGAACAAGCATAAACAAACCTTTTTTCACCAGTCCAGACATTCATCAAGACAGACAGATGTACATCTTTCAGAGGGGCAGCAGGGAGAAACCAAATGGGCAGGAGGCGGCACGCTGCTATTTCACTCTCAAACTGTCCCTAACACGGAAATATGTGTGATAGATCAAGGGAAAACTATTGTGTTTTTTTTAACAAAAACATAATTATGTCTATCCCCCCTATGTGCCATGGTTTGAAGAATGATTTGAAGAAGTTTGATAGAGGGTAACTCAAGGAGCATTATTATGTAAAATTATTTTCAAATTCGGTCAGCGGTTTCTGAGATTGTTTTTAAAAATTTAGGCTTTTGGTTGCCATGGCAACCAGAGTTTTTCATATACTGCATTTAACTGAAGAAATCTGATCAAGGACCACCCCATCAAAATTCCAGCCAAGTTTGGTTAAAATCCACCAAGCGGATTTAGAGATGTCATTTGAAGCAATTGTTAACAACGAACGACGAACAACAGATGCCGGACCGGGACTGACCACAATAGCTAGTAGCCTACCCCTTGAAAACTTTGTGCTCAGGAGAGCTGAAAAGACTGCTGTATTTATCAGGAACATCACTATGCGCCAAGGTCCATCAGCAACATGATGAGGTATGTCTTAAATGTTTTGTCAACCAATATTGCACTTGGCACCAAATGTATGACCGCATTCAAGTCCCACACATAGACGAGTCTACAATTGGTTTATAGAATGTTCTTAAATATGTACAAATCAAAAACAAAACTGCTTAATTGATAGGGAAACTTAAGCAGCACTCACTCTGCCATTCGCCAAATTAGCCAACTGGTACACATTTAAACATTTGACTAAAGGAATGACCATTTGGCTACAACTTCTTCATAAAACCCTACAAAAAGATTGAGTAGAATTTGAATAGAAAACTGTGAATATGGCAGCCCTGATAAGTCTACAATACCTATGATACTGGTAATATGACACATATTGTAGGCAGAATTGTCTTTGTCAGTGTAAGTGTGCCTGTGCGTCTCACCAGCCACTGTGCTATCAGTACGGCCTCCTTGTCAATCTGTCTTAGGAAGTTGGGGACACGCAGCACCAGGAATGCCATACCGAACGCGTGGGCTCCGATACCCCGCACAGTGAGGGCGTGGGTTGTGTCAAACACCACGTCTGGGAACTGGAAACAGAAGGGCAGGAATAGAACAGCAGACCAGAAGTTGGCTATCTTGACAATGTACACTGTGCATATGTGAAGAACTACTGCATCAATGTGTAACAACATACTGCTCCATTATTCAGTCAAGTAACAAGTATAAACCTCTATTTGTACAGTAGGTCATACAGTGTATAAGAAATGAAATTTTGGCATGAATACCTGTAACAGAGACATTTTTACAATTAACTTGGCAGTTACCACTAACATGAAATACTTAAATTTCAGTACTGTTGAAAAACACAGGACCACTTACAGCCATTTTGAGGCACCAGGACGGCAGGGCGTAGCAGATGATGGCAAACAGCATTAGAAGCACAAACTGTATGCGTGTGTGTAGGTTGGCATGGTTGGCTATCTCCCCATAGCCTCCCCATTCTTTCATACGCAGAGTGTGGAACAGCGTGCCCACTGTCCCCAGCAGGGTCATGTAAAACATCAGGCACAGCTCCTGAAACACAGATTGAACATCAGACACAGCTCCTGAAACACGCACAGAATATCAGACACAGCTCCTGAAACACTAACAGAACACCAGACACAGCTCCTGACACACATGTAGAACATCAGACACAGCTCCTGAAACACATGTGGAGCAAAAGGCACAGCTCCTGAAACACATACAGAACACCAGGCACAGCTCCTGAAACACATGTACAGCATAAGGCACAGTCCCTGAAACACATGTAGAACATCAGGCACAGCTCCTGAAACACATGCAGAACATCAGACACAGCTCCTGAAACACATACAGAATATCAGACATAGCTCCTGAAACACATGTAGAGCATAATGCACATTTCCTGAAGCACATGTAGAACATCAGGCACAGTTCCTGAAACATATGTAGAGCAAAAGGCACAGCTCCTGAAACACATGTAGAGCAAAAGGCACAGCTCCTGAAACACATGTAGAGCAAAAGGCACAGCTCCTGAAACACATGTAGAGCAAAAGGCACAGCTCCTGAAACACATGTAGAGCAAAAGGCACAGCTCCTGAAGCACATGTAGAACATCAGACACAGCTCCTGAAACATATGTAGAGCATAAGGCACAGCTCCTGAAACACATGAAGAGCAAAAGGCACAGCTCCTGAAGCACATGTAAAACATCAGACACAGCTCCTGAAACATATGTAGAGCATAAGGCACAGCTCCTGAAACACATGTAGAGCAAAAGGCACAGCTCCTGAAACACATGTAGAACATCAGGCACAGCTCCTCAAATATGTTTACATATACAAAAAATAGCATGTGGAAACTGCATTAAAGCAGGATTTTTTATTTTGCTTAATAAGGTAAAAATACAAGTACGTTCTTGATGAAGAAAGGTAGAATTTTCACGTAGATATTAAACATATGCAGGAACATTGATGTGAAATTTTTTAAAATTCTACATTCTGGTTTAGAAGAAAATGTTGTTAAGAGATTTTTCTATTTCCAGCTACAATGGTCATCTTTTTCAGTGAAGCGGAACCCGCTGAGCATAGCATGTTTGGTAGATAATCAACCAGGAAACATTTGTCTCAAGTTTCATCAACATTGACTAAGACCTATTAAAAATATGACAGGAATACGAAACTTTAACGAAATCCGAATGCATCTACGTCTGCCAGCCTGGTTTTGCTAATCTATAAGTAGATTTTTTTCAGTGCAAAATATGGCTAATGATGCCTATTATTATCTTTATATGTAATAATTATAATGCCATAATGATAAGGTCGATATGTTTTGCAACATGAGGATATTTTTACAAGTATTAACGGAATTGTTGCAGAAGATTGCAAAAGGTTTGCAGGTATGAATCTTTAACTATTCATATACTCTTTCTCTGTCTAAGCCATGCAGCTTTAAATGCCCACCTTTTCCTCCATTTTCACCTTAGCCTTGGTAGGATTGTGAGTCATCAGATATCCAATGGCCATCAGGTTACACACCATCATCTGAAACACAGGCAACACACAACGCTGGTGTATGTTTTTACAATAAAACAGACTACACCATGAACACCCGTCATAAAGATGCCTACAAAGCAAAATTATTGCTGACATTGAGGCAATTTTATCTTATTTTCAAGGCTCCATTAAGCTTGAACATTGTTTAAATTGTTGATTAACATGACATATGTAAACAATATTTTTAAAATATTGTTGGTAGGTACCAGTATTTGATAATGAAATGCTTTATAGTACAAAATCATACTGCTCTAAATATTACAAGTACATTAAAATGTTAAATTTGTACTATTTATGTTGTTAATATAGTATGACTTGCATTTTTTTCCAACAAGAATGGGCCTAAAATATACAATTCTTGCAAAGATATACCTGGACCACTAAAATTAAAATACCCAAAGCCTACAAGGAGAACACCTAGCATGCTGACAGGTCACTTACTGCGAGGAATGAGAGCATGAAGCTGGACTGGACGGTGGAGTCGGTGCTGTTCCTCAGTAGGAAGTAGGTCAGGTCCCATGTGATCGCCATAAGGGCCAGGTACCGCATCATCGTCGCATGGCTCTCTGTCATGTCACCTGTCACCTGCAGGAAATAGGGGTTACATTATTAATAGGTTTCTACAGTCAAGTACTTGAAGTAGTTACGAACAATGCAATCAAATTTATTTGTGACAAACTTGCGCTTTCATATCTTATTAGAATGTTCGAACACTTACTTACCCACATGATTGCTGATTAAAATATGATTGCTGGGTTAGTAGTTTCATACCAGAACACGGCTTTGGTTTCCATACATGGTGTACGAGGTTCAAGGTGTGAACTATATATATTATAATGTTCTAACACTTATTTACCCACATGATTGCTGATTAAAATATGATTGCTGGGTTAGTAGTTTCATACCAGAACACGGCTTTGGTTTCCGTACCTGGTGTACGAGGTTCAAGGTGTGAACTATATAATTATAAGGTTCAAACACTGACTGACCCACATTATTGCTGTTCAACACATGATTGATGTGTCAGTGTTTAGTGTCACCTATGATATTTAGAATAACAATAGTGTTTGGTATCGTACCAGACACGATGACGCGTACAGGGTTTCATACCCACTGTACGGAGGTCATTTAGGTGACACAGGCTGTATCGTGGCCGACATGGAGAAGTGCTCAGGTACACAGGCTGTACACAGGCTGTATTGTGGCCGACATGGAGAAGTGCTCAGGTACACAGGCTGTATCGTGGCCGACATGGAGAAGTGCTCAGGTACACAGGCTGTATCGTGGCCGACATGGAGAAGTGCTCAGGTACACAGACTGTACACAGGCTGTATCGTGGCCGACATGGAGAAGTGCTCAGGTACACAGGCTGTATCGTGGCCGACATGGAGAAGTGCTCAGGTACACAGGCTGTACACAGGCTGTATCGTGGCCGACATGGAGAAGTGCTCAGGTACACAGACTGTACACAGGCTGTATCGTGGCCGACATGGAGAAGTGCTCAGGAGGATTATATTAATAATAGATAATGTAATGTACAATATTGTGTTTGTAGGTTCATATTAGTGAGAAGCGTTATACTAGTCACTAGTAGTGGCTATGTTTATTATCCAACTGCTAACTGCTAAATACACAACATACAATACCAATAATTCAAACAATAATCTTTTGTCTTATCGCAAACTTGATAAAGCAAGGTAGCTTGAGGAAAATTATATATAGCCTCTTTTCCTGTATATTCGGCCACTTAAGAGCTAAATTGCTTTTATATCCTAAAGGAACACAATTTCAACACCAGTGAGACTTTTATCTTTTAGTTCAAGGTCACTCCTACAAAATAAAGGCCACATAATTGAGAGATCAGCCATTCACTTAGTTACTGACCAATGCTAGGACGGTACCCTAGCAACCATGAATTTTTTGGTTCAGTCTTCATTTTGATAGGAAAGCACTTAATGTTTGTAAAAAGTTTGATCTAATTCATTAACAGCATCCTTTAGTAGACTAACAAACACCAAATTACTGTTTTAAAATGGATGTTTACAAAAATCCCGGGTTTAATATGCACATAGTGTGTAGCACTTTCAGAGAATTTCTTCAAATATCTAAATTTTGTAAGACAAAATCTAAAATTCGCATTTTTTAAAATGGAAGTATGAGAAAGAATTGTCACCAGTCTCAGCGAAAGACCGTCGGACCTCGGACACAGCCGATAAAAATCTGTGAGGTCCGGGAATAACTGTCAGAATACCGGTCCTCGTGTCTGGTGAAAATTTCCGTCAAAAATATTTTATGACATCGATTGCTGTACAATACGTTATTAGGGAAATATCTAGAGATAATAGCAGGGTGCTGCACCCTGCTCCTTTTTGCTTCCCCCTGCTGCCCCTCTGGGCTGATCAACACAGAAATGTTGAATATCTTTTGAAATTCAACACGTTTGCAAGTAGTCAACTTCAAATTAATAGACTATGCTTTTTAACCTAAATCAGAAGCATTAGACTCATGAACACCCTGGATTTAGCAAATTATCAGAAAATGTCAACAAACTGGTCCGGTTTGCCCCCTGCTCCTTTTTAGCAGCACCCTGTACCTTTTTAGATCCTAGATCTTTCCCTACGTTATATTACTTCATTCTCATAATCTCCTTTCGTTTCGGGATGAGTTCGACTGGTTCTGTATTGCATTTTAAATGGTTGAATTTAAACATGTTTGCGTTTCAATACAATGACGTCACAACTCGCGAGAGAATTGGTTCCCCACTACATGGTTGACGTGACAGTGTAATGACTGTGTAACAGGAAACCTATCAATGTTGTCGTCTTATAGTTCCAGTTGAAGTTTAACATTAAGTTTGAATTTTTTTTTGTAAAACATTGTTGAAGCCGTTGAAGGGACTTTGACAAATACAATTGAATTCATGTTTATAAAATTAATGTGCTGATAGTAGTAGCTTTAGTTAATAAAGTACTCTCAAGTGTATATTTAGCATCCCCAGCAAAATCCAATAATCCATTCACTGATATTGATTTTCTGATGGTCGTATAATTCATCGGCTGAATTAGGTGCTTTGTACTTATTTATTATTATTATAATGAATCATATATCAGATTAATGGCAATCAAATTCTCTTTAATATAGTTTTTGTTTCATGAAAATCCATGAAGGATTAGTTTTCTTCAAAGATATTGTTTTTATCATATTTTAAACAATAAAATGTGATAAAAAAATAAGTGGCCAGTAATATTTTGTCTGGGCCAGTAATATGTGGGGGCATTACCGGTCCTCTTGGCCAGTAATAAATTGACGACTTTCGTGGAGCTTATTGTCACTATACAAATAACTAACACAAGTTTAATAAGAAATACCAATTTATCTCCATTATTTAGGAGGTGACCAAATATACAGGGTGGCCGAATCCATAGAAAAGAAGGATACATTTTGGTTTATTGTTTGTTGAATTAATGTACGTGTATGTCGACAGAATTTACTCCTAGGCTAGTGTTACTAACTTTTTATAAATGGCAGGGCTCACGCTGCCGTTCGCCGATTGAGCCATTTGCCAAAATATTGAGAAATTGGCTCAAGAAAATGTCATATTGGCTCAAATGCCAAAAAAACAGACTTTGTCTTTTCTGTCTTTTCCTGATAACAAGCAAAATGGTACAGATATGGACTTTAATTAGGTACTTTCTACAGACTGGTTTATGTATAGAGCACATAATTTATGACCCAAACCCTTAACCAGTCTAGCGCATCTGCCATCTGGACAATTTCTTATCAAGTTTTATCAAACTTGTGAAAACACAACCAGCTGTTTGTCAGTATTCAATGTCTAATTAAAGATGATCGCTAGAGAGCTCTTGTAAGATCAGCAGATGCAGCAGTTAATTAAAGGATTGTCTTGTTGATAAATTGAGTGTGAAAATGGATGTCTGGAATATGTCAAATGGACTTGTTATGGGGTCGTTAACATTTCAGACAGATTTGACCAGCTGTTTATTTGTGAGTTCTGTCTTCAAAATATACTATCAACATTATTCAGTTGTATGGCTATTTGTAAATATGACACATCTATTTAGTGTTTATTTGCTCTGAACTTCACCTTTTATTTATTTAGATATTTGTATTGTAATTAATTTATTTTAATTTATGGATATCTTTTGTTAAGTGCTTGTACATATTATGACAGTCTATGTTGACAGAAAAAATAATTTTCCAAGTAACTGCATGAAAGAACAATAAACATCATTTTATTATTAAGCATAATATATTTATAACCTAAATGAGTGCAAGTGCTTTTGTAAATACCATAAGTGCATTAAAATAGAGCACAGTAAAATATTAGTCTAATTCATGAGACGTGCTGCGAATTTAGTGTTACTTTTTATATAGGGCTAAATTCACTGGAACGTCTCATCGCCGAAAGACCATTTATGTGGTGGAAACCTAAAAGTTTAAATTTTCATTAATTTCCATTGTTTGCGAAAATAAAGTTATAAATCAACGTATTTTACTTAAACAACACCTAAACTGCTTAACATGTGCCGAAATTTACCTAGAACATGCGTTTAATTCCGATTTAAACTTGTGAATAAATCTACATTCATGTACAGTCCACCATGTTTACCTTGCCTTGTTTAACCCTTCAAATATGCTTCAAACAATCGGATGATGAATGATAGAATTGAATGACCAATCGAAATGACGCAATCCAGTGGAGGACAGCGAGATCTGTTGAAAATGCAATAGTGTGTAGGTTTAAATTGGTGTTGCATCCAAAATGGAAGTGCTATCGTACAAATATTTATGAAACATTATTGAGGAATAAATTCTCTTTGCAGGTATGTAAATTTTATTAAGAAATATTAATGGTAACCATGCCATTTCAGCGTGTGAAAGTAGCGACGAAAATCCCAGAAATTTCCACCATATAATTGGTCTTTCCCCCCTTAGGCCCCGCCAATATTTCCCATATAAAAAGTAGCTCAATATTGGCACAGGGCCTAACTTGTTATGCTAAGTAAAATATATAAACACTAAGATAATAGTAGATGTATGTTCCATGACAATGAAATAGGAATTGATGACGCAAGTCGATGGAAAAAATGGCTCAAGAAATATTGGAGCCAGGGTGAGCCCTGAATGGAGTAGGTTTGAACAAATCTCTATTTACCAGCACATAAGATGTCTTCAAATCGGCTGAACGGCTTAGTAAAGAGGTTTGAGCCGATTTTAATAATTTAGTGCAATGAAACCTGATTTCGCGACACCTTTGTGCATACCAAATGAAACACATTATCAATGTGTTAAGCAAGGTTTTGTTACGAAGCGACAACATGTTCGTTTAACTAAAAGTTCATACCCATACACCAAACGTGTTTTCCGGAATCACGAGATAGAAGACACCCTCTACCAAGCTAAACAGATGCATGAAATCCACCCAGGTTTGGCGTCCTCTCGTAATCATCAGCAGAAACACGACGCTGGCGAGTATCTCGTACAGGCGGTTGCTCGACATGTTCACCACATCGTCCTTCGTCTCCAACAACCAGTCTAGAACCGTTTTGTTGTGCATGGTCTCGATATTGTGTTTCAAGTTTTGATTTGATTTTGGCGGATGTTTTGGTTTTGAGAGTGACGCACTTTTCTAGGTCAACAAAAGCGCCACCTATTTGCTGGTGGGAACAGTAAAAATATTGACAAGTACCCGAGCTCCATCGGAAATTTAGGCATGTATTTGGTATTGTTGATGATGATGATTGTGATGACGATTTTGATGTTATTGTTGTTGTTAATGATGGTGATGATGATGATGGTGATAATGCGATGATAATTATGATGATAATAGTGGTAATAATGATTGATGATGGTGAATTAATGACGATGATGATGATGATGATTATGATGATGATGACGATGATGATAGGCCTACTTAGTCATCTTAAAATTGCATTATAACAAATACATTTCTTATAATAGAAAAAAGGTGGATACCAAAGAAGGAGCATGGTTATATATTAGTTGCAAATGAAGTGCAGACAATAGTTACAAATAGAAAGCAAGAGCTGTCTCAGGAGAGCGCACTCGACTATTCAAACCGCTTTGTCACAATTATTGGCTTTGTCAGTACAAAAGGGGGATTAATTCTGCTAAAATGCTGGTCATAGTTATGGGCCTTGGCCAGTGAACAGATATAATGACCCTGAAGACATGTGTGAAGTTTTAATTGAATATCTGTAGTAGATAGAGAGCTATGGAGTTGTTGCGCGCAAACTTTCACTTGAATTTCCTATGTACAAAAAGTGGCATAATTCTGCTAAATTGCAGGTCCGAGTTATGGGCCTTGGTCAGTGACCTCACATAATAACCCCGAAGACATGTATGAAGTTTTAATAAATTGAATATCTGTAGTAGTTATAAAGAGATATGTACTTGTAACATGCAAACCTTAACCAGAGTATTACGCCCACGGCGATGCCGACGAACGGGCGAGTAGTATAGCTCGAGCTAACACGAGGCACCCGAGTGCCTGTATCGCTCCATTGGTTTATTAACAATTTGAACAACTTTTGTAGATAACCACCCAAGGAACAGTTTTGTGAAATTATTTCGAAATCCAACCAATGGTTTCTATCAAGAAGAATTCAAAGTGTTCAATATAGCCATATTAGGAAAAATAGTCCCGCTCCATGGCGGCCATGTTTTTCAACGGAACGGAACCGTTTGAGCAATGTTGGTAGAGGACCACCCAAGGAACATTATTTTGAAATCTAACCAATGGTTTCTGACAAGAAGATTTTCAAAGTTTTCAATAGCCATAAAAGGAAAATTGGCCCCGCCCCCTGGCGGCCATGTTTTTCAACGGAGCGGAACCATTTCAGCAATTTTGGTAGTGGACCAACCAAGGAACATTTCTGTGAAATTATTTTAAAATCCACAAAGGGGTTTAGGAGGAGATGTCGTTTACAGATTTTTCTATTAATAACTATGGCGGCCATATTGTGAAGCGGACCGGAACCATTGGAGCAACTTTGGTAGAGGACCACCAAAGGAACATTTCTGTGAAGTTTCATCAAAGTCGGTCAAACGGTTTCGAAGATGTAGTTTAAATAAAAAGTTGACGCACGCACGAACGCACGCACAACATACAAACCGCCATGCCACAAGCTCGCTGGCCTTGAGCCAGTGGAGCTTTACATATGAAAATAATTAAATTAACGTTGGACTTTATATATCATATAGGTCTATACAGTAATAATATTTTCCCGTCATCTTATGGATGTACATGTTGCATGTAAAACATGAAGGGACTCGATTAATAATGATAGAACATTGAGTGTTCTTAGTTAGAAGCGTGTTAATTCCATGTTCATAAATCAGTTACATATAATCATCAAATGATGAATGAGTCTTTTTTTATATTTATTTTGGTGCTATTGCCTTTGGCTTATATATAGCTCTACTAGTATTTTTTTAACCACAACTTGGAAACTAGCGACTATATATGCAATCTATATGCGATCAGTTATTTCGCACCTTCCAGCGCGTAACGGTTCAGACCGTTTTGTCCGAATTAATCATACACAACCGTTTTATTAATATCAACGGAAGTGTTACAGTCGTATCCCTAACGTTTCAGCTTTGCTTGGACCCAAACCCCGTCAATGATTTACTGGCGGGCTGTATAAACAGTGCGTGACGCATGTTTCAACTGCGGTGTAAGCCGCCGTGTACATCGACACTGTTGCGGCTACCTTGTCCAGTGGACGGGGTTACCGGGCTCTGGGAGCCCACCATCATCGGGTACTGGTCGTGGTAGTCCGGTGTCTGTCGTGAATCTATCTTATGGTCTCTCTCTTCGTTTTGTATTTTCTCTTCTGTTTCTGTCTCTCTCATTTCTAACTTTTAAACGATGTTAGAGTTACTATATGGACTGTCTTATGTTGTCATGATTCGTGATGTCTTGTTCAGTATTGTCTTACTATGTCAAAAATACGTGTTATTATGTTAAAATATTAATTCATCATGTGCTATGGTGATGTGAACTTGTCAATATAATGTGTTATTATGTCAAAAAGACATGACATTATGTTAAAATATTGTTTCATCACGTTCTATGATCAGGTGAACTTGTCAAAAGAATATGTTATTATGTAAAAAAGACGTGTCAGTATGTTAAAATAGTGTTTCATCATGTGCTTTGATCAGATGAACTTGTCCAAAAATATTTTATTATATCCAAAAGACGTGTCTTTATGTTAAAATAGTGTTTCATCATGTGCTATAATCAGGTGAACTTGTCAAACTTATATGTTATTATGTCAGAAAGACGTGTCATTATGTTAAAATATTGTTTTATCAGGTGCTATGATCAGGTGAACTTGTCAAGGGAATATGTTATTATATCAAAAGACGTGTCATTATGTTAAAATAGTGTTTCATTATGTGCTATGATCAGGTGAACTTGTCAGAAGAATATGTTAAAATGTCAAAAAGACGTTTTATTATGTTAAAATAGCGTTTCATCATGTGCTATGATCAGGTGAAATTGTCAAAAGAATATGTTATTATGTCAAGAAGACGTGTCATTATGTCTACAACTCAAATTAACTTATCGACTTCAATGTCCTTCACGCATGCTTTTATGTCTAATAGTGTCGGTATTGTGTCAACGTGCGGTGCTTTCCGCCATTGTAGTGAGTGCACGCTGTCATTTGAACAAAACAACATACCGTTTGAACAAAACAACATACCGTTTGAACAAACTGAATTTTCTTTAGACATGATAAGACAGTGTTGCAACAAAATAAAACTTATAATTGACAAAACAGCATGTGGGCTTGACATGATAGCATTCTTTAGCAACATAACACGGTATTTGGACAAAATGAAACGCAGTCTGGACAAATCAACAGCATGTTAACTTGATCTCTTGACAAGATCAAACGACATTTTAACATAACAACACAACAATGTGACATAAACAATCACATTGCATACAAGATAACTCCTTGCATTGACAAAACAACACGAGTACATAACATAATAACACATGCGAAAGACAAACTCACATTATGAGTAGACAAGATGAACCGATATACAGACAAGACAACATTGAAGTTTGACATAATAACATGTACTGCTAATATAACGACACAACCGAATACAACATAAGACAGTCCCGGCGTTCCATAGTACTATATCATCTTCTAGTCATATTCCTCTTCCCTTGCTGCTTAATATTACAACTTTCTTACATCTATTCGCTCGTTTTTCTAACATCATACCCGTGCCTCGATCACTGCTACTGATTCACCTATTACATTATACCTCTTCTACCTCTCCTACTAACACCTAAAATCTCGTGCTGTTATTTAGTGTTTCCACAATGTCACTTCCTTTGTAGTGACAATTCATGAGTAAGTATGGCGATGGTGAGTGCGATTGTTTCTTTATGTTTTATCCAACTGATAAGCATTGATGTTATAATCGCGGAGGGGAGAGCATGGACACATACACAATGCAATTAATTTTGCAACTTTCAGAAACACCACACCAGATGTACCCGAACCACAACGTTAATGCATAACAGACACATCTATGCATGACACAAACGTTGAGCCAACCGGACAGAGTACGTATAGTTTGGTCCGTTAAACGTCTTGGGCTAACAGAGCGTGCCTGCGTCTTACGTTGGCCCGATGTACGTCTTGGGCTAACATAGCGTGCCCGCGTCTTACAATCACGCTCACAAATAACGTCTTCAAACATATATGCTATCGTGGCAAGTAAATAAACTATAACAAATATACAACAATTACCGTTAATACCGCACGTGTTAAAATTCGAAATTGTATTAAGTCCTATCAGATACAGTAGCGGACGGTTTTAGAACGCACACCAGTTTATACTATTCCAACACAGTAGAATAGTGTTCACTAAGACGACCACAGTTCGTACACCCATGTAGTTCCTGGCATGTTTCTGTTAATTTGCAGAAATGTCTGGTGTTCAGGGCGATGAAGTCTCCGACGGCAGTGTCAACGCGTTTGAACACACGTCCCATGTGATACGGAACCAGCTTGTATGGTCACATCTTTTGTGCACATGTGTATAGGACGAATGTGTCAATCTGTATCATTGACATTAAAGAGAAATAAGCACGCGTTCGTTGATTTCTGTGGCCCATTTAGCCTGTACGGGTTCAATGATAGTACTATCGGTCCTTAACGTGGAATGTTGGACTCTTCCGTAACAGGGCGATAAGACCAGAGGCTCGTCTCGGATGTGCCGCCACGGACACGGACACTGGCAACCATGGAACGCAGTCAGCACGGGTCAATGGCATGGAAGTCTTCTTAGGCACCTCGGCCAGCTGTCCGCTACGGTTATACATGTAAATAATGCTTGCGAACGTGAAGTCTACGGCAACAGTTGTGGGACAGTCGAGATGTGAGATGTGACAATAGTGAATCATACGCCTTCCTATCATTTTTAGACATCGGGCAAATTATTCATTTATATTTCATCTCCGAGAAGCTGAATGTACCGCTGAAGACGTTAATCCGAGTGCACAGACAACAACAATATAATAGTTAAGCCAAATTTTTTTCTGTTTGTTTTGTAACTTACAGGAAACTTAAAGAAGTATTTTAGTAATATTTAATAAATTCTTCGATTTAAATTGGTTGTTGTACCTAATGCTGATGTATACAGAGCTACGTGTATACAGTTTATACACTATAAACACCTCATTTTAAGTAATACATTGTTTAAACAAGATTTCATGATTACCCACACGTCAAATGTTTATCTATGCGTACATACAGTGCAAAAAAATCACGCCTTCAAAAATTGTTTAAATGAACAATCCAACTATTGTATGGTACTGCACAATGTTTACAGACCTCTACCCGTGCGTGTGTGTACATGCAGGCTGGTCAGTACCAATGTCAGACCGGACACGCCAATGTCGAGTCTCCTTATACTGAAAAGAGGTGGTCCTCACGTAAATATGTTGACCGACAATAAACAAGTACCATTAAGTTCCAATAAATAAATCCCTTAGTCCATGGCTGTCAATACGGTGTTTGCGGTCGATGGTCACCATTTCGACATCATATAGTTCAATCGCTACTTGTGAAACTTCATATAATTTACATTATAGAATATGGCGTTTTAAGTAGCTGGTGGGATTGTGCGGATGAGAGCTTGACCTTCGGACCATCCACTGTGCGGCCTGCTCCACATACTGGCCTCGTATGTGTGTAGTACATTTTTATCGAGTGCACCGGGATTTTCTCCCATATGGCCATCGCCCCCAGAAGACTTGTTAGTTGGGTTATGGGGGATAGTGCAAGATACAGGAGACGCCCCGTTCCAGAGGCGACCCTGGGTCTTTTAGTGCCCGGTGTGAAGCACCTAGTACACTGCACCTCGGTTTAACGTCTCATGCGAAAGACGAGTTAGTTGGTTAGGGAGTAGCGGGGGCTCGAACCTGCGACCCCTGGGTTGTGAAGCCAGTGCGTTACCACTAGACCACGGATCCGCCACTGGCCTCGGCCTCGTAGTAACCCTGAAGACATAATATACAGTCGCCACCGGGAAGGTTATACAGTAACCACGCGGAGGACCTGTACATGGTATCCAAACTATGATAATTATATCGCTGACACGTGTCCGATAGAATCATGTTAAAACAACGCGATAACGTGTTTCACCTTAATGGATTCATTATCAACCAGGGCACATCATTCTACGTTACAATGATTAGTAGTCGGTGCAGTCACCTTATTACACCGAACAACGTAAATACACTTTTTCATCCTATACCAGTTTGAAAAATATAAGTGGATCCAAAATGGGTTTATTCCTAACGTATTATATACCACTGAAGTCTAATTTTTTTTTATCAAGATTAACGCGCAAAGAACGAAAGGATACACTCTCCTGTACGTTATGTTGTCCGTCCATATGTGATCTGTACACATGACAACAACAACAACAACATCATCATCATCATAATCATCATCAGTATCATCATAATCAGTATAACAGCAGCATCAGTAGCAGCAACAGCATGAGGAGCATCTTCAGCAGCATCAGTATCAGCAGGATCATCATCATCAGTAGCAGCATCTACAACAACAATAACTACATCTACAACAACAATAACTACATCTACAACGACAATAACTACATCTACAACAAGAATAACTACTACTTATTATTATTTTTTATTTATATAATATTTAGTAGGTTAATCCAGATTCTTTAGATTTTGCAAAAGACATTTAATGACATATTTTGAAAATACGAAAGTCCCTTTAACCATACCTTAACCATGAGTGAGTATGGAGCGCTCGCTAACCATTGGTTGTATACGCGTTTAAATAATTTCAGCAAATTCAAACATTCCTACTAACTCATTCGCTCGCTCGCTCATTCATTAATTCATTCTTTCATTCATTCATTCACAACAGACAACAAGCTAACTCAGCAGAAAGTATTGGTGTTGAACATTATAGTACATGTACTGACGGAATGAACGTTCGTTGTCTAAAAATTACGTGATCTCAATCACTATTTGCCTATATTTAGCTGAATACTGTATTTATATCGACACTGGCCCATTCATGTACTAGCGTTCCGTAGTGCAAGCACGTGCGTGTGAATTAACCCGAGCCGCTATTGTTCGTACGTATCGTACACCCCGGCGCTACTTCTATGTCAAAAGCTGCGCGCCAGTCACGTTCCTAGCGAATATGAAACTGCTTCCTGTAATGAGATAGTTGCGTCATGCATGTTACATGCCGGGTCAGGGATGTACATGTAGTATATACTACAGGGTCGGGTCGAGAGTGAGACGAAACCGCCGGCAACACAGCACCACATTCATATACCACCAACAAATTAAATCAGTGTAAACGAATTGTTATTCTGCATTAAAAGTAGTTGTATAACACAGTATTTTTCTTAGCTGAGAGACTGAAGTGGAGAAAACGTCATGTCCATTCAAACGATTAAAATTAATGTCGCCTGGGATCGACTGTGAACGAGCCGTCCGTCCGACAGACATACGGACGAATCGACGACCAAACGGACGGATGGACCACGCCAGTTTAGGGTTAATTGAGAGGAACCCGGTATAATACTACTGTGAAAATGACACACAGATGCAGATGGAACTTTTTGGTATAGTTTATTTAAACTTTATTAAGATAATGCTTCAGAAATAAGAAGTTCTCAAATATAATAGCAAGTGACGGAATCGGAAACATTGAAATGATTGATCAGCACGTGTGCATTTGTGATTGTAGTCGGATGTCCAAGAAGACGTATTGATCTAACATATGATACATCTCGCCTGGGGAACATTGGAACGCCGGATACCGTTGTTTACTAGCAGGCGTCTGTCTGAAGCTCGATACGAATCTCTCACAGGTATCGGCCGGGTCGATGGAGCACCGGGCACGTGCGGGCTGGCCGAGCTGCTCTCGCGGGAAATCGCACGTACGGCTACATCCGGGACACCACAAGGACTGGCTAATAACGTCTGCGACGGCGTATTGAACATAACATTGCATTATCTGATTGTAATGATTAATGGATTACTGTGGAATCACTTGAATTCACGGGGTACACATTTAGTGCACTTGCGATCGCGGACATATTCGCGCGGTCTTAAATTCGCGCAACTACGATTTTGCAAAAAAACAACAACAAGAAACAAACGAGAATTGGTTTTTACACAAAATATGTGTCAATTATGCAATAAAATTAAAAACCATACAGAACGCTAATGAAGTGTCCTATTGTGACAGCTTGTTTGTTGTTTGTTTGTACCGGATTAGGCTCTTAATTGACAACAGTGGTCGCAGATTTAGGCGAGACAATAGGTACAATAATTGGAGTTATGTCAAACTGACGCCTTATTGTTAATTAAGTGCCGATTGAAGTACTAATTTCGGCTCCACATCGCGGGCGCTAATTCTTTCATCGACATATCAACTTGTGGAAAGTAACATCTTCATGTTCCGTTTACTCATTGTATTACGAGTGTTCGAAATCATGCCTTTGCGCAACTGTGTTATAGAAATACAATTTTGCTGCTTTTTGAGTTACGATTTTTGTATACAAAGTAAAGATCTCAATGTACTCGGCGCTGCAGTGCTTTTATGGCAATCAATGCACCCACGCTTTCCATATGGATGACGTGACGTTTAATATGTCGGCATAATTTTCGCGCGCTTTTTTAGCAGAACAAAGGATTAACATGGAATACACGTGCAGTTTATTGTTAAAATATAATTTATCAGAATGAAGCCGATGAAGAAAACATTCAAAAACATTCATTAAAAGCATTCGCATCCTAACATATTGGCCTATCTGCGTATATTTACCAACGATTACCGACGTACATTTGAACGAACATGTAAGCTCCCAATGTTGCTACACTACGAAATCGTTAAATATTCGTGGTGGTCATAAACTCGCGCAATGGCGGGAGCTCGAAAAGCGCGAACATTAGTGATTCCACAGCAGATCGGAATCGAACAATCATAAATCTGCATTATTTAGAAATTAGAACCAAGTCACTGTTCATTGAATGGGTGTCTAAAGTTTAAACGAACCTTTCTGCATGTAGATGTCAATATTCACGTACTGTATTGGTTGAAAATGAAATTTCACAATACAAAAGACCTATAGCCATATATCCGCGCTTCATAATGAATCGCTTTGTACGCCGGATTAATATTTGTTTTATTGTCTTTTTGAAAACGAGGTGGGTTACTAAACACCGAGCGCTGGACATACAATGGCCAATTCATCGAATCTGTTAATTATTTCACCTATTTGGGTACTGTTTTTAGTTACACTGGTAATTTTTCACATCAGGAAGAATACCTTTCTGGTAAAGCCCTAAAGGCCATGAACTTGTTATTGTGTAAATGTAAGGAATTCGATCTGAGTCCTAAAACCTTTTGTCAACTATTTGATGCATTTGTTACATCTATATTGAACTATTCCTGTGAAATTTGGGGCTTTAACAAATCGAAACATATTGAAAGAATTCATCTTAAGTTTTGTAAAATATTATTAAAAGTTCGAACTAATACTTTTAATGCATGCGTCTATGGTGAACTTGGAAGATATCCTTTGTGTATCAACATTTTTGTTAAAATTTTAAAATTTTGGCTTAAAATTGTTAAGACTGAAAATATTATATTACAATCTGTATATAACCAAGCTGTTAGAGATAGTTACAATGGCTGTACAAATTGGGTCTCGAATGTTAGACAGTTATTAAATTATTATGGTTTTTCATATGTTTTTGAAAACATTCAAAGTGTCAATACAGAATTGTTCATAAATGAATTTAAAAGTAGAATTTTCGAATCTTTTAAACAAGAATGGTATGCAAATTTGGAAAATAGCTCTGTGTTATATATCTATAGACATGTTAAAAACACTTTAGATTATGAAAATTACCTATATATATTACCAAGATCCTTAAACCTTATTTTTGTAAGCTTCGAGTGAGTGGACTACCACTCAGAATACAAACGGGAAGATATAGCCAAAACAGAATAGTACGTGATGAAAGACATTGTTTATGTTGCAATACTCAAGACATTGAAGATGAATATCATTTTATTTGTGTATGTAAATGTTACTCTGACATAAGAAAGAAATATATACAAACTTTTTACTACAAACATCCATCAGTATATAAGTATTTACAATTACTTAATACAAGAGATAAAACCAGATTAATAAAAATATCTTTGTATGTTAAGGAAGCACTTATTCTAAGAAACTCACTTTTAAATATAGAAGGGTAGGAAAATTAAAACGTTCATCCTCCGTTATAAGTACATACTTAACTTTGCTGTCGTAATTGTGCACATACACTGTACTCGTATGTTAAAAATATACCAACTATATGATAATAACATATTGTTTCCCCTATGTTTTTGTCACGTATACTTTATATATATCTATACTTATATTCATTTATTGTAGACGATGTACCTTGTACAAGTCTTAATAAAATATATGTTCTGTTGTTCTGTTCTTTTTATGTCATGTACAAGCACTGACGGCGATCCAGATACAAACTAATAACCATCAGAAAAAACAAACATCACGTACAGAACGTGAGGTGACTGAGGTGTGAAATCGATACTTACGATACATGTAGTCGTAATAGAGCGTACACCACTTATAATTTAATAAGCTCGTCTAAAACGATTTGGTAGATCGTTGCGTGAACACTTAACCGTCGATGGATCAAACACAGCTCATATTAGCGTGCTTCCATTACAAGACCCTGTGGCGGGATTGACTGCTGCCCCTGGAATTCATGCGCGGAAAGCTCACGCGACTATCTCATTCGACCTCTAGACATAATTTCCCTCATAAAAGCTGCAAAAGATAGATGATATTAACTAAGTAACATACATGATAGATGATTGTAAAAATAATTTTTTTTTTAATAATGCAATATTTATCCTTATTTGCCATGTTTTATGATATAGAGTTCCCATTACAGATTTTATTTCATACAATCAATAAGAATACATGTATATATAATATTTAGATTATACTTAAAGCGGATTTACTGAACTACTGGGCAGTAATTGCAGCAGCAGCAGCAGCAGCAGCAGCAGCAGCAGCAGCAGTAGTAGTAGTAGTAGTAGTAGTAGTAGTAGTAGTAGTAGTAGTAGCAGCAGCAGCAGAAGAAGTAGTAGTAGTAGTAGTAGTAGTAGTAGTAGTAGTAATAGTAGTAGCAGTAGTAGTAGAAGAAAAAGTAGTAGCAGTAATAGAAGTAGGGGATGAAGTAGCAGAAATAATAACAGTAACAGCAGCAGCTGCAGCATCAACAACATCATCATCCTTAGCATCATCATCAGCAGCAGCAGAAGCAGCAGTAGTAGTAGTAGTTATAGTAGTAGTAGTATGTAGTAGTAGTAGTAGTAGTAGTAGTAGTAGTAGTAGTAGAAGTAGTAGTAGTAGCAGCAGCAGCAGCAGCAGCAGTAGTAGTAGTAATAGTAGTAGAAGTAGTAGTAGTAGTAGTAGTAATAGTACAGTAGATTTCGCTTAATTGAATAGCTAATTTGTCACGTCCGAATATTCAAATATCCGTAGTATTCGTATATACAGAATAAATCATATTTTCAATTATTTCAATGTTAATCAGATATTTTATGGTCTTATTTAATCCAATTTGATGATGTATTGCCAAAGCTGTTTCATACTTTAGAATGCTAATAAACATGCAGAAAAGCGTTCATAGTTGTTTGTTATCCATTATACGGTGCATTTGAAAATAATTCACTTGAGATAATCACTCACAGTTCTAGAGTACATATACGCTGTATGACGTGTATTTGCACTTTGTTCATATTACATGTAACTAAACTCATTGAATTACTTTATTTATGTGCTTTATTTAGAACACATAATATTTACAGCATTTAATAAGCATATTTAACAAAATTAATAACATTTATATAAAACATACAGGAATTATACATACAGGAATTATACATACAGGAATTATACATACAGGAATTATCCAAACAAACTCATGACATATGTACATTACAAAATATTTATGGTGTCCAATTAATGAACTCCGTCATTCTAGTTTTTCAATCAATTTTATTACATTTGCATTTAGTTTACAAACAATGCAGACACGCGCTGTTTTGTAACCGGAGACTCCAGTGTATGCACTGTACTTGGCCTGCAGATTACACCTATTAGTCACGTGACATTCAACAGATATGCGTGGTGTGAAATCATAACAAAGGCGGTCATTGAAGCGTGGCTGTCAAAACTAGCGATACGATACTATCCTTGGAGCTTATGAGATTATCGAGCGGACTATACGTCTACAACTGATAATTGGCTATTCAATTAACCGGATGACACCATATTTTCTATCAGATTAGGCGGTATTTTTACAATGGGAATGGATGCAAATGGTTTGGTGTTTTCAATCTTTATTCAATGAAGCAAAATATTCAATTATCCGATATTCAATTAAGTGGAATTTACTGTAGTAGTAATAGTAGTAGTATTGGCAATAGTAGTAGTAGTAGTAGTAGTAGTAGTAGTGGTGTTAGTAGAAGTAGTAGCAGTAGCAGTAGTAATAGTAAGTAGTAGTAGTAGTAGTAGTAGTAGTAGTAGTAGTAGTAGTAGTAGTAGTAGTAGAAGAAGAAGTAGTAGTAATAGTAGAAGTAGTAGTAGTAGAAGTAGTAGTAGTAGCAGCAGCAGTAGTAGTAGTAGAAGTAGTAGTAGCAGCACCAGTAGTAGCAGCAGCAGCAGTAGTAGTAGAAGTAGTAGTAGTGGTAATAGCAGCAGTGGCTGTCGTCGTCGTCGTAGTAGTAGTAGTAGTAGTAGTAGTAGTAGCAGTGTCTTGTCGTAGAAACAACATTATAATAATAGCTTCAGTTATGTTCTATCCTACTTCCTTGTATGTTATACATGTATATATTAGACAATTGGGAGATTATCGTTACCAAAAAAACAGAGTTGTTGAACATAAAGAGAGCAAATAATTTAGACAGTGTATCGGTATATCGAGTCGACTTTGTTTCTAATTACTCAGTAAGAAGTGTGAATGTAAAATTATAGTATTGAAACTGTTTAAAAACGTAACCGATTTTGTCAGCGCTCGCCTGTAATGGTTGATTATTGAGCAAGTAAATAACAACAAATATTTATAATATGACTTCAAAGAGCGCTCCCACTCGCGTGACCTTCAAACGTGACTGCTCGCGTATCTTCGGTTTTGTCGTAAACAGCGGAGAAGGGCGAATAGATTTCCCGCGTATTTATAGCAACCTGCTACGTGACGACCTTTACGCAGTCTACGTGCGTCCGATATAGCCATGTGCGCCCGAGAAATGATTCCAAGTTATTTCGAATCAGTCGTTCGAACTGTTCGGGTGGATATTACAAATAAAAGAAGGTACGGAAAATAAGTTGAAAATGTTCATTATATATTTCTAACATTTTGTTTGTATATAAGTATACGGTTTTATAAAAACTATCATAGCACATTATTTTATTAGATTCTTATGGTATTTGACAAACGTTTGTTAGCTATATATTTCTTTGTTTCCATATCTAGATTTAAAATTAATTGCCATCGTACCGACTTTTGTTCAAGTAATAGTAGGCCTATGTAAAAATAATAACACTTGACCTAAGGGGTGTAGATCAAGTTAGAATTAGAGCTACATTAATATAAAGTTCATGATTTTTTAATGAGAAAATTGAATAGATCTAGAGCTAAACCTAAACTTAAAAAAAATAGTATCACATTTGTGAAGTAATGTTAAAAATAATGAAGCCTATGAACCAATAAAGAGGCATCAATATATGTGCGTGCTCACGGTTATAATAAAGCAATAATTGCTATCATATTGTAACGGTGTTGCGCTCTTCAACTTTGGGCGTAAGGACATTATAATGCAAGTATAACATACCATATGTTGATCTACAATAAAGTATCGGAGTGCACAAGTATAACATACCATATGTTGATCTACAATAAAGTATCGGACCGCACAAGTATAACATACCATATGTTGATCTACAATAAAGTATCGGAGCGCACAAGTATAACAGACCATATGTTGATCTACAATAAAGTATCGGAGCGCACAAGTATAACATACCATATGTTGATCTACAATAAAGTATCGGTGCGCACAATGTAGATTTACAATTATAGGCTATAATGAATAACTTCTGGTTTTATCAGCCTTTCGTAATTCTTATAAACAAAATGTTGTAGGTTTCATTAAAAAAACGTCCTTTTTCTGTGAATGAGTGTTGTATATCCGTGTTTCAAATTGAACAGCCGCGCACTTGCTGTTAACACTGTTTAACTATTTCAGAAAATATAAAAGTTGGGATATGAGGATATCAGTATGTTCACGCCTGTCTGATCGATATCAATAGCTACTGACGAACATTAAACGCTGTTACATGGGCTATACGAGGCAGACAATCGTCAGCTATATTCAACGTTTATTTTTAACATTCTCCAGTATAGTACATTTTCTATTTTAATCTCAACTAAATCGATGTTACGCAATAATACGATGGGCGTGGCAGTGGTTAATAGTGTACGGGTGAGGAGTTTTCACTATAAACATTTAACAAGGCGATTGATTTCAGTATTTAAATATGAAATAGATCCATACTAAAAACAATATTAAACTTTTACGGTATGCAGGGTGACTTATCGGTGCGAATTTTATTAACGCAACTGTTTTACCCGTACATCAGCCTACGTATTGTTCATATAAATCTCTATAACGTCTCTGCGGGTCTCTTTCTTGCAGATAATGCCGCAACTTCCGGTGACGTCACTGCTGCGCCAGGTGCGCCCCCTGGTAGGCCAGGTCCGCCACGCCCATGTCGCCAAGCCTGGAGAGTACTGGTACCTCCCCGGGATGAGACCGGACCTGAAACACGCCGAGGTAGGTCGAACCCTTAGGAAAATAATTATCTTCTTATATCTTTAATTTACAGCGCAATTGTGTATGTTTAACTCACGAAACAAGTTAGCGATTTCGTGAAATCACCTGCTTTACCAACAAAACAAGAAGCAATGTTTGGCGTCTCTGCTACGCGTAATTCATGTTTGGATTTGAGTCTCAGTATTCCCCGACAATCAAATCAAAGCAATTAATCCAACGGACATCGACCATCGCTACCAATCCGAGATTGTCTTGGTTAATAGGCTGTTCAATACATTGGCATAATGATATTCATTGAACTGACAGATAAACTGAACGATAGCGGCGGTCAGTATGAGAATCATGGAACTCGCCGTTGAGCGCGTCAAGAGTTCGCATTTCTAGATCGGGTCAATAGACAATTTCATACTGATATTCGCCGAATATCTACGTACGGCTCCGAAATCCACAACATTTGCATCAAGACAGTAGCGCTAACAGGCCCAGAACAGATACAGATAAAATAAACGATTTAAATTGCAGACGATTACAGCGTGTTTGTAACAGAAAAACATGATTCCCCTATTTACAATAAATGATTGATTCCCTCATTATCAACAAAATTTAAACCGACTATACAAAATAGATAGTGGCGGACGTGCGATCTGGCTTGTCTGTCGCTGACTGATCCGGGAACACTCCCATCCAGTCACGTGGTATGTGCACAGTTACCATCAGCCATTGGCGGTGTAAACTAGCGGCCTTCATTTGTTCAGTTTGATACTGATTACGCAAAGATTTATTCTTTGTAATTTTAAGTTTCATAAATTAACTTCTGCATTTAATCGATTTGATAAAATTCGACATGATGTTAAAGGAAGATCTGAACGTTGAGTACCGTGTTTTATAACATACCATTTAAATTATACATGTAATTAAATATATATAGGGGGGACTACTATAGTACACGATTAAACTATTATAGCAATTTCAACTTGCTCATAGTATTCGTACTAAATTTGACCTTAACGCATTTAACGCATATCTGGGTAGATAGTATACTCAGTAGTGACTAATGAGGAAGTATAAAATGAGGTAGCGTCCTTAAGGCGCACGTGCTGATATATCTAGCTAGATGGACGTGTGATATCCCCGCGCCTTTGTATGCATGGGGACTGACCCACGAGACACTGACACTGGTCAGTCGGACCCACGAGACACTGACACTGGTCAGTCGGACCCACGAGACACTAACACTAACACCGGTCAGTCGGCCTGGTCTGTTTTAGTAGACTATCTGCACGTTAATAACTATATGCATTCAAATGTCGACGAGGGAGAACCCATGCTAAATAAATACATTCTGCCATTGAAATCAATAGCAGTTTGTACCATCTGGTTTTAAACCATCGATATGAAATACCACTTCAAAACGTTTAATTATTTCTGTCTGATTCTGTAATCCTGCAAATTGAACTAAAACGAAATTCAGCAATAACCTTTACTTTTATGTAAAGTTATTTCTGAACTAAGTTCCATTATTACTTGACCACTGGTAGACTCGGGGGGGGGGGGGGGGCACTGTTTAAAAGCAAGATCTCTGATAATGACAGTGAATACCAAGCGAGACGCAGACTGTCAACAGGGCCGTTGACTTTCCATTAGTAGTCTCCACTCTATTAATTCAATGAGTTACGCACAGGAAGACTGTAAAACTAGCGCGATAGAAGTGCGCTCAGGGAGCGATAACGACTAATTGCAGATTGTTGCTGGTGGAACACTAATGATGTGTTGTACAATCACAACCATGGATACTTCTAAATATCGATCAGCACTATCATATAAACGTTAATTATTGTGTGTTTTAAATGTTGAGTCTGAGAATATACAGTTTAGTATTCGCTAAGGGCTGCAAACTGAGTAGGGGCGACCAAATAACCGCACACTTCAACTTTACGTTGTTTATTGCTTTATATCGCATGGAATGCGTTGTGACTCTATAAGCGTCCGGTCGGCATGTGTATCGGGCCAACCTCTTGTATACAATGCACTGCATTATCGAGAAATACAACATATTGAGTAATCGCAAATCTATAGCGTCAGAGCAGCTGACGATGTCCATCGTTGTAATAAAGGGGCTTGCTTCTTATTCAATAATGTGTAGTTATGATTTCAGATCTAATGTATTGCACTTGAGTGTTGGATGGTGAGTCATCCATATTATTTTACTGGAACTTCTCTTCTACGTCATATCGCTCCTTAGTAAACACGTTCTGCAAATGCATGTTATATGTATATTTTCCCTGATATGAATAAGAGTAAACATGAATATATAAGTAGCGTAACTTCCTTGAGGCAATATAGGCACGTGTCAGTACATGTTTCCAAAAACAAACAAACAAAACACACCAAAAATACAATAAAACAAAATGGTGAGGTGGTGGTTAGGGGATCTTTTTCGGTTGCGTTCATACTAACTTGCTTATAACGATTACCGGTAAATCAATATTAAAGAACGTCGTCAATAGAACCACGCGCTTATTTTAAAATTTAAAATCGGGGTTTAGCGAAAATTATATGTTTGTAACCATAGATAGACACCCCTGTTATTAAAAGTCAGTTGACCCTATTGTGCCTATACATTTTTATACCGAAGCTACGGCCCTGTTGTGAACGTTGTGTTCAGAGGTAGTCCAATTTGCATTAATATGTTTTAGGCTTGTAAAGAGTGAACCAATGTTTCTTATTTTAATAAATTCCAACACTATAGGAACTATATATACCACTTAAGATTGTCCTACTTAAGGAGCTTTATGACCACTGTCCTTGCTGGTTGCCGGAGTGTTGACAGTCACGTGCACGTGTTTCAGGTGTGGCCCATGACGCTGGCGGGAGGTGTCGCCATCATCGCCTCCATCGCGTTCCCGATCTACTCCTTCTACACCGCGATGATCAACAACGACGGGGAGTAAGTACGCGTGACATGGAGACGCACGCTCAACATTTACATTCCGTGTCTTCGGCAATCTAGATTCAAGCGTTGACATAACGTTTCAAGTCAAGTTTGTAACTATGGAGGCTATCTTGTGCCAAAAATGTACAAATGTTTTTTGTAGAAAATTTTTGTACAAATCGACAAATTACAAATGTAAAGCGGTTAAAAATTAACTAACATTTTGCAGTTTTTTAGTTTAAACATATTTTATTGTATATACACATACATTTACAAACAATGACATATTATAGACAGTTTGAAATACATGTATACAAATGGATTGGGCCTAGAGTTATATCAACATCATCGAAGGGCCCTCTCCATTATAACAGTTTATTATAAAGGTTAACAAGATGGATATGTCAAGATACAGATATTAAGATAGTTCAATGTTAACTGTGCTGAGTTCATAATGAAAGCAAAGTTCTGGAAGGATAGAAATAAAATTACATCAATCTATTAAGAAGTCAACATTGTTTATACTGAGTAAGTGGCTATAATTTAGTTTGTGTATACTCATTGTGTAGCGAAAAAGACAAGCAAAAAAGAAAAAAAAGAATTATAAACTAAAGATACACAAGTTTACACACCCTGACCAGCTCGACCATTTTCTTCATTACGACTTGATATAGTAATGCAACATCATAAATGCGTAGAAGGGTGCTTAGGTTTAATTGATCGTTATACATTAAATCGTTTCGTTCGTTTGATAAATAACTGGACTTCTTGAAAGAGCTTACAGTTGTCCTCGTAGTTCAGAGTTTGTATGCCAAACATGAGTTTCGTTGCATTTCTTGGATGGAATTTGCGCGTGTTAATAAACATTTGTAATCGTTCGTCATGATAATGAGAGCATTTAAAGAAGTAATGATCCGCATCTTCAGTATGGTAACCACAGCTACAATTGGGTGAGTCGGTTAAGTGATTTTCAAAAAGATGCGCTTTCAGATCACTACATCTGTTCCTTATTCTAGCATGCATTACCTGGTATATTCTTTCTCCCTGTAAATAATATGCAGGGACCTTTGGTGCTTTGAATTTTTCATTCAGTTTTGTTTTAAATTCATTCAATGTATTGGAATTTCGTGTATCAGAATCAAGATCGTTCCATAGTTTGATTGCTGATGGTATAACAGAGTTCGAGTATATTTCAAGTCGTCTGGGTAATGTAAGTAGATTATCACCATTTCGTAGGTAATACACGGAATTTTCATTTACGGTTGTTGGAAACATATCCGAAAGATATTCTGGTAGGATTCCCTGAGTATGTTTGTAAACTAATATAAGTTTTTGAATGCAGCGTCTGTGTTCCAATGATACCCAGCCAATTTCAGTAAGTAAGTTGTTTATAGATGAAGATCTCGTTAAACCACTAACAATTCTAGCGGCGTCATATTGAATTTTTTCTAAAATATCTTTTTCATATTGTGTACAATTATCCCAGATGACCGACGAATATTCTAATACAGGACGTAAGTATGATATGTATATTTGGTTTAACGTTTGGCGTTTTAACTTGAACTTTAGCATTCTCATAGATCCTAATATCTTAGATGCTCTGCTAAGAATAGCGTCAATGTGATTGTGCCATCTACCATTTTGACTGAACAAGAGACCTAGGTGTTTGTGGATTTCAATAAAGAAAGCACAATTGATTGCCGTCAAGACGTAATTGAGGTTTTGGCATGTCCAATAATGAGAAAAAGACAACTTCAGTTTTGGAGGGATTAAAGGAAACCAACCATTGTTTAGCCCATTTATTGATTTGGAAAAGGTCATTGTTTAGGATCCTTTCCATAAAAACATGGTCATTTGAAGTTACTGAAAATGAACTGTCATCGGCAAACAATCTTAAGTTACTAAGTAAGTTGTCGGAGATATCGTTAACATAGACAAGGAATAGGAGAGGACCTAAAACAGATACTTGGGGCACACCAGCTTTGATAGATATGTCGTTGGAGTAAGTGGTATGAACAAACACCCGCTGTGTGCGGTTCGATAAGTAATTTGATAACCAATTAAGGATATTTCCAGATATTCCATTCTGGCGTAGTTTAAAAAGAAGCCCTTTATGCCAGACGCGATCAAAAGCCTTGGAGATATCACAAAAGACCATGCACGTGCTTTGTCTGTCGTCAAATGCTTTGCATATTTGATTGTATATGTCAATAAGTTGATATGTAGTCGAGTGACCTGGCAGAAAGCCCGATTGGTATTTATAAATAAGTTTGTTTATGTGCAAATGATTATACACATATTTGTAGACCACTCGTTCCATTACCTTTCCTACGCAACTAATAAGAGAGATTGGTCTGTAGTTTGATGGGTGCTCTTTGTTTCCCTTTTTGAAGAGAGGCATTACGTTTGCCTTTTTCCAAGAGCTAGGGAATATGTTTTCTTTAATGGATCTATTAAATAAAATACAAAGCGGTTTACATATTGTATTCGATGTTTGTTTCAGCATTCGATGACTGACTTCATCTGGGCCGCTTGCTTTATTTACAATAAGATTATTTAGTACGTCCTTAATGTCTTGTTCAGAAATGTTAAAATCACTTAAAATCGCATCCGTTTTAAATTCAAAAAACGGCAAGTTTACGTCTCTGTCATCAACATTCGAAACAGAAACAAAATAGTCATTAAGTGTATTGGCTTTTTCGAAATCTGTTATTGAAAAAGACTGATCACTATTGATCAGAGGTGGTATTTGTTCGCAGTTTGATAAATTATCTTTGACGAGGCTTTTGATTAGCTTCCAGTACTGTTTAGGATTTGATGATGAAAAGTCGCTTATAGTGAATTCTATAGAATTAAAGAACATCTCCTTTGCATACTTTTTCATATTGTTTACTTTGTTTCGAAGGTGTTTATATTTGTTCCAATCCGATGCCTTTCCGGTACGTATTGCTGTACATTTATGTCGATCACGGGAACGAGTTGTTTTCCGAATTTCGGAGTTATACCAGGGGTTGTCATTTGGTCGGATGGTTACAAATTTGTTCGGTATGCACGACTTAACAAGAGAAAAATATTTATTCATAAATTCGTCAGTGGCGGTATCAACAGTACCATGTTCTATAAATGACCAATCAGTAGACTCAATTAATTCATTAAATAACGTAAAATTCGCATTTTTATAATCCCATATTCGTCGCTTGTACGGCTCCTCTAAATTGAAATCGGTTTTAACGTGCACATATGTTCCATAATGGTCTGTTATAGTTCTGTCAGTTTCAAAAATACCGGCATCAAAGCAGTGTACGCTACTTGATAGAACTGTGATATCTATTAAAGTGCTAGAGTTACTTGTAACACGAGTTGGTTCTGTAATTATGTTTCGTAAATTATTAAGCGTCATTATATCTTTAAGTTTATGGTTTGTCGGATTCAGTTGGTCTTCATTAATATCACCAACAAGAATAATATGTGGAGATACTTCTATTGCCTTTTCAATACAAATATTTAACTTATCCCAGTAATCCACAGTCGAACTTGGTTGCCTGTACAATGTGCATATTAAGAGGGTCTGTGAATGATCCTTGACTTGCACCCAGATAGATTCTGGCAGTAAAAGTTCTAGCTCTAGATTTCGTTGTGGACGCAAAAAATACGAAGTATAGACAATAAACCCACCAGAATGAGCATTTTTGTCTTTTCTAAACATTGTATCAAAGCCCTCAATTTGCAATAAATCATCAGCGATATCATTTGATAAGTGTGTTTCGGTAAGACATAAGATGCTATGTGTACATTCGGCAAAAATGTCGCGTATATAGTTCATCTTGTTTCTTATGCTTCGTATATTAAGATGAAAGACAGTGAGACATTCAGGGTTGAGAGGACCTGGATTACATTCAATATCACCGGATAATAATAGGAGAAAACGTAAAGAAAAGATGTAGACACTTAATTGACACGATGTTATATAGTGGTTGTCTGGTGACACGTTTGTTTGTATAAATGACAGACCGCATGTAAGTGCATAGATAGAGATGTACACTGCTAAGTTCAATGTACGTATGTAATATAAAATATTGCAAAGCACGTGCATGGTAAAAAACACGAATAACGCCATTAATTGTTTGAGGAATTTGACATTAAATATAGGTGCTCGAAATGTCTGTCTCAAGTTTACACCCCGGTTTCGGTAATAATATAGACCGATTTCCTGTCGCCACTGTGCTAAGTCGTTACCCATTGGGTAATAAGGTTAATGGAAAATATGATTGGTACATGCGACAGAGAATACGGTCTAGAATATAATTGCAATCAAAAGTATTGTTGCAAAACGTTTGAAAGAAATGAATCGTGTATGGTCGAGCTAGCCAAAGGGATGAAACATAATACAATAAAAGAATAACGCGCAGCATTGCGCCCGATCACAAAGAATGTCCCTGATGTCAGTGAGATATCATAATTCTAAAGAACTTAATAGAATAAATATACGAAGGTTAACATTTATTTGGTAATTATTCTTGTAGAAGAGTTTAAATGTGAATATATAATATGATATGCCTTACAGGACCATTTTAATTCTTACACCAGCAAAAATTTTTAATACAGTAGCCTTGATTGTTTCCAATACAATCAATTGAGTTGTATTTGAAGTGATCAGCATGTTTAAAATATCGCTTGTTATGATATAAATAGAAACTATCGAATTGTTATATATAAGACAAGTGAAAGTATTTTTTTATAAATAAATGAGATTGAAGACATAATGTTCTGCATAAGCATTTCATCAACATATTCAAAAAATTTCGATATTATTATAATAAATGCAAATAGTTTTATTAATTTTTAGATGAAATATCATTGAGAGCCGGTAGACTACCGGTATATCAAAAACCAAGTGCTTGATGCAAATGCTGTGTAAAATGTTCCATACATTACATACATTTTATCAACTATTAAAATGAAAATAATTAATACATTTATCTATAAAACAAATAATAAACTTTGTAAACTGTTCTTCAAACATAATCGGTAACATCAGATGTTAGTATCAGTTATTAACTTTTCATCAACTTAATAATTCATTTGGATACAAGTAGTTATTTATAAGTTATTCCCTTTTTTATAGTAACATTATTAAACGTTCGAAAAATAAAACGACAAGTTATATATATAAGGTTAGTAGTCTTTATAGAATGGGCCGTGTTATGAACTCTAAGACGAATTCAAAGCTATTTACATGGGACGTAATCAATAAGGATTACCACCCCTATTCAAGGTCAACAATTTGCCAAAAGCAATCAAATGATTTACCTGGCGTCGGTGTTAGTTTATCTGCAAAGGTTTTTTCATTCATGCTGTTGCGTTTGTGCACGATTTTCATGTGTACAATTGTACTACTATGTTTACAAAAATTAACACAATGCACCAAAAAGATACAATAAAATTTCTCATAAATCGAGTTCAGTTACTTCGTTCTACTATGTTAACAAAAATCAACACCTGGCACTAAAAAGATACAATAAAATTTCTCATAAATCGAGAGCAATTACATAGGTTAATAAAATGTCCAAACATCTAGTTCACTTGTTTTAATTTATAGTACTTTATGATATAATTATACATTTAGGTGATAACACATATGAAACACAAAATTCCGAGAACATAACATGCATTTGGTGAGCACAATATAATGTTATATCTGTTTATATATGCTACAGATCTTCTGATACCGATTATCATTTCTTTGATTGTAAAAATTTAATATTCGAACAAATTGATATGACTCATTATTAGATCATAACCCTTATTGTTGACAGGATACAGTTTGACGTGTTAGCATCGTACTCAAGTATTCATGATGTAACATTGACACATACAACTCGAGTGTTTGTTTTACAGAGGTGTAGTTGCTAATGTATACGGGTTGATGTTTGTACAGAGGTGTAGTTGCTAATGTATATGGGTTGATGTTTGTACAGAGGTGCAGTTGCTAATGTATATGGGTTGATGTTTGTACCGAGGTGCAGTTGCAAGTATACACAGGTTGATGTTTATACAATGTCGAGATTAACCTCTCAGATGCACGATGTTTATTGAATACACATCATGTATGTGTATAGTAAACTAAGATTTGCATATAACGTTTCATGTGGATATAGGATATAATTTGTCTTTAAGATCAATTCAGTGATCATCACGTGCAAAGCGAGTATGACATTTGTTGTGTAAAATGCTTCAATCATGTTTGGTGTATAACATGCAGTTGAGTTTTATCGTCAACAGCGGACTTCGACATGTTATATTTGAGAGTTGAATAGTAAAAGTATTGTTAAAACTATTTAATAAAAAAAAAAACAAGGGGGATGTATGTTTGTGAAGCAGATGACATCGCCTTAGAAGATGTGTGAAGTTACTATAGTTACTGGAGCAAATAGACCTTATAGTGAGATAGTAGACTATATGTGTGGTGATAACGGGACAAAAAGGAGAACGGATTTCAGTGATTAGTATGCAAAAAAGATATGAAATTGGAATAGATGAAGTGACTTTATATGCTAAATACTTAATGATTTAGTATGATAATGGTATGGATATACATTTTACTCAATATGTTCTGGGTACCATTCATAGTAAATTCATAAATGGTATCGAGTAGATATTAAAGTGTAACTACAGATTTGAGCCTCATATTGAACGTCTTAAATAAGGTATGTACACAAAACGTTTAATTATGAGATAACGAATACTATGTTACATGAGTAGTATTGGAAGCACATTTGCACTATTAATGTTTGTACTATTAATGTTTGTACAGTCATTCCATATGATCAGCCAGTGGCTTACCATCTCGGATTGATGCAACTGTTGCCCTGTCTCGAATCAGTACGCGCTTTGCACCGTTGCCCGAGTGGTCAGGAAGAAGTCCAAACACTTTGCACCCAGCGATCCAACTTTTAGTCAAAAGCTTGCTTCGAACCAACTGCCGAGCTTCATATGCAAGTTCTTCACGAAATTTGGTTAGGTTTTCCTGTATGAAAACACCATCTTTGAGATTTCTCCTGGCTTCATATAACCTCTGGCGAGCTCCGCTATTTGTAAATTTCACTATCACTTTCCGCTGTTTACCCTCATTCCTCCTACCGACTCTATGGCATCGATCAATGTCCGCCTTACTGAGTTTGATGCCATTGGTGGCGGCGATTTGGAGTACTTTTTCCTCCACCCGATCGGTCTGGGGGTCACCTGTATCGCCGGAAATGTTTGTGATGTTTAGGCACATTCGTCGTCCATACTGCTCAAGTTCGTCAATTTCTAGGAGTTGAGCTTCATGACCTTTTCGCAACTGATCATTCTCGGTTTTCAACTTCGTGATTTCATCGTTGAGATGGGCAGTTTGACGTTTTACTTCTATGTCAATAAGGGTCTTAACTTTTATTGAGATTTCATTCAGTAAATCCGGCTTAATTTGTTGCACGATTAGGTTGCTTAGCTGTACAATGTCTTCACTGGTGAAGTTTGACGCCATCTTTGATCGTGCCGGTGACTCGAAAAAAACAGAATCACTATCGTTTTCGTATTCACTTTCAGATAAGTGTTTTTTATTGAACAAATTTTGATGTGTCGGAGAAGACGAATTGCGTTTTCGCTTAGATTTAGATCTACATTTAGGCTTCTGTTTTCTCTGTAAGTGTGTTTTCAGCATTGACTTCGATAATACTCACTGCGCGCCAAAAATGTGCGCCCACGTTACGAATGAAAAAAGACTGTCACACATGAAATAACACCGATAAAGCATTTAAAGCATTTAAAGTTTAACACTTGTGGCACACCATACCTTCGTATATCCGTTATACATGTACATATCCACTACATTGGGACAAAAGTATTTATTTTACATTCTCAGTCTCTCACATGAAAAAACATCGACCATCTTGTTGACCGGAAGTTGACCAAGTTTTCAAGATTACACGTGCAATTGTAGAAATACGATTTTATTTTAAGAAATATAATTCCGCTCTTTCGTTGTTTGTTAATCGCAACATGGTTTTGTGCAATTTCTAATGTTTTGTTATGGAAAAGGAATCGGTAGAAAACCAATATCCTATATAATATCCATTCTATTGAATAATTTCTCATAAAAATATACATTCTAGCAAAGTTACGTAAATACATCCGGACAGTATGTAAATCCGGACACCGGAAAGAAATATATGTTCGTATTATCTATGGAATTTATTAAGCCATCTATCTGTCTCGGTAATGTAAGATATATTTCAGCAGAAACCACGGCGTTGGTCAATATATATTGCCGCCATAGAGTCTTTTGATGATTTTTGCTATTCAGATTTATTCTGAACGCGAATTATTTCAGCTACCACGGCGTATACATATTGACAATTGTTAAAAAAGCTGATATTTGATTCCACAAATGCCTGTGTCGGCTGTGAGTGTGAGCAAAAGCTGTTCTGAGAGTTTCTGTCATACAGAAGACATTAACTACAGTACTTTAATCTGTCACATAACCTAATTGTGACATATTTTAGTTTATCAGTTAAAAAAATTCTTGTGTGTATATTTTATATCAAAAGTAATTGGTAATGTATGTTCATGGCAAATGTATTCATTATATTAAGCTTTAAGAAAAGACATGTGTAAAAATTATAAAAGCGACCATTTCCATTGTCATTATGTTCACTCACAAAAAGCAGTAGGCCTACTTATATCTTTGTGCTAGTTACTAGTATATGGTAATGTTTTGATTCACAACTGGGTATGTCCTGAAAAAAACAACAACAACAACATACACTTGTACATGTGCAATAATAATTATGCAAGGTTCTTAAAAATGACATTTAATTGTTATTATAATGAACTTAATATAATAACATGTTCTGAATTTCATTATTTCTATGTAAATATTAACTGATTTCTGTACAGCCTTGTTCTTTTGGGTTATATAAGGCATGCAACCAAAGGCTTTATTTTAAGTCCCTCTCAGAACATGTGGAGGGTCTTGAATCGTTTGTCAATATAATTTGACCTGTTGAAATCTTTGTTTGATAGAGAATGCCAATTTATTGTTTTTATTTTAACAAGAAGAAATTACTGAGTGATACCTTTGTATTATTTTTCAAAATACAATTGCATTAGAGAAACATCATATTTATGTTCTTAAAGGCTTTAAAATAGTGCACTTTAGGATACTTTTTTTCTTAATTTAAAATATATTTCCAATTTCATGAAAAAAATAGAAACAGTCGTTGAGACAAATACATATTTCTGTGGAACTTTTTTGTTAAAGTTCATGCATTGGATCAAAAGCGATGAGAGGAGTTATTGGCACTGTGATATTTACCAAAATCAAGTAACAGATTTGCTTCTAGCACATGTTGGGCCCTACACAGAAATTGAGTTAAGCACATATACAATGTACATTAACAGTAGCTCTAAATATGTGTTTAGTGACTCATTCATTAGATTAATTACTCTAAGCCAGTGTTTCAGAGCTGTGCATTAGCTGGACTACCAACTTGTCCTGTCAGGCAAGTACTTTGAAAATTAACTTGCGCGATTTGTAGACGGAGCTCTTGATTGTACTGGTAAACCATTTCATGGCCAAACTTCATCGATTACATTAATTTGCATACGGTGAATCCCGAACAACACCGGAGAAAATTGGGGGCGGGGAGAATACTTCGGAAAACTCCGTAAGCATTTCCTGTGAAATTGCAACTTGCGATTTGTCATTTCCGAATCGCGATTTGTCATTACCGAATCGCAATCGGTGAAGTGTGAAAGTAAGTTGGTCAGATGCCAAAACTTAATCGTTATTTTACATTTTCATAAGTACGTTGAGAAGAAATAGAAGTGCAGGGTAATAATGCGAGTGGTCAAAATAAAGAACTGTATACTGATTTTAATGTTTCCAAATGTAAAGGACTGCTGTCTTATTAATTTTTATGTAGATATCTAGTTGATAATCAAGAATTCGATTTGTTTTCACAATAATGTACTTTTCTTGTTTGAAAATAGAATTTAGATGATTTACTTTCTTATTTTAGAGAATGGATTTTATACATCTGAAAAAATTCCGCTTATATTTCTATGTTTGTACATCATTACATTTTTGGCACAAGATATTCCGCTTATATTTCTATGTTTGTACATCATTACATTTTTGGCACAAGATAGCCTCCATATGTAACTGGCTGTACATTAACCGAGGTGTACACCCAGAAGAAGTTGCAGCGACGCTGCTCGAACTGTGTATATCCAAAACCAGTGTCCTCGGACTATTTGCCATTTCATTTTATGGAATACGATATAACATTAATAATATGTTATTTTCTTTTGCAGGTGCGATCCTCCACTTCAGGCGAGTTGAATTCCTGCCAGCTTATAAAACATTCCGGCATATTCCGTGCCTCCTCATAACGGTTCCTTTATAGAACAAATATACTCCTTTAAACTATTTAACTATTTAATTCTAGCGATCGCTATTCGGTTTGCATAGATTTACCGTTTACATCCAACACTAACATATTGGGGTGTACATGTTAAAACAATGATGTCCCTATTCCCACAGTTGCTGCTGTCAGAGGACGACAAGCGGGCCACGCCCAAGGACGCGATGGGGCTGGGGCTGCAGATGCAGAAGGAACTGCCCATCCCTGACAGAGCCAACCGGAAGTTCTTTGAGAAGTGGCTGGGCATCCGATAATGCAGCGTGGCACGCCTAGGGAATACATAGTCATTGTTTATCAGTCATACTTGATCATGCTGCGCCTATAATATTAATAGTACGTGTCTGTGCTGTGTACCGTTGGTTACTCAGGTACTTGTGTGCAATGCGTGAGTGTAAGTATCGAATCATATCCTGGTGCTACGCCGTCTGCCGGTCGGCCGCGTGTCTGGTTCCCAGTGTATTGTGTATATCTGGTTCCATGTATAGCTGAACTTTATTTCGATTGCATCATCGAAGATCGTGCGCAGTCCGACCTCTGCAGGTGGTTACATCATGCACGTGGTCAACAGTGAGTGATGAGCAACCCAGGCACGTCACGTGACCTCCATCGTGCATGGTTCCCATGACAACGTTCTGTTGTAAACACGTGACGGATAGACTAGGAAAACGCGTTGATTCCAAACATTTTTGGTCGGAGGCCATTATATACATTGTCAAATCAAATGCGTTTGGTTATACAGTAGCAATTGTGATATTTATCGGTTACTATACTTGTGTTACTGCAGCGCTAACACCCGTTTTGCTCTGTTTTTCGTTGCTCTGTGTTTTGTTTAGTCTACATTGAGTGTAGATCACATTGCCGTCATCTGCACGCAGGCATGTTTGTGTTTACAGGACATTTTGTGATGCCTACCATACACAGAACACCAGTTGTTCATCAGACTTGTATTTAATCCGATGTATAGTTCACCAATTCACTTGTACGTGTCTGTAGTTATTAATTTGTACTTATGACCTTGTATTCTGTTATTAAATGTTTGAGAGATCGTTTGCAGGTTAAATTATTCGAATCTCTCTGCAGATCAAGATTTTTATCACACGCTGTAAACGCTGACCCAACGTGATGGTGTAAGATCACACAATGCAAAATAGATTAACAGTATCGTGGACTGGGATCAGTTGCTCAATAAGTGTAGCTAACGGTTTGATACCTTCTGATGTAATAACAATCATCAAAGTTGAGATGAGTTTCGTAACGAATAATGCTTTCTACCATAGATATAGAAAACTAGATGCCGCGTCACATCCAATAGGATGCGTCAGCGCGTCCGCCATATTGGAAAGGTCGTCGATTGTAAACAAACATTTAGACCTAATACTGGCATTGAAGGAAATTTTTTCATTTCTTAACACATTTGCGTTTTTTTGCTTTAGAGATTGTCAATGCATACAACCAAGGCGAAGAGGAATAATTTCACAAAGGTAATTGTCAATAAAAATGGTATTGTAACGTTTATTCTGCTTATAAATGATAATGATAATTAGTTCAATATTTGCCGAAAGTGTTAATAAAGCAAAGACTTATTATATAAAAATCATTTAAATACAAAAATGGATAAGGCAATAATAATATTATATTTTTACAATGACATAATAATTATAAATTAATAATATAATAATTATTATTATATTTATTATTATTCTTATTAGATAATAATAATTATAATAATAAATTAATAATATAATAATAATTATTATTATTAGATCTTTTATTATTATTATCGTTAGATTGTACTTTTACAAATAAGTATTTATTATTTATTATATTGTATTATTACAAGTAATTTATTGTTTGTTTTCATTATTATTTTTTATTTTTTTTTGCTTTTTGTTTAACAACATTTCATTTAAACCATGTTTTAATTATTTGAAACAACACATAATTGTGATATAAAATATTCTCTATTTAAGCTGTATAATAATAATAATAATAATTATTATTATTATAATAACAGATCATAATTCATGCACTAGAAATATTCAAATATGCCAGAAATAATGTTTTTTTTTTTTCAGAGGGACCCATGAATATGCTTTGAAAAAGATGGCAAGCATGTCGTCAATCCAGTGCAGCAACAACATACATGAACTTGAATTGACTGATGTTAATACTGCCATTAAATATGTATTTCATGACTTTTCTGAGAATATATAAAATATCATTCAAGTTCTGCAAGCCTCAGACTCTGTAGTATAGTGTTTGTTACAGTGATTTATTAAGTGGTTTTTATATATTCTAGCAAAATCAATTTCCTTCACTTAAGTATTTCTAAAATAAAAGCCTTTTGTAATCTTCAAAGGGAAAATTATGAAAACAAATGAATATTTAAGCAAATAGATCTATTATATTTTGGAAAAAAAAACACATTGGGTGTATTGTGTGGGCTGTTTTTAATATTGTTGAATAAATAATGGATAACATTACCAGATGTTTGTTTATGGTTGCCATTTACTGATGGGAAAATGTGTAAAAAAAATTCATGCAGGAAAAATATGGGAAAATTAAAAATCATATTTAGTTTAAAACTATTTATTTTAGTTTTACTGTGTAGAAAGCCTGACTATCATTGAGATATTTTGATAATGAATTAATAATTAATCTGTATTCAGAGTAGAATCAGTACTGGGTGTCTTTTTGAGAAAGACCATTCAAATGCTCCATTAATATGGATCATACTCAGAATCATTCAATCAAAAGGCAGACACCATATCCATTACACATGATTACACCTCTGACTCGAGGAAAATTCACAATTTTTATTTCAAACTGACGGGCACAATAAAAAACGTGGCTACCAATTTGTATTTCTAAGCAACAACCTGTGTATACATGTACAATATGGCTAGAATGGAAAAATGGAGGCCACATTATAATACAGTGAAACCACCATGCCTTAGTAACCTGGTTACCCACTAATAAATAGATAAATGCTTTGAAGACCTCCAGTGGCTAACCTTTAAAAGGCTAGAACAATGTAAAAACCTATATTACAAGGTAGATCATATTTGCATTCAGGATTGTATGCAAATTCAGTATATTTTCAGAATAATTTATGTAGACAACAGTAGTGTTTGTAGCCTTTGTCACATAGTTCCAACTTTGCATGCATATTGCAAACAATAAAAGTTTAAACAATGTGTGGTGTGTGTAGTTTTATTGCAAACACAACTATATTATATATAATGAAATAAATATATAGCAACACTAATTATATAAATGTAGTATTCTTTATTGTATATTACCAGGTTGTTTACCACTAGGTTTGCCCACATATGTGGTCAAAGAGAGATAGAAGGCTTTAATTTGCACTTTTGCAAAATTACAAGGATTGCCAGAAATGTTACCATAGCTTATTTTTAAAAATGTTTGTCTGTTTCATCTGAAGAAGGAAAATATATATTTCAGAAAAATCATTAGCTGTTAAATCTAAAAGAAGAAAAAGAACTATTTAAATAGGACTTGACAAATGATTCAACATATTTCTAAATTATGTCAACACTATTTCACTTTAAATAAGAAAAAATGTAATATCTAACAAGTACATTACAGTGTTATATTTCTTATTAACATAAATCATCAAGTTCTCTTAAAATTAACATTTGAGATATGTAGATCGAATTGATTATTTAATCCATTTATACAAATAAATACTAAGATTAGTTTTTCTCACTGAAACAGAGTCTGATAACAATACATGTACTGTAGTTAGGCATCAAAAGTAATATTTTGCTGGTAGCTGGTCATCTTAATTTGCTTTGGATCAGTGACAAAAAATGGCAAATTTTCATTCAGGCAAGTGGATTTTTAAGAAAAATTACAACAAACAGCATAAAAAATTAAAGTGTAAAGACAGTAAATTCAAAGTGAACACGAATGACTTGTGTTTGAACAAGGATAACATACGTTTTTGCAAATGAGAATTGCAGGGCAATTAGATTCTAACAGACTGCAGTCATTTTAAACAAATACTTTCCCAGCTCCCATTTTCCAACATTGCTAATGGTGCCTCTGCAGTCTAATGTCAGTACCAATCCAGATTTTTAAGCATAAATGAAGATTGATGTTATTTAAGCACTGCACAACACCATTATCCATGATGATACATGAGAGTAATACACACACCTTCTAGGATAAATGTATTGGCATACATAATCCATCTATACGGCTAGTACATTTCAAGCTGAGTTGTATTAACTGTTGTCTTGCATTTTTGCAATTCATTTGTCAGCTACGTGAACTTTGTCATTAGCAGAAATATTTTTATCCGAAATCGAATCAGCATTCACACTGAGTTGGTGTTCATCGGAAATCCGTTTATATTCATAATTACAATTATATTCCACGAACGAATATAGTTATTGTTTATAATGAGAGAAAATATTCACAAGACCAAAATAAAACAATATTAATTTTAAGATTTGTCCTCAGATTATCAAATTAAAAGCCTAATTATGGAAAACCTTGCAAAGAAATCATAGCAATGTTTACAATCGATGACCGCACAAATATGGCGGACGCTCAGATGCATTTCACTTGCATACCGGTAATAGGCGATGCGGCATCGAGGTTAATATATCTATGCTTTCTACAATCAGATATTTGCTGCACAGTGGGAAATACCCGCAAACATAATGTTGAATTATTATTATAAAAGACACATTCTAACTTTTAACTGCTATTCGCCTAATTGATTGTTTCAAGTTTTGAGCAATAACTTAATTAATGTGTGTAAAAATCTACATCCTGCATCGATTTGTATGAAACTTGGTAACGCCCAGTTGACGGGCAGGCAAGGATGATCACTCGTCATTGGCGTACATGCGTACAATATCTTTGCACTAGTTACCAATGTAAATTTTAAACGGCGGAGGATTGAACTACGTGGGACTTTCAAATTACAAGGCATGGACTCAGTAATTCTGTGCTTCCGCTGGTCCATCCACAACTCACAGCTGTTCTGTTGTCTTGTCTTTTTTTCCAACTGGACAGCCTCAGACAAAGTCAACTCAACTTTTGACCAGTCTTCATCATCAGCCTTGCTCCAGTCAGTGTCTGTAACCACTGGAAAGGCCAGCTGTCCACAAGGAAAAGACTGACCAAAAGGGTTGTCTGCTTGTTCAACCAGGGGCAACTGAAATATATTAATTATACAAAATATGTAGCATGTCCATAAACAATAGCTGTATATAATAACTTTTTTTTTCCAGATTCTGGTGTGGCACCATTGCAGCTTTTGGCAATAACAGCTGAAAATGACTCGTTGAAGAGGCAACTAGCAGCACCGATACTGTGTAGTGAAGAACTTAGACGTGAACATTTAAAGTTAAAAAATGTGATAAACAAGGTAGAGAAACAAAGCAAAAGCCACCAACAAAGTCAACCAATGACCGTTGAATCTGTGAGAGATTCATCCATTAAAAATAACTTTAAGTACTACACTGGATTTGTGTACACACAATTCATGAATATATTTATGTTTCTGGTGCCAAATGAATCACAGATCCCATTTGAAATATCAAAACGAATTTCAGTGTTCAAGTCGATGAGGAGGCTTCAAGACCAGTTTTTAATGGTGCTCATTAAACTGTGTTTGAATGTGGACTTTATTCATTTAGCTAACCTTTTCAGTATCACCCCACCCGATGGGTTATGGTTTCGAAATTGGATGAACTATATGTTTTTCAGATTTGGATCTGTACCCATTTGGCCTAATAGAGATGTGATAATAGACAATATGCCACCAAAGTTCAAAGAAGTATTTCCAGAAACCATGGTTATATTAGATGGAATTGAGATTAGAGTAGAAAGACCTTCTTCTTTAAAATCTCAAAGTCAGTGTTACTCAGATTATGTCGGCCACTACACTTAAGGGTTTAGTTGGCATAGATCCCAGGGGCTCATTTATATTTATATCTATGCTTTTCTCTGGCTCCATATCAGACAAGGAAATTACAAAGCAAAGTGGTTTACTGGATTTACTTCGTGATTTAATAACAGCTGGAAAGTTGAAAAAAAGGCGACTCAGTTATGGTTGACAAGGGCTTTCTCATTGAGGATGAAATTAAAATGCTTGGACTTAAATTGCTTATTCCACCATTTGCATCAAAAGTATCGCAATTGACACCCAGTGATGTTACATTAACACGCCAAATTGCAAAACATCGTGTACATGTAGAACGAGCAATAGCTCATGTGAAGAAATTTAAAATAGTTGACAATCGTGCGGACCTTTTCCTGTTTCCTGTTGAATCATATTTGGTTTAGTTGCTGTTTTCTGATACAATTTATGCCATTGTTGATACAGGACTAGTAATCATGTAATATACCTGATATCTTAGAGCACTGCCTAAATTCTGCTGTCCACAGGCAGTTCCGTTATGACCTGAGGGCAGTTCAGTTCCGCTCGGTGAGATGCACTGCAAAAAGCGAAATTGTTTTTACTATCATACATTATATGTTAAATGCACGCCAGTCTCTTGTATGAACAAGGAATCATAGACCTAATTCTCATTCTAACATGATACTCGCTTCTATAGGCAAAGAACAAAATTTTCGTTGTTAAAATACACAATAAACAACGAAAAAGTACTCCAGATTCATAGCGCAGCTGAGCATAGTAAAATGTATTCCTCATTACAATTGCAAAATAATTTGACAGATGTTATAAATGGAATAATTTAACACCCTTGTGGTTTAATTCCTACGCATCATAACTCCACAACGTTGTTTATTGACTGATTAAGAACGATAAATCGAAAATTATTTCTTAAAAAGCAATAAAACATTTCCAACGCTGGAGCAAACATTGATACTGTATATACTGCGTAGTGGTGTACAATATATAAATTATTATAATATAGTACTGTAGAATGTAGATCAAATGTAGTTTAGGCAATTTAATTAGCACAGTGATGCAATGTTTACATAATAATTTTGAACAATAAGGACTTTCGACAATAGCTAATTATGATTAATTGTTTAAATGTTGGTTTTATACAATTTAATTACGAACAAAGAATACGTAAACTTGACATACCCTGCCGTGCAACTGCAAAGTGCATACGAAATCGAATCGCCCTCCACCGACAAGTTGATTTTATGAGCATCGTCATTACGCCTCTGGCTTCGATAAACCCCGGCTTTAACCAAGATTTCCGTATCCAAACCTTTATAAAAATTCACAAAGGCAACGTACGACTCATTCGCAAACTTTCGCCCTTGAATTCTCTGTCGCAATGACGGCTTACATTGCAAAAAATGTTCGCCAAACGCGCTGGGAATAACACTCAACGATAGCGTGTCGGCCATTTTGTCGTCGAAAGTTGTCCAAGGGTTTGGTCACGTGATCAGTGGGCGGAGCTATCTCCTCGCTGTCTACTGGTTAATTAGTGCAGTCTACTGGTATCTACACCTACATGGACAAACTATGAAACATAGAGGAAGTATATATATCAAACAAATATTATGTAAAACGAGAGCTCTAGTAATCGAGGATCGTAATTATAAACATTGCTTGCACAAAACGACATAAAGCAACAATGTGTCGCCATACGTTACCGTGACCGAGTTTAATTCTGACAACGATTCGCCATCTTGCTTTGCATAGCCACTTCTCTGCCGTTTCTACTGCTTCTATTTGAAGTCCACAACTTCTCTACTACAATATTATCATTTGTATCAATTTATTTTCACCAACTTCTGCGATAACAACTTATACCAATTGTTAAACTACGCCACGCAGCCCACCGCCATAACCGTCACACCAACTAGTACTAGCACGGTCAGCCCACCGCCATAACGTCACACCAACTAGTACTAGCACTGTCAGCCCACCGCCATAACGTCACACCAACTAGTACTATCGCGGGCAGCCCACCGCCATAACGTCACACCAACTAGTACTATCGCGGGCAGTCCACCGACATAACGTCACACCAACTAGTACTATCACGGGCAGCCCACCGCCATAACGTCACACCAACTAGTACTAGCACGGGCAGCCCACCACCATAACGTCACACCAACTAGTACTAGCACGGGCAGCCCACCGCCATAACCGTCACACCAACTAGTACTATCACGGGCAGACCACAGCCATAACGCCACACCAACTAGTACTATCACGGGAAGCCCACCGCCATAACCGTCACACCAACTAGTACTATCACGGGCAGCCCACCGCCATAACGTCACACCAACTAGTACTAGCATGGGCAGCCCACCGCCATAACGTCACACGAACTAGTACTATCACGGGCAGCCCACCGCCATAATGTCACCAACTAGTACTATCACGGGCAACCCACCGCCATAACGTCACACCAACTAGTACTATCACGGGCAGCCCACCTCCATAACCGTCACACCAACTAGTACTATCACGGGCAGCTCACCGCCATAACGTCACACCAACTAGTACTCTCACGGGCAGCCCACCGCCATAACCGTCACACCAACTAGTACTATCACATGCAGCCCACCGCCGTAACGTCACACCAACTAGTACTATCACGGGCAGCCCACCGCCGTAACGTCACACCAACTAGTACTATCACGGGCAGCCCACCGCCGTAACGTCACACCAACTAGTACTATCACGGGCAGCCCACCGCAATAACGTCACACCAACCAGTACTATCACGGGCACCCCACCGCCGTAACGTCACACCAACTAGAACTATCACGGGCACCCCACTAACTAGTACTAGCACGGGCAGCCCACCGCCATAACGTCACACCAACTAGTACTAGCACAGGCAGCCCACTGCCATAACCGTCACACCAACTACTACTATCACGGGCTGCCCACCACCATAACGTCACACCAACTAGTACTATCACGGGCAGCCCACCGCCATAACCGTCACACCAACTAGAACTATCATGGGCAGCCCACCGCCATAACGTCACACCAACTAGTACTATCACGGGCACCCCACTGCCGTAACGTCACACCAACTAGTACTATCATAGCCCACTGCCATAACCGTCACACCAACTAGTACTAGCACGGGCAGCCCACCGCCATAACGTCACACCAACTAGTACTAGCACAGGCAGTCCACTGCCATAACCGTCACACCAACTAGTACTATCACGGGCTGCCCACCACCATAACGTCACACCAACTAGTACTATCACGGGCAGCCCACCGCCATAACCGTCACACCAACTAGAACTATCACGGGCAGCCCACCGCCATAACGACACACCAACTAGTACTATCACGGGCAGCCCACCGCCATAACCGTCATACCAACTAGAACTATCATGGGCAGCCCACCGCCATAACGTCACACCAACTAGTACTATCACGGGCAGCCCACCGCCATAACCGTCACACCAACTAGTACTATCACGGGCAGCCCACCGCCATAACCGTCACACCAACTAGTACTATCACGGGCAACCCACCGCCATAACGTCACACCAACTAGTACCATCACGGGCAGCCCACCGCAAGAACGTCACACCAACTAGTACTATCACGGGCAGCTCACCGCCATAACGTCACACCAACTAGTACTATCACGGGCAGCCCACCGCCATAACCGTCACATCAACTAGTACTATCACGGGCAACCCACCGCCATAACGTCACACCAACTAGTACTATCACGGGCAGCCCACCGCCATAACGTCACACCAACTAGTACTATCACGGGCAGCCCACCGCCATAACGTCACACCAACTAGTACTATCACGGGCAGCCCACCGCCATAACCTTCACACCAACTAGTACTAGCACGGGCAGCCCACGCCATAACCGTCACACCAACTAGTACGATCACAGGCAACCCACCGCCATAACGTCACACCAACTAGTACCATCACGGGCAGCCCACCGCCAGAACGTCACACCAACTAGTACTATCACGGGCAGCTCACCGCCATAACGTCACACCAACTAGTACTATCACGGGCAGCCCACCGCCATAACCGTCACATCAACTAGTACTATCACGGGCAACCCACCGCCATAACGTCACACGAACTAGTACTATCACGGGCAGCCCACCGCCATAACGTCACACCAACTAGTACTATCACGGGCAGCCCACCGCCATAACGTCACACCAACTAGTACTATCACGGCAGCCCACCGCCATACCGTCACACCAACTAATTTTATCACGGGCAGCCAACCGCCAGAACGTCACACCAACTAGTACAATCACAGGCAGCCCACCGCCATAACGTCACACCAAGTAGTACTATCACGGGCAGCCCACCGCCATAACTGTCACACCAACTAGTACTAGCACGGGCAGCCCACCGCCATAACCGTCACACCAACTAGTACTATCACAGGCAACCCACCGCCATAACGTCACACCAACTAGTACCATCACGGGCAGCCCACCGCCAGAACGTCACACCAACTAGTACTATCACGGGCAGCTCACCGCCATAACTCACACCAACTAGTACTATCACGAGCAGCCCACCGCCATAACCGTCACATCAACTGGTACTATCACGGGCAACCCACCGCCATAACGTCAGACCAACTAGTACTATCACGGGCAGCCCACCGCCATAACGTCACACCAACTAGTACTATCACGGCAGCCCACCGCCATACCAACTAATTCTATCACGGGCAGCCAACCGCCAGAACGTCACACCAACTAATTCTATCACGGGCAGCCAACCGCCATAACGTCACACCAAGCAGTACTATCACGGGCAGCCCACCGACATAACCGTCACACCAACTAGTACTAGCACGGGCAGCCCACCGCCATAACCGTCACACCAACTAGTACTATCACGGGCAGCCCACCGCCATAACGTCACACCAACTAGTACTTTCACGGGCAGCCCACCGCCATAACCGTCACACCAACTAGTACTATCACGGGCAGCCCACCGCCATAACGTCACACCAACTAGTACTATCACGGGCACCCCACCGCCATAATGTCACACCAACTAGTACTATCACGGGCACCCCACTGCCGTAACGTCACACCAACTAGTACTATCATAGCCCACTGCCATAACCGTCACACCAACTAGTACTAGCACGGGCAGCCCACCGCCATAACGTCACACCAACTAGTACTAGCACAGGCAGCCCACTGCCATAACCGTCACACCAACTAGTACTATCACGGGCTGCCTACCACCATAACGTCACACCAACTAGTACTATCACGGGCAGCCCACCGCCATAACCGTCACACCAACTAGAACTATCATGGGCAGCCCACCGCCATAACGACACACCAACTAGTACTATCACGGGCAGCCCACCACCATAACCGTCATACCAACTAGAACTATCATGGGCAGCCCACCGCCATAACGTCACACCAACTAGTACTATCACAGGCAGCCCACCGCCATAACCGTCACACCAACTAGTACTATCACGGGCAGCCCACCGCCATAACCGTCACACCAACTAGTACTATCACGGGCAACCCACCGCCATAACGTCACACTAACTAGTACCATCATGGGCAGCCCACCGCAAGAACGTCACACCAACTAGTACTATCACGGGCAGCTCACCGCCATAACGTCACACCAACTAGTACTATCACGGGCAGCCCACCGCCATAACGTCACATCAACTAGTACTATCACGGGCAACCCACCGCCATAACGTCACACCAACTAGTACTATCACGGGCAGCCCACCGTCATAACGTCACACCAACTAGTACTATCACGGGCAGCCCACCGCCATAACGTCACACCAACTAGTACTATCACGGCAGCCCACCGCCATACCGTCACACCAACTAATTCTATCACGGGCAGCCAACCGCCAGAACGTCACACCAACTAGTACAATCACAGGCAGCCCACCGCCATAACGTCACACCAAGTAGTACTATCACGGGCAGCCCACCGCCATAACCGTCACACCAACTAGTACTAGCACGGGCAGCCCACGCCATAACCGTCACACCAACTAGTACGATCACAGGCAAACCACCGCCATAACGTCACACCAACTAGTACCATCACGGGCAGCCCACCGCCAGAACGTCACACCAACTAGTACTATCACGGGCAGCTCACCGCCATAACGTCACACCAACTAGTACTATCACGGGCAGCCCACCGCCATAACCGTCACATCAACTAGTACTATCACGGGCAACCCACCGCCATAACGTCACACGAACTAGTACTATCACGGGCAGCCCACCGCCATAACGTCACACCAACTAGTACTATCACGGGCAGCCCACCGCCATAACGTCACACCAACTAATTCTATCACGGGCAGCCAACCGCCAGAACGTCACACCAACTAATTCTATCACGGGCAGCCAACCGCCATAACGTCACACCAAGTAGTACTATCACGGGCAGCCCACCGCCATAACCGTCACACCAACTAGTACTAGCACGGGCAGCCCATCGCCATAACCGTCACACCAACTACTATCACGGGCAGCCCACCGCCATAACGTCACACCAACTAGTACTTTCACGGGCAGCCCACCGCCATAACCGTCACACCAACTAGTACTATCACGGGCAGCCCACCGCCATAACGTCACACCAACTAGTACTATCACGGGCAGCCCACCGCCATAATGTCACCAACTAGTACTATCACGGGCAACCCACCGCCATAACGTCACACCAACTAGTACTATCACAGGCAGCCCACCGCCATAACCGTCACACCAACTAGTACTATCACGGGCAGCTCACCACCATAACGTCACACCAACTAGTACTCTCACGGGCAGCCCACCGTCACACCAACTAGTACTATCACGTGCAGCCCACCGCCGTAACGTCACACCAACTAGTACTATCACGGGCAGCCCACCGCCGTAACATCACACCAACTAGTACTATCACGGGCAGCCCACCGCCGTAATGTCACACCAACTAGTACTATCACGGGCAGCGCACCGCAATAACGTCACACCAACCAGTACTATCACGGGCACCCCACCGCCGTAACGTCACACCAACTAGAACTATCACGGGCAGCCCACTGCCGTAACGTCACACCAACTAGTACTATCACGGGCAGCCCACCGCCATAACCGTCACACCAACTAGTACTACCACGGGCAGCCCACCGCCATAACGTCACACCAACTAGTACTAGCACAGGCAGCCCACTGCCATAACCGTCACACCAACTAGTACTATCACGGGCTGCCCACCACCGTAACGTCACACCAACTAGTACTATCACGGGCAGCCCACCGCCATAACCGTCACACCAACTAGTACTATCATGGGCAGCCCACCGCCATAACGTCACACCAACTAGTACTATCACGGGCAGCCCACCGCCATAACCATCACACCAACAAGTACTATCACGGGCAGCCCACCGCCATAACGTCACACCAACTAGTACTATCACGGGCAGCCCACCGCCATAACGTCACACCAACTAGTACTAGCACGGGCAGCCCACCGCCATAACGTCACACCAACTAGTACTAGCACGGGCAGCCCACCGCCATAACTGTCACACCAACTAGTACTATCACGGGCAGCCCACCGCCATAACGTCACACCAACTAGTACTAGCACGGGCAGCCCACCGCCATAACGTCACACCAACTAGTACTATCACGGGCAGCCCACCGCCACAAACGTCACACCAACTAGTACTAGCATGGGCAGCCCACCGCCATAACGTCACACCAACTAGTACTATCACGGGCAGCCCACCGCCATAACGTCACACCAACTAGTACTATCACGGGCAGCCCACCGCCATAACGTCACACCAAGTAGTACTACCACGGGCAGCCCACTGCCATAACCGTCACACCAACTAGTACTATCACGGGCTGCCCACCACCATAATGTCACACCAACTAGTACTATCACGGGCAGCCAACCGCCATAACCGTCACACCAACTAGTACTATCATGGGCAGCCCACCGCCATGACGTCACACCAACTAGTACTATCACGGGCAGCCCACCGCCATAACCGTCACACCAACAAGTACTATCACGGGCAGCCCACCGCCATAACGTCACACCAACTAGTACTATCACGGGCAGCCCACCGCCATAACGTCACACCAACTAGTACTGGCACGGGCAGCCCACCGCCATAACGTCACACCAACTAGTACTAGCACGGGCAGCCCACCGCCATAACCGTCACACCAACTAGTACTATCACGGGCAGCCCACCGCCATAACCGTCACACCAACTAGTACTATCACGGGCAGCCCACCGCCACACCAACTAGTACTATCACGGGCAGCCCACCGCCATAACCGTCACACCAACTAGTACTATCACGGGCAGCCCACCGCCATAACGTCACACCAACTAGTACTATCAAGGGCAGCCCACCGCCATAACGTCACACCAACTAGTACTATCACGGGCAGCCCACCGCCATAACGTCACACCAACTAGTACTATCACGGGCAGCCCACCACCATAACGTCACACCAACTAGTACTAGCACGGTCTTATCTCATGCGCGTTACATTACAGTACAACCAATTAAAAAGGAGTATTAAATTTATGTCGGTAAACCGTAGTGCGCATTGTGTACCAGTTATATAGGGAATGTTTGGTGTTTTTTTCAATGCGAACTGTAGCACACTGAATGTGTCAAAACGCCCACTTCAAACCCGGAAGTAGAACTTAAAGGCCGACCGTGGTTCTACTGTAAATCTTTTAAGTGATTAACAACCCTAATTGCTTTCTGGGGTAAACTGTGATGGTGTACTGATGTTGTGGTCAGATTAATCTGCTGGGCGGCTGGGCTAATAAGCCAATGAAGTACTCAAGAAATGAGATAGATGAAAGTGTAGTACAACGAACAATCAACGTTTAAATTGCATGTTGTTTTCCATAATTTTATACATTGAAACTTGCTTTGCAGATTTTATTTTGCATTCTATTTTGCATTTATATAAATATGACAATATCCAAATAAAATGGATAAAATTATAAATGAATTAAATGTTTGTTACATTCATCCTAATTTTTCCCCAGGGTTTAACACATATTTCAAACCGACCACTGACAATGGTTCTTTTCAAATTGACATAGAGTTTGAAAATTCAGCATTTGAATAAGAAAAGAAAGTTTGTGAAAAAGTGAATCTGCGGATAAATATTAGTAATAGTATTCTGTAATTCACCATTCTAACTACATAATTTTATATACATGATTATGATATTTTAGTGAATTAAAGCCAATGCATTAGCAGTTTGGAATATTTTATAACTTTGAATTTGATATGTGAAAAACTCATAATTCAAAAATGAGTCTCAGAGATATTACAAACAGTGTTAGTGAGCAATGTGAGCAAGAAGAAACGTTTGAGTGATGGAACAATTAAGACATACAGTTACTCCAAAAGTAGAAAACATTTTGATATTTGTTTCAATGATGACAAGGAAAAGATAATGTTTGAGGACAAACTGGAGTGCTACAAGAAGAAGCATGGATTGAAATATGGGAGTTTTTTTAGCACGTTTTGGAGAAATCAGACGCAGGTGTCAGTAATAATTGTACTAATGAAGAATCACGGAATCTTGATGAACTTTTACGAACTGCAAAATATTCAACAATTTTGTGTGAAAATAAAAAATTGTTTGAACTTATTGATACGTTGAATGAACACAACAGCAACTGTAACTCGTATATCAGGCCTTCCTCACTAAACAACTGTGGACATGTGTTGGAAATACAACTGTGCTGTGAACATGGCCATCTTTAAAATGGCAGTCATCAAGTTCTCTTGGGGATAATTACGTTGTAAATTATCTAGTAATGATGTCATATCTGTGTTCAGGAATGACACAAATCGGTTATGAATGCTTTAATAAATTTTCACAGATTGGAACACTAACAGAACATTTTCGAAACAAAGCATCAAGTACATTTTCAGCTATTATTTCTGTCCCTGTCAATGAATCAATCCAGCTTTCCTTGTAAGACGAAATTCAAATGTCAATTTTTGATGACAAAGGCATATTCCAAGTTTTAAGTTAAACACATATGTAGTTTTGAAGTAAAAAACTTTTGAATATAAACTTGAACCAGAATTTTTATGTGAAAAAGGGGCATTACTCTGCTAAAATACACAACAGAGTTATAGGGAATGTTGCCTCTGATACTGGAGTTGATGGCAAAGGTATATTCCAAGTTTCAAGTGAACAACCTATGTAATTTTCAAGGAATAAGACTTCTGAATATAAACTTTAACCAGAAAATCTATATAAAAAAGGGGCATAACTCTGTCACAATACAAAACAGAGTTATGGGGAATGTTGACCCTGATACTGGAATTGATGACAAAGGTATATTCAAAGTTTCAAGTGAATAACTTGTGTAGTTTTGAAATAACAAAACGTTTGAATAAAAACTTTAACCAATTCAGACGTGGACGCCGATGCCGGGGGTAGTAGGATAGCTCATCTATTCTTCGAATAGTCGAGCTAAAAATGAATTGAAATGTAACAACAGTCTATATTATTAAATTAATGTCATATCCTCAAATATTTGTTAGTATTTATGATAAGGTAAAATTCAATTGTATCTTAAATGTCTTTTCAAAATATGCACATTATAATAATCCAGAAGGTCAAAGTAAATTTTCCAATAAAGTCTTTAGGTATTTCTTTTTGAGTTTCTGGATCATTTTGCACATGTGTCAAGCAATCTTGAAGTGACAAGTTACGTTCAATATGGGTAAATTAACAATCCTATTCACAGTTGATCAACAGAAATGGCATATGCCACTCCGTTTAATTAGTTCCATTTATGTCCCATGTATGGCTGTCCATGGGGATTAGGGTACAAACCCCGAACAACATCAGGCACACATTGAGGCGACACGTCCAAACATAATCATCGTTTTGACTGCCTCCGGATAGAAGGCGCTAATATATATATATATATATTCTGAAATAGTCCATGCACCCGTATTAGATAACATATTCCAGTACTTTTTGTATCGCGTTTTCCGTATACTACTATTTCGTATGTGTGGTGGTGTCCCTTTTCTTAACCATGAATGTCTCTGTGAAGCGATACAAGGAGCCAAATAACAGAATTTACATCTATTGCCCATCAGTTGTTCTGGTTCAATTCTAGCAGCATCTGGCTCGTTACCATGGATCATCACTACTATCATAACCACTGGCTGATACATCATTGATGTTGGCTCCCACTTTAACTTTATGTTGTTGAATTTGTTGCTGCTGCTGTTGCTCTTTATCAGTATGTTTGTTTGATTCATGGGACCATTCAGAAGTTATCAAACAATCGGCAAAATCCAGTTATTGAATTCAAAAAAATGTGATAAAGTATCAAACTGCTCCCTTGTAACCCCCAATGTAATCCGACCACTCTCATTATTATTCGTGAAACTGCAACGGTGATGTTTTTTTTTGTTGCACTAAACTATTAAAAAGCCTACACACTTTCCTGCTTGAATATATTAAAAAACAACTTAAAAACATTATAGTTGCATTTCATCAATAATTGATAATTATACTTCTAATTAACACTCTGTAGACCTATGAATTCAATCCAAGAAGTCAAATTCAGCTATTCTCACTTTCAAGTCACTTGTGTGTACGGTACCTGGATTTACCAAACCAAATCTCAATATTTTGGGCAGCAGCTAATGATTTTTTGACCAGCATCCATGAAGGATTCTTGTAGATTCTGATCGTGATTAATGGGCCATTACCAGGGTAATCACTAGGGTAATTACCAGGGTTTTACTGCTAGTAAAGCTAATCACCGAAAAGTCAACCATGGCCAGCAATGTCGGTCTGAAAAAACTTGTAGAGACACAGCTATAGGTAGAATAATAGCGATTAAATATGAAAAAACTTGTAGAGACACAGCTATAGGTAGAATAATAGCGATTAAATATGAAAAAACTTGTAGAGACACAGCTATAGGTAGAATAATAGCGATTAAATATGAAAAAACTTGTAGAGACACAGCTATAGGTAGAATAATAGCGATTAAATATGAGATGTGTCTAAAAACAACTTAAGAGACACTGAGAATGTACACTGTATGATAAAGTTAAGAAAATTAATGAAACTTACATAATTTAAATGTCAGTCTTCCCGTATACTATAGTATAGAGACAACACTACAGTGATGAACAGTACTCAACTTTTACTGCAGCTGCGTTAATTATTATGACATTTTGATTTTCTAAATCGCTTTAAGAACGCATTTTCTAAACGTGTTGTGATCATATAAGGGTAACGTTAATGCAAAATATCCCGCAGTTTATATAAAAGAACACAGTTATACGTGATTAGCCTCTGCTGCCATGGGCGGCATCAATTATACACGATTGAAATTCAATCTGAACGTTCAAGCTGAAAGTTGCACTATTCAAATTCAATAATGGTGAGTGCCATGCTGCCCGCCCTGCTGCCCGCCAGCCGACCTTGCGACGGCTAATCTCGTCTGCATTTGCTTTACAACAGACAAGTCACACATTCCATGAGTTTATTGGTTGTTAATTGGCAAATGTTAACCAGGAAATCACAGAATACCGCACTAACAGACAGTATTCCCATACAGCACGTGACTTCCTCCTACAGCCACAGCGTACATGCAATCACACAGTCACTCCGGCTGGGTCCCTTACACACATTGCATGGAAATACTAACACACAAAACATCGCCTGCCGAAATTGGATACAAATTATAATTATATATTAAAATGGTATATGACTAAGAAATTATATAAACTTTGGAGACCTATACTAAAGAAACAAGTTGTAATATACTGACACATAGTATGTCCAACAGGCAGCAGTAGCAGCTTTAGCTCACGCTGATGCTAAAGGAACAGTTACTTCCCAAGTAAATAGATGTAGGTTCACCAACAAGTTTCAGTCCAAATTGTGATGTCAATTCTTAATGACAGTTTATTCCCCATTACACACACAATTTACCATTATAAATTTGAGTTACATAAATAACGTTTTCAAAACGTTAACGTCTGTTAATTGGCCGTTTGCAATTCGGCAGAGGTACTTATAAAAACTTCGCCTGTATCACGAAGTACTATGGTATGAATGGTTAACAGATGAAAACTGGCAAATAATTATATCCCTATCACAAAAACATAAATCACACTGGTATACATTACACAGGCTTACAAAACATGAAGTAATTTGCAATTCATTGCCACAGAAGCATGCACATCACCCCGCAGTATGGATACGTGTCTACAACTGTAGATGTGATGCAGAATACGTGATATTGAAACATAGTCAGCAGTTCAATAAATACATCAGTATAGTACGGTACTATTATAACTGATCTGATACATAAAATACATTTAATTACTAATTAGATCTGCTAGGCCATTCACGTAAACATCTTTTATACTCATACTCGAAAACTAATGTAGTAAATACTGGGTTTAAAGCAGGACTTTGACTGCGTTTTATTATAACCAAGTTTGACATCATGCTTGGTCAACAAAACATTTTGAAACATATTGGCCCTAAACCTACTGAAAGTGACAGCACATGCAAATGATTTGAACATGATTGGCTTCACACAACAAATCACCAGTTCGGCAATATCACACACACACATAGACACACACTATTATACGTTTCCATAGTTACTCTGCAAATAATCATGGAATACCTTGAATGCTTATACAACGTATTTACACATGATATTCAAGACAATCAATGACCCTAAAATATTACCATATGTTTGAACCACACAAACATTCAGTTTCAAACATACTGGTAATTATACACTTTCACTAGTAGTACCTTCATTATTATTTTTCATTACACATGTATATAAATAATTCATTTATGAAATTCAAACCAATTTTTGAAACTACATTCAAACCAGTTAATGAATCGAAAGGAATTCAGCACTTAAACCCAGCTGTTGATTACAGCCAGCCACCTATCACATACCACACACACAAGAAAGGTATGAAGTCAGTCACTGAATGCAGAACCAGTTCATGTTACGGCACCGACTCCCACAACCAGTCTGGAACTCCTGTTGTCAAGTAGACGCCCTACTCCTGTTTCCAAGGAGACAAGCTATTGGGCGGGGGTGTTCAGTATCTTGCGTACCATGTAGTTGAGGATACCGCCATTACGGAAGTAGACCAGCTCTACTTCAGTGTCGAACCGTGTCTTCACTTGGAATGACTTGCCATCGCTGCACTGTAAACATATCACACAAATCTTACTTGTAACCTTCAACTGGAAATGATAACATAATCATTACACCACACATGCACCATAGATATTCTTGAATTGTCTAACAATAATAGTGTCAAGGCTATCAGGGGTGTGATTACAGAAACATTTCATAGGAGAAAACTACCCTACCCCCTTAAAAAGTTCATTAAAACTCAGCATTTTTAAGCAGATCCTGGAATGAAATTACTATTTGCACACACATTCATTCTTGCGTTTAAAACAAAACTGAATCCATAGAGCAATACTGTAAGAGTTTCTACTGATTACAGGCACTATTACACACACTACACGGCAATCTATAAATTGCAGAACAAAACTGAATCCATAGAGCAATACTGTAAGAGTTTCTACTGATTACAGGCACTATTACACACACTACACGGCAATTTATAAAATTGCAGTCATGTCACAGACATTGACCTCTATACTAAGACATTTCACTAGCGCAATTGCACTTTTTCTGTACATATGCGACGGTAATGGGGCGAAATATAGTTCCGAAAACGTGACCTGGTTTAATGGTATTGCACTGCACTTTGTTAATCTATTTACAGGCAAATTCGCATTGATCATAAATTTATTATCCCGCATGTGGACAAATAAACCGTTTTGAAAGTGTAAGGTGTGTAGTCAGCAGTAAAGAAAGCAGTTTATTTACCCAGAATACCAAGCGAGAATGTACACAGATCATTTTGTGACTACAGACCGTACCTGCACTGTGACCAGCTGACCAGGCTGCAGGTTCTGAGGTAACTCCACGGTGATTGTCTCCTTTCCTGTGATGCCCAGGCTGGCGGAGTTCTCTCCCTCTATGTACTGGAACGGTATAATACCCATACCGACAAGGTTGCTGCGGTGGATCCTCTCATAGCTCTCTGCTATCACAGCTTTCACTCCCTTGGTACCATATAACACATAGTACATAATGTTAGTCATGATTTTCAATTTACAAGGTATTTTACTACACATGTATATTCTATGGTTTATTCTAAATGTGTACTATCAAATATTAATGTTCAAGTACAATGCTCAATTTGTAACAAACTGCAGTTACCTAACATTCCATGTTCAATCTTCAAATGAAATGTACATTAATTGTATATTACTTTTAGTAATTCATTCATAAACTTACTACACCTTTATTTTCAATTGATTTTCTAAATGAAATACATATAAATCTTATCTAAAAATTCATCTAAATGTGTGACCAACATATATGCTTTAACAAAAAGCATAGATAAAAGATAAATCTGAATATGAGATAAGTTTTAAAATGTTTGTGGTAAGTGTTTTGACCTCTTTATGACAAAACACATATATGTTTACCATAAGGCAGACTAAGGATCACTTATTCGAGGGAAACAACTCAGTTTCAGAAAAGGCACAAGAATTCTCATTATCATTCTTGTATAACAGGCTGCATCAACGAAGTGGAAATGTTCTACATATCAAGGGAAGATGTTCTATTTGTTAAGAGGAGATGTTCTAAATATCAAGTGGAAATCTTCTATATGTCAAGGGGAGATGTTTTATTTGTCAAGAGATGTTCTATATATCAAGTGGAAATGTTCTATATATCAAGTGGAGATGTTCGACATTTCAAGGGGAGATCTATTAGTCAAGAGATGTTCTATATGTCAAGTGGAAATGTTCTATATGTCAAGATGAGATGTTCTTTTTGTCAAGGGGAGATGTTTTCTTCATCAAGGAAAGATGATCTATTATAAAAGGGAGATGTTCTATACATCAAGGAAAGATGTTCACTCATAAAATGGAGATGTTCTATACATCAAGGACAGATGTTCTATTATAAAAGAGAGATTTTCTATACATCAAGGTGAGATGTTCGATTATAAAAGGGAGATGTTCTATACATTAGAGAAAGATGTTATATGGGTCAAGGGTAGATGTTCACTAGGTCAAGTGTATGTCACCAGCATCCATGGTCCCTTGGCGGCCCAGTCCCTGGAGGATCCGGAGCCATACTCCTTGCCTGCCAGAATCACCACCTCCTGTCCCTCCGCCATGTACCGCTCAGCAGCATCAAATATGTCCATCTGAAGATACACATATTTAGAATGGACACACATTTACAATAGACATTTCCACCAAATTCATTCACATATGCAAATTAATCTGTATTTCCATCCAATCATTACACCTAGATATCACATGTTTAATGGTTAACCTATTTTACACACAAAAGAACACATGGTACAGCTTGTGATGTGTGTGTGATATTTGATGCATGTTAACAATAACTTGGTACAGCTTGTGATGTGTGTGTGATATTTGATGAATGTTAACAATAACTTGGTACAGCTTGTGATGTGTGTGTGATATTTGATGAATGTTAACAATAACTTGGTACAGCTTGTGATGTGTGTGTGATATTTGATGAATGTTAACAATAACTTGGTACAGCTTGTAATGTGTGTGTGATATTTGATGAATGTTAACAATAACTTGGGAGGAGTGTAAACCTTCGTGGCAAAATCTGGAAATGTCATTCAAAAATCTGACTGTGTGATTCTCAAAACTTTACTAAGAATGAACTCAACATTTTAATCAATTAATATTATTATACCTCACTTGATTATTTCTCTATATAATGCATATAAACTGCAGCAGGCGAAAATTTGATATGACGCCCGGTAAGCAAATGATACGGGATTGTTCGGTATAATAAAATAAATATTGACTTCCTTGAGGGTGACAGTGCGTCTCGTCAACCGTAGAAAAAAATGTCGACCTCGGCTTGACAGTGTTGCCTCGGGTTGACAAGACGCACTGTCACCCTCAAGGAAGTCAATATTTCTATAATATGTTACAAATTGGAAGTAAAACAGGTTCATAAATATATGTATTATTTTTATATGTTTGGTGACAAGTGACCTACAGCAGTCACACACACACTGTATCATATATATTCATCTGCAGATATACACATATTTAGCTTTACACTTTAAACAGGAATGAAATAGACATTTTGATGGCATGGTTTACATGCATTTCAACATGACTGAACTCGTAACATTTGGAACAATCATGGCAATGTCTCAAACAGCACATAGGTCATTTAATAAAACAGATTCATTAGTTGGTATTTTCTGATTTAAACATCCACAGACTTAAGCATATTAAAGTGGCAAAAGGTGACCACAGTCACCAATTAAGTGCTTTTTTTTGTCCCTGTTATTTAACTGCCTTAAAACTGTGAACTAGCTATATGTCGGACATTTGAAACATCTGTACTTCCTATTAAACAAATAAACAAAAGCACTATTTTTCATTTCTGAATAAGATTCATGTAACTGCACCGTTATTATAGCTCCTTTATAAATGAATGTCATAACCCACCCACTACTTCCAATAACCAGTATGACGTACATAATGTGCACCTTATTCATGGCCCCTCAACCCTTCCCCAAACAACAACCTTTGTGTGCACTAATAGCAAGCACTGAGCTTCATGAATACCTCCTCATTAGCTGGTAAGTACACTGTGCGCGGCCCCGGCTTGGTCAGCAGCTTGTTGACCAGGCGTATGTTGGCGAAGGTGCCTCGAGCCATCACCGCATCGTTGCCACGCCGGGAACCGTACGAGTTGAATTCACGAGGGGTCAGCCTGAAATACAGCATACCAGAAGGCTACAATAAAACACAGTGAACCGAATACATTATAATTTTGAGATCTCTTATAAATGATACATTTGTATGGAGAAATGCAACTTGTCTACAATAATATTTTAACAAAAACTAATTTACATCTTGGCAATGATAAGTAAAATTAAATGTGTGCCTTGAAGATATATCTACTGTTAATTTTCTATTTATTATGTTTCCTTTGTTGTTGTTGATTATGTTTCCTTTGTTGTTGTTTTTCTGTTGGGGAAGGTGCTAACATGCGTTTCTACACTAAGGTAATATACACCTTGATGTTAAAGCTTGAATCATGACCATTACAGATAACCTACCCTCGAGCTGCGAGGTACCGTGCTGCGGGGCTGTTGCGGGCAATGCTGCCAGCCGGGGAGATGTGGTCGGTGGTGACACTGTCCCCGAAGTTGAGCAGCACGTAGGCTTCCCTGATTCCCTGGATCTTTGGCAGCTCTTTCGTCTGATACACAGGTGAGACACAGAGAACAGGTGAATTACTATGTCAGTGTATATTCGGAACAGTAACACAGACTATACACAGTTCAAATAACTAAGAACGAGAGTAAAGAGTCAAGTATATGTATATTTTAATTAGTATTATGAGAAACTAACAAGCTAAAGTTACCAGTTGTGTTTTAGAATGGCTTGCATTCCAAGTTTTAAATCCCATATACTAAATAATGGTTTTGAAATGGATACAGCAAACAAAGCCAAGCCAGTTCTAAACATGTATAGCCCTTATTTACCCACACCAACTTATATACATATACAACCCATCTTGTGCAAAGATGTGCATCAGTCAAGGGTGGCTTATTATGGTCTGGAAGAACAGAGGACTCTGTATGTAGGTGGAGCCGCTGTCCCAGATGACACACAATATTACCCCAACTTTACCCAACCAAGTTGAACTACACCCCATGTTTTACAGCCAAGTATCTTACAATGGTTTGGAAGAAGGGGGGACTCTGTATGTAGGTGGAGCCACTGTCCCAGGGGTACAGGATGCCACTGGGAGCCTCCAGTTTGTTCCAGCGCTCATTGCCGAGCTGGGAAACAACACATTTAACTATAAATATATAGTTTTTACTGAAACAATTAATCTTAACAAAAACAATATTTGCTTTGCATTCATTTTTTCACGTGACATTTGTTCCGTAAAAAAACACTCAATGCTAATGACATTATCTCTACTGAGAGACAGACTTCCAAGTTAAACACACACAGCATGTCTGCAACCCCCCCCCCTCCCCAAGGTTAAGGGAGTGCTCACCTGTATCCTCGAGTAGACCTCGTTGAACATGGAGGGGATCACAAACTCTGCCTCCACAGCCTGCAATACATATCACAAGTTTTAATTGAATATCTGTAGCTGATATAGAGATATGAAGTTGTTGCACGCAAAATTTAACCTGAAATTTTTAAGAACAAAAAGGAGCATAATTCTGCTAAATTGCAGGTAAGAGTTATGGGCCTTGGTCAGTGACCTTATATAATGACCCTGAAGACATGTGTGAAGTTTCAATTGAATATCTGTAGTTGTTATATAGGTATGGAGTTGTTGCACACAAACTTTAACCTGAATTTCTAAGTACAATAAGAGGCATAATTCTGCTAAATTGCCGGTCAGAGTTATGGGCCTTGGTCAGTAACCTGATAAAATGACCCTGAAGACATGTTTGAAGTTTCAATTGCATATCCTTAGTAGTTATAGAGACATGGAGTTGTTGCACGCAAACTTTAACCTGATGTTCTAGTACAAAAAGGGGCATAATTCTGCTAAAATGCTGGTCACAGTTATGGGCCTTGGTCAGTGATATCACATAATGACCACAAACACATGTGTGAAGTTTCAATTAAATATCTGTAGTAATTACCGAGATATGTACTTGTTGCAGGCAAACCTTAACCCAAAATATTTCTTGCACACAAACCTTAACCTAATCTTTTTAGCCAAATGGCTCTGGGTCACTCACCTGAGTTTCATTAGTCGAACAATTTTCCATGTGTTAGATTTTTATACAGATATGGATATACTGATACGGACTGATGCAAATGCGGCCTTAATCATCATGGTTTAAAAAAGTAAAGTGACAACAGACATTCAAAATTTGGGAAATATATATCGAAACTAAAGCTTTTTCTTAAATTTGACCTAGTCACCTAGTTTTTGACCCCACATGACCCAGATTCGAACTCGGCCGAGATACCATTGGGACAAATATTCTGACCAAGTTTCATGACGATTGGGCAAATAATGTAAGTTGTAGAGTGTTAACAAGCTTTTTCTTCAATTTGACCTAGTGACTTAGTTTTTTGACCCCACGTGAACCAGATGCAAACTCGGCCAAGATACCATTAAGACAAATGTTCTAGAAAGTTTTATAAAGATTGGGCAAAAAATGTGACTTCTAGAGTGTTAACAAGCTTTTTCTTCAATCTGACCTAGTGACCTAGTTTTTGGCCCCACATGACCCAGATTCGAACTCGGCCGAGATATCATTTGGACACATGTTCTGACCAAGTTCCATGAAGATAGGGCAAAAAATGTGACTTCTAGAGTGTTAACAAGCTTTTTCTTCAATTTGACCTAGTGACCTAGTTTTTGACCCCACATGACCCAGATTCAAACTCGGCTGAGATAACATTGGGACAAATGTTCTGACCAAGTTTCATGAAGATTGGGCAAAAATTGTGACTTTGAGTGTTAACAAGCCTTTTCCTCAATTTGACCTAGTGACCTATTTTTTACCCCACATGACCCAGATTCAGAATCAGCCGAGATATCCTTGGGAGAAATGTTCTGACCAGGTTTCATAAAGATTGGGCAAAAATTGTGACTTCTAGAGTGTTAACAAGCTTTTTTTTCAATTTGACCTAGTCACCTAGTTTTTCACCGCACATTACCCAGATGCGAACTCGGTCGAGATATCATTAAGATTGGGCAAAAAATGTGACTTCTAAAACAAGCTTTTTCTTCAATTTGACCTAGTGACTTAGTTTTTTGACCCCACATGACCCAGATTCGAACTCGGCCAAGATATTATTGGGACAAATGTTCTGACCAAGTTTCATGAAGATTGGGCAAAAAATGTGACTTCTAAAGTGTTAACAAGCTTTATAACGTTTTCAATATAGGCATATGAGCAAAACTGCCCCGCCCCCTGGAGGCCATGTTTTTCAACGGAGGGCAAACCATTTTCAAACTTGGCTGAGATATCATTCGAACAAATGTTCAGCCCAAGTTCCAAGAAGATTGGACAAAAAATGTGACTTCTAGTGTTAACAATCTTTTTCTTCATTTTGACCTAGTTTTTGAACCCAGATGACCCAGATTCAAACTCAACCGAGATATCATTGGGTCAAATGTTCTGATCAAGTTTCATGAAGATGTGGCCTCTAGAGTGTTAACGACGTAAATGTTGACGACGCACGATGGTCAAAAGGTGATCACAAAAGCTCACCATGAGCACGTTGTGCTGAGGTGAGCTAACAAAAAGGGGCAAAATTCTGCTACAATGCTGGTCACAGTTATGGGTCTTGGCCAGTGACCTTATATAATGACTCTGAAGGCATGTGTGAAGTTTCATTTGAATATCTGTAATAGATATAGAGATATGGACTTGATGCACGAAAACTTTAACCTGATTTTCGAAGAACAAAAATGGCCATAATTCTGCTAAATTGCAGGTCATATAATGAGCCCAAACACATTTGTGAAGCTTCAATTTAATATCTGTATTAGTTACAGAGATATGGACTTGTTGCACGCAAACTTAACCAGAGCATTACGAGAGAGGCCGACGAACGGGTGAGTAGTAGAGCTCGAACTATTCGGTGAATAGTCAACCTAATAAATACCGGTACAAGCCCCGCGATTAACACAAGTCTGATTTTCTGACCTTCGTGCCAGCGAAATGTTTAATTACACTTTTAATGTCAATGTTCATATCGAGGGTTGCCATTAAAATAAACTTCTTAAGTATGTGTAAAGATTGTGTGAATATTTTTTTTTGTCAACATCATGTGGGTTCAGCCGCATACTCGCTTATAGGCAGCTACGCACCTGGATGCCTACACAACCCTCCATTTGCTACTCTTGCAACCATCTCTACTTACATGTATTTCCTCCCTGGTAGGCCATATATCCCTCAAAAATACTGGAGTGCCCTCAGAGTTGGTACCTGCACAGTAGACACACACATGTACAAGTGTTATCAAGGCTAGACTGGATATGACTGCATAGCTCACCTAGCAGTACTATTTAAGAACTTATGACAAACTAACACTATCAGTGTCAATCTACAAGTGAGTTGGCATTGCATATACATGTACCATATACAAATGCTGTTAAACTCAAATATAATATAAGGGAGGATAAAAATATTGGTATTCCTTTACAATATGTACTTTCAAATTTTATTATAACAAATGAATACAATGTATCTTCAATTTGTTCAATATCTAAGGTCACAGTGGTGTAATGGATATGATGTTCGTTTTGCGATCGGGAGGTTGTGAGTTCAAGTACTTGGTGAGCGATTAAATGATCTTTCTCCAAGACATCAAGTACTGGTTCTACCCAGGAAACAGACTTGAAAGTGTCTCAATAAGCCTCCTGCTTTCAACACAATAGAGCTTAAATAAACAGGTTAAACTGAACTAATATCTAACTAGGCATTACGTCAGTGTTTTTCCATACCAAGAGGCTCGGTCTCAAAGTCTATGTTGACCTTGCCGGCCAGTGCGTAGGCAACCACCAGCGGGGGGCTGGCCAGGTAGTTGGCGCGGGTCAGCGGGTGGATACGCCCCTCAAAGTTCCGGTTGCCGGACAGCACGCCACATGCCACCAGGTCTCCCTATTGGAGGGAAGTAAGGTTAACATGGTGAAAGCCAACATTAAAAACACATTCTGCCACTAACATTTTAACTTTCTCACCAGCTGTTGATAAAAGTGTAATTTCCATTCATTTAGCTTCACAAGCGCTGTACAAGCATTTGTGTTAAAACAGCTTGATAGTTTAACAAGTGATACTCAAGAGCAATGACTGGATAAAACACTCTAGTTTGCATGATTGGATAAAACACTCGTTTGCATACATATGATTGACATCTGTGGTAATGTCTCTTTGTGATTAAGTCACTCTGAAACAAGCGTTTTCATTGGCTACAGATTCTTTGCCTGACCAATCGCATGACGTTATTTTGGTCATCTACATGAAATGACGTCACGTCGGTACATAACTCTGAAACAAGATGTTTGGTAGTGGACCATCAGAACTGTTCAAATTGTCACATGGGTGACAGATATACCCCCACAATAATATGGCCTCGTCACAAAACTATGGCGTCCATTCGAAAGAAATGGACAGAGAGAGAATGCTTTAATTTGTGAATGGTCAACAGTGTAATTGGAAAAATTTAATTTCAATAGGAGCCATAACTCTGTCAACATTTAGTGGTTTGTAAGTTGTAACCAAAGTTGAACTTGATCTGTATTTTATGATGTTACACATATGTACCAATATTAATTTAAATATGTGAAGCCTTTCATGAGTTACTGCCCATGTTGTTCTGGATTTAAGTCAAAAAGAGGCCATAACTGTGTAAAAATTTAGTGGTTTGTACCCAAAATCGAACCTGACCTGTATTTTATGATGCTACACATGTATACCAATAATATTTAAATATGTCAAGCTATTGTTGAGTTATCGTCAGGAAACCATGTTTTAAGGAATTTAAGTCAAATAAAGGGCCATAACTCTGTCAAAATTTAGTGGTTTGTAACCAAAGTTGAATTTGACCCATATTTTATGATGCTACACATCTATGAATTATTTGAATATGTCAAGCCATTCTTGAGACATTGTCCGGAAATCATGTTTTTAGGGAATTTTATGTAGAAAAGGGGCCATAACTCTGTCAAAATTTAGTGGTTTGTGCCCAACATCGAACTTGACCTGTATTCTATAATGTTACAGATGTGTACCAAAAATTATTTGAATATGTCAAGCCTTTCTTGAGTTATCATCCGCAAGGTTTCCCGCAGGATTTCTTGAAGGCATGTGGGTATCCCCGACACCCAACCTGCGACAAAAATTGGCTCAAAATCCCCGCCCCCCCCACATCCCCAAGATCTTTCCAATCTGACCCCCTTAGCGCCCCCCCCCCCCCCCCCCGAAATTGGCCGCATCAATTTATTTTGGAAATTCTTACTTCTATACAACTGAAACTATTACAATTATTTGAATAAAAATTCCGTTGGAGGCAATGTACATCACCATACTAGGCTGCTAGGCTGCATTTTTTATTGAAATAATTTTTAATCATACATTGTATTCAGATTCGTTGAAAAGCCTAGCTGTTTTTTCCACCTTGAAATTCTGTCATGACCGCTTGTTTTTTCAAACATTTTTTTTATTCAATTAATTTTTTTCAGATGCGAAAGAAATCAATCGTTAATATCAGTTATACTTAATGCGGACATTAAAAGCCGAATAAATCAACGTTGTTTTTAAATACTGTAATATGCGGTTCTTAATCGACATAAAATACGGTTCTGTATCTCCATGTAAAAAGCATGTTTTTCTACAAAAGCGCGCGAAAATTATGTTGCCATGCACAAGGTCATGGATGCCTCATGAAAAACGTGCGTGTACTGGTTGGTCATGTGCTTAATTGTAGTTTTTATGTGAACAAAATTAAAAGTTTGACGACGTTAAATCGTGTTTTAAAATTAGGCTCTTTATTACATTATTCGTTTGCATATATTTGATTGTCAGTTTGTTAAATGGATAAGAAAATTACTGGGATAAAATAAAACGTTAAATATAATAATCAAATGTTTTAAAATGCCTGTTCACTTTTCCCAGCTACACTAGTATTTTCTAGTTGTTAGTAAGGTATAAACTCCGCCCTAAAATTGCTGTATTTGATTGGTTAATGAGATCGTTGTGGGCAGAACTACACAGTTCAGTCACATGTCAACAACACTGTTGGAAGTTAGGCGTTATCAATCAATACGGTGTTTGTTTATGTCCCTGTGGTTAAAGATCCGTGTAATAGATAAAGAGATTAAGGGTTGTCGCTTTGAAAATTAAAGCATGTCGGTGTTATTTAAGCATGTCGGCAAATGTCTAACTGCTTTGAAGGCATGACGGGCCCGACAAGCGATACAGGCCTGCGGGAAACCCTGATCCGGAAACCAAAATCCAACAGACTGACAGACAGACAAGCTCACTCCTATATACCTCCCCTAAACTTCATTTGTGGGGGTATAATTAACAATAACATTGACTACAATGGACCAAGTGCCGATGCACAACATCTTTTTTTATATACAAACATTTAAAAGACAATTTCATGCATTAATTTGCAGTGTAATACTACATGGATGATGGTGTTCATACTACCCTTATATGTTCTATAACCTTTTGAATACATATGACTGATACAAACAGGTATTTGTCACATGCCATACCTTGTTTTCCGTGTAAAACAGCCATTACGCATATTTCTATCTTACACATGTGTAAGATAACATTTTAAGCGTTTTCATTGGCTACAGATTCTTTGCCTGACCAATCGCATGACGTTATTTTGGTCATCTACATGAAATGATGTCATGTCAGTACATAACTTTAAGGATTTATCAACATTTTTTGGTAAAATTATAAGGTCTTTTTTTTTCGTTTAAAGTTACTGGCATTATTTTCCTAAAACACGAAATATGGAAATTCCATATGAAACGAAATGCATTGAAGTGAGCACATCAATAAATTTTTTAGCAAAAGTGACCTTGACCCCACCCACCCCATATGCAATCCCAAGCGAGGTCTCGATATAAGGTATCTATGTATGAAGTTTCATTAAAATATCTCGATGCATTCTCAAGTTATTGATTGGAAACCGTTTTTATATTTTTAGTAACAAGTTATTGATCGGAAACCGTTTTTCTAGTTTTAAGTAACAGTGACCTTGACCTTCACCCCATCCACCCCATATGCAATCCCAAGCGAGGTCTTGATATTAGGTATCTGTGTACGAAGTTTCATTAAAATATTTCAATGCATTCTGAAGTTAGTGAGCAGAAACTGTTTTTCTATTTTAGTAATAGTTACCTTGACCTTGACCCTATATGCAATCCCAAGAGAGGTCTCAATATAATGTATGTATGTATTAAGTTTCATTAAAATATCTCAATTTGTTCTCAAGTTATTAAGCGGAAACCGTTTTTCTATTTTTAGTAACAGTGACCTTGACCCCACCCACCCCATATGCAATCCCAAGCGAGGTCTCGATATACGGTATGCATGTATAAAGTTTCATTAAAATATCTCAATGAGTTCTCAAGTTGTTGAGCGGAAACTGTTTTTCTATTTTAGTAACAGTTACCTTGACCTTGACCCTATATGCAATCCCAAGAGAGGTCTTAATATAAGATATCTATGTATGAAGTTTCATTAAAATATCTCGATGCGTTCTCAAGTTATTGAGCAGAAACTGTTTTTCTATTTTTAGTAACAGTGACCTTGACCCCACCAACCCCATATCCAATCCCTATCGAGGTCTCGCTATAAGGTATCTATGTTTGCAGTTTCATTACAATAGCTTAATCCGTTCTCGAGTTAGGGAGGGAAACGAAAGTTGAGAAACTAGCTTACTGAAAAACTTGAACCTGTCCATATAGCTTATATGTAACAATTTTCAGCGTAAAAAGGCCCATAATTTTGATAAGTTTCAAACTAGAGTTATCAAAATTGGCCCATGAGCTCATTTTAATATAGGGAATAAGTATTCTAAGTTTGAATGAAATCCGTTAAGCCATTCTTGAGAAACCAGCTTACCGAAAAACTTTTAACCTGTCCATATAACCATTCAAACTAGAGTTACCAAACTTGGCCTATAGGTTCATTTGAATGTGGGGAATAAATGTTTTAAGTTTGAATGAAATCCGTCAAGCCATTCCTGAGAAACTAGCTTACCGAAAAAATTTAACCTAGCTCAGATGCCGACGCCAACGCTGGGGCATGTAGAATAGCTTGCCTTTTCTTCGAAAAGTCTAGCTAAAAATGATCTGACACTCTTTGTCATTTCATACCATATTCTATTAAATCCGTCCAGGAAATTTGTACAAAATTCCTGATTTCGTTTAATAAAATATGGTATATATATATATAGGATCTGACATGAGTTGTCATTTCATACCATATTTTATTAATTTTATTATAGTATATATATATATACTATAAACAGTATACATTATTTCGGAATTGCTGCTGTTCACCTAGACACACATCTAAAACAAAACATTTCACTTGTCCAAATAAGATCTCATTAAAAGAGGAAGTAATTTGCACAATCCATTTAGAGCAGTCTAAGTTTAAAACATTTAATGCCCATATGTATAAAGATTCAAAAAAAAAAATCTGATAGCATTTAACCCCAGCAAAAAAAACAGATGTAGCAGCTAACAAATTGTAGAACTGTGAATAGACTGGTAGGAAATACAGCATTCAGGTAGAACAGACTTACAAACTAAGATAACGCATAGTGCAAGTGTAAATAGCGTACCTTTTCTATAGCTTCCCCAACTGTTTCTGGCAGAGGGCCGCTGTTTCCTATGCACGTCATGCAGCCATAGCCCACAATGTCAAACCTGCAAGACAGATTTACGTCATCATGTATCGAGCCAGGATCCGTGTGTGTCACAGTACAAACATACTGACATGTTATTTCTCATCTTTCAGTGATGAATCATGTATTTTATCAAATAAAACTGAGGATCGGTATACTAGATAGTGATTTTAAATTATGACTTATTTAGCATTTACACTTGAGACTTATAAGGTCTGTGTGTCAAATTCCATGCTACTTTAAGATAACACATTCAAACACAACATTATAATAATGTTATGATAATAAACCAGAAAGTGAGCTAATTTTTTACCCGAGTTTCTCAAGGAAAGGTGTGACTCCACTCTCCCTCAGGTAATATGTAACCACCCCACTGCCTGGGGACAGACTGGTCTTGATGTACGGCTTCACAGACAGCCCTGCCTCCACCGCCTTCTTGGCAAGAAGTCCTGAAGCAAGAAACAGGCTTCATACAGAAATCTTCTAACAAATTCTTCTCACTTTTTAATAACTTTTAAAAACAGAAAATTTAAATTCAAGCACTTTTAAGTTTGCCTTTACCCCTCCTTACATTTTCGAAAGGTTAGACAGAAACACCCAATCATTCACAGACCGCTATTGAATCTATAATTTACCCCTACTAAGGTCAATCTCTGCCTCTGACAACACTGTTTACAGCAAATAAATGTTTTAACAAGACATCTCTGCCAAACAATGAAGTCCTTGCCTTTTTAATGACTAAACGCATTGTCAATAAAATCCCGCCAATGAGTTAATTAGTGATTTGGCAGACATTTTAATAAATACACTTTTGCTGGCGCTTTAGTTTTTGTCACTTCAAATTATAAAATTTTCTTCTTGGCCCAGATATATGAACCTCAGGCCATACTCATTGCCCACTAAATAAACTAAACTCAACAGAACCCTGGGATATAACTTTACAAGAAGCTTCACCTGCTCCGAGCATCACAGAGGGGTTGCTGGTGTTTGTACAGCTGGTGATGGCTGCTATGACGACCGAGCCGTGCTGCAGCGTGTACTCAACCCCGTCATACACGAATGGCACAGTGGCAGACTGCTTCTCCTCCGATATACCGAACCCCTGCAGTAGAACAGACCATCGAGTTTGTGACAATCACATTTTTAACTCCTCCCCAGCCAGTATCAACAGATGAATTTGAGCGGCATGAACACTCGCAAGCTTTAACATGTGCTCCTTTGTGTAAAATAGGTTAACCGTTGAAACCTGACTTTCAAGTACAATGATTAGATAAAACACTACATTAATTTGCCCATGACTGACACTTGTGGACATGTCTATGGCCAAACACTGTTACTAAGTAATGTGTTCACAGTTACAGTTAGGATCTCTCTACAGTAAGCTATGGTATGTTGATGTTTAAAGGACAGCTACAGGGGCTGTGGTTTGTATAAGAATGTTACCCTGTGATAGCTCACCTTGAAACCAGGTTTGTTGGTAAGGCACTGCTCGAAGTCTGTCTTCATGTCGCTAACGGCAACACGGTCGTGAGGTCTCTTGGGTCCTGAGCAACACGGGGACACCGTGGACAGGTCCAACTCAAACACCTGCCAGTGATACAGCATGTACATTTAAGATTTTTTTTTCTGCTTTATTCAAATGTGCTTTTAACAATACAATTAATTGATTAATTATCTTTAAACACTTTGTGTAAATACATAATATTACATGAAAACACAATAATGCTGAACAATAATACATTTGTACTAATGATACATTCTTCAATAAAACAGAACTAAAATGATGCAAAAAGTACAGGAACTGTAAAATTTAACTTTGGTCTCTCTTGTTAAGTAAGGCAATGCATCTAGGATCAAAAGTTTGTATCAGAGGCACTGAAGACTACACCATGTTTTTCCATGTATGCAATGTAACTAGGAGAGGACCACATGTCTGGATCCAAATACAAGTCCACACAGCCTGCTCTACCTGAGAGAAGACTGGGTCCTGGTCTGCGTTGTTGAAGTCCCTGAACATCTGGTTGGCCCGCATGTACGCAGCAATCTGCGAGATCTTCTTCTCTTCTCGACCTGCAAGCACCAGTTAGTTTCCATAGCAACAAAATACGAAATATATACCAGGTTGTACTGCATCACTGCAATAGGTAACTAGAAATGTGTCCACAGACATGGATGCCCCCACCTATGCAGCCATTTCCACATGGCACCGCTTTGTCTGTATGCATACAAATTATTTTGCAAAAGGAGAATTGTCCTTTTATATTGTACGTTCTGCTAATGTATTCTCTTATTCTATGAAGTAATTTGGATATCACAAAATAGTTTTAGTCCTAACAAAAAACCAATAAAAGGTAGTAATTAAAACTGTTAGGCAATTATGAGTTATGGTTCTTGTATGCTTCACTTACCATACTCTTGCTATATTAAATCATTCTGTGCAAAATCAGCAAAATGCCTCAAATCATTTTTGAATTAAGCTTTGCAACCTCATGAATAAAGGGAAGTAATTCGCAAACTTCACAAGTCAGGTTGGTGCATGCAACACATCATCTGGTGATTGTGATCTTTTCTGCCGATTAATCTGAAAAACCCTGCATGCATGACAATATAATGCTCTGGAACATTATTTGACCTTTGACCTTCAATAATGACCTTGACCTTTCAGCTATAGACCTGGTTCTTGAATGCCACATGCTTATCACTTCTGCCAAGTTATTTGAAAAATGTTCATGCCGGACAAAATTATGCTCCAGACAGAATCCATGGACTTAATTCTTATACTTGACCTTAGACCTGAAGTGTGACATTGACCTTGGACCTAGTTTTTGCGGGCGACACATTGTCTTATGATGGTTATCACTTCTGCCAAGTTGAAAATCCGTTGAAAATCCTGCAATGCTGGACAGAGTTATTGCTTGGACAAGAATCTTAACATATATACATATATTGACCTTAAAGTGTGACCTTGACCTTGGACCAAGGCACCTGTTCTTGCATGCGACACCACCGCATAATGGTTATCACGTATGCCAAGTTGTTTGAAAATCCTTCCCTGCTGGACAACATTATGCTCCGGACATTGTCTTTGGCTTAAATTCTTACATTTGACCTTTGACCTTTTAGTGTGACCTTAACATTATACAAAGGGACCTGGTTATTGCGCGCAACACATCTACACACCATGCTTAGCACTTCAGCCAAGTTAGTTTAAAATCCTTCCCTGCTGGACAAATTTATACTTCAGACAGTATTTATGGCTTAAATTCTTATATTTAACCTTTGACCTTTAAGTGTGACCTTGACCTTGGACCTGGTTCTTGCGCGCGACACATCGCCTCACCATGCTCAACACTTGTGCCAAGTAATTTGAAATTCCTTCCAATGCTTGACAAAATAATTATCCAGACAGGGTCTATGGCTTAAATTCTTATATTTGACCTTTTACCTTCAAGTGTGACCTTGACCTTGGACCTAGGGACCTGGTTATTGCACGCAACACACCGTCTCACCATGCTCAACACTTGTGCCAAGTTATTTGAAATACCTTCATGCTAGACAAAATTATGCTCCAGACAGGGTCTATGGCTTCAATACTTATATTTGACCTTTGACCTTTAAGTGTGACCTTGACCTTGGACCTAGGGCCCTGGTTCTTGGGCACGACACACCATCTCACCATGCTCAGCACTTGTGCCAAGTTATTTGAAATTCCTTCCATGCTGGACAAAATTATGCTCCGGACAGGGAAAGAAGGCTTACATTCTTATATTTGACCTTTGACCTTTAAGTGTGACCGACCTTGGACCTAGGGACCTGGTTCCTGCGAGCGACACACCATCTCGTTATGCTTAACATTTCTGCTAAGTTATATAAAAATCCTCCAATGCTGGACAAAGTTATTGTCCAGACAAGAATCCGAACATATGTACATATGTACACGCGTACATCCATACACACGTACATACCTTCATTCGTACATATGTACGTACCCACGGACAGGGTAAACTCTATATGCCCCCCATCCTTGGTGATGGGGGGCATAAAAACTGTTAATTTCTTTAAATTAACAATAAGCATGTACCTCTATGTTTCAATAACACTACATCAAATACCAGTAAATTTCCATAGCAACAAAATGGCAAGTAACAGTAGGTAATCATGGCAACAATATGCCAAGAACAAGTAGGTTTCCGTAGCAAATATATGGAAAGTACCAGTAAGTTTCCATAGCAACAATTTGGCAAGTATCAGTAAGTATCCAAATCAATATTACACCAGTGCTTTCCATAGAATAATTTGGCAAGTATCAGTAAGTTTCCAAATCAATATTATATCAGTAGGTTTCAAAAGCAATAATTTGGCAAGTATCAGCAAGTTTCCAAATCAATATTACACCAGTGCTTTCCAAAGAATAATTTGGCAAGTATCAGTAAGTTTCCAAATCAATATTATACCAGTAGGTTTCCATAGCAACAATTTGCAAGTTTCAGTAAGTTTCCAAATCAATACTATACCAGTAGGTTTCAGAAGCAACGATAGGCAAGTACGAGTCAGGTTCTTTTATGTTCATATTACCCGTTTCATCCGAGTGTTTCATCTTAATCTCAGCCATTTCTGATGTAACATGCTTTTGGTAGAATCAAGCTTCTAAATGATTAACATTTGATTTTGTCCAAACTACCGACAGGACATTCACTGACAGTAAGGCTAAACAAAATGAATGATTTGTTTCTCAGGCAGCGCCGCAACGTTTTTTTATGGCCCGCCACGAATTTTATTTAATGCCCCCAACAATTTTATTAACTATTTTTTGACGATCGCGCTCGGGTTTTAAAGGAGATGTCAAGAAATATGTTAATAAAAATAAAACTTTGCAGAAAGTATTTCTAATAGGCATGTTACCAAAAAAAAAAAAAATCTACCCATTGAGATCTGTGGTAACTTGATATGGTCTATTTTCTGTATGCGATAACTGGTAATGACTCTGGAGTAAACAAGCATGTACATTATAGTATATTCCATTCGTACCAAGTGCTTTTGAACTATGCCTTTCATAAATAAGAAGTGGATTTCAGACGAATGAACACCATAAACGTTCATAAGAACTATTACTAAAATTATGATGTATACATATATGACAGCAGCTTAAAATTCAACGAATCCGCATTTTAATATAGCTAAAGAAGAGTAACCCAGTGGAGATTTCGGTATTTCCAGTAAATGTCTTCCTGTATGATTTAAATCGAATATACACAAATTGCATACTACTGTATAAATTTAGCAAAAAAAGTCATATTCGATTGGAAACCTTTATAAATATAATCTATTTGTTGATTTAAACTTGTGTTGCGTAGATGCATTTGCTTTTGTAATAGCTTTCCGTTTAAAAAGAAAAGAAAATCTGTGTCAATATAAGTCCTATGGAAACAAACGAAAATGCCAGCTGCATTGACAAGTGTTGATTTTCTTTTCCAAATATCAATTTGAAGGCACTTATTTTAATCATGAACATTCAAATTGATTGTCATTTTATGTCAGCTTGCATAAATGACCGTTTGTGATTAATAAATTTATATTTAGAATTGTATAAAAAGGGATGCTTATGATGTTATTAAAACTTAAACACACATCATCTGGTGATTGTGATCATTTCTGCCTGAGATTTAGAAAATGTCTACGTTTCAGTTAAACACTGGTCTGTCAGGACAAAAGGATGAAAACACATTTTCTATTTTCTCTTGTTTTAATGATTATTTTTCTTTTAAATTTGGCACACAAGGTAAATTAACAGATAGGAATTTTGGCAAATTAAAAATAAATGCTGTAAAACACCATTTACCCTTGTTTTTAAAATAAAATAATAATAAAAAAAATACTTCAATAAAAAAAAAAAGCGCCCTCCCTCCTGATTTTTTGGAAAAAGTGCCTGAGAAATAGCTCATTAATTTTGTTTAATCTAAACAGCCCAATCTTTTAGAGGATATCATATTATTACTGACGCATACATCTCCACACAGACCAGTGTCACACATACCTATCTGTCTAAGAGAGTGACTACATACCTGTCTGAGACAGTGACTTCATACATGTCTGAGATAGCGACTACATACCTGTCTGAGACAGTGACTACATACCTGTCTGAGGTACTGACTACAAACCTGTCTGAGATACTGACTACATACCTGTCTGAGATACTGATTACAAACCTGTCTGAGATAATGACTACATACATGTCTGAGATACTGACTACATACCTGTCTGTCTGAGATACTGATTACATACCTGTCTGAGATACTGACTACTGATCACACACCTGTCTGAGATACTGCCTACATACATGTCTGAGATACTGACTCCATACCTGTCTAATATAGTGACTACATACCTGTCTGTCTGAGTTACTTACTACATACCTGTCTGAGATACTGACTACATACCTGTCTGTCTGAGATAGTGACTACATACCTGTCTGAGATAGTGACTACATTCATGTCTGAGATAATGACTCCATACCTGTCTGAGATAGTGACTACATACCTGTCTGTCTAAGATACTGACTACATACATGTCTGAGATGCTGACTACATACATTTCTGAGATACTGACTCTATACCTGTCTGAGATACTGACTCCATACCTGTCTGAGAAAGTGACTACATACCTGCCTGTCTGAGATACTGACTACATACCTGTCTGAGATACTGACTCCATACCTGTCAAAGAAACTGACTACATACCTGTCTGATATACTGACTACATATCTGTTTGAGATAGTATGTCTGAGATACTGACTACATACATGTCTGTCTGAAATACTAATTTAATACCTGTCTGAGATACTGACTACATACCTGTCTAATATACTGCCTACATACAAGTCTGAGATACTGACTCCATACCTGTCTAAGATAGTGATTACATACATGTTTGTCTGAGATACTGACTACATACCTGTCTGAGATACTGACTACATACCTGTCTGTCTGAGATACTGACTATATACCTGTCTGTCTGAGATACTGACTACATACCTGTCTGAGATACTGACTCCATACCTGTCTGAGATAGTGACTACATACCTGTCTGTCTGAGATACCGACTACATATCTATCTGAGATACTGACTACATACTTGTCTGAGATACTGACTATATACCTATCTAAGATACTAACTACATACATGTCTGAGATAGTGACTACATACCTGCCTGTCTGAAATACTGACTACATACCTGTCTGAGATACTGACTCCATACCTGTCTACGATACTGACTACATATTTGTCTGATATACTGACTACATACCTGTCTGTCTGAGATACTTTAGACTCTTCACATCTACAGGGAAGTAGCCCACAGTGGTTCCATACTCAGGACACATGTTTGAGATACTGACTACATACCTGTCTGTCTCAGATACTGGAGACTCTTCTCATCTACAGGAAAGTAGCCCACAGTGGCCCCGTACTCAGGACACATGTTTGAGATCGTGGCCCGGTCAGCGATGGACAGGGTCGCCACACCTGACCCAAAGAACTCCACAAACTTCCCCACCACACCAATGGAACGTAAATGCTGAAAGGAAAGGGTTACATTGGTCATATTGCAATAGAATTAAGTGTAAAGCAAATTTAATGCATGCACCACTTAAAAAAATATTTGAAAGTAACCAGTAGCCAACTTGGCTAATGCTTGAAAACAAAAGAAATTATTAGAAAACGTGTGATTCAGGAAAAAAATCTAAATGACAGGTACTTCTCAAAAAGAAGTCTTTGTCTACCATTTTCCTTGATCAATTTAAGGAAATGATTTCTACTGAACAGTAAACAGTCTATTTCAGACAGCAGAGATAGTTCTTTAGTAAACACTGCTGAATGGACTAAATTTGAGCTGCCACATCATAAAAAGAACACTTTCTTATGTTTAATCCATAACTGGAATTTTGTTTGCTTTTTTTCTATTCTTGTAGTAACACAGCTTCACAGCAACTCTGGAGGACAAATAAACAGCAACTCAGTAGCACTGCCCCATAAGGGTTGTCAACTGACCTTGGTGATGGTGAGGACTATGTCGGTGGATGTCGTGAGTGGGTGGGGCTGGCCAGTCAGCTTGTATCCAACCACTTCTGGTAGCACCATGGAGATAGACTGCCCAAGCATCACAGCCTCCGCTTCTATACCACCAACTCCTACACGAATCATAGTAATGCTTGATTTCACTCAAGCTATATACCAACAGTGACAGTCCGGGCCTAAAATATTGTTTGTTTCCCCTCCCGCGACCGACCTAGCAAAATCGCTGCGACCCCCAAAATTGTATAGACCAAAGAAAACAATATTTTATTTTATTTGTGTGTGAAAATGCAGGGAGCGAATCCTTAAAAAGAATCAAATAGCATGTACAAATCTTACTTTCAAAAGACACTTATAAAATGACTTTAAACGGACAGTTCTCGATAACGCGTAATTAGGCATATTTTGACGCATGCTTTTACGAAAGACGCCATAACATTCAGTGTCGGATTCTATGGCGCAACCATTTGCGCTCGCATATGCATGTTTTTTTTAAAGACAAAGAACGCCCACCGGCAATTAACAAACTCGCCTTTATGCACCAAGTGTCCATTATCGATAAAATCTTGACGCAGGAGTAGCTTAACAAGAGCCAAACAGTCAGCCAATGAGAATGCATAAAATTTCCAACATGCAAATGAGCGTTGTTGTTAGAAACTTTATCACGCCCTCATTCAAATTTTAATTGGTAAAGGTGCAAGTCATTTGTAACACATCTGCGTTTGGTATGTGTTTTGTTATAGATATGCGTGTTTTTAACAGCCGCGTTTGTAATAAATTACTACAAATTAAAATAGTAAATAAATAAATAATTATAAATAAATATCACAATTTTTGTGATTTTTGGTGAGAGGAACCGTTTGCTAAGAATATGAATTACGAAGTCATGTAACTCGACAAACTGATCGCGTCAAACGTCTCATTTTGATAAAAAAATACAACAACTAGATCTAGTAATAATTAACGAAAGTGTTATTCAAACTCATCACTGCACACGGATTAGAATTAATTCAATTATGCAAAAACTTTGGCTGAGGCAACATTTGAATGGAAGTTAGCGGAACTAAAGTCCTTGTCAAAAATGAAAGTAAATAAACTTCAGCGCCTTTTCTTTTTCTTTTAATTTATCAAAAATGTTCTGTTGCTTTCTTTTTATTAATGAACAAAGTCCTATTTGTTTTTATTTCCAAAGAATGCTAATTCATTTAGGCTCTAGCATTTGCGTTGTTCAGACACAGTATTACAGATTTGACGCTTTTAAACACTATCCACGTGCTAAGCATGTAACACACTTTTCAGCGACAAACTGCTTGCCACAGTTTGACAGTCACTGTTGCTATGGCTGATACTAACAGCGTTCGGTTTTGGATGCCCTGCAACGTCACGCTATTACTCCTTAGTTTTAACAAGTTTTTCTTATTAACGCTCTTGTTTTTAACGTATGTTATTGTTTGTTCAATTTTGATAACGTAAATGAGCAGAACGTTATTAATCTATTACAACAAAAATATTAAGAATTTATACTATAACGTAACATTTCGAACATAAGGAAAACATGAATGAAAATGACTTATTGTGTACAAAAATAAAATATTTTTCCGACCTACCGACCCACCCTTCATTAACATGGGTCAAGGGAGGGGAAACAAACAATATTTGATTTTCGGCCCCGGCATGCAAATAATATTTGATTTTCGGCCCCCACATGATTTGATTAAAAAGATTCTAACAACAATTATTCAGGATCAAAATATATTCCAAAATCCACAAATAGAGTATTTTGTCATCCTCAAGTAATGAAGTTTAATGCTGTTTACATGATGTAGCATAACCAGTTTGCAAATCACCATCACAATATATCCCATCCTACATGCCCACATACCCCATCCAACAAAACCAACATACCTCATCCCACAATGCCTACACAACCCATCCCACAATGCCTACCTACCCCATCCCACAATGCCTAACCTCCCCATCCCACAATGCCTACATACTCAATTCTACAATGCCTACCTACCCCATCCCACAATGCCTACATACCCCATCCCACAATGGTAACATACCCCATCCCACAATGCCTACCCGCCCCATCCCACAATCCCTACATACCCCATCCCACACAATGCCTAACCTCCCCATCCCACAATGCCTACATACCCAATTCTACAATGCCTATATATCCCATCTCACAATGCCTACCTACCACATGCCACAATGCCTACACACCCCATCCCACAATGCCCACCTAACCCATCCCACAATGCCTACATACCCCATCCCACAATGCCAACATAGCCTATCCCACCATGCCTACATACCCCATCCCACAATACCTATGCTCCCTATCCCACAATGCCTACATACCCCATCCCACAATGCCTACATACCCAATTGTACAATGCCTATATAGAGGGTTGAGCGTTAAACTATTGTATCTGATATAGAAATGTTAAGCAGATACAACAGTTTCCCGCTCAACCCTTGATATATCCCATCGCACAATGTCTACATACCCCATCCTACAATGCTTACATACCCCATCCCACAATACCCACATACCCCATCCAACAATTCCTACATACCCCATCCTGCAATACCCACATACCCCATCCCACAATACCCATCCTGCAATACCCACATACCCCATCCCACAATACCCACATACCCCATCCAACAAAGCCAACATACCCCATCCCATAATGCCGAGCCCGTTGATCATTGTGGTGTGGGAGTCGGTGCCCACAAGGCTGTCAGGGTAGAGGAGCCCGTCCTCATTGAACACAACCCGCGCCAGGTACTCGAGGTTGACCTGGTGCACGATGCCCGAGCCCGGGGGAACTATCAGCATGTTCTTCAAGGCAGTGGCTCCCCACTGAAACACAGGGATAATGTAACATTGAGGCATTATAGTCCAAATGGTAGTAAAGATTGTAAATCTGAAATCATATTTAATACAAGTTTGCTGTGCAATTTTAACCAACTGATTGCATCATGGAGTAGGGCATTGCTGGTGTATTAACATTTGAGCCATACTAGATATTTTGGTATACATTGATAATATACTTAGACTGGTAATACCCTCCATCACTATCTTAAGAGATAGTTAGAATATAAATGCTATTACAACTCCAGACTGACCTTGAGGAAGACAAATCTCTCCTTGTTTCTCTCAAACTCCATGAGCTGATTCTTCTCCAGGGCATCCGCACTAAAACACATTTCATTAGATAATTAAATGCTGCAGGTACAACATACATAATGCAGACAACCACCACTAAATCTTCTCACTCTTCATAGTCCACAAAACTACAAACTCTCCCTCCTAACAGTCCACAACACTACACCCTCTCCATCCTCACAGTACACAACACTACACCCTCATGCGCCTCACAGTCCACAACACTTCATCCTCACCCTCCTCATAGTCCACAACACTATACCCTTTCCCTCCTCACAGTCCAAAACACTACAACCTCTCCCTCCTCATAGTCCACAACACTACCCCCTCTCCCTCCTCATAGTCCACAACACTACACCCTCACCCTCCTAACAATCCTCAACACTACACCCTCTCCCTCCTCATAGTCCATGACACTACAAACTCTCCCTCCTAACAATCCTCAACACTACACCCTCTCCCTCCTAACAATCCTCAACACTACACCCTCTCCCTCCTAACAATCCTCAACACTACACCCTCTCCCTCCTCACAATCCACAACACTACACCCTCACCCTCCTAACAATCCTCAACACTACACCTTCTACCTCCTCATAGTCCATAAAACTACAAACTCTCCCTCCTAACAATCCTCAACACTACACCCTCTCCCTCCTGATAGTCCACGACACTACACCCTCTCCCACCTTATAGTCTACAACACTATACCCTCTCCCTCCTCACAGTACACAACACTACAACCATCTCCCTCCTCTTAGTCCAAAATACTACACCCTCTCCCTCATCACTGTCCACAACACTACACCTTCACGCTCCACAGAGTCCACAACACTACACCTTCACGCTCCACACAGTCCACAACACTACACCCCCACCCTCGTAATAGTCCACAACACTAAACCCTCTCCCTCTGCACAGTCCACAACACTAAACCCTCACCCTCCACATAGTCCACAACACTACACCCTCACCCTCCTCACAGTCCTCAACACTACACCCTCTCCCTGCTCACAGTCCACAACACTACACCCTCTCCCTTCTCACAGTCCAAAACACTACAACCTCTCCCTTCTCACAGTCCACAACACTACACCCTCTCCCTTCTCACAGTCCACAACACTACAGCCTCTCCCTTCTCACAGTCCACATTCCATAATCACATGCCATGATTATGTTTGCCAACAGAAGCAATCACTCACACCTTGAAGCTAAAACACACAGAATTGATCACATACAAAACTAATTCACACAAAATATGATACCTGAGGGAAACAATAACAAACAAAATGATCAATGACTAAAACGAACCTAATGCAACAAGAACATGAAATGCAGAAAGATTAACATGCAATAATCACATGCTAGAAAATAACGTGGAAACAATCACAGTCAACATGTTGTAATAAAGAAAAAGTCAAAGAGTCATATCATACAATCTGAAACAACCACATGCACTATGATATGGTTTGAACAAATCACACGTCATATGATATAGTCTAAACAAAATACATGCAATATGATAACACTGGGGGCTGACTGTGTAAACTTTAAGTGTTTCTCAACGAGAAAATGTTTGTGTTTCTAAACGAAAACGAAAACAAACAGCGTGTTTCATTTCCTGAGTTTTATACTGATTTCGTTGATAAACACACACCAAAAAGTGTTATGTTTTAAAAAACAAAATCATTATAAAATTTGGGAAATGAACCATGCTTTATGTATTAGTTTTCATAAGAAACACACACACTTCGTCATTGAGGAACACTTTTAGTTTACACGGCCAGCCCCCAGTGGATAAAATCTGAACAAATCACACACAAATATGATAAGCCTGAAAAAATTACATGCAATTTGACAGTGACAGATACAAGTACATAGAAAATGACATGTGCATCCAATGTTACATAGACTGACATTATGCATCAGGGAGGCGTTTCATCAATATTAACGATTTTTCTACGATCGTAATTTACGTATCGATATTTATGTAGTTGTTTACGATTATACATAAATTCTGTTTCATCAACGACATCGTAAATGCACTATACATAAATATACAACTACCTAAATTATGGTGAATGTTTACCGAAAATATTGTGACGCAGTCTAATTTTTTTAAATGACGTCATTGTCGCGTGCTGCTTTCGAAATAAGTTGAGGAAATGGGTTAAAAGCAAGGACGTGACATTAAAATTCTTGTCACCCTTGTCATTTTTACTGTATTTCTTGATATGTTTATTATTAAAATTGAAGAACAACATGTACATAAAGCTACTTACCTACCGTAGGTACTGTACGTGTCAGGGTGTGCCTTGAAATCGATCTACTTCGGTATGTTTTATAGATTTATGTTATTTTCATTAAATCGGAAATGAAGTTGTGTTTAAAGACTACTATACACATTAAAAATAATGCACTATAGAATTGATAAGTGACCCAAAATGCGAGCGTCTACAGTAGGCCTACATCGAAGTATTTATTTCAAAATACACACGCATAGATCTAGCGACTCTTATGGTTAAATATTTTAGTCCTTATTTTCCAACTTAATTTTGTTCTTTGGTCGCTTTTCATTGCAATATTCACCAAAAAAATAACACATTACGTAAATATGCGACCGCTCCTATCCAGTAGTACATTTATGTATGAAATTTATGTAGTCTCACGTAATGATTTGTTTGATGAAACGTGATTTCTGTGAAACGTCGTAATTTATGAAAGTCGTAGTAAACCGTTGATGAAACACTTCCGAGAAGACTGACTTCAATGACACAGGGCTTGCATTTAGGGAAGTTTGGGAGTAATTTACTCCCAGTTTTTTGTCACAGGACTTCCACAATTGCAGCCATGGAAGTTGCAGAACTTTCCAAATTGCAGCCATGGAAGTTCCATCATGTAAGGATGAACAAGTTAGAAAAAAAATTAAGTAATTTATCTAAATGTATATATCTCACTGAATAAACTGGCATATAAACACCTGATGAAAAAGAACTGGCTTTAAAAAACCTTGAATTTTATACTTAAGTTCATTTCTGAAATGCTCATGACTTATGTAGTGCAAAACTGTCAAAACTTCCAAATATTATGAGCAAAACTTCCAAATATTATGAGCAAAACTTCCAAATATTATGAGCAAAACTTCCAAATATTATGAGCAAAACTTCCAAATATTATGAGCAAAATTTCCAAATATTATGAGCAAAACTTACAAATATTATGAGCAAAACTTCCAAATATTATGAGCAAAACTTCCAAAATCAGAGGCTAGGAAGTTCAAGTTTTCAAAAGTTAATGAAAGCCCTGAATGACATGCAATTTAGCACAGACCGATATTATCACATGCTTCTTTAGAGCTTCGATGTATTAATAAATCGATTGTAAATGGCCTGATTTGATTGCCTATAATAAACACAACAAAATTGATTCGATTCCCTTTTATATTTATAGAGGATTTGTTTGAAAACTGTTAATTAATATTATGGGGTTTGTGTAGATTAATCATGTAAATTGATCACGGTATCATGGTTGCTGCTATATTGAACTAGTTATAAAACTTTATCACCAAATATTTCCATTGTTTTTCTTTACATTGATATATTGGGCACATATGTTGACATTAACCAATACAATTGCATTAATAATAAGAAATAATAATATTTACTATATTTACAGAAATTCTTGCTGTTAAAATAAGGGAAAGCAAAGATATAAAAGGTATAACAATAAAAGACATAGAATATAAAATATCTCAATTTGCTGATGATACATCTTTACTTCTTGATGGATCTGAATCATCCCTTAATTGTACGTTAGACATGCTTCATGAATTTTCAAGATACTCTGGACTAAACATTAACTATGAAAAAACTAATTTAATTTGGATAGGCTCTATGAAGTATAGTACTAGATCAATAAAAACTAAATACAAACTGACATGGGGAGCAACTACTTTTAAAGTTCTTGGGATAGTGTTTGATATTAACTTAGAAAACATGATAATGAAAAACTTTGAAGACAAAATCGAAAGTATTAAAAGTTCAATAAGTCATTGGAATCGAAGAAATATTACACCGCTGGAAAAGATAACTATTGTCAAATCAATGCTTCTACCTTTGCTTACACATTTATTTGTATCACTACCAACACCAAGAGTAGACACCATGAAGCAAATTAATCAACAATTTTATGACTTCATTTGGGCAGGACCAAGCAAAATAAAAGCTACTGTAATTGTTAAGGAATATAATGAAGGTGGGTTAAATATGATAGATATATGTTCTTTTGAAAAATACATGAAAATAACATGGCTTAAGAGATTAGTGTCAGGCGAAGGAAATTGTTATTCACTTGTTAAATCGTTAATAGATTTTAAAACACTTTTTAACACTGGTAAAATGTATGCCGAGAAAATATGCTTACAATTGAAAAATAATTTTTGGAAGGACGTCTTGAAAAACTATATATTGTATATTGAAAAGCTGCCAATAGTAAATAGTGATGATATTCTGGATATGCCCCTATTTTATAACCATAATTTTAAAATTAACAATAGTCATATTTATATTAAAACTCTCTATGAAAGAGGTATTCGTTTTGTGAGAGACATTATGAAAGAAAGAGATTGTTTTATTTCCAAAGAATCTTTGGATTTACATGTCGGAACAAACGTAAATTTCCTATTGTACCAAGGATTAATTAACATAATAAGTAAATATATTGAAAATTTTGAAGATATGTCAAGTTTTGACAATAAAACTCAAGGACCTATATTACCAACTTACATAAAGAAAATAGTAACCACTCCTAAAGAAGAAAAACATACTTATAAAATATTAATCCAAAATAGCGACATTCCAACTAGTCAAACAAAATGGAACTCAGAATTTTTTAATATTGACTGGAAAAACGTACATGCACTTGTGTTCAATATAACTAAGGATACATATATTAGATGGTTCCAGTGTAGAATAGTCCACAGAATCTTGGGAACAAAATCAATTATGTTCAAGATGAAAATGGCTGCTGACAATCTATGTACATTCTGTAACAATGAAGTAGAAAACATTACGCACTTGTTCTGGTACTGTCCATATACCCAAGAAATTGTGAAATTTGCTGTTGAGATTATTCATAGAAGTAGACCAAACTCACCTATTCAGCTGACATGTCAGGATCTAATACTTAGAATTACAAATCCAAAAATGAATGATTTAAACATTCTGTGCCTCGAAATTAAACGGTATATCTTTCAGTGTCAGAGGAAAAACAGAAGCCCTTCAAAATTTGGGCTTGTGAATAGTATGAAGCAAACGTTTGATATATATATAACTACAATAAAAACAGACGAAGAATTGAGAGACTGGTCCCTTGTCAAAATATTTACAGACATCTCTTATAACGACACTATTCATCATAACACATAATATATATATTGTTTACCACACCAGTATTTTGTTAAGTCTGCATTATCAATGTATTATACACAATGCAATTTAGCACTTAGGTTATCCTGCTTATGTACAGTATTATATAGATAGAAGATATGCATGCTCACATCTATAACTTTATATAGAATGTTTGTGCAAGTTAGTATTTGCGTAAAATGTTTTGAAATATAAAACAGTATATATTGTATATGATTGTATGTTTACAACTGAATTTATATACACCTTTGCAATACAATTACACGAACTACTCTGTATATAACATGCATGTATGTATTATTCTATGATGAAAATAAAATTTTACAAAAAAAAAAAAAAAAAAAAAAAAAAAAAATATTTACTATATAAAAAATGTCTTGACTCATAAATAAAAACAAGCCTGTAAAATGGAGACATGAATCAAACCGAAATATTCCACTAAGTATGTTTGAGGTAACTGTGTGGAATGCATGGCATTAGGGGAATGTTGTGCAATGGGGAAACTGGTGGGAAATACACATACAATGACATCCTATCCTGTCATCCAAATAGTACAATAAGAAAGGTAGATGACAACTCATTCAACACCAGTCTTCAGCGAAAAAAAGTCAGATAAGACTATACATAATATAGCTTGAGTGTAGGCAGAGATCCCAGATAATGTCTATTCCTTTCACACTTAAATTATAGGTACACCCAATGACACATTAAGAGTGTCTAACATACAAGTCATCGTTACTATTTGTGTACACTTAGTCCAACAAATGATCAAATTTATAATGGTCTGAAAGAAGCTATTCAAATTCTGTCATGCGACCAACACCTATAATAAAAAATTTATAAAGTGTACAATAAAAGGAATGTAAAAGTACAATTAGCCAAGATCAAAAACATTATTGACTTTGTTAGAGAGAATATAAGGAGTAGTTAAGCAAATAAAGACTACACAGAACAACGTGTCTAAGTACCAACCCTGGAGTTGTGTGCCCATGAAAGGGACAGACTTTATCTGAGATTGGCCCTTGACCTTCAGAATGGCAGAGGTCACACGTCTGACCTTTCACCTTCAAGGCACTAGTGGGTTGTAGCCTTTTACATGACTTTTGCCCCCCGCCTGGATTAGGAGCATTTAGTAAATTGCTGAAAACAAACAATAAAAACGTCTCCTTTAGGTAACGGTGGCGATACAACAACCTGTAAAGACAGTCGTTTAAAAGAGACGTTCACACAGAACCAGGGCATGCTATCCGAATCATTGCTAACAGTACCAGATAAGTCCCTATAAAACATGGTTTCTGTCAAGTTGTCAAATACAAACAATGCCTGATATTCCATCGAAAATACATCACTCAAAACTTCACACTTAAGTTCAGTATTACAAAACTTGTACATTTACCATAGAGTCCATAGTTTACAGAATGTGTGATGTCTATTGCCTGAAAATGCAGTTGTATGTTTCGACACTTTTCCCCTGGACTTTTACACAAATATCGGAAAGCATGCTACTGATTGTTCACAGAATGAAGAAGAATAGATCCGGTTAACAGTTCAGGAAGGAAGCAAATGAATGATAAGGGTATTTATCGCTATGAGGGATTGCATAATGGACAAGTAACCCATAACTGAAATATGGGACTGCAGCATGTGTAGTCCAGTCACAGCTACAGCACTGTTGTGGAAGTGTGTCAATGTTCAAAAACAACCAGACCCAGGAATATAGATCTACAGCTAGCCACTTCTCTACAGGGACAGAAATCACACATCTGAGAAGACATATTTAGACAGAAACAGAAACCATGCAGAGGTAACTGTGGTACTGAATCATGGAATCACCAATGTAGCGGTCATTAATAATACCAGTTAAAAAAAGGGGTTTCACTGTCAATCGCCATTGTCGCCAAATGCAACAAAATTGCGAAAGTGGCAACATTTTGTTCAAAGTGGCGAATTTCATTAGAGACATTATTTTTAGACACTGTGCTAAATCTGGTATGTAAAATCTCAATTGCAACAAAACTGGGGCAGATTAAGTTACCACAGAGCCTCCAAACATGGCCTTAGGGCATTGTTTGTTATCAGATCATTAATTAGTCTATTGTTGCAGACGAGCATGTCATGGTGTGAAAGCTTATCTCTAACGTCATAGCTTCAGTTTTCCGCTTGGTTAGGCGCAGTCACACTCAGTTGAAATCCAAATCAGCACTACTGATTTTAAATCTTTTGACTAGTTATTATTGTGTAATGATTTTATCTGCAATTAGGGGAAATTTCAGTTACAAAAAAACAACACAGGTAGCAAAAAAGCTACTTAGGACATGTGGTAAACATTCATTCCTAAACGAGGCTTACCTAAATATAAAAACAGTCCTGTGTCTGGATTTATTTCTGAACATTTACAAACTGTTTGTCCACAATCATGATGAATTTTAACATGAATTATTGACAGACAGTTGTTATATCAACAAATGAAGATGTGAATTAGAAAGAGGATTTACCAACCTGCAAGTAAAATGTTATTTTTATATTGTCATATATTTTCGCGACCCTACAAAACGATCAACATTACTAAATCTGTTAAAACCAAGTGTTGTAAAATTGTAATTTCCTATTAGTACCGATTATACTGCTAAGTTTTAATTATAATAATGTAGTTATGAATGCTATTTAATAGTGACAGTTACTGTTAATTAGATTCTGAAGCATGTCAATATATGACTGACAAATAAAATTGGCTCACACTTTTTAAAAGTGGCAAATTTTAGTGGCGATAACTTTTTTTGAGCCAGCGGAACCCCTGAAAAACATCTACCCTGTCAAATGTTTCTTTATACCAGTATTTGAGAAATTATGGCATCGTGTGTGTGAACACTAAACCGTATATGTTTGTCAATATATCTGCAACCACCAAAATATATCATTATTCACCTGCAGTTTAAAACAGGACAGCTATAACCACTTATATAATTATATTTGTTGGTTCATATAAGAAAAAATGTCCACTTGTTAATTGTATATTTTTTAAATTGCAACTCATTTTTCCATTCCTAATTCCACAGCCTTCAAAACTATGTAACACAACATGCATGCAAAATACAAGTGAAGTAAAAGCAAGAAATCAGCCACTACTTTTAATGTAATCATTATACACAAGTTTCTTAATATTTTGTACATGAATAAACATAAATACATGTGAAAAGATGAAAGTTAAAATTCAGCTGCCTACAATGCTTGATGTGTTTATGTTATTTGCATTTGTCTGTGGTCTAAATTCAGAAACCTCAAGAGATGAACACCTTAAATACATTATACATCACAACTGAAGGCCATAACCCTTTGTGAGCCACAGACTAGGTAGGACACACACTGACTGATACTCAGTGTCAAGTACACACAACTCCAACAGTGGCAAGTTTACATTCCATTGGAATAATACATTTCACTACATAAATTGAGATACAGGAACACAGATAAGAGTAAGACTGGATGACAGTGGATGCCAACTAATAACAGTCCTTGGTTTTGGTACAGGGATATTAACAGTGTAGTATTTCTATATACACAGACAAAGGCCACTTTGGTGTGGTATCTATAAACAGACAGAGGTCATCCTGCTATATGATGTACTGGTCAGTACCTGCGAGACACGTCCACCTGTATGGAGTGGTCGATGACCAGGTCTGCAGGACAGATAGGGTTGATCATCTTGGGGTCCCCTCCCTGCCTCTCCACGGCATCACGCATGGCTGCAAAGTCCACCACAGCAGGCACACCTCTGTCAACAGAGGACACAGCAGTAAGAACATATACAAGGTGTGAGATTACATGTACATGGCTTCTGGGTGTGATTTAAAGGGACTGATTCACAGATTTTTGTAATTTAATAAATGACATTGAACATCTCAGGGTGACCACTGTAATTCTCTTGTAAAATTCCTGGACATTTCACTGATTGTTCCCTGAATGGAATGTGAATTTTCCAGACATTTATTAACATAACAATGAAAAGAACACAAGTATTGTTTTGCACTACAAACGCCTTATGTTCACATCCATTTCAACTTATGATTATTAATTTACAACACAGCACTATTTCCAATATACTGGTATTTCTGTATCACATCGCAATATTGGTTCATAAGTAATAGTTGTAGCACTCTTTAACCGAAATATGTTAGTTATTTAACGAGCCCGCAGGGAATGCTGTTGAAGCCGGAAATGCCGCCACGGTCCTCCATCAGAAACCAGTACTGCAACCAGATTTGCAAAGCCGGTGACCGATGAAGACATTGATAACCTCAATGCTTCAAAAATTAACAAAAGCACTGAGAAAAGCACGCGATGGGCAAGACTTGTCTTCGACGAATGGAGGAAACAAGAGGGCCACGATGGCCCTAGGTTGCTCACCTGATATCTATGTAGGAAGTTTCATTTAAATATCTCAATAGGTTCTCAAGATATTGAGTGGAAACCGTTTTTCTATTTTCAGTAACAGTGACCTTGACCTAAAACCCTCCTACCCCATATGCAATCCCATGCGAGGTGTCAATATAAGGTATCTATGTATTAAGTTTCATTAAAATATCTCAATGCGTTCTAAATTGAGCGGAAACCGTTTTTCTATTTTTAGTAACGGTGACCTTGATCCCACCCATCCCATATGCAATCCCAATCGAGGTCTCAAAATAATGTATTTACGTATTAAGTTTCATTAAAATATCTCAATGCGTTCTCAAGATATTGAGCAGAAACCGTTTTTCTATTTTCAGTAACAGTGACCTTGAACCCTCCCACCCCATATGCAATCCCATGCGAGGTGTCAATATAAGGTATCTATGTATTAAAGTTATTGAGAGGAAACCATTTTTCTATTTTTAGTAACAGTGACCTTGACCCCACCCATCCCATATGCAATCCCAATCGTGGTCTCAATTTTAACCAAATATGAAACCTCTGGGCCTTGTGGTTTCAGAGAATTTTTTTTTATCATTTTGCCATTTACGTCTATATAAACCATGTGAGCCATGGGGTGTGCCCAGCTTTGACCCCAGGGGCATCATTTGAACAATCTTTATAGAGGACCACTACACAATGTTACATACCAAATATAAAACCTCTAGACCTTGAACGTTCAGTGGAGACAATTTTTAAAGTCATTTTGCGATTTAAGTCTATATAAACCATGTGACCCCCGGGGTGTGGCCAGTTTTGACCCCAGGGGCATCACTTGAAAAATCTTTGTAGAGGACCACTGTACAAAGTTACATACCAAATATGAAACCTCTAGGCCTTGCAATTTCAGAGAAGATTGTTAAAATCATTTTGCTATTTAAGTCTATATAAACCATGTGAGCCACGGGGTGTGGCCACTTTTCACCCAAGGGGCATCATTTGATTAAGCTTTGTAGAGGACCACTATACAGTGTTACATACCAAATATGAAACCTCTGGGCCTTGCGGTTTCAGAGGAGAAGATTTATAACTTGTTGAGTTCGACATGTTCCGTTCACTGTTAAGAGTTCATTTGTTTAAAAAAAAAAATCAATCCAGAACAGTTCTTTCAATTTTTCTGGTGCGCGATCCTAATGTGAAAACTTACAGTGCAATAAGTAGCGTGCGTATAAAGTACTAATAATAAACTAAATTCCAATATACCGCACGCTACTTATTGCATGGTAATCTTGCAAATTAGGCTCCGCCCACCAGTCAGCGTTCTGATATCACAGTTATTGAATACCGAAAAACAAAGAAAACCTTCAGAAATATGGTATAAATAAGACATAATGAAATGTCAAAGGCAACAAACTTTGCAGACACATCATGTGGAATCATGGATACAAAGAAAACAATATTATGGTATTTTATTTCATTTAACAAAAAATTTCAGAAAAACGAGGTAACATATATTTTGTTTTTAATAACTTAATATGAATGATTAGAATGTATCAAATCTTAAGTTATTAAAGAATACAAAACATCACGTTGTTGACACCAACGTACGTGAAGTCCTGTAAAATAACTCTGGACGGTTTGAAAGGAATTTCTACATTCTGTGACTGGTTCACTTCCCAGTCTAAGATTTTCTCCACATCAGACTGGTTCACGTAGAAGTCATCACAGTTCCTCACAGCGGACTCCAGGAGGACCCGGATGGAGTATGGCAGCTTGTCTGGAAAACAACATGAAGCATATGTCATTGGCAACCAGTGCAATGAACAATAGGCCTTATAATTCATAGAAAAATTGGTTACTTCCATACTGTTTATAGTTTAATCAATTATAACAAACAATATTTATTTGTGTTAGTCAAGAAAATAATTATTTATGTATATAAAAATACCTGCATGGTATAGTGACATCATTAGTGTTGTTTACTGATTAAAACATATTAATTGCCCCTAATATTAAGGGCGAATGAAATGGAAGACAGAAAAATACTGCGTAGACTTATGTCCAACATTAAAACAACATGCAGAATGTATTTACCATATCTCTTATCTTTCAGAGCAGGCAGACTGTAGAAGTGGAGTTCTTCCCCGTCCACCTGCAGTGGGGTCCTCAACCGAGAGAAGGGATTGCAGCCTGCAATCAGAGTGTCTTTAACATATCATTTAATTATGAAAACAGGGCAGTGACATTTATAATTCACATCCACCTGCAGTGGGTTCACAACTGACAGAAGGGATTCATACAATACATCACAACAAAGTGAACATGTAAGTTATACTTAATATATTTATTCATTATAACCTTATATCCTTGTTTGTTGTAAAACTTGTATACATGATTTATTGTTTATTAAAAAGTGCAAGTTACACTGTATAAGACCCTGAACATCTCATTCTGGGGGCCCAGGGATCAAACACCTGTCATCGCGAGAGGCAAATACTCTAATTATGCAGTAAAAGTTCTAGCCCTGCAGTAGAGCAAGACTGTTGGAAGTGCCCAACATGCGAATAGCTAAAATGTACCGTAAAATCTCCATGTTTTCGGACACTTAAAAATTAAAAAATATTGTGTCCGAAAATTTGGATACACAAATATATTCCCAAATTACAGGTGTCTGAACATTTATAGACACTATAACAATATTGCAATTACGTTCGGATTTGTCAGGCGCATAATGTATTTTGCCGAATATACACTGATAGTATTGAATAATGATTGCGCGTGGTTGTTAAATACCACGCCGTATAGTATTATTAATTTTTATCGATGTTTGCAATGAATTTTTAATCATTTCATATGTATGATATTGTTTTACAGAAAATACGCCAAGGCTGCATTTTTGTCGACAGAGTTCAAAGATTATCATCTCGTATATTATTTACCTGTAATTAATGCAATAAAAATGCAAATTATGATTTTGTTGTTTGTTCTTGAACCCAAAATCTTAAACGATTGCCTTTAACACCTTCAAACATTCGTGCAACTTGTGATAGGGTGCAATAAAACTGGAGCCTGTTTGTCACACTTATCGTGTTGAGTAGGGGCATAGTACCATAGACACATGAATTGTTAATTGGCACTAATTGGCATAACAATAGATTTCAAATGCAACAGGTATCAAATTTTACCATAATTGGTAATAATTGACATCATACCCTTATTCAGTTCCAATACAGTAAAAACAACTGTGAATAAATTAAGCAGAATTTAGTGGTAAATAATTAAGACTGGTTAAGACTAGTTCCTTAATTCGATAATTTCAACAGCATATTTAATAAACAATATCACTACCGGTATACACAATCGGCTTAACCCATTATTTATGGCACATGTCTCTTTACACAAGAACGATAATGTAACGGTCCACCGCCTCCACTCATTCATCTGCCAGGTTTTATGACCTTCATTCGGTTGTAAAAACACATGTGCGATGTGTCACCGGATTAACGCAAACAGGTTAGAATTCTGCTAAAATACCACGGTCATATAAAATGTCCGAAAATTTAGATACATTAATTATGGGTTAAAATAAGGTTGTCCGAAATTATATAGCGATAAAAAATTATTATTTTGGCTAAAAAGAGGGTGTCCGAAAATATAGAGCTTTTACGGTAGTTATAATTTCATAATTTTCATTTGTATTGTACTAAGGAAATAATGATAAAATGTACATAGTTTTTCTCGCATGTGTTTCAATGACATGATTTGTGTAGCATAACAAGTTAGGCCCTGTGCCAATATTGAGCTACTTTTTATATTGGCAATATTGGAGGGGCCTAACCGGGGAAAGAACAATTTCTCCCTATATGTCTATAGAGTAGCGACAGGATTTTCGTCGCTACTTTCACGCGCTGAAATGGCATGGTTAGCATTAATATTTCTTAATAAAATTTACATACCTGCAAAGAGAATTTATTTCTCAATAATGTTTCATAAATATTTGTACAATAGCACTTCCATTTTGGATGCAACACCAATTTAAACCTACACACTATTGCATTTTCAACACATCTCGCTGTCCTCCACTGTGTAAACTTTAATCGATATTCTGCTACACTGAAACGATTGCGTCATTTTGATTGGTCATTCAATTCTATCATTCATCATCATATTTGAAGGGTTAAACAAGGCAAGGTAAACATGTTGGACTGTATATTAATGTAGATTTATTCGCAAGTTTAAATTGGAATTAAATGCATGTTCTAGGTATACTCGGCATCGATATTCTCGCGGTATCTCTATTTTCGCGGTAATTGTTTATCTTCGGATTTTCATGCTTAATTGTCAACATCTAACATATTTTTGGTTTTCTTTAAGAAAATAATAAGTTATAAATTAATTCATTTGAATTTAAACAAGTAATATGATTTGAAACCATAAATATAAATAACTTTCGTATCAGCTTGCATCTATCAGTAGACATTAGGGGGTCAATGTCTACAGTTTCGTCTGCTTGAGTCAATATAAATGAAGATTCAAATTATTGTTTTGTTATATTTGTTAAAGGTTAAAATCCAACAATTTAAAGTGTATTTGTGTTTGTTTATACACTAACAGCAAACTTATTTCAGAACAAAAGTTTTACCGCGAGATTACTGATGACATCATTTTTCAAGATGGCTGCAAGGTGCATTGAAAAACAGAATTTAATGACAAATACTTTACTTTTAAACAGGATTTCCAGTTGTTATTTTCGTGAAAAGGTTCAATTTATAGCATGTTATTGAAAGAAAATGTTTTGTTAGGCCACAACAAATTGATCAGTTGTTCTACGGATTTTGTCCCAAAAAAATTGGAGCGAGAGAGCGAAATAAAAATATTTTTTTTCCATTTTCGATAAAATCGGAGGCGAGCGAAAAGCGCACAATAAAAAAAAATCTTATCTTGCCCATAGTGATTAAAAATTACTACCAAACGCCATCATAACTTGATATCTTGTCAATTATTTCCTCTTCATCTGCTCTAGTCCATAAATTGTTGTCAAAATCAATATATATGTAATAAACTAAGCAACTAATTTCTCCATTTCTTCTTCGACCATGTCCTACAAAGGGTTCTGTGCAGCAAGTCTTCAACAGTGATTCTGCTATTAAATTAACACCCGGCAGTAAATACTAAATAGCCATATCTTAACTATAAGAAAGACGACCTTATACAAGGTAATTGTCATTATCAAAATATATATTTGATACACCAAGTCATTCACTACCAACAGTTTAATAACATGAATATGAAATGTCATACAATAAACACAAAACAATTTAGGAATGACTAGTATAAGTTCTGTATCTTTAAATGACGAGACGAAACAACTGGACGCCACCATTAAAAAAAAAAGGAAACCAGGGCTCACACTGGCTCTTATTTTTCTTGAGCCAATTTTTTTATCGACTCGCAACATCGTTGAGTGTTTCCATGTCAGGGAATGGTTATATCTTATTGTTTTAATTGTTATAAACTTATACTTCACTGTGCTATATATTTATTGCATTATGGCATTAACAAAAGCATTAGTATATTTAGATTTTTATATTAACATTTTTGCCAATTGTTCATTGCAGTAAACTTGGATAATTATTTTTATTTAAACATACATTCTTAAAATATCTACAAGATGTTAACAAAATATATCCAAAAATAAATTGAAATTAATAACTAACATAATGAATTGGCTTGCCCTGTTAAATGTACCTTAATATATAAAAGCTGAACCAAATGTACACCAAACAGATACGTTCAATTTATAAAATAGACATGTCAAAAACAACTTATATGTGTGGATATTAGAAGTAAGAAATCAATGACAAACCCCGCTGGTCAAAATTGTCCGAAATGAAAACATACCCGATTATCAGTTCATTTGACATATTCCGGACATCCATTTTCCCACATCCTTTATCCACAAGATAATCCTTTAATTAACTGTTGTGTCTGCTGATATTACGAGAGCTTGCTAGCAATCATCTTTAAGTAGGCAGTGCATGCTGACAAACAGCTCGTTGTGTTTTCACAACTTTGATAAAACATGATAAGAAATTGCCGAGTCGAAATATGGCAGCTGTACCAGACTGGCTATTGGAGAGTAAACGTTTGGGTCATAAATTATGTGCTCTGTACAAAAACCAAAGTGCCTTATTCACGCCTTATTCACGTCTATATCAGTACCAATTGCTTGTTATGATTTGGGGACACCACGAAGTCGGCGTTGAACGTAAAATGAGACTCGTTGATGAAAACTTCATTTTAAAAAATCGGGTGCGTGGCAAAATTATATGTGCAGGCGCAAAAAAAAAGATTTTTTATTTTATTTACGATTTTAAGGTGCGGCAAATCCGACAAACATCTGATCAATTTGTTGTGGCCTTAGTTGTTTTTTGCTCCAAATATTTACTTAAAGGTTAAGTACCGCGAGAATACAGATGAACAATATAAATTTCGGCACATGTTAAGCAGTTTAGGTGTTGTTTAAGTAAAATACGTAATTTATAACTTTATTGTCGCAAATAATGGAAATTAATGAAAATTTAAACTTTTAGGTTTCCACCACACAAATGGTCTTTTGGCGATGAGATGTTCCAGCGAATTTAACCCTATATAAAAAGTAACACTATATTCGCAGCACATCTCATGAATTAGACTAATGATTTGTGGACATATTCTAGGTCACATTCTAGTGGTTCAATATAAAATAATATTCACTGACATAAATTATGCTAGGTTATACATGTATCTGCCAATGAAGCAATATTATCTGGAACATAGTAAACAACAATGTCTGAATGTAGTGTCCGTAGGCGTAGTAGTGAGATATGTCAACATCACAATCATTAACATTGAGAACACACATTATTGGGGCAAATGGTGATGTCCAGTGCAATCTCCTTTTACTTATAAACTATTTATCTCCTTTTATTTATAAACTATTTATCAAGTCAAAGATGTCTTAAAAAGAACTGTCAAACGATGGAAAAATCCCAAATAATATTAAATTCAAAGAAAAACAATATGACGTACCTGCCGTGTCCACCATTTTGTACTTTGGACTGGTCACGTGCAATGGAAATGTATAAAACATTGCCACTGTCGATGTTCATCGATGGGTTAGATATCATAATAAGTGTAACTACAGAGTGGACACAACTAATTATCCATCGTCGGATACCCCCGGCTGCTGATTACGCTTCTCTCCATCTAGGAATGGAGAGTAACGTAATGAATTGATCGCGGGTGTCCGACGATGGATAATTAGTTGTATCATATCAAAGATCTTTTATTAAACACTATTTATATTATTTATTTTTATACATAGATCTTTGTTCATATGGTACCGCACTTCTGCATAAGATTTTTTTAAGAGAATCACTTTCACGAAGTTTAAAAATGAGGTTATAAAATGTGGTCTCTCGCCTTGTAATTGTGCAAAGATTTATTAAATATCGTATGATACGTCTCTTGTTTGTGCGAGTAGAATATAATATATAATAAATTATATATATGTACATCTGTTTTCAGACTACATTTGAATAAGCATGATGTAGATCTAGGCATAACTGTCTGAAAATTACACTAGCAGTACAGCAACAAACACAACGCTAGCTATTGTAGAAAAAAAGTTAAACAAGAGGATCACGAAACTGGCCCTAAAGCGCTTACCTATGAAGATCGAGCCTTGCGGTTTCAGAGGAGGAGATTTTTTAAGTCATATAGTTATTTAAGTCTACATAAATCATGTGACCCCAGAGCGCAGCCACTTTTTACCACAGGGGCATACTTTGAACGACCTTTGTACCATGTAACCCCGGGGAGTGGCTTCTATGTACCCCCAGGGACATAATTTGAACAATCTTTGTAGAGGGCCACTACGGTATACAATTTTTCATGCAACATATGAAACCTATGGGCCTTGTGGTTTCAGAGAAGTAGATTTTTAAAGCCCACTTGCCATATAAGTCTGTAGAAATCATGTGACCCCCAGGGCGTGGCCAGGTTAGACCCCAGGGGCATAATTTGAACAATCTTTGTAGAGGATCACTTTACAATGTTTCAAACCAAATACGGTACCAAACCTCTGGGCCGTGCGGTTTGAGTGGAGAAGATTTTTACATACATTTTGCTATATAAACAATGTGACCCCCGGGGGTGGCTATTTTTTTTACCCCAGGGACATGATTTGAACAACATTTGTAGAGGACCCTTATCAACGTTCAATACCAAATACGGCACCTCTGGGCCTTGCGGTTTAAGAGGAGATTTAAAGTAATTTTGCTATTTAAGTGTATATAAACCCTGGGGCGTGGTCAGGTTTGAATCCAGTGGCATATTTTGAACAATATTTGTAGAGAACCACTACATAATGTAACATACCAAATATAATATGGCTTCTCTTTACCACAGGGGCATAATATGAACAGCCTTGGTAGAGGACTAGTATTATGATGCTACATACCAAATACAAAATATTTGGCCTTGCGGTTTCAGACGAGATTTTAAAAGTCATTTTGCTATTGAAGTCTACCGGTAAATAAACCATGTGACCACTGGGGCATTCCAGTTTTGTCCCTAGGGGAATAATTTGAACATTCTTTGTAGTGGACCACTTGAGGATGTCACATATCAAATATAAAAGCTCGCAGAGGAGAGGATTTTTAAAGTTTTTATTTTTAAAATCTATTTTTAGCTCTGGTGACCTACATATGCAGCGGACCGGAAAGATTTGAACAATTTTGAAAGAGTAACACCCAAGGATCATTCCCGTGAAGTTTGGTGAAACTCTGCTTAGCAGTTTAGGTGGAGATGATGTTTGAATGACGACGGACACACGGACGCACGGACGACGGGTAATGAACGATCACAAAAGCTAACCATGAGCACTTTGTGCTCAGGTAAGCTAAAAAGCATACATGTATAATTCAAAAACCTGTTTAAAATGTCCCGTTAGATTCATGCAGATAATAAAGTAAGGAATATGCAAGATGTCCTTTCTCATAAAGTGCATTGGCGGTTGAGAGACTGACCGATTGTTGTCACATATTGTCTCGTTTGTGTTGATGTTACGTATCCGATAGTAATCAAAAAGTGTGCATGATTGGCATGCAACATGAAAGAGCACAAGAAGAGTGTCGCGATGATATATGAATTCGCACGAAGTCTTTATAAACCGCTGGGTTTACTTTTCTTTTATCCTGTGATCAGCTTACAATTTCAATAGTTTCAACGTAACTTTAGATTCGTAATCTTCATAAAAGCACCGTTAGCACTACAGTACTGGCATGGCCAGTAGGTAGATCAGCAGATTAAGGGTTTTTGTAATAAGACAAAGAAAGAAAGAACAACATTAAAACAATATGCAAGACTTATCCAAATTAAATGTTAGGTTACTAAATTGTAACAGTATTGTATTGTGATTGCTTGACATTTCGATGCTGCCAGTGTACTTTAAAATATCATGTAACCATGCATGCTCTGTGAATGTGAGTCAGTTATGCATACGACGCCAGCTTTTAAACATAAATACATGTCTGTTATGGTGTGTGTGGGTAGACAACAAGTCAGAGATGTGGATAGTGAGAACAAGATGGGTAGGGACAGAAGTGGAAAGGGTGAGAGAGAGAGAGTGGATTGAGAGTTTCGTAGGAAGAAATGGGTAGAAAGAGAGAAGTGGGTACACAGAGAGTATCGAGAGGGACGTGGATATGAGAAGTGGGCACAGAGATAATATCGAGATGGACCTGGATATGAGAAGTGAGTACAGAGAGAGTATCGAGAGAGACGTGCCAATGAGATGTGGGTACAAAGAGTGTATCGAGAGGGACGTGGATATGAGAAGTCGGTACGGAGAGAGTATCGAGAGGGACGTGGATATGAGAAGTGGGTACAGAGAGAGTATCGAGAGGGACGTGGATATGAGAAGTGGGCAAGGAGAGAGTATCGAGAGGGACGTGGATATGAGAAGTGGGTACGGAGAGGCGAGAGAGCTGGATGGGAGAGAGGTGGGCGAGGAGAACTTGGTTGGTAGACAAAGAGAAGTGGATACAGAGAGAGTAGCGAAAGAGACGTGGATATGAGAAGTGGGTACGGAGAGGCGAGAGAGGTGGGTGAGGAGAAATGGGTAGACAGACAAAAGTGGGTAAAGATAGAGTATCGAGAGGGACGTGGATATGAGACGTGGGTACAGTGAGGCGAGAGAGTTGAATGGGAGTATGAGAAATGGGTAAACAGAGAGAAGTGGGTAAAGAGAGGGTATCGAGAGAGAGACGTAGATATGAGATAACAATGACACAATCACAAACTGTCACGCCCTTCACTTGCTGTGTCTGCTTCAGAGTTTTATAACTTTAAAATCGTATCGGTAATAGTGTACATATACGAATACAAACATTCACTTACCATTGCAGTGCGTTATCATTAAATTGCAGTTACCTCACGTTTATATGGTTTACCTATTTTCGGGAAAAACATTTATGTAGAACATGGTCACGTTTCAAGCGCAACGTTTTTCTATACAGTAGACGTCTGTCTATCAAAACAAACGACAACGAATACAGTAAAACTACAACACGAACATTGATTTGTAAATTACCGTACTGTAATTGTGAATCATGAGGCGTTCATCTAGTTATAAATTATGAGTGGTATTGGAAAATGCCGCAGGACATATATACTATTTATACAGTTACGCCCTCGCAGTATCCTTCTCTACATTGGAATAACCTCCATGCTACGCGCCGGATATTGCTACATAGCAAGGGAGATCACTGCAGATTGCTTGTGCTATGAGTTTGGAATAGTTACGTAGCTTGAATGGCTTCAATTGGCACCCCGATAGTTTTCGCGCTTGTTGCGCTCTCACTTGGTTACTGATTCATGTTTTTGTCTAAATATTGTTATAGATACGCTATGCTGATTTATCGCTATGTGTTATTATGTTATACCGTCTCAGTGGCCTAGTGGTTAGTGCGTTCGCCTACTGAGCGGGAGGTCGAAGGTTCGAGTCTCGCACAGGGCTTGTTCTGATATGACCGGGTGCCTACCCAGCATCTAGTTAAATCGAAGGGTACCGATTGCCTTCCTGCCAAGCGCCCGGCATATAGGATAGGAATCAGGAATAAATATGTTTATCAGTAAATGTGTCTCATAAGTAAAAACTGGCTTGCCCTTAATCGCGAAGGGTGACACTATAATAGACAAACACTTTACTTTTATATTACATTAATATAAAACTTTTCTGATAAAAATGTACACAAAATCGAATCATGTTTCCTACAAAATATGTGCATAAATAATGATGGTGTTGATTTTAGGACGGACAACCAAAGCAGCAATTACACGGGAATATTCGACTGTCGTGCACTCTTTTGGCAATTTAAACTCTGCAAAAGATTTTCTATATATAGAGCTTAGAGTTCATTTGATTATTAAGAATTTTCGGGTGATCATTATACAAAATTAATCTCTTGACAACTAAAACTGTTTGATCTCATAACACTGAATAAACTAAACCAACCTTGGGTTGTCACTAGCGCTGCCCTCACAGAGCGTGTCATTGCAGAGTAGGTTCGAGTCCCAGTGGGTTGTCACTAGCGCTGCCCTCACAGAGCGGGTCATTGAAGAGTAGGTTCGAGTCCCAGTGGGTTGTCACTAGCGCTGCCCTCACAGAGCGTGTCATTGAAGAGTAGGTTCGAGTCCCAGTGGGTTGTCACTAGCGCTGCCCTCACAGAGCGTGCCATTGAAGAGTAGGTTCGAGTCCCAGTGGGTTGTCACCGGCGCTGCCCTCACAGAGCGTGTCATTGAAGAGTAGGTTCGAGTCCCAGTAGGTTGTCACTAGTACTGCCCTCACAGAGCGTGTCATTGAAGAGTAGGTTCGAGTCCCAGTGGGTTGTCACTAGCGCTGCCCTCACAGAGCGTGTCATTGAAGAGTAGGTTCGAGTCCCAATGGGTTGTCACTAGCGATGCCCTCACAGAGCGTGTCATTGAAGAGTAGGTTCGAGTCCCCTCACAGAGCTTGTCATTCAAGAGTAGGTTCGAGTCCCAGTAGGTTGTCACCGACGCTGCCATTACACAGCGTGTCATTGAAGATTAGGTTCGAGCCCCAGTGGGTTGTCACTGAGGCTGCCCTCACACAGCGTGTCATTGAAGATTAGGTTCGAGTCCCAGTGGGTTGTCACTAGCGCTGCCCTCACAGAGCGTGTCATTGAAGAGTAGGTTCGAGTCCCAGTGGGTTGTCAGTAGCGCTGCCCTCACAGAGCGTGTTATTGAAGAGTAGGTTCGAGTCACAGTGCGTTGTCACTGGCGCTGCCCTAACAGAGCGTGTCATTGAAGAGTAGGTTCGAGTCCCAGTAGGTTGTCACTAGCGCAGCCCTCACAGAGCGTGTCATTGAAGAGTAGGTTCGAGTCCCAGTGGGTTGTCACTAGCGCTGTTCTCACAAAGCGTGTCATTGAAGAGTAGGTTCGAGTCCCAGTGGCTTGTCACTGGCGCTGCCCTCACAGAGCGGGTCATTGAAGAGTACGTTCGAGTCCCAGTGGATTGTCACTAGCGCTGCCCTCACAAATCGTGTCATTGAAGAGTAGGTTCCAGTCCCAGATGGTTGTCACTAGCGCTGCCCTCACAGAGCGTGTCATTGAAGAGTAGGTTCGAGTCCCAGTAGGTTGTCACTAGCGCTGCCCTCACAGAGCGTGTCATTGAAGAGTAGGTTCGAGTACCAGTGGGTTGTCACTAGCGCTGCCCTCACAGAGCGTGTCATTGAAGAGTAGGTTCGAGTCATAGTGGGTTGTCACTGGCGCTGCCCTCACACAGCGTGTCATTGAAGAGTAGGTTCGAGTCCCAGTGGGTTGTCACTAGCGCTGCTCTCACAGAGCGTGTCATTGAAGAGTAGGTTCGAGTCCCAGTGGGTTGTCACTAGTACTGCCCTCACACAGCGTGTCATTGAAGAGTAGGTTCGAGTCCCAGTGGGTTGTCACTAGCGCTGCCCTCACACAGCGTGTCATTGAAGAGTAGGTTCGAGTCCCAGTGGGTTGTCACTAGCGCTGCCCTCACAGAGCGTGTCATTGAAGAGTAGGTTCGAGTCCCAGATGGTTGTCACTAGCGCTGCCCTAACAGAGCGTGTCATTGAAGAGTAGGTTCGAGTCCCAGTGGGTTGTCACTAGCGCAGCCCTCACAGAGCGTGTCATTGAAGAGTAGGTTCGAGTCCCAGTGGGTTGTCACTGGCGCTGCCCTCACAGTGCGTGTCATTGAAGAGTAGGTTCGAGTCATAGTGGGTTGTCACTGGCGCTGCCCTCACACAGCGTGTCATTGAAGAGTAGGTTCGAGTCCCAGTGGGTTGTCACTAGCGCTGCCCTCACAGAGCGTGTCATTGAAGAGTAGGTTCGAGTCCCAGTGGGTTGTCACTAGCGCTGCCCTCACACAGCGTGTCATTGAAGAGCAGGTTCGAGTCCCAGTGGGTTGTCACTAGCGCTGCCCTCACACAGCGTGTCATTGAAGAGTAGGTTCGAGTCCCAGTGGGTTGTCACTAGCGCTGCCCTCACAGAGCGTGTCATTGAAGAGTAGGTTCGAGTCCCAATGGGTTGTCACTTGCGATGCCCTCACAGAGCGTGTCATTGAAGAGTAGGTTCGAGTCCCAGTGGGTTGTCACTAGCGCTGCCCTCACACAGCGTGTCATTGAAGAGTAGGTTCGAGTCCCAGTGGGTTGTCACTAGCGCTGCCCTCACACAGCGTGTCATTGAAGAGTAGGTTCGAGTCCCAGTAGGTTGTCACTAGCGCAGCCCTCACAGAGCGTGTCATTGAAGAGTAGGTTCGAGTACCAGTGGGTTGTCACTAGCGCTGCCCTCACAGAGCGTGTCATTGAAGAGTAGGTTCGAGTCATAGTGGGTTGTCACTGGCGCTGCCCTCACACAGCGTGTCATTGAAGAGTAGGTTCGAGTCCCAGTGGGTTGTCACTAGCGCTGCTCTCACAGAGCGTGTCATTGAAGAGTAGGTTCGAGTCCCAGTGGGTTGTCACTAGTACTGCCCTCACACAGCGTGTCATTGAAGAGTAGGTTCGAGTCCCAGTGGGTTGTCACTAGCGCTGCCCTCACACAGCGTGTCATTGAAGAGTAGGTTCGAGTCCCAGTGGGTTGTCACTAGCGCTGCCCTCACAGAGCGTGTCATTGAAGAGTAGGTTCGAGTCCCAGATGGTTGTCACTAGCGCTGCCCTAACAGAGCGTGTCATTGAAGAGTAGGTTCGAGTCCCAGTGGGTTGTCACTAGCGCAGCCCTCACAGAGCGTGTCATTGAAGAGTAGGTTCGAGTCCCAGTGGGTTGTCACTGGCGCTGCCCTCACAGTGCGTGTCATTGAAGAGTAGGTTCGAGTCATAGTGGGTTGTCACTGGCGCTGCCCTCACACAGCGTGTCATTGAAGAGTAGGTTCGAGTCCCAGTGGGTTGTCACTAGCGCTGCCCTCACAGAGCGTGTCATTGAAGAGTAGGTTCGAGTCCCAGTGGGTTGTCACTAGCGCTGCCCTCACACAGCGTGTCATTGAAGAGTAGGTTCGAGTCCCAGTGGGTTGTCACTAGCGCTGCCCTCTCACAGCGTGTCATTGAAGAGTAGGTTCGAGTCCCAGTGGGTTGTCACTAGCGCTGCCCTCACAGAGCGTGTCATTGAAGAGTAGGTTCGAGTCCCAATGGGTTGTCACTTGCGATGCCCTCACAGAGCGTGTCATTGAAGAGTAGGTTCGAGTCCCAGTGGGTTGTCACTAGCGCTGCCCTCACACAGCGTGTCATTGAAGAGTAGGTTCGAGTCCCAGTGGGTTGTCACTAGCGCTGCCCTCACACAGCGTGTCATTGAAGAGTAGGTTCGAGTCCCAGTGGGTTGTCACTAGCGCTGCCCTCACAGAGCGTGTCATTGAAGAGTAGGTTCGAGTCCCAATGGGTTGTCACTTGCGATGCCCTCACAGAGCGTGTCATTGAAGTGCCATAGGTTCGAGTCCCCTCACAGAGCTTGTCATTGAAGAGTCCCAGTAGGTTGTCACTGACGCTGCCCTTACACAGCGTGTCATTGAAGATTAGGTTCGAGCCCCAGTGGGTTGTCACTGAGGCTGCCCTCACACAGAGTGTCATTGAAGATTAGGTTCGAGTCCCAGTGGGTTGTCACTAGCGCTGCCCTCACAGAGCGTGTCATTGAAGAGTAGGTTCGAGTCACAGTGGGTTGTCACTGGCGCTGCCCTAACAGAGCGTGTCATTGAAGAGTAGGTTCGAGTCCCAGTAGGTTGTCACTAGCGCAGCCCTCACAGAGCGTGTCATTGAAGAGTAGGTTCGAGTCCCAGTGGGTTGTCACTAGCGCTGCCCTCACAAAGCGTGTCATTGAAGAGTAGGTTCGAGTCCCAGTGGCTTGTCACTGGCGCTGCCCTCACAGAGCGGGTCATTGAAGAGTACGTTCGAGTCCCAGTGGATTGTCACTAGCGCTGCCCTCACAAATCGTGTCATTGAAGAGTAGGTTCGAGTCCCAGATGGTTGTCACTAGCGCTGCCCTCACAGAGCGTGTCATTGAAGAGTAGGTTCGAGTCCCAGTGGGTTGTCACTGGCGCTGCCCTCACAGAGAGTGTCATTGACGAGTAGGTTCGAGTCCCAGTGGGTTGTCACTAGCGCTGCCCTAACAGAGCGTGTCATTGAAGAGTAGGTTCGAGTCCCAGTGGGTTGTCACTGGCGCTGCCCTCACAGAGCGTGTCATTGAAGAGTAGGTTCGAGTCCCAGTGGGTTGTCACTGGCGCTGCCCTCACATAGCGTGTCATTGAAGAGTAGGTTCGTGTCCCAGTGGGTTGTCACTAGCGCTGCCCTCACAGAGCGTGTCATTGAAGAGTAGGTTCGAGTCCCAGTGGGTTGTCACTGGCGCTGCCCTCACAGAGCGTGTCATTGAAGAGTAGGTTCGAGTCCCAGTGGGTTGTCACTGGCGCTGCCCTCACATAGCGTGTCATTGAAGAGTAGGTTCGTGTCCCAGTGGGTTGTCACTAGCGCTGCCCTCACAGAGCGTGTCATTGAAGAGCAGGTTCGAGTCCCAGTGGGTTGTCACTAGCGCTGCCCTGACAGAGCGTGTCATTGAAGAGGAGGTTCGAGTCCCAGTGGGTTGTCACTGGCGCTGTCCTCACAGAGCGTGTCATTGAAGTGTAGGTTCGAGTCCCAGTGCGTTGTCACTAGCGCTGCCCTCACAGAGCGTGTCATTGACGAGTAGATTCGAGTCCCAGTGGGTTATCACTAGCGCTGCCCTTACAGAGCGTGTCATTGACGCGTAGGTTGGAGTCCCAGTAGGCTTTCACTAGTGCTGCACTCACAGAGCGTGTCATTGAAGAGTAGGTTCGAGTCCCAGTGGGTTGTCACTGGCGCTGCCCTCACACAGCGTGTCATTGAAGAGTAGGTTCGAGTGCCAGTGGGTTGTCACTAGCGCTGCCCTCACAGAGCGTGTCATTAAAGATTAGGTTCGAGTCCCAGTGGATTGTCACTAGCGCTGCCCTCACAGAGCGGGTCACTGAAGAGTAGGTTCGAGTCCCAGTTGGAATGTCACTAGCGCTGCCCTCACAGAGCGTGTCATTGAAGAGTAGGTTCGAGTCCCAGTGAGTGGTCACTGGCGCTGCCCTCACAGAGCGTGTCATTGAAGATAAGGTACGAGTCCCAGTGGGTTGTCACTAGCGCTGCCCTCACAGATCGTGTCATTGAAGAGTAGGTTCGAGTCCCAGTGGGTTGTCACTGGCGCTGCCCTCACAGAGAGTGTCATTGACGAGTAGGTTCGAGTCCCAGTGGGTTGTCACTAGCGCTGCCCTCACAGAGCGTGTCATTGAAGATAAGGTTCGAGTCCCAGTGGGTTGTCACTGGCGCTGCCCTCACATATCGTGTCATTAAAGATTAGGTTCGAGTCCCAGTGGGTTGTCACTAGCTCTGCCCTCACAGATCGTGTCATTAAAGATTAGGTTCGAGTCCCAGATCAGGCATACACATTAATAATGGTCAGCTGTGTAAAGTTTTTTTTTGGTGTCGTTTGTTGTTGTTTTTTTGCTGTACAGTGATTTTAACTAAAATTAATCTTACAGTTAATCTATTAGAATAAAAATCAATGAGGCAACAATTTATTAATCGTTTATTAATCCATATTTCAAATTTTTTCACGAAATCCCATGATAAATAGTCGAGAAATAAAAAAAAAAATAGAAGTGATGCGTTTAAAAGAGTGACTGAAAATACATTTTGAAACCGCGAAACGGATCGGTTTATTGGTATATACTTATTAGCTCACCTGAGCACGAAATGCTCGGTGAGCTATTGGTATAGGGGACCTCTCCGGCGTCGTCCGTCGTCCGTATGCCGTCAACAATTTGGACCGTTATCGCGATAAAGACTTCATTTTTTATTCAATCTTTACCTAAACTTGCACAGTTTGTGTATGGCCATAACATCTCGGATGGGATGGTTATTGGGTCAGATCACACCAGAAACACCAGAGTTATTGCCCATTTTTCACGAAAAAAAGTGCAAAAATGCACTTTTCCAACGTATAGACTTTATTTTCCATCCAATCTTAACCAAACTTTCACAGTTTGTGTATGACCATCAGATCTCAGCTGACGCCAAAAATTGGCCAGATCGTTTTTCAAACACCAGAGTTATTGCCCTTTGTTTATTAAAAAATATATACAAAAATGGACATTATTCAGGATCGACACTTCATTTTTCATCCAATCTTCACCAATCTTGTACACTTTATCTATTACCATGAGATTACAGTTGAAGTCGAATATAAGCAAGATCGGACCAGAAACACCAGAGTTATTGCCCTTTGTAAACAAAAATAAGCAAAAATGGACACTATTCGGGATAGATACTTCATTTTTCATCAAAGCTTCACCAATCTTGCACAGTTTGTCTATGACCATAAGATTAAAGGTGAAGTTAGATATAAGCATGATCGGGCCAGAAACACCAGAGTTATTGCCCTTTGTTTGTAAAAAATATGCACAAATTGACATTATTCAGGATAGAGATTTCACTTTTCCTCCAATCTTTACCAGTCGTATACAGTTTGTTAATGAACGTAATACTACAGGTGAAGTCGAATAAAAGCATGATCGGGCCAGAAACACCAGAGTTATTGCCCCTTGCGTTTGGAAAAAAAACATCAACAAGTTATCAATGATTGGTTTGCACACACGATTTTTATTTAATGTTGACCAAACTTACACAGTTTGCGCATTACCATAACAATTGATTGATAAAATTTGATTTCAACAGTTGCAAAACTTGCATGCAGTTATTAGTACATGCAAGATTGATGTCTTCAGAGCCTGCATTAACGTCATTTATCATCATTGGACAGAAAATTATCAAAGAAAAAGCAAAACTTTACCTTATGGCACAGCCATCGCAATTATCGCATTGCAACTAGTTTTCCAAAATTGTTTGCGAAAAAGACATCAAAATCTACTGTTTCTGCATTTTCCAGAATTGTCAATGACTTAATGAAAAAGGGTCAGGTAAGAATATCGAGAAAACTGAATTGAGAACCATTAACAAAAAAACACACATCTCATACTTTATCTGGTCGTAGATTGCGAGTTGACGATACCACTTATGAGATGTCTGCGATATCTGCAGGGATAAGGTATTGAACGGCGGCTCCGAATATATGTTGTTGTTGTTTTTTGTGTGTGTTTTTTTTTTTTTACATTGTTTCATCTTTGTAAAATGATGTTTTAATTAATATATACATGAACTACAAACTCCCAGCTCAGAGGGTCAGAGCTGTTTTCACCTTTTGAGGTCAAAGATTATGTTCTTTGTGTTATATACTTCGTGTAAAATGATGATCAGAAGCGCATAAGCGGATTGTTGCCTTAATCGTTTATCACAAAGTAGCATTGTGGTGGTATGGCCAACCGACGGTCGGATTAGCGACCTGATCACAGTTTAATACAAAGTGCATGATACCGGGTATTGCCGGCGTTGACCAATGTATGTTGCCAATAGATCTACAATTTAAGAAATTTGTAAGAAAACAGGCCATCAGGCGCTAAGTTAGTAAATCGATTTTTTTAACAAAACCGGTTGTATAAATAAAAGCTTTATATAGATTATATATTATATTTCGAATTAAATGAAAGAAGGTTGAGGAAGAACCCTTGTCGAAAAACGAATAATATTTTTGTTATTTAAACACTAACTTTACAGTGCCAAATGCACATACACACATACATGCATATAATAAGCCACGCAATACCAATACAAAGTCGGCACCAGTTTGAAAACGTGTGGTTTATTTATTCGAATTTCTAGTTTGTTCTTTGTTATTTATTTTTCTGTCGGACCTGAAGTCATATTTTCACGTTCATACGCTAAATTGGAAATTAATTATATGCAAATCGTATAAACGCACACTATGTAAGAAAGTGGCCTATATGTCATAAAACTAACTGTTTGGGCTGATACTTATACTAATCTTAGTCGAAAATTAAGAATAATCGTAAAATCACTTGTTTTAGATTTTCTGAGTATTTCTGTAGATGTGCACTTTCAGCACCATAGGCGCCAAACTGGGTTTTGTTCTAAAAGATAAATAAACCGTACTACATATAACGAAATAGCTAATGATAGGTTCCCACTGTCGTACGATCCGTCACCCGTACCTGATCGTGATCTTTCTCTTAGATTTCAGACTTGGATACCATGTGATGCGAGTCCATACGTTCTGATACGATGTGTTGCGCTGGGATGCGATCTGGTCACGATTTGACAATTACAGATGTCACGATATGTCCCGGTCTGATCTCCAGTTCAGACACGATTACGTATGTTCCGTAGGGATTGTTTCGACAGAGTCGACGATTGGGTCTCGATCCCCGAACTGGGACGATCGGATACGTACCGATACGTTTATTACAAATCAATGCGCCTCGTCACGATACGATAGGCCTACCATTGTGGTCGCGATGTCTTTCACGATCATGATCGAGGGTGATCACGATTTGAGCTACGACTGGACCAGAATGGTATAAATACAGCCCGACAGACTATTGACTTCATAGATTCTTGCGATTGCAACACATCTCTACAGAGCGTGTGTTTGTCTTGCCCAAGATCGACCCCGATCAATTGTGTGGTCACTTGTCAACTACTGTGTTTAAATATTTTTATATTACATTGATAACATTTCGGTAACAGTCACTTAGTAATTAAACTTTTGACATACTACTATAAATAGTAACACATTTACATTAATTTTTAACGGATACGTTTTTCAAAGCGCCGGGCATACACAAGTTGTGTGCCAAATTAGCTCCTCTGTCGACATTTCAAACAAGTCTCTCTCTTCATCCTTATTTTGAAGCCATTTTTACCAGATTAACGTCCAAATTCGTTTTTCTTTTGGTATTTTCATTTTTCATGGAATCAATTAAAAACTGAATTTGTTTATGACTGATTATACGATAGGCATGGATATTCAACCATTGCAAATAAACTTACAATGATCTGATTTTAAGTAATTATAATCGGATTAACACAGGGCTCACGTCGTTTTAAATTCCCCGCCACACAATGTGGGAGTATGTCTTGCCAAGTCGGAGGCTCGAGAGGGCATACAGGTGGTGCAATCCCTTTTGTAACAGACTGTGCCAAAGGTATTAAACGTGTACACGAACAATGTAGAATAACCCACAAATACTAGTTCGTTTTTTGTAATGTACGTTGCAGTAAAGGAATCGTATGGAAGCGTTATGGAGCCAGGTGTAAAAATAAAAATGAACAAAAAATACTCAAAACTAAAAGATTATCTCGTAATTACGACTTTTCATCTCGTAATTACGACTTAGTATACCGTAAAAGCTCTATGTTTTCGGACACTCTTAATTTTCAGTCACCCTCTTTTTTAGCCAAAATAATTATTTTTTGTCACTATATATTTTCGGACATCCTGATTTTAACCTATAATTAATGAATCTTAATTTTCGGACATTTTATATGACAGTGGTATTTTAGCAGAAATCTAACCTGTTTGTGTTATTCTGCAAAATACGTTATACACCGGACATATCCGAACGTAATTGCAATATTGCCATTGTGTCTATAAATTTTCGGACACCTGTAATTTGGGAAAAATTTTGTGTATTCAAATTTTCGAAAATTTTTACTTATTTTTATGTGTCCGAAAACTTAGAGCTTTTACGGTATCGTAATTACGGCTTTATCTCGTAATAACGATGGGGTTTTTAATCTCATAATAAAGAGATACTAAGTCGTAATTACGAGACAAAAAGTAGTCTTAAGCATTTTAATAGTGAGTGTTTTTTTTATTTATATTTATTTTTAATAAGAAGTTGTAATTACGACTTAAGAGTGTAGTGATGACGCATAAGCCGATTGTGATATAAGCAGGCTATCGTAGATTTAACTAGTACCAATAGTACACTGTCGGTCTGCCTGTCTTTCTGTCTGTCTGTCTGAAAAAATACATAATTCTTATGTGGATACCTACATTTAAATAAAAAAAAAATTCATATTATTATTATTATTATTATTATTAGAAGTAGTAGTAGTAGTAGTAGTAGTAGTAGTAGTAGTAGTAGGAGTAGTAGTAGTAGTAGTAGGAGTAGTAGTAGTAGTAGTAGGAGTAGTAGTAGTAGTAGTAGTAGTAGTAGTAGTAGGTGTAGTAGTAGTAGTAGTAGTAGTAGTAGGTGTAGTAGTTGTAGGTGTAGTAGTAGTAGTAGTAGTAGTAGTAGTAGTAGTAGTAGTAGTAGTAGTAGTAGTAGTAGCAGCAAAAGTAGTAGTAGGTGTAGTAGTAGTAATAGTAGTAGTAGTAGTAGTAGTAGTAGTAGTAGTAATAGTAGTAGTAGTAGTAATAGTAGTAGTAGTAGTAGTAGTAGTAGTAGTAGTAGTAGTAGTAGTAGTAGCAGTAGCAGCAGCAACAGTAGCAGTAGCAAAAGTAGTAGTAGGTTTAGTAGTAGTAATAGTAGTAGTAGTAGTAGTAGTAGTAGTAGTAGTTGTTGTAGTAGTAGTAGTAGTAGTAGTAGTAGTAGTAGTAGTAGTTGTAGTAGTAGTAGTAGTAGTAGTAGTAGTAGTAGAAGGTGCAGTAGTAGTAATAGTATTAGTAGTAGTAGAAGTAGTACTCGTAGTAGTAGTAGTGGTAGTAGTAGTAGTGGTAGTAGTAGATGTTGTTGTAGGAGGAGGAGGACGAGAAGTAGTAGAACAAGAAGAACTACCACTGCTGCTTTTGTTGATTCTGCTACTGATGCTGCTATTGCAAATGTTACTAGGATGTCCTTTGATTTCAAAAATGAAACCATGTCCTTTTTTCGCCATAAACGGTAAACGCGCTAGCACAGGGGACTTGAGAATAAGGGGAGGTAATACTCAAAGTGCTAATAATAACACTAAGTCGTAACTACGAGATAAAAAGTCGCAATGACGAGATACACAAAAGTCGTAATTACGAGATAAAAAGACGAAATTACGCGATAATAAGTCGTAATCACGAGATACTAAGTCGTAATTATGAGATAAAAAGTCTTAATAACGGTATAAAAAGTCGTGATTACGAGATACTTAGTCGCAATTACGAGATAAACTGTTTAATATTCAATAATTGTAATTTTATTAAGATTTTTACACCTGGCACCAGGACGCTTCCATACAATCGAATACAGGTATGGAATCAGGAACCATTTCAATGTTTACCGGTATAATTTATAATGCTGATGTTGAATACCGGCACTTTTATCGATACCGATGTACCAGCAATGTCAAGAATAATTTATGTATAATTATTTGTATGCATGTGCACTTTTTAACAGTGACATAGAGGAGACGTATGCGTATAATTTAAAAACTCGTGGCCACGACATTATCTCATGACCACAACTTTATAAATTCTGATTGTACGATAATTAATGTGTGGCCAAGAGATATTGTGTGGCCAGGAAGTAATAAAAGCACACACATGTAACCTCTATGCCATCGTATTTTTGGGCTACATTGACTGATTGATTTCGCAATTAATTGGTTTCACAGCGACAACATTGACTGATATCATTTATACATCTTTGCTTGGGACTTTATTTTAACAACATTGACTGATATCGTTTATATATCGGTGCTTGGGACTTAATTTGAACAACATTGGCTGATACCGTTTATATATCTGTGGTTGGGACTTCATGTTAACAGCATTGACTGATAACGTTTATATATCTGTGGTTGGGACGTCATGTTAACAGCATTGACTGATATCGTTTATACATCTGGGGTTAGGACTGCATGTTAACAACATTGACTGATATCGTTCATACATCTGTGGCTGGGACGTCATGTACACAACATTGACTGATACCGTTCATACATCTGGGGTTGGGACTTCATGTTAACAACATTGACTGATATCGTTTATACACCTGGGGTTGGGACTTGATGTTAACAACATTGACTGATGTCGTTTATACATCTGGGGCTGGAACTTGATGTTAACAACATTGACTGATGTCGTTTATACGTCTGGGGTTGGGACTTGATGTTAACAACATGGACTGATACCGTTTATACATCTGGGGTTGGGAGTTCATGTTAACAACATTGACTGATATCTTTTATAAATCTGAGATTGGGACGTCATGTTAACAGCATTGACTGATTTCATTTATACATCTGTGGTTGGGGCTTGATGTTATCAACATTGACTTATGTCGTTTATACATCTGGGGTTGGGATTTCATGTTCACAGCATTAACTGATATCATTTATACATCTGGGGTTGGGACTTCATGTTAACAGCATTGACTGATATCGTTTACACATCTGGGGTTGGGATTTCATGTACACAACATTGACTGATATCGTTTATACGTCTGGGGTTAGAACTAGATGTTAACAGCATTGACTGATATCGTTTATACATCTGTGGTTGGGACGTCATGTTAACAACATTTACTGATATCATTTATACATCTGGGGTTGGGACTTTATGTTAACAGCATTGACTGATATCGTTTATACATCTGGGGTTGGGACTAGATGTTAACAACATTGACTGATATCGTTTATACATCTGGGGTTGGGACTAGATGTTAACAACATTGACTGATATCGTTTATACATCTGGGGTTGAGACATCATGTTAACAGCATTGACTGATATCGTTTATACATCTGGGGTTGAGACATCATGTTAACAACATTGGCAGATACCGTTTATATATCTGTGGTTTGGACGTCATGTTAACAACATTGACTGATAATGTTTATACATCTGGGGTTGGAACTTCATTTTAATAACATTGATTGATACCGTTTATATATCTGTGGTTTGGACGTCATGTCAACAACATTGACTGATACCGTTTATATATCTGTGGTTGGGACTTCATGTTAACAACATTGACTGACATTATTTATACATCTGGGGTTGGGACGTCATGTTTACAACATTGACTGATAGCCTTTATACATCTGGGGTTGGGACGTCATGTTAACAACATTGACAGCTACCGTTTATATATCTGTGGTTGGGACTTCATGTTTACAGCATTGACTGATACCGTTTATATATCTGGGGTTGGGACTTCATGTTTATAACATTGACTGATATCGTTTACACATCTGGGGTTGGGACTTCGTGTTAACAACATTGACTGATATCGTTTGTTCATCTGGGGTTGGGACGTCATTTAAATAACAATGACTATAACGTTGAAACACCTGGGGGTTGGGACTTCATCTTAACAACATTGACTGATATCATTTATACATCTGGGGTTGTGACGTCATGTTAACAACATTGGCTGATATCGTTTATACTTCTTGGGTTGGGACTTCATGTTTACAACATTGACTTATGTAGTTTATACCTCTGGTGTTGGATCTTCATAATTACAACATTGACTGATATCGTTTATACATCTGGGGTTGGAACTTCATGTTTACAGCAATGACTGATATCGTTTATACATCTGGGGTTGGGACTTCATGCTAACAACATTGACTGATGTCGTTTATACATCTGTGGTTGGGACTTCATGTTTACAACATTGACTGATATCGTTTATACATCTGGGGCTGGGACTTCATGTTGACATTATTAACTGATATCGTTTATACATCTGTGGTTGGGACTTCATGTTAACAACATTGACTGATATCGTTTATACATCTGTTGTTGCGACTTCATGTTAACGATATTGACTGATATCGTTTATACTTCTGGGGTTGGGACTTCATGTTCACAATATTGGCTGATATCGTTTATACATCTGAGGTTGGGACTTCATGTAAACAACATTTACTCGTGTCGATTATACATCTGGGGTTGGGACTTCATGTAAACAGCATTGACTCGTGTCGCTTATACATCTGGGGTTGGGGCGTCATGTAAACAGCATTGACTGATGTCGTTTATACATCTGAGGTTGGGACTTCATGTTAACAACATTGACTCGTGTCGATTATACATCTGGGGTTGGGACTTCATGTAAACAGCATTGACTCGTGTCGATTATACATCTAGGGTTGAGAATTCATGTTAACAACATTGACTCGTGTCGTTTATACATCTGGGGTTGGTACTTGATGTTAACAACATTGACTGATATCGTTTATACACCTGGGGTTGGGACTTGATGTTAACAACATTGACTGATATTGTTTATACATCTGGGGTTGGGACCTGATGTTAACAACATTGACTGATATCATTTATACACCTTTGGTTGGGACTTGCTATTAACACATTGACTGATATCGTTTATACACCTAGGGTTGGGACTTCATGTTAACAACATTGACTCGTGTCGTTTATACATCTGGGGTTGGGACTTGGTGTTAACAACATTGACTGATATCGTTTATACATCTGTTGTTGGGACTAGATGTTAATAACATTGACTCGTGTCGATTATACATCTGGGGTAGGGACTTCATGTTAACAACATTGACTGATATCGTTTATACATCTGGGGCTGGGACTTTATGTTAACAACATTGACTGATATCGTTGATACATCTGGGTTTAGGACTTCATGTTAACAACATTGCCTCGTGTCGTTTGTACATCTGGGGTAGGGACTTCATGTACCCAACATTGACTGATGTCGTTTATACATCTGAGGTTGGGACTTCATGTTTACAGCAATGACTGATATCGTTTATACATCTGGGGTTGGGACTTCATGTTAACAACATTGACTCGTGTCGTTTATACATCTGACGTTTGGACTTCATGTTAACAACATTGACTGATGTCGTTTATACATCTGAGGTTGTGACTTCATGTTAACAGCATTGACTGATGTCGTTTATACATCTGGGTTTAGGACTTCATGTTAACAACATTGACTCGTGTCGTTTATACATCTGGGGTTGGGACATCATGTTAACAGCATTGACTGATATCGTTTATACATGAAATATTGGCCACCTTAAATACATACAATGTTTCTTAGGTGTTTCACCAGCGTTTACTCTTAATATGGGATTGGTGTTTCCTGCATACGTCCTTGTACATAACCTTGTATGCAGGTAAACCTTTCAAATATATTCGTATACACAAATTAAGCTGTTGATTAACTGACATCAAATATAATGCAATCAGCGAGCATGCGGCCGAGTATCTGACCTCTGAGGCCAGCCAATGGTTATGCAGATTAGCGGCGGGGGTTTAGCGGTTGCCCGAGGTGCTCACGCAGGCTGTCATAGAGGCGCTGGTTGTCGGCGCGGCAGCAAGTGGTCTTGGAGCAGAGGGATAACGCAGTGGTTCGCATGTAAATAATTGCATGGTTGTTGAACGGATAATATCAGAATAGTGGTTGAACGATTTGCAATTTCAGTGAAATCGAAATGTGATTTGTTGATACATGTATATATTTTTTAATGAACGAGTTTGTGATTTTTTTGCTTTATTAATATGTTTGTATAAACATAAATAAATAAATAAATACAGATTAAATGTAGTAAGAAGATTGTAAATTAGCTACTTCAGTACATTTACATGTCGTTCAGACAACATTTGCACATATGGCGGTTATTGACTCACGCCAGTTTGCATAAAAAAATAAAATAATACACGATCGGATTTTACAAGTTTAATGTTGTAAATACAAACAACCGTTTTAATTATTACCTTGTGGTTATTACTTTACCTTATGGGTAATTGACACATATACATATTGAACAAAAACACAAACAATAAACTTTTATTATAATAAAAAAACATACACAACACATTTTTGCATGTTTTTACCTCACAATGTGTATTAGTTGTTTATTGATTACTGTACAATACTTCCATAATAATAAAAAGATATCTGGTTATGAAGCATGTAATTTAATTACATGCACTAATTCCACACAAACGACGTATACGTGAGAGGTGACGACATGTTAGCCGTGTACGTGACGTCAGTGGCGGTCATTGGACTGACGTGTCTGGACGTCGCCTGGGCGGATACGGTCGGTGAGTTTTCAGTGGTTTTATAGAGGATTTGTGTTCATTTCCCTCTAAGACTTGGTACTGTTATTATTTTATGGCATGCTGTTGTGGAGGAATAATTACAATCGACAAACTGCATTGTATTATCCCCGTGTGCCTCAATTGGCGCGATCTACTCTTCAAATGCTTCCTTTGTTTAATCCATAGACCAATCTTAAGATGTCGCTCATTGTTATGGTTGAAAATAAGGCCCCGTTTTTGTGTTGCCATAGCCAAGTGTTACATTAACACGCGTTTATATTTAGTCTGCTTTTGCACCGGAAAGCCACATACAACAGTAGCGGCCGTCGGATACTATTATTTTTAGATCTTTTAGTTATGTTCTAGTCTTCGATTATACACATGTGAAAGTAAATTCGTATAACTCGAAATAAAATGATCCAAGTAAAGATGGTATTTTGCACTCTTGCCATATGCCACTAGCATGGTATAATTTTTAAGATCTTGAGGGTTCTGTGAACTAGCATCGTTTACCTGTTGTTGTTTTTTTACTTAAGTAAAAACGCACTTAATGACAGAGGGTCGTTACATAACTTGATTCAATAATGTATACGAGAAACACAATTCATATTAATGATTATGAAAGCAATTATATGGTTCTGAAGTTATCTTCTTTAATGCAAAAACCGCAGACGTGAATGGACGCTGGTCTCGGTGGTCGCCATGGTCCGAGTGCTCGCACTGCGGTCGCGGCCTCAGGGGGCGGTACCGGACATGCAGCAGCCCCGCCCCTGCCGGTGCTGGGAGAACCTGTCCGGGAAGTGAGGAACAGCGACAACGCTGCTTCCTGAGGGCCTGTCCCGGTATGGTTATAAAATAGACTTTACCACGTGCTGTAACTGTGTGTAAAATATGTTAACAATTAAACACGTACGTAATAGTAGAGAACAATGATTGGATCAAACACTGTGTTGATTTGCATATGATTGGCATTTATGTAGGTAGGCGTTCGCAGAATAATGCGGCACAATATATTGTACAGTTCGTCAATGCTTGTCTGAACAAGTTTACTCACATAATTTAGATGTTTGTCTCGATTCGCCGGATGAACAGCTACCGGCTACTAAATTACTTGCGTTCCCATGTTGTCGTCTGCAGATCGTGACGGCACCTGGTCAGTCTGGACGGAGTGGTCAACGTGTTACGCCGACTGCGGGGATACAGGCGATATGTACAGGTAGGCCGACATCTGTTTGCCAAACTTGTATGCCTTTACATTTTGCGCCACGCTGGCTTTCAGTGGCTTAAATTATACGACTACTTGAGCATCGAACATTCGCCATTCACTGTGAGCGCTGTGAACATTCGCTTAATATGACATCTATATTCAGACAGCGCACCTGCTCGGAGCCGCGTCCCACCGGAAAGGGGCGCAGATGTCGCGGACGGGACACGGAGAGCACACCGTGCAAGCGGGACTGTGGAGGTAATACGTGCTGGTCTCGCAAACGCTCGCCAACATCTAGACTGTGTTCCAAACGTATTACAAAATTAAACGTAAACTAAAGGTACATATAATGAATAAAATGTACGGTAATGTTTTTATATTGCGCAAAACGTGTTTTCCTTCATTATGTGAGTGGTAGTTCCCGGATGTCCAGACCCTACAATGTTCTTGCAGAGGCGAACGGCACCTGGCAACAGTGGCAGCCCTGGAGCGAATGCACCGCGCACTGTAACTATGACAAGGGCAGTCGCGAACGCAGACGCATCTGCACGTCCTCTCCGGACGGCAAGGGCTGTGGGGGGGATGACACAGAGAAGGAGACGTGTGGGCGCGATTGTGATACATGTAAGTAAAAATGTACTGTGGGGTTTTGATATCGCGCCTCACACAGATGAGGTCACTGAGGGATGTTTGATATCGCGTTACAAATAGGGGAGGTCACGGTGGGCTGTTTGATATCCTCACGCCTGCGCCTGTCGCAGGGGAGGCCACTGTGTGGCATTTGATATCGTGTTATAAACAGGCAAGGTCAATGAGGGATGTTTGATATCGCACAATATGCAGGGGAGGCCACTGTGGGATTTGATAGCTCGTAACAGGCAAGGGAGATCACTGTGACGAGTTTGATATCACTTAGCAGGGCGATAACTGTGAACAGTTTGATATCACTTAGCAGGGGCAATGATTGTGAAGAGTTTGATATCACTTAGCAGGGGCGATAACTGTAGAGTTTAATATAACTTAGCACGTGAGATAACTGTGAATTGTTTGATATAATAGCACGGAAGATAACTGTGAAGAGTTTGATATCACTTAGCAGGGGCGATACCTGTGAAGAGTTTGATATCACTTAGCTTGGGAGATATCTGTGAAGAGTTTGATATCACTTAGCAGGGGCGATAACTGTGAAGAGTTTGATATCACTTAGCAGGGGCGATAACTATGAAGAGTTTGATATCACTTAGCAGGGGCGATAACTGTGAAGAGTTTGATATCACCGGCGATAACTGTGAAGAGTTTGATATCACTTAGCAGGGGCGATAACTGTGAAGCGTTTGATATCACATAGCAGGGGCGATAACTGTTAAGAGTTTGATATCACTTAGCTGGGGCGATAACTGTGAAGAGTTTGATATCACTTAGCAGGGGCGATAACTGTGAAGAGTTTGATATCACTTAGCAGGGGCGATAATTGTGAAGAGTTTGATATCACTTAGCTGGGGCGATAACTGTGAAGAGTTTGATATCACTTAGCAGGGGCGATAACTGTGAAGAGTTTGATATCACTTAGCAGGGGCGATAACTGTGAAGAGTTTGATATCACTTAGCTGAGGCGATAACTGTGAAGAGTTTGATATCACTTAGCTGGGGCGTTAACTGTGAAGAGTTTGATATCACTTAGCAGGGGCGATAACTGTGAAGAGTTTGATATCACTTAGCAGGGGAGATCACTGCGAAGAGTTTAATATCGCTTAGCACGGGAGATAACTGTGCGTATATTAATATAGCTTAGTAGGGGCGATATCTGTAGAGTTTGATATCGCTTAACAGGGGAGATAACTGTGGGTAGTTGATATAGTTTAACAGGAGCAATAAATGTGAAGAGTTTGGTATCGCTTAGCAGGAGTGATAACTGTGAAGAGTTTGATATCGCTTAGCAGGAGCGATAACTGTGAAGAGTTTGATATCGCTTAGCAGGTAAGGGTTATAAATGTGAATAGTTTAATATCGCTTAGTAGGCATGGGGGATAACCGTTCAATACAACAGTCTTTAAAATCCGACTGTCGACATTTATGTCTAGAGTCCAATGAAAGAGGAACGATATATGGGAAGTTATACTTTGTCATGTACAGTGTGAGTTACACGTTATTCTCACAATGTTTTGATGCTATATAATGTGTATAAGGTGTTAGGTCTTTATATTATAACATGTGTAACGTGTTAAGCCATTATATTTTCAGCGGTTTCCGACGTGAACGGCAAGTGGGCCAGCTGGGGAGCCTGGAGCGCGTGCTCGGTCTCGTGCGGCATTGGCCGGAAGTACCAACAGAGGCCGTGCTCGAACCCCGTACCTGATGGAAAGAAAGGACTATTCTGTAGCGGAAGTACGGAGAGCAGCGAAGAATGCAAAATGGCGAATTGCGTAGGTTGGTGACTTTTCATATCAAGTGTGGTAGATTATTTTATGCAAGGCAAAATAAGAAACAGGGTTAACACGCACACGATCGCGAATCGCACTCCTTTACCGCAAGGGAAATACCGTTAAAGGGACTTGTTCAAAGCTATTTGCATTTTAAAAATATTCTTTTGAATGACTAAACGGGAAAAAAAATAACGCATCTGAACTAAATAACTAAAGTATTATAACGAGAAAAACATCAAAAAAGAAAAACAAATTTGCCGCCACCGGCTATCGAACCTACGATCTCCGGATCAAAACGTCTGACGTCTAAACCCATCAGCCATTCTGATTTATATACATGTCTGGTTTATATACATGTCTGATTTATATTCATGTCTGGTTTATATACATGTCTGATTTATATGCATGTCTGGTTTATATACATGTCTGGTTTATATACATGTCTGATTTATATGCATGTCTGGTTGATATACATATCTGATTTATTCTGATTTATATACATGTCTGTGTAATGTTACTGTAGGTAATTATTCATGTGTGTTCGAAATTTCAAATTTCAACGCCAACAACAGAAGTACTACAACATGTTCAATCGTTTCGCGTTACCAACGCTTGATAGTTCTAACGGTATGTCAGTATTGCTATTTCGCTCCAATATATGCAGTTTTCTTCTATCTTTGTAATTTTGGTTATTGTCAATTCGCCAAACTATGTCACTTTAATGCTTTTCTATGAAACCCGTTATCCTCATTGCATATTTCTATCCTCATTCCTCTGTTTGCCGCAGACGTGAACGGGGGCTGGTCGAGCTGGAGCGAGTGGAGCTCAGTCTGTTACGCCGACTGCGACACGAACGGAAAGCGGTACCGCTACCGGGCGTGTGACAACCCCTACCGACAGGCCAAGGGCAGACCGTGCCCGGGGAACGACGTAGATAAACTCAACTGCTACCGATACTGCAAAAGTGAGTCGTTCATATAAACACAGAACACTTCAAATGCCAGTGTAAAATAATAAGAAATGTACATGTATATGCTACAAAACTGTATTGGCACTGTTGAACTTTTGGATACCCTTTGATAAAATATTGAACATTTCCTACAGGCCTGGCCGCGGAGTGGTCCAAGTGGGGAGCCTGGGGCGTGTGTGACGCCAGGATATGTGACGTAGAGGGCACGCGCAGACGATACAGGTACTAGTAGGTTCCAAGTGTGACGTCACCGTCATGAGAAGCTATTGACACAGAAGAATTAATAATTGTGTCAAAAAAAGTAATTACGTTTAACACATCGCTTTGTTAGAATATTTTCAAAATAGTACGACCATTATTGCAGTGGTAAGTGCTGCCTCACCAACATTATAGATGTATACGTACATGTATTCAAATTTCATTCTTTAAAGTGTTGTTTGATATTTATGTAACTCCATCAAAAATGCATAATCTCTGATGCATTTTTAAGCCAAAGTCTGACTGTTATATGTACAATACTAGATCGTGTGCTGATTTGTCCGGGAATGCTGACGGAAAGGGTTGCCCCGGTAACTACTCGGAGAAGGTCACGTGCATGAAGGACTGCGCGAACCTGCAGGGTGGGTGGTTTGACCGCGATTCATGGTTGTATGTTTTGTTAGCTTGCATGCCTAATTTCTAAATCAATTGTCATTATTTAAAGTGCTCCTGTTTTACACACTTAACTGACTGTGAGATCTGTGCTTGCAGATACGACCACTGTGAGCTCGACTGCCAGCACACTATTGACCTCAATGCCTTTCTCCTCCACCACGGAATTCATAACTGGTGAAATAATACCCACAATAGGAGCAGATATCCCACAATCATCCCCGCCTCCTTCCACGACCACCTCTTCAATCGGCACCTGGTCCACGTGGGGCCAGTGGAGCTCGTGCAGCGCGTGTCAAGATCAGCGCAAGCGTTCCCGGACTTGTGTGAGGCCCGCCCAGTCTAATGTGCACCCGACCATCGTAACAGGAGAAGACGTCACTGAAGGAAACACCACGCCTAGCAATGATGTTGAAGCAGGATCCAAGACTAATGACGACGACGTGACTGAAACGAAAAGAAAGTTAACAGTGGATGACGACAAAGATACCAAGGAGACTGTTCAAGATGATACAGTGGAAAAAACTGTTGATACGGTTAAAGATGAATCAAAAGACACAGATAAAGATGACACAGAAAGCAATGATGATACAAAAGAAACGGAAAGCAAGGCCACAGTCGATGACAACAAAGACACAACCAAAAAGACTGTTAAAGACGATACAGTGGAAAAAACTGTTGACACGGACAAAGATGAATCGAAAGACACAGATAAAGATGACACAGACAACAGTGACGATACAACGGAAACGAAAAGCAAGGCCACAGTCGATGACGACAAAGAAACAACCAAGAATACTGTTAAAGATAAAATAGTGGAAAAAACTGGTGACATGGACAAAGATGAATCAAAAGACACAGATAAAGATGACACAGACAAAAATGATGATACAGCGGAAACGAAAAGCAAGGCCACAGTCCATGACGACAAAGAAACAACCAAGGATACTCTTAAAGATGATAGAGAGGAGAAAACTTTTGACACGGACAAAGAAGATACCAAAGACACAGACGATGATGATGACGACAAAGTTGTATCTCGTTCCAGACGCGAAGATGACGACGCATATCTGTGGTGCCCAGGAGACGATGTAGAAGAAGTCGAACAGTGTGTGGGAACATGTACAAGTAAGTGATGAATAAAAAAAACACTAATTAATTAATTAATTAATTAATTACCAATTAAGTAAATAAATAACTACATATAACGATATAATTTCATTTTCAGTAATGTCTATTCTCTCAACTACATACACACCACAGCAACCAACGGAAAAATCTACAAGTGCAACCGCCGTTCCAAATAGCACCGCTCCAGAAACTAAAGCACCAGTAACTGCCGCTCCTGAAACAAAGGCACCAATAACCGCCGCACCTGAAACTAAAGCACCAGAAACCGATGCTCCTGAAACTAAAGTACCAATAACCGACACTCCAGAAACAAAAGCACCAATAACCGCTGCTCCTGAAACAAAGGCACCAATAACCGCGGCTCCTGAAACCAAGGCACCATTAACCGCGGCTCCTGAAACAAAGGCACCAATAACCGCCGCTCCAGAAACAAAGGCACCAATAACAGACGCTCCTGAAACTAAGGCACCAATAACTGACTCTCCTGAAACAAAGGCACCAATAACAGACTCTCCTGAAACAAAGGCACCAATGACCGCTGCTCCTGATACTAAAGCACCAGTAACTGAGGCTCCTGAAACAAAAGCACCAATAACCGCCGCTCCAGAAACAAAGGCACCAATAACCGAGGCCACAGAAACCAAGGCACCAATAACCGCTACTCCAGAAACCAAGGCACCGATAACCGCTACTCCAGAAACCAAGGCACCAATAACCGCTGCTCCAGAAACCAAAGCACCAATAACCGCTGCTCCAGAAACCAAAGCACCAATAACCGCTGCTCCAGACACAAAAGCACCAATAACCGCTGCTCCTGAAACAAAGGCACCAATAACCGCGGCTCCTGAAACAAAGACACCATTAACCGTGGCTCCTGAAACAACGGCACCAATAACCGCCGCTCCAGAAAAAAAGGCACCAGTAACTGCCGCTCCTGAAACAAAGGCATCAATAACCGCCGCTCCTGAAACTAAAGCACCAGAAACCGACGCTCCTGAAACTAAAGGACCAATAACCGACGACCCAGACACAAAAGCACCAATAACCGCTGCTCCTGAAACAAAGGCACCAATAACCGCGGCTCCTGAAGCAAAGACACCATTAACCGTGGCTCCTGAAACAACGGCACCAATAACCGCGGCTCCAGAAACAAAGGCACCAGTAACTGCCGCTCCTGAAACAAAGGCATCAATAACCGCCGCTCCTGAAACTAAAGCACCAGAAACCGACGCTCCTGAAACTAAAGGACCAATAACCGACGACCCAGACACAAAAGCATCAATAACCGCTGCTCCTGAAACAAAGGCACCAATAACCGCGGCTCCTGAAACAAAGGCATCAATAACCGCCGCTCCAGAAACAAAGGCACCAATAGCAGACGCTCCTGACACTAAGGCACCAATAACTGACCCTCCTGAAACAAAGGCACCGATAACAGACTCTCCTGAAACAAAGGCACCAATGACCGCTGCTCCTGATACTAAAGCACCAATAACTGAGGCTCCTGAAACAAAAGCACCAATAACCGCCGCTCCAGAAACAAAGGCACCAATAACCGAGGCCACAGAAACCAAGGCACCAATAACCACTACTCCAGAAACCAAGGCACCGATAACCGCTACTCCAGAAACCAAGGCACCAATAACCGCTGCTCCAGAAACCAAAGCACCAATAACCGCTGCTCCAGAAACCAAAGCACCAATAACCGCAGCTCCAGAAACCAAAGCACCAATAACTTCCGCTCCTGAAACAAAGGCACCAATAACCGCCGCTCCTGAAACTAAAGCACCAGAAACCGACGCTCCTGAAACTAACGGACAAATAACCGACGACCCAGACACAAATGCACCAATAACCGCTGCTCCTGAAACAAAGGCACCAATAACCGCGGCTCCGGAAACAAAAGCACCATTAACCGCGGCTCCTGAAACAAAGGCATCAATAACCGCCGCTCCTGAAACTAAAGCATCAGAAACCGACGCTCCTGAAACTAAAGGACCAATAACCGACGACCCAGACACAAATGCACCAATAACCGCTGCTCCTGAAACAAAGGCACCAATAACCGCGGCTCCTGAAACAAAATCATCATTAACCGCGGCTCCTGAAACAAAGGCACCAATAACCGCCGCTCCAGAAACAAAGACACCAGTAACTGCCGCTCCTGAAACAACGGCATCAATAACCGCCGCTCCTGAAACTAAAGCACCAGAAACCGACGCTCCTGAACCTAAAGGACCAATAACCGACGACCCAGACACAAAAGCACCAATAACCGCTGCTCCTGAAACAAAGGCACCAATAACCGCTGCTCCTGAAACAAAGGCACCAATAACCGCGGCTCCTGAAACAAAATCACCATTAACCGCGGCTCCTGAAACAAAGGCACCAATAACCGCCGCTCCAGAAACAAAGGCACCAGTAACTGCCGCTCCTGAAACAACGGCATCAATAACCGCCGCTCCTGAAACTAAAGCACCAGAAACCGACGCTCCTGAAACTAAAGGACCAATAACCGACGACCCATACACAAAAGCACCAATAACCGCTGCTCCTGAAACAAAGGCACCAATAACCGCTGCTCCTGAAACAAAGGCACCAATAACCGCGGCTCCTGAAACAAAATCACCATTAACCGCGGCTCCTGAAACAAAGGCACCAATAACCGCCGCTCCAGAAACAAAGGCACCAGTAACTGCCGCTCCTGAAACAACGGCATCAATAACCGCCGCTCCTGAAACTAAAGCACCAGAAACCGACGCTCCTGAAACTAAAGGACCAATAACCGACGACCCAGACACAAAAGCACCAATAACCGCTGCTCCTGAAACCAAGGCACCAATAACCGCGGCTCCTGAAACAAAGGCACCAATAACCGCCGCTCCAGAAACAAAGGCACCAATAACAGACGCTCCTGACAATAAGGCAACAATAACTGACTCTCCTGAAACAAAGGCACCAATTACAGACTCTCCTGAAAAAAAGGCACCAATGACCGCTGCTCCTGATACTAAAGCACCAATAACTGAGGCTCCTGAAACAAAAGCACCAATAACCGCCGCTCCAGAAACCAAGGCACCGATAACCGCGACTCCAGAAACTAAGGCACCAATAACCGCTACTCCAGAAACCAAAGCACCAATTACCGCTGCTCCAGAAACCAGAGCACCTATAACCGCTGCTCCAGAAACCAAAGCCCCAATAACTGCTGCTCCGGAAACCAAGGCACCAATAACCGACGCTCCAGAAACGGCTGCTCCAACAGCTGCAGCAGATCCGACTGATACTGATGCTGACGTGTATATAAGTGAAGCAGTTACTACAGAAACCCCGAATGCAAAAGACCAGTCCAACACCAAAGCCGATAATAAAGGAGGCAATACAGCAATTGACAATGACAGTGACACTGATGACGATGATCATGCTGATAAGGGTGTTGATGATGCTGATGATGGTGCTGATGTTGCTGATGATGACGACGATGATGATGGTGACGTAAATGAAGATGATTATCAAGTAGTGTCCACCGTTGCTCCAGCTGACCCAACAACAACTCCTCCAGGTACGATAACAAAACCTTTATTACCGGCATCTTCAGATAAAAACAGCCTACTTACCGGGGTATATGTAATCGAGCCTACTTACCGGGGTATATGTAATCACAGCCTACTTACCGGGGTATATGTATTCACAGCCTACTTACCGGGATATTTGTAATCAGCCTACTGATCGGGGTATAAGTAATCAGCCTACTTACCGGGGTATATGTAATCGAGCCTACTTACCGGTGAATATGTAATCGAGCCTACTTGCCGGGGTATATGTAATCAGCCTACTTACCGGGGTATATGTAATCAGCCTACTTACCGGGGTGTAAGTAATCAGCCTACTTACCGGGGTATATGTAATCAGCCTACTTACCGGGGTAAATGTAATCAGCCTACTTACCGGGGTATATGTAATCGAGCCTACTTACCGGGGTATATGTAATCAGCTTACTTACCGGGGTATAAGTAATCGAGCCTACTGACCGGGGTATATGTAATCAGCCTACTTACCGGGGTATATGTAATCGAGCCTACTTACCGGGGTATATGTAATCACAGCCTACTTACCGTGGTATATGTTATCAGCCTACTTACCGGGGTATATGTAATCAGACTACTTACCGGGGTATATGTAATCACAGCCTACTTACCGGGGTATATGTAATCAGCCTACTTACCGGGGTATATGTAATCGAGCCTACTTACCGGGGTATATGTAATCGAGCCTACTTACCGGGGTATATGTAATCAGCCTACTTACCGGGGTATATGTAATCACAGCCTACTTACCGGGGTATAAGTAATCAGCCTACTTACCGGGGTATATGTAATCAGCCTCCTTACCGGGGTATATGTAATCGAGCCTACTTACCGGGGTATATGTAATCGAGCCTACTTACCGGGGTATATGTAATCGAGCCTACTTACCGGGGTATATGTAATCGCACGAAAACAGCCTACTTACCGGGGTATATGTAATCGAGCCTACTTACCGGGGTATATGTAATCGCACGAAATTGTTTAATCTCAGAGAATCAGGATAACCAATGTTGTGATCTCGTCCATTAGATTTGTAAAAATTACTGATTATATCATACTTGAACTCCCTTGGTGAACGAATGGTTTACCGTTTTCTGTGACCATGGCAGCCCCAGTAGATGGCGCTTGGGGTCCCTGGTCAGGATTCTCTGCTTGCAGCACCACCTGTGGCAAAGGAAAGCGGTCCCGACAGCGTGTCTGTGATAGCCCGGCGCCTAGCAACCGTGGCAAGCCGTGCTTTGGAGAGGCGCTGAAAATGTCCACGTGCATGGAGAAGGAGTGTCCGTCGGCCAGCGCTTCGCTAGGATATGGGGCGGACTATAAGCAGGTAAGAGGACCGCTGTCATAATTTACATCCGAGTAAGTAGGATACGTAGTGGAGTACGAGCTGTTTTGTTTTTATGGAGATACCTTTTTTTCAAATAAGTGTTTCTTGTTGACAGCGCTGCCCCAAGGACTATTTCACGTGCTTCTCGGGCGGCATTACGTGCATCCAGAAGGAGTTCGTCTGTGACTGCTCCAACGACTGCGACGACGGAAGTGACGAGAACACGCAGTACGCCAACTGCCCGCCGGATCTGAGGATGCAGTGCGGCAGCGGCGCCTCAGGTAACCGCACTTCCGTGGCTTTTTTGCTAGGTGTCCATATGCACGTGACGTGTTGCTATGTGTTCATATGCACGTGACGTGTCGCTAAGTGTTCATGTTCACGTGACGTGTTGCTAGGTATTTAGGTACACGTAACGTGCTGTTATGTATTAATATGCACGTAACGCGTTGCAGGTGTGACGGCGGCGGCTGTTCTCGTGGCGCTCAGTGTCGGCCTCCACTTCCTGCGAGCCTAACTCGGACGAGCTCGACCCTTCAACACTTCCGGTATAAAACCCTGCAAATTCAATGCCAAAAATTTCGCTTAATATACACTTATCAGCTTTCGGTTACGTTGACAGACCAAAAGCTTTGTTTTATGGAGACGCTGTCGTGTCGACGGACGCTTTAAGGGTTTAACACACGACGGCCCGCTTTCATTCACAGCCGGAACACAGGGCCCAAATTTGTGAAGATTCTTACGACAATCGTAACTACAGTTGCAAATAAGTTAAAAAATACAATTTATGTTTGAAAAAAAAAACACTCATGGAAAATAGTAAATATGTATACAGATGGGTTTATATTGCAACGTCTAGATCAAATTCTCCAAACAATGTATTTCTTTGTGAGAAAATCCAATTATGATAAACGATTCGAATATTTTAGGAGTTCTTTAAATCTTCGATTAAGATTATTGATAAATTCCGATCCTTGATTGTTGATATTGTTAATATTGTTTTGATATTGTTTATGTGTTTTACGTTATATTTGTAACTGTTGCCTGTAGTTTTGTTTTTGTTTATTTTTTGTTGTTGTTCTGTGATTGTGCTGTTAGTTTTATGCGTGTATTAACATGTTTAACATAGTGATTTTTAATAAAAACTTTTTATATGTGCCCCCTTTAACACTCTTTTGTTGTAATTAGGAACGCGCAAACCTTTTGTAAGTTGTGTATCGTTTTTTGTGTTGTTTTTATATGCAGTACGTTGGTTAACTCGACTAATGTACCTATCAATATCCCCCCCCCCCCCGTGGGGGGAGGGGCGGGCATATACGGGACTTAAGACTGAAAGCAATTCCCAACAGGCTGGAAAGTGACACGCCGAACGATTCCGAGTCCCGGGAAAAATAAACTTTGTTCGGATTTTAGATCCCGGTAATATTGGCCCCCGGGCCATTTAGTACACCAATTTAGCCCATTGAGGGGATTTAGACAAAAATGCTTGACCCTAGGGTGGGGAATTAGATCCCCCAAAACACAATTAGTCCAATTCCACTGGGTTTGCCTGCCGCCCCCAAACTAGGGAAAAATATGGATAGGTGCGTAAGAGCATATTTTCGCAAAATATTTTATAAAAGGCACAATAAATGCAACAAACCGATATATATATTATAAGCACGTGCACGCCGTAGTTTGACAGTGAAACAATTGCTGTACAAATAGAGGTGTTACTTGTCCTGAATTGTACTCACATAGTTTGACGGCTGAATTGTACTCACATAGTTTGACGGCTGAATTGTACTCACATAGTTTGACGGCTGAATTGTACTCACATAGTTTGACGGCTGAATTGTACTCACATAGTTTGACGGCTGAATTGTACTCACATAGTTTGACGGCTGTTTAGTGCACTCATATAGTTTGACGGCTGAATTGTACTCACATAGTTTGACGGCTGAGTTGTACTCACATAGTTTGACGGCTGTTTAGTGTACTCACATTGTTTGACGGCTGAATTGTACTCACATAGTTTGACGGCTGAATTGTACTCACATAGTGTGACGGCTGAATTGTACTCGCATAGTTTGACGGCTGAATTGTACTCACATAGTTTGACGGCTGAATTGTACTCACATGGTTTGACGGCTGAATTGTACTCACATAGTTTGACGGCTGAATTGTACTCACATAGTTTGACGGCTGTTTCGTGAATTGTACTCATATAGTTTGACGGCTGTTTCCTGAATTGTACTCACATAGTTTGACGGCTGTTTCGTGAATTGTACTCATATAGTTTGACGGCTGTTTCCTGAATTGTACTCACATAGTTTGACGGCTGTTTCCTGAATTGTACTCAGATAGTTTGACGGCTGTTTCCTGAATTGTACTCACATAGTTTGACGGCTGTTTCCTGAACTGTACTCACAAAGTTTGACGGCTGTTTCCTTAATTGTACTTACATAGTTTGACGGCTGTTTCCTGAATTGTACTTACATAGTTTGACGGCTGTTTCCTAAATTGTACTTAAATAGTTTGACGGCTGTTTCCTGAATTGTACTTACATAGTTTAACGGCTGTTTCCTGAATTGTACTTACATAGTTTGACGGCTGTTTAGTGTACTCACATAGTTTGACGGCTGTTAGTGTACTCACATAGTTTGACGGCTGAATTGCACTCACATAGTTTGACGGCTGTTTCCTGAATTGTACTCACATAGTTTGACGGCTGTTTCCTGAATTGTTCTCACAGAGTTTGACGGCTGTTTCGTGAATTGTACTCATATAGTTTGACGGCTGTTTCCTGAATTGTACTCACAGAGTTTGACGGCTGTTTCCTGAATTGTACTCACATAGTTTGACGGCTGTTTAGTGCACTCACATAGTTCGACGGCTGTTTAGTGTACTCACATAGTTTGACGGCTGTTTAGTGTACTCACATAGTTTGACGGCTGTTTAGTGTACTCACATAGTTTGACGGCTGTTTAGCTTAACTTTATTACCTTAGACATGCCGTCCACTACAGTCCCGATGCTTTGCGTAAGGGTTGCCGAAAAAAATGTACAAGTTTTGGGAACCATTCGGAATAAAATGGGCGGAGCTTGGCCACCGTGCTTGTTAGGCATGTATTCGCGGAGTGGCATACGACAGGTTGCGGTATAACCCCCGAAACCTATCCGAAGTCACCGAATGCGACGCGGAAGAATGCCGACAGTTTCGGAATTAGCTTCCGAATGTTTTCCGATCGTGCGGAAAGGTTGCGGTAACATTGCAGAACATGCTTAATAGTTGCCGATTTGTTGTCGACAGAATGCTGAATTGTTGCCGATTGGATGTTTTGGGTATACGAACGACGCCGAACGACACAGAACTACAATCTGATTATAAGTTGCTAGCCCGACAATGTATCTTTAGGTGCATTCTCATTGCCCTTGATGCCATGCTTGTCTTGGCATTTCACCTGACACAGAGAAGAAATCATCGATTGTGGATCAAACAGTATTTGAGGATCACGCCAACAATTTTGTTTGACATACCCCAGCATCCAACGCCTCGCATTCAGAAAAAAATATGAACACATTTCACTAACGCCCATCCTGCTGGCCTAAAGCTTGCGAAGGCACTGAGCTCCATGACATCTGTGGACACGCACGCCTCGTTGGTGTACGACTTCTGTACTATGTGCTGCTGTGGGAAGTGTATGCCATTTTGTCCCAGAAGTGTCTGCTCCCCAGCTTCAGGAGTATAATGATGAAATTCTGGACATTCCAAATGCTCCAAAGGTCTGACGTGAAATGGCCGCCCAATTTGAGAGAAGGTGGAACATGTCCCATACTGTTGGCTTTCACTTGGCATGGCCTACTATAATAGCAAAAAGAGTGGGATGATTATGGGCATCCCTTAGAGATTTTTTTTGTAGTTTTTTTCTTCTCAGTTTGGGCTTTCAGATAAAAGTTTTAGCCTTCAAGACCAAGACTAAGGATCATACCTTCTGTAATGTCCAAAGGCTGAATAACTAGTCACCTAACGCCAAACTTCTTCTTGAGTAGCTTGCTCATGACTTGCACCATGATAAGTGTTAAATTCACAAGAACAATGCCGATTTTGTCATGTCGAACACTATCGGCAAATTAACGGCATCACTTCTGCAGTCGCTCTTTAATAGTTTAGGAAACACGACTAATGCTCGGCGTCCCTTCCGCTGACAATCGGCTACTTTAGCGACGATTCGGGAACTTTCATTACATGATCGGCATCGATTTAGCTTCCTTCAGGGACCGCTCGGGGTGGCTAAACCGATAACGAAGCCTCACAGAAGGCTTTTCGAAGATGCCGAGTCAATGGCGATGGGTTCCCGAACATTCAGAATGGTTGCCGATGATTTGCCGAAGACCCCGAAGCCGTCCCGAATAAAACATTCGGCGTCAAATTTTAAAAATTTTAAAATTTGGATGCCGAAGTTTGTTCAATCCCGATCAGGCCCCGAAGTGCCAAGAAGGTTCCAGAATTGTTAAGGAACGACTTGGAAGGGTTCCAGAACATCTCGAAGACATGCCGAAACACCCCGATTTTGCCAAATTCGCTTTCGGGAAACCTTCGGGACGTAGTGGACGGCAGGTTTTAATCACAACTTCAAAGCGATTTCGGTTGATACACGCTGCCAAAATATTGTCTTTAGTAAGGTCCCCACTGGTTACAAGAGAGTTCAAAGTACGGTGAACTAGGATGTAATCGCATGTAACAATTGAAATGTAAACTACTTAACCGCTTCGTGACTATGTATGTATGTAATCTGTATAATAGTTATAGTCGAGTCTGTAATCACTTGGCTGTAGTCACTGGCAGATACAATAAAGAAAACACTCCCTTGTAAAAAGTTTACCTGATTTACGGACTTACGACTTACACTCAGGCCGGAATCAAACACGGACGCACCTCTTGGACTCAATTCAGACGAACACAGTTGTGCCAGCTGAGGGCATACATTAGGGCATACCACAAACATCAGCCAACATAAGGACACATCATAAAACATGCCAACATAAGGACACATAACAAATATCAGCCAACATAAAGGCATACAGCGAACATCAGCCAACATAAGGAGAAATCACAAACATCAGCCAACGTAAGGGCACTTCACAAACATCAGCCAACATAAGGACACATCAAAAACATCAGCCAACATAAGGACACATCAAAAACATCAGCCAACATGACACATGACAAACATAAGCCACTATAAGGACACATCTGAAACATTAGCCAAAATAAGGACACATCTTAAACATCAGCCAACACGGAGGCATACCAAAAAGATCAGCCAACATAAGGACACATCACAAACATCAGAAAATAAAAGGACACATTACAAACATTGGTCAACATAAGGACACATCACAAACATTAGTCAACATAAGGACACATCACAAACATTAGCCAACATAAGGACACATCACAAACATTAGCCAACATAAGGACACATTTTAAACATTAGCCAACATAAGGACACATCACAAACATTAGTCAACATAAGGACACATCACAAACATTAGCCAACATAAGGACACATCACAAACATTAGCCAACATAAGGACACATTTTAAACATTAGCCAACATAAGAACATATCTTAAACATCAGCCGACCTAAGGACATATCTTAAACATCATCTAACATAAGGACACATAACAAACATCAGCCAACATGAAGGCATACAGCGAACATCAGCCAACCTAAGGACACATCACAAACATCAGTCAACATAAGGGCACATCACAAACATTAGCCAACATAAGGACACACAACAAACATTAGCCAATATAAGGACACACCACAAACATCAGCCAGCAAAAGCATATACCACAAAGGCCAGCCTACAAAAGGATATACCACAAACATTTTTCAACATTAGGACACAAAACAAACATCGGCATGCATGCAGAAATCTGCACTTTCCCTAGTTTTGATATTTTTAAATAATGTAACCATATACAATTTAAAGCCGCGGTCCATCGGTATTAATTGAATACATCTTAAATTCGCATTATTTCTAATAAACGTTAATGACGTTTATTTGACTGAAAACTGTTTCTTATTTACGAAAGGCAATTTATAATGTCTATGTTCGAAAACGCTTGGTACGAATGGAATATACACTAATGTACATACTGATTTACTCCAGAGGCATCACCAGCTATCGCAAACAGATTCTTGTACGATTAAACGTTACCAAAACGTTATTATTTGACCGATTTCAATGCGATTTGTTGTATTTTGATCGGTAAGATGTCCATTTGAAACGATTTCTGTAGTTTTATTTTTATTAACATATTCCTGGACTGCTGCTATAAATATAACAGGGTTGAACGTGAATTTTTTCGTTGACACAGGCCTCCCACCTAACACAAAGTTTATTTGAAAGGAGCGATTCGGTAAGATACTCCTATCTTTCTCTAAAAGTGTCGCATACAACGCCAGTGTCCGTCATAATAATAAAAGTACATATAAGGCGTGTCGTGGGAAAACCGGGCTAAATGCATGTTCGTAAAGTGTCGTCCTGGATTAGCTTGTGCAGTCCGCACAGGCTAATCCGGGACGACACTTTCCGCTTTTATTTGTTTCAAGCAATTCTCTTTGAAACATAAATCCACTGTAGGCCGAAAGTGTCTTCCCGGAGCAGCCTGTTTGGACTGCACATGCATTAAGCCCGATTTTCCCACGACACGCCTAATATTTGTCTCAAAACGGTTCGCCGGTGATTGACTGTACTTGGTAGTGAAAACAAGTTGAGGTTGATCCGTGATTGCGTAATTGGTTCATTGAATCGGGCGTGGATCACATGGCACTACCATGAGTCATTGTTGTATAATTGGTCAAGTATGAAGTTTATTGTTATCACCATATTAAGCATGTGGAATCCCGTTTACTTACATTTGATCGGTTAAATCAAAACAATTGATAACTACATAAATATAACGCACTCAACAAATTGACACATGTTTAGCCTAATGTAGCGGATCCATTGTTTTCAAAACATCAGACATGTTAGAAAATTCTAATATTGTTATTGCAATTGTCCTGGACAATTGCATATGACGCATGACAATGCAGACAAATGGACTCCATTAAGTCGATAACGTTATACATGTATAAGATTCATGTTTTGTTTAAGTAACTAAGTAAATATATTTAATTGTGTAAATTATTTTCTTTCCAAAGTCAGATCATCCCTTATTATTGTTTTGATATTGATACGATTCAAACTGAACTGTTTAGAGGGACAGATTGGCAAATTGACAATTTCCAAATTGGTAGACGCCGATTCCAAACAGACAACTACACTAAACCCCCGCTTTACGATATATAGATGACATATAGAACGGACAGAAATATCGCTCCTGGTACAGATATATACTCGAAATCATGTCCTTTAGGCCACAACAAATTGATCAGATGTTCGTCGGATTTGCCGCACCTTAAAATCGTAAATCGAAAAAAATATTTTTCTTTTTTTTGCGCGCACCTACAATTTTGCCCCGCACCCGATTTTTTTTTTAAATCCTCGCAGCGGTTTCCTCCCCTATCGGTTAACGGTAACCACTGCCGTTGTACAGTTTTACAGTTTATTAATACTCTCAGCGCATTGACAAAATGTGAACAAGAGGTGATGAAATAAGTTTATAATGGTAATACATAGGTCAAGCTGTATAGGTACAGTACAAACTATGAACTGGAAGTAATCAAACTGGCTCTCAGTTCATTTAGAAATAAATGAACATGCGGTACAAAAAGAAGTTTACATGCTAATACATAGGTCTAGCTGCATAGGTACAGTATCATTTACTAATTATAGGTAATCAAATAGACTAAAGTTATTTTTTAGACATAGAATAAAACAATCTGTAAAGTACAGCGTTTTATTATTCTAATAGCCTGGTGTTGTTTTTTTTAAAATAATCTAATATAATCTTTATGAATTTTGCTAAATTTAGTATTTTAATATCATCTGTTTCATTCATAATTCTTTTAAAATGAATCGTATTACAGGTATTATGCTTAATATTTGGTAGGAGGTTTTTCCTTTGATTTACAAAGTAAGGACATTTGAAAATATAATGGAATTCATCGCCTAGACCATTTGAATCGCAGAGATGACACGTTCTTTCATTTCTTTCGATATTTTGCCAGCGGCCCTTTTCAACTGGTAGGTGATGATTACACATACGAAATTTGGTTACATAAGGTAGATAAAAATCATGTACAAAGTCGAGATAGTTTTCTAATCCAAACGAGTCCTTAAACATTCTATAATAAGATATTGAATTTATATCGGATGTCCATTGTTGTATGAATTGATCAAATAGAATTGTATGTATTTTTGCCATTAATAGTTGCTTTGTTCCGTTAAAACATTGGTTATTCCAGACATAGCTCATTCCACACTAATCAAAAATAGATTTTATAGCATTTATCCATTTAAAATTTACATAATTTACAACAGTATGAGAAAAATAATCTTATACAAAATCACACTTAGTTTAGTTTCATCTGATGTAACTAAGTGATACAAAAACCAATCATACGTTTTTTGATAACATCTGATAATGGGAAGCGACCAAGATCGCCATATAGCATAACATGTGGAGTACTTTTTTTAATAGCAAGAATATGTTTTAAAAAATCAGTATGGACCTTTTCACTAAGTGACAAATCTCCATATCCCCATATTTCACATCCATATGTTACAATTGGTACAATAGTGTTATCGAACAATTTTAACTGACATTCAATAGACAAATCTAGATTTCTTATTTTTCTGTATAAACTGAACATTGCTTTTCGTGCTTGCTCTACTACATACTTTTTGGCCAATGCAAACTGTTTATTTTTTAGAAAAAAGGTACACCTAAATATTTAACATGATCAACAGTTTCTATTGAATAATCGTTAATTTTTATATCTCGTTTTCGTTTCATTTTATCACCGAAAACAATAATCTTTGTCTTGTCATAATTAATATTTAAATTCCATTGGCAACAATACGAATAAAAAGTGTTCAAAACAGACACGAGATCTTCTTTTTTTTTTCTCATTTATTTTACCATGTTTGACATTTACATTGATACCAGTTATATTTGTATACATAAAACATGGGTAATATAACATATATGACACATTCATTCAGAATTTTTGAGCGGTGCATAAGTATATAAATTACATTATAATTCAATCATACATAATAGTTGACACACATACAACATATATTGTCAGAATTAATTAATTTTATACATAGTAATTAACACACATACAACATATATCGTCAGAATTAATTCATTTTATACCAAAAAAAATATGCATACACACTCGCGGACAGACAGACAGAGAGACACACACACAAAAACACACACACACACACGCACGCACGTACACATACACACAATACACAGTGTGTGTTAAAGGTTCATGAAAACTAACATAACATTTTTAAACATTTTAAATGCATATAAGAGATTTCTAAGTTCTACGTTTTTGTTGACGTTTTAAACATAAAAAAGTTTCTATTGTTCAGAGCATGGGCACTTTATTTAACATAATATGTATTCAATGAGAAGAGCCTAAGTAGTATTGGTTGAAAAATATGGTATGAAGTGGATCCATTTTTGATTATGTTTTGCATATTTGTTTTTAATTAGGGCAATTTCTGCTTCTGTCTGTATTTTTATCTTAAGATAATTAAGAAAAATGTTGAAGTTTGGGATGCATTTTTTATTTTTCATGTTAAATATAAATATTTTCATTAAAATTAGTATAAAATTCAAAACATCGCTGTATACTTTTTTGTCAATAATGCCAAGAAAGGCAATTTCTTTGTTTAATTTTATTTTAATATTCATGTCTTTCAGGAAGTATTGCAGTTTTGTCCATAATTCTTGAATGTAAGTGCATTCCCAAAATAGGTGGTCAATTGTTTCAATATTTGATTGGCAAAACTCACACAAACTACACGCTTTCAATCCGCATTTTGTTAAAAATTTATTTGTTGGTACTATTCTATATAGGAACTTATATTGAAAATTACGCATATATGTATCAATTGTTGACTTAAATGGAATTGTATATATTATTCTCCAGTCGGTATTTTCTTTTAGATTCAATTGTTTTTTCCATTTCATTTCAGTACTGTTATCTTTTGTATTTTGTGATTGTTGTTGTATATTATAAAGTGTTTTGTTTACTTGTTTGGTATTCTCTATCACATTAACAAAAGTTTTTTCTGACGTTGTAAATGTGTTAATCCCTTGTGTATGCAGTGTTATTTTATATTCGTTTGGAATCGCGGATAATAGTGAATACTGATTTAAAAATTCATTTGGGTTTATGTTATATAAGTCCTGCATTTCACTAAACGTATAATATGTATTTCTTTGATAATTGTATAAATGTCCGATTGTTTTTATACCATTGTTATACCAGTTTACCAGAAAGATGGATTTGTTATTGATTTTGATATCTTTGTTGTTCCATATGACATGTTTACATATAGGAATACTTCTTTGTGAACTATTATGTTGGTTCTTGATATTTTGCCATGCGGTAAGCATATCTTTCAAAAATAAATTTTCTTTACTTACGTTTTGTATTATAGTTTCATCTAAGTTACTTTCAAATATAATATTGGTACCAACATTTTTAAGTTTTTCTTGTAGCAGGAGTTTCCATTTGCCATGATTGTTTTTATCTAGGAATCGTTTAACCCAGCCCGCTTTAATGGCGTTCAAAAAATAAGTAATGTCTGTAAGCTTTAGGCCTCCATTTTCATAAGGTTGAAATAATCGTTTTCTTTTAATTCTGTCGGGTTTTTCATCCCAAATAAATTTAAACATCGTTGTTGTTAATCCATCTATTACTTGCTTTGTTGGATTTGGAAGAACTGAAAATGGATATATTAACTTTGGTAATGCAAATGTTTTTATAACAGTAACCTTTCCCATTAAAGTGAGTTTTCGATATTGCCATTGTTTTAAGCAGGCTTCAAATTCCTTAATTTTTGGCATTAAGTTTTTTTCAATGTTAAGTTTGGGTTGATTGTCAAAATTCATTCCTAACGTTTTAGCCCCATCAGATGTCCAAATAAATTTATTTTCTGTACAATATTCAAATTTTGAGTTTTTCAAAGATCCAATTCTCATTACTGTAGATTTTGATGAGTTGAGGTTTAGTCCTGATATTTTTCTAAAGTTTTGAAGATTTTCCACTAGTGTTTCAAAGGATTTTGCTGAGCCATCAATGAAAAAAGTTGCATCGTCTGCAAAAAGGGTTTGCTTAATTTCTTGTTCATTGATTTTTATTCCTTTAATAATTGTATTTGCATTTATATAATTTGATAGTATTTCTAAACATAAAATAAATAAGGAGGACGATAGTGGACAGCCTTGCCGAACACCTTTTTCTACTTTAAAACTTCTAGAAAGATTGCCATTGTTTATAATGATACTATTTATATCATTGTAAAATACTTTTATCCACTTAATTAGCTGTGGCCCAAAATTGAAGTGTTTAAGACAATTTATAATAAATGAATGATTTAAGCTATCAAATGCCTTTTCGAAGTCTGCAAAGAATAAAAGTCCAGGTTTATTATTAGTTTCAAGATATTCAATTACATCGAATATTAATCTAACATTTTCACCTATATATCTGTCTTTCATGAAACCTGTTTGGTCATAACTAATTATTTGATTCAATACTTTTTTCAAACGGTTAGCTATAGACTTAGTTGCAATTTTGTAATCGATATTTAATAAACTAATTGGTCGCCAATTTGAAATGTAATCCAAGTTTTTATCAGACTTTGGAATAAGTGTAATGATACCCTGTTTTTGTAGAGCAGTTAATTCACCATTGTCAAAAGAATAATTTATTGATTTTATATAGTATTCTTTTAAGGTTGGCCAAAATATTTTATAAAATTCAACAGTAAGTCCGTCAGAGCCTGGGCTTTTACTATTCGCCATTTCTAATAATGCACATCCACATTCATAATCAGTAAGTTTTCCTTCACATTTCGATTTGTTTTCTTCACTTAGTTTATTTATAGGTACTTTAAAAAAATCCGAAACGTATTCTTCAATATTATTTTTTTTATATAGGGATTCGTAATAATGTGCTTCTGCTTCTAATATTCTGTCTTTATCTTTTAATACAGTGTTATCTACAATCAGCTTATGAATAGTTTTTTTTTCAGCTTTCCGTTTTTCTAGGTTGGCAAAGTACGTTGAATTCTTTTCATTTCCTTCGACCTGAATAGCTTTTGATCTTAAAATATATCCATTAATCTTCTTGTCATATATTTGTTCCAGTTCTTGTTGTAAAAATTTTATTTTGTGTGTTATGTTTTCCGTCAAGTCAGCAGAGTTACAGTTTATTAAATTTTGTTCTAGTGTTTTGATTTCTGCAATTAAGATTTCTTCTTCCTTTTTCGATTTTTTATTTTTCATTGAACAGTATTTTATCGTTTCATTCCGAATTGTACTCTTAATTAGTTCCCACATTGTGTTTGGATTACATTCTTTATTTAAATTTGTTATGTCATTGATACTTTGTTTGATTTTTTTCTTCTTCAGAGGTCGCAAATACGACAGTATCATCAGCATAGAGTAATACAAGCATTTTAACTAGTATACATAGATTTCCGTCACTTATTTCTATACTTCTGTCATTGCGTGTAGTCATAAAATATTCAAGATCATTGAGATATAATGAAAATAAAAGAGGGGACGAATTTTCCCTTTGGCGCAGGCCTCTACTACATACAAAAGAAATCAGAAAATTGACAATCTAATGTTACGCATTATTTTATGGAACTATACATATTTTTGATTACGTTTAGGAAATTTCCAGATATATTATATTTATTAATAGTTGCATTAAATAAGAAAAGTTACAAACACGTAATCCTTCCAATTTCTTATTTAATGCAACTCGGTGCAATTTTCTATATAATTAGACTATTCAAATATCATTTGCAGTCAATAATGAAAACAGAAAAATAAATGAACTAATTAAAACCATAAATAATATCTAGAAGACTTAAATCGATCATCATCACGTGGTTTGTTATGACGTCAGCTATGATTGGAGCTATGCTCGAAACAAGTCAAATCTTCTGCGCGGAGGTTGGACTGGTTTATGTACAGAGCACCTAATTTATGACCCAAACCTTTACTCTCCATTAGCCAGTCTGGCACAGCTAAAATGTGTATTTCGACTCGGCCATTTCTTATCATGTTTTTATCAAACTTGTGAAAACACAACGAGCTTTTTGTCAGCATTCATTGCCTAATTAAAGATGATTGCTAGCAAGCTCTCGTAATATCAGCAGACACAACAGTTAATTAAAGGATTCTCTTTTTGATAAAGGATGTGTGAAATTGGATGTCTGCAATATGTCACATGGACTGATTATCCGGAATGTTTACATTTCGGACAGTTTTGACCAGCGGTTTGTCCTTGATTTCTTACTTCTAATATCCACACATATAAGTTGTTTTTGACATGTCCATTTTATAAATTCAACATAACTGTTTGATGTACATTTTGTTCAGCTTTTATGTATTAAGGTACAATTAACAGGGCAAGCCAAAATCATTATGTTAGTTATTAATTTCAATTTATTTATGGATATATTTTGTTAACATATTGTATGTATAAATAAAAAATAATTATCCAAGTTTACTGCAATGAACAATTAACAAAAATGTTAATATAAAAATCTAAATATACTTAATTCTTTTGTTAATGCCATAATGCAATAAATATATAGCACAGTGAAGTATAATTTTTTAACAATTAAAACAATAAGACAAACATTCCCCGACATGGAAACATGCAATGATTTTGCGAGTCGATTAAAAAATTGGCTCAAGAAAAATAAGAGCCAGTGTGAGCTCTGGTTTACGGTTTTAAAAAAGGGTGGCGTCCAGTTGTTTCGTGTCATTTAAAGATACAGAAACTTATTCTAGTCATTACTATAGGGATTTAGCTAGAGCGGAATGGCAGGGCGGCCCGCCCTTCCATTTTTTAGCCCCGCCCTCTTGCCTTTCCCTCCGCCCTTTTAAGAATTAGCTCGCCCTTCTGTGTCCTTTTTGTCAGCACAGACACGCCCTACCGCAATTTAATTGGTTACTTGCGCATCTTGGCAAACACATCTTGGCCTAAATGATCATTGACGTCTCGTCGCGACATGTATCACATTCATTAATCAGCTCGTCATGACCATGCGACACCAATTATCAGTTACCGAATTAATGGTAATTTAGTGCCAATTGCGGTGCTTCTGTAAAGGATTTTTTGCAGTTGTTGTTTGTTAATGTCTAATTATGTTGTTTTACCAAATTTTATCCATGTTTTTTGTTGTTGGGGTTCTGGAATTTTCTATTTATTATAATAATTTACTTTCTTAAAAAACGTTAGCAATGCAAACTAAATTTCAGATACGCATACATAGTTACCTTGCGTGCACAAACACATATTAATCCAAATTGAATTTTAATACTCAATAAGTTGTATGCACAATCTCCAGTTTAAGTCCAATATGTGTATATTTTGTCACTCTCATTTAAAAATCCATTTTATCTCATGCAACAAAACACCTGTCTGATTCTTTTGATACACTTAACATTTCACCTAAAACGCGAATTCATTAATGCACTATATCGATAGTGCTTGTATTGTTTAGGTACAGTTCAGGTACAGTAGTTTTGATTGATGCTTTTATTTACTGCTGCAAACCACTAGAGAATGGCCCCAGCTCGACAGTCACATCAAAGACTGTTGAAGTCAAACCGACACCGTTGCTAAGGACGTTACTAACGGCTTGCAGATTTAGAAGCCTGGTTAATGTGAACTGCGCATGCGTAAACATGGCGGGTACAATTTGAGCGGAATAAAAATACATCTAAAACATGTGAAATAAATGGGAATAAAACAAGTGAAGTAGAAAATAGTGTGCGAGAGTAAATATTCGGATACATATTGATGACAAGAAAACGTAAAAAGTCTAAGAACTCGCCCGATAACGGTCAATCGTGCTCAAAACGAAACACGGACAAGCAGAACAAAGGCAGCAAAATGTTCAGTTGTCACCGGGGGCGAATCAAAACGGACATATACAGGCAAGTCAGTTTTATAACAGTCCACAGCTACCACAGCTATCCCATATGCCTAAGAATCCATATTCATATCTAATGAATACACCCACGATATAATATGCTTAACTGAAACTTGGACAAATAAAGACTCTATAATAAACTTGAAAGGGTATAGCAACCCGATTCACTCATATAGACGTTTTCAACACCGTAGAGCGAAGCGCTCAAGTGGTGGTATTGTTCGTTATACTAAAGACTCTATTCGTAAAAAGGTGTCACATTAGTAAAGAATGATATTGATTGTATTGTATGGCTTAAATTAGATAGAGAATACTTTAATATTGAATCTGATGTATACTTATGTGTTATATATATTGCACCTGAAAACTCTCCTGCTCACTATATGTATAACGATGATATTTTCAAAAAAATGGAATATGATATAAATTTTTATCAAAACAAAGGAAAAGTATTTGTAACTGGGGACACAAATTCGCGAACAGGGCATAAAGCAGATTATATTTAACATGATAGGTATATGAGCGATAATGACTTTGGCATTGACACAGATATTGATACCCCACTCCCAGGCTCAACTTGCGACCCCGGCACGAATCAATTTGGTGACTACTTGTTAGACGTATGCAAAGCTACCAATATTCGTATCGTGAATGGTCGTTTATTTAACAACTACAATATAGGCAAGATTACGTGCTACACACATAACGGCGAAAGCTTGGTGGATTATGTTTTAACAGCAAGTACCAATTTTAAGGATATTTCGGATTTTACCGTACACAATTTCACGGAATTCTCCAATCATGCGCCGTTGACATTTGATCTCCGCAAAAATTACACTATTCTAAACGGTAGAAGTAATCCGATTGTTTATTTTAAATGGAAACCCGAGAGTAAGGGTGATTTTGTAGGAGATGTATCGTGCGATGTACATAATCTGGAACAAACACTATTGGCGCTAATTGACTTACAATGCGACCCAGATATTCTAGTTGGAGAATTTTCAAATTATTTAAATTCTAAAGGAGAAAAAAACTTTAAACATACTATTAGAACTGATAATAAAGGATTTTTATCTTTAGATAAAAATAAACAAAACTGGTTTAACCAAGAGTGTAAAAACAAACATATTCAATATACAAGAGCATTATATAAGTACAATCTCAATAAAAATAGACTTATAAGAGAACAAATGATTGCAATGAAAAAGTAATACAAATACACATGTAGGAAAACAAAATTAACATACAATCAAGAGCAGAGTAAGCAAATGAATAATATGAGACGGAAATCACCCCGGGAATTTTGGAAATTATTTAAACGCACACCTGCATCACAAAACACAGACACTATATCATTACAAGAATTTCACGATTATTTCAGTAGGTTAGCGACTGAAGTAGACGTAAATATAAATTCATTCGATGCCGGGAGTTTCTTACATGAATTTGATAATAGGCAATACACAGAAAGTTTATACCCCGAGTTAGATAGGCCTATATCAGCAGAAGAAATAACAAGGGCGACAAGGCGGTTAAATAGTAATAAAGCGCATGCGCACGACAACATTATCTATGAATACTTTAAAGAAACAATACATGTTATTGTCAAACCGTTAGAAATACTTTTAATTACATACTTGATAAAAAGCGTTTTCCACGCAGCTGGTCATCCGGGGTTATTATGCCTGTACATAAACGTGGGGACATGTCAGACCCAAATAATTATAGGGGAATTACCTTGGTAAGTTGGTTTGCAAAATTGTTCACGAATATAATAAATGAACGCCTGAAACAGTGGGCGAAAACAAATGATATTCTAACTGATGCACAGTTTGGTTTTAAACCAAATTGTAGCACAGTCGATGCAATATTCATCCTTAACGCTCTCATAGAAAGACAGTTGCAGAATAAAGATAAGCTATATTGTTGTTATATAGACTACCGGAAGCCTATGCCGTCATCAATCGCAGGCAGTTATGGAGTAAAATGATTAATAAAGGCATCGACGGAAAACTCATATCCCTTATTCGATCCATGTACGAAGACGTAAAATTACCGGTTAAACACATGGGCAAACTATCGGACATATTCAATAGTAACGTTGGATTATTCCAGGGGGAGATAACCTCTCCGATCCTGTTCTCTATGTTTATTAATGACATTGAATTTGACCTACAGAATGGTATTAACGCTAGCATTACATTATATTAAATATCTATCTGTTTATTGCTATTTGCTGACGACGCCGTTTTATTTCTGAAACAGGACGGCCTGCAAGAATCACTTAATAATCTAGAAATTTATTGTAATAAGTGGAATTTGACAGTTAATATTGATAAAACCAAAGTAATGGTATTTCGAAAAGGGGGGACACTTAGCAAAACATTAAAATGGACATAGAAAGATCAAGAATTAGAAATTGTAAATAATTTTAATTATCTTGGAATTGTCATGTCTAGTGGTGGATCATTTTTTCCAGCCACAAATACACAGTATGGCAAAGCTATAAGAGCAATGCATTCCTTGTTCACTCTAACAAAAGATATGAATGTACAAATAAGTATCATGTTCAATTTATTTAACGCATATGTATTGTCCATCCTGAACTATAATTGCGAGGTTTGGGGGTTTATAAAAGCGAATAATATTGAGCGCGTCCATCGAACATTTTGCAAAATACTTCTGAATGTAAATATGTTAACAAATTCATTATCGCTCTATGCCGAAGTTGGTCGATTCCCTCTTTATATAGACAGATATGTAAGGATCGTTAAATACTTTTTGAAACTATATACCGTTAAACAAGGAAATTGTATTCTTAAACATGTTGCTTTTTTACAGAGATTATAAATCGATTGTAAAAATCAAACTGTAAATTGGTCATCGAAAGTACGTGACATTCTAAACCAAACCGGGTTTACCGATGTATGGCTATTTCCTGAGTCAGTGAATATCGATCAATTTATCCCACTACTTAAAAATCGATTACGAGACCAGTACATCACAAACTGGCATAATAGTGCCTCAGCATCTAGTTCAATGGTTTTATTTAAAGAACTAAAACCGGTATTCCAAAAATCTTCGTATCTCGATTTTGTTGAAAATAAAAAGCATAGGGATATACTCGCTAAATTGCGTTTGCCATCGCACAAATTATTTATTGAGACGGGAAGACATCAGAACATAGACAGAGATCAACGTAAATGTGTGTTATGCAATCTTAATGACATCGAAGATGAATACCACTTCGTATTAAAATGTCCATACTACTCCGAGTGCAGAAAAAAACTTATTCCAAAATATTATAGGTCCCGTCCAAATATGTTCAAGTTTATCGAGCTCTTAAATAGTACGACAAAATAGTCCTCAGAAAACTAGCCATTTTTTGTTTAAAATGCTTTAAAATAAAAGAACAGTCGTATATATTTAAGATAAATTGATTATATTTTACACAAAATCAAAACAAATATATGATATTTAATTATATTGTAATTGTTCAAATATGTATATGATGTTGTAAATTTGATAATGCAAATGTTAACCTCCATCCATGTGGCACTCTCACGCCAAGCATATATACTTCATGTTTTTGTACTTGTTATTGAACTGATGTATATGTTTGTATTACAAACGCATGTATTTTATATACTTATGTTAATGACGATGAGCTGTTCTATGCTTATGTCGAAATAAACTATTCTGTTCTGTTCTTGTTAATTTATGACGTCGCGCTTTCACTCTTCACAGTTGTAACGGGTGTTATTGTCAATGACTGTATTTTTTTTACGGATTTTATTGTTTGTTCAAATTGGAAATATGATTGCAAGGTAATTAGGAATTGATGCAATGATTTTCTGTAATGAAATAACTATGAATTTAAAATGAAATAAGTACGAAATTAAATTAACAAAAACAAACATTCCAGTGGCATTTAAGTATGTAAATAATACATATGCTAAAATCGTCTTAATAATAACAGTATTTCTATCTTTTTAAATGAAAAGTAAGGATTGCTAAATATTATTATGAATATTATTATTAATTTAATAATAATAATAAAAATAATTTTTTTTATATTATAACCCTGCTCAAAATTGTTTTGTGTTTATTGTATGACATTTCATATTCATGTTATTAAACTGTTACTAGTGAATGACTTGGTGTATCAAATATCTATTTTGATAATGACAATTACCCTTGTATAATATCTACTTTTTTATAGTTAAGATATGGCTATTTAGTATTTACTGCCGGGTGTTAATTTAATAGCAAAATCACTATTGAAGACTTGTTGCACAAAACCCTTTGCAGGACATGGTCGAAGAAGAAATGGAGAAATTAGTTGCTTAGTTTATTACATATTTATTGATTTTGACAACAATTTAGGGACCAGAGCAGATGAAGAGGAAATTATTGACAAGACATCAAGTTATGGCAGTAATTTTTAATCACTATGGGCAAGAAAGGATTTTTTTATTTTGCGCTTTTCGCTCTCCTCCGATTTTATTGAAAATGGAATTTTTTTTTTTTTCGCTCGCTCGCTCCAATTTGTTTTTGGACAATTTGTTGTGGGCTTATTAATAAACATTGACCGTGAACGTTATAAAGCGTTTATAACGCTTTTCGTCGATATTTTTCAAATCACGTGTATTATTAACATTGCATTACAAATTAAAAGTACACACACACGTATACTGGCCCCTTTATCCTAGTGGTTATAGCGCGACAGGCTGTTCATCAGGAGCTCGGGGGTTCGAGTCCCGACGGAGGCATTGTTTCTCCTCTGTTTGATGCTTTCTTTGACAGAGGATAGATGGATTGAAGAGTCCAGATGCTTTAGTAATTGAAGTCAAAACGTTTTAAGACATTTCTTAACATTACGAATGCTAGTGAATAAATCCCTTTAACCATCTATGCTTTAAACTGTTGGCAGTGTGTATTTCGAACATCTGCGAGCTATGCCACCATATACAATATACCAGCGTCTTGGTTTAAAGAATCCTTAACACTCATTCATTAACAAACTAATGTATAAGCAAAATGGTCGAGAATCGACGGTTTAAGTAACCATCTAGCACAAAGCATTTTTGATTTCAAACAGTCAGAATATAAATATACTCGTGAATTTGTATTTCAGGAATTTGAATGGTATACTTCTTTCTTTTATACTTACATGTAACTGAGCATAAAATTATTGGAAATGGTTTATCAGTAAATGACACAAAAAGCAAACAACGTCTTATGAATATGTTTATTTAATTCATATTACAACTGATAGAATAATATAAGCAGAAAACGCATGCGTCAGTATAACAAGCACTTCGTAAACACTAAGTGGTAAATAATCGCAGACAACACTCACAATTCAAAGTCCTCACAGTGGTCTCCCCTGCTTCGCTTAGCATGGTAGACCGCTGTACGGAGATTGGCACAAACGCATAGCCCAGAGATATCCGAGCAGACGTGTCGTATATGTCTTACAGACAAGCGTGTGATCCAATACAATAAGTGGTATGTAGCCTACATAACAAACGAAGGCCGGCGAGTTTGATATGCAAACAAATAATTAATAGGCACGAGCAGTTGATCACCGGAAGTTACGCAAACACGTGTAAGGAAACCTCGTTCTCAGTTTTGTTTTCCATTTTGCATAAAACATGGTACAACATGAGCGTACAGAACATTCCGCCAGAAAAACTGACAACACAGGCTGCATGTGCTGAAATATGTAACGTCCGATAACATCGCAGCATGTAATACACGTGTAACGCACTCCTTATCTACCTAACTACCACAACAAACTGCAGTCAACAGTCAAGCCCAAACAACAAGAAGAAAACATGGACAGGCTTATAGTGAAAGAAATGTTATATCAATTTTAAATATCTAATGCGATATGCAAAATACTGACCGTATCGCGCCATAACCTAGCAAGATGTCAGTCAAGTACATGGTGGTTACATTATATGAATTTTATACTGCGTTTTGTAACTCGGGAGGTCTATACGGATGAATAACTTACAACACAATGGCAAATAAAATGTTAAAATTTAAATGCAAATACATTCCTAAAACCAAGCCAGAGCTGTTATCTGTGGAGTCCTTTCTTGGATAGATCTCTTGGCAGAGCAGAACACTAAAGGTCAGTTATGATGTCCAACCCATCTATGGACGCACATGATCAACTTGTGTGGACACCACGTTGTTCAACACTACTTTCCTTGCAGTGTTTTTTCACCCTTTGGGAAAGGTGGCAGGGCCCTTCAGATGAGGAATTTTGCTCCAAAATGGGATTTTTTAAAGCATCATCACACGTTTATATTATATATTGTTAATATATAAAACATTAATCAATTGTTTTGCTAAAAATAATAATTCAGATTATGATCTTACTCGATGGTTTGATGAAAACTTGCTGCGATTGTTTATGACAAATCCTCTATCTTAGTCATATTTTGTCCGATTTTGGTCATTTTTTTCAAATTAAGCATATATTCTGAGGGGCATTTTAACGTAGATATAGGGGAAAAATATATAATTTTTAAGCAGGGGAATGGAGCCGAATTTCGGCCCGAAATTAGACCTAAAAAAACACTGCCTTTCTACTCCTGTACAAATCCCCATCAACATTTCATTGGGGCAAAAATGATGGCTTGAATTTTTTTACCTCAAATATTAGAAGATCTAATACGTCACATATTAAACCTGTTTTAGTGAGTTACATCAGATCTACATAATATCTAGATATAGTCTACATCTCCTTTCAAGGATTACTGGATAATATTATTATAAGATACTAACAGTTCAACAATTATGGCTAATATTAACTAGATTTGTCATACGAGTGACGGATATACCCCCACAATATAGCCTTGTCACAAAATTATGGCATCCATTTGAAAGAAATGGACAGAGAGAATGCTTTAATTTGTGAATGTTAAACAGTGTATTTGGAGCCAATTTCAACAGGAGCCATAACTCTGTCAACATTTAGTGGTTTGTAACCAAAGTCGAACTTGACCTGTATTTTATGATGCTACACATGTATACCAATAATTATTTAAATATGTCAAGCCATTGTTGAGTCATAGTCAGGAAACCATGTTTTTAGGGACTTGAAGTAAATAAAAGGGCCATAAATGTGTCAAAATTTAGTGGTTTGAAACCAAAGTCGAACTTGACCCATATTTTATGATGCTACACATGCATACCAAGAATTATTTAAATATGTCAAGCCATTCTTGAGTTATTGTCCGGAAACCATGTTTTTAGGGAATTTAAGCGAAAAGGGCCCATAACTCTGTCAAAATTTAGTGGTTTGTAACCAACACCGAACTTGACCTCTATTCAATGATGTTACATATGTGTTCCAAAAATTATTTGAATATGTCAAGCCATTCGTGAGTTATTGTCTGGAAACCATGTTTTTAGGGAATTTAAGTCGAAAAGGGGCCATAACTCTGTCAAAATTTAGTGGTTTGTAACCAACGTCGAACTTGACCTGTATTCTAAGATGTTACACATGTGTACCAAATGTTATTTGAATATCTCAAGCCTTTCTTGAGTTATCGTATGGAAACCAAAAGCCAACAGACCGACAAGCTCATTCCTATACACCCCCCCCCCTCTAAACTTTGTTTGTGGGGGAATAATTAATACACGTAGATATTAACAGTTCAGTTATGCATGACTACTATTATTAATACCGGTAGGTGATATAAACAGTATGTACATGTTAGGTTACACATAGATTAGTTAGCTAGTCCAATATATACACAGGCTACACGACACTGATATGTGTACACATATACGCGGATAGGAGGAGTATTATGAACAAAGGAGTAAACAGGAGTCTCTTCTGGAAACAGTCACATCTAACAACGAATACAGTAAAGGAACTTGTATGAAAACTATAGTTCTTTACAAGGTGAAACATGGCAATACCTTACAATACCACAGCAATACACACTGAATAAACACAAACATTTCCATGGCAACAGGTTTGCTAGGTCCAGATGTGTACGGTATATCAAAAGATAAACACATACATGTACATATAAAACTTAATATAAGAGCAGACAGCAGTAGACAGCATCACAGCCATAAATCTGTACAAAACTAGAACTGTCACATAAGTGATGGATATACCCCCATATGACCTTGTCACAAAACTATGGCACCCATTCTAAAGAAATGGACAGAGACAGAATGCTTTAATTTGTGAATGGTCAACAGCGTATTTGGAAATTTTTTATTTCAATAGGAGCCATAACTCGGTCAACATTTAGTGGTTTGTAACCAAAGTTGAACTTGATCTGTATTTTATGATGTTACACCTATGTACCAAAAATAATTTACATATGTGAAGCCTTTCAGGAGTTATTGTCCATGTTTTTCGGGAATTTAAGTCAAAAAGGGGCCATAACTGTGTCAAAATTTAGTGGTTTTTATAACCAAAGTCGAACTTGACCTGTATTTTATGATGCTACACATGTGTACCAATAATTATTTAAATATATCAAGCCATTGTTGAGTTATGGTCAGAAAACCATGTTTTTAGGGAATTGAAGTCAAATAACGAGCCATAACTCTGTCAAAATTAAGTGGTTTGCAACCAAAGTCGAACCTGAGCCGTATTTTATGATGCTACACATGTGTACCAAGAATTATTTGAATATGTCAAGCCATTCTTGAGTTACCATCCGGAAACCATGTTTTTAGGGAATTTTAAGTCGGAAAGGGGCCATAACTCTGTCAAAATTTAGTGGTTTGTAACCAACATCGAACATGACCTATATTCAATGATGTTACACATATGTACCAAAAATTATTTCAATATGTCGAGCCTTTCTCGAGTTATCATCCAGAAACCAAAAGCCAACAGACCGACAAGCTCACTCCTATATACCCCCCCTTAACTGGGTTTGTGGGGGTATAATGAGAGCAGCCAGCAGTAGACAGCATCACATAAATCTGTAGAAAACGAGCAATCAATGGCATCATGTATCGGTACTACTTGTATGCACAGGGCTTTCAAATATCACCAAGTGATGCCCCATTTCTCTGTTAGTTCTTAATATGGTCACTTCTTAGTGTCTACTCAGTTGCCATAGCAATCTACTAAATGCCTCCTTAGACCATCCAGGAAACATCCATATAAGCAATCATTAAAGATCCAATAAAACATTTATGAGCCATGTTGAAAACTGAATGCTTGGATGGGCATAACAATTCTATACACTGGTGATGTAGTCATGAACAGTACAACTGTCTGACGAAACGAACCACTCATATTCATCTCAGTCATGATTGGCCTAGTTTTAGTGGATATAAAACACACAAGAGTTATCATAAAGCCACCCAAATCTCTGAATCAAAATACACACTCTATGATCTCAAAATCTTCAATACCAAATCAATCGATAGAAATGCAATAAAAGTCATATAAAAGCATAGAACCCTTGTTTAGAACCCAATTTTTGTCTTTAAAACAGACTATTGGTTGCTATAGCAATCAGTTATAGTTATAAATGTCACACTGGTGTCCATGGTGCCAGCACTCTTGATGTATATCATTGTCAGCATGTAGGGATGGCTGGTTGCTATGGAGATGACAGTGATAATGTGGCTGGTCTAGAAGGCTGACAAGTTGTTATGCTCCGGGGTGGTTGCTATGGAGATTTCAGTGATGATGTGGCTGGTCTAGAAGGCTGACGAGTTGTCATGTTCCGGGGTCCTCTCCTTGAACTTGTTCTGGTGCTGGTAGATGGTCGCCAGCTGCTGCCGTGCCTTCTCAAGCTCCTTCTCCTTCCGGATGATCTCCTCCTGGGCTGCAAGCACCTTCACAACACAGAGTAGAGATGTGTTCATAACAAGCATGTGATTGACATAGACTATAAGTGCAAACAACCTGGATGACACGGAGTACAAGATGTATAAATAGTAAAATTGAAAGCATTTAAATCAATATCGTAATAACAAAGTGCCAAATATAGAGGAGAAAACAATAATAAGACATGTGGTGTAAGAATGCATGTTGACAATCTTTTACATAACTTCAGTAATAATAATTTTGCAATTGTGCAGAAATATGGAATCCTAACAACTCCGTTAACATCAAAAGGTGTAATTTTGCACTGACCTGTGCGATGCCTCCGACCATGCGCTGGTTGATTGTGACGCTCTCTTCCTCCTCCTGGAAAGCCTTGGCCTGCTGGGCCGACTGCACGAGCGCCTCCGTGGCTCGCTTTACCGCGTTACCTGCCGACTGGAGCACGCAACAACCAGAGTTACTGCATGTTTCACTTCACACACAAGTTCATGTATCAGTAAGAGTTTAACTGATGTACATTTCAAACACATAAGCAGGTCATATCATAAAAATATATTAAATATCAACATATTTAAGACAATACAATATACATAAAGATCATTCAAATACAAACAATGGGCGAATCTAGGGCCAGAATTCACCAACCCATTCTTAGACTTAAGAATAAAAGAACAGACTTAGACCCTGCAAAAATACTTGTCTTCACAAATAAGCCGGGTATCAATGTTGCTTATATCATTAACAAATCATACTGAACAAGAGATGTTTGTAAAACATGTATGCCCCCCGACTTACAGCCTTTGTTAATCACAGAAGTGTACGGTTTCTGAAAAATCTAAGCTGAGATATGTTAACCATTGCCTTGATAGGAGTTGTCTTCTCTGCAAGAGCATTCTTCCTATCAAATTTGATGACTTGACCCAAGTATTCAGTAATTATCACTATGTAATAGGTCATCTACTCAAACTTACCATTATACCTATATAGTTTGAGGACCATGTACCCATGGTTCATTTGTTATTAAGTGGAAACGTTTTTTTTAACACGCCCCTGTGACCTTGACCTTTGATCTCTTGATCTCAAAATTGATAGGGGTCTTCCTTCCCTCAAGACCAGCATACTACTTTACATGATCCTAGGTTAAAGCGTTCTCTAGATATTGTGTGGAACGGTTTTCATGTTACAAGCCCGTGACCTTGACCTCTAACTGGTTGACCACAAAATCGATAGGCTTCTTTCTTTCCTCCCGAGTAACCAGCATACTAACTTGGATGATCGTAGGTCAAAGTGTTCTCTAGATATCCTGCGGAAACAAAATGGTCTACGGAGAAAACAGTTTTCATGTTACAAGCTCCTGTGACCTTGACCTTTGACATGGTAACCTTAAAATTGATAGGCGTCTTCCTTTCCTCCCGAGTAACCAGCATGCAGAAACAAAACGGTCTACAGAGGAAACAGTTTTCATGTTACAAGCTTCTGCCACCTTGACCTTTGGCCTGTTGACCTTAAAATTTATAGGGGTCTTCCTTTCCTTCCAAGTAACCAGCATACCAACTTAAATGATCGTTGGTCAAAGCGTTCTCTAGATATCGTGCGGAAACACATTTCATGTTACAAGCCCGTGACCTTAACCTTTGACCTGTTGACCTCAAAATCAATAGGCATTTTCCTTTCCTCCCAAGTAACCAGCACACCAGCTTAAATGATCGTAGGTCAAAGCGTTCTCTAGATATCGTGCGGAAACGAAATGGTCTACGGACAGACAGACCATTCGACAGACCGACCGACGTGGGGCAAAGAAATATACCCCCACTTCTAAGAATGGGGGCATAATAAAGTATGCTATAGTGAGCGCTGGTAATGACTAAGTAAAATTCAAATTTTACAGCGTTTTTAGAATAGAACACTTTCAACAATAGTTTTTATGTTCAAGTCTAAGAATGGGTTGGTGAATATAGGCCAAGTTTGAGCCCAGCTTGTTCCCAGCCTACCTGTAGACGCTGCATGGCCTTGGAGCCTGGGTCAGCCTTGACCCTGCAGGCGACCAGCAGGGCAGCAGTGGAGGCGGCCACTTCCTTCGCGGAGGCAATCAACTTCTCTTCGCTAGAGCTGCCCTGCACCATGGTGTTGGCTGCCTCACACATGCTGTGGGTTGCTGCGGCAACCATCTTGGCCTGCATACACAACATCATTGAGTGCAGAACATTCTTGGAAACATGAAGCAAGAAACAATACTTTAGAATTATTTTTTATTTTTGGCAGAGTGATGATCTTAAAAACAGAAGAAATATCATTGCAATATGAGGCATGTAAAAACTTACTGCAGAAATTCTTATTTAACAGAGAACAATACGAGTAATGTGGGAGACTTACTGCTGAGATGAGTCCCTGCGACCACTGGCCATCCTCATCTGTGTCTGTACGGTGATAGGTGGCTCCAATCTGCAATCATACACATATCAGCTATAGGCAGGGGAGACAACCAACCCATGGCAGGTCAGGGGAGACAATCGCAGGCAGGGGACGTTAACACAATAATAATTAACAATCAGAGGAATTTTATACAAACCTAAAAATGTACCTAGATAAGTATTAACACAGAAAATCATGTTACATCTTGAAGTTCCAAACATATAATAGATAATGGGTGATTAAATTCATACTAATCATAGTAAAAAACGATACCAACATAAAACTGATGTAATGAATACAACCCAAAATCATGACAACAATGAACACAATGCTGATGTTGGGATCATACAACACTTTCAATGAGAAAAACATTAAGGAACAACAAAACTTGACAAATTAACAAGACAACGTATCAATGAATGAATGATTTATGAACTACGGACATGGTAGAGACAGTAGTTGATTGAACATGGTGAAGCAGTGGAGAAGATCCTACAACACTAGAGATATCTAGCTCTAACACTAGCAAGGTCCCAGCTGCTTCAGAAACTCATGTTGTATTTCATACTGTCTCATCTTAATCAAAATTATGCATCAACAGCATCTTTGCATACAAGGATAAATGAACCAAATGGCTACAACAATGGTTTTTATTGAAGCAGGCTGGGACCATATATAGACTACATCGATTGACATGTGATTAACTAGATGCGTATACAAAATGTGAAATACATACATACAGGGTTATGTGGGGATACATGTGGGGGTCCATGTGGGACAACACTGAACGCAACTACTATAACGACTATAACTAATATAATGAAATTCACTGTGCTGGTCAGACTCTGCATAATGTGACATGAACATGCCATATTTGGTGTCTGGGGTGTGATGTGACGGCCTTGTGATTATTATGTGAAAATAAACATTATATGAGAGGGCTTGATTGTGTCATGTGACATCTGTTGAGTGTCATGTAATATTCATGTGATTATTATGAAACATTACAAGACTATAAGACTTTTCAAAACATTTTATGAGACACCCATGTGTAATGTATTCTGTGATGGCCACACAAGTGCTTGTGTCATATGATGGTCACATGACTTTTAAGTTATGGTCCTATATAATCATGTGATGGTCACATGACTTTTAAGTTATGGTCATATATAATCATGTGATGGTCATGTTAAGTAACAGTTAAGTAATTAAATAACTGCCACATGACTATTATGTGATGGTAGTGTGACTGCTGGTTGACAGTTCTGTGAATTCCAGGTATCATGCGGTAACTGTCATTTGCAGGTCATTCAGTGTCCAGTGACTGCAGAGTTAACACTATGTGACTAGCTATTATGTGACTAGCACAACATCTAATGACAACACTGATACAGACAATACAAGACCAAGAAACTAAGAATTTTAAAGCAACTACATGTCTATTAATTGGACACTTCTGTTTTAATGAACTGGAACTGTTGATAGGATTCTTACTTTTCAAAAACATTTTGCAATATAATGATGGATACAAATATAATAATGAAACAAGAGACGTTTGTAAAACATGTATGCCCCCCGACTTGCAGCCAAGTCGTGAATATATATGCAATTGTTAAGAGATTTTTTTAATATTGAATGTGCACATTAACACATGGGGAGGAAATTAAAGTTGATGCTTTGGAAAGTAAATGTAAAGCTGAAAGAAAGATAGAGCATAATTATGAATGTATTTTTACAGTCTTTTATATAAGCATACCTGTTTTCTGTTTGATTTAAACATCAAAACATCTCTAGATATCCTGCGGAAACAAAATGGTCTACAGAGAAAACAGTTTTCATGTTACAAGCCCCTGTGACCTTGACCTTTAACCTGTTGACCTCAAAATCGATAGGCGTCTTCCTTTCCTCCCGAGTAACCAGCATACCAACTTGGATGATCGTAGGTCAAAGCGTATCCTACATATCATGCAGAAACAAAATGGTCTACAGAGGAAACAGTTTTCATGTTACAAGCCTTTGTCACCTTGACCTTTGACCTCAAAATTGATAGGCATCTTCCTTTCCTCCTTAAGTAACCAGCATACCAACTTAAATGATTATAGGTCAAAGCGTTCTCTAGATATCGTGCGGAAACGAAATGGTCTACGGACAGACCAACCAACCAACCGACGGACAGGTGCAAAGCAATATACCCCCACTTCTTCGAAGGGGGGCATAATAATAATGATATTTAAATAGTAATACAGTAAATAGTAATTCAGTGTAATAAAGTGAACTGTGATGAGATATGGGGACTCTTATATCATCCGTTTATCTACAAACATCTTGGCTAGACCTCAAAGCACATAATTTTTATGGATAGGTATTTACTATTTTGCACTAAGCCCTGTCTGCTAAACAGTTAAATGATTTGTTCAACATCATAAAACATGAAACTGTGCAGTGGAATACAGATGTAAGCAGCAGTCATAAAGGCTACATTCCCAGTCATCAGAAATTATCAAAAAAATGTTGAAATAAGAAGTTTTTCTTTTTTTCTGAAGTACTGATGTTAAAATACTATAACCAAGTAAAATGTACCTAGTGTGCTCAATGAGAGGGCCATAATTCTGTTTGTAATATGTACACATAATATTAAAAGCTTTTGAATGAATTTGAGACAGTAGCCCCCAGTTGGTGCTGGCTAGCCCATTTCTTAGTCCAAATTAGGTCAAGGTCACAGTGAAGTTGGGTGATATGGCTATATAGGGAATGGTCATAAGCAACAAATGTGTAAGTAGCTAAGTGTTGTTAGCAGTGTTGGTGCTAGAAAACACGGTAAAATCTACTTAACCTTGTCACGGACGGAAGGACGGACAGACAGACGGACAGGACGATCACTATATGCCTCCTGCATCAAGATGCTGGGGGCATAAAAATCAATGGGTCATAACTCTTTGAAATGGAGTCTTGATAACTTTGATGATAGTTCAGCAACTGGTTGCTGCCGAGTGACTGTCTGACCACTATAGTGGCTGTCTGACCACTATAGTGACTGTCTGACCACTATAGTGACTGTCTGACCACTATAGTGACTGTCTGACCACTATAGTGACTGTCTGACCACTATAGAGCCTTTCCAGAGATAGACGCTGTGTCCTCACTTCAGTAATTGGGACATGTATACAAGGAGGAACAGGATAAACAAGCAACCAAATTATAGCAAGGAGAATACTTAATAATACTGTCGGAACACATAACATGATAGGTTCATGCTCTAAAATGCCAGAAGTAGGGGTGGGGGGGGAGTTATGGGACCGGCACGGGAAGACTTCAAGGCTTTGTGTGGTAGGAAAGGGACATAGCCCTGGGAGTAATAGCATGGCTTGATATTGGACGTATATTCAATGAATAAATACAATGTATTTGATTTATGACAAAATAATAATCATATATTTAAACTTAAAACAGCTTGAAATAACATGTTTTGTTTATTAACTGCAATATAAGAGAATTATAATAGCAATATACAATACGGTAGGTCTCGGAACAAAATATCTGCACTTGTTTAAAAGCATTTCCTTGATTATTTGATTCTAAATGGTCTACACTTGTGACTGTGCCCCACAAGTAAATAGTAAATGGCTGCCCAGTGCAACAACACTGTACCTTGTCTGATTACTGTACTGAGATACAGCATTGTTGCACTGGGCTGTCTGAACCTCTGGCAAAACTGGCACAGAAACACATGGCAAACAACCTGGGGTCGTATTCCAGAAACATCTTAAGTGAAATCCATCCTTAGCCTTAAAATCATCATTTTCTTTAACATTTTATTTTATTCCATGTATACATGAAATTCTGCTTAGTGTTCAACTTTTTACTATTTCTCAACTGTAAATGGGTTCACAAATTTCCCTGGGCGACCAGTTTTCAAAATATTACCTTACAAAAATCAGATTTTTGGTGAAAATATATTTAGATAAACTCAAGATGTTTCAGCAATATGGACCCAGTTCAAATGAAACGCAACTGACATTTGAAAGGGTGAAAGGTTAAGACGTAAAAAATATATATTTGTTTCAAGTTACATGCCCAAAAAAATTAGGGTAGGTAGGTAGGGAATTATTTTTTTTTTAATTATTTTTATTTTATCAACTTTAAGATTTTAAAACTAAATGAATATTCAAAACATATCGGTAATATCCTTAAACATTGTTTTGAAGTCGATGCTATCAAAACAAAACACTTATTTATCCAAAAAACATTAACTTATTGGGAAAAGGTAAATAAAACAAGAAAATATCTGACAAACTCAATAAAATGTTCTATGGTCGGGGCATTGTTTTAGGGTAGGTCGGGTAACCTGAAACAAACATAATTTTTTGTTACGCCTAACATGCTTATTTTAGGATGACAATGCAAGGGTTTTGGATTATTTTAGAAAGATACTTTTCAAAGGATGTCCAAATATTTATTAACGGATGCACAACGTCCATTCTTAGTCCAGATAAATAATATTTTCACTAAAATATTCATATTACGTCTTCTTATAAGAAATCTTTCTTTTACAGAAAGAAAGTGGTTATTAGTTATAATGTTTCCTGTTAGAATTCAATTCACACAGCGAATCAATTTGATGATTGATGTGCTTTTTTATTATTTTGTTTCTTTGCTTCACTGTTCACAGATATGTTTACTGTAGCCAGCGGGTTGCCAAAGGTTACAATTTAAACACTTGAATGTTTGGTGTAAGAACGGGAAATACAAATGATACCGCTGTTAGTTTTGAGGGGTCGGGTGCCCCAAATGGTTTTCTCCGTGTTATGCCCATCTGCAAACCAGACACACAGAAAACACACGTTAGATGCAGTGACCACAAACGAGCGAGTGTTAGACATAACAGGAAACATGAGTAGATGCAGGCATGGCCTAGAGAGACTTCGCCGACAGGCTCAGCAGTTTCCCGCACCAGACAGACGGGGATCCAGCCCTTACATAAGTGGCACTATCATACAAACATTGTATAACTGAGGCATTAAATATTGGCCAATGAAAATCATAGTCCATTTTATGTAACAAGAAATGTCATAGGTCAATATTTGAAGTTCATATTGTGTAACAAGCATTTTTCATCAGTCAATATTTCATGTTGAATATAAGACCAAGATAAAACACATTTTTTTTTTGAGACCTTTTGTAAGCTTGCATTCAGAGGGCTTGCACATATCTACATACATAGTTCATAGCCTCAAATATTCAATAATAATACAGTTGGAAGCGTGTCTTGTGCCGTGATAGGTCAAGAAAGAAATGAATATGATTTATAGGCAAGACAACAACACGTCTAGATCACTTCAACACTTCAACACGTCTACATCACTTCATGACAAACAATGCAAATGATTTGAGGCAAAAGAAAAGCATAACAAATGATTGATCATTTTTGTCTACAGAAAGGGATTTATTATTACAGGCAAGCTCTAATAAAATTCCCAATTAAGAATTTCCATTACATTTTGGAAAATAATGGCATTTCAGTCTGAAAAATAACTTTCTTGTATGAACTAAAACACACAAGTCCCAACTGTTACATAAACAGCTGATGTTTTATCAAGATGCAGTCTTAAATGCAGAATGCTAGAGGCCAGATAGGAAACAGTACAATCACCAACTGATGATGACAGGAACAAGCATACCAAGTGACAACCAACAAATGAAGTCCCAGTGCTTGACTCAAGTCTCAATTCTTCTGAAACATCCCCCATCACGTTAGATGTCGAATCCTGCTTGTATTGGGCATATCGCTACAACTGATATACAGTTATCCCGATAACAAGACCCCACAGAGTTACCTACCTTGCCCTGGGCGACCAATTCTCGCTGGGCTGCAGACGCAGACTTCACCAGGGCGGCTGTTGCCGCGGCGATAGACTTGGCTGCCTCCAGGATCTGTTCATCGAAGCTCAGGGACATGTCTGGGGCCTGCAACAAACAACACGCTATCAGATATAGGGTTCCATACCACTTAGAGGTGTAAGATTCTTATTGTCTCATATGTGATATAGTTCAAACATATTTATTTTGGTTGATAAAATAGAGGCTTGAGACAGTTTTCTAGTTTATTTCGTCAGAATAACAAGTACTTAGTGTCCTTTCAGAATGAGGATTTAACCGCTCTCTAAGTAGGGATCAACTCCCGACCGTCCGATATTAAGATAGACACCATACAAAATTCACCATGGTGACTACATTTATTCAGTGTTCCTAGCCACCCTAACACTACGGCCCTGCACACACAAGCAGCCATCAATGTGATGCAAAGAAACTAACTGATAGCGATCCATAATGCGAGCCCATTTCTGCACTTCCTGTGAAGCTACATCTGAGGAGACATGGATATGTTTGGTATTCGGTGGGTTGGATTCACCACCAAATATATCAAACATATCTTGCCCCACACAGACTCTCTGTGCTTGGTCCAGGTCACTGTGAATCATATAGCCTTCTCGCCCGTGTAGTCCTTCCTTTCTTTGTGCTTGGTCCAGGTCACTGTGATATCATATAGCCTTCTCGTCCGTGTAGTCCTTCCTTTCTTTGTGCTTGGTCCAGGTCACTGTGACATCATATAGCCTTCTCGTCCATGTAGTCCTTCCTTGATACCTTTGCTTCTCTGCATAATCTTTCCATATTCATTATCAATTATCCCATCTTCTTCAGACCTGAACATTTCTCTCTTCCGGCCGAACAGTTCTGTGTTCTCTATCAGTCACCACGCGTCTTATCAACATCCACTGGGAGTCTACTATGAATTTCTTCTCATCTGCACTTTACTTCCACTCAACATAGTTGTGCATCACCAGATTATGAAACATGTTTAATATCTGACATACACACAAACCTGCATCAATAATTTAACTCAAATAGGACTGATTGCCCGTTGTCTCTCCTGCCCACAACTCAAGGTCAATCTTAAGACTCAGTTACCTCCCCAAAGATCAAAACTAAGACACAGTTGTTTCCCTGACTCACGATGAAAGCTGAAAACCGAGTTGTTTCCCCTACCAAAACTGAAATACTGAGACCCCATTGTCTCCCCTACCCACCTTGATCTTCTTCCTGGGCTGCAGCTGGGACAGTTTCTGGGCGGCGGCCTCGATGGAGCTGGCTGCAGACAGGAGCTCATTCTCTGCAATCACAGTGGGGTCTGCGGGGTCCACCCAGTCTGTCCCTGCCAGGGAGACAAGCAAGATTTACTATAAAGGGAGTATATCAATCATTTTAAGAGAGAGGGGAAATCATCTATGAACAAATATTAATCAACAATAAACATATGAACTTATAAACAAGAACATTTTTACGGATAACATGTTCTTTAAATATTAATTGAATTCCCACAGAGTATTTGATGATAACTACCATTTATTATACAGTGAAACCTGTCCAAACCGAACCCTGTGAAAACCGAATCCCTGTCAAAACTGAACAGCTGTGTCGGTCCCGATTTTTTTCCTTCTTATTTTATATATAAAAAAACTTTAATAAACTGAACCCATTCCAAACCGAATACCGAACAATTTTTTCACAAATTTGATCTCGTTCAGCCTTAAAACAAGAGGGCCATGATGGCCCAAAGCACTCACCTGAGAACTGGTACACATTAAGACTGTTAAGACGTGTGAAAATTTAGGTATCTGAACAATCCGCAGAGGGGGATAGGATCAATTTTGATTTAAACCATCAGTTAGTGCAATGGCCTAACTAAAGTACGAGTTGGGTAGTGGATGTGCGTGTTTTTTGCTAATGGTTCTCAAATCATTTTTCTCGATATTCTAACCTGGAAAATGCAGAAACAGTAGATTTTGATGTATTTTTTGCAAACAGTTTTGGAGAACTAAATGCAATGCGATAATTGCGATGGGGGTGCTATAAAGTAAAGTTTTGCTTTTTATTTGATTATTTTCTGTCAAATGATGTTAATGCAGGCTCTGAAGACATCAATGTTGCATGTACAAATAACTGCATGCACGTCTTGCAACTGTTGGAAATCAAATTTTATCAATCAATGTTTATGGTCATGCGCAAACTGTGCAAGTTTGGTCATTATTGAATCAAAAATCATGTGTGCAAGCCAATCATTGATAACTTCTTGATGTTTTTTTCCAAATGCAAGGGGCAATAACTCTGGTGTTTCTGGACGGATCATGCTTTTATTCAACTTTTCTGAACTGATCATGCTTTTATTCGACTTCACCTGTAGTCTTACGTTCATAGACAAACTGTACAAAATTGGTGAAGATTGAATAAATAAATGATGTCTCTATCCTGAATAATGTCCATTTTTGCATATTTTTTTCACAAAGGGCAATATCTCTGGTGTTTCTAGTCCGATATCACATATATTCAACTTCACCTTTTATCTTATGGTCATAGACAAACTGTGCAAGATTGGTGAAGATTGGATGACAAATGAAGTCTCTATCCTGAATAATGTCCGTGTTTGTATATTTTTTTAATAAACAAAGGGCAATAACTCTGGTGTTTGAAACACGATCTGGCCCATTTTTGGCGTCTGCTGAGATCTGATGGTCATACACAAACTGTGACAGTTTGGTTAAGATTGGATAAAAAATAAAGTCTATATGTTGGAAAATGGCATTTTTGCACTTTTTTTGCATGAAAAAGGGGCAATAACTCAGGTGTTACTGGTGTGATCTGACCCAATAACAATCCCATCCGAGATTTTATGGTCATACACAAACTGTGCAAGTTAGGTCAAGACTGCATAAAAAATGTAGTCTTTATCGCGATAACGGTCTAAATTGTTGACGGCATATGGACGCCGCCGAAGAGGTCCCCTATACCAATAGCTCACCTAAAAACCTGAATAAACCCAACGGTGAATCCTGTAAGGTGTCACTTCGCTATACCGCGGAAGCGTGAACCCAGTAACTGGTGACACAAGTACACACAAAGGGCATACTCGCCATGGTGATAACGGGGCAGTGGTGCAATTAGCGATCAGCAAGTTGGTGCATACGACAATAGTAAACTTGTAAAAAACAGATTATTCGGTTTTATTATGTTTTATGTTGAAATTTACATACACAAATTATTCATGTTTCACAATAATGTAGTTAATTTATATATTCTAATTATAAATTCTGGCACTTATCTCTTTAAGTCTAAGGCTATAATCGAGCTAAAATAAATATGTTTAAACTAATGAAAGCAATCAACAATTGGTGATTTCTTTAAACAGATGTAAATAAGTTGTACGTTAAATACATGTAAATTCATGACTTGTTTGATTGATAATTTGAGTGTCGTTTTATATACAAATACACATTTTTACTTGCAAATGAAAAAAAACAAAAACAACAAGAGATAATCGTAAAACATGTATGCCCCCCCGACTTGCAGCCAAGTTGTGAATATGTGCAATTGTTAAGAATTTTTTTAATATTGTATATGGGGAGGAAATTCAAGTTGATGCTTTAGAAAGTAAATATAAAGCCGAAAGAAAGAGTATAATTATGGATTTATTTTTACAGTCTATTATATAAGGATACCTGTTTTCTGTTTGATTTAAACATCAAATAGGCCAAAACATCTCTAGATATCCAGCGGAAACAAAATGGTCTGCGGAGAAAACAGTTTTCATGTTACAAGCCCCTGTGACCTTGACCATTGACCTGTTGACCTCAAAACTGATAGGCGTCTTCCTTTCCTCCCAAATAACCAGCATACCAACCTGGATGATCGTAGGTAACAGTGTATTTTACATATCGTGCGGAAACGAAATGGTCTACAGAGGAAACAGTTTTCATGTTACAAGCCTCGGTCACCTTGACCTTTGACCTGTTGATAGGCGTCTTCCTTTCCTTCCAAGTAACCAGCATACCAACTTAAATGATCGTAGGTCAAAGCGTCTCTAGATATCGTGCGGAAACAAATTTTATGTTACAAGCCCCTGTGATATTGACCTTTGACATGTTGACCTCAAAATCAATCGGCATCATCCTTTCCTCCCATGTAACCAGCATACCAACTTAAATGATCGTAGGTCAAAGCGTTTTCTAGGTATCGTGTGGAAACGAAATGGTCTACGGACAGACCGACCGACGGACAGAATGATGCAAAGCAATATACCCCCACTTCTTCGAAGAGGGGCATAATTATTGAGCAGAAACTGTTTTTGTATTTTTAGTAAAATTGACCCTGACCTTGATCTCACCCACCCCATATGCAATCCCAAGCGTGGTCTAGATACAAGGTATCTATGTATGAAGTCAATTTTTTTATTTTTAGTAATGGAGACCTTGACCTCGCCCACCCTATATCTATATATGCAATCCCAAGCGAGGTCTCGATATTTGGTGTCTATGTATGAAGTTTCATTAAAATATCTCGTTGCGTTCTCAAGTTATTGAGCGGAAACCGTTTTTCCATTTTTAGCAACGGTGACCTTGACCTTTTACCTCAAAATCAATAGGCGTCTTCCTTGCCTCCAAAGTTACCAGCATACCAACTTAAATGATGGTAGGTCAAAGCATTCTCTAGATATCGTGTGGAAACGAAATGGTCTAGGGACAGAATGACCATCTGACCGACCGACCGACGGACAGGTGCAAAGCAATATACCCCCACTTCTTCGCTATAATTATAAAAATGTTAACATTAACATGTTGTGTTGTCTTATTATATACTTGAATAAATATATATAATAGAACGTACATTTTTAAAGGAAAATAACATTTAAAAAACCCAGGGTAAACCAAACACTTCTGAAAACCGAACGATCGGCCGATCCCGAAGTCGTTCGGTTAAGACAGGTTCCACTGTAGTTCACAAAACTGCAAAATATGAATAGCCAACATTTAAAATTCTAAATGCCTTAGGTGTTTATAGAAAATAGTTCATTTAAGCTTATACACAAATATTCTATATTTCATATTTAAAAATTAAATATAACAAATTTACATGTTTTTAAATATTCTGCAATGAATAATGAATTTGTTCATGCGTGTAAAGGGAGGGCAGGGGCGATCACTCTCAGTTTAATGTCATCAACAAGTTAGCAGTATGTATGTATGGGTGAAAACAGCACTCATTATATACACCATGCAACCCCCCACTTCGATCTGCATTGAAATGAAATCACATAAAACATAAAATGAACCACTAGGCAGGTAAGGTGGGGTCTACAGTAGCCTGTGTCTATACCGCCAGTCAGGGGCTTCCTACAACTGTTAACAGAGGAGCTATAATGGTAAAATATCACCTCTGAAGCCTGGCACACAATCTACACAATAAGTTCAAAGATGCCACGTTTACACTTTGCAACCCTTAATATGTTGAGAACACTTTCTACTACACCAGATTGTGCTGGACATTGACAGACTGTAGTGAGATTTAAGACTGGCAACACTTTTGTACATATTATTGTTGTACACTTTCATTCCAAACTAAAACAATAACAAGCTGAAAAGAATAAAAGGAACAACTAGAACTCCGCGAGTCGGAAGTGTCGCCTGACGCCGGATAGCTTATGTGAATCCAAATGAAGAAACACACTTAAGGTTAATGCTCAAATTTTTAAAAATATATTTATTGAAATCTTCAAAAGCACTGCACTCTGGCTAATTGCAAAGAAAAGACTTGTTAAAACCAAAAATGCGACACAAAAATAAGTATGAAAATTTACAAAGGGCAATAAATCCCAAAGTATGAGGTGCAGAGTAACGGTTCTTGTGCACTGCACTTCTCCTCAATGAGATCTATCTACCTATGAAGTTTCAAGTTGATAGCTTTCATAGTCTTAGAGTTATGCTCCGGACAAAAATTAAGTATGAAAGTAAAGGGCAATAACTCCAAAAGTATGAGGTGCAGAGTAACGGTTCTTGAGCACTGCACTTCCCCTCAATGAGATCTATCTACCTAAGAAGTTTCATGTTGATAGCTTTAATAGTCTAAGAGTTATGCTCCGGACAAGCGAAAGGGGACGCCGCTGCCGACATAAGTCACCCCTATATGTCGCCTAGTCAGGCGACACAAAAATGTTATATGTCCACAACTATTAAGCTTTTAATTCCCTTTGCCTTTAGCCTAACGCAACAATCTTGACCCCTAAAACCTGACCCTCTGAATGATGCTACAGGCTTCAGAGTGCGAGCATAATAACCAATGTGAAATGTAAATGTCTGGGGCTAGTAGTTGTACCTGGATCCAGCTGGGACCAGCAAACCTGCACATGATCTGTATAGACAAACTTGTACACTTCTTTGTACACAGCACAACATAACATACAATGCTATGTAAATTAACAACTTCGTACAATAATACATATCGCTTGCTCAATCTACCCTGTACACGACACATCATAACATACGAGGTTATGTAACTGTACGACTTCATATCATAATACAAGTCACGTGTTAAACATACTGCTCATTCGCTCTCATCAGATCTTGTACATGTGCATATCGATGTGCATTATTTAAAGTTCATACACTGACGCAGGTATATAATTACTGCTGGAATAATGAACATTGTCAACATTTCTCAAGCCTAACCATTATCAAACACTGTAAACAGCAAGAATTATGTAGCTATAAGTGCTTGAGCAATAATAAATATATTCTTGACAATAACAACTATGCAGCTGGCAGATAAGCAATACACAGAATTTTAACTGAAGAAATACCTACATAACAAACATTTTAATAAATACATCATTTTTCACTCCTATAAATACCATAAACCTATACAAGATGTTTGTAAACAGACCAGGCCCCACAAATATAAAGGACTCAATCTCAAACTGAGCCTTAACTTACGACAGTGACCAACAGACATACGTATGTCCACGATCGTCCGGGATTGTCCCGTAAATGCAGTGCCCGTCCCGCGGTCCCGGAATTAGTTCCTATGTCCGGGAAATCATTAACAACTGTGCAACTATATTAGATCAACTTTTGACAGACCACTAGTCCCCTAATTTGTCCCCAAGGCAATGCATACCCGATTAGGCAACGTGTCATAAACGAGCAATTAAAGGCCTAGTTTAAGGAATGTCTGGCCTCTCCATGGGGTATTCCACTCTGTGTATTGGTCCACCATAAAATCTCTTATAATTATCTGCAATCTTTTCGCTCAGCTAACTGTGCAATGGCTAAGTGCACAGTTTCCTCTGCAGCGGTGTATTGATATCAACTAATACGGGTCGCTACACTGTGTCCACAGCAGGGTGCCAATACACAGGGGAATAATACCCAAGATTTTGGGGGGGGGTCAAATAAAGAAGGATTAAACTAGGCCTTTAACAGCAGCTGTCACACTTTCACTCTCGACTGCAATCAGTCACCGAGTAGCTCCAACTTGAAGGCGGAGCTTCATTCCCAAAGAAAAATCGATATTAGCCAATTAAAACGCCGAGTTATTTCAGCTTGCAATGCCATGAACGATCGACCAATCTACACGCATTAGTAAGTGTAGACATGCATCAGCTGATAATGAAAGAGTACTTACAATCACGACCGTAGGTAAAAGCAGTTTACTCAATGATTTCCGTTGTTCACAATATCCACAGTTAGTTTACTACCTAAATACGGCATTGTTTTTATTTACTTACCTTGAAATTTTGGATAAAATAGTCGTAAAACAAATGTTTTGTTTTGCCATGTTAAACGCGTGTTTTCCTAGAAAAGAGCACGAAATGTCTGCTGCCACCAACGACGTCACGTTCCACGCAAGCGTGCTTGTACCGACCATGTACAACCATGCTAAATATAGACGTGTCAACTGACAATACAAACTTCGTAGTGAAAGAACTTCGAAGTCTTAACTTTTTGTATACAAGTTTTGTAGTGAAATAATTGTGCGATCTTTAGCATTTTAATTAATATTTTTATTTCTACGAGTACTTATAACAATAAAACTTTTTAAATGCAAAAAGTACATTTCCTTGGATTTGAATAAATACATGAACACACGCCAAAACGATTTTCCCGCCAAATAAGAACGCTTATCTGGAAAAATAATTAATTTACGTACATGTCCCAGAAAATCATGTAAAATCCCCGAAATTCGCGGGCAGAGTCCCCCAAATGATCCAAAAAATAATGATATGTATGCCAATAGAATTGGTTGTCAGATGACAGATTTCAACTTTATTTGCTAATATCATAAGTGACTAAGCTTGAATTTCATTGGTTAATACTGTAAGCTGAGACTAAGCTTTGAATTTCATGTGCTAATATCATAAGTTGAGACTAAGTTTTGAATTTCCTGAGCTAATATTATAACTTGAGACTAAGTTTTGAACTTCACTGGCTAATATCATAAGATGAGACTAAGTTTTGAACTTCATTGGCTAATATCATAAGATGAGACTAAGTTTTGAACTACATTGGCTAATATCATAAGATGAGACTAAGTTTTGAACTACATTGGCTAATATTACAAGATGAGACTAAGTTTTGAACTTCACTGGCTAATATCATAAGATGAGACTAAGTTTTGAACTACATTGGCTAATATCATAAGATGAGACTAAGTTTTGAACTTCACTGGCTAATATTACAAGATGAGACTAAGTTTTGAACTTCACTGGCTAATATTACAAGATGAGACTAAGTTTTGAACTACATTGGCTAATATTACAAGATGAGACTAAGTTTTGAACTACATTGGCTAATATTACAAGATGAGACTAAGTTTTGAACTTCACTGGCTAATATTACAAGATGAGACTAAGTTTTGAACTACATTGGCTAATATCATAAGATGAGACTAAGTTTTGAACTACATTGGCTAATATTACAAGATGAGACTAAGTTTTGAACTTCACTGGCTAATATAAGTTGAGACTAAGCTTTGCCTATTTTAAGTTGCGACTTAGTTTGAGATAAGGATTTTCATTGTCATGGCGACAGATCTTTGTGTCAGCACAGAACTGGAGAGCTCCTTACAACCAGTCTGCCAGGGTCTGGCAGTGACTTGCATATGCATGCATACAGTACCAGGTGTGTACCACACACTTTTACAACAGACCGAATTTAGTGAGAACGACTAGTTAATAACTAAACTCTTTTTATATACATGACAGAAATATAATAGATAACTACAATGCTAAATCTTTAACATGTTACTCAATTTAAGTTAACTAAAGTTAACACTATCTTTAACATGTTACTCAATTTAAGTTACCTAAAGTTAACACTATCTTTAACATGTTACTCAATTTAAGTTACCTAAAGTTAACACTATCTTTAACATGTTACTCAATTTAAGTTAACTAAAGTTAACACTATCTTTAACATGTTACTCAATTTAAGTTAACTAAATTTAACACTATCTTTAACATGTTACTCAACTTAAGTTAACTAAAGTTAACACTATCTTTAACATGTTACTCAATTTAAGTTAAATAAAGTTAACACTATCTTTAACATGTTACTCAATTTAAGTTAAATAAAGTTAACACTATCTTTAACATGTTACTCAATTTAAGTTAACTAAAGTTAACACTATCTTTAACATGTTACTCAATTTAAATTAACTAAAGTTAACACTATCTTTAACATGTTACTCAATTTAAGTTAACTAAAGTTAACACTATAAACCTATAATGATTACAGTAGTCTACGTACACATATAGATATATACTCTTCTGATGCAAAATAGGTATTACTGACGGTGTCCATAGCAACAAATACAATGTGTGTCTATGATAACAAATAATATATGCATGTGCATGGCAACAGAAGACATCCATGAGTCTAATGACAGTTTCTGGCTGTACAACATGGATGTCTTTGTACGAACTCTAGCTATCATGCAGACTTCACCTACCCATGTATGTCACTGAAATAGCACCAACATTTCATTTACATACATGTGAAAACAGGTACCATACTTTCTGAACTTCAATATCATTAACATATACCAGTATTTTATTTTGCCTTTTGAGTAATAAGCAGTAACAAATTTCTGTTAGCATACATTTTCCTACTTCATAAATGTTAAGAACCTTAGAAATTTTCCCTGAAGCTAAATAAAATTAGACTCCACAGGTAGCTATTACTAAGGTATGGACTGCAGTTGTCAACCATGAATACATGACTTGCAAAGAGCCATAATAACAAGGGCACAACAACCCAAGTTTAGTACCACCTCTTGAGGTAGGAGCCTGTATGTCGTTACCACTGTCTCTATCCGGTCTGTAGTGAGGTCACTACGGTCTCCCAGCCAGTCTGTAGTGAGGTCACTACGGTCTCCTAGCCAGTCTGTAGTGAGGTCACTATGGTCTCCTAGCCAGTCTGTAGTGAGGTCACTACGGTCTCCTAGCCAGTCTGTAGTGAGGTCACTACAGTCTCCTAGCCAGTCTGTAGTGAGGTCACTACGGTCTCCTAGCCAGTCTGTAGTGAGGTCACTACGTTCTCCTAGTGTTGCATGCATGTTAGTGGCACACACATGCTGAATGGCTAACACTGGGCTCTCTCCCTCACATGTGATTGGACGGGGGACGAGAAATTCCTATACACCACTGTGTTGACACTTGTATTGTTGTGATTAAGTTAGAAATGGATGCTGATTCTGTCATTATAACAACAAAATGGTAATATAAATATTTCTGAATCAAATTTTTGCTGTCAATAATATCTACAAGAGCAAAATTTTTTTGGACAAGCAACTTCCATACGCGAACATTAAAGTTGCAAATACAGGTAAAATTTCAATATTTCCAGTTGCAATATTTCCAGAGACCTTATTAGACATTTTAATAACAGTGGGCTGATTGTCAACATTTTTTAATTCTGATACACTTATGTATTTATTTTTCTTATACATTTCCTATATTACAATTATTGAAAATTTACCGGCACTACGGGATTAATAATGCAAACATACAAAATGGTCATGTGGCAGTATTCTGTCCAATCACATGTGCAGATGAGAGAAGGGGCAGGTGGGTGGGGGTTGAGTTGGGCTGGGAACCACAATAATGACAATGCATAAATGAGGGAGCTCCAACCTGCATGATAGGAGGCTCTTGCTGGGAACCAGAATGGGTTCATCATATTAACAGCTGTGGGGGAGAAACAGAACAAAGTGTGTACGATGTAAATGTACAAGGCACACAACTGTAAAAGGTGTACATTAATAGATGAAGAAATCAACAGGGTTTGTAACAAAACAGGTGTGCATAACTAGCTGAAATGAACAAATCATCTAAGAGAAACTAGCTATATAAGTCAACGAAGTTTTGTAACAGAAGGGTATAGTCATAAGTAAATATAGAAATCATTAGGCAAGTACATTGTATAAGACAAATAAATGTGTGGACATGAACAGGTGATGTAACAATTAACACAATTATAACTGCCTGCAGAAATCAACAGGGCATGTAACATACAATTAATTACATATCTAACTAGCTGTAGAAATCATCAGCACCATAGCAGTGTAACAGCCCCATAAAACAAAGCAGAATACAAGCAAAACAAAGAAGAAAAGTAACTCAGAAAAGCAATTCAAACAAGAAACGCAAATCAAAGGAGAAATTCTAATAAAAGAAGAAAAGCAAATCAAAGAAGAAAAACAAACTTAAGGAAGAAAACATAATTGATAAAAGCCTAAGTGTAAAGCAACAAGACGGAGTTAGAACTGCTCGAGTCTACATGTGGTTAGAGAGAGTCCAGAGAGCACGTAGCAAAGTCAACCCAACGTGGGGTTATACACCACACTTGTAGGCTACAGTCCACCAACATGTCAGTATCCAGAGGAAGGTATGGTGTCCAGATATATAGTTTGAAGTCTTCAAAAGTCTTGTCTCAAGACAACAGATGAGGGGCAACAGAACACCACAGGTTTCAACTTGACAATGTATTGAAAGATGGGACAAATTAGGACAGACAATGGATAATGGGGAAAACTGGGACAGACATTTTGCAAAAGAAGACATGGCTGGCTATCACAGACATGACAATAATGAATGATAAGGTGGTTGTCAAAGACACTACTGTACCTTTGATGGCCTCGGCAGCCTGTACGATCTCAGAGACGGACAGCGCCACATTTCTGGAGAGGACGGTCAACTGCTGGCGGGCCTCCATTGACGGCTTCTGTAATACCTGTAACACACCCAGCAATGAGTTTCAAATGCAGTCTGAACAGTGGGAAATTACGATTAAGCGTAAAAAAAAAAAGTTTTTGTTTCAGGTAACATGGCCAACAAAATAAGGGGAGGTAGGTCGGCATTTTTTTTTTTTTATTTTTTTTTTTGGTAAATGGTCAACTTGAAGATTCTAAAACTGAATAAATTTTCAAAACGTATCAGTAATATCCTTAAACATCAAAACAAAACACTTATTTATCCAAAAACACATTTAATTATTGAAAAAGGTAAATAAACCCAAAATCAATCTGACAAACTTAATAAAATTTTCTAGGGTCGGGGCATTTTTTTAGGGTAGGTCGGGTTACCTGAAACAAAAATATTTTTTTTTACGCCTTAGTATGGTGTAGCAAGCATTTTTAAACAACAACCAAATTGGCAAAAGGAAACTGATAATGATAACATTAACAATTTAATTGTGATGTTGTGTTTTTTGTGCGTTTTTTTACCAGCATTATATCCAGTTAATGGGTAGAAACCAAACTTTGAGATCAAAGAGCTGACACCATCATTTCTCAGCTTTATTAAGAATGCTCAACAAAAATAATCATTTAATTTCATTTATAACTTTTAAAAACAAAATTTTCAATAGACTGTTCAAAAACATTCCAATTCGAAGCAACTACAGATCTTGCATAATTATTTTCTTTAGAAACTAAATAAAGGAGGAACACCGACCATATTTTCAATGGACCATTTGAAAAAATGTCTAGTGTTGGACAGTTATAATAAATCAGTGTTTAGCAATGTCAGACAAGTGTGCGGGGATTACTCACGATGTTGACCTGCTCCAGCAGGTGCTTGTACGCAGCCCCACACTGGGCCCCCGCTGCGATCGTCTTGGCACGCACATCATGGGTCTCTGCAGAGGCTGCAGCAGCCTGCAATGCATGTAAATGTCACACTTGTAGAGAAAGTCAAACATATGCATGTGAATGTCATACTTGTAGAGAAAGTCAAACATATGCATGTGAACGTCATACTTGTAGAGAAAATCAAACCTATGCATGTGAATGTCATACTTGTAGAGAACGTCAAACCTATGCATGTGAATGTCATACTTGTAGAGAACGTCAAACCTATGCATGTGAATGTCATACTTGTAGAGAATGTCAAACCTATGCATGTGAATGTCATACTTGTAGAGAACGTCAAACCTATGCATGTGAATGTCATACTTGTAGAGAAAGTCAAACCTATGCATGTGAATATCATACTTGTAGAGAAAGTCAAACCTATGCATGTGAATGTCATACTTGTAGAGAACGTCAAACCTATGCATGTGAATGTCATACTTGTAGAGAAAGTCAAACCTATGCATGTGAATGTCATACTTGTAGATAAAGTCAAACCTATGCATGAGAATGTCATACTTGTAGAGAAAGTCAAACCTATGCATGTGAATGTCATACTTGTAGAGAAAGTCAAACCTATGCATGTGAATGTCATACTTGTAGAGAAAGTCAAACCTATGCATGTGAATGTCATACTTGTAGAGAAAGTCAAACCTATGCATGTGAATGTCATACTTGTAGAGAAAGTCAAACCTATGCATGTGAATGTCATACTTGTAGAGAAAGTCAAACCTGTGCATGTGAATGTCATACTTGTAGAGAAAGTCAAACCTATGCATGTGAATGTCATACTTGTAGAGAAAGTCAAACCTATGCATGTGAATGTCATACTTGTAGAGAAAGTCAAAGCTATGCATGTGAATGTCATACTTGTAGAGAAAGTCAAACCTATGCATGTGAATGTCATACTTGTAGAGAAAGTCAAACCTATGCATGTGAATGTCATACTTGTAGAGAAAGTCAAACCTATGCATGTGAATGTCATACTTGTAGAGAAAGTCAAACCTATGCATGTGAATGTCATACTTGTAGAGAAAGTCAAACCTATGCATGTGAATGTCATACTTGTAGAGAAAGTCAAACCTATGCACTGTAAGGAAGCTCCAAATGCAGCATGTTCAAGTTCAAGCATGTTACAAAATCATAAATGCAGGCGGGATTTCAGAACGTATCATGGATGTAAACTACCCAAAAATGGTTGACAAGAGCTCAGCATTTTTCTTCAGATACAGAAATGTCATCATTTTATTGTTTTATAAATTCTGGCATTCAAAATGAGGATACTACCTAAAAGGAGAAAGTGTCACGCTCCTGTAAATATGAACTCAAGACTCAGCTTTTTTTTTCATCAGATACAGGGGTATTATCAGGTGTAAACTATCAATGGTTGAAAGGAATTCAAGCATGTTTGGCTAAAGAAATGAAATTACTCAATCTCTCCACCAACTATTCATGTCTCTTTTTACCTTACAGACTCCCAGCAGGTCAAACACAGCCTTTCGGCCCATGTTGGCCACCACTATCACATCCTCCTGGCGACCACTGTTGCCCGCGGCGACAGCCTTGGCAGTTGCCTGGGTGATGGGCTTGGTGTAACGTATCAGATCTTCTGCCGAGGCCTTCTTGTCCGTCGACGGGTTGGCTTCGTAAGCCTAAACAAATCAATGAGGCGTGAATGTCTACTGAAAAATGGTCCCTGAATCAGGACTGGGGGTGTATTCCAGAAACATATTCAGTAAAATCATATCCCAAGCCTTAAAATCACCATTTTTCTTAAGTATTTTATTCCATGTGCACATGAAATAATACTTAAGTGTTCACTTATAATCAACATAATATTGACTACTTAAAACTTAACTGTAATTGGATTCACTAATTTATGTAGTTTTAAAAATATTACCTGACAAAATTCTGAACATAAGTTAAAATAATTTAAGGTAAACATATAGAGAATACTAGGTTAGTGTTGAATACAGATACATTTATTTTGTGAGGCTTAGAAAACCTAAACCACAATCCAATCATTTTCTGTCTTTATTTTGAGAATAAATGATAGAAAATCACTGAATAACACGAAAAACATCAAATGACGACACAAACATAAACAACGTGACGTCATTATAATGGTGTGTTTACTGTATTCAATAAATTACCCCACAGACAGGGTGTTATTTCGCCAATGCAGCCGTGATGATGGGATATATTTCGCCAATGCAGGCGTGATGATGGGATATATTTCGCCAATACAGGCGTGATGATGGGATATATTTCGCCAATACAGGCGTGATGATGGGATATATTTTGCCAATGCAGGTGTGATGATGGGATATATTTCGCCCATGCAGGCGTGATGATGGGATATATTTCGCCAATGCAGGCGTGATGATGGTATATATTTCGCAAATGCAGGCGTGATGATGGGATATATTTTGCCAATGCAGGCGTGATGATGGGATATATTTCGCCCATGCAGGCGTGATGATGGGATATATTTCGCCCATGCAGGCGTGATGATGGGATTTATTTCGCCCATGCAGGCGTGATGATGGGATTTATTTCGCCAATGCAGGCGTGATGATGTGATATATTCGCCAATGCAGGCGTGATGATGGGATATATTTCGCCCATGCAGGCGTGATGATGGGATATATTTCGCCAATGCAGGCGTGATGATGTGATATATTTCGCCAATGCAGGCGTGATGGGATATATTTTGCCAATGCAGGCGTGATGAAGGGACATATTTCGCCAATACAGGCGTGATGATGGGATATATTTCGCCAAAGCAGGCGTGATGATGGGATATATTTTGCCAATGCAGGTGTGATGATGAGATATATTTTGCCAATGCAGGTGTGATGATGGGATATATTTTGCCCATGCAGGCGTGATGATGGGATATATTTCGCCAATGCAGGTGTGATGATGAGATAAAAGATGTTTCTGGAATATGGCCTCAGGCGAGGCAAACAGAGAAAGCAAATAACAAGGTCTGTGAGAGACAACAGGCGAGGCAAACAGAGAAGGTCAAAAAACCAGGTCTGTGAGAGACAACAGGCGAGGCAAACAGAGAAGGTCAAATAACCAGGTCTGTGAGAGACAACAGGCGAATCAAACAGAGAAGGTCAAATAACCAGGTCTGTGAGAGACAACAGGCGAGGCAAACAGAGAAGGTCAAATAACCAGGTCTGTGAGAGACAACTTAAAATGAAAGGTCAAATAACAGGTCTGTGAGAGACAACTTAAAATAAAAAGGTAGGAGGTGAACAGACATTGTGTAATTACTTGTATTTTTGTAACATGACTATAGTTAATTATTCAAATAAGTTATTTCATCAACAACAATGTAAATGTACATTCAAAATGGATCCTACATTTTCCTGAAGTGTATAGATTTAAAGCTATAAATAGCTTCACGGGCATTTGTTAACGCCCACAGCTGAAAATGTACCACACACACACAAATCACACACAACCCAAAAGCCTGTTTAATATGGTAAGCAGGTTATTTGTGTAGTAAGTTAAAAATAAATCTAGATACAAATACCAAGGATTCTTGATATATGTCAATGTGTTATTTAAAACCAGTAAACCTTTGTTAACAACAAATAAACAACAACATATAGGATACAGGACACATGGATTATCACAGCAGTTATTCAAGTCAATGCTGTCAAAAAAGAAATCAACAGTTATTGAAATACAGTTATGTTTATTTAATAATATCGCAAAAGCAGGATAACTTGTCAGCATAAAGAAAACAGCTTTCATTACACTCTTTGCTATGAAATATAAAAAGAAAATATTTGACATAATAGGCACCTGCATTCACAAAACATTTGTAGACGTAGGACATAAGAATTAAGTATATTCTTGAAACTTTTCTGTTAATTTAAATCTTACTAGGTAATCGCCAAGCCTAAGTATCGCATTCTTTAGATAGATTTGTTCATGACATAAGCAACATTGGTACCCAGCTTTTGCGGGCTTGTTTCTGGATTCTAAGTCTTTTCTTTATTCTGAAGTCTAAGACAAAGTTGGTGAATAAGGGTCGGGGTCTAAGTTTTCATTCGGTTTGAGTTTATATAACAAGAGGGCCACTATGGCCCTAGGTGGCTCACCTGATATCTATGTATGAAGTTTGGTTAAAATATCTCAATAGGTTTTCAATTTATTGAGCGAAAACTGTTTTTCTATTTTAGTAACAATGACCTTGACCCCACCCACCACATACATTAAGCAAGGTCTCGATATAAGGTATCTACGTATGAAGTTTCATTAAAATATCTCAATCACGATCATTGACTCAATGCGTTCTTAAGTTATTGAGCTTAAACTGTTTTTCTACTTTTAATAACAGTGACCTTGACCTCACCCACCACATACGTTAAGCAAGGTCTCGATATAAGGTATCTACGTATGAAGTTTCATAAAAATATCTCAATCACGATCATTGACTCAATGCGTTCTTAAGTTATTGAGCTTAAACTGTTTTTCTACTTTTAATAACAGTGACCTTGACCCCACCCACCCCATAAGAAAACCCAAGTGAGGTCTCGATATAAGATATGTGTATTAAGTTTCATTAAAATATCGCAATGCTTACTCAAGTTATTGAACGGAAACTGTTTTTCTATTTTCAGTAAAGTGACCTTGGCCCCACCCACCCCATATGCAATCCCAAGCAATGTGTTCATATAAGGTACTTATGTATTAAGTTTCATTAAAATAGCTCAATGCGTTCTCAAAATATTTAGTGGAAACCATTTTTCTATATTTAATAACGGTGACCTTGACCCCACCCACCCCATATGCAATCCCAATCGAGGTCTCAAAATAATGTATTTATGTATAAAGTTTCATTAAAATATCCCAATGCATTCTAAAGTTATTGAGCAGAAACCGTTTTTCTATTTTTAGTAACAGTGACCCATCCCATATGCAATCCCAATCGAGGTCTCGATATAATGTTTTAACCAAATATGAAACCTCTGGGCCTTGTGGTTTCAGAGAAGAATTTTTAAATCATTTTGCCATTTACGTCTATATAAACCACGTGAGCCCCAGGGTGTGCCCAGCTTTGACCCCAGGGGCATTTGAACAATCTTCATAGAGGACCAAAACACAATGTTACATACCAAATATAAAGCTAGGCCTTCAACTTTCAGGAGAAAATTTTAAATATATAACCATGTGACCCCAGGTGTGGCCAGTTTTGACCCCAGGGGCATCACTTGAACAATGTTTGTAGGGGACCACTATACAATGTTACATACCAAATATGAAACCTCTAGGCCTTGAAATTTCAGAGAAGATTTTTAAAGTCATTTTGCTATTTAAGTCTATATAAACCATGTGAGCCACGGGGTGTGGCCAGTTTTGACCCCAGGGGCATCATTTGAACAATCTTTGTAGAGGACCACCATACAATGTTACATACCAAATATGAGACCTCTGGGCCTTGCGGTTTCAGAGGAGAAGATTTTTAAAGTCATTTTGCTATTCAAGTCTTTATAAACCATGTGTGCCCCGGGGTGTGGCCAGTTTTCACCCCAGGGGCATCATTTGAACAATCTTTGTAGAGGACCACTATACAATTTTACGTACCAAATATGAAACCTCTGTTCAGAGGAGATTTTTCAAGTCATTTTGCCATATAAGTCTATATAAACCATGTGACCCAGGGGTGTGGCTAGTTTTGACCCCAGGGGCATCATTTGAACAATCCTTGTAGAGGACCACTACACAATGTTACATACCAAATATGAAACCTCTAGGCCTTGCAATTTCAGAGAAGAAGATTTTAAAAGTCATTTAGCTATTTAAGTCTATATAAACCATGTGACCCCAGGGTGTGGCCAGTTTTGACCCCAGGGGCATCATTTGAACAATCTTTGTAGAGGACCACTATACAATGTTACATACCAAATATGAAACCTCTAGGCCTTGCAATTTCAGAGAAGATTTTTAAAGTCATTTTGCTATTTAAGTCTATATAAACAATGTGAGCCACGGGGTGTGGCCAGTTTTGACCCCAGGGGCATCATTTGAACAATCTTTGTAGAGGACCACCATACAATGTTACAAACCAAACATGAGACCTCTGGGCCTTGCGGTTTCAGAGGAGAAGATTTTGAAAGTAATTTTCCTATTTAAGTCTATATAAACCATGTGTGCCCCAGGGTGTCGCCAGTTTTGACCCCAGGGGCATCATTTAAACAATCTTTGTACAGGACCATTAAACAATGTTACATACCAAATATGGAACCTCTGGGTCTTAAGATTGCCATGAGCATGTTGTGCTCAGGTGAGCTAAAAAGGCAGGCAGATGTATGTGAATACACAAGAACATACTATACGTGGTTCCTTACGAGAGAGACGAAAACAGTCAGTTGTTATGTCTTGTTAAAATATCATGAAAGAAAAAGGAAGTGCATGGGTTCCAATACAGTGTATATTTGTCGATTGAAGTGAAAGCTTTTATTACTTTCAAGAGTGTATTAGCAAAGTAATACAAGAAATCCAGAATGTTAAAGCAGCAAAGCAAAGGTTATAGGGACCTGTTCACAGATTGGCAAATTGAAAATTTCTAAAAATTTTGTCACAGATCAACACTTAAAATTTACAACTAAAATAGGGAAATTATAAAGTGCTTGCAAAAGAATTGAATAATAAGTTGGTTTGTGGTTTTGATCCATGATGGAAGAACCTTTTTTTCACTGATCACTGTTTGTATGTTATTCTTGATATACTATTTAGCCCAGACGCTTTATATTTTAACACATTTATGACATTTTATGACATTTTTTTTCCAAAATATGTAAAATCTGTGAACCTGTCCCTTTACGAAAGACCAAGTTCGCAGCCATTACAAAGCACTGGACAGACTGTACAGCCTGTGGTACCCACAGTGGGGCCGGTTGCTATGGAGATACACACCTGAGCTGTGGTGACATAGTTCTGTAACATCCCATAACAGTTCACTATATAACAGCATGCACACACCATGCATGGCTAACATCACAATAACGTATAGTGGTGCATCACATAGTAACAAGGCATACTGATACAAAGAAAGTCACATAACAATTAATGCTATTAATGCTTACTGGAGTAATACCTGTCACATAATAATGACATATTGATGCAATACTGAATAACAATACAATTAGTTCTACATAGTGGCTCTCATAATAAAATAATAATGTAAAAAGTATGTAATTCATAGGCTTCCTAAATGCTTCCACAAAGGTTGTATTCCAAACCTACATGTAGTAAATGCTTAGGCAAAGTTCTGTATTTCGGGCAACCCGATCCTACCTAATGAAAACCCCCCGACCCTAAAGTTTTTAGCGACGATTGTTTTCATGAAATCCATATCTGTCAGATTACATATTTTTTTCAAAGCTTTTTGACCGAAATATATCTTTTACCCCAAAAAATATTAAAAAACAAGATTCAGTGTTTGATAAATACACATGCCCCCGGTTGATGCAGGACAGCCCTTTTCTTAGTCCAAATTAGGTCCAATTCAAGGTCAAAGTGAGGGTGGGTGATATGGGTCTAATGGGAACGGTAATAAGTAACAACTGTGTAAATATCCAATTGTTGTAGTAAGCAGTGTTGGTGCTAGACGAAACGGTAAAATATTGTTAACAAAGAAATGGCACTTCTGAATTATTATAAGTCCAAATTAGTTCAAGGTCAAGGTCAAAGTGAGGTTGGGTGATATGGTGGATTGGGGATGGTCATAAGCAACAACTGTGTAAGTATCCAAGTGTTGTAGCAAGCAGTGTTGGTGTTAGACGAAACGGTAAAATCTAGGTAACAAAGAAACAGCCCACTTGAATTATTCTAAGTGCAAATTAGCTCATGGTCAAGGTCAAAGTGAGGTTGGGTGATATGGGTGGATTGGGAACGGTCATAAGTAACAACTGTGTAAATATCCAAGTGTTGTAGTAAGTGGTGTTGGTGCTAGAAGAAAAGGTAAAATCTATAGTTAACCAAGAAATGGCACTTTTGAATTATTATAAGTGCAAATTAGGTCAAGGGGTCAAAGTGAGGTTGGGTGATATGGGTGGATAGGGAATGGTCAACTGTGTAAGTATCCAAGTGTTGTAGTAAGCGGTGTTGGTGCTTGACGAAACTGTAAAATCTACTCATTGTCACATGACGGAAGGATGGACAGGGCAACCACTATATGCCTCCTGCATCAAGATGCCGGGGGCAATAGAACTTAATTCCGACCCTACCCAACTTTTTTTAGACCGTTGCTTGAAACACACAATTTATTTTTCTTTGGCCTTATTCCCTGTAAACTGTAGTTTAAAGACTGAAAGTTGTAACGAGAAGGAAAGTTACAAGTACATTCAAGAGGGCCTAAGCAGCTGTCTCATGCCTGAGCTCGTATAAATGCTGCCACCTACTGCTAGTCGCATCTACACTTAAGGCAGCATAGTGAGAACAGAATCACATTTTCTACATAATAACGTACTAACAAGTGCAAATAATTCAAGTACATATTTCTACTTTGTCCAAGACAGACAAATGCAATAAACAGTTCACTTATTGACACATCTACACAATTCAGATGAATCAAAGGGACACAACTCTGCAGATGACAGACACAAAACAGTAAGCATTTACCGACCCTGATCTGAACTATGGGGTCTATGATGGACACATAACGAAAGGGACACAACTCCGTGACTAACAGGCACAAAACAGCAAACAGTTACCTACCCTGATCTCCTGACCTATGGCCTCTATGGTGGACTCAAAATCAAAGGGACACAACTCTGTGACTGACAGGCACACAACAGTAAGCAGTTACCTACCCTGATCTCCTGACCAATGGCCTCTATTGTAGACTCGAGTGCCCGGGTTCCTCGTGTGGCCTCGTCCTCCACTGATTTGACTGTCTTCAGAAGTGATGTAACGTTGGTGACCATCACCTGCAAGTGGGTGTGAAACAGGTGAGGCAACTATGTAGGTGAGACACCTGAGGCTAACAACAGTTTAAGTCAGTAGAAATAATTAACAACTATCCTGCATACAGAATAATTAGTACATTGAAATCAACAGCTTATTTATAATATTTACAACAAACTGCTACAAACAAATTGAAGTACATCATTTATTTTAATTTGATAAATTTTGTTGAAAATGTACCTTTAATTTTTTTAATTTTAATATTGACTGAATCAAACACTGCACACCATGCAGAAAAGCAACTCTGAATAAACATTATTATGAATGCTCTATGAAGGCAATAGGAAACAAATCACGTCCCAGTCCTAGACGCCTACAAGTGCCTGCAGCCATGCAGTTTCTATGGCTCAACTCATGACACCCTTTTCTACTATGAATAGGCCGCATTCAAATGAGGGTGAAGTCATGTGAACCTAAGGTCGTTCTTATTGATGAGACTGCTACCCAGCCATGCAGCTCTCAATGCGGGCCTAAAAAGGGAGACAACACTGTGTCTTGTAAAGGGAAGCAACTTTGTTAAAGGTGTGACATTCCAGTTATTGTAACAACTTTGAACACTCAACACCACCAACTGAACTTTGAACATAGGAACAGAGAAATAGAACTATTGGTATTGATCTAGGTATGACCAAATTCAGTAATCAGTATTAATTACTGTGTTCTAACAGTCAGACCCAGTAATCTAGACTGGTTTTGCATCAACCATTTTTGTATAATACTGAGTCTTTTTTTATAGAGTGATCGTGAAAAGAAGAAGTTCACTGACTGCATAATGAAACTTACAAGGTCATACAACTTATTCAATTGTAACACAAGTGTCAAATCACACTAACCCTATATTGTCCTATATACAAGTACTAACTGAATTTTGAGCATTGCCTAGCAACTGGTCTACTCCCCCCCCCCCATGAAGCAGCAAGGCTAGTATATATCTCTAACAGCTCATATAGGCATACATTCAGCTCTGAACGAACAAATAAACAGAATAAGCACTATATTCTGATGTAAATGTTCCTATGCTCAAAACTTCAGAATGCAAAACAAATTGCTTTTCATAAATAATGATGAAAACTTCCACACCACAATTACTCAGGTGCATATATATCAGGGTAGCGCATACAAAGGATCTTAACTGGGTTCCAGCATTTCTATATATGTATGAAAGCAGTGCAGACAGCAGCAAAACGGGAGTTAATAGCACTTCTGTGTACATCTCGGGATAGTGACTAAAACTGCAGTCTAAAGGAGGTAGTATCACCATCAGGCTGGTTTAACAGCGCATACAGGGCCTTCTACATGGGTCACAGCACTACTGCATACATATCAGGATCTCGCTATGAGCAGCAGTCTACTTGAGGACACACTACACCACTGGGCTATGTCACATTCATCAAAACAACTACACAGGCCATCCCACTACAAGCTCTGGAAAACATCAGCATTGGTGCAACTTTTGTCATTACCTCAGATCTTCTACTGTCTTCATCTGACCAACTTCTTCCTGATACTTTGAACTTTCGCATTTTTTCAATATCTCTGCCATCTTTGACCACATTTATTTACAAGTCCAAAATAACCAAGCTTTATTTCCTTGATATTTCTTTTAGAAAATGCTATATAGAATAGCAATACTGTCCAACGGTGATTCAATATACATCAGCTGTATAGCTCTATCAGAGTATACTCAGACAATGATATCAAACAACGGTGATTCAATATACATCAGCTGTATAGCTCTATCAGAGTATACTCAGACAATGATATCAAACAACGGTGGTTCAATATACATCAGCTGTATAGCTCTATCAGAGTATACTCAGACAATGATATCAAACAATATACATCAGCTGTATAGCTCTATCAGAGTATACTCAGACAATGATATCAAACAATATACAACAGCTGGTATAGCTCTATCAGAGTATACTCAGACAATGATATCAAACAATATACATCAGCTGTATCAGAGTATACTCAGACAATGATATCAATATACATCAGCTGTATAGCTCTATCAGAGTATACTCAGACAATATACATCAACTGTATAGCTCTATCAGAGTATACTCAGACAATGATATCAAACAACGGTGGTTCAATATACATCAGCTGTATAGCTCTATCAGAGTATACTCAGACAATATACATCAGCTGTATAGCTCTATCAGAGTATACTAGACATCAGCTGTATAGCTCTATCAGAGTATACTCAGACATCAGCTGTATAGCTCTATCAGAGTATACTCAGACAATGATATCAAACAAGCCCTGGCTTTTCTAAACTTTTATTATTAAAAGCATCAACTGACAACATCAATATGTATGACAACAACAGGATGATATGTAACTGTTTACAACACCTCGACCCAGAACAGTGCTGGGGGCCGAGTATAAGGGAAGCATGATCACAACACCTAGACCCAGTGTGGGGGGCCGAGTATAAGGGAAGCATGATCACAACACGGAACCTAGAAAGCAACACCCTGGTCTCCTTTATAATTATGAACAATATAACGGCCCATATTTATCAGCAATACAACTCTTCAGCCGTTGTGCTTGATATGTGTAGAACTTAACCACATTCCAGTAAAACATATACCAGTAAATAGTCAACACAACACGTAGAAAATCTATACTACCAAGTAGCAACTTAAATGTCAATTAGGTCAACACCGATACAAGCAGTATCAATGCGACTACCTATAGAAATCAACAAACAGTAAAAGTATCTATAATTGCACTAGATATCAAACCAATAGTGAATACCTATACAAGTTGCATCCATAACTATAAAATCAACACCTATACATGTGGCATCTGGTACCACTACCACTTCCTATATATCTAACACCTATACAATTGGTACCAATGCTAACCAAACCTTAATAAATATATGCAATTATCAATACCTATTAAATCATTACCTAAGACACTGATGTATTGATATGTTTATTCCTACTTCTCACACTTTGATATGCCTTTTAAGAACCAAATAGGTGATGTGATAAAATATCACCATCAGGTGTGGAAACCAACTGGTTATCTGTATATAAATACCAGTAAGAAAATTTTCTTAACTATACAGAACAAATACAGCATAATCTGAACTATATAGTACAATTACAGCACAATCTGAACTATATAGTACAATTACGGTATAATCTGAACTATATAGTACAATTACGGTATAATCTGAACTATATAGTACAATTACGGTATAATCTGAACTATATAGTACAATTACGGTATAATCTGAACTATATAGTACAATTACGGTAGAATCTGAACTATATAGTACAATTACGGTATAATCTGAACTATATAGTACAATTACGGTATAATCTGATCTATATAATACAATTACTGTATAATCTGAACTATATAGTACAAATACGGTATAATCTGAACTATATAATACAATTACGGTATAATCTGAACTATATAGTACAATTACGGTAAAATCCTAACTATATAGTACAATTACGGTATAATCTGAACTATATAATACAATTACAGTATAATCTGAACTATATAATACAGATTAATTACTGTATAATCTTACTCATTTTCTAAATTTAAATATATAGTTATTAGTGGGTGTATGAACTTCATAACTCAGAACTGGAACACATACTGATAATAAAATAGTTAAAATGTGGGTTGTGAAATATTGGTGCTAGGTATGTTGCCCTTATTAGCATTTCAATCTGTCTGGGAATAGCCTGGACCTATAGTCATAAAGAATCTATGCAAAATTGTACATCGATTAAATGAATAGAATTATGAACACAATCTGCCAAACCTCAAACTGAACATGATCATTTTGCAAATACCATTTTCATGTTTAACCTCATGAACCACCAAGCAGAAAGCAACCTTCAAGATCAGACTCAACTCAGTGAAGAGCCACCAGCTGCTACAACAACAGGACAACAGGGCAGGAGTGAATACATGTGGGGTGACGTATGGGGGAGGGGCGGGGAGAAGAGGGAGGGAGGGCAAATAGGGGCACACCTGGTCCTACATGACAACTACTGCAGTATGATGATATAATGACAAACGGAGACATCCGAAACACTGACTAATTGTTTACATAAAGCTGAGAACTTGTACCTTCACTCTACATACATTGCACGCGAGGACATCGAAATACTGCCTTCATACAAATTTGAGAACCTATCTTTACCATCTTAATAATGACCTCTTTATTCCTAAGAGACACACAGTACTGCTACAAAATGAATTTTTTCATAAAACCAAATGCAGCCTCTACAAAAGAGGAACATGGACCAACTGGCAGGAAGTTGTGCTCCATTTATGTAGGCTATATGGAACAGTTACCATAGAAACAATGGCAATAGTTTGTTTCACAGCTTTCCAGAGATTTCCTAGCAGAGTCAACACGTAAATTAAAGATCCGAACATTTGTAAAGGAGTCTCACACATAGTCCAACTAAAATACTAAATTTGAAATTGGCACATATATAAATATTACTGCAAAAATATTTAGTATCTTTGCTGTATTAGTTTGTCTATTTCACATGTTGCAAAAGTTTATCAATTTCGTATGTTTCCATGGGCGACTCGTTGCTAAGTTGCACCTATGCATACATGCCATAGACATACGACCTAGTGTTCCCCGAAAAAGGCCGCACAGGCTGAAATGGAGGTCACGTGCTTAGTGTGCTAGCACAAACAACACGGTAATAAAGCTGTTGTCTCCGGCTGTGAAATATGGCTAACAAGGATGTGAAGAAACACAGGTGAAGTGTTAAACTGTTCAGAAATCATTATATTTGCATAGATTTCACATATTACTCAGAATGAAAATGTAATCCACAGAGTTATCATGTTTTAACCTAAGTTTTTGAAATTCAACATAAGTGGAAGCCAGCTTAGAATCTAGCCTGTCAATAAACATCCAGAATATTTCTGTCAGTGTGCACCTGAGGTTGCTATTGGCAACACGCAAAGATGGTCAACTGAGGATCAATTGTCACTGTGTGCATACCTGCACGTGCTGTGAACCAGAAATGATATCCACTCAACTCTGAAATGTCACACCTTTCACAGGAGACATGCTTTCTCCCAATGGTTACCCTAGCTACCCTGAGAACAGGACAAACACAACACTGGCACCACCCTGCAACCCCCACACCACATACTCGGACCCCAATATAAAGGTCATTCTTCCTATGTAGTCCAATCTAGCCACAAAACCCACAGCACATCCCCACTAAAACAACATTTCACCCATGTTACATCACATAACTGAATCAACTTGTTTGCAATTAAGTCCCAATGACAACCCAAGCAGAACATGGCAAACCCAAACTTTTCCCACCACCTATTTCTTTTAGAATTGCTGACACCCCCTACAGCCCTTAGTCCCCCTCTGAAACATTCTACAGCCCTTTATCCCTCTTTTTGGTGCCTCCTACCATGGACCCTCTCCTGGCCCTATAAACGACCGTGGAACCCATTTACCCCTCCTACAGCCCTGGGTGCCCATTCTAGAACGACCCCCCCTCTACCCCACCTACCCCACCATGCAAGCAAGCATGCCTACCTTAGCGGACTCCTTGAGATGCAGCATGGCAGGGTCCTGTACATTCTTGCCTGAGGCGTTCTTGGTGGCACTGATCAGATCTGACAGGGCAGAGGCCACGTCCTTGACTGCGTTGATCAGGAGCACCTGGGGGTAGAAAATATATACAAGTCATCTTATGTGACATTGTGGGTAATCAAATTTACTGTTATGATGTAAATAAAAAATAACTGACTGAAGTATATAATATCCACAATATACAAAATCAGTGGTCAAAAACCAAAAGCACAAGTTTGCAAGCGCAGCACTTGTAAATTCTGAGCTGGACTTGCTCAGATTCTTAGTTCTATATTGGCGGGCTGGACTTGATCACTTTCTTAGTTCTATAATGGCGGGCTGGACTTGATCACTTTCTTAGTTCTATATTGGCGGGCTGGACTTGATCACTTTCTTAGTTCTATAATGGCGGGCTGGACTTGATCACTTTCTTAGTTCTATCGGGCTGGACTTGATCACTTTCTTAGTTCTATATTGGCGGGCTGGACTTGATCACTTTCTTAGTTCTATAATGGCGGGCTGGACTTGATCACTTTCTTAGTTCTATATTGGCGGGCTGGACTTGCTCAGATTCTTAGTTCTATATTGGCGGGCTGGACTTGATCACTTTCTTAGTTCTATATTGGCGGGCTGGACTTGATCACTTTCTTAGATCTATATTGGCGGGCTGGACTTGATCACTTTCTTAGTTCTATATTGGCGGACTGGACTTGCTCAGATTCTTAGTTCTATAATGGCGGGCTGGACTTGATCAGATTCTTAGTTCTATATTGGCGGGCTGGACTTGATCACTTTCTTAGTTCTATATTGGCGGGCTGGACTTGATCACTTTCTTAGTTCTATATTGGCGGGCTGGACTTGATCACTTTCTTAGTTCTATATTGGCGGGCTGGACTTGCTCAGATTCTTAGTTCTATATTGGCGGGCTGGACTTGATCACTTTCTTAGTTCTATATTGGCGGGCTGGACTTGCTCAGATTCTTAGTTCTATATTGGCGGGCTGGACTTGATCACTTTCTTAGTTCTATATTGGCGGGCTGGACTTGATCAGATTCTTAGTTCTATATTGGCGGGCTGGACTTGATCACTTTCTTAGTTCTATATTGGCGGGCTGGACTTGATCACTTTCTTAGTTCTATATTGGCGGGCTGGACTTCATCACTTTCTTAGTTCTATATTGGCGGGCTGGACTTGATCAGATTCTTAGTTCTATATTGGCGGGCTGGACTTGATCACTTTCTTAGTTCTATATTGGCGGGCTGGACTTGATCACTTTCTTAGTTCTATATTGGCGGGCTGGACTTGATCACTTTCTAAGTTCTATATTGGCGGGCTGGACTTGATCACTTTCTTAGTTCTATATTGGCGGGCTGGACTTGATCACTTTCTTAGTTCTATATTGGCGGGCTGGACTTGATCAGATTCTTAGTTCTATATTGGCGGGCTGGACTTGCTCAGATTCTTAGTTCTATATTGGCGGGCTGGACTTGCTCAGATTCTTAGTTCTATATTGGCGGGCTGGACTTGATCAGATTCTTAGTTCTATATTGGCGGGCTGGACTTGCTCAGATTCTTAGTTCTATATTGGCGGGCTGGACTTGCTCAGATTCTTAGTTCTATATTGGCGGGCTGGACTTGCTCAGATTCTTAGTTTTATATTGGCGGGCTGGACTTGATCACTTTCTTAGTTCTATATTGGCGGGCTGGACTTGCTCAGATTCTTAGTTCTATACTGGCGGGCTGGACTTGATCACTTTCTTAGTTCTATAATGGCGGGCTGGACTTGATCACTTTCTTAGTTCTATATTGGCGGGCTGGACTTGATCACTTTCTTAGTTCTATATTGGCGGGCTGGACTTCATCACTTTCTTAGTTCTATATTGGCGGGCTGGACTTGATCAGATTCTTAGTTCTATATTGGCGGGCTGGACTTGATCACTTTCTTAGTTCTATATTGGCGGGCTGGACTTGATCACTTTCTTAGTTCTATATTGGCGGGCTGGACTTGATCACTTTCTAAGTTCTATATTGGCGGGCTGGACTTGATCACTTTCTTAGTTCTATATTGGCGGGCTGGACTTGATCACTTTCTTAGTTCTATATTGGCGGGCTGGACTTGATCAGATTCTTAGTTCTATATTGGCGGGCTGGACTTGCTCAGATTCTTAGTTCTATATTGGCGGGCTGGACTTGCTCAGATTCTTAGTTCTATATTGGCGGGCTGGACTTGATCAGATTCTTAGTTCTATATTGGCGGGCTGGACTTGCTCAGATTCTTAGTTCTATATTGGCGGGCTGGACTTGCTCAGATTCTTAGTTCTATATTGGCGGGCTGGACTTGCTCAGATTCTTAGTTTTATATTGGCGGGCTGGACTTGATCACTTTCTTAGTTCTATATTGGCGGGCTGGACTTGCTCAGATTCTTAGTTCTATACTGGCGGGCTGGACTTGATCACTTTCTTAGTTCTATAATGGCGGGCTGGACTTGATCACTTTCTTAGTTCTATATTGGCGGGCTGGACTTGATCACTTTCTTAGTTCTATATTGGCGGGCTGGACTTGATCAATTTCTTAGTTCTATATTGGCGGGCTGGACTTGATCACTTTCTTAGTTCTATATTGGCGGGCTGGACTTGATCACTTTCTTAGTTCTATATTGGCGGGCTGGACTTGATCACTTTCTTAGTTCTATATTGGCGGGCTGGACTTGATCACTTTCTTAGTTCTATATTGGCGGGCTGGACTTGATCACTTTCTTAGTTCTATATTGGCGGGCTGGACTTGATCAGATTCTTAGTTCTATAATGGCGGGCTGGACTTGCTCAGATTCTTAGTTCTATAATGGCGGGCTGGACTTGCTCAGATTCTTAGTTCTATATTGGCGGGCTGGACTTGATCAGATTCTTAGTTCTATAATGGCGGGCTGGACTTGCTCAGATTCTTAGTTCTATAATGGCGGGCTGGACTTGATCACTTTCTTAGTTCTATATTGGCGGGCTGGACTTGATCAGATTCTTAGTTCTATAATGGCGGGCTGGACTTGATCAGATTCTTAGTTCTATATTGGCGGGCTGGACTTCATCACTTTCTTAGTTCTATATTGGCAGGCTGGACTTCATCACTTTCTTAGTTCTATATTGGCGGGCTGGACTTGATCACTTTCTTAGTTCTATATTGGCGGGCTGGACTTGATCACTTTCTTAGTTCTATATTGGCGGGTTGGACTTCATCACTTTCTTAGTTCTATATTGGCGGGTTGGACTTGATCACTTTCTTAGTTCTATAATGGCGGGCTGGACTTGATCACTTTCTTAGTTCTATAATGGCGGGCTGGACTTGATCAGATTCTTAGTTCTATATTGGCGGGCTGGACTTGATCACTTTCTTAGTTCTATATTGGCGGGCTGGACTTGATCACTTTCTTAGTTCTATATTGGCGGGCTGGACTTGATCACTTTCTTAGTTCTATATTGGCGGGCTTGCAGCATTATATGCTTTTAAATAATAATACAAAACTTTGGGCTTGCTTGTCCAAACTGCTAATTTCAAAGAATGCAAATTCTGATATGTTTTCTCAGCTGTTGTAAGTAAGCTTTCACTGAGCAGAATACTGTGGCCACTATCACACTGCTCATTATAACTTGCTGCTGAAGTTCTAAACTGGTCAACCATTAATTCAAGAATAAACAACTTGTGAAATCTATGGGTAATCAAACTTACTGTCATCGGAAAATATGACAAGAAGGCTTTATATATACATATTATTATCATAAGTATTATGTTTCATATTAAATAAGCTTACAAAGCTGTCACTAAAGCAAATGCATTGACCAATATCTCATTATTACGTGTTTTCTCTGTGAGGCACCAAAGAACATGATTTATCCACTATTTGTTCAAGAATTAACAACTTATGGAGAGACATCTGTACACTGCTGTAGTGGTCCACCCTGTGTAGTCAGCTATACACTGCTCTACAGTTGCCTGGTTCCCACCTGTGCCTCCTGCTGGTCCGATCCCAGGGAACCGGCCCCAAACTTGACCATGTCTATGATCTTAAATGTTTGCCTATGTACAACTAAAGGTTAGATCACAACCCCTGGTTCCCACCTGTGCCTCCTGCTGGTCCGATCCCAGGGAACTGGCCCCAAACTTGACTATGTACAAGATCTTAAATGTTTGCCTATGTACAACTAAAGGTTAGATCACAACCCCTGGTTCCCACCTGTGCCTCCTGCTGGTCCGATCCCAGGGAACTGGCCCCAAACTTGACTATGTACAAGATCTTAAATGTTTGCCTATGTACAACTAAAGGTTAGATCACAACCCCTGGTTCCCACCTGTGCCTCCTGCTGGTCCGATCCCAGGGAACCGGCCCCAAACTTGACCACATCTGCCAGTCTCGTGATGGTCTTCACTGCCATCTGGGCTGCGTTGGCCAGCTGCTCCTGATTGGATGCCGCTCCAGCAACCAGCGTCTTCGTGTCCTCAACCAGGGCCTTGGCAGTCTTCAGTATGTTCTCTCTGGTTTAATAATATACATGTTGAAAATGTTGACAGTATGATCACTCCTTATAATAGACGTTTCCACAAATGTCAATCATATGAAAATAAATCTGCAATTTTATACAATCATTGTACTTGGAAATCTTGTGTTTAACAGTTAACCTTTATTACGCAAAACAGCACATGGTAAAGATTGTGAAGTGTTTGTGATTATTGATGAATAGAAGTTAATCCTTTAACAATAGCCTTCTATCATTCTTTTACTGACCTGTGATCTGCGAAATTCTCATCTCCGTCTGCGTTGAGTGTTCCTGCGGTGGCGAACATAATGGTGGTGTCCAGGTCGGCGATGATCCCGCTCACCGTGTGCGCAGCGTTGATACAGGCCTGGGTGCCACGGGAACCAGACTGGAGAGTGGCCAACATGTATGACACCTGAAACATGAAGGCAGGATTAGGAAGCAAGGGACTGGGCTAAAAAAGTGTTGCAAAATTTTGGTAATTATTTTTTACAATTATAGTTTAACCAAAAGGCCAGGAACTTCATCGGTAATGATTAAGACACTGATTATGATGCTGGTTGATGTCCAGAGATAAGTTACCTGTGAAAACAACTGGTTGAGAAATATCACCAATGTATTATCAAAAAACATTATTGCTAACACATAGCTTGGACATATTGACTTGGCACTTGTAAACTCTATTACACGTGCTTGAATGACTTCCTACATGTATGTTTATACTCGGTTTTGTACGTGCATGTGTTTAGTATGTTTAATTGACACCATAACTCTTTGTTCAATGGAAAACTCATACATGAATTTAACTGGATTCCAGTGCAGATTTGTTATACATTCATGCATACATGTCAGTGCCAGGTTAATGTGTCCTAGCTATACAGCCTTCAATGTAATAAAGTATGCATAACCCTGTAAGCACCTTTTCCGTGACACTCCTAGCGTGGGTGGTGATGTCCTGACGGGCGTACTGGTCGCTAGGGTTACCCTGCAAGGTGCCCGCGTCCTGGACCAGCATGATGCAGTCCTTACCCAGGTCCTGCACGTTCACACGGATACGGTTGGCGACCTGCAACAGCAGCAATACATTCTGACGGCGGGGTTCGGAGCACATAGCACAGACAATGATAGACATTATGAAGAGAAGTGTATGCTTGTTTGTTGTTGTTTTACATTTTGTTTTGTTTTGAAGGAATTTTAAAATATAAAGCATTTTAAGCAAAAGTGGAATCATTTAAATTCGCAGGGTACAAATTTCGCGAAAATGTGATGGCGGACATATTCGCGCGGTCTTAAATTCGCGCGAACCTGATTTTGAAAAAAGATCAGTTGCTTTATTTACAAAATATACCTACCTACTGATCAATGTAACGCCGGACTAGGCAGAACGCTAGTAGAGGGTCTTTTTATGTTAGTTTGTTTATTGCAATAAATATGTTTATCCATACTGGATTAGGTTCTTGATAACTGAGTTCCATTTCTCCACTTCTGGATAATAGGGGCGGCATCATTAGACGAGTTCATAGATAATTTTTATCACATCGTGTCAATCTGACTGATTTATTGAATGCTGACTTAAATACAGGCTCCACTTCGGGAATGCTTATTCTTTACTGAGTATGTCAACTTGTGAAGACAAACTGTCAACTTGTGCACTTTACCTGTTTTATACCAGATTAAACTTTTGATATCAATCAATGCGTTATTTTTTCAAACAGATTATACTTAAATATGCTGTTTTAACCAGGAAAATAATTTATAAAACATTCACAACATTCACATATACCTACATCGTTTATGAACCACTTTTTATGTACATATGAATGAACGTGATATCTCTGAAGTTCTTTTTAAATTATTAAATGGGTAAGTATTCGCGGTGGTCATAAATTTGCGCAAAGGCGTGAGCGCGAAAATTAGACTTCCGCGAACATTAGTGATCCACAGTATTTATAGTGAAAATACAAGCGAGTGTTTGTATAAACAAAATAAGGCAATCATAATATGAACATACAAGTAAAGGTTTGTTTCAAGGAAGTTAGACTATCTTCCCATTTTCAATGAGGAAAAATAGTAACAATGAACAAACACATATTATAATTCATACATGTGACATTTTCCAAGGAAACATTACGCAAAAAAGCACTGTTACCTCTGCATTCTGGACGGTTGCCGCGGCGCCTCGTGAGTCACTAGCCAGGAGGTCGAAGTCTCGCGTGAGCTGGTTGGCCAGGAGACCAAGACTGTCCACGTCTGTTGCTGCTTTGCCCACCTGAGCACCAACAACACAGACAATGAAATACAATACATACTGGGTGAACAGCTCCTACATACAGTATGGATACAATACATACTGGGTGAACAGCTCCTACATACAGTACATATCACACAAGCAGCCCTGCCCACCTATCCAACAACACAGATCATGAAACACAATACAGACACTGTACCTGTCCAACAACACAGATCATGAAACACAATACAGACACTGTACCTGTCCAACAACACAGATCATGAAACGCAATACAGACACTGTACCTGTCAAACAACACAAACCGATCCCAAATCTTAACTTGAGTCATATTTAAGTGATCCCCGTAACACTTCAGGGGAGAGAACTCCTCTACTCCCATGAAGGGTTCACCAAAAATCAGCAATTGTTAACAACCTAGGGGAGAGAACTCCTCAACTCCCCATAAAGTGTTCACCAGAACTCACCAATAGCTAACAACCTAGGGGAGAGAACCCCTCTACTCCCAATGAAGAGTTCACCAAAACTCAGCAATTATTAAAAAAATCAGAGGAGAGAACTCTTCTACTCCCCATGAAGTGTTCACCAAAACATAGCAATTGTTAACAACCTAGGGAAGAGAACTCCTCTACTTCCCATGAAGTGTTCACCAAAACTCAGCAATTGTTAACAAATCCAGGGGAGAGAACTCCTCTACTCCCCATGAAGTTTTCACCCAAACTCAGCAATTGTTAACAACCTAGGGGAGAGAACTCCTCTACTCCCCATGAAGTATTCACCAAAACTCAGCAATTGCTAACAAATCCAGGGGAGAGATCTCCTCTACTCCCCATGAAGTGTTCACCAAAACTCAGCAATTGTTAACAACCTACGGGAGAGAACTCCTCTACTCTGCATGAAGTGTTCACCTAACCTGAGCAATTGCTAACAAATCCAGCAAATGTAAGAACTGTTGGTCTACAAAAACTCTAATTCACAAGGAGGAATCTGCTCAAAGAAGGAATATGCAGGCTCCGTATACAACTGAGGAAGTAACTTAATGGGCCCTTGTATAGCATTTGCTATACTATTGTTAATTGAAGTGAAGCAATACTGTACACTAAATATGTACCATGTCCTGCGCAGTGCGGGCTATGTTCTTGGCCAGCTTCACCATGTTGGTCTGGTAGTCCACGAAGCCAAATCCAGGGTTCACCTCCATACGCTCGTCCGTCTGCAACAGGCACCAAGCAAAGTGAGGCCTGGATTCATACTCATAAGGGTATACATGTAACTTTTCATATATGATTTTTGATAATGAACAGTGCCGAACAAAAAGTGTGTTTTCCTTTTTTTTATTTGTCATTTGGAATCATTTTCTTCTTTTTTTCGAAATAATTTACTTTTATGCATTTTTAGAAAATTGCCTCTAAAAGTAACAACACTTATCACTAAAGTCAGCCAGTTCTTACATTAAGTAGAAAAACGCACAATGCACAGGAAACACCATTTATGATCATTTGGATCACAGCAATTTGGCTTTCCAATCTTCATGAGGCGCTGTATTGTTGCCTTTACCATACATACCCTGGTGATGCTCTTGCCTATGTAACTATGGCAACGTACCCTGGTGATGCTCTTGCTGATCTTGTCTATCATGGTGGTGACCTCTCCTGCCTGGCTCACTGAATCCTCCAGCATGTGCAGCAGGTCCTGTACCACGTCACGCATGTCGTCAGCTGCAGTCGTAATGTTCTCCTGTGTGGTCGCAGCCTGACGGGAAGAAATGGGTGGCGAGTGAGCTGAGGTTGCGATTCTTTTTTTAACACTTTTGTTAATCCATTATGGACAACAGCCCAAATTACCAGGGCTTAAAAATACAGATTCCTGTCTGCACATGCTTAATACTCCTCCTATCTATTATGTACAACAGTCATTATTTATCAGGGCTTAAAAATACCGATTGCTGCTTACCTTAGGGTTACCTCCCCCTTCCTTGGAGGAGTACAGGAACTGCAGCGCGGATTCTATGACTGTCTTTGTGAGATCCAGCGTGGACATCTGCTGCTTGGAGTTGGTCATCAGGGAGGCTGCACCCACTGCCGCGTCAGACAGGGGCTCCAGGTAGTTCGCCATCTTGGTTACCTAGGAAACAGAATTCATTTTATAAGTAAGTAGATTGATTAGGGTCAAAAAGAAACAATGTCACAATTCTGGTTGATGTATCACCACCTAAGTATTACAAGGGTTTATCTGCTTCTGTTTTCACATATTATATAGGCCCCTGTCTGTTTTCACATATTAGAAAGGCCCCTGTAATCCTAAGGTGGCGATATGCATCGGTTTATACTTGGAAATTCCAATGGCATTGCAAAGCAGACATCATACCACGTGGCCGAGGTTTTCTGGCTCCCGGGATGCAGCCTTCTTGACCTGTTCTATGATCTCTAGGACCTCTCGTGAACAGCTGATCATCTGCTCCTGGTAGGACTGTAATAGCAAACAAACAAATATCACACCTATAATACTTAGCAGACAATACCAATGCCACACAATATGTACCAATGGTACTACCAAGAAATGACACACAATGCACTGAATGATGTAGTTTGGTTAAACCTATTTATTTTAGCTTGATTGTGTCATAAGCCAGGGGCTTATTGAGACACTTTCGAACCTGTTTCTTAAAATAACCAGTTCTTGGTGTCTTTTGAGAAAGATCACTGGAAAGCTTTCCATGTAGAGATTGAACTGAGAACCTCCCGATTGCAAGATGGAAAGAATATCCATTACAGCACTGTGACCCATTACACTGTGACCCAATACAGCACTGTGACCCATTACAGCACTGCGACCCATTACAGCACTGCAAACCAATGAATGAATTGACAGGCTAAGTATATAAGAACACATAGATGACTGATTTCAGCAATGGATATAAAAGTCCACTTGGCAGTATTTGAGAGTTACCTACCCTGAGTGTCCTCTCCGTGCGTGGAGGGAGGTTCTGTGAGATTGCGGCCAGGGAGGCCTGGTCGAGGTCCCGGATGGAGCGGTTCACCTTGTCAATGGCCTCATCACACTCCTTCTGGCCAGGGGCACTGTCCCTGAAATAGCAGTAACACAGGGGGGTTGAACACACTGGTCCGTAAGTATTATAGAAACAGGGGGGTTAAACACCCTGGCCTGGACATATCATAGACACGGGGGTTAAACACACTGTCCCTGAAATATCATAAAAACAGGGGGGTTAAACATACTAGCCATGAATTTTTTTAGAAACAAAGGGGAGTTAAACACACTGTCCCTGAAATATCATAAAAACAGGGGGTTTAAATATACTAGCCATGAAATTTTATAGAAACACGGGGGAGTTAAACACACTGTCCCTGAAATATCATAAAAACAGGGGGGTTAAACACACTGTCCCTGAAATATCATAAAAACAGGGGGGGGGGGGGGGGGGGGGTGGTTAAACATACTAGCCATGAAATTTTATAGAAACACAGGGGAGTTAAACACACTGTCCCTGAAATATCACGAACATAGTGGAGTTAAACACACTGTCCCTGAAATATCATAAACACAGAAGGGTTAAGCTCACTGTCTCTGAAATCTCACAAACACAGGGGGTTAAACACACTAACCAAGAAACATCATAGAAACACATGGGGGTTAAACACACTGGCCTTGTAATACCATAAACGTCTTGCAATGTGTTATACAAGGGATCCCTCAAGAGGACCCACAGCCTGCCCCTGTACTGACCTGATAGCGGAGACGAGCCTCTTGATGGATTCCGACACACTCTTGGAGTGGGAGGAGTAGAGCTGGTAGGTGGGCGGGTCCCGTGGGTTGATTGCCAGCTGCTTGGCCGCCTCCAGCATGTGACTTGCCCCCTCAATCAGGGACTTGCCTGCTGAAGTGATAGGCTCCTGGGCCTGTCTGGCCTGTAAGAATATAGAGATATACATACCATTTCATTTATTATAATATAATATTATAACGTAGTTGTGAATGTTCAGGCAATAAATATGGGACCATTCAACTATCACTGGAGCATATTATTTTCCACCAACCTAATATATTTTATTAATCTCCTAATATTGTAAGTAATTTCAAGGTAGTCTTTAAGAGTTCCATGCTACCAAGGTGTGATAAGATAAAGCGTAGTGAAGGGTACCTTAGGACTGATCTTGGCCTGTTTGGAGGCGAACTCTGGTGATGAGGCGAAGGTGGTGAGCTCCTCCACGGCCTCCACCAGGGGCCGGGCTGCCTCCGCACACCTCTGGCGATTCTCCTCCGTGAAATTGCTGTCCAGAGCCTGCAATGCCACCATTATAAAGCATCAAATGAGAACTAATATTTATTAGAAATTTGTTTTACGATGTCTCTTTTATTTTTCAAACTTCTTCTTCAAATGCTATATGTTCTTCACAAAACTTAGCTTTGCACATTTTACAGCATCTATTAACTTACACAGACACTAAAGTCCTTATAACAGAAAGTTATTTAGTAGAGTAATGTCGGGTAATATCAACACCTTATGAAGTGAAAAGCATCATGTCTTTCACTCTTGAAAAATTACACGGTACAAAAATCAATTACGTAGCGTGTAGCCATTTTAACTCGATACTTCTTACGAATAGCAAAGTTGTGCACATTTTACACTTTGTATCATCTATAAACTTAAACACTACCAGTCCTTTAAACATAACAAAATTAAGCACTCATGTTTTACCCAACATGTCATGACCTACACAAACCTTGATGGCCTTAACCAGATTGGCAGTGCTGTTAGCAACGTCCTTGGCACTCTGCACAAAGTGTCGCTTAGCAACCGGGTTGTCTGTCTTGCTGGACGCCAGACGGCAGGCGTTACACAGAGCCGACGTGTGCTTGGCAACCACTGTGGCTGCAGACAGCACCTGGGCAATGGCACAGAGACATGGGTCAGTGATATAACACAGAAGTTTTAACAAATCAACAGGTCAAGCACGTTGTCAAGTATTATGTAAGTGGCTACAAAAAACTTAAAACAGACTTTACATATGTAACATATTTTTATGCAGTATTTAACTTTGTTATTGAATACTCAATAGGGTCATGATTCTTCAATCTTTCTTTAATTTGAATTATTTTTATTGCACTCATTACTAATTTATTATTACTTACTATTTATTCCAACAGAATTACTATTAGTAGTAGTAGTATTTTAAACAATTTGTATTATTATTATTATCATTATTGTTATTATTAGATCTAATAATAATATTATTATCAACATCATTATTACTATCAAACACAATGTATCTTTTAATATTTCTATATTGTTGGAAAAATATTTTGTTTTACATTCTGTTGACATATGAATGATATGAAGGCATTTTTTTTACTTCTATTAAAACCTTATAATGTTTAATACTTGCACATTAACATATATTTAAAGGACTTAATATCTCTGCTTCGGTAAATTGATATAAGAATATTAACAGAATAAGTACTTACAAATCAATAATAAACAAAAACATAAACAATCATCCAAATCATAAAACCCAATATAAACAAAAAACTATAGAAACAAAAACAGCCAGCATATAAATATCAAATGTTTTACTGAACAACCGCGCAATGCACAATGCTGAATTGCCAAAAAATGTCCATGAAATGAGCCTGGCCAATCAACTCTGCTTCACAAGACATACAGCCTGTATACAGTCACCCTGAGCTCAGCATTTCATACAAGTCATATACACATACATGTACATTGCGTTACAGGCTTAAATGAACATCTGGCTATGCTGTAGAATACTCGAGCATAACAATTAACTAATCTAGCTTTAAGATCCATATATTAACGATTAAATTAATGTTTACATGTCCGTGATTATATATATATATTGATACAGATTAATTTGGTATTTCAAATATATCGTTATTTCATATCCAACCTATTTCCCAGGTTATTTACGAAGGAAACGTTAGTGATTAATGTCAAAACAACCACAGAACACCAAACATAGTGGCGTTGCTAGGCAACAGATGAACGTAACTCAGTGATGAACACCATACCTTGGTGTGGTCCTACAACAGAAACATGGCGCCCGGTTAGTGGGGATACATAAAGGTTGCGATGGAGACACTGGCATTCACTGCGTTGTCACGGCAACAGCAAACACTGAATAATCATGTTTTGAGTATTGCAATATCCCAAGTAGAAACTGTTCCATAAAAAAACATCAAAAACTACAGGCAGTGGTTTTGGATGGCAATTTGCAATGCTTTGAATTAATAAACTTTCTTACATAAACATTTTTTATTCTAAAGTTCATTGGTTGTATAAAATATATTAAAATTCTGCCTATGGTAACAGACAAACACATCATGTCATTTTTTGTTAATAGTACGTAAGTTCTATTGACCTATTCAGTGTACAGACACATATTATATTGTTTGTTTTTTGTGTGTTTCTTTTTTTCAGTGTACAAGTATTAGCTGTTATGATTTTCACATATTACTGGCATCTGCTTACACCTCTAGTGCATGTCTCCATCAGCAACATGGTCTAACAAATACATGCAAAACTAAACAAAATATATGTCTACATTCATTATAACTAAAACACATAAACGTAACGAGATTCCATTCCACATATGATGGTCTGATGAACCGAGCTTAACTGTAGCTGGGATGAGTCAGTACAGGGTATGTCAGGGTAAACAGCACTCAGCCTAGTGCTTGGGAAGCCATGGCCTCAAAATCATAACACAAGAATAACCTGGCCGCTGTGCTGTGCTGGTTGCCAAGGAAACATTGTGAACTTGAACAATAAAAACCAGTCCACGATGAAATATGGAAATACATTTTTCAGATTTTTTTTCTATGTGGCTTCTGCGTAACCAGGCAATCAGTCTTCAACACTGCGGCCATCGTCATCGAGATAAAATCTCAGCACACTGCTTCAGATGTGAAAATATAGTGCCAAAATCTCAGCACACTGCTTCAGATGTGAAAATATAGTGCAAAAATCTCAGCACACTGCTTCAGATGTGAAAATATAGTGCCAAAATCTCAGCACACTGCTTCTGATGTGAAAATAAAGTGCCAAAATCTCAGCACACTGCTTCAGATGTGAAAATATAGTCCCAAATTGTTTGAATAGTGCAAAAAGCAAATGTAACAATACAGTTTCAAATACAACAACTTGTAGAAGTCAATGATGGCAGTTTTATCCAGATCATTATTATCAATGTGCAGTGAGAATTTGAGATTTCACCTAAATGTTACGTTTCTATGACAACACCTAGAACCATACCACGAGCTGGGCCGTCAGCACAAATCGCTTGGGAAATAACAATCATGACACGTTAGTATGATCGTGGCTAGCTTGTGGGGGAGAGCTCTCATACAGACAGACTCAATCTTGCAGCTAGGCAGAACTTAAATGGGTAAAGGGCAAGATTACCTCGTATTAAACTGCGGCAATTTTTATTTTTGAAAGATACACATATGACCCCATCACATTGCATTCAATCCAGCACCCTTAAAAAATGTATAATTGTCTGAAACTTATTTCAAAATGAACTCTGTCATAATTTTTTTTTTTATCTGCTTCTTGCTTTTCAATCTACAATATGCTTTTCAATTTACAATCAGTCTGCCAAGAGCAGTAGCAAGGTCGAGTCATTTGTGAGACACTCCACAGGACTTCAAAATGCAGTATGTGTGAACGCACATACACACAAACACATACACGCCAACAGAAACATGGGGCAAACATGGACATACAACCAGCACTTTCACTGTGGTTCCTACATGTGACATGTACGTCAATTATTGATCACTCCTGTGACAGCATCTCAACAAATTTGTTGAACCCATTACCATGTTCAAAACTGTGTAACAACGTGCAAATACTAATTATGAACAGCAATATTCTGAGCACTTATTTAACTTCTGCATAAATAATTTCAAATCATCATGTTTTACGCAATGGCAGAATTCAAGACAAGTTGTTAAATGTTAATGATTTCATGATGCTCAGAGAACGCTTGTTAACACAGAAGTGACCAAAACATACAATATAAAAAGCTTCAATTCTGCAAAAAGGTTCGAAAGATACACCACGAACACACACATATAAAGAAATATATAATGTGAATTGATCTAAGTATGGCGACTCAAGGGCGACGACTGAGGTGATGAAGCCCATTCAAGAAAGACAACTGTGAGATGCAGAAGCCCATTCAAGGGAGACGACTGTGAGGTGTAGCAGCCTTACCAGGGCCCGATAGTTCCAGTAAGTGTAGTACTTGAGAGAGAGAGGCAGACAGACAGGTGAGAACAGGTGTGCTGGCACTTAGTATGCATACATCAGGGGCATGTCATACAAGTAGAGGGCATCTTTCATGTTACCCATAAGATGGACAAACTAAACACAACTCTGCCAATCTTAAACAAGTCATTGTTTTAGTTTCATACACACATTTCCTTAAAAGATTAATGTAAGCAAATAGTTTTATAATAACACATTTCTCCAATATTGCCCGATATTTTCTATACATATTACTCTTATTGACAGAGTTGTACATATTATGCCCTATCTATCAGATTTGTCAATATTAACTAGTTTGGTGGAGCCTTAATTTGCTATCCATTCACACACACCAAGGAAACAATTGCATGGCAACACACATGTCATAACCACCTGCATTAGTAATATCATACATGAAGTCAATTCTACTCAGTTTTAGTAGGAATCTAATGCAGCCACATGGCCAGTACTGTTCAGCCCATAGACGGTCCCATTAGCAACAGAAAATTAAAAACCTCTCAGAACACTCCCAAAACATGCAACATTCCTCCCAGTTTTTAAAGCCCCAGGAGTGGCAAAATCTTATGTTTTCTTACTTGTCCGTTTTTGACAAATGCCATTTGCCACTTGTCCATAATGAAATAATAAGTAAATTACGGCAAACTTTCCATATAGGTTTAAGACAAGACAGTCAATATGGACAATTGATTTGGCCACATCTGACATGTGTAGTTGTATACCCTACAACTACTCAGCACTATTCACATGCTAGCAATACATTCCCAAATTACCAATGACCCATGGGACATCCAGCTATTTATTACAATAAACTATTATGATGACCTTCTACTAGTAGTTCTTTAAAAACTGGTCCCAACTCGAAATATCGCCTAGTTTACAAATGATCCGGTGTTCTTATACTAATGACCATTAGCGAACCCCTCGTGGATCTGGACTTGTACTGGTCAACCATTATTGCTCAACTACATTATATCAGTAAATCTTTTGTACAGTTTGCATACAAATTAAGCAACAACACATTTAAATTGTACTGCTGCAGTAACAGCAAAGTTACTGAACAATGCTTGCATTGGTCTAGGAAAATAGCATGTTAGGTTCACTAAAGCTTGTCCTTATTTTTTTTAACTAAAAGCAGTGAATATAATTGCAAAGCAACACCCTATTTAGTCAGCTTTTCCTAAACTACTTCATTTCAGCATAGAACAAGACACTGTGTTTGATAAACACACATGCCCCCGGTTAGTGCTGGACAGCCCATTTGAATTAGTCCAAATTAGGTCAAGATCAAAGTATGGTTGGGTGATATGGGTGGATTGGGAATGGTCATAAGCAACAACTGTGTAAGTATCCAAGTGCTCTAATAAGCAAAGCTGGTGCTAGACGAAACGGTAAAATCTACTTAACCAAGAAATAGCCCACTTGAATTATTCTGCTAGACGGAACGGTAACATCTACTTAACCATTAAATAGCCCATTTGAATTATTCTGCTAGCCGAAACGGTAAAATCTACTTAACCAAGAAATAGCCCATTTGAATTATTCTAAGTCCAAATTAGGTCAAGATCAAAGTGAGGTTGGGTGATATGGGTGGATTGGGAATGGTCATAAGTAACAACTGTGTAAATATCCAAGTGTTGTAGTAAGCTATGTTGGTGCTAGACGAAATGGTAAAATCAAGTAAACCAAGAAATGGCAATTTTAAATTATTACAAGTCCAAATTAGGTTAAGGTCAAGGTCAAATTGAGTTTGGGTGATAATAGTGGATTCAAGGTTGGTCATAAGCAACAACTGTGTAAGTATCAAAGTGTCCTATCAAGCAGTGTTGGTGCTAGACGCAACGGTAAAATCTAGTTAACCAAGAAACAGCCCATTTGAATTATTGTGTAAGTGCAAAATAGCTCAAGGTCAATGTCAAAGTGAGGTTGGGTGATATGGGAGGATAGAGAATGGTCATAAGCAACAAGTGTTATAGTAAGCGGTGTTGGTGCTAGACGAAACGGTAAAACCTACTTAACCTTGTCACGGATGGACGGACGGTCGGACAGACAGACAATCACGATATGCTTCCCACATCAAGATGCCGGGGGCATAAAAGGGCTTATGCTATATTCTAGTATAAAATGCAACATAGGACGGTACTCAAATTGTCCCTAGAAAGCCAGAAGGTGTCATCAGCATGTGTACAAAGAAGGCTGATGGCCCCTTCTGGCTTTCGAGGGACTAGATGGCAGTGGACAGTTGGTAAAGCATGACACAAGATAGGGAGCTCTGTCAACCATACATGTACATGGGTAGAGGTCAAGGTTTAGTGTCACCATGGTAACCAACCTGCTGCTGGGAGGAGGCGGGGTTGGTGAGGTTCTGGCAGGCCATCTGAATGGCCTGGTTTGCTCTGGAGAACTGTGACTGGTCCACGAGTCCCGGTCTGCCCGGCTCAGAGGCTGGGTCCGCTATACCCACCAGGTATGCAGCCTGAAGCAGAATATTGCCAGTGTATATTGATGGTGTAAATTGCCAGCATATATTGACTGTGTAAATTGCCAGCGTATATTGACGGTATAAATTGCCAGTGTATATTGACAATGGATATTGCTGTGTTTTACAGCTAGGTCCACTGTACCCACCAGGTAAACATGCTGAAGCAGAATACTGGCAGTGTATATTGCCAGTGTATTTTGCTAGTGTATATTTCCAGCATATATTGCAAGTGTATATTGACAGTGTACATTGCTACTGTTGATTGCAAAGGTATATTTCAAAGGTATATTGCCAGTGTATATTGCCTGAAGACTTCAAAAAAGACTCCACAATAATGTTTAATATTAACATATGATCCTAAAACATTGTGCTTGACTATTACCCTTAGGACCTTCAGAGACTTACTGAAATCACAGACATTTACATGTGTGACTGATGAATAGCTTCTTTTGTTTTCTTTGGAATAAAGAAAGATATTGTGATATTGTTAACACTATGCCTAAACATTACATATGATATGAATATCACCATGGTAACATACCACAGAGACACACACATGGTTTCCATGGTGACATACCTATCACCATAGAGACAATTCTACACACACGGTTTCCATGGCTACGTACCTGTACGGAGGCCTCAGTGAGACCACACACAGCTAAGGAGAAGCTCTGCACAGAGGAACAGAACTCGTCCGTCTCACCCTTCTTGGCGTAGTTTGTCATGCCCGTCATGGCTCCACCCAGCGACTAGCAACAGAAACAGGGCAATCCACATTGCACAAGGCTGACATTGCAACAAGGTATAAAACTGCACTATGGCCATATTAAGTTTTCCAAATCATGTAACCAGACGTTGAAGTAATATAACAAGTGCCAAAATTGGTTTTAATTTGGGGAAAAAAATTGTCATTCACCACCTTCCCAAAAACATTATACACAAAATATTAAGTAATCATATTTCCTGTTATAATGCCTTAATCATGTAGTCTGTTTGTGGGTGGCCTTGCACCCACACATGTATATGTACTGATCACTCACTTTTGACTTCTCAATGACGGTATCAAGGCACTCGAAGTAAGGCATGTCACTGACAGGCTCATTGGGGTTGTCCAGCCATGAGCGCATCATCTGAAATCAACCACTTGTATGTTAAACATCCAGCTCTGAGAGCAGTAATGACTGGGTGTGTTTGATCTGTATGCAGCTACATGTAAATCATAGCTCTGAGAGCAGTAATGACTGGGTGTGTTTGATCTGTTTGCAGCTACATGTAAATCATAGCTCTGAGAGCAGTAATGACTGGGTGTGTTTGATCTGTATGCAGCTACATGTAAATCATAGCTCTGAGAGCAGTAATGACTGGGTGTGTTTGATCTGTATGCAGCTACATGTAAATCATAGCTCTGAGAGCAGTAATGACTGGGTGTCTTTGATCTGTATGCAGCTACATGTAAATCATAGCTCTGAGAGCAGTAATGACTGGGTGTGTTTGATCTGTTTGCAGCTACATGTAAATCATAGCTCTGAGAGCAGTAATGACTGGGTGTGTTTGATCTGTATGCAGCTACATTTAAATCATAGCTCTGAGAGCAGTAATGACTGGGTGTGTTTGATCTGTATGCAGCTACATGTTAATCATAGCTCTGAGAGCAGTAATGACTGGGTGTTTGATCTGTTTGCAGCTACATGTAAATCATAGCTCTGAGAGCAGTAATGACTGGGTGTTTGATCTGTTTGCAGCTACATGTTAATCATAGCTCTGAGAGAAGTAATGACTGGGTGTGTTTGATCTGTTTGCAGCTACATGTAAATCATAGCTCTGAGAGCAGTAATGGCTGGGTGTGTTTGATCTGTTTGCAGCTACATGTAAATCATAGCTCTGAGAGCAGTAATGGCTGGGTGTGTTTGATCTGTATGCAGCTACATGTAAATCATAGCTCTGAGAGCAGTAATGACTGGGTGTGTTTGATCTGTTTGCAGCTACATGTTAATCATAGCTCTGAGAGCAGTAATGACTGGGTGTTTGATCTGTATGCAGCTACATGTAAATCATAGCTCTGAGAGCAGTAATGACTGGGTGTGTTTGATCTGTTTGCAGCTACATGTAAATCATAGCTCTGAGAGAAGTAATGGCTGGGTGTGTTTGATCTGTATGCAGCTACATGTAATTCATAGCTCTGAGAGCAGTAATGACTGGGTGTGTTTGATCTGTTTGCAGCTACATGTAAATCATAGCTCTGAGAGCAGTAATGGCTGGGTGTGTTTGATCTGTATGCAACTACATGTAAATCATAGCTCTGAGAGCAGTAATGACTGGGTGTGTTTGATCTGTATGCAGCTACATGTAAATCATAGCTCTGAGAGAAGTAATGGCTGGGTGTGTTTGATCTGTATGCAGCTACAAGTAAATCATAGCTCTGAGAGCAGTAATGACTGGGTGTGTTTGATCTGTTTGCAGCTACATGTAAATCATAGCTCTGAGAGCAGTAATGACTGGGTGTGTTTGATCTGTATGCAGCTACATTTAAATCATAGCTCTGAGAGCAGTAATGACTGGGTGTGTTTGATCTGTATGCAGCTACATGTAAATCATAGCTCTGAGAGCAGTAATGACTGGGTGTTTGATCTGTTTGCAGCTACATGTAAATCATAGCTCTGAGAGCAGTAATGACTGGGTGTTTGATCTGTTTGCAGCTACATGTAAATCGTAGCTCTGAGAGCAGTAATGACTGGGTGTGTTCGATCTGTATGCAGCTACATGTAAATCATAGCTCTGAGAGCAGTAATGACTGGGTGTGTTTGATCTGTTTGCAGCTACATGTAAATCATAGCTCTGAGAGCAGTAATGACTGGGTGTTTGATCTGTTTGCAGCTACATGTAAATCATAGCTCTGAGAGCAGTAATGACTGGGTGTTTGATCTGTATGCAGCTACATGTTAATCATGGCTCTGAGAGCAGTAATGACTGGGTGTGTTTGATCTGTTTGCAGCTACATGTAAATCATAGCTCTGAGAGCAGTAATGACTGGGTGTGATTGATCTGTATGCAGCTACATGTTAATCATGGCTCTGAGAGCAGTAATGACTGGGTGTTTGATCTGTATGCAGCTACATGTAAATCATAGCTCTGAGAGCAGTAATGACTGGGTGTGTTTGATCTGTTTGCAGCTACATGTAAATCATAGCTCTGAGAGCAGTAATGACTGGGTGTTTGATCTGTATGCAGCTACATGTTAATCATGGCTCTGAGAGCAGTAATGACTGGGTGTTTGATATGTTTGCAGCTACATGTAAATCATAGCTCTGAGAGAAGTAATGACTGGGTGTGTTTGATCTGTTTGCAGCTACATGTAAATCATAGCTCTGAGAGAAGTAATGACTGGGTGTGTTTGATCTGTTTGCAGCTACATGTAAATCATAGCTCTGAGAGCAGTAATGGCTGGGTGTGTTTGATCTGTTTGCAGCTACATGTAAATCATAGCTCTGAGAGCAGTAATGACTGGGTGTTTGATCTGTTTGCAGCTACATGTAAATCATAGCTCTGAGAGCAGTAATGACTGGGTGTGTTTGATCTGTTTGCAGCAACATGTAAATCATAGCTCTGAGAGCAGTAATGGCTGGGTGTGTTTGATCTGTATGCAGCTACATGTAAATCATAGCTCTGAGAGCAGTAATGACTGGGTGTTTGATCTGTATGCAGCTACATGTAAATCATAGCTCTGAGAGCAGTAATGACTGGGTGTTTGATCTGTATGCAGCTACATGTAAATCATAGCTCTGAGAGATGTAATGACTGGGTGTGTTTGATCTGTTTGCAGCTACATGTAAATCATAGCTCTGAGAGCAGTAATGGCTGGGTGTGTTTGATCTGTATGCAGCTACATGTAAATCATAGCTCTGAGAGCAGTAATGACTGGGTGTTTGATCTGTATGCAGCTACATGTAAATCATAGCTCTGAGAGCAGTAATGGCTGGGTGCGTTTGATCTGTTTGCAGCTACATGTAAATCATAGCTCTGAGAGCAGTAATGACTGGGTGTGTTTGATCTGTTTGCAGCTACATGTAAATCATAGCTCTGAAAGCAGTAATGACTGGGTGTGTTTGATCTGTTTGCAGCTACATGTAAATCATAGCTCTGAGAGAAGTAATGACTGGGTGTGTTTGATCTGTTTGCAGCTACATGTAAATCATAGCTCTGAGAGCAGTAATGGCTGGGTGTGTTTGATCTGTTTGCAGCTACATGTAAATCATAGCTCTGAGAGCAGTAATGACTGGGTGTGTTTGATCTGTTTGCAGCTACATGTAAATCATAGCTCTGAGAGAAGTAATGACTGGGTGTGTTTGATCTGTTTGCAGCTACATGTAAATCATAGCTCTGAGAGAAATAATGACTGGGTGTTTGATCTGTTTGCAGCTACATGTAAATCATAGCTCTGAGAGCAGTAATGACTGGGTGTGTTTGATCTGTTTGCAGCTACATGTAAATCATAGCTCTGAGAGCAGTAATGACTGGGTGTGTTTGATCTGTTTGCAGCTACATGTAAATCATAGCTCTGAGAGAAGTAATGACTGGGTGTGTTTGATCTGTTTGCAGCTACATGTAAATCATAGCTCTGAGAGCAGTAATGACTGGGTGTGTTTGATCTGTTTGCAGCTACATGTAAATCATAGCTCTGAGAGCAGTAATGACTGGGTGTTTGATCTGTTTGCAGCTACATGTAAATCATAGCTCTGAGAGAAGTAATGACTGGGTGTGTTTGATCTGTATGCAGCTACATGTAAATCATAGCTCTGAGAGCAGTAATGGCTGGGTGTGTTTGATCTGTTTGCAGCTACATGTAAATCATAGCTCTGAGAGCAGTAATGACTGGGTGTGTTTGATCTGTTTGCAGCTACATGTAAATCATAGCTCTGAGAGCAGTAATGGCTGGGTGTGTTTGATCTGTATGCAGCTACATGTAAATCATAGCTCTGAGAGCAGTAATGGCTGGGTGTGTTTGATCTGTTTGCAGCTACATGTAAATCATAGCTCTGAGAGCAGTAATGACTGGGTGTTTGATCTGTATGCAGCTACATGTAAATCATAGCTCTGAGAGAAGTAATGACTGGGTGTGTTTGATCTGTTTGCAGCTACATGTAAATCATAGCTCTGAGAGCAGTAATGGCTGGGTGTGTTTGATCTGTATGCAGCTACATGTAAATCATAGCTCTGAGAGAAGTAATGACTGGGTGTGTTTGATCTGTTTGCAGCTACATGTAAATCATAGCTCTGAGAGCAGTAATGACTGGGTGTGTTTGATCTGTATGCAGCTACATTTAAATCATAGCTCTGAGAGCAGTAATGACTGGGTGTGTTTGATCTGTTTGCAGCTACATGTTAATCATAGCTCTGAGAGCAGTAATGGCTGGGTGTGTTTGATCTGTTTGCAGCTACATGTAAATCATAGCTCTGAGAGCAGTAATGGCTGGGTGTGTTTGATCTGTTTGCAGCTACATGTAAATCATAGCTCTGAGAGAAGTAATGACTGGGTGTGTTTGATCTGTTTGCAGCTACATGTAAATCATAGCTCTGAGAGCAGTAATGACTGGGTGTGTTTGATCTGTATGCAGCTACATGTAAATCATGGCTCTGAGAGAAGTAATGACTGGGTGTTTGATCTGTTTGCAGCTACATGTAAATCATAGCTCTGAGAGCAGTAATGACTGGGTGTGTTCGATCTGTATGCAGCTACATTTAAATCATAGCTCTGAGAGCAGTAATGACTGGGTGTTTGATCTGTTTGCAGCTACATGTTAATCATAGCTCTGAGAGCAGTAATGACTGGGTGTTTGATCTGTTTGCAGCTACATGTAAATCATAGCTCTGAGAGCAGTAATGACTGGGTGTGTTCGATCTGTATGCAGCTACATTTAAATCATAGCTCTGAGAGCAGTAATGACTGGGTGTTTGATCTGTATGCAGCTACATGTAAATCATGGCTCTGAGAGCAGTAATGCCTGGGTGTGTTTGATCTGTTTGCAGCTACATGTTAATCATGGCTCTGAGAGCAGTAATGACTGGGTGTTTGATCTGTTTGCAGCTACATGTTAATCATAGCTCTGAGAGCAGTAATGACTGGGTGTTTGATCTGTTTGCAGCTACATGTAAATCATAGCTCTGAGAGCAGTAATGGCTGGGTGTGTTTGATCTGTTTGCAGCTACATGTAAATCATAGCTCTGAGAGCAGTAATGACTGGGTGTGTTTGATCTGTTTGCAGCTACATGTAAATCATAGCTCTGAGAGAAGTAATGACTGGGTGTGTTTGATCTGTTTGCAGCTACATGTAAATCATAGCTCTGAGAGCAGTAATGACTGGGTGTGTTTGATCTGTTTGCAGCTACATGTAAATCATAGCTCTGAGAGCAGTAATGACTGGGTGTGTTGGATCTGTATGCAGCTACATTTAAATCATAGCTCTGAGAGCAGTAATGACTGGGTGTGTTTGATCTGTTTGCAGCTACATTTAAATCATAGCTCTGAGAGCAGTAATGACTGGGTGTTTGATCTGTATGCAGCTACATGTTAATCATGGCTCTGAGAGCAGTAATGACTGGGTGTTTGATCTGTATGCAGCTACATGTAAATCATAGCTCTGAGAGAAGTAATGACTTGGTGTTTGATCTGTTTGCAGCTACATGTTAATCATAGCTCTGAGAGCAGTAATGACTGGGTGTGTTCGATCTGTTTGCAGCTACATGTAAATCATAGCTCTGAGAGAAGTAATGACTGGGTGTGTTCGATCTGTTTGCAGCTACATGTTAATCATAGCTCTGAGAGCAGTAATGACTGGGTGTGTTTGATCTGTTTGCAGCTACATGTAAATCATAGCTCTGAGAGAAGTAATGACTGGGTGTGTTCGATCTGTTTGCAGCTACATGTAAATCATAGCTCTGAGAGCAGTAATGGCTGGGTGTGTTTGATCTGTTTGCAGCTACATGTAAATCATAGCTCTGAGAGAAGTAATGACTGGGTGTGTTTGATCTGTTTGCAGCTACATTTAAATCATAGCTCTGAGAGCAGTAATGGCTGGGTGTGTTTGATCTGTTTGCAGCTACATGTAAATCATAGCTCTGAGAGCAGTAATGACTGGGTGTGTTTGATCTGTTTGCAGCTACATGTAAATCATAGCTCTGAGAGAAGTAATGACTGGGTGTGTTTGATCTGTATGCAGCTACATGTTAATCATAGCTCTGAGAGAAGTAATGGCTGGGTGTGTTTGATCTGTATGCAGCTACATGTAAATCATAGCTCTGAGAGAAGTAATGACTGGGTGTGTTTGATCTGTATGCAGCTACATGTTAATCATAGCTCTGAGAGCAGTAATGCCTGGGTGTGTTTGATCTGTATGCAGCTACATGTAAATCATAGCTCTGAGAGCAGTAATGACTGGGTGTGTTTGATCTGTTTGCAGCTACATGTAAATCATAGCTCTGAGAGCAGTAATGGCTGGGTGTGTTTGATCTGTTTGCAGCTACATGTAAATCATAGCTCTGAGAGAAGTAATGACTGGGTGTTTGATCTGTTTGCAGCTACATGTAAATCATAGCTCTGAGAGCAGTAATGACTGGGTGTGTTTGATCTGTTTGCAGCTACATGTAAATCATAGCTCTGAGAGCAGTAATGGCTGGGTGTGTTTGATCTGTTTGCAGCTACATGTTAATCATAGCTCTGAGAGCAGTAATGACTGGGTGTGTTTGATCTGTATGCAGCTACATGTAAATCATAGCTCTGAGAGCAGTAATGACTGGGTGTGTTTGATCTGTATGCAGCTACATGTTAATCATAGCTCTGAGAGAAGTAATGGCTGGGTGTGTTTGATCTGTATGCAGCTACATGTAAATCATAGCTCTGAGAGCAGTAATGACTGGGTGTGTTTGATCTGTTTGCAGCTACATGTTAATCATAGCTCTGAGAGCAGTAATGGCTGGGTGTGTTTGATCTGTTTGCAGCTACATGTAAATCATAGCTCTGAGAGCAGTAATGACTGGGTGTTTGATCTGTATGCAGCTACATGTCAATCATAGCTCTGAGAGCAGTAATGGCTGGGTGTGTTTGATCTGTTTGCAGCTACATGTAAATCATAGCTCTGAGAGAAGTCATGACTGGGTGTGTTTGATCTGTTTGCAGCTACATGTAAATCATAGCTCTGAGAGCAGTTATGACTGGGTGTGTTCGATCTGTTTGCAGCTACATGTAAATCATAGCTCTGAGAGAAGTAATGACTGGGTGTGTTTGATCTGTTTGCAGCTACATGTTAATCATAGCTCTGAGAGCAGTAATGACTGGGTGTGTTTGATCTGTTTGCAGCTACATGTAAATCATAGCTCTGAGAGCAGTAATGACTGGGTGTGTTTGATCTGTATGCAGCTACATGTAAATCATAGCTCTGAGAGCAGTAATGACTGGGTGTTTGATCTGTTTGCAGCTACATGTTAATCATAGCTCTGAGAGCAGTAATGACTGGGTGTTTGATCTGTTTGCAGCTACATGTAAATCATAGCTCTGAGAGCAGTAATGACTGGGTGTTTGATCTGTATGCAGCTACATGTAAATCATAGCTCTGAGAGAAGTAATGACTGGGTGTTTGATCTGTATGCAGCTACATGTTAATCATAGCTCTGAGAGCAGTAATGGCTGGGTGTGTTTGATCTGTATGCAGCTACATGTAAATCATAGCTCTGAGAGCAGTAATGGCTGGGTGTGTTCGATCTGTTTGCAGCTACATGTTAATCATGGCTCTGAGAGCAGTAATGGCTGGGTGCGTTTGATCTGTTTGCAGCTACATGTAAATCATAGCTCTGAGAGCAGTAATGACTGGGTGTGTTCGATCTGTATGCAGCTACATGTAAATCATAGCTCTGAGAGCAGTAATGGCTGGGTGTGTTTGATCTGTTTGCAGCTACATGTAAATCATAGCTCTGAGAGCAGTAATGGCTGGGTGTGTTTGATCTGTATGCAGCTACATTTAAATCATAGCTCTGAGAGCAGTAATGACTGGGTGTGTTTGATCTGTTTGCAGCTACATGTAAATCATAGCTCTGAGAGAAGTAATGACTGGGTGTGTTTGATCTGTTTGCAGCTACATGTAAATCATAGCTCTGAGAGAAGTAATGACTGGGTGTGTTTGATCTGTTTGCAGCTACATGTAAATCATAGCTCTGAGAGCAGTAATGGCTGGGTGTGTTTGATCTGTATGCAGCTACATGTAAATCATAGCTCTGAGAGCAGTAATGACTGGGTGTGTTTGATCTGTTTGCAGCTACATGTAAATCATAGCTCTGAAAGCAGTAATGACTGGGTGTGTTTGATCTGTTTGCAGCTACATGTAACTGATGAAGGACAAGTGATCACGTAACAACTGGTATTTTTAAAGACTCTTAGACAAAACATTCAGAGAAATCTTAAAATTCGGAAACTTTCTAGTTGTGATCTTCTGACAAAGAAATGCATTGTTTGAATATTTCGACACAAAAGTTGTAATATAATTCCAAGTGAATTAATATTCAGCATTTGACAAGCACATATTCCAAGGCAAAGAGTTTCAAAACACTAACTTTAATATTGACTGATTTTCATCTAAAGTTAAGAACAGCATATGAATCTTTATAAATATGGGCCCAGGTGGAAACTTGCCTCGATCTGTCGCAGGGCGTTGTCACACTCCTTCTGTCCGGGTGCAGACACTGTACAGATGTTGATCAGCTGGTTAATACTCTCTGTCACCGCCCTGGAGTGGAGATACACATGTGGGTGGCCTGGTTGCCATAGCAACAATATGGGAATGGTTGTCATAGCAACATGGGGATGGTTTCCACAGCAATCACATGGGGATGGTTGTCATAACAACAACATTCCTATAGTTGCCGTATCAACAACATGCCGATGGTTGTCAAAGAAATAATGAATCAAACAATACAGATTCTGGAGAGGACATCACAGCAACAAGCATATATTGATATTTAACTGCACATCTGGAAAACTACAAAATTTACAATTTTACTTTTTCTGAAACAATCATAGTAAAAAACATTGCGACATCTTCAATCGTGTGATTTAGCCCAGTATTAACAGAATCTGGCTCTATTTAAATTTGGTATGTATAAATTTAACCCAACACTGACCTTTATACATAAATATATTACAAAACCAATTATAACAAATATATCCATTTCTGTATTGGAATAATGGTGAAGTGAAATTGTATTACTTCAATAAAAGTACAGTTATGCTAAACATGTGTACAAACTAAAGAGAAATATATCAGAAATAATTCAGCCGTTAAATTATTCTTACACTGGTTGGATATTCAAATAGCCGTATCACCAAAATTGTCCACAGCACACGGACAAGTGAAATATTCCCAAATGTTACAATATAGTTACTGTGCACATCCGTAAGCAGCAAACATTCTTTGTCAAAAATGGACAAGTACGGCAATATGAGATTTTGCCTGAGTTCACAAGTTATACCTGGCAGCCTGTGCCAGCAGGTTCTTGACGTTGGGAGCGTTGGGGTCGATAGAGACACTCTTGGCTGCCAGCAGGAGCTTGCTGGATACCATGGAAATGCTCTTCAGGCCTCCCACTATCTGGTTCTGGGTGTCTACATCCTTGGAGAGTCCTGGTGAATAGAAATCGATGTTTGTAGTCAGAGAACACCACAACCATGTCCCAGTGTTCTGCCGTGGATGCGGCCTTGCGCCATTGGTGCAAAAAAAATTGATTTGTCCCCACCCGATTTCCGTAAGTGGGTCCGCGGGCGCACGCAAATTACGAATACCAAATAATCTATTAGATTTTAGACCCAGTAAGTAAATCAATCGTAAATCAATCGTAAGCGTAAATAGAACAATTTATTTCATTGGTTGTGACGTCATTTTATAACCAATTGTTTATCTGCATTAATAACACTAAATTTCATTGGTAGTTGAGATTATAGAATCCAATCAGATATCGGGAAATTATCCACACCTAACAAAATGGCGGAAAACGTTGAACGTCGATTTTGAGTTTTTTTCCTCCAACTGCTAAAATAAGAAAATGTGACGAAAATAATAACAGTCAGAATGAATCATCAAATTGCCCCACATCGTCTGTAAGTGATCCTAGTAATGAAGATAAAGAAAAGGCCCTGCAAAAACGCACTTTTCAACAAAATTGGCTTCGAGATTTTTCGTGGTTAATTTTTTCTGAAAATAAAATGACATGCAGTTTGTGTATTAAGCACAAGAAAGACAATGCTTTCACTGTTGGTAATACAAATTATCGGACAAGTACTCTAACACGTCATGCTGAATCTACTGATCATAAATCTGCAGTGTTGGCTGATGGCATGCAATCAGAATTTGCTACTGCTGTGAAAAAAGCAACTTTAGATAAGGAAGAGAATTTGAAAGTGGCAATAAAGACCGTTTTTTGGCTTACCAAGGAAAATATTTCTATTACCAAATATGAAAGTTCTATTGAGCTTTTAGAACATTTAGAGTGTCCTCATATATCAGGGTTAAACACTGGCAAAAACATTACATACAGGTCTGACAAATCAGCATCTGAAATGCTTGAGTCAATTGCCCATGTTGTACGTGAAGATATTGATGACAAAATCAGCTTATCACCATTCTTAAGTTTGCTGATTGATGAAAGCACAGACATTGGTGTTAAAAAAAAGTTGGTTGTGTACATACGTTTGCTAGATCCTGTATCATTTACACCATCCACTAATTTTGTGTGCAACACTGAAGTTCACAGTGCAACTGGTGAAGACATTTTCAAGTCTATTCAGGATATCCTGTGTTCAAAATGCATTCCTTTGAACAAAATCATGGGCCGCGGAACAGACGGCGCAAAGGTAATGACAGGCACTGGTGTTGGTGTAACAGGTTTCATGCCGAGAAAAAACCCAATGCTTCTCAACTATCACTGTATTGCGCACAGGCTAGCCCTGGTGACCTCACAAGCTGCTGATGAAGTGAACTATCTTGTTGATTATCAAAGTATATTGACTGGCATATTCTATTATTTCAAGGTTTCTGCCAATCGCACAACAAAACTGAATGACATCCAGAAATTGTTGAATGAACCCGAGTTGAAAATCAAAGAGGTGCATGAAGTCCGGTGGTTATCTGTTTACTTAGCTGTTGAAACTGTTTACAGAACACTTGACTCCCTGGTTACAATGTTCACCAGTGATGCCGATGCAAAAGCCAAAGGATATAGCAAGAAGCTCAGCCAGTATGATTTCATTGCAACAACCTATTTGTTGATGGATATTCTGCCGATTGTCTCAGAACTTTGCCTTGTGTTCCAGAAAACAGAACTTGATGTTGCTATGGTTCAAGTTTCAGTCAATCACTGCGGGGCTGCCTTGGAGAAATTAAAAGGGGCTTCTGAAAATACATACCTTCACCAGCTTCAGAATGAACATTTGACTCAAAGAAATGGAAAACTGTTTTTCAAGAACAATCATTTGGTATCTGGGCGCAATAACATGGACAGTATCAAATCCAATTTCATCAGTGCAACATTAGAAAGGCTGGATGACAGGTTTCCTGACAGTGACAGCAACATCATGCACGCATTTGGAGTGTTGGGTATGAGGCCAATCTCTTGCTGTTCCCAGAAAGACCTCCAGACTTGGGGTGATGACAAAATTGAAACACTGATAAATCATTTCGGATGTGACAAAGTTTCAAAACCTTTGAATGGGTCAGATGACACTGTTACTACTGAAGCGCTTGTTGATCCTGTTGAAACGAGAAAAGAGTGGTCATTAGTGAAGCCGTTAGTAATAAATTCAGGATACACTATGAAGCAGCTGTGGGGCCTTCTGATGAAGTATCATGCACATGAGTTCCCAAACCGTCGTAAGCTAGCAGCATTAGCATTGATGGCACCAATACACACAGCTGACTGTGAACGTGGTTTTAGCTGCCAAAACCAAATAAAATCTGCCCTAAGAAACAGACTGTCATCGGAGAAGGTGGATGATCTTCTGACTGTCAAACTTGAGGGAGGTTCACTTGAAGAATTTGACTTTGAGAGGGCATTAGAGCACAGGAGAAGTGTTAAGCAAAGGCGAAAGTGTTGAATTGAGTGACTACTATAGAAGAAAACCATACATGGATCAGTAAAAAAGCTGGATCTCAGAAGTAAAGGTAAATAATTAACATTTTTTATATATTTATTTCTGTGTCCCCACATTTTTTAAATTTGTCCCCACTTTTTTAAGCCAAGAGGGCCCTTGTCCCCAATGGCAGAACACTGCCATGTCCCATGCTTAGTCATTTGTTGTATGTCGTATTTACATATTCTGTCAAAATTGACCTCTATAAATTAATGCAGTTTTTTAATTTTTTATTTTATTTATATCATTTAACAACATTAATGTTAGATACAGTAATTAATAATTCTGATTACAGTAATTTACCCTAGAAAGAAAAGACAAAAACTAAGTCTGCAGCCTTTAAGTGAATTAGAATTTGTTAAAGACAATTTCTCAACTAAAACTTATACACCCTGTGACCCACTTATTAAACATTTTACATGATGCTTAATAAATTAGCAACCCCTAACCCGCCAGTGTGAGGCCAGTGTTCACGAACTGCTGGTAAACGCGGTTGTAGTGCTCCGCTGATTTGGAGAGCTGCTGGGTGGTGGTGCGGGAATGCGTGATGATGTCACTTGCTGCGGTGTTCAGGTTAACGGCAGCGTCACTCATGTCGTTCTGAACCTCCGTGAAGGACTTGCTGGTGCTCGGGAACTAAAACGGGACAGAATTATTCTCAAATATAATTGTTAACACTGTTTTTTTTATTAAAAAATAATTTTTTAAATGAAATATTCAAAATAAAACATATGAAGTTGTTTCTCTGTTTTTTTAAATAATTATATCCTTTTTATAATTAAATAATGTAGTACTAATGTGATCATGGTTGGCACATACAAATTCAACGAATAGCAGTAAATCTGTAAATATAAAGAATTGCATTTTTTCAACTCTGCACATTCCATTATGGCCTTCTTTACCTAAATGATTTAATACTTGTGATTTTCAGCTCCATTCAAAAACAAGGAAGGACCATGAGATTACTTTATACCCACAATGTCATTTGGGAGATATGATGTTCACCAAAAGTCATCAGTTACATATTGATCCAGCAAATTTGGGCACAGTTTGTAAACAGAATCTGCCACCATTACAAAAGAAGGAAATGAGCTGAAAACACATATGATCACAAGAATTCTGGACCCTGACAAAAATCTATAGAAAACACCTTTTGTCTGTGTGTTAACCTTCTGAGGTAATGAGAGAGTGCTACCACCTGATATATAGCTACAGAACATTCATAGTGCTAACCTTCTGTGAGGAGAGGGCCTGACTGGTCTCATTGATCTGTCGGATGGCGATGTCCACGTCCCTCTGTCCTGGCAGACAGTTCACACACGTATCCAGCGAGTTGGACACTGACTTGGCAACCTGCATAGCAATGTCACATGTCAACTCTTCATGTATGTAAAATAAGCCACTAGTAATAGCCTTGGGGACGTGAATACATAAGGGCATTTGTGATAACTTACGAAGACAGTGCTTGCAAGTTCAATAAAGTGTACAAGGCTTCAGGGCAGTATGTAGTGTTTTGTAGGTGTTTTTAATGATAATGTAATGTTACTTTGCACTTCATTGTAATGGCATAAGATTATTCTTCACAAGCAATGATTCCGACTCTTCAAACATTTTACTTCAACAAAACTTGACATAGATAAGAATTCATTATACCAATGCATGTTAAACTTCAGTCATGAATGTCTACAACTTGCCCAGTTGCTTACCTGCTGTAGTCGTTGTTGATTCTCCGGACTGTTGGGGTTATCAATGGCGGCCCGCGCAGCCTCCAAAAGAACGTTACTCTGAGCGATGACCTCCCTTGCACTGTCCAGGATCAACATCTGCTCCTGCTGGTCCTGCGAGGTTGCCGCAACCCCACGGGCGGCGTTCACAAACACCCGCAGGGCGTCTGCAGTGTCCCGGGCTGCTATACCCACGTAGTTGTCGTTACCCTGCAATAGTCACAGTCCAGAGTCAGGTAAACATTGACAACATTAAGTACTTATCTTTACCCTGCATTAGTAACAGTCCAGATAAACAAAGAACAAGGACATTGCTAACTAGTAAGTACAATCTCCAAGTCACGACAGGACAGTTCCTGCGCTGAAGCCGTGCATAGCTATGCCATGGCTGAGTTTGTGTATTTGTAACAGAAAGTGGCAACTGTTAAGTAAATATGTCTAAGTAAAGAATGCCACAGTACCTGTGCTGCAGCCGTAAGCAGTTGTGCCATGGCTGAGCCCACCTTCTTGGAGTTGGCTCCCAGGTTGCTGGCACAAGTCTCTGCCTACAAGACACCAAGACAGGTCACAGACGCTTACATTAGGTTATAACAATACATAGCAGACATCTGCCATCAACGCAAGGGTGTTCATTCATTGTAATTTCATCAAAACATGAGATATGATTTACTGCAACCGTTACACCGAAGAGATCTTTGCAATTAATACATTTCATTTTCAATATAGTGTCTTGTTTCAAGGGTCTATTTGATAAATGCAAGCAAAATGTCCTAAGTACTCAATGTAATCAGAGTGAAGGAAACACAGTGACATATTTTGTTGCTTTTTTATAATATGAAATATTCAGTGGAAATACCTTTCAATGCAAGAAAATTTGCGACGGGAACAAAGATATATATTTTTTTCCTAATTGATTTGAACAAATTTTCTGCTTATCCAATACAAGCTACTGAATGTTACCTAAAACATTAGAATGCAAGCAAACTAAAGTGATTAAGTGATATTTTAGCTCTTAATCTGCATGAACAAATGTTCTGATAATTCAATACAAGTTATGCAATGTTACCATGAACTATTTCAGGAAACCAAAGGATACCATGTTACCATGAACTATTCCAGGTAACCAAGGATGTACTTACTGTGTCCCCTGGTAGGGGTCGCAAACTGCCCTGGCTGACAGAGTCCTTCATATCGAGCAGCTCCCTGTCCAGATCCCTAACCTCCTCAAGGGCACTCTCCAACTCCATGAAACCCATCGCTTCCTGTGCCTGTAACCACGGAAACATAGGGTTAACCACTAACATATGCATAAGTCATCCTGAAACCATGGCAACAAAGGATCAATGATTTACATATGAATAATCAATCCTGTAACCATAGCAACAATGGGTCAATGACGTATATTTGCATAATTCCTCCTGAAGTCGTGGCAACTGGACTGCTACTATCATGTACAGTTAGATTACTCATTGGTTACCTTGGCAGCTGCAGTTTTCAGCTCAGCCAGGGCAGCAGACATGTTCTTCACATTGGAGTGGAGGTTTGTGGCCGCAGCCTGATCCGTGATGGTGGGGGCCGCAGCGTTGGCAGCGTTCACGAGGGAGTTGGCCGGCTGTGAAACAGACAAGCATGTCAAATGTTATAAATATTGTGCTGAATGGTTTGTGTATCATGACAATAAACATGGGGACCGATATAACCTTACTGATTTTTCAAACATAAACATTCACATGTAAGGCTCTGGTTAAATTTTTACAGGAATTAATACATTCAACAAATAATCATACCACTTTAACAAAAGTAAAGGATCATTACAGCTTATTTCTGTCTTGTCAGCCCATTATCAACATGAACACAGACAGACGAACATAATGGCACAATAGATTACTACTCACCTGTACAAACTGCTGGGCTGCCTTCATCAAGTTCAACTGGGCGCGGGCGCTGTCTCGGTTGTTGGCCACGCCTCGGAAGCCCTGCACAAGGGCGGGTAACTCTTCATTCACCGCCTGCAGGAAAACACAGACAAAATACAGTAATCAATCTAGAGCTATCACTAATGGTGATTAATACCCTCACATTCTTGCTTGATAAAGATAATGACCTTCAATTGTGACCTTGACCTTTAGCTGACAAGCATGGGTGATTTATGCCTTAAAGTTATGGAGCTCAACTAAAATACTGAAAGGACAGACAGATGTACGGACAGACAAACAACCGTGTATCTTATATAGCGCCACTTTGTCACTAGTTGCTTCATCATATTTTAGATGCAAGCATGAACCAAGTGTTCAAGACAATGCATCCAATGGAAAAAGGAGTTACTGACTTAACACTTTTAAAGCACATTTCAAACAGCTCAACTGTCAACAAAGCTTTTTTTCTTTTTTTTTCCCCATAAATAATTTATATCAATTAACATTACATAAGCCATAAATGAAAGGTCAGTAACATTGCATAAGGTTAAGATCAAGTAAAGGTCCCACATACCCTGCACTGAAATGGAAAGGACAGTACCATTACACATGCTCAAATGAAAGGTCAAGGTCAGGTCAAAGTAACATGTACACTGGATCACAAGCTCGTGTTGTGAGGATGTGTTGGTGTTGGTCTTGTTGGTGCCAGTCGATATAGAGCAGTAACATTACATAAAGCCAAAGGTCAAGGTCAGATCAAGGTGACACGTACCCTGCACTGGGTCTCAAGCTCTTGTTGTGAGGGTGTGTTGGTGTCGGTCTTGTTGGCGTTGGTTGATATGGGACATACATTACATAAAGTCAAAGGTCAAGGTCAGGTCAAGGTGACACGAACCCTACACTGGATCTCAAGCTCGTGTTGCGAGGATGTGTTGGTCTTGGTCTTGTTGGCTTGGTTGATACGGGACAGTAACATTCAGGGGTGATACTGTGTAAAAAAAAAAAAACCTGAAGTTTTTCGCTGGGGGTCCAGGGGGGCGCGATAGTCCCCCTTGTAGGCCCTGGTGGGGGTCATAGGGGGCAAAGCCCCCTGAAGCTCCTGGCACTTGCGTATTTTAAGTGACTTAGATTAGCTTAAAATTATGCTCGGGCAGCTGGTATTCTGTTCTGCCTCATTTGAATTGTGAAATTCACTTCTTCAGTGATCATTACCTGCATATTTAACTTTTTAGTTGGTCATTTAATGGGGTTATATATGACAAACCCACCACCAAGCTCCTATTAAACAATTATTTAAGAAAGAACATAGACAATCTATTATATTAATATTTTTATTCTTTAGGAAATCTTACTACAACAAATTTCAACCAACTATTCTGAAGCAGTTCAAAACTTCCAACATTTCAAAATAAATACACCTGTACATGACTAGTGCCAGTGAATATTAATATTTTTTATTCTTTAGGAAAATTCAACAATCTAACTACAACAAACTTCAAGCAACTATTCTAATGAAGTTCAAAACTTTTAACATTTCAAAATAAATACACCTGTACATGACTAGAGCCAGTTTAAATTATATTTTTTTATTCTTTAGGAAAATTCAACAATCTAACTACATCAAACTTCAAGCATCTATTCAAATGAAGTTCAAAACTTTAACATTTCAAAATGAATACACCTGTACATGACTAGTGTCAGTGAGTTTTATTTATTTTTGTAAACAGCTAGTGGAAGTGTCACAGAACAGTCACAAAAATTATATAAGCACATTTTGCTTTATTGCAACGTAGTTATTATGCACACACCAGACACACTGATTGGTGTAATTTCTCATCACTAGTCTGGCAGTTACACTTTTTGATGCTGATCATGAAGGATATGCAACATGGGCTCTTTGGACTGAAACAACACAGAATACTGCTTCAGGCATTTCAGCACAGAGATGTAAAGTCCTAACAGCATCCTAGTCTTCTTGCGTTGATCAAACATCTTGTTGATAACTCTCTCCTTCCGAGTTCCTTGGTCATTTTCTTCTACCGAAGACGCCGTCCGATGGCTTTGACCTCCTCCTGACTCTCATCTGAAACATGATTTCTTTGAAGAAGGCTATCAATGATTGTTGCCAGTCTCTCTCTTTCCTTTTTTGACAGGAATTGATAATAGAACACTGTAAGATTCAAACAGTCTTGAAGTTTCCACGGCAAGGTTATGAGCTGACAGGAAACGATGCGACGTAAATCGCTCTGGTACTGTAAACTAGCCCGCACATCGTCCTTGTCTGTGGCCAAGTCAAGAGGCATGCTGAATACCTACAAATCAAAACATTCGTATTATATACATTTTCTGCCAAAGCATAGGACATTTTGTACTGCATCCGTTATAATGAACTTAATTGTTTGAGTACTTTTTTTATTCATAAAATAAGACATATATTAACAGTTGTTTTCAATATCATATACTGTTGCTTTTGAGACACACAAAGACTTCTGTTGAACAAAAAATAATTTCTTTTTGTGACTTGTATGCATAATTAATTGTCCTATCATGAATGGCTTTCAGTATTTTGAATTTACCGATATACTGAAAGTTTTCTGTCCCTGGAATCGTAATTTGTTTTCATGAAAACAAATTGTAGTCATACCAACTAAATATCAAGATGTTTAAAAAAAATCAGCACGGGTCCTCCCTGCATGTATATAGCCTGTATTAATATTTAAACGCGTTAAAAAAATGTTATGTACAAATTCACATTTTCAAAAATTTACTATGGGTTCCCCTACCTGCCCATAATTTTGAAAATTTTGACAGGTTACCCATGAGAATTTTTTTATCAATGTAAAACACATGTTGCTGTTCGGCTCATATTTTAGGGGCATATAAAAATAATTAAAACAGACCTGTCCGTACCAGCAACAGTGTTATGGTTAATAAAGGGAGAATACAGAAGAGGATGCGGACCGCAGCCATGCCATTATTGCCACTCACATTCGTTAAAAAAAATTTAAAAGTCAAAAGACAATCTGCTAGAATTTTGATAATTCTAAATTTCAATATTGCCATGTCCTAACTTTATAAAATTATGGCACGTTCGGCATGGATACTATTTTAACTACAGTAACTAAACCTCTTCCGTAGAGGTAGACCTAGGCTATTGGAACTTACCAATCGTGATGTCAAACTGTTCACAAATATCTACGTTCTTGACAGACGCCTATTTATACAAATTTTCCGCTGGTACCAAAGATCACTTCCGGTCGCTTATGTACCTGCAAATAACTAAATGAAATCGTTATTTTCCGGCATTTCCCGAAACATATACGGACGAATATCGACCAATAACATTCAATAACACAAAAGACAGGTTCAATTCGTTGAACTCCGGAAAATTCCGGCAGTTTCGTTTCCGATTTTGATTCGTACCCAAGTGTTTTCATACCACCCCAACCCACCCTACTAAATAAAACCCTGGATTTATATCGATCTGAAAATCGAATTTTTGGAAGAAGAAAACCGGAAATCCGGCATAAACCGGAATTTTATCACCCCTGAACATTACATAAAGTCAAAGGTCAAGGTCAGGTCAAGGTGATACACTGGATCTCAAGCTCGTGTTGTGGGATGTGTTGGTGTTGGTCTTGTTGATATGGGACAGTTACATTACATAAAATAAAATGTCAAGGTCAGGTCAAGGTCACACATACCCTACACTGGATCTCAAGCTCGTGTTGTGAGGACATGTTGGTCTTTGTCTTGTTGGCGTTGGTTGATACGAGACAGTAACATTACATAAAGTCAAAGGTCAAAGTCAGGTCAAGGTGATACGTACCCTACGGTGGATCTCAAGCTCGTGTTGTGAGGATGTGTTGGTGTTGGTCTTGTTGATATGGGACATTACATAAAATCAAATGTCAAGGTCAGGTCAAGGTCACACATACCCTACACTGGATCTCAAGCTCGTGTTGTGAGGACGTGTTGGTCTTGGTCTTGTTGGCGTTGGTTGATACGGGACAGTAACATTATATAAAGTCAAAGATCAAGGTGATACGTACCCTACAGTGGATTTCAAGCTCGTGTTGTGAGGATGTGTTGGTGTTGGTCTTGTTGATATGGGACAGTAAAATTACATAAAATCAAAGGTCAAGGTCACACATACCCTAAACTGGATCTCAAGCTCGTGTTGTGAGGATGTGTTGGTGTTGGTCTTGTTGATATGGGACAGTAACATTACATAAAAACAAAGGTCAAGGTAAGGTCAGGTCACACGTACCCTACACTGGATTTCAAGCTCGTGATGTGAGGATGTGTTTGTGTTTGTCTTGTTGGCGCTAGTCGATGCGTTGATCAGCTGCGTGGAGGCCGTGGCCGCATGTTTGGCTGCGCTCTGAAACACCACAACAGTCTCCTTGATTCAAGGTCTTCATTACAGAAACATCTTAAGTAAAATCTTATCATTAATTTGAAATCATAATTTTTCTCTAAAATTTTACTCCACATGTATATGACATTGTGATCGTTCGTTCTTTTTATCAAATGTATTTTTTTTCTGTAACACCAAGTGTGTGGGCTGTACAAAGCATACAGTTTATTATGAATTCCTGCAACTCTTAGTCTATGGGCTATACAAGCATAGAGCTGGAGCGTACCTCAAGCCGTTGCACAAGTTTCTTCTTGAGTGCGTTACTGGCCGCTGTGTTGGTGGCTGACCTCAGCTCCTCTGCTGCCATCCGCAGGTGAACTTGGCGCTCAGAGTCATTAGGGTTTGTTGCACAACCCTGCAATTTAATAGCTAGATATAACTCATATAACTGAGGTAATACGAGAAATATCCAGTCCCTAAGAAAAAACAGTGCAACAATTTTTGAAAGGGGTCTAAAAATTCAGAACTAATGCAAATTTACTTCAATTAAATTTCTAAATTATGCTTCGGCTACTAATTGCCTGGTAAACATATTTAATGAAGACTATATCAAACTTTATCTTAAGCAAGGGAGTACTGGACAAGTTACATATCTCTTCCACTGAAACACTTCACAATTGGTCCGCTCACCTTGGCAGCTTCCACCATCTTGGCTGTAGCGTCTGCAAGGGCCTTGGCTGCGGCTAGGAGGCGCTTCTGTACGTCAGAGTCTGGGTGGTCCTCCGCCTGGCCTCGTATCGTGTTCACCAGCATGGAGGTTGCCTGTAGTCGTGGAGATTGTGGTTGTCATGGCAACAGGATGATTAACATAAATATGGGGCCAATATACACAAAGCTCCTTAGGAAATTCTTAACTTTAGCCATGTTTAAATAAAAATTCAAATAAAGTTCTGAATTCCTGATACTGAAATTGTGTCTATAAGTATTCCATACTTATCTCATGTTTCATTAGCTCTATCATTTATTATTACTCTGGACTGATGTCATTTTTTATCACAGTGTGATACTTAATTTTATTTAATATGGTGACACTGAATGCCGCCCAAACACAGAGGTCTATAGCTACCTGTGCAAGTTGCCGAGCCTGTTTAACCATCTCGTGGGCATCGCCAACACTGCTGAACAGTCGGTCGGTTACTGTGAGGATCGTATCTACAGCCTCTTCCTGGGTCTCCCCAGCCTGGCAAACAAATAGCAGAAAACAATGTGAACACAGAAACGCATGCCATCCTGGCAAAGAAATAGTGGACAAAATGGTAAGAACGGTGAAAAATATTATTAACATATGAAGCAAAAAAAAAGCCTAGAAAAGAACTATTGGACAATATGTTAAATACAGGAATCAAATGCCACCCTAAGCTGATGGTACGTTCAGTAACTTTCTCACTTCATGTATGTATTCTTATGAAACACAAAGCAGGGGTCCCTACAAAATACCTTTTTAACTCAATGTGTGTATTCTTATGAAAGACAAAGTAGGTATGCCTACCCTGTAACTTGCTAACTTTATGTGTGTATTCTTATGATAGGCAAAGCGGCTGTGCCTACCCTAGCTGGTCCAGCCCCAATCTTGATGTGCTTCAGCAGGTCATTGAGGGCCTGAGTGACGACAGTTGCTGCGGTACCCAGACTCTGTAGCAACCCCTCATCCTTGGTGACCTGCATGGCCTGCTCGACAACGAAGTCCACTGACTGGGCCACCTGCTTGGCAGCCTCTGTTAGCTGCTCCTGGCACGCCTGGCTGCCTATCGTCGGGGCAACCACCTGCCAACAGTCACCATGGTTACACTTATGCATACAATGGTAACACTCATGCATACAACACACTGCTGCAGTAAAACAGTTACATTGAAAACTTACAACCTAACTAAAGACATCAAAATGCATTACATACCAAAACAGGAGTAAACACATATTTCTTAAAGCAACAAAAACAAACTTATGTTTCATGGTAATACAGCATCTGTGTAATATTAAATCTGAACATCATGTTTTGTGCAGGCTACCAGCTGTGAGGTGGCCAGGACACACTTGGGGGGCACTGCTGATGACACGGTTCACCATCACGTTATATACAGACATATACCCACAGGTACAGGCTACCTACCTTGGTGCAGGCTACAAGCTGTGAGGTGGCCAGGGCACACTGGGTGGCACTGCTGATGACACGGTTCTGAAGCTCCTTGTCATCTGTGGTGGACGCCACTGTCTTCGCCTTCAACACCAGCTGGGCAGTCGCGTTGGCAACAGCCTTGGCCAGTGCTAGCAATGTCTCCTAGCAACGAAATAGGACACAGTTGTAAGGGATGCAATTATTTTTTTATATATATTGATTACACAAAAAGAATTATGTAAACTTGATACATGTATCATAATGGACAATCCAAATATATGTAGCTTACAGTCAAACACTTTCTGTACAATTTTCAGTTTTGAGGAAGCACAGTGATACATTACAAGGCCTTTAAGTATAGAGGAACATGACTACAGGTCAAAGTATTTTACATATTCAGCCATATCTTAATTTCAAATATAACACAAATAAATTACAAGGCCTACATGTATACTGGGACATTAATACAGGCAACAAAGTCTATAAAATTTAACAAAACATATTTAAGCAGAACCCCTGCAGACAATCTCTCAATCTGCCAGCATTATACCTGGTAAGCCTTGTCCATGTCGTCTGCCATTTCCCCTACCCCGTCCATCACATCATGGCTCGCCTCACCCACCCGGCTGGCAGCTTGCAGCACGTTTTGACGTGGCTGAAATAGCATTCAACATAGCATATGTGAGAAATGGCTGGACCTTAGTATGGGGGCAAGTTACAGCAAGACACACGACTGGCAGCTTGCAGCACGTTTTGACGTGGCTGAAATAGCATTCAACATAGCATATGTGAGAAATGGCTGGACCTTAGTATGGGGGCAAGTTACAGCAAGACACATGACTGGCAGCTTGCAGCACGTTTTGACGTGGCTGAAATAGCATTCAACATAGCATATGTGAGAAATGGCTGGACCTTAGTATGGGGGCAAGTTACAGCAAGACACACGACTGGCTGCTTGCAGCACGTTTTGACGCGGCTGAAATAGCATTCAACATAGCATATGTGAGAAATGGCTGGACCTTAGTATGGGGGCAAGTTACAGCAAGACACACGACTGGCAGCTTGCAGCACATTTTGACGTGGCTCGAATAGCATTCAACATAGCGTATGTGAGAAATGGCTGGACCTTAGTATGGGGGCAAGTTACAGCAAGACACACGACTGGCAGCTTGCAGCACATTTTGAAGTGGCCACGAGAAAAACTATGGAACAATTAAGGACTTATATTTCAAAATACAGAGGGAGCATCACTGATGGAATGAGCCGTTTCTAGAATTTTAATCTTGAATTGATCAAAGACTTCTATTTCGAAGTAATGCATGATGGACTGGGTTGTTTCTGGAAGCTTAATATGCGATCTGCTTTGTCATTAACATAATAAATACTGGGCAAACTACTACTAAAGTACTGAAATCTACAAGTACTACTGTTAGGTGCAGGTTTGTACCTCATGCCTCTCTGGCTGTACAGTGTTGAGCAGGTCAGACAGACCCCCCGCCAGCCTGCGGGCCGCGTCCATCAGACGAAGACCGCTGTCTTCCTCCTCTTGCAAGGCCGCTAGCATGCGGATGTCGTGTGTGAAGTCTCCAAGGTTGGACGAACTAAAAAAAAATCTTGTACATCTTTATATGAAGATTAACACTGTTTACTAGTCAGTAGATAAATGACAACTGATACACAGATGTCCGACCACTATTTATAACTATTCACCAAACCCCATGCACACCCTTTCCATAGCGCAATTACAAGTAAAATCTGAATAGTAAAAGGTTTTTCATTAAAATTAGGGCTTCCACCACTACAACTGGGGGTATTACACCCACAAATGAGGGTTTGTGGGGAACAATGATCTGACAATTAAATAAATGACGTTAGTGATCGAAACTTAAAACATGTCAATGGCCACTCACATCTGGTTGACGGAGGCTCCAACTGCCCCATAGTCTGGCTCATCACTGCCTGTCAGCGTGACCAGCTGGGCGGTGGCTGCATTCATGGCGGACAGCTGGGCCGACACCTTCTGACGGGACAGGTCCAGGTTGTTCTCACGCCACTTCCTCGAGGCCTGACATGGAGGATTACAATCTATATACCACTGATACTAAATACCTGGCTCCACACCTCGAGGCCTGACATGGAGGATTACAATCTATATACCACTGATACTAAATACCTGGCTCCACACCTCGAGGCCTGACATGGAGGATTACGATCTATATACCACCGACACTAAATACCTGGCTCCATACCTCGAGGCCTGACATGGAGGATTACAATCTATATACCGCTGATACTAAATACCTGGCTCCACACCTCGAGGCCTGACATGGAGGATTACAATCTATATACCGCTGATACTAAATACCTGGCTCCACACCTCGAGGCCTGACATGGAGGATTACAATCTATATACCACCGATACTAAATACCTGGCTCCACACCTCGAGGCCTGACATGGAGGATTACAATCTTATATACCGCTGATACTAAATTCCTGGCTCCACACCTCGAGGCCTGACATGGAGGATTACAATCTATATACCACCGATACTAAATACCTGGCTCCACACCTCGAGGCCTGACATGGAGGATTACAATCTATATACCACTTAAATTTTCACTTCATATATTAGCCAATGAAATTAAAGGCTGATTTAACAACTGACAACTGAGTCTTTATTTTTAGTTAAGACTAAGTATGCAATTGACATCGTTCATAGTCTTAGGGCAAGAGGCTTATTGCGACACTTTCCAGTCCCTGTAATGGGTAAAACCAGTACTATGGGTCTGAGAAAGATCATTTGAATACGCCCTAAGCAGGGATGGATTACTGAGCATCAGGGCCCATATCCACAAAGCTCATTAGTGAAAAGTTCAATTATTAAAATCGTAAAATTCCTTAAGTGTGTGGCTAGTTCATTTAAATTTTATTTTGTCTTAAATGGTTTTCATCTGATAAAGAATCAACAGTTGTTTCTTTTGTTTTACCATTTTTCAGATAGAAATGATTGATTTTCACTATACACATTTTATTTGAAATGTACACTTAAATATGACTTAAGGTAAAAGTTTCCTTAGGAACTTTGTGGATATGGCCCCTAATCTGCTGACTGCAAGGTGGACACCACCTCTGTTACAACACTGCAACCATGTCACAGGCTGACTGCACGGTGGACACCACCTCTGTTACAACACTGCAACCATGTCACAGTGGTATTTCATGAGGACTGACTACACTAGGATAATTGTTCAAAATCAAACTTAAAAGAGGCCCACAATGGAATGAAAGCCAAGCAAGCACAATGAAGGTAAGACAGTGTAAATGCTCACATAGTCAGATCCGAGGTCTGGTATGTCGATCTTCTTGTCCAGCTCACTCTGTGCATGTGAGATTGCGGACAGGCCGTCGTCTATCGTCAACACTAGGGCTCTCTGGGCCTGCGTCAGACCATGCTCCTGGAACGACTGGCTCTGCAAACCAACAAATAACGTAAAATCATTTTATTTTGTTGTTTCAACAATTTTGTGCATTGTCGAAAAAACGTACTATTTCGCTGCCTTAAATTTGCACATTGTTATATTCACAGCCTAAAAAACTTGGCACCTGAGTTTTGGGCCTACATAGTTAAATGATATATTTAGGCGGGGTCTTAAATCAGGAGTGGCAAAATCTTACAGTGTCTTACTTATTGTCCATTGCTGACACATGCTGTTTGCCATTTGTCCGTACAGTTATGATGTTATTATATATCTGATAAATTTCATTAGTCTGTACATGCTATTATTAGACAAGCTGGGCAATACGGACAGTTGATTTTGCCACCCCTGTCGATAGTGCTCTGTCTGCTGATTTTCTGTGGAAGTCAATTCGCATTTACCTTTCGTCACAAAATATGCATTACAAACACTGAAAGTAAGCATCAAACAACATTAATAGTTTGCACCAACCATCCATGTGTTTACATGTGTTCGTGTCCTGACGAGTTGCATATAGTAAATACTATAATAAGCTACAGCATATATATTATTACACTGCAGATCCGCTATATCGCGATATCCAATACTGAGCTATCTGAATGACAATAACGTAATTGATACCGCTTATCTGTTTCTTTTTTGTTTCAGGAGAAATGCTAATCGCATATCGTTCGCGATATAGACAACTAATTTTGTTGCTGTGTGCTACGAAACTTTTATACAAAATTTAAGATTTCAATGTTTTCTGCGCTACAAAGTTTTTATATGGCGATCAATACACCCACGCTTTCCATGCGGACGACGTGACGTTGTACATGATTGTCAGCAATTTTTCGCGTGCTTTTTCTAACAGAACAAAGAGTTTACACGAAATACATGTGTGTTGTAATTGTTAACAGAATTTATGTTTACTTCACGGGAATAGTGAAATTCGGATAGGTGTTTCGGATTTTATATTTTTATACGTGATTTGAAATTTATTCAACGGAATTAAAGGAATAATATTATATTTTCATATACAAATGGAATATTTTACGTATGGATTTAATACATAATAGATGTTAACTACATTGAAAAGGGTGAGTTATTTACTTAATTACATTTATATATTAAGTTATATCGCGATCCGGGCCCCGCGTGGACCCCGCGAATCGCGATATAATGGAGTTACAGTGAATGTATTTGGGGGTGTGATTTCAAAAACATTGCACAGGAGAAAGCTTTACTACGCCTTCAGAATTTTCACCAAAACTCACATTTTTAAACAGATCCAGCAAAGGCTAGAATGATTTGTACATACAATATAGAATTTTAAAGAAAAAACAGCTGAATAGAGGAAGAATCACACGCGTATGTCAAACACAGTGGGTGGGGCATGCCTGCCTGTCTGATGGCCTGTCCAGCGTGGGACTGGTTGGACTGCATATATAGACCAGTGGGTGGGGTATGTCTCCGTGTTCAAGTGTAGTGGATGGGGCATGCCTGCCTGTCTGATGGCCTGTCCAGCGTGGGCCTGGTTGGACTGCATATATAGACCAGTGGGTGGGGTATGTCTCCGTGTTCAAGTGTAGTGGATGGGACATGCCTGCCTATCTGATGGCCTGTCCAGCGTGGGCCTGGTTGGACTGCATATATAGACCAGTGGGTGGGGTATGTCTCCGTGTTCAAGTGTAGTGGATGGGGCATGCCTACCTGTCTGATGGCCTGTCCAGCATGGGTCTGGTTGGACTGCATATATAGACCAGTGGGTGGGGTATGTCTACCTGTTCATGTGTAGTGCGTGGGGTAAGCTTGCCTGTCTAATGGCCTGTCCAGCGTGGGCCTGGTTGGGCCAGTGGATGGGGCATGTCTACCTGTCTGATGGCATGTCCAGCGTGGGCCTAGTTGGACTGCATATATAGACCAGTGGGTGGGTTATGTCTACCTGTTCATGTGTAGTGGGTGGGGCATGTCTACCTGTCTGATGGCCTGTCCAGCATGGGCCTGGTTCGACTGCATATATAGATCAGTGGGTGGGGCAAGTCTACCTGTATGATGGCCAGTCCAGCATGGGCCTGGTTGGACCAGTGGGTGGGGCATGTCAACCTGTCTGATGGCCTGTCCAGCGTGGGCCTGGTTGGACTGCACATATAGACCAGTGGGTGGGGCATGTCTATCTGTCTGATGGCCTGTCCAGCGTGGGCCTGGTTGGACTGCATATATAGACCAGTGGGTGGGGTATGCCTGCCTGTCTAATGGCCTGTCCAGCGTGGGCCTGGTTGGACCAGTGGGTGGGGCATGTCAACCTGTCTGATGGCCTGTCCAGCGTAGGCCTGGTTGGACTGTATATATAGACCAGTGGGTGGGGTATGCCTGTCTGTCTAATGGCCTGTCCAGCATGGGCCTGGTTGGACTGCATATATAGACCAGTGGGTGGATATGTCTCCATGTTCAAGTGTAGTGGGTGGCGCATGCCTACCTGTCTGATGGCATGTCCAGCGTGGGCCTGGTTGGACCAGTGGGTGGGGTATGCCTGTCTGTGTAATGGCTTGTCCTGCGTGGGCCTGGTTGGACTGCATATATAGACCAGTGGGTGGGGTATGTCTACCCGTTCATGTGTAGTGGGTGGGGTATGCCTACTTGTCTGATGGCATGTCCAGCGTGGGCCTGGTTGGACTGCATATATAGACCAGTGGGTGGGGCATGTCTCCGTGTTCAAGTGTAGTGGGTGGGGTATGCCTACCTGTCTGATCGCCTGTCCAGCGTGGGCCTGGTTGGACCAGTGGGTGGGGCATGTCTACCTGTCTGATGGCCTGTCCAGCATGGGCCTGGTTGGACTGCATATATAGATCAGTAGGTGGGGCAAGTCTACCTGTCTGATGGCCTGTCCAGCGTGGGCCTGGTTGGACCAGTGGGTAGGGCATGTCAACCTGTCTGATAGCCTGTCCAGCGTGGTCCTGGTTGGACTGCACATATAGACCAGTGGGTGGGGCACGTCTACCTGTCTGATGGCCTGTCCAGCGTGGGCCTGGTTGGACTGCATATATACCAGTGGGTGGGGTATGCCTGCCTGTCTAATGGCCTGTCCAACGTGGGCCTGGTTGGACCAGTGGGTGGGGCATATCAACCTGTCTAATGGCCTGTCCAGCGTGGGCCTGGTTGGACTGCATATATAGACCAGTGGGTGGGTATGTCTCCATGTTTAAGTGTAGTGGGTGGGGCATGCCTACCTGTCTGATGGCCTGTCCAGCATGGGCCTGATTGGACTGCATATATAGACCAGTGGGTGGGGTATGCCTGCCTGTCTAATGGCCTGTCCAGCATGGGCCTGGTTGGACCAGTGGGTGGGGCATGTCAACCTGTCTGATGGCCTGTCTAGCGTGGGCCTGGTTGGACTGCATATATAGACCTGTGGGTGGGGTATGCCTGCCTGTCTAATGGCATGTCCAGCGTGGGCCTGGTTGGACTGCATATATAGACCAGTGGGTGGGTATGTCTCCATGTTCAAGTGTAGTGGGTGGGGTATGCCTGCCTGTCTAATGGCCTGTCCTGCGTGGGCCTGGTTGGACCAGTGGGTGGGGTATGCCTGCCTGTCAAATGGCTTGTCCTGCGTGGGCCTGGTTGGACTGCATATATAGACCAGTGGGTGGGGTAGGTCTACCTGTTCATGTGTAGTGGGTGGGGTATGCCTACTTGTCTGATGGCATGTCCAGCGTGGGCCTGGTTGGACTGCATATATAGACCAGTGGGTGGGGCATGTCTCCGTGTTCAAGTGTAGTGGGTGGGGTATGCCTACCTGTCTGATCGCATGTGTAGCGCGGGCCTGGTTGGACCAGTGGGTGGGGTATGTCTCCGTGTTCAAGTGTAGTGGGTGGGGTAATGGCCTGTCTAGCGAGGCCTGGTTGGACCAGTGGGTGGGGTATGCCTACCTGTTCAAGTGTAGTGGTAGGGGTATGCCTACCTGTTCAAGTGTAGTGGGTAGGGTATGCCTACCTGTCTGATGGCCTGTCCAGTGTGGGCCTGGTTGGACCAGTGGGTGCGGTATGTCTCCTTGTTCAAGTGTAGTGGGTGGGGTATGCCTACCTGTCTGATGGCCTGTCTAGGCTGGGCCTGGTTGGACCAGTTGGTGGGGTATGTCTCTGTGTTCAAGTGTAGTGGGTGGGGTATGCCTACCTGTCTGATGGCCTGTCTATGGTGGGCCTGGCTGGACCAGTGGGTGGGGTATGTCTCCGTGTTCAAGTGTAGTGGGTGGGGTGTGCCTACCTGTCTGATCGCCTGTGTAGTGTGGGCCTGATTGGACCAGTGGGTGGGGTATGTTTCCCTGTTCAAGTGTAGTGAGTGGGGTATGCCTACCTGACTGATGGCCTCTCCAGCGTTGGCCTGGTTGGACCAGTAGGTGGTGTATGCCTACCTGTCTGATGGCCTGTCCAGCGTGGGCCTGGTTGGATTGCATGGAGTGCATGGCCTGCTGCATGGAGCCCATAGATATCTGGTTCTCGCCCCCATGGGCGTCCCTCATCACCCCGGGTATGGACACACTGCCGGTCTGCGGGTGTGACACGTTGTGGGTCTGGTGGGAGATGATGGTGGCCTTGGCGGAGGACACATTCTCTTCAAACATAAGTGCGTCATCGTCTCCCTCGATGCCCAGGTGATCCTTGGCCTTCTTCTGCCAGAACAAATAGAACATTAGCAAGATATTTATATCATGTAATCACTAGAAAATAAAACAATAACCTGGGCCAGTATTCACCAACTCATTCTTAGACATAAGAATAAAGGATAGACTTAAGAATAAAGACAAAAACACACTCATGTTTTGGAAAATATGCAGGGCATTAATGTCACGTGTGGCATTAACAAACCTTTCTAAATAAAGAATGTTACAATTAGAGTTGGAAAATACCAAGTAAGATTGCAATTAACAGTCTTCTTAGAAATCAGCAGTTTCAAGAATATTCTTTACTGTGACGTCTTAAGTCTATGAATAAGTTGGTGAATACAGACCCTTGTACCAGCTATATATTTATATCATGTAACCACTACAGAAGAAATGAATAACCCGGTATTACCAACATACAGACATCACTTCGTCACTACAGTGTTCACTATATAGTCAGATTGAAATTAAAACAATAACCTAGTCAATTAACAAGATATGAACACCATGTAATCACTAGAGCATAACCAGCTATAGCTCTATCCCCAGTTTGACACTAGTCCAATATCCCACTAAACCCGTGTCCCACTACTCTATAATTCACATACAGACATAGGTGTATACCTTTCTGAGTATGATGTCAATGTAGCCAGCTATCAGTGCAGCTATCTGTTCACCCTCCTGGGTCTGTACTGAGTAATACTGGTCAGCATGGTCACCAAAGTCCTGAAAGCACAAATAACTAGCAATAAATGTGACATGTCCCTAGTACAACTGAAATGAAAAAAAACTGTGCCAAAGGGGTGGATAAAATCAAGCATATGTACAAAAAATATTTTTCTGCCATCACATCTAACGTCATAAAACACTAAAACAACTAAATCACTAATTCTGACTTAATGGCATTTTCATGTAATAAAAAAATGCCATGACTAAACTTTGGAAACCCTTTGAATAGCCTAAGAAAACCATAACCAATCAGTAGAAATTTTTAAGAAAATCCATACAAACCTACTAAAACCACTTGGGTTTGCATTTTATTATCAAGTTTTTAAAATTATATATGTAGGTTCCTATGGGGTTTTGCTGGTTTTCGCAGGTTTCTGGCGTTAAGTTATACCAAGTAATTTCTTTCTTTGTTGGTTTTTTTTTTAAATTTGTTCACATGTAGTAACTAGCAGTAACTAGAGGTGATGTAAGCCTTAGACATACAGTATTGTCTACACTGACCAGTGTGAAGTCCAAAAAGCAAGAGACCATAATGAAGCCCTAGTCATTTATAACTTTGAGCATACTGACCAGTGTGAAGCTGTTGGGAGAGGCGGCCCAGCGGCGAACGGTGGTCAGCAGCCATGTCTTCATGATCTCTTTCGTCTTCTCATCCACTCGCACCACACTCTCCTTGTTGATGCCCAGCAGACGGGGAACCAGCTTGTTCTTACCCTTCACCTTCTCCTGCAAACAGGAAACCAGTCAACAGATAAACAGGGAACCAGTGATGAGATAAACAGGGAACCAGCTTGTACTTACCCTTCACCTTCTCCTGCAAACAGGAAATCAGTCAACAGATGAACAGAAAACCAGTGATGAGAAAAACCCAACCCTTGAATAAACTTCACTTTCTCTCAACACTATGGAGCCAAGCATTCACAGAGTTCCAGCTATTGTCACTATCGTGACTAATATTTGGGACAACAATTGTCAATGGATTAATTGCTGGCAAGTGCATCACAAGCTTTAAAACATGTTCATTTGTGTTAAGTATGGTAGCATGTGATATCCGAATGCAATGACTGGATAAAACAGGATGTAATGTTGATATTTTTAAGATGTCACTTTAACATTGCTTCTTTTTCAATCATGTCTTTTTAATTTACCTTTGGAAAACACAAAACATGAAATACAAGGCAAAAGAAAAGTATAACCCACAGACTCGTGGTTCACCTTTTCTAAGCCTTGCCAGATAAAGGTTGCTATATTCCATGCCGCACGTTACCTTGACGAGGAAGAACGTGATGCCGTATGTCTTCAGCGCCCGACACTGCTGCGTGTACTTGACCTTGGCCTCTCGTTCTGACACCCCAGCCATCTTCTTGTGCTCCTGTAGAACAGACATTTCTTCTATCAACATACTGGTCTATAGACCATAACGACAAGCGGTCTCGTGGTCTGTTCTAGGTATACATGCTATCTTGCAGCTGAACGGTCTCGTGGTCTGTTCTAGGTATACATGCTATCTTGCAGCTGAACTCGGTGTTTACAATAGCAATACACTGATCAGCTTTCATGGGAAGGTTTTGATGGTACTGATAAGCCCAGATAAGGATCTTATTAAATAAACAAATTAAATAAACAATTAGCACATCAAAATGAATTTGTAACACATATATACTATTCAGTTCTCTGCGCATTAATGGTATGCAGTTCTGTCTTAATCTAACCTCGAAATGGCATCTTAAAGTTCTACATAGTGGACTAAAAACTAAATGGGATTCCCAAGTTATTCTCTATAATTCAAATTATATTGTTGACTACATAAAACAACATGGAAAAAATTAGAGCGTTTAATAAAGGATAAAATCTGACAATGTATTCATGATATAATTATATTTGAATGCATTATTATATTTAAACAACATCTTCACTCATATTTACAGGTCTGGTGTAACCATGTGATTGCCCTCCTCTACACAGATAACCAGCAAACACGTTTTGTGCGGAGGTTGGGGGGGAGGGGTGGGGGGGACGACACAACATAAAACCTGAACCAGTGATGAAATTGACTTTTGCGAAGGCTACAACTGACAGACAACTTCGGAAACAGGAAGCAGTACAGTGCTTTTTGTACAATGCTAAAATTAAACAAAACAACATAGAAAATCCTCATCGATAGAAGATATTGAAGCAGTCACTCATGTCCATGGTGGCAGAAATCCAAACATTCCAATTGTTTATTTGTCAAAGGGACAGGCATCTGCTGTAAATGACACCTTATTTGGTGACATTCCTATTGGCGCACCACTGAGCTACCAGTTGCCTGACTATCACAGCTCAAACACGGAATGTACAGCCTACCTACCTACCACTGCAGACATCGTATTAGAAGAATCAGGGATTTCAGTACAGGAGAACAAATGACCCATGGTCTGAAATTTCAAGGGGCCAGAATGACAATTTCAGGGCTCAAAATACTGAAGTTGAAAAGAGCATTTCAATTCTTATAATTACAATAATAATTACAATTGTGTGTATACTTTAAATTTTCACCTTAAAAGAGTAAATTTATTTGGGATTTATTTTTTGCAATTCGCACATCAATACATTGAAGTATGATACGTAGGCTCCGCCCCTTGCACTGCAGTAGCGTTGTGTACATGTCGCAGACACAGCGGTATCTTAAGTGATACAGTAACTCTAGGGATAAAATTTACTTTTGATTTACTTTTGTTTTGGTTGATATTTCGTAAGAGCAATTTTGAACAAGGTGTTTTGTATACATAATATACATGTAGCAAGAGACGGAAATATTGAAACGCGTTCCAGTTTAGATTTACGACTGAAAGCTAAACGAGTCAAAAATTGTTTTCAGATAGTTGCAATTTTGTAAACGCCCATATACATGTGTGGATGGAACCATACTTTAGGCGTAAAATATATTTAAATAATTAATGTTTATTTTTACATTTGAAACGCAATGTTTCATATGTATGTTTTATTTCTTTCTTAAAACGACCCGTTAGGCCCTCGATGTTGGTAATGTTAGTCATTGTTTACACCCATTATGGCATGCATTTTAAAACAGAGTGTTGAGCAAATATTTCAACACCACATTTTTTTGCACATAGTGTTAAAACGTTTTGTGTAAGAAATTCTGCAAAATATAACAAACAGTGTGGATATAAAATCAAGACGCGAAAAAGTAAACGACTTTTATTATTTTACTACAATGGAATTGTGTGTCATCCGACAAAAATATCTTCTGTACAGTTTCTTTACCTGTGTGGCAAATTGAAACGGTCAATTGTTATACATCTTATTTGCATAGAACTATGAACAAGAAGAACATTTTAATTGTTTTAGTCAAAGCTACTAGTAAATGACAATTCTTTTATTTTTTAAAAACTTTTCCTTCAGCTGCTGATGAAACTCCTGGCCCCGAGTGATGGAATTAGTAACGATTCACCACAAAAACGGTTCGACACAATGATTTGCCACAGTTTAATGACGATTCGCCAGAGGTTGGATAACGATTCGCCACTGTGTGTTATAACGATTTGTCACAAACTGGATGTACAAGATATACTTCGCCATGTTGCGCAATGTGAATAGATAAATGTTAGAGAAAATGAACAGGTGAATTTTGTGCAATCATCCTTGGCTTATGCTTAATTGACCAACGTGAGCCTACTTTGAGGAGTGTTTCGAGCTTCGCAGCTAGCGAGTCATTTGCGTACTTGAAAATGGTATTTTTACAATCATAAATGGGACATTCAGCTCTCAGAGGTGACAATTGGATAGAGCTCGGACAATTTTCGAGGTGCTCTTGTGGTATTCATTTGCAAGCTCCATGGGATGACTGCATACCATGCTCGCTTGGTTTTCCGGTAGCTTCCTTGTAAAAAAATGTGAGACGTTTGTTCAACTGGATGTCTGTTGCTTGATTGAAACCTCTTGTTTCTAAACCATTCTTTGCCTTAATCTGTAAAATTGTGTATTTTTATCTTTGTGTTTGTTAAATTTCATTTGTTTTCCCCTTTTGATAAATATAAATATAAATATTAAAGTGGGTATGTACGATCTCATCAAATTTTGAAAGAAAAATATGAAAGCAACATAAAACCTATAAAACACTGATAAATAACAAACTAGGATAAAAGTTCAGAAGAATTGATATTCGAAAATCTTCAAAATACGTAAAAATACTTTTCGTCTTCCAGTCAAAAACTCATTCATGTGCATCAGACATGTACAATTTTGGGAAATCCCCAATATTTGTTGCGTGTTGACTTAAGCTTTGTGCAGATTGTTCATACGACACATGGACAAGTTTTTGTTTCTCTCACAAAAACGATTAAAGGTGTTGGTATCGGCACAGCACAAGGAATAAATTTGTCGCTATCATGAAGTTCATTTAAAAAAGAAACAGTATGGTACAAATATCTGTTTATTTCTTTTTATTTTAACTTCCATTGATTATATTCGTCCTCCAATTTTTTTTGTTCAAATTATGACATTTTTTTATGTTTGTGTTGAATTTTCTCTCTATGTTATTTCTTTTCTTTCATGCATAATGCTCATCAAATAGGCAATAAGAAACAAACAACATACATTTTACATGTTTATACTTTATTTATAATTAATTTATTTTTAATTCTTTTTTTTGACAATGCCATGTATAAATGTGAATTAATCTGTTACTTTATTTCTATTGTGTTTTTTTGTGACAGCACTGCATGTAAACAACAATAAAAAGTAGTCCCTCATGAAAATTAATTGAGGCAAACGGCTTCATTGAAAAATAAAAGCCTGTCACATGATGCATTTCAGCGAATCAGAACACTGTAAAATCATGAAACCAAAGGAAATTGTAATTATACAAGTGTAATTTTCTAGTGCTTTTGAAGTTTGCAAATGGTAAACAAATGCTTCAAAATGATTCAAGGCAGATTATTTACTTCAGTCTAAACTGAATAAATTGCAATTTGCTTGCATCAAAAAGCAGAATTCTGCTTCAATTGAAATCACTTAGAAGCCTTGTTTTTTCCTACAATCCCCATGCCACAGCCAAATCAGAGTACCTGGTATAAGACTTTAATAATGTGGACACTTCTAGCAGTGACTTTCTTACATCGTAGACATTTTCCGAAAGAAAATTGAAAGCAATAAAATACCAACTACTGATCAAGCACTGACACAACTATTGCACGACATGCGCAAAACAAACCGACAGCATCAAGGTTTGGAGACATTATGAATAAAAAAATTGCACTAAGTGAGACATACTTAAGAAACTAAAAATTTAACTAGTGTCCAATCCATTTCTCATGGCACTGACAAAAAGGACACTGCTTGTAAAATGCATACCAACAAAATGAACAAGAACGCCAAGCACAATGTCACAGTATTTCAAACCAGCTTATTACTCAACCCGTGCTGTGGATACCTGGGTGCATCCCAAGATGGATAAGTTATTATTATTACGGACTTTACAGAACATTACAAAATCATAAAGTACTCCTAAAAGTAAAGGAATCTGACTCCAACAGAAGCAGCAAAAAAACGACTTCTGCTTAGAAATCATAGATGGACATTTACATTAAGGGAGTAAATATTTATTATTACCAGGTAACTGATCAAAGGGCACTTTCTGGGGCGAATTGGTGTGACTTAGTGGTATTTACAAACAGAATATTTGTGGAATGAATTTATTTTATAAAGTTGTATGGAAAAACATTTTGCATAAATGTTGCAGTATATATCTGAAAGGTACTGTTTGTTTGTTTGTTTATTTGGATTTTTCGCCGTATTCAACAGTATTTCAGTCATATAACGGCAGTCAGTTAACCTACTCACACTTTTCCTGGGTAAGCTGGTTTACCAGTACTTATGCACATACTTATGCCAGTAACTGACAACTGCCCTACTTGAATCAGAGGTAGGGGGAGAATGGCCGTAGAAATAATTTCATGACCAATCCCCACATAAATTATGTGACCGGGCTGGGAATCGAACCTGCAATCCTCTGATTTGTAGTCCGGCTCTGACAACACATATCAGGTCCTTCCGAGGCAGCAGTAATAATTGGATCTTGAAAGTTGGAAAGAAGGCAGCACATAGTCCAAAATTGGTTTGCAACACCAAAAGTTTTTATTGAAAGCTTTCCTTCAAAAATATGAAAAATGCGCACTTTTCCAATGGCTCTTTCAGCGTGTATGCAGTGTTGTGCAATGATATGTGTATCTTGAACCTAAGAGGCAGAAAAAAGCTTTTGTTTTCCCCAAGATGGCAGATTATTCCAGCAAAGTCCCAATTGATGCATTGATACACCATCTTCATTAACAGACCCATTACAATGCAGCACACAGCAATTAAACACCATAACTATCTGTTATCATAACAACTACAGACTGGACTTGTGTATTTCAACTGTAAATAAACCCACTGTGAGAGTTGCCTTGGGCAGCGTGTTTACCTGGATAAGATCATGTGACTTTCTCTCCTGATATGGTCTATAGACATCAAACTGATACATTTATGACAAGATCATGTGACTTTCTCTCCTGATATGGTCTATAGACATCAAACTGATACATTTATGATAAGATCATGTGACTTTCTCTCCTGATATGGTCTATAGACATCAAACTGATACATTTATGATAAGATCATGTGACTTTCTCTCCTGATATGGTCTATAGACATCAAACTGATACATTTATGACAAGATCATGTGACTTTCTCTCGTGATATGGTCTATAGACATCATTCGATACATTTATGACAAGACCTCAGGCTCTAACCAGTTGCTGTTGTTCATTTCTTGCAGAGTTACACAATTAATACTGAAGTGAGTATTTTTATCATAAGCTCTTTCATTGAAGAAAAAGTGTATAATTTACTGGGCTATAGACATGAAATAGATCCATTTATAACTACAATGTCTCCAGACCAAACATCCCTTCTGATGACACTATGACAGTCATATAACCATTCATGTTTTCCATACTCTAGTTCTACTAACAATATCGACGACCTTAAATTTCGAGATAACGATGTTTCAAACGATAATGGCCAAAAGCAGAAAGTAATAAAGTACTCACAATGAAGATTTTCTTCTCAATGCCCTTGACCTTGCAGTACTCCTTGGGCAGAAACTCCTTGTTTCTGAAACACACCATCACACATGAACTGGCATGTGGTTATAGTACACAATGATAAATGTAACAACTTACAACAAGAACAACTGTACATAGGGCACTCATGAATGCTGTTCTTTCTTAGCTACTCAATGACTGGCATATATAAGCAAGAATCAGGAAGTACCATTATTTATATACAAAGTGGACTGTTACACTTAACTTATACTCATCTATATAGAGTAATATATACAGGGTAATACATACAGTGACACTAGTTTTCATACTTGCATAAATCTGAAAGTTATTGGTTACTATCGACTGCCATTTTGCTGGTAAACAAGATTTAACATTAAGAATGACACAAAACTTATCCAACTGTACAGTGCAACACCTACACATTAAAACAATAGAACAAAACCAGAAATTTTGTCAATGTTAAGCAAGAGAAGTGTGAAAACCAAATGAGGTGTGTCATGGGAAAATGGGGTTTACTGCATGTGCGTAAAGTGTCGGACAACACATTCCGCCTACAGTGGATTTGTGTTTTGACATGAGTTTCTTGAAACAGAAAATACAATAAAAGCAGAAAGTGTTGTACCCGATTAGCCTGTGCGATACGCCTCTAATATATAACATTGCAACACCAGTACGAAGTTGGATTAGGTCCCTTACTCGAAAAGTCCCGGTTTGTGTTTCTTCTCATCATGGTCACCAAACTGTATCTGGCACTGGATGCCTGCAAACAAGATGGCTTCCTCCTGGCTGACTGGGTGGGTGCCATTCAGAAGGGCGTCTCGCGTCTAACAACAACATGGTGATGAAATGAGAGAGTAATGATAATCACACAGAATGTCAAACAAGATGGCTTCCTCCTGGCTGATAGGGTGGGTGCCGTTGAGAAGGGGTCTTGAGTCTAAAAACAACACGGTGATGAAATGAGAGAGTAATAATAATCATACAGAATGTCAAACAAGATGGCTTCCTCCGGGCTGACTGGGTGGGTTCCATTGAGAAGGGCGTCTCGAGTCTTAAAACAACACATTGATGTCGGACAAGCAAATGGCCGGTGGTTCAGTCACTGTGATTTAGGAATTAAATCTATCTATATATTTTATTAACTGCTTCACATAATTGGTTAAAAATATTGCATATTAAATCTTCATTACAGAATTATTTGAAAATGAACTTGCTTTCATTTCTTACAAATAATATTCCCGACATTCTCAGCAACACAATGGAATAACAGAAGGCAACACACAGTATAGCTCGAGAAAAACTAATAATACACTAGCCATTGCAAAATATGAATTTTTGATTCTCATGCATTAGCTTCGCATATCTACACAGACCTACATGGAACGGTGGCTAATAGTGCCACAAAATTACACCGAGTCACTCAAGTGTGTTCGCTTAGGTGCTTAGTACAAAGTGGTGCCTCAATCACCCGACTCCATGAATCCCAGAATATGTTTGTTTTTGCTTAAAACATAACTGTTACAGACATTATCAGCTGAATGCGTACCTGTACATAAAGGAGATTCAGCTGCACAGGGTCTCGAGCATCCACGTTCTGGTCGGAGAAGAAGAACTTTCGTCTCAGTAGGATGGTCTCCTCGTCCGAATTGATGCCCTGCTCTCTAAGAGTCTTCGCATGGTCCAGCCAGTTCACTGAAAGATATGAAGCAATGCTAGTTCACTGAAACATACGGGGCGATACATACGGCACTGGACATGGACATACGGGGCGATACATACGGCACTGGACATGGATACATACGGCAGTGGACATGGATACATATGGCACTGGACATGAATACATACGGCACTGGACATGCATACATACGGCACTGGACATGGATACATACGGCACTGGACATGGATTCATACGACACTGGACATGGATACATACGGCACTGGACATGGATACATATGGCACTGGACATGCATACATACGGCACTGGACATGCATACATACGGCACTGGACATGCATACATACGGCACTTGACATGGATACATACGGCACTGGACGTGGATACATACGGCACTGGACGTGGATACATACGGCACTGGACATGTATACATACGGCACTGGACGTGGATACATACGGCACTGGACGTGGATACCTACGGCACTGGACGTGGATACATACGGCACTGGACGTGGATACATACGGCACTGGACGTGGATACATACGGCACTGGACGTGGATACATACGGCACTGGGCGTGGATACATACGGCACTGGACGTGGATACATACGGCACTGGACATGGATACATACGGCACTGGACACATACGGCACTGGACATGCATACATACGGCACCGGACATGGACAAAATCTAGGGCTCGCCATCTGCATAATTTGCAGCCAATTTGGGAGATTTGGTTAATCTTCAAACTAAGCTGAGATATTATGCCCTAAAACATTTGCAACTAATTTTCGTGAATATAGGATGAAAACAGTTGGACTTACAGAGTGGAAAGAGCTTAAAGGCAAATTTTAAATAATTCAGAGGCCATAACTCCACAATTCCTGGGGCAATTTAGCTGATTATCGAACTTGGCCAACAAACATTTTCATGAAGTTTGGTGAAGATCCAATGAAAACTGATTGACTGACCAACATTAGCAAACCAATATGACCCGCCATCTTCGATGGGGGTGTAATTAAGAATCTACCTAGCCACAGCTGAGCAAACCAATCTTTACCATATCATAATCAGGTTCAAAAGGGGGTCTTTGACCTATTCTATAACCGAAAATGACTTACTGTCATCCTCAGTGTGCAGCTTCTTCCTCATCTCTTCAAGCTTCTTCTGGTCCTTGGCGATGGACTTGTCTCTCTTCAGGGTCAGTGTCTTCTCCTTCTCATCCTCGGGCACCTCCAGGATCAGAGAGTACTCCTCATGGTTAGTGATGCCTGCAAGGGAGAGTACTCATGGTTAGTGATGCCTGCAAGGGAGATAACTCCTCATGGTATGTGATGCCTGCAAGGGCGATAACTCCTCATGGTTAGTAATGTCTGCAAGGGAGATAACTCCTCGTGGTTAGTAATGTCTGCAAGGTAGATAACTCCTCGTGGTTAGTGATGCCTGCAAGGGATATAACTCCTCATGGTTAGTGATGCCTGAAAGGAAGAAAACTCATCATGGTAAGTGATACCTGCAAGGGAGATACCTCCTCATGGTAAGTGATGCCTGAAATGGAGATAACTCCTCATGGTTAGTGATGCCTTCAAGGGAGAGTACTAATGCTTAGTGATGCATGCAGGAGAGATTACTCCTCGTGGTTAGTGATGCCTGCAAGGAGATAACTCCTCATGGTTAGTAATGTCTGCAAGGGAGATAACTCCTCGTGGTTAGTAATGTCTGCAAGGGAGATAACTCCTCATGGTTAGTGATGCCTGCAAGGAAGATAACTCATCATGGTTAGTGATACCTGCAAGGGAAATAACTGCTCACGGTGATGCCTGCAAGGGAGATAACTCCTCATGGTAAGTGATGCCTTAAAAGGAGACAACTCATCATGGTAGCTTGATCCTATTTATTTTAGCTCTTGTGTAAATAGCCAGAGACTTTTTGAAAAACTTTGTGGAGTTTGTTTCCTGGGAAAAACCAGTACTTGGTATCTTGTGAGAGATCATTCAAACAGAGTACCCGAGTAGAGATTAAACTCACAATCTCCTGATCACATGGCGGACACCATATCTATTTCTCCACTACAGCTTCTTATAATGCAGCGTTTTTCCTCTATATAAACTTGGTACCCTAAAAAGGTACCTTCCCAATCCAATTTACCTAAATTTTTTCCAAAATTGAAGTTAAAAAAAGAGGTCAATGATAGCCCAAAGCACTCACCTGAGAACTGTTACAGATGAAGACCATACTGTTGTGACAGGTGTTAAAATTAAGGTATCTGAACAATACACAAAGGGGGATAGGTTAAATTTGATTTAAAACATCGGTTAGTGCAATGGGCTAACTAAAGTACGAGTTGGGTAGTGGATGTGCTGTGTTTTTGCTAATGGTTCTCAAATCATTTTCCCGATATTCTTACCTGACCCTTTGTCATTAAGTCAGTGACAATTCTGGAAAATGCAGAAACAGTAGATTTTGATGTACTTTTTGCAGCGATAATTGCGATGACTGTGCGATAAGGTCAAGTTTTGCTTTTTCTTTGATTATTTGCTGTCCAGTGATGATAGATGATGTTAATGCAGGCTCTGAAGCCATCAATGTTGCATGTACAAATAACTGCATGCAAAGTTTGCAACTGTTGGAAATCAAATTTTATCAATCAATTTTTATGATCATATGCAAACTGTGTAAGTTTGGTCAACATCGAATAAAAAAACGTGTGTGCAAGCCAATCATTGATAACTGATGTTTTTTTCCAAACAAAAGGGGCAATTACTCAGGTGTTTCTGGCCCTATCATGCTTATATTCGACTCCACTTGTAGTCTTACGTTCATAGACAAACTGTGCACGATTGCTGAAGATTGGAAGAAAAATTAAGTCTCTATCCTGAATAATGTCCATTTTTGTATATTTTTTCACAAACAAAAGGCAATACATCTAGTGTTTCTGGCTCGATTTTGCTGATAATCGACTTCACCTTTAATCTTATGGTCATACACAAACTGTGCAAGATTGGTGAAGATTGGATGAAAAATGAAGTCTCTATCCTGAATAATGTCAATTTTTGCATATTTTTTTTTCACAAACAAAGGACAATAACTCCGGTGTTTCTAGTCCGATATAGCTTATATTCAACTTCAACTGTAATCTTATGGTAATAGACAAGCTTATTTTTTTAATAAACAAAGGGCAATAACTCTGGTGCTTAAAACACGATCTGGCCCATTTTTGGTGTCTGCTGAGATCTGATAGTCATACACAAACTGTGAAAGTTTGGTTAAGTTTGGATGGAAAATAAAGTATATATGTTGGAAAAAGGCATTTTTGCACTTTTTTTGCATGAAAAAGGGGCAATAACTCTACTGTTACTGGTGTGATCTTACCGAATAACAATCTCGTCTGAGATTTTATGGTCATACACGAACTGTGCAAGTCTGATTAAGATTGGATAAAAAGTGAAGTCTCCATCATGAGAACAACGCAGGAGAGGTCCCCTATGCCAATAGCTCACCAAGCATTTAGTGCTCAGGTGACCATAAAATCCCAAATATCTGGGAAAATAATCCAAAACAATCCCAAAAAGATTCACTATATGTATGAACCTATATTTAACTTTCATTTTACCTCCTGGAAACACAAGTACATGTGAAAGAATCAATGAAAAATAATTTTAGAGTTTATTTATTGTAACTTATAGTTTACTAAATCTTTTTGGCAGTTTTTTTGGCTGAAAGAGATCAAATACCCAATTTGGTTGAAAACGACGGTAATTTTCACCAATATGACCAGTACCATTCCCAAAGTAGTGAGGAAAAACACTGAAATGTGATGGTGATAAAGACGCACCTATTTAAGATTTGAATGTGATAAGAACGTACCTCTTTTACATGTAATGGGGATAAAGACGCACCTATTTAAGATGTGATTGTGATAAGAACCCACCAATTTTAGATGTGATATTGATAAAGACGCACCTATTTAAGATGTGATTGTGATAAGAACCCACCTATTTTAGATGTGATATTGATAAAGACGCACCTATTTAAGATGTGATTGTGATAAGAACCCACCTATTTAAGATGTGATTGTGATAAGAACCCACCTATTTAAGATGTGATTGTGATAAGAACCCACCTATTTAAGATGTGATGGTGATAAGAACCCACCTATTTAAGATGTGATTGTGATAAGAACCCACCTATTTAAGATGTGATTGTGATAAGAACCCACCTATTTAAGATGTGATTGTGATAAGAACCCACCTATTTAAGATGTGATTGTGATAAGAACCCACCTATTAAGATGTGATTGTGATAAGAACCCACCTATTTTAGAAGTAATGGTGATAAGGAGCTGCCCCACTGTGTGGCTGTCGTCTACCTGGATCTTGCGGATGGCTCCGTCCAGTGTGCGCACCTTGAGGATTCGAACCTTGGTCTTGTACTCCAGCAGGTCCTGAAAACCAGCAATCAGGACATACAAATATGCAAGAAATAACAGACGTTTCCACAAATGTCAATTATATATAAATTAATCTGCAGTTTTGTCCAATCCTTGCAGTTGTATATCAGGTGTGTAACGGTTAACCTATTTTACACCAAACAGCACAGTTAATAATTACTGGTCCAGAGTCCATATTACTGGCTTCTCAGCTATGTTGAGCTTGTATGTGATAACCTGGCCCATATTTTTCAACAGCCAGTGTTTTTGTTTTTTTCCTGGATCTCGTAGTTCTACCGGCTTTCAATGTCTGACAGAATTTGCCGGAGACTGCTGTCATGTGTTAATCAATTTTATCCTATTAATACAGCCGAATTGATAGAATAACAACCCATCGTATAAACTATCGCTATTTTTAGCACACGTTTATTTTATCATTATTTTTAGAACGCTATATATTTCAATGTGACGTCATATCAAATAATAAAAGTTTGTAGTAAACAAAAAAAACCTTATTAAAACTTGGAAACCAACATATTTGTTTGTTGTTTTTTTTTTACATATTTTCACACCGTTTACATGTTTTATGAACACAGCATAATAGGATAAATAGAATATTAGGTCGAGTGTTGGCAAGCCTGGCGCTCATCTGTTTCTAAGCCTTGCATGATAAACTTCATCTTTATCCAACACTCACCAAATATTCTCTATTTCTACTTACTGACTTTCAATTATGCTTAATCACCAAATCATTGGAATCATTAACACTAAGAATATTATGTTTCATGCTAAAATAAGAAACTACAAGGATCATGGGTAAGAAACAATACACAGTGTTAAAGGAAAAAGGTAACACAATGTATCGTACATATTAATTAAAATTGTAATCATTACTTAATGAAGATGAAAGAATACTATATGTACCAAAACCATTCACTTTAACATCATATTATACAAGACTCTGACTGCTTACCCCATTTCTGAGCAGGTAGTAATCCAGAGTTCGCCCGGCCTCCAGCCATAGTCCCTTCTTGATGTCCTCGTCTGCCAGAAACAGGCCGAAATCATTGGCTGAAATACACAACACACCCTCTCAATGTTCCTATCACAATACACCCTGTCAATGTTTCTTCCATGTCAACTAGGTCTCTACAACAATGAGCCTCATGAGAAAGTTTCCCCGAACATCACCACCAAAGTATTGCCATTTAAAATGCAAGACACAACATACTCTTCCAACATTTCGATTTAGGACTCTACAACAATGCCTCCAGAGGAAGTTCCCCTAACATTCACCACTGAAGTATTGCCTTTTAAAATGATGATAACACAACATATGTTCAATATTTTCGTTGTGGTCAAATCTGACTCCACACTAATGTGCACCCCCTCACATACAAAACACGCACCATCCAAGAACTGCCTTAAGAATCAGGAGACATTCACAATGTGCATGTCATGGCGTCTTCTATATGTCACATGGATCCACATGGTGTTGACACCCCCTTTCAGATGAACTTTGACCTCCCCTGCCATTGGCTGACATCAAGTTCAAAAACTTCCATGAGCCTTGGTACCACTCAGTCATATGAGAGCCTCCAGTCCACTTCCTGTTGCCCCATGTACACCACTTCACCTGGCTCAGAGCAGTAACCATAAATCATGCAGTCTCTCCATCGGCAGTTACTACAGTCTACAGCCAAATGTAACTATACTAATCCAAATTCCATGCTTAGTGCATTATTCACGTACGTTATGGTCTCCATCTCACCACATACCACGTTATTGTCTCCATCTCACCACATACCAAACCGTGCATCTTAATGTAACTATAACACTCCACCTCCTAGACTCAGTGTATTAACCATGTAACTTTGAATGTTACGTCTCCGTGGTTACAACACTCTGTCTCCAACTGAAGGCCCACTTCTTGGCACTCAGTAAACATTAGGACCCTGCGTTTGCTGATCAAACATCGGCACTTTACACATGCACTCTTTGGCAATGGCCATTAGGATTATACCAACATCACTGAGGGCAACTCTTCCTGCATTGTTCAGAAATCAATAGGCTACACAACACTGTATAAGGAGTATAATGTAACCTTACAATCTTATTATTGTGATGACAGCAAATACAGCTATACAATACTTCATCCTCATGGTGTACTCGAGCTTAATTGTTTATTCATACAGGAGATTTCCAAATGATCCTTGACTCTTGAGTTTTTTTTAACAAAGCACTGTTCATTGGTCCACTACAGCCCCCGTCCATCAGCCTGCCACCAATAATACCGTGTACACATCCTGTTTAACTTCCAATTACTGTATTTATGAACCCTTCAAAAATCCAACATGAACATGAAATGGGTAATAATGAATAGGGTCAAAAGGCTGTTTGAGTAATATTACAGCAGTCAGTTGTTGTTTTTTTACAATTATGCTTATGATAAAACCAAAACTGTGGTAAGCAAATACAAGGTTTTATATTTATAATGGTTCATTTGTTTAACAAAACTGAAAAAATTTGAAGAAGGTTATGTTTGTGGATCAGAAAAAGAATTGGATATGCTTAAATGGAGAAATGAGCAAAAGACAAACAAATTCATTCCCATTAGCAAATAAATTCATCATTATAGGGTAAAATATTATTTTATTTTTTAATAAATTTTGTCACTCGGTAATCTATTATTTGCAACATATTGCTATGTTAACCAGATAGGCAGCTGAGGGGAACCAAAAAGATCCTCAATGATATAGCAGACGACTGCATCCAGCTCCTTTTGGTCCCCATCTTCTTCCTATGTTTACAAGCCCTGATAGGCAGTAGGGAGGGGAACCAAAAAGATCCTCAATGATATAGCAGATGGCTGCATCCAGCTCCTTTTGGTTCCCCTCTTATACCTATGTTAACAAGCCCAGATAGGCAGTGGGGAGGGGAACCAAAAAGATCCTCAATGATATAGCAGATAGCTGCATCCAGCTCCTTTTGGTTCCCTTCTTCTACCTATGTTAACAAGCCCAGATAGGCAGTGGGGAGGGGAACCAAAAAGATCCTCAATGATATAGCTGCATCCAGCTCCTTTTCAGTTCCCATCTTCTACCCATCTATTAAACATTTTGGAACAAACTGCATCTTGCTTCATGATTCCAATACCAATACGTTCATGTTTAAATAAATATTTTGATACATCGAGAAAGAAAAACTTACATTAAGTAGTTTTGTAGAAAATCACAGAATCCATGAAAGTTGCAACACACCCACAAGCACAGTAGGCCACATCACAGTGAGGCTGAAATGAGTCTGCAAGACTCCCCATTGAGAACCGAGACAGCTCCAACTGTAATCCTCGACAACAAGTGGTAGGTACAGGCTTGTAGAAGCACACTTCATACACCCTCACATTCACGTCACCAACCAGGACACACTCAGAAGAAATCTTAGACAAATCATGCCACACTCTCATGCCATCAAATGAAACTGAATTTCCCTTATCCAATACCAGCAACATGCCAAACTGCCATACAAAATTGTATCCCACCAAACAAATCTGCCTGTGGCAGTATTACATCCAATACACTACTATCTGTGTATCAGTATGTTCAGCACTGAGTAAATTCCAGTCCCACTCAGGCCTGGCAGTGCTGCTACAGCTGCCACTTGTTACTGGGTGACTGTTTATCATACCAGGGGAAGGGGGGGATTGGGGGGGGGGGGGGCTTATCATGCAATCTGGTCTACTGGCGGAACATGATACCTCTGCTACCAACTCACAGCCTACCCTTGTAACTGGCACAGTTTACATGTAATTTCATGAACACTTTGTAAGATTTTCACACAACCATTTTTTTTAAAGAAAACTAGCTCTTCATGAAAAACATTAACAAGTTAATGTGTTATGTTTATATTCAGTAATTCCTCAATCCCAAATTAATGATTTCCTGTTATACTACAGTTGGTCATTTAGGTCGATTTAAATCAAGTTATGTGTTTGTAGGCCCTGAGGTCGAAAACTTGTCAAAATTTATATCAAACACCAGAGTGTATGACATATTAATATTTCATACTACTTTGTAAGATTTTCACACAATCATTTTTTTTAAAGAAAACTAGCTAATGAAGAAGAAGCACTTAAGGTTAATGCTCACAATTTTTTTCACAGATTTATTGAAATCTTCAAAAGCACTGCACTCTGGCTAATTGCAAAGAAAAGACTAATTAAAACCAAAAATGCGACAAAAAAATAAGTATGAAAATTTACAAAGGGCAATAACTCTGAAAGTATGAGGTGCAGAGTAACGGTTCTTGTGCACTGCACTTCTCCTCAATGAGATCTATCTACCTATGAAGTTTCAAGTTGATAGCTTTCATAGTCTTAGAGTTATGCTCCGGACAAAAATTAAGAATGAAAATAAATAAAGGGCAATAAATCCAAAAGTATGTGATGCAGAGTAACGGTTCTTGTGCACTGCACTTCTCCTCAAAGAGATCTCTCTATCTATGAAATTTCAAGTTGATAGCTTTCATAGTCGTAGAGTTATGCTCCGGGCAAAAATTAAGTATGAAAATTAAAAAAAAGGGCAATAACTCCAAAAGTAAGAGGTAAGAGGTGCAGAGTAACGATTCTTGTGCACTGCACTTCCCCTCAATGAGATCTATCTACCTATGAAGTTTCAAGTTGATAGCTTTCATAGTATTAGAGTTATGATCCGGACAAAAATTAAGTATGAAAATAAACAAAGGGCAATAACTCCAAAAGTACGTGATTCAGAGTAACGGTTCTTGTATCTACCTATGAAGTTTGAACTTGATAGCTTTCATAGTCTTAACGTTATGCTCTGGACAAAAACTAAGTATTATAATAAACAAAGGGCAAAAACTCCAAAAGTATGAGGTGCCGGGTAACGGTTCTTGTGCACTGCACTTCCCCTCAACAGTGTCCAACAAATCCATAGCCTGGAGCCCCCGGAAACTACCAAAAATTTCTGTGGGGCTACCAGAAATTCAATGCATCAGCCCATCTGGCTACTGTGTTAATTAAGGATCAGTAGCTGGACCTGCTGCATAAGCTTTGATAACATCTCACAACAGGCACATGCCTGAGGGCATCTAGAGCCACTGTGTGTATTTGTTTTAATCCCATCAATTATGTAATCGTCAATTATTATCAGTAACACCATTCACCAATTTGCCAGACACAAACTGTTCTGTTCTATTTGTAGCTTGTAATCATGTTAACCAATCAGAAGTTTTCATTCAAGGTCATGAACCTGCTATGCTTAATTATAAGAACAATGATCTGTCATTTATTCATCACCTGTAAGGTTATGTATTTTAATTATGGGGAATCCCTTTGTTTTTACCATAGTGCTGAAGTTTGCGACAATGCTTTTGATGTAATAAAAAACACAAATAAACCTGAACAACAACAAAAGTGTAAAAATAAAAGCAATTAAACTGATGTGAAGCTGTTTTACGCGGCTATAGTTACTAATCACTTGGAAATAATGCTGTATTGAATTGATTAAGCAAAATTTTTAATTTAAGCCATTGTCATATTCACAGGTGTAGAATATTCACTACACAAAATGACAAATAATTTGCAAGATCATTTAAGTGCAGTGTTGTTTATGGATTAAAATGTTATTTTTTATTTTTTTTTAAATATTGTGTGGAATTGTTGATGGAATTATTACTTAATTTATTTAATTTGCCTGAAATTGATCAGTTACTAGTAATAGTGTTTACATATTTATATTGTTTTAAATTAATTACGTCTTTCATATGTGTAACAGTCTTGGTTAAGTTTAAATAGTGTTGCTTATTTTTCAGCACATCGGGAAACAAGAAAATGGTTTCATGTTGATTTTTCTGCCCTTACACACCTAAATGCCCAAAATTTTGTGCTAAAAGACTATGCTACACGTTTTAATTTGAATTGAACTGTTAATTCACAATACTGATTTGACCAACTAATGGGCACTGGGTGACCTGAAGGCTACAGGTACCAGATGACAAGACTTAGTGTACAACTTGACTGGATCCCCAATATTATCATTTATTGTTATTATTATTTATTTTTCATAATATTATTTGTGTTATTATTTGCCACCAATTATACACCAGTCATCATATCATAATTACAAATGAATATTGTATTTTTACACAAGAAATATAACATTGAGAGTGGTTGTTAGAAGCAATGTATTCAATATGATGCAAAATATACTCAATGTAACGTATAAGCTAATCACAACACACCATGAAAACCACACAAGGGAACTGTAACATCACACAACCTGCTACTACTTGAACAGGGCTCAGAACTGTTGTTAATCAAAATTAACAACGGCTTACAATTTGAACAATTAGCTACAGAAGTCTCTGGCAGCTCTTATTCTTCTAGCCTATAAAATACTCGAACAAAAAGTAAAATCAGTAGTGAATTTTTTGGCATGAGAAATTGTTTAGCGCTGTTCAGCAGCACAAGTCCATAGCGAGGCAATAACTGGAACAGCACCAAATATCAAATGTGATGTTTATATTTGGAATCTGCAACTTTGGTCATTTCAATTGAATGTCTGGGAAGGAGAACAGTTATGGAGCAATGCACATAATAGTGGAATGCAGCCAAATAGTGCAGTGTTGCCAGACGCCAGTCTGTCTTCAGATGAGATATCAATTTATTGAAGGCTTTCATCATAAACTGGAATAACAATGCAATCCATAAAGAATTGTATGAAAAAAGAAATGTGTTACCCTCTGAAGATGGTGATACAACACTGTAAGTTGAAAATCAGGCTTCTAAAAACCGCTTCAATGCCTATTTCAGTACACATCCATTAGGACACGGATGAATATTTATTACCCAAGTTGGTTTGCATGAATAATAATTAGATACATCAGTAGCATGTCCTGTTCTGTCAAAATGCACTCATGAATATTCATGTTTTTTTTAAGATAAGAAGTCAGTGGAATCCTCACTATTGATTGGTCGATTAGAGCACAATGATCATTTACATACAACAGTCTATTGATTGAGGGTACTTATTGTGAGAACAATTTGTTGCAATTGTTTTATGGGCCAAACTTCATATTGATTCATAATGCTGGCAGAAAGCTGGTATAATTGGGAAAAGCAGAGCTGTGCCTGTGAGGTCTCCATACAGGCTGTCTGGTCCAGTTAGGCAGCTGACTGATCTAACTGCTGCCTTCATAAGCTAGCATGGGTCCCAGAACTACAGGATTCAGTGCTGTGCCTGTGAGGCATCTATACAAGCTGTCTGGTCCAGTTAGGCAGCTGATTGATCTAACTGCTGCCTTATGGGTATCCTGGGTCCCAGTCCTAAAACTACAATGTCCTGGTTCCAATCAGCTGTCCAGCACCAAGAACTGGTTCCCAGCCCTACAACTACAGGATGCTTCTAAATATCCTGGTTCCAATCACCCACCCTGCACCAAGAACTGGTTCCCAGCCCTACAACTACAGGATCCTTCTTAATATCCTTGTTCCAATCACCCACCTTTCACTAAGAACTGGTTCCCAGGCCTACAACTACAGGATCCTTCTTAATGTCCTGGTTCCAATCACCCACCCTGCACCAAGAACTGGTTCCCACCCCTACAACTACAGGATCATTCTTAATATCCTTGTTCCAATCACCCGCCTTTCACAAAGAACTGGTTCCCAGCCCTACAACTACAGCATGCTTCTTAATGGCCTTGTTAAAATCACCCACCCTGCACCAAGAACTGGTTCCCAGCCCTACAACTACAGGATCCTTCTTAATGTCCTTGTTCCAATCACCTGCCCTGCACCAAGAACTGGTTCCCAGCCCTACAACTACAGGATCCCTCTTAATGTCCTGGTTTCAATCACCTGCCCTGCACCAAGAACTGGTTCCCAGCCCTACATTTACAGCATCCAAACTGCACTGTTTTATGCCCTGCACCAGTGGCCTCTATTGGGCTGACAGTGCTCAAGTGAAAAGCTCAAGTGACATATCTTGCTACCTTTTAGGTCGTATTCTCATCAAACAACAGGAGTGGCAAAATCAGTTGTTGGTTCCCTATTGCAAAATCTGAGTCCCTTTTCCAACAACCATATTGTCAATGTGAGACTTCTGCAGATGGGAGAAACTTTTACACAATTCATCCTTCATGGACAAGGCACAGGGTAGCTGAATATCCAACCTACAGCTGACAAGGCTGAATGTAGAGTTGCACACAGATTCAAATTACCTTGCATGAATTTCAAGGCATAGTCAACACATTGAATGATAATGAAATCAATTATGAATAATACATATACTAATGAATATAATCTATATTAATGATATGAAGGAGATGCTTCAACACCTGTGAAGGCTAACACCAGCAGACTCAGCAGCTGTCCTGTCTGTAGGTAGCCACTGGACCATTACAGGCAGCCTGCTGGTATCTCACTACTGGACCAGCAGCTGTCCTGTCTGTAGGTAGCCACTGGACCATTACAGGCAGCCTGCTGGTATCTCACTACTGGACCAGCAGCTGTCCTGTCTGTAGGTAGCCACTGGACCATTACAGGCAGCCTGCTGGTATCTCACTACTGGACCAGCAACTGCAAACTACAGTAGCAGGCAGCATGATGTATCATTACCAATGGACCTCTACAGACACCCTGTATGTAGCTATATCTCACCTCCTAAATGATGTGATCTGATTGACATTAGATTATTACTCATGGTATGAGATCTTAGTAAGCCTAATAAGCCTTGATAATAATGCACACGAATGCTAACAGCTACATATATGGTGTGTCGGACTCGGCATGATAAGTATGATAAGAGCAATTATGTTGACATTCCATTCATGCCTTCTAACACTTCCACAAAGTTTCATAACAACTGCATAAAAGCATTCCAAGTTATTGTCTGCACAAGCCTTATTTGAACTATTGTTTTGCAAAAAAGGGGCATAACTCAAGTACAATAACAGCAATTATGCAGAAAATCGAACTTCACCTTCCTTATTTGCGTACAAACACTTCCATAAAATGTCATAATGATAGCACAAAAACTGCTCACGCTATTTGTCTGCACCAACTTAAGGGGACGACGCTGCTGCCGCCACCGACACCGCAGCCAAAAGTAACACCTATATGTTCCCTGTTAAGGCGACACAAAAACTGGGCTGCAATGATTAATTTATCAAGATATGATTGCAACGTTTTTTTCTAAACTGAACCTAAGTGGTTAATTTAACATAATGTGATTGTCCTTATTTTCTTCCTCTTTCCTGCTTTATACTTGGATTGAGGTCAATACTTAACAGAATTACACATAGACTGGTTTACAGGTTACCCTACTACTATGAGATATTGTATACATGCAAAAAACATGTGGGGAAAGTATTAGTAAATTTCTGAGTATAATGGCAATCCTATAAATTATGACTCATTATTGAGACCAGTGTACTTAGTGGTATGACAGTACTGGCCCCACAACTGCAGAACTTACAATATTGACCAATGAAATTGGTTGTTACTTCTTGAATTGTGTCTTAACTTACGATATTGACCAATGAAATTGGTTGTTACAAATCAACTCTGACTTACATTGGCTAATATGTCAAGACTAACACTGAGGTTGAGAACTCTCATTGTCATGTGGCCGGTATTTATATACTAGTTGGTCGACCAATCACTGTCATGTGGCCGGTATTCATAGACTGGTTGGTCGACCAATGACTGCTGTGTGGCCGGTATTCATAGACTGGTTGGTCGACCAATGACTGTCATGTGGCCGGTATTCATAGACTAGTTGGTCGACCAATCACTGTCATGTGGCCGGTATTCATAGACTGGTCGGTCGACCAATGACTGTCATGTGGCCGGTATTCATAGACTAGTCGGTCGACCAATGACTGTCATGTGGCCGGTATTCATAGACTAGTTGGTCAACCAATGACTGTCATGTGGCCGGTATTCATAGACTGGTCGGTCGACCAATGACTGTCATGTGGCCGTTATTCATAGACTGGTCGGTCGACCAATGACTGTCATGTGGCCGGTATTCATAGACTAGTTGGTCGACCAATGACTGTCATGTGGCCGGTATTCATAGACTAGTTGGTCGACCAATGACTGTCATGTGGCCGGTATTCATAGACTAGTTGGTCAACCAATGACTGTCATGTGGCCGGTATTCATAGACTGGTTGGTCGACCAATGACTGTCATGTGGCCGGTATTCATAGACTGGTTGGTCGACCAATGACTGTCATGTGGCCGGTATTCATAGACTGGTTGGTCGACCAATGACTGTCATGTGGCCGGTATTCATAGACTACTTGGTCGACCAATGACTGCCATGTGGCCGGTATTCATAGACTGGTCGGTCGACCAATGACTTGCTAGTAATAATGACATTAAATTATATTCGTTTCGTTACAAGCACTTAAAATTACTTCATTTCTCATATTATGACTTCTCACTCATACAAACACTTGAGATTATTTCATTTCTGGTATTATGACATTTCACTCATACAAACACTTGAGATTATTTCATTTCTGGTATTATGACTTCTCACTCATACAAACACTTAAGACAGGGGTGCGGAAATCCTATGCCCAACTCGTCCGACACGGGTAATTTTACTGTCGGATGAGTCAATTTTTCCAATCAACTTGTCCATAGACAAGTACAATATCAGTGTAACAGAATGATAATAGGTGTATAAAAACACAATACAATGAACAAGTCTTTCCCTCTTGTAAACAAAATCATCGCAGACTCAAATATTTTGTTCAGGTATCCGCAAATTTGTGACGAGTCAAAACGGTTTAATTACATGACCCGCCAAACCATAACCGCCAAACCGCCAACTCGATAGATTTTAATGGGTCGTTGTTTGTTAGTGTTATATCTGACTTGTGGGCAAAATAGTATTCGAATCAATACAAACATAAAAAATGTATGCGCAATAATCACCAATTACCAATGTATTTAATATTAAAACCAATCACAATGGAGTCTGTTTAAATTTTCTGAACCGTCAGGACTCGGCCATCATGGTTTGGTCCGTCGCCCGCATTCTAATTACGTCATTTGGAAGACCCCCGACACGTGTAAAGTTCGGGCCTATATTATGACTGTTTTAAATTTTGCAAGCTCGATTTTAGGGCCTCGAATTCGGTAGGTTTACTTTTGAAACTTATTGTAGTAATTTGATTTTCTTATTCTGGCGTTAAACTCGCAATGACATTTATGCGTGTTGCAAGTATTAATGCGTTATAACGTGAAAAGTGTGTCTGAAATTTTTGATATCATGTTTTATATTTTTATCAAATCAGATAGCAAACGAGTAGAAAAAGGGTGTGAAGAATCAAACAAATGAACAAGCAAATCTTTGCTCTCTTTTTCACATCACTGTCAATAACTGTCTAAATTGAGATGTTTATTAAAAATAAAAGTTTCTGCTGACAATGTACTAGTTTTTACCCCGCACTACTTGGTTAAAGAAAGACGAGGAACACCATTATATTGGATTGCAATACTTTAATACAGTAATATGCATATTTACATTACAAAATATACATATGAAGGTTGCAGAATGATATTTTTACTTGGACAAGTGACATTTACTTGCAGACCAGTAGATTTTTGCAATGAACTTGTCCGTGGACAAGTGAATAATTTTGATATTTCCACATCCCTGCTTAAAATAATTTCATTTCTGGTATTATGACTTCTCACTCATACAAACACTTAAGATTATTTCATTGCTGGTATTATGACTTCTCACTCATACAAACACTTAAAATTATTTCATTTCTGGTATTATGACTTCTCACTCATACAAACACTTAAAATTATTTCATTTCTGGTATTATGACTTCTCACTCATACAAACACTTCAAATAATTTCATTTCTGGTATTATGACTTCTCACTCATACAAACACTTAAGATTATTTCATTTTTGGTATTATGTCTTCTCATTCACTCACACTCACTGGATTCTATTTCATCTCTAACTAAAAGCAGACCACCAAACCCAGCATTTCACAATGAACAATGCCTCTAAAGGCCTCGTGTCACTACACGACACACTCTGGCAGCCATGTGCTTATGTCTGTCACCACTGACTATGATGGTATTTGACTTGTCCATCACCAACTGCAGGCCTGACATTTCACTCAAACTGTGCAATCTCAGATCATGGATGCTGGTATAGGCAGTGCTAATGGCTGCACTGTGAAAACATTCCAACTTCATACAACATTCATAGCTAGTCTTCTTAAATCAGTCCCAGTGCTATCTCAACATGCTCCCCCCCCCCCCCCAACACTGGTAAATGACACTCATTTAGCAGTGCCAATATTAAGAAATATCGCAGGCAACAAGGGTTTTTTAGACTTGCGGAAGAAGGATTTAGAAGCGCTATTTACAAATCTGTATCTCAAGGACAACACAAATCTGTATTTCAAGGACAACACAAATCTGTATTTCAAGGACAACACTGCAGGCAAAAAGTAAGTAAATCAGAACAAGATAAGGTCCTTCTAAACAGCAAAATCTTGTGTCTTTTTAACTTGAACTATTAAAGGAATGGTGGATGGGCCTTTCTGTTGGAAAATAACCATGTCAAAGGGGTAAATTACAAAAAATTAGATAATAAAGAAAAAAAAGATTGCATCAAGATTTATTTCATATCAATTCAAATTTAACTTCCTTCATACAAACAATTTACTAAGCTTTTGACTCAGTTTAACTTCAAAACACCAATAATTTTGTTGGTTTCATTGTCATGCAACATCTCATGACATCAAGGGGGAATATTTTGAAAATTTAGGGGAAAAACATACATTCTAGAACTGGGATTAATATTTGTTAAGTCAGTATTTTATATTGTCTAAGGAAACTCAATAAAATTCACTGTTTCCGATCACAATCAATATTTTTCCCATTTCCATGGAAAAGTGACTAAGGAACACTCACCGTTGCCGGGTGGGAGGGGAATGCCCATCTCTGACAGTCGGTCGCGGATGGATCGACACACATCGAACACCAGCATGCCCGGCTCGAACTGCATCGTCTTGACGATGTTCATCCCCACAATGCTTATCTTGAGTGATAGGGTCGCCATCTTGCCTTGTGTTGCCTAGGAGATGGTTGCTATGTCACCCCCTTCTGGGGCTGATAATGGTTCTCTAAAAGTAGACATTAAATGCTAAGTAAACTAATATATAATGCCAGTGTAATGAACATGCTAACTCTACAAACAAGTAAATGACCATTTCATACATGACTGTACATAAAACCTACCCAGTGTGTCAGTACAGACACCACCAGGTCCAAATGCAGTGTTCACACTACAACTAAATCTGACAGATAGACCTCATTAGGCTCCAGATAGAGCTCATTATAAATTATCTACTCAATGCAACAGCTACAACAGGGCGCTTGAATTCATGAAAACATTTGCTGTAAATCTGAACATGCCCATGTAGATCACCTCTGTAGACATGGTTGTTTCTAACACCCTCTGTATGGGTGACAGCAATGTTTTTCACAACTTTGGGAATGGGTCTAGTACCATCAGATTACACATTGTGCCTTATATAACCTTAGTTATTATTTTAACTAGTGGCAATATATTCATGGTTTTTATCCATCAACATGCAGGCCAGGTCATGACTACGACCTACATTCACGTATGTTATGTATTAATGGTTTTGTCATGTGGGTTTGTGTTTTTTTAATTGGGAATAATAAACCTTTTTGTAACTGGTAAAAGGGTGTTTTCACAGGATCCACTGAAAGAAGGGAACACAATCCCTGGCATGTATACATTTTCATTTATACATGGCATTAAATATACTGAACGCCAGATGGGCATAAAAATGTGAGTTTTTTGTAGAAAATCAAGTATTTGTGACAATTTTCTTTCGTTTTTATGACTGGACAATCTGGAATTCATTCCCTTTAACAATGAACAACATTCTAATTCCTGGCACATAGTGTGAACATCAGATCTGCTAAAAACCATTCTAAGTCCAGGCACACAGTGTGAATATCAGATCTACTTATCAGTTTCAGGAATATATTATTATTAGCAGGAATTCCAGACATAATTGAAGCCAAGCATTCTCTATAAAAATATAAACACCAGTGAGTCATACCAGTGTATTTTATACATCTGACATCCCTCACACAGACTGAATGTGAGAGAAACTAGCTGTGTATACAGAGAAATGGGTGGATGTGACGATGCACAGGTGGAAGTACATTAATTTCAAAATACTGAAAATCAGATTTTAGATACTGAACACATAGTTTTAATAACAGTTTATGTAGCCTAGGATAAAAAACTTGAAATCAGCATTTATACTGATAGTTTCAGTATTTATACTGATAGTTTCACCCATGGTTTGCCTGTCTGCATCTAGACGGCATAATTATAACGTTACACCGCCCTGTCACACACCTATATAAACGACCATTAGGCCACTTGACTGCTGACCAGGACATGCATCATATATCAGTCATAAGTCACCATGAGGTGTACTACTTACAGTGCGGGGTCAAGGCACATATGTCACCATGAGGTGTACTACTTACAGTGCGGGGTCAAGGCACATAAGTCACCGTGAGGTATATTACTTACAGTGCGGGGTCAAGGCACATAAGTTACCATGAGGTGTACTACTTACAGTGCGGGGTCAAGGCACATAAGTCACCATGAGGTGTACTACTTACAGTGCGGGGTCAAGGCACATAAGTCACCATGAGGTGTACTACTTACAGTGCGGGGTCAAGGCACATAAGTCACCATGAGGTGTACTACTTACAGTGCGGGGTCAAGGCACATAAGTCACCATGAGGTGTACTACTTACAGTGCGGGGTCAAGGCACATAAGTCACCATGAGGTGTACTACTTACAGCGCGCGGTCAAGGCACATGTCACCATGAGGTGTACTACTTACAGTGCGGGGTCAAGGCACATAAGATGGCTTACAAAGAGGACATGACAGGATCCATCAAATACATCGGATGATCAAGTATTGGATCAGTTATACAATTATAAATAAGTAAAAAATGACAGGCTCCTGTCAAATACATGTAATGATTAAGACTTAGGAACTGATTAGTTATTTAATTATTACTAAGTCAATTACAAACAAGTTGTCTTAACTAATATAAAGAAGTGAATCACCAGTGATTTATGCTATGCTTTCTAATGAGTACATTGTGAATAGCCTATATGACTGATTTGCAATCATAAACAGTTCAATGAGAAATACAATTGCATTGTTTATTGTTTGTTGTGATTTATGGATGAATATGTGATATGAAACTTCATACAGGTATAACTTACAGGTAGTCGAAATGAATTCCTGAGACTGGCACATGCATGAATAAATTTGCCCAAAACAGCAGAGTGCATACTGGTATGTGTAAAATATAAAGGCCTATAAATAAGCCTGAAATTATAAGAAGGCAATAACAGAGAATCTGAAACAGTGCTGCACTTAAATAAACTTGGGTGTACCTTAACCTGAATGGTTTTCACTGAACCTGTACTGAATGAAAGTGCAGGATCAAGTCAATGAAAATGAAGAACTGACTCAAACTCAACATACTCAAAACATTTCAATTCATAGCCAAAACCTTATGTTTTCAACAGCAAGATTTTTGCATTTTTCAACAGCAAGATTTGTGCATTTTGTATACTGTGAAAGTAAAATAATCATAATTATTTTTTATAAAATTTATTATACAAGTAAATGTTCATTTGTTTATCTTGCATATGGAACTTCCATATGTATTCCCACTCTTCACTCTTCTTTCAAAGCTTCTGAAGTTATACAGTGCACTGCAACCACAGGTAAAGGGCTGGGACCCTGGATGCCTTGCATACATTCACAACTGCCTAACACCCCAATTAATGTATATGCCTCATCTACATAATGGGACCCTAGACCCCTGGGTTGGGGTTACACTATATTTCACAACTGCCTAACACCCCAATATACAATGTACATGCCTCATCTACATAATAATACACTGCCTTAACAGCACCACAGTATCAAGTTTCAATACAAGTTATAGTTGATACTCTATCACCCTGCTGAGGCCAGTCTCTGGTTACACTCCACTATGAATGGCCTCACTGTTTCTCACAACAATGTACAGAGTTAAATCATTTGGAGGCAAGTCAACTGTGGTGGATCAATCAAGACCTCTAGCAAAGGTAGTCCAGCCTTGTACACTCCTACCCAACTCAACCAATACAAATCTACATTTTATGATAATTAATACTTGGTATACCACCTTTGGATTTAACAAATTTCAGTATTTCTCAATTTTTAAACGAATAAAAGGTATCATGTCGATAGAAAGTTGAACCTCTTGATGCACAGTCATTAATATGTTTTGTAAGTTTAAAATATGAATCTTTCCTACCAATATTTATTTAACTAATTAATATCATATACTTATGTGTATAGTATAGTACAACTAAATACTACAACCAGACATAATCAGCCTCAAATAAGAACTTTTAAGTCACATATTATTTCAAATATACCAATATACCACCTTCATAACGTTCTAGGTTTAAAATACCATTTCCATCGTAATAATTTCTTCTTCTGTACAGTTTTAAACAAAATAACACAAAGCGCCAAAACCTAAAAATCTTAATATACTTACTGAAGATATCTCACAAATGCACATTAAACCATGAGTTATACATCCACATACATTATAACCCCACATTAATGTTCCACATATAATCCCTACAGTTGAAGTTACTAAAATATGTCATATCCACATAACACATATAAGCTCCTCATAGAATATACAGTGAACTCAAACAACTAAAACAGTCACACATATAAACTCCACGTAGAAATGTACAGTGAACTCATATAACTAAAACAGTATGTCATATCCACACTGCACTTATAAACACTTCATACAACTATGTGCATCAATCACTGGACTGGGCTATTTCCTAGGTACATGTATAATAAACGCACTCTCAAAGTCTGCACTAGGCCCAGCCTGTGTATGTGGTGGTATGTGTGGTGTCAGTGGTACAGTACAACTGTATATAAGAACTGACACACCTTACTACAGCCAGTGTGAATGAAACACACAACACTCGCATCACTATCTCAATACATTATGAATATCTGACCCTAACACTGATAGGAAGATGCTACATGATAGTTATTCATATCCACAGCAGTGGTTACTGTATAATTCAATTATGCAAGGAGGCTGATATGGTAAGTCACCCTGGTGTTTTTATGAGTTGCCAGTTTCCAGGTACGTAAGAGTATCCAGTTTGCAAGTACAATAAGCAGGCCTATCTGTACTACAGGGACTCCCCCACCTAGCTTCCCAGGGTAATGAATGAGGTGTGAGTAAGCTCTGAACAGCTGACTGCCATACCCTGTAGGAATCTCTGGCTTATTGTGAACCCATAAACCATCATCCTGCTGTAACATGTACTTCTGCTCCTTGTGAACCCATAAACCATCACCCTGCTGTAAGATGTACTTCTGCTCATTGTGAACCCATAAACCATCACCCTGCTGTAACATGTACTTCTGCTTATTGTGAACCCATAAACCATCACCCTGCTGGAACATGTACTTCTGCTCATTGTGAACCCATAAACCATCATCCTGCTGTAACATGTACTTCTGCTCATTGTGAACCCATAAACCATCACCCTGCTGTAACATGTACTTCTGCTCATTGTGAACCCATAAACCATCACCCTGCTGTAACATGTACTTCTGCTTATTGCGAACGCATAAACCATCACCCTGCTGGAACAAGTACTTCTGCTCATTGTGAACCCATCAACCATCACCCTGCTGTAACATGTACTTATGCTCATTGTGAACCCATAAACGATCACCCTGCTGGAGCATCTACTCAGTTATGCTTGAATGTTCTGCTGCAGAATCGTTTGTTCAGTCCCATGATGAAACACATTATTCTGAACCCAAGAAATGTATCAGTACTGTACTTAGTGAACATTACCTATGAAACCAGTCTAATTAGTCACCCTCAATCTAAAATAACTTGTAATCTATGAACATTTTTATTATGTACCTAAGCAATCAGTCTATCTATTCACCTTCACTCTAAAATAACTTGTACTATATGAACATTTTTATCATTTTTATTATGTACCTAAGCGATCAGTCTGGCTATTCACCCTCACTCTAAAATAACTTGTACTCTATGAACATTTTTATTATGTAAGTAAGCAATCAGTCTGGCTATTCACCCTCACTCTACAATAACTTGTACTCTATGAACATTTTTATTATGTACCTAAGCAATCAGTCTGACTATTCACCCTCACTCTACAATAACTTGTACTCTATGAACTAGGGATAGGACCGAATACTCGAATATTCGAATATTGGATAATATTCGAATATAAAAAAACGAATATCCGATTTTCACATTTATTTAAAGAACAATTATTTTTTTTAAGTCATGTTTTTTTCCAGTTTGATTGCAAAGTTAACATAAATTCCAGTCGTATTTCCTGCCTAGCAGGTGGGAGAGGGCAGTCTAACGATTTTACAACACATGCCAAACATGTCCAATTAACGACAATCGATAATTGGCAGGGGGGGCCGCGTCTTTACAAGGACCGCGAATTAACGGTTTGCAGGAGGCGCGAACATTACGCATTGTATCCACAAATAGCAAAACTGGGCCATGTTGTGATAACGGTTTCACAGTTTGCACAAGGCGTACATAGTTGTTTATTATCCTTAAGTGACATCTATACGGTTAACTTGTTTACAGTAGATTACAATTACTCTCTAAGTAAACCAATCAAAATGAATCCATTATCAGCCAATCAATTTCTTTGACAAAATTAGCATGATCTGGTCAATCTTAATATACGTCACTTGTAAATTATTCTCCATTATATCAACACCGTATATTATACAAGAGTCTTTATTAATAAAAAATGCCACCATCACGTGCTTGGAAGTGCTTTACGCTGTCATTAGACAAAACCCAGGAAACTTGTAATCTGCACAGCAGATACAAGCTTCATGGTTCTGAAAAAAAAATGGAATGATTAACAAATTAACTAACAATACATTTAACAATATCTTACATTTCTTAATATTTGCCTAACACTCACAAAGTTATATCGCTCATTTACCAATGAAACAAGGTAATACAACTACGTACACGTAGTACACATATTTCGGATAGGTAAATATTCGGACAGAGTGCCGTATATAGTACTATATAGTAGTATTTACAAAACGAATATTCGAATATTGATTTCAGTATTCGGTCCCATCCCTACTATGAACATTTGTATTATGTACCTAAGCGATCAGTCTGGCTATTCACCCTCACTCTAAAATAACTTGTACTCTATGAACATTTTTATTATGTACCTAAGCAATCAGTCTGACTATTCACCCTCACTATAAAATAACTTGTACTCTATTAACATTTGTATTATGTACCTAAGCAATCAGTCTGACTATTCACCCTCACTCTAAAATAACTTGTACTCTATTAACATTTGTATTATGTACCTAAGCAATCAGTCTGGCTATTCACCCTCACTCTAAAATAACTTGTACTCTATTAACATTTGTATTATGTACCTAAGCAATCAGTCTGACTATTCACCCTCACTCTAAAATAACTTGTACTCTATTAACATTTGTATTATGTACCTAAGCAATCAGTCTGACTATTCACCCTCACTCTAAAATAACTTGTACTCTATTAACATTTGTATTATGTACCTAAGCAATCAGTCTGGCTATTCACCCTCACTCTAAAATAACTTGTTCTCTATGAACATTTTTATTTTGTACCTAAGCAATCAGTCTGACTATTCACCCTCCCTCTAAAATAACTTACTCTATAAAAATTTGTATTATGTACCTAAGCAATCAGTCTGGTTATTCACCCTCACTCAGTAACACATACTTGATATATATTTGTGCTACAATGTGCTACTGTTTGGAAAACATTGCCCTACTTCACTGAAAAACATAACCTCACTCCTCCAAATAAGAACGCAATAAAGTGTTATGTCGTATACCCAAGGAATGCAGACATACCACATCCAATAACAAATCATGATGGCCCTCATTCAATGTGAACTATGGATTATGGTTCTTTGCAAGCCCACAACTTCTGTACCAGTTGCAAGCACATCAATAGTACATTACACAGAAGTACAACTATACAACAATGATAACAAAAGCTCCAGGGCATACTCTGCCATCGATATCGCCAAATAGGCCAATGGCTAAGAATTTGCACATTTGGCTACAGAAAAATCTATTTGGCTACATAAAACCCCATAAAATAGCCAAAATGCGAAGAATTTCAACTTAGTAAGGTACATTTGGCTAAAGAAAGTTTTGAGAAAGGGGGTGCCCTGAAAAGTACAACATATGTCACAGATTATGTAGGAGTTGAAGCACGACGCTAATTCTTGAGCAGAGTTTCAAGCACCCATACAGAACCAGTGAGTCAGCCCCTAAGTACTTCCTCGCCGACAACCAGCTCCAGCGACAACATCTCAGCGAGTCCCATCATGCCTCACACACCACCATTCACAGCCAGAGTGCCGTTTCCTCGTTGTACGATAGGACACTTGTGGTTTTCTGATCCAACTTCCTGTTCGAGTTACCGGCCATTCTTGCATCGTGAACATTCTTTTGTTGTGAGTCCACACAGGGAAGAAAACTAGGGACAGTCAATATTAGTACCATGGAAACGACGTGTGTCATAGCTGTGTTAATGCTTTAGACCCCTCTTAACGACATGTGTCATAGCTGTGTTAATGCTTTAGACCCCTCTTGACAACAATTGAACCAATTATGATTACACTGGACATTATATAGAGGATATATGTTGGTTTCACCGAAAGCAAAACCAATTTTCTTTGTATCTAATGCTTTTTCCACCGTCCTTTACATTTTAATTGGGTTGAACTGCAAAATTTTGCAGGACTCTTAACGTCATGACGTCAAAATAATAACATCATTTCACAATTTTGGGTCTGTCATCGTTGACGGTCTGTTTCATTTACTGTATGAATTAAATCGGAAACCAGTGTGAAACAGTCAAAATTACCAGAGTGATAATTTTCACTGTTTAAAACAGTAAATTTACCAATTTTATTTCACTGATAATTCTCTATATCGATGGCTTAAAGCTAGAACCACGTATCTCTATTTCACCAAATTTTTCAGGAGAGCAGAAAAACGTGTTAATTTTACAACTATTTGGATAATCAAAAACATTTTTTTCCTGTTTATAGTAGACCTGAAGCTGTTATTTTTTATGAACGTTTGCTTGACCATCTCTTTACCATATATGGGCAAATTGATAGTTTTGTTTTGGCATAAGTATTTTATATAAATGTATAACTTTCACACGGGCCAAACTAGTGTATATTGAAATACATTGTTTTGGCTTAATACTATATAAGAATAGACCAAGGCTTTTGGAATGCCAAAACCATGTATCTGGATATACCACTCTATGGCTGATATTACCATAGTAGTTTGTAGGTTAAACTGATGTGCCAATACCAAGTATATAACCATGCTTGGTTTTGGTTTTTAGCAAAAACTATTATTTGAAAGGAAAATGTATGCCAGTATCATACACATAATGATAACATATTTTGGCACCAACGAAACACATAACGAATCAATGATTTAGTATAATGCCAAAATAAAGCATATGTGCATAGGTTATTATGGCATGCATAAACCTTAACCAAACTTAAGTTAATTTGGGTTTCAAACAAAGTATTATGGGATAGATTGTTCTTTCACTAAAGTATGGTGACCAACGGATGTATTCATTTGGAAATAACCGCGTATCTGCAATGTGAAATTTTGTTATCCGTGTATGTAACACGCCTTTTATCACATAAAATGGGGTTGTTAGCTCTTAATAAATCAGATTTTGTTACATTACGCTGCGTTGAGGCATTTATTATGTAAAAAAATAACGTTGCAATTCTACATAATTATAATGTAATGTAATATCGACATAAAAATTATTTCACTATGTTCATAACGAGTCATGAATAATATTCATAAGCAGTTTATTCAGTTGCAGATATAAGATAGTTGATATCATTGGCATTTAAATATGTTAGATTACATCATTAGATATAATATATATTTTATTATGGAGTATTACAATAAAACTATTGTAATAAACATTGAATGTTATTTACATCAATAAAACGCCATTCGTTAAGACGTTTCATCAGGTTTGAAATTAACCCGCACTGAAAGCTATTTTGCCTTGTCAAACGAAAATAATGCAAAACAAAGTAAGTGACCATAATCTTTACGACCATAAATCTAGAAGCATACCGCCAATACATAACTGGTAACGTGACTGACAAAATATTTGGAATAATTACCAAAAATGGCTCTATAAACAACATTGTAACAATACATAATAAGAAGATACCAAATAACAAATTATATTCAAAGTTTAAACATTGGGTTTTTGATGTGAAATATCTGGTGACATTAAGATTATAAATTATTTACAGCGTTGTTAATATTGCCAATTGGTGTATTTCCCATCTGGGGTTTATCATTATCGTCTGGCTGTTAACATCTAGCATGCGTGTCTAACAGTTGCATACTATGTTAATAAGCCTCACTCAATGTTTGTGTCATAGTCACTTTCTTCACAATCTGGTTCTGGTAGGTTTTCTTATACGCTTTGACTTGCTGGGAGACTTTTGTAAAACTCGTGGAATTCACTCGGAATGATTCCATTTTTACACAGTGCTAATAAGTCTTTCTTTTTAGCACTTGATATGGGCAGTTGACTCTTGTATAGTTGCTGTGGTTGGTCATTTGATGATCGTTTGTTCATTTTAACTCGGTCAAATTCGCTTTGATCCATATCATACTTGAATAGTACGTTTTCTGGCTCACTTTTTAGGAATCTCATCCATTTCATGCTTGTCCACATAACCTTTTCACCACTTTCGCTCTTTGATTTTGTGCATTTTGTTTTCCATCCCTTGAAGTCTAAAAAATCAGAATACTTCAGGGGCACTACATTGTATGGGTTTTTCCGTCTAGCCATTGTGATGACTGTTTCCCATTGGGTTGGCACATGTATTTTTGTTTTTGATTTTGCAAATTCGATAGCTGCATGCATTGAATCGCATTCCATATGAGTGTGACCACTTTCGAGAAATTTGTGATCGATTGTAACTAAATTTGAATTGACGGTAACAGCATTAAGAAGACACGAGGCTACAATTTGATTACGGTTTTGACCAGTGCATGAATCCGAATATAGAATAACATGCTCCACAACACTTGGCAAACTGGCTAGATATTTATGTAAGCATGTCGCAATCTCATTAGATCCACGTTTTCCACCAACTTCTGACCACAAATAACAGTTGCCTTTTTTGTCACTTGCACTGTACAATGTTAGGTTGTAACAACAGAGCTTTCTCATGTAATACATAACACTAACAAGCGAGCAAGGTGTGTACAAAACAGACTGTAAGTCAAAGGTACTGCACACAAGCTTTTCATTATGTTTTGCTTTTTCATTGTCAGAGTATTTTTCTTCTCTTGCATGCATTTTTCTTTTTTGATGATTTTCATATTCTTTTTTCATCTCTTCAGTTAGTTTATTTTCAGCCTTTGAGAGTTCATATTTGTGGCATACGGTACATTTATCTTTTTTCGGTGTATGAAATGAAAGATTGTATCTTCATTAAAAGTCCGCCTGTATATTCCTTCTTTTACTCCCGCTGTATTTACAGAATTACACTGCTTTTCATATTCTTCATACATTTTAGTTATGTTTAAATCAGGAGCTAAGTATTTTCTTTGTGAATCCTTTCTAATGTAATGCGGATCAACTGTTGGAAAGGATTCTATGTGCTTGCGAACACAATTCAATTTCTCGATGCTTGTTTTATTGTGTGGTGTGTGTCTTCCTCTCTCATCTCTGCCTTGAAAATGACCAGTTGTTTTTTTAGACAATGCCTGCTCTACTTTTGATTCACCAATATTCAAGGTCTTCAGAAAAAATCTTTTACACACTCGAACAACATTGTTTTCTACTTCGAAAGTGTAATTTCTAGCTACTTGCTTTTTCTTTGCCACTCTGTTTCCTAACTCGTCCATGTAGGTTTTCGTGGGCAATTCTTGTACTCTCGCACACAAAAAGTCTTTCTGTCTTTCGTATGAACCCAGTGCGTAGTAGATATTTTTTAGTTCACACCTTTGAAGATCAGTTAACTTGCTATTACATTTATATTTACATTTTGAACAGTCACAAGGCAATACTTCTTTACATTTAATTACTTTCCCATATAGAGCAGTATATTCTTCACCACATAATTTACGTTTCTTCCTTATATTTTTCTTCCAGTTTTCAGGTGTTGCTTTTCTTTTTCTGACAAGAAGTTTTTTCTTTGGAGAGATGTATTGTGCTTTCTTTCTAGGGGAAACTTGGTTCACTGTTTTCTGTCTTGTCAAAGTGGCATTTGGTGATTCCATCTGAATGGGAGTAGCTATATATGACTCAGTTTCTTGGTTTGTAGTTTCAATAGGCATACAAGCATCATAATGCTCCAATATGTTTGGAATTGAAATATATGCTAACATTACATCTTGTCCAGTACATGAATCTGTCATTGTAGGAAGTATTTGTATAAGCGGTTGTTCTGGCTTGCTAGTAAATATCGTTACTCTTCTTTTAATATAGTTAGCAAGTGCAAGCGGCAAAAAATCAGCAACTTTGCTTGACCAGTGACCATGTGATTTTAAGTGTTCTATTTCATCAAGATATTCTATTAGAAACTGCTCTTCGTCTTCTGGATTGTATTTTGTTAGGAGAAAACCCATGTATTCTTCGACATTTTCTTCAAGATGTTTGCACAACGATTGTCTAAGGCTTTGTTGGTCTTCTGTTAATTGTCCTGAGAGACAAGCTGATTGAAAAAAGCAATTTCCATGTGGAGGCACAGGATGACGTTGCAAATTGTGGTTGTGCAAAAGCTGGTCAAGACGTCCTTCGTTTGCCTCTTTCAATGTGTTTTTATGAAAAAATTCTATACTACTTTTGATTTTCAGTATTTCCACATCATTTGAAATATCATCCTTCTTCAGGGCTTTGCGTTGTTTTCTTGTGGTATGACACCTTTTCCATTTAGTTAGTTTTCGTTTCTCTGTTTCCCATTCATTCTTAAATTTTTGCTCAATCACAAATTCTTTCCTTGCATTGTCTGACAGATTAGAAAAGTATTCTGAATCTGTTGAGTTTAATTCATTTGCATTAGGTAAATATGTAGTGTCATCGTCATTGTCACTTCCTTTTTTCATGTACAGTCGTTTTGCGTAAATACTCAATGGCATTTCGTCATCTGAACTTGTGGAAATGTACTTCAATTTCTTTCTAGTAGGATTTTTCTTTCGTTTGCTCTTTTTTCCAACTGACGTTTGCAATTTGCTTTGTTGTTCATGTTTAGTGCAGTTTTGCACTGTATCTAGCACACCATCATGTTGTTTGTTGTCCACCTCTCTTGTGTCACTATTTGATAGGTATTGTTCTTGTGATGCATCATTCGTTTTAGTATGAGACTCTATATCGTTTGATTGGACACTCGCATCTGGGACAGTGGGAATATCATCATGTTTTGTGCAGTTTTGCACTGTATCTAGAACACCATCCTGTTGTTTGTTGTCCACCTCTCTTGTGTCACTATTTGACAGGTATTGTTCTTGTGATGCATCATTCGTTTTAGTATGAGACTCTATATCGTTTGATTGGACACTCGCATCTGGGACAGTGGGAATATCATCATGTTTTGTGCAGTTCTGCACTGGATCTAGAACACAATCATGTTGTTTGTTGTCCACCTCTCTTGTGTCACTGTTTGACCGGTATTGTTCTTGTGATGCATCGATTGTATTTGTATGAGTCTCTGTATCGTTTGATTGGACACTCGCATCTGGGACTGTAGAAATATGATTCCAAATCTGCTCTCGTTCAACCCACTGGTTTTCAATATCTGCAACATGCTCGGTATAACCACATTCCCTGGCTGCACTACTGACATGTCCATTATGATTGTCTGTTATGCGTCTTTCATGTTCAGTGGAACGTTCCAACTCCTGCGTCAACTTTAACAGATCATCATCTGAATCTGCTAACATCTGAAAAAATGTATGGTAATGTTTTGTAAGTTGTATGTTCATGTTGTGCAGTCAGCGGTTAATAATAATAAAAAAATATTACAAATATTCAATAAAAATGCACAAGTATTTGGTAGATAATTTATCAGCACTGTAAGTTGTGATGTTATTGAATAAATCAACTTATTATAATTATTTGCATAATGGGCTTAAAAACGATGTGCATTCTTTGTTTTCCCAGAATACCAAATAAAATAACAAATATTAGTGAGAGAATATAATCACATACCTTTTTGTTGATAAAAATAACAGAAACGATCCAAAAACACTATGTTAACCCATTCCTCTACATTTTTCAAATGCTCTGTAGAAGTGTGAAAATAACCGTACAATCTCTCATTAAATTTTTTAATCAGCTGGCACATTGAAATAAGATACCTGGATATCAACTCTAATTAACTCTCTCACACTGGCTTTTGTTTACTGACAAAACCAATTAGCCACACATGCAATGGTTTAGCAGTAACGAAAGTTTAAAATAGTTGGGTATGTTTGTGTGCCAAATCAGTTCAACAGCAGATGCAATGTTTTGGACTTTGTTAATATCTTCCAAAGGGCATTACATAAAATAGTATCGTCATATACGTGGTTTTGGCACCAAAATATTAATTAATTTTTTTATTTTTTACATTAAACCAAAACAAAGTATCCCAAGATACATGCTTCTGGTTAAATAAAATAGACTGTGTTTCAATTGTTTTGTTTAAACCAAAATCAGGTAAAGTTAAATAAGTTGTTCTGGACATTCAATATCAATGAGATTTAAATTGATTTTGTGTATACCTGCAGATACCGTGTTATGGCAGCAGAAAATTTGATTAAAAACAGATACTAGGTTTGATCTCTAATCAACATCTCAATAACTAATTAAGATATAGCTCTCAAATTTTGACACAATGTGTAATACTCATAATTGATTATAGTGAACAAAAAAACTCATTTTGGTCAAAATGGTCAGATACGTGGTTTTGGCTTTAAGCCATCGATATATCATTGGAAAACATAAAATAGATTTCCATAATGAATACTCACAAGCCAAAATTATCCTGCAACTAGTATTCTGGGCTGATGTCACGACTTGACTACCAGTATGTACAAATTCATAACTATGTGGGAAAGCGTACAATAAGCATACGTACCATGAGAAGGACCTTAGATCAAATCGTCCAATTGTTTCACTAACCTCAATCATAGTGAACCCTAGCAACTAGCGAGCCAGAAATCTGGGCCGCAGTTATAACTAGACTTTCTCCCATTCGTTATGACTATATAACGTATGAACCAGAGCTGAAATTAACCAATAGCTACAAATTTATGTATATTAGTAAAGACAAGAGGGCCAAGATGGCCCAAGGGCGCTCACCTGTGTGTAAAGCATCATAATGGCTTTTAACAAAAAGATTAATTAAGATTTCAATAAAGCCATATAAGGAAAACTGTCCCGCCCCCCCCCCCCCCCACGGCATTATTTTTAAAGAAATCAAAATGATTTCTAGGAATTTGGAAGACGGTCACCCAAGGAACATGTATGTGAAACTTTTTTGAAATTTCACCAGTGGTTTCAGACAAGAGGATCTTTAAAGTTTTCCATATAGCCATATAAGAAAAACTGCCCCGCCCCCTGGCGGCCATGTTTTTTAACAAATCAATATGATTTCAAGGAATTTGATAGAGGGTCACCCAAGGACCAATTCAGTAAAATTATTTTGAAATCCAGCCAGTGGTTTCAGACTAGAAGATTTTTAAAGTTTTCAATATAGTTATATAAGGAAAACTGGCCCGCCCCCCTGGCAGCCAAACAAATCAAAATAATTTCAAGGAATTTGGTAGAGGGTCCCCTAAGGAACATTTCTGTGAAATTGTTTTAAAATCCAGCCAGTGGTTTCAAACAAGAAGATTTTTTAAGTTTTCAATATAGCCATATATAAGGAAAACTGCCCCCCCCCCCATTGTCAGCCATGTTTTTTAACAAATCAAAATGACTTGAAGGAATTTGGTAAAGAGTCACCCAAGGATCATTTCTGTGAAAACTATTTTCAAATCCAGCCAGTGGTTTCTGACAAGAAGATTTATTTTAAGTTTTCCAGTTTTTAAGCTTTTGGTTGCCATGACAACCAGAGTTTTCAATATATTTAAATAAATTGAAGGAATTTGGTAAAGGACCACCCCAGGAACATTCCTGCCAAGGTTGGTTAAAATCCGCCGTGTGGTTTCAGAGAAGAAGCTGTCTGAAGTAAAATGTTGACGACGGACGACGGACGCCCGACACAGACTGACCACAATAGCTCATCCTTGAGCACTTCGTGCTCTGGTGAGCTAAAAACATAATTTGCTACAAGTATTTCTATGAAATCCTACAAATGTAAACCAAAAACTATTGATTTTAACAAAGCTGCACAAATTCTGTTAAAGACAAAATTCAGCAAAAGTGAGCCCCAGTAAACATGTTTGACTACTAAGTAGGATAGTCTAGCAAACTGTGCAGGGTAGGATAGTCTATCCTAAGTAGGATAGTCTAGCAAACTGTGCAGGGTAGGATAGTCTATCCTAAGTAGGATAGTCTAGCAAACTGTGCAGGGTAGGATAGTCTATCCTAAGTAGGATAGTCGGATAGTCTAGCAAACTGTGCAGGGTAGGATAGTCTATCCTAAGTAGGATAGTCGGATAGTCTAGCAAACTGTGCAGGGTAGGATAGTCTATCCTAAGTAGGATAGTCGGATAGTCTAGCAAACTGTGCAGGGTAGGATAGTCTATCCTAAGTAGGATAGTCTAGCAAACTGTGCAGGGTAGGATAGTCTATCCTAAGTAGGATAGTCTAGCAAACTGTGCATAACACTGAGTCATGGGACACAATATAATACAAGACTAGGCATCAGTTTGTATGAACACAGTGCACTAACAGCACAGACAATACATAGCCTGTGTTGTACACATACACATTACCAAGAACATACTACAGCACACATCACCAAGAACATACTACAGCACATTCACTGGCAAAATTGGGTGTTATAACAGGACTCATAGAAATAAACTACAGTAAGCATAATCAACAGCTATCAATCTTTCTATGACACTTTATCACAAGTTACACAATTGTCCATTTAAAGCCAGAATGTCTCATCAGCCTTCATTGCACATGGTGATAAGCCCAACGGGCTTTCAGTGGACGAAGTAAAATCATGACTTCTTGCTGGAATATGAGCTCACTTTTGTGTATATATAACCAACCCAATAACGAGCTACAACTAAATATTAGGTTCCTTGTTTACCATAAAAATGTTGTAGCACTCCTTCCAATTCCATCTTTAGTTGCTGGTTTACAATATGGTTGACAGTGTATGCATGCATGTAGACTTTTCTCAATGGCACATTGGCCATTATTGACATTAAATTTGATTGAGAAATATAATGAACTGCATTTCTTTATACAGTAAATCTTAATAGGTACAGTAAATGGGAAGAGTTTACTATATGAACTTAGTTTTAAACTTTATATGAGACATCCTTCAACAATTTAGTGGACAATGCTTTCCATGCTTCAATGCCATCTTGGAGAGCTCAAGCAAATAAAAATCTTCTCCAGTGAAAAACTGCCCCCTATCAGCCATCCTATCTAACCCACAGTTGCTGTTTTACAAACATGTAAATCTGGCAATTTAAACCTATCAGTTTAATCAGGCCTTCAAGGAATTCTTATCTCCACAGCTCTTGAGCAGCCAGCAGCAGAGAACATGGGGTCTTGCTGATGAAGATGGGATACATCCTGGCAGGACTATATTTCATTCATCAATTCTATCATACATACATGTGGAGACTACATGGAGGAACACAGTCAAAATCATCAATGTACTCTTTGTAGTCATACAATCATACTAATATAACGAAGCCTGAACATACTAACATAACATTATTTTCTAAGAATCAGCGACTATGTAATATGATATACAATGTACCTCCACAAACCCTGTCCAGTTATTTGTGCAAGTCTTCAGTCCTATCCAGCATGTCTTACTACCGGTATGTACCAGTAAGGTTATTGACAGTACTTAGCTCGAGTCCATAATGTGTTACCACATCCATCCAACAGTGTACCAGTAAGGTTATCGACACTACTTAGCTCGAGTCCAAAATCCCATGTACCTGCCTGCACACACAGACACAATCCCGTATCCCATGTACCTGCCTGCACACACAGACTCAAGACCCCAAATATCCTCATCCAAGAGAACCAGCTTGCTGAGCACCCCAGCATTCAGGACTACAACCTGTTAGTCTATACAATTTATTTCTTTCATTCATCATAGCTTTGATAGTTACCATGGCAACATATTCAAAATTCTGTCAAAATCAGATATTTGCTACAGAGTTGCCCAGCTTTTGATGAGGATAGTAGAGTCTGGGGGTCCAGCAGTTTCCCATAAATACAATTGTACACAGTAATGGCAATCAATATATAACACTGTCAGTTCAACCTCCTTGTTCCTACAAACTACTGTGAATCAGTCACTCTGGAATCTCTGCTAGGAAATTAAAGAGCGAATTAGCAGTGTGGAATTGACTAATGATGATTTATCTTCAGTTGTACAGCGCTGCTAACAGTCAGCCAAAAAACAATAAATTTATGTTATAACCTATAGCCAGTCTTAAATTAAATAATAATTTATCTAGTAGTAACTGTTTTAAAACAAACATTCTAACATGATACTGGCAGATTTTTCTATAGACAAAGAACAAAATTATTGGTGTTAAACTACTGAGTAAACAACGCCAAAAAAAATATTCTGATACTGACATCATTCTTTTAGTTTTTATCCATGAAAGTCAGAGGTTTCGCTGTCGATCGCCACTGTCGCCAAATGCGACAAAATTGTGAAAGTGGCGACAGTTTTTTAAAAGTGGCGATTTTTTACTGGTGACCACATAATTTTAGACAGTGCTAATCTGGTATAAGAAATCTCAATTGCAACAAAACTGGTGCAGATTAAGTTACCACACAGCCTCCAAACATGACCTAAGGGCAATTGTTTGTTATCAGATCATTTAGTTGCCAGTTGTTGCAGACCAGTGTGTAATGGTTAAAAGGTTATCTCTGATGTCACAGCATCAGTTTTCCGCTTGGTTAGGCACAGTCACACTCAGTTGAAATCCAAACCAGCACTATTGATTTTTAATCTACTGACTAGTTATTATTGTGTTATGATTTTATCTGCAGTAGGGGACAGTGATTTTTTTAGGGCCAGTTTGGGGCCTAAATTCGGCCCCATTCCCCATTCCCCTGCTTAAAAAGTATATATGTTTCCCCTATATTTATCTTAAAATTCCCTTCAGGATGTAAGCTTTATTTTGAAAAAAAATGACCAAAATCAAACACAAATTGACTAAGATAAAGGAATTTTCGTAAACAATCCCTGCATTTTTTTTTCCAAACCAAGTTTGTGCATGATCTAAGTTATCATTTGTAGCAAAACAATTGAATAATGTTTTATACCAAAGTACAACATAAAATTTTTATAATGCTTTTCTACAAAAACAATTCCCCTTTTGCCATAAAATTCCCCGTCAGAAGGGCCCCGCCACCTTTGCCCCAAAGGTGAAAAAAAACACTGGGGCAAATTTCAGTTCAAAATAACAAAACAGGTAGCAAAAAGGAGCAACTTGGGACAAGTGGTACCGTAAAACGCCGTGTATAACGCGCGGTCATGTATAACAAGCACCTACTTTTTAAAGCAAAAAATTGGGGAAAAAAATATTTTAACTGAAATTTTGAAAAGCTGAAATAAGCAGCTGTGTGCTTTTGCAGGCGTTCTTTTTATAAAAATGCACAAAATTGCACAGAAAATCAGTTATATTTACATCGCCGATCTCCTGCAATATTTCCCGAGCACCTATTTGATATAGAGCAAAGGTTACATTACACCAACATGTTATTGACGATTTCATATAATTCTTTCAAGAATTTGTGCGGCCCTAAAAAGGACCTTTGTTGCTGTCGTCATTGTTCTAGGTGATTAGTCTATGACATGAGACGTGAACAGCTCAATCTTCTCAACACCATTATTGACACGAGCCGTGACAATCAGAAAGAATGAGTCTGAAATATTTTTTAACACCTTGAACTTGCAAAGAAAACTGTTATTCACACATTATTCACACATTTCGACAACGGCCCCTAACAGAAATGCTATCGTAAATCGACAATGGTCCTCAACAATGTTGGTTGTTACAAAGTACAGTAGGGCATAGTATTATCAATACAACGATAACATTTAAATCAAAATGGCTTCCTTTTGTTCGGTTTTGTCTTCAAATTCATTGTTTAAAATACTGGATACGTATTACTGAAAAAGATAATAACAATATTTTGTATCATTATAAACTTTGGACCATCTATTTTTAATCGTAAATAGAATATAATTATGTCAACAGTTGTATTTACATTACCCGGAAGCAATATGTCGTAAGTTACACAATGCAGTGGAAAATTCCTCTTACATAGTAGTGTATAACGCGCATTAAATTTTTGAAACCGATTTTGGGGGCCAAAAACTGCGCGTTAAACACGGCATTTTACGGTAAACATTCATTTCAAAACAAGGCTGACCCAAATATACTCCCAGTAGCCTAAAACAAAGAAAAACAGTTCTGTGTCAGGATTTGTTACTGAACATTAACAAACTGTTTGTCCACAGTCATGATGAATTTTAACATGAATTATGGACAGGCAGCTGTGACATCAACCAATGAAGATCTTAATTAGAAGGAGGATTTACCAATCTGCAAGTAAAGTGTTATTTTGATATTGTCATATATTTTCGCGAACCTACAAAACGATCAACATTACTAAATCTGTTCAAATAAAGTGTTGTAAAATCCTAATTTCCTACAATTATACTGCTAAGTTTTAATTATAATAATGTAGTTATTATTGCTATTTATTAGTGACAGTTAATGTTTATTATATTCTGAAGCATGTCAGTATATGATCGACAAAATTGGCTCAAACTTTTTAAAAGTGGCGAATTTTAGTGGCAACAATTTTTTTGGAGCCAGCGAAACCCCTGAAAGTGACTTCACAATGATTTTGTATCAATGAATGATGACACTGGACATGGGCCTTTCATAAAGCTGGGGCATTGGTGTATCCCATTCCAGTATCCCATCCCCAGCAGCAGACTGTTCATGTCTAATGCAGCATTGCTGTAATTCCCTGGAAACATCATAATTCCAGGGAACTATATCCCTCACTTTACAGACCTTGGTAACTGGAGATGTTTAATGTTTGATTTATGCAAATCTAATGGGTTGGATTCCTAGAATCTGGTGGAGGTTAAATGGAACTGCCACATCCACCACTGGAATTCTGGGATTGAACAGTTCCAGGCTGCATATGACTAACCAAATATTCCATGTGTAGAATTCAACAGCAACTATTTCAGTCCTAACCAATATCAACCCTTTAAATTGCTGATCAGTGGTCACAGTGACTTCTAAAAATTCAGGGGAGAAAACTACTGCTCCCTCAGGCAGGGTTTACAATTTTCTTTTGCCACATTTACCTTGCTGCATCAAAATTCTTCTCATTTCTTCAATTTTATGGGGTTTTATGAAGACAAAGTTGTATCCAAACATAATTTTATGTAGCCAAATGTTTAAGTAGGTAGCCATTGGGTAACTTGGTCAATAGCAGAGTAAGCCCAAGTACCCAAGCCTTTCAAAGGGTTCAGCAAACCTCATCACTTACATTACAGCTGTATTTGTACTCATTCAACAGGAGGACGAATGGCATCCCTGCTCATCTATGTGCAACATATGTACTTGCAATTGCAAAACTCAATACATTAACACATGTTTTCAATATTCCATTACAGCAAAAGATTTCTCAGACAGATTTTGGAACTGCACTGAAATCTGAACCCCAAAATCTATTTCAAATTTCTATTCAAATAATTTCCGCATAAGACAGGAGATTAAAACCTCCAACTTAATTTCATTTGTCTATACATAACGCCAACATTTTTTTTTATCTTTTGTTTTACGGGAGCGCCGACCCTAAATTTTGACAAAATCAAATAAAACTAAAAGTAACTTTTGTGAAGTTTATTTATAATTTCCCCGCCGACTTTGTATTTTATTCATAGCACAAAAAAATTATATGCCGATAGCTAAAATGCTTTGTACTATGTTCCAATAAAAAGTACCATTTCCATTTCTTTCCCGATGGAGACCAAACACTTTGAGTACGAATATAAATTCGGCAAAATGTAAGGACTGGTTTATGTATAGAACGCATAGTTTATAACACAAACCATTAATTTCCAATAACCAGTCTAGCGCAGTCTGCCAGGTGAGTGGTTTCATCTCCGGAAATTCATTATCAAATTTGTGAAAACAAGGAGCTGTTTGTCAGCATTCACTGTCTTATTAAAGATGATTGCTAGCAAGCTGTCATAGACTCAGTGGACACAACTAATTAAAGTATTATCTTATTGATAAATGGAGTGTGAAATTTTGTGTCTGGAATATGGGGGGGGGGGGGGTTTACATTTCGGACAGTAAAGTCAAAGTGGATTGTTCTTGAGTTCTTACTTCAAATATAATATCCTATTTTACTAATTAGTTGTTTTTGATACATGTACTAATTGATATATATTTTGTTCAGCCTTTTATGTTAACCAGAGTGCAACAATTCATTATAGTATACTATTTACAAATTTTAGTTCATTAATATTTTGTGAAGCACTTGTAAATATTATAACGGTGAGTGTATACATATTGACATGAAAATTATATTTAAAGTTATTCAAATTACTGCATTGAACAATAAACTACAATGTTTAATGCATTTAATATAGTGCAAGTAATTTAAGTGTACAAGTGCTTTTGTTAATACCATAATATTAATATACAGCACTGACAGTAAAATATATATCAATTAAAACAATAAAAACATTGAGGTAGGTTCCTCCAGTGGCCAGTGTTCCTAGAAAAGCCAGATGACAGGGGAATAGTGACAAATCATACTACAATTACATGACACTTACAATTAGTAATGTGTGGATTGTAAACACCTTATAGCTGTTAATATCTTCCCCCAAAATTGCTTATTTTTTCTCCCAAATCAGGCATTTCGTGCTAATTTTCCCTATAAAAAGGCCAGGCTCTTTCCCCCAAATCGGCAGAAAAAAATCTGAAAATTGATCAAAAACGAAAGAGAATCCATTTCAATTCGCAAAATAGCATAGAACAACACAGTTTCTGACATCGTTACCGATTTATGTGAAAAAAATGTAATCATTTTGAATGTGTCTTTGCCCACGAAGCAGAGGTGTTCTCAGGCATACACTTTGACATTATGAAAAGCTTTGGGTAGGTTTGATGAAATAAATATTATTGATTAAAATGCCATACTTAAATTATATGCATTATTAAACTGTATAAATTGCCTAATGATTGCATTGGACCAGTTTGAAAATAGGTAAACTTTTAGGGTAAACTTATAGGCCATGTCAATTTAAAAGTATGAATAAAAGAAAACAGGTCGGGAAAACTACTAAATTTCAGTATTAAGTTAGTGAGCTCCAGATGATCCAGTAGTTACACAAAGAATGAAAATTGACAAGATACCCGGGTCAACGAAAGTGCCAGCTAATTAATGTTTAAATTAAAATAATAACAAGTGTACAAACACAGAAATATGACAATACAATATGAAACAAAAGCAGTTGTCAAGTTAAAAATAATAAATGTTTGGATAAGTATCAAATAATGATTGTTTAATTCTGTTCAAATACATAGTTAAAGAGTTTTCAACTATTTTATTTTTACTAGCATGTCTTAAAAGTGCATGTTTTTTTCCGTGACTTTTAACAAATGTTTTATTTCGAAAATAAATAATAATTAAAAAAAATTCATTTTTATTTTTATTTTTTTTGTCGACTGGTGATAAAAAGACATATTATTTTTATTTTTATTTCTCCCCACGACTCAATTAAAAAAATACATTCCAGTAAAACAAAAAATAAAAAAATGTTGGCCTAAATTATATTATAAATTATCTAACACAAAAAAGTCCCATCTAGATTAACAAGCTACAAAAATTTGCAACTTAAATAGGGGTGTAAAAATTTGTTAAAAGCCACTAGCCCTGCAGGGCTACCAGCTGACAAAATCAGGTCGCCCTTACTAATTTTGTGCTCATCCTTAGTTTTGGTTACAGTATTCTATAATCCATGGATATTATATTGCCATTGTTAACTTAAGAACTCATCATTCAAATTATGTTGAAATAGTTATGTTGTAGCGAGTTATTGTGTAAATAAACATGTAGAGATTATTGAGTTTTTGTTTAACTCACGCTTTCTTTTTGTTTGTTCGTACGTTTTTTGTTGGGCCTTTCTTTTGTGTGCCTTTTCCAATTCACGTTTTTCGCTGTCACCCCCACCAAGACATGTTTTTGCTCCAAATAAATTGCGAATATCAAGCTGTTTTGACATTTTGCGGGAAAATAAACGGTGTCGATGTAAATATTACTCCCACGCGCACACAAGTTGACTGGTTACGGTTAGGAATATCAACGCATTTATTTATAATAGTATTAAATGGCGACACAGTCTAATCACATGGCTACCACACCTGTTTCAAAATCAAAGCGCTGACTGACTTCAAATACGATCGCCCGACGGGCGAGTATTTTGGATATCGTATTCGCCCAGAGCAAAATTCAAGTCGCCAATGCGAGCGGGCGAGTGATATTTTACACCCCTGTTAAATTCAGTGATATAAAATATGTGCAACTTCACTTTTAATAATAATATAGAAAATTTACAAACTCACTGCAATACAGAAAATTTCTAAGAAAATTATTGAATACAAAAATGTTTAACGAAACCTGCTGCACACAGAATGTGCAACCAAATTTGCTTTAAATACAGAAATGTGTAACCAAATTTGCTGAATACAGAAATCTGCAGCCGTAATTGTTGTAAGACAAAAGTTATTATCTTTACAAAATGTACATTCATTAAGTTGTCTAACAGAGAGTAGAGTTTCATAAAGTGCATAGCAAAGAACATTCACATCTTTCGTTGATCAATAAGTAATGTATCAATAATCAACGACACAAAATATATTTACGTGTCTATCCATTCCTTTTAATGCCATAGTAACCAGCTGACTCCTGCAGACTTGTGAATGCATACTGCACTGCTTGTAGCAATGAACCAATGAACCACTTGGATGCATAGCTACGCATATTATATAACAATTCACATTCCCAACACACCACAAGTGCTTTGTCTTGTTTAAATTTTGCTATAGTATAGACCCGATTGTACCAAATACATGTACTGGTACATCCAGCAGATTGCAATTCTCTCTGAAAACCCCCCCAGTAATTTAACTATGTACGTAAATTATTACAAATATAACCTGTCACATTTGAAAAAACAAAGAGGAACCAAAACTCTTACTGACAATGAAATATAAACACACACCACCCACCTGCATGAAACATTCCTTCCCCACACCCCATCGCTAGTCCCCGGCATTCACAGCTTCACTGTTTGACTGGTTCCACTCCACATATAGCTGCACAGATTGGTTCCCTTTGCGACAGAACCGACTGGTTCCGCTTCTCACATAGCTAGTCCCTCACCCTCACTGCTGCACTGTTAGACTGGTTCCACTCTCAAACCGTTTCCACTACTCATTCAGCTGCACAGATTGGCTCCCATTTGCGACATAACAGACTGGTTCCAATGCTCACATAGCTAGCCCCTAAAACTCACAGCTGCACTGTTAGACTTGGTTCCACTCCCAGACCGGTCCCACTACTCAAGCAGCTCCATATAGACTGGTTCCACTACTCCCATAGCTAGTCCCAGACACTCACAGCTGCACTGATTCTACTCCTCACTCACCTCCATTCCCAGACAACCATGTGTGACGGAATAGACTGGTTCCCATGTTTGACAAACAAAGTGGTTCCAATGCCCACACATGCTGTTCTACAGACTGAAACATGTGCGACAGAACAGACATTGATGCACTACAGAATGGTTTCACCGCACAAACCCGCTAACATACATACAGCAGTAACAGCATCATCAGTGGTTGGTCGCTCTGCCTGAACGAGTCCATACCTCGGACTACCCCACATTCTGCTCAGCGCGAATAGTCCAAGTGCCTAGAGTTTTGCGCCCCTACCTCCACACTCCATGCAGCAGAGTGGCAGACTTCCCTCTACGGCTGACATTTCCCTCTGACATTTCCAGCTCTGTATATCTGTGTAATGGCTAGCCAGAAATGAGTACAATCAGCAATTACTCCAGCCCAATGGGGAATAATTGACAAACAATAATAACCCGCCCAGTAAAGGCAAATGCCAACTGCTGTGAGTAATAAGGCACTAATATCGAATGTGACATTTCCAACAATTGTTTGTCCTGTGATCAACCAGTATGAGAAAATGACAACTGCTCTGCTCCACTATTTGTATGGAAAATCTCAGCAGTTTTCGACTTAGCTTTACCATGTGGAGAACAATTAACATACATTAATTGGAGCAGACCTAGCCACTTCAACATTCTCCATAACAACCTTCAATAGCAGCCAAACTAACCCATCTCTGGGACACTTAAATAATCAGTTAACACACTACGGCACTGTGACTCAATGTTAAATACCACAGTTGCTATGAGCACGAGTACCTCCATGGTGGCATTTTATTACTAAGAACAATACAGAAATTTCTACAAGGACTCTTTATGAGACTGTAATTCATTCCACATTTGTACATGTGTTGGCTTAATTATCACATGACTCTGTCGTACAGGAAGCCTGCCCGTGTGACATTCGACTCATAGCTTAACAACATTACAGCTGAGCATGTTAGCATGTTTCCTAAACACATGTATTACAAGCGAACCTAGAATTAACGTACTGTTAGTATTCAGGTTTATAAACTCACAATTATTAGCAGTTTCTTAGAATGCATTTAAATCTGTAGCTTATATACCAGACATCAGAGCAACAGATAACTTTGTTATCATTAAATATAACCTAAATATTATCAGAGCATAACTTGAATTTTGAAACAAATTGTAAAATGTGAGCCATATGTCAGGCAGACTGGTAACACTGTTCTATAATGCCCAGTGTATCCCCCTGGATCATTGGCTGCCCTATACCAGTCAGTCCTAGCACTGCCTCATACCTATTAAATGGTACAACCAGAACAATACAGATTTATGGAGGTTTAAATGAAGCAGCCACAACACCACCACAAATTTGTGGATTTAAATGAAGCAGATCCTCAGAATATAGCACATCCAGGTCTGTGTTACAGTTCTGTCAGCAAATATCAGATATCTACCAGCTACGGAATCCGGTTAGTGCCATATGAAATATCGTGCCTCTTATGACGAGGGCGAGACACGATAATTGCGCGAAACACGAAGCGAGACACGATATTCCCGCGAGACACGCACTGTCGCAGTATCCCATACCACGATATATCGCGGCAAAATATCGTGTCTCGCTTCGTGTTTCGCGCAATTCTCGTGTCTCGCGGTAAAATATCGTGCCTCGCTTCGTGTCTCGCACAATTCTCGTGCCTCGCGTTTAGAGGTCGAGGCACGAGATGCAAAGCGAGACACGAAGCGATACACGATATTCAGACGAGACACGAAGCGAGGCACGATATTATATCGTTCAAATATCGCCCGAATCTCGAGTATCGCGGTAGATTTTCAAACCACGATACTCGAAACGCGAAGCGAGACACGAGAATCGGGCGACACACGAAGCGAGGCACGATATTGTATCGTTCAAATATCACCCGAATATCGAGTCTCGCGGTTTGAAAGCTGGGAAGCAAAGCAGGGAAACACTCCTTTTCCTAACGAACGAATGCGGGTCAGGGCGGCCCAAGTCGTTGACGGCCCAGACCATGACGGCCCACTGTCTGTCTGCCTGCCTGTTTGTGTCAGCCTCTTTGTCCGTCAGTCCACCCATTCGCCTGGAGGATACTGCTGCTTTGTGGCTATTTCTACTCTATATCATAACTGTTTCTGTTTGAACTATAATGATGACTACGTTTTATTTATGCTTATTGTTTATTTTTATGAAAAGCCTGTTGCTGTAGAAGTAACAGTCTGTCTCTCTGTCAGACTGTCTCTTTGTCTGTCTGTCCGTCCGTCCGCCCATCCGTCTTGAGGAAACTGCGGCTGCAATTACATCTGTTGCGCTGTTAAATAGTTGTGTACTAAAGGCCTTCTTCAAACTGAAAGTAGGTCAACACAACGTGGGGTTGCATCATGCAATAAAAGCAGATAGGTGCACTGCCCTATTGTCCTATGTAGCAACGCACTTTGGTGTCAACTCAACTTCGGTGTTACTTATCATCATCATTATCATCATCATCATCATCATCATCATCATCATCATCATCATCATATATTTACAAATAATATCAAACAACTACAACGTGATTAATTCCTGGTGCACTGGTAGACGCGAGCCTCTCGCTTCGTGTTTCCTGTATCGTGGTTTGAAAATCTACCGCAATACTCGAGATTCGGGCGATATTTGAATGATATAATATCGTGCCTCGCTTCGCGTCTCGCCTGAATATCGTGTATCGCTTCGTGTCGAAGCGAGGCACGATATTTTACCGCGAGACACGAGAATTGCGAGAAACACGAAGCGAGACACGATATTTTGCCACGAGGTATCGTGGTATGGGCTACTGCGACAGTGCGAGACCTCGTGTTACAATATCGTGCCTCGCTTCGTGTCTCGCGGGAATATCGTGTCTCGCTTCGTGTTTTGCGCAATTCTCGTGTCTCGCCCTCGCCGTAAGAGGCACGATATTCCATATGGCACTAACCGGATTCCGTAACCAGCAGAATGCTGGTATCAGTGCATTAATGTTACCGGTTATGAATTTCCTGATCATAGTGCATACAGTTTGATATCATGAATTTGTATGAAAAAAGTTTGTTAATATTTTTAATTACAGATATCTTCACACCTAGCACCAAAAACACGCGCTCACCTGAGAACTGGTACAGATGAAGACCATACTGTTGTAACAGGTTTGAAAATTAAGGTATCTGAATAATACGCAGATTTAAAACATCGGTTAGTGCAATGGGCTAACTAAAGTACGAGTTGGGTAGTGGATGTGCGTTTTTTTGCTAATCGTTCTCAAAGCGTTTTTCTCGATATTCTTACCTGACCCTTTCTCATCAGGCCATTTACAATTCTGGAAAATGCAGAAACAGTAGATTTTGATGTCTTTTTCGCAAACAGTTTTGGATAACTAGTTGCAATGCGATAATTGCGATGGCTGTGCTTAAGGTCAAGTTTTGCTTTTTCTCTTATAATTTTCTGTCCAATGATGATAAATGATGCTAATGCAGGCACTGAAGACATCAATGTTGCATGTACAAATAACTGCATGCAAGTCTTGCAACCTATGGAAATCAAGTTTGATCAATCAATTTGTATGGTCATGCGCAAACTGTGTAAGTTTGGTCAACATTGAATAAAAAATCATGTGTGCAAGCAAATCATTGATAACTTGTTGATGTTTTTTTCCAAACACAAGGGGCAATAACTCTGGTGTTTCTGGCCCGATCATGCTTTTATTCGACTTCACCTCTAGTCTTACGTTCATAGAGGTTAGAAACCAGTAAATCCAATTCCATATAAAAAAGATATGTCATGTTACTTCTAAGAAAATGCATATCACTTGAATGCAGGCACCGGCAGAAAACAGGGTTTCGGCAGTCATATTTCGACAAAAGCCCCATACCACAGTAAACACACCCCAAAAGTTCACCTTTCAAGTAAGCCTCCAATGAAATGCACCAAAATGTTGCAGACACGCATAGGATAATAGAAATAACCACAAAAGGCATGTCTGAGATACCTAAATGGCTTTTATGCCAGAAGAGAAGAGGAACTCTTTAGTAATAGGCACTACTTTTGAATGGACCACGGAGGGATACACAATGATTTACTGGTATCTAACCTTAAAGAAAACTCAACATGTTGCTATCATGAAAAAAATCTTCTACATCATCATTAACCTACTTGTACCACAAATGCAAAATTTCAGGTCGATCCGCTAAGTAGAAATGCCCCAAAAACGCATTTGAGAATGACACATGATAAGCCATCTGGCTTGCGCTTCAGTACTTGGATTGTATGGGGAGCGTGAACTAAAATTCTCACCTAAATCACATAAACCAGTCAAAATACCAGTTCATTTAGACTTATTTTAATGCAATGGACAGTAATAAGGTATAAAACGTGTAATATTCGCGTATAACATGATTCGATGTGCTGTGAGCTGCATAAGGCGAGTTTCCGTACTTTTTTTCATTTTTTTTTTACCCGAAAAAACAGGTTTCGCTTAAAAAAGTGTAGATAACGTGTCAGTTACGATATTATTCACATTTATTTCCACGAAAAGTAATAAACGCAATAAAATAACACAGTTACATGGTGATTTTAGGTATAAGTGGACCCTAAAGGGCCGGTCCCTGGTTTTCTTAAAGGTTAGAAACCAGTAAATCCAATTCCCATAGGGTCCCATTATAAAACGGCAAACTTTCCAAGCATTTTTCTAGCATTTCCTTTATTTCAGATTATGCAAGCCTGGTATCAATTTAAAGATCAATCTGTCCTCTTCCAAAATTTGCAATAAAAAAGATATGTCATGTTACTTCTAAGAAAATGCATCTCACTTAAATGCAGGCACCGGTAGAAAACAGGGTTTCGGCAGTCATATTTCGACAAAAGCCCCATACCACAGTAAACACACCCCACACCTTTCAAGTTAGCCTCCAATGAAATGCACCAAACTGTTGCAGACACGCATAGGATAATAGAAATAACCACAAAAGGCATGTCTGAGATACCTAAATGGCTTTTATGCCAGAAGAGAAGAGGAACTCTTTAGTAACAGGCACTACTTTTGAATGGACCACGGAGGGATACCCAATGATTTACTGGTATCTAACCTAGACAAACTGTACACGATTGGTGAAGACCCGAGGAAAAACGAAGTCTCTATACTCAATAATGTCCATATTTGCATTTTTTTTTCACAAACAAAGGGCAATAAATCTGGTGTTTCTGGTCCAATCTTGCATATATTCAACTTCACCTTTAATCTTATGGTCATAGACAAACTGTGCAAAATTGGTGAAAATTGGATGAAAAATGAAGTCTCTATCCTGAATAATGTCCATTTTTGCAATATTTTTTTTACAAACAAAGGGCAATAACTCTGGTGTTTCTGGTCTGATCTTGCTTATATTCTACTCCAACTGTAATCTCATGGTAATAGACAAACTGTGCAAGATTGGTGAAGATTGGATGAAAAATGAAGTCTCTATCCTGAATAATGTCCATTTTTGTACATTTTTTTACTAAACAAAGGGCAACAACTCTGGTGTTTGAAACACGCTCTGGCCCATTTCTGGCATCTACTGAGATCTGATGGTCATACACCAACTGTGAAAGTTTGGTTAAGATTGGATGGAAAATAAAGTCTTTGCATTGGAAAAGGGCAGCTTTGCACTTTTTTTGCATAACTCTGGTGTGATCTGACCCAATAACAATCCCATCCGAGATTTTGTGGTCATACACAAACTGTGCAAGTTAGGTCAAGATTGAATAAAAAATATTGTCTTTATCGTGATAACGGTCCAAATTGTTGAAGGCATACGGACGACAGACGATGCCGGAGAAGTCCCCTATACCAATATATAGCTAATAAAAACATACGCAAAACCTGACTGTTTAATAATAGGCTAGCAAAATCATGAATCTAAAATAAACAGGAAGCCCATCATATACTTTAAGCACAATCTAGATGCACATCCATCCCATAAACTAGACTTCTGGCTAGGTGCCATTATGTACAATCTTCCCTCACCACAATGTGCTAGTACATGTACAAAGGACAAAACAACTATTACTCCTTCCACAGATTATCAGCAAAAAGCATTTGCTTTGAAACATTGAACAACGCTATATATGACCAATTCCACATCAACATATTGAACAGCAATAGAGAGCCTACCGTAGTCCTTGTTTTTATTTGATATTTTTACAGATCAGACCAGTATGAACATATGCAAGATCAAATGATTTTTGCAATCTTATTTTCTTCCAAGTATATTACCAAGAAATTAATAATAATGCCGTGACTATTAGGTATTGCCTTGGTAAAATTCTATACCTTAAAGCCAAGCTGTAACAGCATATGAAGTAATCGGCAAAGCATGGCTACATGTACTGTCTACTGGCACATATCAACATGTCATCCGAGGCCCCAAGAAATGAGGAGATGTATGCAAACTGATCCTATGATCTATTGTTTGCTGAACCACTGTAAGCATCACACTGTACCACGAGACTCTTGAGACCAAATGTTCCATGAGAAATTGTAATAACACAGAATCTTCAAGTATCAGATTGTGTGTTGAGCAACAAAACATCACAAAACAATAGGTCAATCATTACTGCCCATTTTGAATACTGGCAACATGTGGCAGTGTACTCACAAGAACAACTCAAGTGTTTGGGCAGGGTTGGTACCTACTGCCAGATGAGGCCATTTTCCTGACCCCTTCTTGAAGATTTCAGTTTAAATAAAGACACTGTATCAGCTTATTTCTTTATTTTATAGAAATGTTGACAATGCATTGTTAGTGCTACCATGCAGTAGACAAAACTGAAATTTCTAATTGGCTTCTTCCTAAGAGCTCCGGTGGGGGGGGGGGCGGGGGTGTGTCATTTTACCAATGCAGGAAAATATCATACTGTTTTATGGGGAAAGACTGGTATGTAAGAAGCAAAAGCATGCTCAATTATTGCTTCATTCGTTTAACACAGCCTACGTTGAAAAAATGTGTGTTCCATACTTTCAATGAAGAATATTCACATGAAAAAAACAAACTGTTATCTCTGATATTTATCTCACTTTGGAAAAAAATACATTTATTTTAAGCTTTCCAGACTTTGGCAAAATTACAAGCAGATAACATTATTACTTCATAAATTGCAAGACAATTTATTTGAGAAAAGCAGACATAGATTATATTGTACCAGTTCCAGTTTGTGTTACATGTACATTATCAAAGTGTGTATGTACGATCTTACAAAATAAATGAACATATAATAGAGTAATTTTCTATTTTAAATGGAATAACAATTAAGAACAAGGCTCGTCATAGGATGTGACGTATGCCTCTGAAGCATATGCTTGTCAGAGGAAGGCAACACAATGTTGGTTACATGTTGGCAAAAATGATGCTTCCCACAAAAAAGAATTATGGCCCTTGTACTCTGCAATTCCTCTCAACATCCTCTATCAATATGTGATTTATTTTCAATCACTTCAATAGTAATGGACTTGCGCACTGCACAAGAAAATTAACTGAAGGGTAATAACTCCATAAATATTCAAGAAAGAGTTATGGTCCTTGTACTCTGCTCTTCCTCTCCATGTTCTCTATCAATATATGTGGTGTTATTTTAAATTCCTTCAATACAAAGGTAGTAATTATCTGCACAAATGAAAACAATAACTCGGTAAATATTTAAAATGAGTTGTACTCTGCACTTCCTCTCGACGTGCTCTATCAATATATGTGGTATTATTTAAAATCCCTTCGATAATAATGGAGTTATGCTCTGAAAAACCTAAATCTAAAGGGCAATAACTCCATAAATATTGAAGAAAGAGTTATGGTCCTTGTACTCTGCACTTCCTCTGATTGTCTTTTATCATTATCTGAAGTTTCATTTGAATCCCTTAAATCATAATGGAGTTATGCTCCGCACAAGAAAAATAAATAAAGGGCAATAACTCCTTAATATTGAAGAAATAGTTATGGTCCCTGTACTCTGCACTTCCTCTCATTGTCTTCTACTATTCTATGAAGTTTCATTTGAAGCCCTTAAATACTAATGGAAGTAAGCTCCACACAAGAAAATTAATGCTTCGCACAAGAAAATAAAACAAAGGGCAATAACTCAGTAAATATTGAAGAAAGAGTTGTGGTCTGCACTTCCTCTCATTGTCCTCTACCATTATATGAAGTTTCATTTAAATCCCTTCAGTACTAATGAAGTCATGCTCCCAAAAGATAATTAAACAAAGGGCAATAACTCCATAAATATCGAAGAAATAGTTATGGTCCTTGTACTCTGCAATTCCTCTCATTGTCCTCTATCATTAAATGAAGTTTCATTTGAATCCCTTAAATACTAATTGAGTTATGCTCAGCACAAGATAATAAATGCTTCAGATAAAGAAATACAGTAAACTCCACTTGTAATGATATCGCTTAGGCTAAAAAAAGTTAATGAATTGTTTCCCAGGCAGCGCCGCAACGTTTTTTATGGCCAACCATGAATTTGATTTAATGCCACAAAAAATTGTATTTACAATTTTTTAACGATCGCGTCCGGGTTTTGAAGCAGCAGTCCAGAAATATGTTAATAAAAATTTAACTTCGCAAAATTTTTTGCTAATGGGCATGTTCCCGAACAAAATACAAAAGCTTCGCACTGAAATCTGTGAATTATTAACATTTTGGTAACTTGCTATCGTCTATTTTCTGTATGCGATAACTGGTGATGGAGTAAACCAGCATGCACATTTTATAGTATTCCATTCATACCAAGTGCATTTGAACAAAACAGTATAAAATGCCTTTCGTAAATAAGAAACAGATTTCGGACGAATAAACACCATAAACCTGCATAATATGTATCTAATTAGATTCCATGGACAGCAGCTTAAAATTTAATGAATCCGCATTTGAACATAGAGGAAGAAGACTAACCCGGTAGAGATTTCGGTATTTACAGTAACTTTCTTCCTGTCTGATTTAATTATATCAATCGGATATACACAAATTGAGAAATACTGTGTAAATCTCAACTTTGAACAAAAATGGCATATGCGATTGGGAACCTTTATTTTTTAAAGAAAATCTGTGTCAATATAAGTCCTATGGAAACAAACGAAAATGCCAGCTGCATTGACAAGTGTTGATTTTCCTTTCCAAAAATTGTTGTTGATTTATTGCAAACATAATTCCTATTTTTGACAGTTATAAACAAAAAGAATTAAGAAAATTTAAATTCTACAAATAGCAGTACTTTAATGCTGATGGTATATCAATTTGAAGGCACTTATGTCAATTATGAAAATTCAAATAAGATTGACTTTTTACGTCAGTTTGCATAAATGACCGTTAGTAAGATGAGCCATTAATAAATCTATATTAAATTTCAGAATTTTATAAAAAAGGGATGTTTATGTTGTAATTAAAACTTAAAATTGTCTTTAATCTGTACTTATTTACTTGTTTAATAAGTCATTACATAGTGCCAATAAAAAAAAATCCTTGACATTTGACCTTGAATTGTGACCTTGACCTTTGACCATAGGAGTTGTACACGACACATCGCCTAGTCATGGGAAATAATAATCTGAAGTAATATTAAAATCATTCACACGTTTAGAAGTTATGGTGGAGAAACAGAAATCCTTGACCTTTGACCTTGAATTGTGACCTTGACCTTTGACAAACCAGCATGGGAGTTGTATGCGACACATTGTCTGGTCATAGAGAATAATAATCTGAAGTAAAATTTCAATCCCTCCAGACGTTTAGAAGTTATGAAGTGGAAACAAAAATAACTGACCTTTGACCTTGAATTGTGACCTTAACCTTTGACCGACCATCATGGGAGTGGTATACGACACATCGTCTGGTCATGGGGAATAATAATCTGAAGTTATGTTAAAATCCATCCAGGCATTTAGAAGTTATGGAGCAGAAACAAAAATTCATGACTTTTAACCTTGAATTGTGACCTTGACCTTTGACCGACGACTATGGGAGTTGCACGCAACACATCGTCTGGTCATGTGGAAGAATAATCTAAAGTTATATTAAAATCCATCCAGGCATTAAAAAGTTACAGAGTGGAAACGAAGTCTGGACGGACGGACCCACCCAACCACCCACGCACCCACCCACAGATGGACGGTGCAACTACTATATGCCCTCCTTCGGGGGCATAACAAACATTGCTTTTAAATGCACAATAAGCTAGTTTTTAATCACCAAATAGTTTTCGTGCGGAAACTCCAATACATATTGACTTGACAGTTGGTTTAGATTACACAACACTAATAAACTATGCAAACGTTGACACTAGTACTTGTTGATTTATTTCATAATTATTGAAGTGTTTCCTTCGTCATTATTATGTTTTTCTACTTGCTTTCAAGTTTTATTGTCACTCATCTGGTTATTCTGAAAATAATTGATAAGCAAGATTGTACATACACACTTTAAAGTAGAAAAGTAACCTAGAGATGAACTGAAATACACAAAGGCACATTACCCGTACTTTTTCTGGATTTGAGCATGTATGGAGAAGTGATATGTTGCCCAAATTTACTATGTATATACTGTACATGTACGTACTAACAAGCAGCAAACATCATTGGTCGAAAATGGTTCAATAGTACAGCATTGTGAGATTTCGCCACCCTTGCAAGTATACATGAAGCATTCCAACTGAACACAATGCAAGGGGGTTTCAGGGGTATGCAATAAAGACTGCAGGGGGTGGGCTATAAAGAACAATGGCCCTGTAACAGACTGCAGGGGTGGGCAATAAAGAGCAATGGCCCTGTAACAGACTGCAGGGGTGAGCTATAAAGAACAATGGCCCTGTAACGGACTGCAGGGGGGGCTATAGAGAACAATGGCCCTGTAGCAGAATGCAGGTTGGGCTATAAAGAACAATGGCCCTTAACAGAATGCAGGTTGGGCTATAAAGAACAATTGCCCTGCAACAGACTGCAGGGGTGGGCTATAAAGAACAATTGCCCTGCAACAGACTGCAGGTTGGGCTATAAAGAACAATGGCCCTGTAACATAATGCAGGTTGGGCTATAAAGAACAATGGCCCTGTAACAGACTGCAGGGGTGGGCTATAAAAAAACTATGGCCCTGTAACAGACTGCAGGGGTGGGCTATAAAGAACGATGGCCCTACAGAGAATTATATCAGACTTCCCAAAAACCGTCGGTCCGACGAACATGACTGGAAAATTTTGAGTGGGTCCGACAATTATTTACTAAAAATCGGTCCAACAACTTTTTCAAGACTTATTCCTATATATAACTTGATAAAAAATACTTATATTGGAGCAATTGAATACAGCTCCGCTATATTGTGATCCGCATTTTACAAATCGACCCTGGATCTGATCATGATTTTTTTTCATGCTCATTAATGATTATCTTATTACCCCAGCTGCCGTAAATAAATCCCATTTGGTCCCAATTTTTGCGCCTTCATCGCTACTTTTTCATTGAAACTCTTGATATGCGACAAACAATAACACGTCCTTTCACTGCAGTCGAGTTAATTAGCAGCCTAATTTCAATTAGCTGTGGGTCGTGAAAAACGTGCTGCACGCCGTCCACGTGGTGGGTGTTCACCATCACTGTAAGTGATAGGTAACCATCACTGTAAGTGATCGATCAATACTAACCTATACAACAACAACGTTATCGATACCGCGTAACTGCTTTCGCGTTTTAGAGGTAAAATAAATGGTGTCTACAAAAGATCTAGACTGAGTAAAAATATGACTCATACAATTTGCACATCCTTTGCGATTTCATAGACACCTAATTGTTTTGCACTACAAAACTTTTATACAAAAATAAAGATTTGACAGTTCTTTGCGCTACAAATTTTTTATATCACGGTCAATACGTCCACGCTTTCCTTGCGGATGATGTGACGTTGTGATTGTCAGCATAATTTTTGCTGGCTTTTTTTAACTAACCTCGGGTTTTACTTGAACAACATGTGGATACTAAATGTAAATACAATACCGTAAATGTCCTTTTTGACGCGCAGGGCGCTCATCATTTTAGGACCCCTGCGCGTTTAAATGGAGCCATTTTTTGTTAATTCTGCCATTATCCAGAAAGCAAGGTTTCATGTATGCGCAATTTCCAATGACGTAATACACATTGGTATAGTCTAAATACGGTCGAAGGGCTTTGTCCGCAAGAGAAAATTCACGATGGTACTGTCTAAATTAATATCGTCGATCGACACGACGAGCTCACTCGCACGACATAATGCACAATGGTGCAGTCTAAATTATTAACATGATCGACGTAATGAAATGTGACACTGCAGACGCACATTCTGGTTGACTGCTTTTGACAGCGCCTGTTGTTGAAACCTCCACGTGGGAAGTGTGAAACTTGCTTTGCGTGCGCAAACTGTTATTACATGTTCTTATAATAAATATTCATAATATCGTAAGGAATTCTTGTGGTCCCATTCACTTGCCTCATATATGGTTGCGTGTAACCCGTAGGTAACGGGTCAACTCGGCCCGAATACGAACCGGACCCGGTCTTACTCGGCCTGGTCTAACTCGGCCCAGTATTCAGCGGGATCAAAGGGGTGTGTTTTTCACACTTTGAAAAAGGCGTTATGATCTTAACAAAACATGCTGATTGCACTTGATCGTAGGTATGTTTAATGAAATGAAAGTCGGTATGTTATTAACAAGTTTGTTAATGGGTTATAAATTAGTTCATTAAAAGTAGGTATGTTTGGTGAAAGTCTGTGTGTTATCAAATAAATGCTAACTGATAATTAATTTAATAACAAATGTAGTATATTTGTATATAAGACTATGCATATATTTATTATTTCTTTGATGTTGGAAATGTAAATGTTGACTATATTATTTATGTCATAAAAATGTATATATGCATATCACTTCATTTGAATAAACACATAATTATCTACAACATCTTTTTTTTCATTTTATCATTTTTTACTATCACCAATTCAAGTTCACAGTGTTATTAATTTCCGACGCATAATTACGACATACTTTATGATATTCTAAATATTTTACACTAATTCAATATAACTAGGCCGAGTTAGACCCAGCCGAATTCGTAAGTGGTCCGAATATGATCAGTCCGAGTTAGTATTCGGGCCGAGTTGACCCCGAACCAACCCGTATAGTGGGACATAGGTTTATTTATATATTGTGCAATTCCGGATACATAAATATGGCGGTCTATTTAATCGTTTCTATCGAAATTAATTTTAGTTTTTCGTTAATTTTCGAAAAAATAGATCAACAAAAAATATTTCGGGACCAAAAAATACCCTATGCACGTCTATTAGGTCATGGGCGTCAATAAGGACATTTACGGTACGTGTGTATGCCTCGTGAACAGTAAAATTCGGATAGGCGTTTCGGATTTGCGTGGTCTTATCGTAGTTTGATATAAATTAAATGCATTGTATATTATATATATTTTATGGTATGGATGTTAACAACGATGAAAAGGTGAGCAAATTACGTTTGCTGTTTCAGATCACGAAAACACACTAGTGTATACATGTATACTATAGACTATACATACACGAATGAATTTTTGGTCCGGCAAATTTTATTTCGGTCCGGCAAGTTTTGACAGGTGTCGGACCGAATGTCTGACACTTTTTTAGCTTTCGGGAAGTCTGTTATATCTGCAATTCATAATCTCCTGGACTCTCTAGGCCAGTCAAACAGCTCGATATTAATATGGGCAAGATTGCTGACTTCATCTAGGCAAGGATCAATACATGCAGGCACAGCAGAGGGAATACCAATGACGGGCCCATTCTTACAGCCATTGTGCTCTGTCTCTTGCCAATACCAGTTTGGTAATACAATTGCATTAATACATTAATATGGTGATAAATAATGGCCAGTAATCTTAAATCAAATATCATGCAATTCACTTCCAAAATATGGATATGAAGAAATTTCAAAGAATTCCAACTAGCTGCTCTTCGGCATACTATCATTATTTCAGTCTGCATAGACTGACTTGCATGTAGAACAAACTTTGTATTTATTATTAACAACAGAATTTTAATTTAAAGACATGTTATTTTGAATACCACATGCAATACACCAGATCTACTAACTTATTTCCTGAAATATCTTGCATGTTGCATTTTAACACATATGGTGCTAACTCTGAATATGTACATGGATACAGACAGTAGTGACAGTACCCTTCCAGTCTTCACGAATAAATTATAAAATCAGTGGACCGTCGGTTTACCAAGCCAGCTAAAAAGACTGGACCGGATTACAGTTAGGTGGACCATAGTTTGGAAATTTTCTGTCACTCTTTTGTATTCAATCTGTTATATAAATAACTAAAAACAATTAGGTTGTTCAGACTTTTTCCTCTCATTAAATGGGAAATCCATTTTCTCAACCAAATTGCTCCTGGCATTGCAAGGGACCTTAACTTGATGGACCGCCGGTCCAGTAAGCTTACAAATTTTGATGGACCTAGCAAAAGTTTGGTGGACTAGGTCCATGGTCCACTGGTTTTTCATGAAGACTGCCCTTCTATAGACATGAGTACAATACAATGCAGGAACACAAACAAATCAGAGGGTGATTTTTTTTTTTTTAACCTGTTACCATATTTAATTTCCTTAGCGCAGGAAACTTGCAACATTTAATGATTTATCTTCACATTTACTGGCAAAACCTGCCATAGAGGCATAAGTGAATAAGTGAGAGAAAAAATGAAGACAATTTCCAGAGTCTGCACATTATACACACCGATCTTCCTGCAATCACAATATGACAGTGAGTCATTGTACATGTACACTGTATTTCATGAAAGCATTTCGAACCATCAACTATATAATCTGGGATGCCAAACTGGTCTTTACAATTCTTATAAATTGGATGGTTTACTAAATTGTAACAATGTATTAGTCTCCAATTAGACTGTAATACTAATAGCTCAGTGGCACTAGAAATTACCATAGCCCATTTTGTTTTCAAACAGCCATACAAAATTTTTGTTGTTATGCAGTTTTCTGTACAAGGCTTGTTTGTTTGTTTGGATTTTTCGCCGTATTCAACAGTATTTCAGTCATATAACAGCGGTCAGTTAACCTACTCACACTTTTCCTGGGTAAGCTGGTTTACCAGTACTGAGTGCACATACTTATGTCAGTAACTGACAACTGCCCTACTTGAATCAGAGGTAGAGGGAGAATGGCCGTAGAAATAAATTCATGACCAATCCCCACACAAGTTATGTGGCCGGGCTGGGATTCGAACCCGCGATCCTTGGATTTGTAGTCCAGCGCTCTACCAACTGAGCTAGCGGGCCCGTCATTTCTGTACAAGGCAAACCCTTTCCTTGAATAACTACCAATCATATAATGGCACTGTACGGCTAACACATTTTCAATTTTTTGTAAACGTTTAAACGAAATGAAATAAACAAAACGTCACTGTTAAGACGGCATACCTCTAGCCTTTTAAATCCAAAGGCGTCATAGTTGTTGCGAAACAGAAAGTAATCATTCTTTCTGAATGTTTATGTCCAGTGAGCATCCGATTCGCGCAATGACATCACATTCGAACCCACTAGCCTCGTCGTTCCGAATCAATAGGTTACCCTCCATCCACTTATGGGTCCTTTTTTAATTTGCTGATTATGTTCATATGGGCATGTGTTTAGTGTTTTAACTGTTTTTAATTGTTACCACTGTTGAACTCGGAGTACTGATTGGATAATTGGTGAAGTATAAAGAACTTGATTAAGAGCTACATATATTATATAGGCTTTGTTCTTCCCAAAAAAGGCGGGAAAATTTTTCTCGTGCACATTGTGCCTTCGCACGTCAAATGTTAAAGACCTAAAGTACAGAGCATTACTTTCTGCGGTAACTGTTTTAATGATTAAAGGGTATACTTACCAAAGAGGCTGTAAACAATACTTAAAATCACAAAAAGCTGTTCAAAGTTTACAGTAGAGAGAAAAATGACACGTCGTCGCTCGTGATGATCGTCGAACCGACTGAAAACGGCCTGTGGAATTCCGAGTCTTGAAATACCGTTTAAACGTTTCTGAGTATTTTTAACGTTCTTCAGCAAAACACGAAAAGATTCTATTAAAACCTGTAAACGTGTTAGTCTTATGGCACTGCCTGTCTCTTTGCTGGTTAGCACAACTCAACTACAGTAAAAACCCAAACACTCAGTGATCTTAATGATATAGTGTTCTTAATAGCATGGTATGGAAGATCTTATTATCAATGTATGGCCGTTTGCAGAGTCAATATACATTCGTCACTGTTAATTGAAGTTTATATTAAAATATAGAATAAATAAATTAATTGTTCTTTGTTATTTCTTTGAATACAAAATTATTGTATTTATTTATTAGTGACGTAGATGAATTTTTCTTGAAGCTTGAGGTGAAATAAAATTTGTCAATTTGATTTACTCATAGTGCAATTACATTTCTGCAGCTTGTGAACCACCACACAGGGTGGTTGTAAATTTGGGGTGATGGAAAAGCAGTGGTTCAGTGTAAATACTTCAGGGAACATACTAATTTATTCGAAATTAGGCCAATCTGAAACAACTGTATGATATTAGCAAAACAATCTCAATTTCAACAAGTTTAAGTAAACTCAGGAATCTCGGAAACGCAAAATCAAGCGTATTTGGAAGCATATTTTTTCAAAAGGACGCATGTCAAACCCATGCCAAGAGTACTCGGCACGCATGCTTTTTCGCTTACTGCGTATATCCTGTTACTTAACACATACATGAGTGCCTGCAGTAAACTCGGCAGTAGTTATTGACCCCAGTACACACTGCAGCTGTCAAAGTCTTTGTGCTTTAGCTCCACCCACAGCAGTCCCTTAGCTCCACCCACACCATTCTAGACAGTTACTGTTATTTTCATTGGTAAGTTATATTTGTCACTCATTGATGTGCTTTAATCAACAAGTCAATCAGAATGTGCTAAATCGCCGAAATATGACAAAAAGCGTCCTCAATTAAGAACAATTAGAACATAGTTGACAACTTAAAACAAACAGCATTGGTAAAATGAGTGAGAAACAAATTTCATGAATAACAACTAAATCTCAGTAATTTTGTTTTGACAGAAATTTTATACGAAAATCTAGGGCTGAATTTTTACAGGAATATAAAAGCATCGATCAATAATGATACATAAAGGAACTTCTAGTATATAACACATATCACAAGACATATAATAACAATACTGGTGGTAATTTAAGTACAAAATTTCGCAATGTCACATATTTTCGTGACCTCGCAAAAATTTTCATCGCCAACTTTTTAGATCACAAACATTTGTAAAACACATGCAAACACATATTTTAGTGTTTAATATCGCCATAATTGCTCCTTTTCGACATTTTTATATTGTTAACCTGTTTCACAATTACTCTACTTGACAAGAACTTATGCTCTGGTACCTGCCTGTTGTACTGTAATCATCTCATCATGTCTTTTTACTAGGCCTACACATAACAAATCAGTCAACAAGTTTAGACCATCAATTGCTAATTCTCCAGTATTTACCAATTTTAAAATTAATTATTGGTACAAAAATATTGTTTTAATTACATAACCAAATAATAATAAAAATAACATTATTATTATTATCTCGCGCGTCACATACCTGACTTTAACTTTTTTTTTCTATTTTGGACTCCTACTTTTTAGGGTGAAGGAGTCCCAGGACTCCTATTTTAAAATCCTACTGAGATCCCTGAAACCAGGGATCATCCTAGCCCAAAATTTTAGGGTTCCTTATATAACCTTAACCGATTGGTTGATTGATTAACACAATGCCAGGTCAGTGATGTGTAACAAACTTTCCCACGCTGTCAACAGATCGATTATGGATAATTGAAGCAACTTTATCTCCACAATCAGATAAACCATGACAGTAGTGGGCATAAGATTAGAGGAATAAGCATTAGTATTGAAAATTTTCGGCGATTTTGATTTCGCTTTGATCAGATCACAGGGCGAAGTCAGACACCATAGGCCGACGATTTCACCCATGTCGGCCTCTAGGATAATCCCTGGAAACTATTCTTAAAGTCTGACAAAACACATGAGAACAGCAGACCTAGGATTCATAAATGACCCTTCTTAAGTTGTACCATTGAATAACTGGCCTGGACAAGACCGTGAAGCCCCAGCTAGTATATCACATTAACATACCAAATAATGTATAACATTGCATTAGTAATTTTAAATACAATGCAACTGTTGCAATGCATGTTGTTTGTTCATCATGGAATAGGGCCAGTGAACGAAATAAGCACATGTTCATTTGCCCTTCGCTGGTTTAATTTTCAGCTGGGCTTGCACAGATGCTCCGTTACATACAGGCAGAGCTCCAGATAACGTGCGTAAGAGCGTAATTATGCATTAAAATAAACAAAAAACTATTTAGATTTAAAATCTGTGCGTAAACTTATGCATTAAAAAAATGAAAACAAGATTTCGAAATTCGTGAATGCGCGTAACATGTAAGTTAACCAATTTCTGCAGTGTCGGAAACTCACGAGGACTGAATCGTCTAGGTGCTCAATACAAGATATATAGCAAAATTCACTGTGATTCATAACGTCACTTAAGCGCTTTCTATTTGGAATTAGAGGCCATATTCAAAACGGGTGATAGTGTAGACAGTTGATAATCACTTGTTCGATGTTTGCTGACTGTGATGCGTGTTAATATCATAGTAGTATAATACTTTTAATACATCTATCATACAATGGGAAAGATAGAAAGTTTAATAAAATGAACGTTTTATTAGGCTGATAAATTATACTTCGGCCACAACCGTGTGACCTGCTTGTCCGGAGCCGAAATGAAGTGGACTGTTCTGTGCAATTGGTAAACAAAAATCAAAATGGTGGAGAACACCAGTTCATCGAAGCGTGAAAGGCTTCTAAAACCAGTTAGTGGCCAGAAAACTATGCTAGTGCTTTCTTTTTTTATCATAACCACGAGAAATAAGTAATCAAAATAGAGTTCTACCCAATATAAAAGATGTCGTGAATAAAAAGCTGCCATAAAGCATTGTGGAACTGTCAGCAAAACATTTGAAACATGCACTTTTTAACAGCAAAAAAGCAGTTTTCTAAATGTTTGAAGTATCAGATTAAAATAATATAAACTTTTGGTGTCACTGCAGATGATGAGCAATCGTTTAGAACCATTTTAAATGACCTCAGCAAAGAGTACTCAACGGTTAGCTATTGTGGTCAGTCAAAATATGGCGTCAGTTTAATAAGTTCTGATGTATTGAGTTACTTATTAACTATACCTGCATAAGTAGGGCAAAGAGTGTTATCTGCACACTAAACACCAAAATGAAATGTTTACATGTCATGGCAACAAACATGGTGGTAAAGTGTCCGATTTAGAACTAAGTATTGATGTGTCATATTCAATTGTAAAAAATGATTTGATCAGTCGTTTTTAAAAATTCAGTTTTAAATAAGGGAGTAAAATAAGAGTTGCGCTAGAAAGTTATCTGGAGCTCTGCATACAGGTACCCTAAAGTATTAATATAAAATTAAGAATACGGGCCTGCATGGCCAAACAGCTATCAGTGGTTTTTTAGGGCCAATTTGGGGCTGAAATTCGGCCCCATTCCCCTGCTAAAAAAGTATATATTTTTCCCCTATATTTACCTTAAAATGTAAGCTTTATTTTGAAAAAAAAAACATGACCAAAATCGGACAAAAATTGACCAAGATAGAGAATATTTGTAAAACAATGCCAGCAATTTTTTATTAAACCAAGTTTGTGCGTAATCTAAGTTATCATTTGTAGCACAACAATTGATAAATGTTTTATAGCAAAGTAGAATATAAAAATGTTTAAATGCTTTTCTTTAAAAAAAATCCTCTTTTGCCATAAAATTCCCTGTCTGAAGGGCCCCGCCACCTTTCCCCCAAAGGTGAAAAAAAAACACTGGCTATTTCTATGACTGTTTGCCGGGCAGTGTACGTAAAAGTCCCAAATCCATTATTGGCCACAAGGTCTGGTAATTTCTAAATTATTACTGGCCCGAACTCCATTTTACTGGCCACTCAAAAACATTTAGCTTAAATAGGGAAAGATCTAGACCGAAATAGCAGGGTGCTGGATCCTGCTCCTATTTGGTTCTCCCCGGCTGCCTCTCTGGGCTGGTCAACACAGAAAAGTTAAATATCTTTTGAAATTCAATATATTTTGTAAATATTATTTTATGACAAATGAACAGACTTTGCTTAAAAAAACTTAATTACAAGCATTAGACTCATGAAAACCCTGCAGTTAACAAATTATTAGAATATGTTAACAAGCTGGTTTGGCTTTCCACCCTGCTACTTTTAAATAGCATCCCGTACCTTTTTTCATCATAGATGCTTAAAGTAGGTAAAGTAGTTTTCACCAGACAAAAGGGCCAGCGCTCTGGTCAGTTTAACTGGACCTTGTACAGTTTTACTGGCTTCTGTCCGAGGTCTGACGATTTTTGTACAGACTGCAAATTTTGGCTGTCATGACATTTTACATGATGTATGCACAGTTCCCAATGCAACAGCAATAATGCCAATATCAATCCGGAGATACAATAAGCTTTTCCATTTACGACATTTGATGATTTGTGCAGATGTCTACGCTATCATATGTGATAAATATCACATTTCATATTGGCATGTATTTTTTGCAAGAATACAACTTGAACATCAACTGAACAAGATCGGCAAGATGCTAAGATTCCGAATCTGGGTCATTGCAGAGCCTGGATAAATTACCGTTGAAAAACATTTTTCAAACACACACTTCGTTAAAATTCTAAAATAAATAATAAAATACATAAGAGTTTTATGACTACATATTTTTACGAAAACTGCGCTTACCAGCTTTATTAATTAGTCGAGAAATCGGAATAATAAGTAGTTTTCATTTCTCCACCCTCGTTTTCGCATAAAGGCGGAAGTGTTCGTGACGTCATTCACGGAAATTCCCCGCATAACATAACCCGTATATAATGCGGATCAATTGAACGTAAACGTTTCCTCCCGGTAAATCTATAGTATTTTTTTAATGTATGTTTTGGATTACATAATCGTTTACATGTTGCTTTCTACAATCTGTATTATGTTGTTATCAAATTAAAAATTCAACATATTTATTTAGAAGGCTTGTTACATTGTTATATAAGCTGTGATTTTCAAGTTTTCCTCAAATAGTATTAGAAATATTAAACACTAATTAGATCTAAATGTTCTAGACTCTGTCTAGAAATATAACATAAATGCTATTTACAAAAAACAACAACACTAAAGCAATGTCATAAAGAGAAGTATGCCTGCGTCGTGTATAGTCCAGTCAAACAATCTGCCAAGCGTAATTGCATTTACCTCCCTTGTATAATCTATTATGTCCCTTGTCTCATTCTACACGTCCGTTGCGGCCTTCGCTTTCTACTGTCAAGAATTTCAAAGCAATAAGCCCTAAAGAAACTTAAACTTACTATATATCATAATAAAATGTGTCATATATGAGTGATAAATGAGAGTTCATTATATATCTGCGTGACCGATATCGTATTATCATCATCACAGCAGCGTATTTTGGTTTAATTCTAACCATCATACATCATCATTTTAACTCTTTGTAGTCCCCATACATCTCTGGATGTCGGGCCAAAAAACTAATCCCATCGACTTGAATTATGAAAAACGCTCAAGCTGTGGTCAATCCACCTGATTACATTTTCACGCACAGTTACAGACATACATGTATTTCTGCATTAAACATGTAGCTAATTGCTCGACACAGTCCTAGCAAGGCAATGGCATGATCAGTGGGAGGGATTTTGTCACGGACAAAACTATTTAGAGCTGTCTTCTTAAAGCCACGCAAAACTGTCCACCTATATGTTTATGTAATGATTACCTATATGATTATGTAATGTATTACCTACGTCCGGATGATACAGTTGAGCGGACATTCTACAGTTGGAAAAATAAAAATATATCTATTAAATTAAGCAAGACATTTTAGGTATTTAGGTTTAGAATCGGTCCAACACCACACCTGCCACTGTCTAAACGGATATAGACCATAACGTACATACATGTTAAGAAATCTGATGAAAAATAAATGAAACTGAAATATAATTTTATTTAAGAACCCAATAAAATGTTATTATACTTTTAAAAAATCGCTTAGACACAAACCAGAACAATTTCTGGGAAATAACTCAGCCTTTAAATCATTTATTTTAAGGCCAAGATGTTCAAGGTTCGAGATGACCAGTGAACGGCAAACTAGCGAAATGTATATTTACATTCATTATTGGATCGTTCTTTAGTTATTTTATATAATGTTATCTTGCTCACATCTTGGCTAGCGTACAGTATCAATTGTGCTGATTTTGTGTGTGTGTGAAAACAACAACAACAACAAAAAACTGTCGAACTGAAAGCACTAATATTATGACGCAGTCTTTTAAAACACACGAATTTAGATTATCAGATATTACAACATTAATAGGTCATCATTTTTAGTGATGTATAACATTGTACATTCATTAAGTTATAGGCCTACAGATCGAGTCTAGCAATCCTACTTAGTAAAACAGATTTTAAGAAATGGTTACATCGTAATTTTGAATAAAATCGAAAACAAGTGAACGATTAACGATTTCGTTATTTTATTTCACTATTTACTTTCGATATATGGTTCCAATATGCGTTTTCTTCCTTTCCACGTTTACATTCCTCATCAGGTTCGGTATACACGTGCCGAATAAGACGTCAAGACGTAGCACCGTTACGTTTTCTTCTCTCACATTTATCATCAAATTACACCAGCGAAATCTGGCGCCATTATTGACGTTTTCTCCATTCACACATCCCATCAGACTGTATGCCTGGATTCTGACGTCTTCAAGTAGTATATTGACGTTTTCTGCTGCCATGATAATGCGGGTGTATTTAGCCATTCCATTCACGCGTGTGTTGAGAGACACCAATGGGTATGCGACTCAATCCCAAACTCCTTTACGGAATTTGTCGTTCCTATCACAGAAGTAACCCGTTCTGTAATAGAGCGACTCAGTCTTCCTCGCTCTCGTATTCTTCATCAGCCTCCATGTGCTTCTGACGCATCAGGAATCTGACGTCATGACGTAGCATATTGACGTTTTCTAATCGCATATACACGTACTCGTAGTACATAGATCGAACGCCCTCCGGTGCCGACATCTTGATTTGCAGATTATACAAGAAGCACTGATTGCCGTCTCTCTGACTCATATTTCTAAGGCGCTAAATTGTATATGAGCGACAACTGCGCACACGCCTTCCGAAACTTGGTTACTGTGTCTTTGAGCTCTCGCCAAGTATCCCGGAACATGCGGCTGTCGGAGAAATTCTGTGTAGTTGTTGGTTGAGATATCATCCCTGACATGGCTGTGTTCAAAATCTGGTAATATTGTTTTGCAGATGTGGAAAGAAATGACCTCTGTCCAAGTCAAGTCAAGTCAAGTCAAAACTCTTTATTTCACTCAGATCATGAAAACATGATAAGATGAGGTACAAACATGTAATGAGTGTTAGGCTCTGGTGTGATATATAATTATAAGGCTTGCAATTCAAAGTTGGCGATACAAAAATTAAGCATGTGCTATATATTAATATACTATTGCATGGAGTTTGTCTGGTAAAAAAAGTAGAATCATATACTATTGTATGGAGTTTGTCTGGTAAAAAACGTAGAATAGTTACTAATGTATTATTATATAAATTGTGGTAATATCATAGTTTTAACAGGCGGAGGGCCTTTTGTAATAATTGTAAAATTTAATAGATAACATCTGTAATTCGCATTGCATCATGCAATCTGGAAATATAACAGATACAAAAATACGTTATTTGGTGGGGAAAAATATAAAAGCTGACAATATATGCCTTATATACTTCGTAAATTTCTTGGACACAAACATTTAATTAAACTTTAATGAAACACAAGCACATGTCTTCACATAACATTTTCCATGACGTATATGAAGCGTTTACCGTAATAGGCATGCAGGACATTACATGGCAGTAGGGTATGCAGAAGTAATATTTATACTCACATACAGTTTAACATTTTGTATACGTATTTCACAAAATAGCACTTCGTTTATAAGTAAATAACTTGCTAAAGACAAAAATAGCAGTTCACAAAAAATCACTTCGTTTATAAGCAAATAATTTGGTAAAGACAACAACGAAAAAAATATAACATTTAATAGATAGTGAAAATATGTTATTTTGACAATCATAATAATGACAATAAGAGTATAGTTACAAATACACCATCAGATTTGATGTTATCGTAATCGAGTAAGAATTTATTTTACAAACTTGCATAGATTTTAAAATACCATGACATTAGAAGCGTGCATTAAACTGTCTAATTTATATGTGTTAGGTCTCCTGAAATAATAAGATTAAAAATTGCGATCTTTCTATTTCGAATAATTTACATTCAAACAAATAATGAAATTCGTCGCCTAACTTGTTACAATCTGTACAGAGTCTTTCCTTTAGAGGCGTTCTGTTTCAGTTACCGGTTTCAATTGGAGACTATGGCTTCTGGTTCTAAATTTTATCATTGGTTGTAATATTTGTTTAGGAGTTTTTGATAGGTATGGCTCGTAGCCAAACGAGTGTTTGAAAATTCTATAGAATGTGGTATTACTTGAGTTATCTTTAAGTGAGTACCATTCATTTAAAAACAAATCTGTCAGTTTCTGTTTTATTGCTGCTGTAAGCCATTTGACATTTATCGGTGTGTGTGAATTCCAAATATTTATCGTTCCACATTTAGTAAGTATGAGTTTCACATTATGTATCCATGGGAACCTTTTTTTACATGTTGTCTGGAATATTTTGTGCCATGTTAAGAACTGAGAAATAAATTTGTGTTGATAGTTTATTTAGAGGTGTGTTATCATTTGTAAACTTTAGACGTGTCCAGAATGTTATTATTCTATGTTCAAGTTCAATGTTTAATGGGAGACAACCTGTCTCGCCATTGACAAAATATGATGGCGAAGATGTTTTAATTCTAAGGATATACTTTAAAATTTAAGTTGGACTCTTTCAATGATCTCATTATTTCCAGCACCCCATATTTCTGATCCGTATGGGGTTGATAGTTTTATTAAAAAGGTCAATTTGTAAATCTAATGAAAGGTTTAGCCTATTTGCATTGCGTATTAAACTATACATTGCTCTTGTTGCTTGCATTTTACATTTTCGAAATTCCCATCTCTGTTGAAAATGATTCCTAGGTATTTAAATTCGTTTACAGTTTCTTATGTTTCGTTATTAAAGGTAAAATCACATTGTACTTGGCGACCTTTTGAAAAAAAATAACAATTTTTGATTTCGGGACATTAACAGTAAGTTTCCATTCTTTGCAATAACTTGACACATGATTTTATATTTTTGTACATATTTGTTATCAAATTTAGACATTTGCCATTTATAATGTAATTGAAAAATTTCTACCAAAGTCCATGGTGTCCGTGTATTTATTCGCGCATGGTCTTCGTTCACACCTCTGACTTTGGTGATAGTGATATCAATCAGAAGTATTTTGCGCCTCGATAACGCGCGACAAACACATCAGCGAACATTGCTAATGTTTTATCTGATTAATCAACGCCTGATTAATTGAATACAAACATGTTTAAAATTCACAAACAGCAATTATGAACATTTGAAAAATCCTGCCACAAAAACTAACCTCTAAACCAGATGTAAGATCGAATACTGCGAAGTACAACAGAATACCGATATTATTCATAATAATAAAAATATAATTTTATTTAAGAAATAATTTTCGATTAATCGTTGTTTGTCGGCCAATAAACAACAATTTGGAGTTCTGACGCGTATGAAGAACGACAAAGAGTTGTTTATTGGCCGATAAACAACAATAATGCGAAAATTATTTCGATTCTAACATGATTTGACATATATTTTTGCAATTGTGATTGGAACTACTTTTCAGCCGCTCAGTATTGGAACTTTTTTTTGTATTGTTTATGGGTAGTTTAACAACGATAATTTTGTTCTTTGTAGATAGAAAAATTAGAGAGTATCATGTTAGAATTAAGAATGCAACACATAAAGTTTAATTATATTTAATACATTTAAAATCGCTTCGACACAAACCACAGCATTTCGAAGACAACTTTCTGGGAAATAACTCAGCCTACACATCATTTTAAGCAACGAGGTGCAACGTTCGAAATGACTAGTGAACAAAAAGCGAGCGAAATGTATGGAAACATTTATTATTGGATCGAACATAGCTATTTACTCGTATATAATGCAATATGGCTCACAACGTACGTACAGTATAAATTGTGCTGATTTTTGTGAAAAACAAATTACTAAACTGTTGAACTTGAAATACTAATATTGTGAAGCAGTCTTTCAAAACACATGAATTTAGATGATCAGATATTTACAACATTAATTAATAGCTGATTCCTTTTAAGTAACGTATAGCATTTTATATTTATTTCCTTTTACCGATCGAGTCTAAAAATAGTTCTGAGTAAAACAGATTTTAAGCAATTTAAAAAATAAATAAAAAAAAGTGAAAACATTACGACTTCATTATTTTATTTCAATATTGTGTAACCACATAATATGCTCCAATATGCGGATTTGTCTTCTTCGCTTTTAGATTCCTCATACGACTCTACGCGCAGAATTTGACGTCAAGACGTAGCATATTACGTTTCCTGCTGTCACATTTCTTTTCATGTTCCACTAACGGAATCTGACGTCATTACGTAGCAGATTCTCCGCTTACATATTTCATCTGACTCCACGTGCGGATTCTGGCGTCTAAACGTAGCGCATTGATGTCTTCTGCTCCCCTGTGCCTGCAAACAACATATAGGTGTGTGTAGATGAGCAACAATCGGTATGCGACTTTCTCCCAAACTCCTTCACAGAGTTGTAGTTACTTTCACATTAGTGTAAGAAAGCGACTCAGTCTTCCTCGCTCTCGTATTCTTCATCTGAATCCGCGTGCTTCTGTCGCATCAGCAATCTGACGTCATGACGTAGCATATTGATGTCTTCTGCACGCATATACACGTATTCGTAGAACATAGAGCGCACGCCTTTCAGTACCAACATTTTGATTCGCAGATTATACAAGAAGCACTGATTGCCGTCTCTCTTGGCGTCGTCATAACGGCGACTCATACCTCTAAGGCGCTTTTCGATGAGCGACAATTGCGCACACGCCTTCCGGAACTTGGTTACTGTTTCTTTGAGCTCCCGTATAGTCTCCTGGAACATGCGGCTGTCGGAGAAGTTCTGTGTAGTTGTGGGTTGAGATATCATCCCTGACATGACTGTGTTCAGAATCTGGTAATATTGTTTTGCAGATGTGGAAAGATATGGCCTCTGTCCATGATGTCCGGGTATTTATTCGCGCATGGTCTTCGTTCACACCTCTGACTTTGGTAATAGTGATATCAATCAGCAGTAGCTGATGCCTCGATAACGCGTGACAAACACGTTAGCGAACATTGTCAATGTTTTATCTGAGTAATCACGCTTTGTTAATTGAACACAGACATCGTTAAATTTCATAAATAGCAATCATGAACATATCAATTATCGTGCCACAAAAACATACCACTGAACCAAATCGAAAGATCGGATCGTGTTAAATATACCGTTATTGCCAAAGCCTGCCCTACTTAATACAGTACAACAAATTGGGAGAAATAATGTATACAATTGTTTGACGCTTTCCAATAATATTAAATGCCTGCTATTATACCTGGAAGTAAAAGATATAGACATTAAGTAATATAAAATAACCGTTAATAATTTTTTCCTATATACACCTTACCAGTTTTACTAATACGCATTTTATACCATATAAACTGTGAATCTCGAATGATGCACGTAAACTTGAGAAAGAATAACACAACGCTCGTTTTCACTTATTTTCTTCTTCTATTTTTAGCTCACCTGAGCACAAAGTGCTCATGGTGAGCTTTTGTGATCGCACGTTGTCCGTCGTGAGTGCGTGCGTGCGTGCTTGCGTCGTCAACTTTTCATTCAAACATCATCTCCTCCTAAATCACTTGGCAGATTTTCACAAAACTTCGCAGGAATGATCATTAGGTGACCCTATTTAAAAGTTGTTCAAATCGTTACGGTCCGCTGCATATGTAGGTCACCAGAGCTAAAAATAGATTTAAAAATTGTAAACTTAAAAAATCTTCTTCTCTGAAACCGCAGGGAACAGAAGTTTCATATTTGGTATGTAACATCCTATAGTGGTTCTCTACAAAGATTATTCAAACAATGCCCCTGGGATCAAAACGGGCCACGCCCCGGGGGTCACATGGTTTATATAGAATATATAGCAAAATGACTTTAAAAATCGTCTCCTCTGAAACCACAAGACTCATAGGTTTCATATTAGGTATGTAACATTCATAGTGGTCCTCTACGAAGATTGCTCAAATTATGCACCTGTGGTCAAAACTGGCCACGCCCCGGGGGTCATATAGTTTGTATAGAATATATAGCAAAATGACTTTAAAAATCTTCTTCTCTGAAACCGCAAGGCCCAGAGGTTTCATATCTGGTATGTAATATCCTTTAGTGGTCCTCTACAAAGATTGTTCAAATTATGCCACTGGGGTCAATACGGGCCACGCCCCGGGGTCACATGGTTTATATAGAATATATAGCAAAATGACTTTAACAATATTCTCCTCTGAAACCACAAGGCCCAGAGGTTTCATATTTGATATATAACATCCTATAGTGGTCCTCTACAAAGATTGTTCAAAGTATGCCCCTGTGGTCAAAACTGGCCACGCCCCGGGGGTCATATGGTTTATGTAGAATATATAGCAAAATGACCTTAAAAAATCTTCTACTCTGAAACCGCAAGGCCAAGAGGTTTCATATTTGGTATGTAACATCCATTAGTGGTCCTTTACAAAGATTGTTCAAATTATGCCTCTGGGGTCAAAACGGGCTACGCCCAGGGGTCACATGGTTCATAATATAGAATATATAGCAAAATGACTTAAAAAATTTCTCCTCTGAAACCACAAAACCCAGAGGTTTCATATTTGGTGTATAACATCCTATAGTGGTCCTCTACAAAGATTGTTCAAATAATGCCCCTGGGATCAAAACTGGCCACGCCCCGGGGGTCACATGGTTTATATAGAATATATTGCAAAATGACTTTAAAAATCTTCTCCTCTGAAACTGCAAGGCCCAGAGGTTTCATATTTGGCATGTAATATCCTATAGTGGTCCTCTACATAGATGTTCAAATGATGCCCCAGGGGTCAAAACTGGCCACGCCCCAGGGTTCACTTTGTTTATATTGAATATATTGCAAAATGACTTTAAAAATATTTTCCCCTGAAACTGCAAGGCCCAGAGGTTTCTTATTTGGTATGTAACATCCTATAGTGGTCCTCTACAAAGATTGTTCAAATTATGCCCTTGTGGTCAAAACTGGCCACGCCCCGGGGGTCACATGGTTTATGTAAACTTAAATAGCAAAATGTCTTTTAACATTTTCTTCTCTGAGACCGCAAGGCCCAGAGGCTTCATATTTGGTATGTAACATCCTGTAGTGGTCCTCTTAAATATATTGTTTAAATGATGCCCCAGGGGTCAAAACTGGCCACGCCCGGAGGTCAAATGATTTATATAGACATTAATGGCAAATGACTTTAAAAATCTTCTCCTCAGAAACCGCAAAGCCCAGTGGTTTCTTATTTGGTATGTAACATCCTATAGTGGTCCTCTACAAAGATTGTACAAATTATGCCCCTGGGGTCAAAACTGGTCTCGCCCCAGGGGGTTACATGGTTAATATAAACTTTAATAGCAAAATGTCTTGAAAAATCTCCTCTGAAACCGCAAGGCCCAGAGGTTACGTATTTGGTATGTAACACCCTCAAGTGGTCCTCTACAAAGATTGTTAAATTAGGCCCCGTGGGTCAAAACAGACCACACCCCAGGGGTCACATGGTTTATTTAGACCTAAATAGCAAAATGACTTAAAAATTCTTCTCCTCTGAAACCGCAAGGCCTAGAGGTTTCACATATTTGGTATGTAAAATCCGTATAGTGGCCCTCTTCAAATATTTTCCAAAATCTGCCCCTGGGGTCAAATCTAATCACACCCCGGGGGTCACATGGTTTATATAGACTTAATTAGCAAAATGACTTTAAAAATCTTCTCCTCTGAAACGGCAAGGCCCACAGCTTTCCTATATTTGGTACGTAACATTGCATAGTGGTCCTCTCCAACGATTGTTCAAATGATGCCCCTGGGGTCAAATCTGGCCACACACCGAGAGGTCACATGCTTTATATAGACTTAAATAGCTAAGTTACTTTAAAAATCTTTACCTGAAACCGCAAGGCCCAGAGGTTTGTTCAAGATTGTTCATATTATGCCCCTGGGATAAAAATAAGCCACGCCTCGGGGATGCAAATTCTTATTCGGTTACAAGGTCTCAGGTGAGCGTCCTAGGGCCCTCAGGGCCCTCTTCTTTGTATTGACCGACGATTTGTGCTGTGCACGTTAATAGGACCAAAATGCCAGTGATAACCTTACATTTTTGTACCTACATATTGTTTTCAACCCCTTTGAACCTAAGCCATGACTGACTGTTTTCAAGAGATATATTATATAATATGATATATATTCAAGTTCAAGTTCAAAAGTTCGTTGCATAAAACATTTTACAATGTTTATAGCAGTGCAATCAAAATCACATTAATTAATGGATCGAGCAATTTCTCCTATAGTACCCATGCATTCCTGATATATCATAATTGGTCGAATGAAACGTCTGGACCGGAAAAGATTAGTTGTGTTTGCACGTATGTCCTTAAATAGCTTATTGTCATTTTGATTTGAAACTTCAGGAAAGGTGAAATTTCAAGAGCCACTCTTTGTGCATAATTACATATTCATGTGCTTATTTAATAATTAATATTTTGTATATGCAAAGAAGTACTGAAATTGTTCAAGTTTATAAATACACTTTCTTTTTTTCTGTACAATTATGACACATATTTAGGTAATAAAATGAAAGATGTGAAACTAATACACGTAGATTAGAATGCCGGGATTACCATGTTCAATAGGAACACAATTTATTGTACATGTATATTTATTACATTTTGGGGCGTTATTCACTCTTGCAAATCAGTGACAGACAATATCAAGACATTTCATTCAAAATATGTGACAGTCCGGTCCATCTACGTTGGTAGAAAAGGACATTCGCTACACATCTAAAATTGTTGAAATTATATAAATACACTTTCTTTTCTGTACATTTCTGACACATATTTAGCTAATAAAATGAAAGATGTGTAACTAATACACGTAGATTAGAATGTCAGGATTACCATGTTCAATAGGAACACAATTTATTGAACATGTATATTTATTACATATATTGGGGCATTATTCACTCTTGCATATCAGTGACAGACAATTTCAAGACATTGCATTCGAAATATGTGACAGTCCGATCCATCTACGTTGGTAGAAAAGGACATTCGCTACACATCTAGCTTGGTGGAATTATCAATAAAATTCATGGACTTAAAGACTTTGGTTTTAAGTCATACGACAGACTTTACCAAAATTGTGTTGTGCCTGTACTAGATTATTGCGCACGTACCTGGGGGTTTAAACAATACCAAGCCACAGACAACGTCCAAAACAGCGCTTATCGATACTTCTTAGGAGTTCACTGGTTCGTAGGTGATGTGGGCTGACTCCCAAGCAGATTCCGACGCTGGATAAATATGCTACGTTTCTGGAACAGACTGAATTCGCTGAGTAATGTCAGGTTGACAAAAAAAAAATTCGAAACAGACTCTATGTTGTGTCACAATAAGTGGAGCAGTGAATTGAAAACTATTATGGATACACTAGACCTCGGCGAACACTTCATAAATAAAGCCCCAGTCACACTGCAGCTAAAACAGGTAGAAGACAGGTCTACGACTAAAATCCTGGCCGAGTTCTGCGTGTTCCTACGTAGCTTTGGAATGTCGTGCGTTGACTCAGTCGTAACTGGTTTTTGAACATGTTCAAAAACCTCCCGATTGGAGGCAAGATTGTTACATAGTCTTGCGTGAAACTTCGTAGGACGTAGGACGTCGTATGTCATGTCCTGCGTAGTCTTCGATAAAGTTGATATCAGCGAAGTCGTACGTCGACGTGACATAGGTCCAACGTATACCTGCGTGAACGTGCGTGGTTATACAACAGTGCAAGACAGAGCTCCTTCGTCGACGTACGATATACTTTGTTGTCGTACGTCGACTCAATAATGTTTTATGTCATGTATCACTGACTTGCGACTACGCAGGATACCAACGTTATATACTTCATTGCTGAAAATATTCTTAACATGTCTGAAACGTTGCTTGGACTTTAATATTAAACTTGTCGCTGCCGCGCTATGGACAGATAATCGTACAGTTCAGTAAACAAATCAGACATTTGACATATATCTTTCTACAGTTTCAAATAATCTTATATGGATACTAGTTACATATTTAGCGGAGCCTTACACCCTCCCAACCAAGAAGACAATAATGCTGTTCTGTTTGCCAGACCGTCAAGGGTACGTACATTACCATCAAAATGATCAACTGTTTTACATATTATTCAGTAATGAAAGGACATTAATCATAACCAGTACAGTTTTCCTCGGTTTTCAATGCAATGTCCTATGTACCTCAGTAAACTTTGTCGACATATTGTGGGAATGTGTCTTTATTTACTAGATACAATATTTCTTTTAAACTCCGTTTTAATATCGTTGCCTAAAGCAATTGATGTTGACATGGTATTGCAACATCTTCGTTTATAATCCTCTCTGTTTGGCTTCTCATATTACATCGTTGCCGCACTGATAAGCCCAGATCCAGAAATCATTTTACATCGTATCACAGGGATAGGGTTATGGTCATCGCTTCATCGTGGCAATCAGGAAAAGCTGCTGAACTAAATTGTGCAACAAAATATAGAAACGAACAATTAACATGAATATTTGTCAGGAGACTTTACCGCCCCGCGAGTGAATACAAGACAACTTAAGTGGACGCAGGTTGTAGTACGTTGTCGTGCGTAGTCGTACTTAAGCAGCGAACAACCGCATACGTCCACGTAAGATGACTTTCGTCGACCTGCGTGGTCCTGCGTTTTAACGTACGACTACATACGCCAACTTACGACTGAATTGACCGTTGTTTTTAAATACAAATTGCGTCGACGCGAGAACAGCGCAGGACCAACGCAGGACGTAGTAATGTTTCGAGTCAATCTTACAACTCAGTGTGACTGGGGCTTAAGTCGTTAATCGATTTAATATTAGCTCAAACAAGGATTAGCGACCACTACAAGAATAACTGGAATGTGTCATTACAGGCATCAAGCGAGTTAAGAACATATACACTTTTTAAAAATGAATTTAAAGAGGAACCGTATGTTAAACTAAATTTGTCAAAACACACGCGCTCAACGCTCACGCAACTTCGTTGCGGAATCTTACGACTTGGGAGTTAAAGACGTTAGCAGCAAAAATAAAATAATTGGGTTATTTTCTCCTTTTGCTTCATTATTTCTTTATTGTATATAGGTTACAATATACTAATTTCAATCAATAGATATAAGGTTACGCATGCGCAAATAAATTCCTTCATTGTTACAAATAAAATATACAATGTCAGATCTCAATTTTCACCATGACCAAGCTACTTTTCAATATATCACCATACATCGTTGGAAAGATAACGCCATAACCCTTTGAAAAAACAGCATGTCAAAAAATTATATGCGTTGTAACGCAAAATATTTACCTTAGAATAAACACACCGGTTTTGACGGGCATGGAGGCTGCCATTTTGTGCATGAATACATGGGCCAAAAGTTATGAAGCTGGGAACCACTAAGAACAAAGTAGTGCCAAAAAAAACTTTTTTTCTTATTTCTTACATATATACCTTTAAATTGATACCAAAACATATCATTTAAACTGTATTTTAAAAATCATATGCATTATAAACTGAACCATATGTGTTTATTATCTAACTGACAGCATGTAACCTTGAGGATGTGACTTCCGTTTTGGGGTAATTAGACCATAAATCTTTGTAAGTCATTAAGTTCCTTTCAATGGTTAAACGTTCATAAAGCAGTATAATAATAAAAAACACACGTGTACAATGTATTGCAAAACAAACTAGTTCGAAAAAGATCCATTAAATATCGCCATTCAATTTTTATCAATTGATACGTTGTTTACGTCAACACGAACATGAAAAAGGTTACACAGGTACCCTATTTAAAGTCCAATATTTACCAAACAAGTTTGGTGACTCATTCGTTTTATTAATGTTTTGGTGTAGGTATACATCGGTGCATGTATGTGCGAAAATTTAAGAAAATCTGTCGTTTGGAATAAAATATATTGATGCATAATAAATGACGTTTTAGAAGGTATTATTAGTACCCATTTTATCTACTTAAATGTCCAGTCAAATTCATTATTTTACCAGTAAATGTAGGTAAAGCGTTTTTTATTACCAAAATACACTGGTATATTGCCAAACAAGACATTTGAAAACATATCAGTTGAAAGTACCATAATCTTTTTAAAAAAAAATCTCTCCTATATACTTAAAGCATTGATGAAAAATCCAAACTGAAAAAAGGGGCTTCGACAGGTACCGTATTCAAAACCCAATAGTTCCGGAACAAGGCCGGTGACCCCTATTTTTTAAGGCTGTTTTAGTTTTAGAATACATTTGTGCAAATTTTTAAGAAAATCTGTCGTTGGAAAGAAAATGAAAGAAATTGTTGCGAACGTCTTTAAGATCTTTGGTGAACTGTTGTCAGAGTTAGACTTTGATGAAAGAAATAATACTGAAAAACTGTACATCTTGGTTAATAACCACGCCCGCATACAGCTAAATACATAGTCAAAGCTATGTTAATGAGGATTGGTTTGTGCTTTTCTCTCTGTAGTTTTTCACTGTATATTTGTAAATTATCTTTGCCATAATACTTGATCATTGTATCAATTGTTTAGTATATATGAATATCACGTTCTATTGATCCACTTTTAATCTGATGCAAGCAGGTTATTCTTTGTGGATAGACTTTCTTTGGTCAACCAACAGAGCATATTCATCAAAGAAATAACCTTTTATATGAATTTCCGATGAAAAGAAATGAAAAAAGTCATCAAAACTTTAACGTAGAACGAAGCATTTTATGATTTATTTCACTTTCAACTGTCCGAGTAAATCGTAAAAAATTGAAAAGAGATCAATCTCACCGTTTACATTCGAGGCAAATATTACATACACTTTTTGTCTGAATGATATTGCATAATATAATCCATCCAAAACACAGAAACACTAAATATTTATTCCGATTTCATGTATTTTAACTGCAAAACACTCGCGTTCTGGTTTGACTACATTGTGTAAACTTACAACTCAAAATGAATGACGTAGTTGGTGTGACGTATTTAAACTCTTTAAAAACCAATATAATCTGGTTTAAAACAAAAGCAAATTGACTACGTCATTTTCGTGTCGTACTGACATCAGCAAATAAGATTTATTAATATTTTACTTTTGCTTTTTGAAAAAGGTGATTAAGAAATAGAGAACTATTTTTTCCGGGTAGTAGGCATTCATGCAAGCGAGTAATTAGGTCGAGGCCCGTCTAGATTTTTTAAATTTAAAACTTTAATTAGTGTTTGGTGTTTTTAAATTTAATTGAATAGGAATTAGGATAAATAGAATACACGGTAGGTGCCGGGAAGGAGAAAGTTTATCGGGTTCGGCCCGAAAACAAAAATAGGGCTCGCTAAAGCTCGCCCTATTTTCATTTTCTAAGCCTCACCGGATAAACTTTCTCCATCCCGGCACCAACCATGTATTCTCTATATACACGTATAAACATATGACGTCCCTTGTTACACAATACATGACAATTGCGGCCGTCATATTATGATACTGAACATTTCAAAACTAAAGGCTCATAAGAAACTTTAACTAAGCAATGAATAATCATTTTATGCTATATGTGTGTAATATTCGTTAGTACTTTATATTTTTGAGTGATCAATGTTCAAACATCATCACATCAACGTATTTTGGTTTAATTCTAACCATCATACATCATCAATTAAACTCGTTTGTGTCCCCATACTTCTGTCATTTTTGGGACAAAAACTACAAACATAAAATTATTTATATAAATAAGGTATGATAAGACCGTCCGCTAAATGTTCTTAGCAGCATTGAAAGACATACATCTATATCAATTTACTGAGTGGACGCAATCCTAATAGGCCCGATGCAACAACATGACAATGTGTGTTTGCATTGACCGTTCCAAGGCGGTAACCTCACTTTTAATCATTTTTAGCTCGACTTTTCGAAGTAAAGGCAAGCTATTCCACTCGCCCCGGCGTCGGCGTTGGCGTCGGCGTCGGCGTCCGAGCTAGGTTTAAGTTTTACGGTAAGCTAGTTTCTCAGGAATGACTTGAGGGATTTCATTCAAACTTAAAACATTTATTTCCCACATTGAAATGAACCTATAGGCCAAGTTTGGTAAATCTAGTTTGAAATTTGACAAAATTATGCACTTTTTTACACTTAGAAAGTTTTTCGGTAAGCTGGTTTGTCAGGAATGGCTCAAGGGATTTCATTCAAACTTAGAATACTTATTCCCTATATTAAAATGAACCCATGGGCGAATTTTGATAACTCTAGTTTGAAAATTGTCAAAATTATGGGCCTTTTTACACGTAGAAATTTTAAATATAAGATATTTGGACAGAATAAAGTTTTTCGGTAAGCTAGTTTCTTACCTTTTCGTTTCCACTCCCTAACTCGAGAATGGATGAAGCTATTGTAATGAAAATGCAAGCATAGATACCTTATAGAGAGACCTCGACAGGGATTGCATATGGGGTCACCGAGAACAAATTGAGATACTTTAATAAAAATTAATACATAGATACCTTATATCAAGACCTCACTTGGGTTTGCATATGGGGTGGGTGTGGTCAAGGTCAAGGTCACTGTTACTTTAAATAGAAAAACGGTTTCCGCTCAATAACTTGAGAACGCATTGAGATATTTTAATGAAACTTAATACATAGATACCGTATATCGAGACCTCGCTTGGAATTGCATATGGGGTGGGTGGGGTCAAGGTCACTGTTACTAAAAATAGAAAAACGGTCTCCGCTCAATCACTTGAGAACGCATTTAGATATTTTAATGAAACTTTATACATGCATACCTTATATCAAGTCCTCTCTTGGGATTGCATATGGGTGGGTGGGGTCAAGGTCACTGTTACTAAAAATAGAAAAACGGGTTCCGTTCAATAACTTGAAAACGCATTGAGATAGTTTAATGAAACTTAATACATACATACCTTATATCGAGACCTCTCTTGGGATTGCATAGAGGGTCAAGGTCAAGGTCATTGTTACTAAAATAGAAAAACGGTTTTTGCTCAATAACTTGAGAATGCATTGTGATATTTTAATGAAACTTCATACACAGATACGTTTTATCAAGACCTCGCTTGGGATTGCATATGGGGTGGATGGGGTCAAGGTCAAGGTCACTGTTACTAAAAACTAGAAAAACGGTTTCCGGTCAATAACTTGTTACTAAAAATATATAAACGGTTTCCGATCAATAACTTGAGAATGCATCGAGATATTTTAATGAAACTTAATACATAGATACCTTATATAGAGACCTCGCTTGGGCTTGCATATGGGGTGGGTGGGGTCAAGGTCACTTTTACTTAAAATTTTATTGATGTGCTGACTTTAATGCATTTCGTTCGAAAAATTTGGTTTTCGTGGAATTTCTATATTTCTTGTTTTAGAAAAAAAAATGCCAGTAACTCTGACCGCAAAACTCCCAACTGTATTTTATGCAATAAACCTATGTCTGGAAACATACAAATGGGTTGACATTCATTATTGATCCAATAATAAATGTTAACATACATTTCGCTCGCTTTTTCGGTCGATCCCGTCTTTAGTAATGTTATATCATGCAATCTTGCACAGATCTTAGCTAGTGTAGGCCTGTATAAATTGTGTTCATTTTTGTGACAACAAAATCACAAAACTGTTGATATTATTGTACTTATATTATGACGCATTCTTTCAAAACACATGAATTTAGATGATCAGACATTTACAACATTCATTGGTGATTCATTTAAAGCCATGTATAACATCTAATATTCATTCATTTATACCGGTCGAGTCTAGAAATAAACTTATTAAAACTCATTTTAAGCAATTTTGACAACGCAAATTTTAATGTAATAAAAACAAGTGCAAGAAATAAGACTTTATTATTTTGTTTAGCAATGACTGTCTATAATCATAATGTTCCAATATGCGGCTTTTTCCTCCTCACTCTTAGAATCTTCATAAAATACTAAGCTCTGAATATGACGTCAAGTCCAAGCACTTTGATGTTTTCTGCTGTCACATTTCTCATCAGGTTTTACTAGCGGAATCTGATGTCATTATACAGCGCATTGCTCTTACATATTTCATCAGACTCCTTGTCTGGGTTCTGGGGTGCTCAGCTCCCATTATGCGTCTATGTCGGAACATAACATATACGCGTGAGTAGATGAACATCAATTGGTATGCGACTCTGAGAGTCCCAAACTCATTCAGAGGGTTTTTGTCGTTCCTTTTACATTATACAAACGCTGTGTAAGACGCCGACTAATTTGTCTACGCTTTCGTATTCCTCATCAGACTCCATGTCTGGATTTTGGCTTCTTCGGCGTCACCTTATGCGTCTGTATCTTGACATTACAGACGCAGATGAGCAACAATCGGTATTCAACTCTCTCCAAACTCCTTCGCAGAGTTATCGTTCCTGTCACAGAAGTGAAATTCTATAATAGAGCGTCTCAGTTTTCTTTGCTCTTCGTATTCTTCATCAGATCCCACGTGCTTCTGACGCATCAGGAATATTGCTTTGCAGATGTGGAAAGAAATCACCTTATGTTCATTATATCCAGGCTTTTATTCGCGCATAGTCTTCGTTCACACCTCTGACTGTGGTAATAGTGATATCAATCAGAAGTACTTGACGCCTCGATAACGCGTGACAAACACGTTGGCGAACATTGTCAGTGTTTTATCTGAGTAATCACCGCCTGATTAATTGAATACAAACATCGTTAAATTTCACAAAAAGCAATTATGAACATTTGAATTAGCGTGCCACAAAGCCACTGAACCGGATGTAAGATCGAATCCTGTTAAGTACAACAAAATACCGATATTATTCAAAATAATAAAAAATAATATAATTTTATTTAAGAAATAATTTTCGATTTGTTTATCGGCCAATAAACAATGATGTGGAGTTCTGATGCGTATGAAGTACACCACGAGGGCATTAAACCGAGTTGTTGAATAACCACGCATCAGAACGTAAATTATTTCCATTCTAACATGATTTTACATATATTTTTGCAATTGTAATTGGAACTAATTTGTACTATACTCCGCTCAGAATTGGAAGTTCTTTTTGCCAGTGTCCCAATTACCAGTGAATTTAGATGATCAGATGTTTACAACATTAATTAGTAGCTGATTCCTTTTAAGTAACGTATAGAATTTTATATTTATTTCCTTTTACCGATCGAGTCTAAAAATAGTTCTGAGTAAAACAGATTTTAAGCAATTAAAAAATAAAATAAAATAAAAAGGTGAACAAATTACGACTTCATTATTTTATTTCAATATCGTGTGTCCACATTATATGCTCCAATATGCGGATTTGTCTTCTTCGCTTTTAGATTCCTCATACGACTCTACGCGCAGAATTTGACATCCAGACGTAGCATATTACGTTTCCTGCTGTCACATTTCTTTTCATGTTCCACTAGCGGAATCTGACGTCATTACGTAGCAGATTCTCCGCTTACATATTTCATCTGACTCCACGTGCGGATTCTGGTGTCTAAACATAGCGCATTGCCGTCTTCTGCTCCCCTGTGCCTGCAAACAACATATAGGCGTGTGTAGATGAGCACCAATGGGTATACGACTCTCTCCTAAACTCCTTCACAGAGTTGTAGTTACTTTCACATTAGTGTAAGAAAGCGACTCAGTCTTCCTCGCTCTCGTGTTCTTCATCTGAATCCGCGTGCTTCTGTCGCATCAGCAATCTGACGTCATGACGTAGCATACTGATGTCTTCTGCACGCATATACACGTATTCGTAAAACATAGAGCGCACGCCTTCCAGTGCCGACATTTTGATTCGCAGATTATACAAGAAGCACTGATTGCCGTCTCTTTTGGCGGCATCATAGCGGCGACTCATATCTCTAAGGCGCTTTTGGATGAGCGACAATTGCGCACACGCCTTCCGGAACTTGGTTACTGTTTCTTTGAGCTCCCGTAGAGTCTCTCGGAACATGCGGCTGTCGGAGAAGTTCTGTGTAGTTGTTGGATGAGATATCATCCCTGACATGGCTGTGTTCAGAATCTGGTAATATTGTTTTGCAGATGTGGAAAGAAATGGCCTCTGCCCATGATGTCCGGGTATTTATTTGCGCATGGTCTTCGTTCACACCTCTGACTTTGGTAATAGTGATATCAATCAGCAGTAGCTGATGCCTCGATAACGCGTGACAAACACGTTAGCGAACAGTGCCAATGTTTTATCTGAGTTATCACCGCCTTATTAATTGAATACAAACATCGTTAAATTTCATAAATAACAATCATGAACATTGCAATTCTCGAGCCACAAAAACACACAACTGAACCAAAACAAAAGATCGGATCGTGTTAAATATACCATTATTGTAAAAGCCTGCCCTACTTAATACAGTACAACAAATTGGGAGAAATAATGTATACAATTGTTTGACGCTTTCCAATAATTTTAAATGCCTGCTATTACTTTAAACATATTTTATTTCCAAAAAGTCTATAATGACATTATTACAAAATTATACATTATTTTTAGACCAAACATATATATTGGAAAACGGGTTAGACCTAAAGTTCTACAACATTATCGAGGGTCTTTCCCTTAGGATAGAAGTTGCATGTTATGATGGTGACAGACGTACATACATAAAAATGATGTCATTCACAAAATATACAAAAGATTACACAAAAACGCAATAGTGACATATGATATTAATTTCGTTCGGGAAATGAGAATTAAAATAATTATAAAAAAAAAATAAAAATAAAAATAATAATAATAATAATAATAGTAATATTATTAATAATAATGGTGATGATATCGTATGCAGTTTAGGATAGCTTAAAGATAGTAATAACGACAGTAATAACGATAGTAATAAGTCCTAGTAATAAGTCATGTCCAGCAAGAAGATAAGTGTTAGCTACGTTTTGAATCGCTTTGTCGTATTAATATATTTGTGAACTTCGTTAAAAATAAAGGTGTTGTCTTCATTGTTTAAAGAGGGCTTACCATAAAGAATCAGCTCACAATTCAGGGGATGAAATGAATGCAGTGCATTAAAAAGAACTATTCGTTGCAAAAGGTAAATAGGACATTGAAAAAAGTAATGTGCAACATTTTCAACCTCATTTCCACATGCACATAGGGGAGAGTTTGCTAAATGGTTGTTGAATAAGTCAGAGTTTAGATTACTGCAGTTATTCGTAAGCGGGCATGTAAAATTGATGTATTTCTATCTCCAGTATAGAAGTACTGGGGATTGTCGTCGCATAAATTAAATATTTCTTTCAAGGCAGCTTTAAATTTCGAAATGGTGTCTATGTTTCTGATATCGTTATGTAACGAATTCCATAGATTAATGGCAGATGGTAAAAACGAGCGTGAATAAAGTAATGTTCTTCTTGATAAAATAATATAGTCTTCCGCATTTCTAAGATTTCGAGAGGACTGTTCTTGAACTGTTTGTGGAAGAAGGTTAGTAAGGTAATTGGGACACTGGCCGTTGTGCATTTTGTAGAAATTAACGAGTTTGAGATAACGTCGTCGTTTGTCTAGACTTGGCCATTTAACTTCAGTATATAGATTTTTAAGCGAGACAGATCTCGTTAGTCCTGAGACAATACGCGCGGCTTCGTTTTGGATTTTTTCTAATAATTCTTTGTCGTACAATGTACAACCATCCCACACAACGCACGCGTATTCAAGTAATGGCCGCATGTGGGTGAAGAATATTTGGTTAAGACATTTTCTTGAGAGATTGTATTTAAGTTTTCGCATAGCTCCCAGGATTTTCGACGCGGATTTCAAAATGTTATTAATGTGATTGTTCCATTTGCCGTCGCTGCTTAACGTCAGACCAAGATGTTTGTGATTTTCAACAATTGTTACGGGTAAATTACCAAACACTAATTTAGGCAAAGGAACATTCATTTGTGTTGTAAATAAAATTGCTTCAGTTTTTTGGGGATTAAAATCAACAAGCCATCGTTTGGCCCAAATGTTAATCAGGCAGAGGTCATGGTTCAAAATGCCCTCGAGATCAGCTAAGTTAGATGTAGTGCATGATAAAGACGTATCGTCAGCAAACAAACGGGTAATACTAAGAAGATTTTCGACAATATCATTAACGTAAATCAGGAAAAACAACGGTCCTAATACTGAGCCCTGAGGAACACCGGCATTTACTAGTAAAGACTGAGACTTAGCTGAGCCAACAAATACTTTTTGGGTACGGTTAGACAAGTAACTTTTAATCCATTGTAGTATATTTCCATTTATGCCATTTTGTTTAAGTTTGAATAAAAGACCTTGATGCCAAACTCGGTCAAAAGCCTTGGATATATCACAGAATATCATACAATTGAGTTTCTTGTCATCAATAGAACGAGCTATTTGATCAAATATATCAATCAGTTGATAGACCGTTGAGTGCCCTCTTAGAAATCCTGATTGTTTACAATAAATTAAATTGTGCGCAATAAGATGGTTGTACAAGTGTTTATATACTACTCGCTCCATAAGTTTTCCTAAACAGCTTAAAAGAGAGATGGGGCGATAGTTTGAAGGTATGTTCGAGTCACCTTTTTTAAATAAGGGCATCACAAGTGCATTTTTCCATAATGAAGGAAATGTACATTCTTGTAATGATTTATTAAACAATAAGCATATTGGTTTTGCAATAGACTCGCAAGTACGCTTCATAACTAGATGACTGATTAAGTCTTCACCAACAGCTTTGTTAGTTATTAAAATTTTGAGTATGTCCAATATTTCAGTTTCAGTTACAGATACGTTATGTAAACACTCAGAAGGAAAGTGAGTAGGGACAGGAAGAACTCCCGAAGATGTGTCTAAAGTTGAAATCGATACAAAATAATTGTTTAAGCACATTGCTTTTTCTTCATCAGACGTATATATAGTTACGTTTCCATGAATGTCAACCACTTTTAAGGGCGGTATCGCATCAGAGTGCGAATGCGAATGTATGAGATGTTTTAACAGTTTCCAGTATTGTTTGCAGTTTGTTGATTTTAAATCGATTAGTGTAGTTTCAATATTGGAATAAAATTGTTCCTTTGCATGTTTGATCATGTTGTTGACTCTGTTACGAACGTGTTTGAATTTAGCCCAGTTGTTTGCAGATGGTTGTTTTATAGCGATAGCTTTAAGTCTATCACGTTTTCGCGCAAATGTACGTATCATAGAGTCGTACCAAGGTTTGTCATTAGGACGTACTGTAACAAGTTTGAATGGAATACATAATTTCGTCAGTTCTAAAAGTTTGTCCGTGAATAGAGCAGTAGCATCATCTACATTCATCATTGTTATAAAATTCCAATTTTCATTGCTGATTAAAAGATTTAATCGTTGAAAGTCTGCTCGTTTGTACAACCAAACATGCCTCTGCATCGGTTTTCTAATGACTGATGGGACTTTAATATGTGCAGCCGTGGCATGATGGTCGCTGACAGAATTGTCAATTGAAATAACCTCACTGTTTAGAACAATTAAATTATCGGAGACAATAATGGGGTCAATTAAGGTAGCAGTATTGGCAGTGACTCTGGTTGCTTCAGTTATAACGTTACTTAAATTAAATATGGTCAATGACTGTTTTAGACGGGTACAATTTTTTAGTTGGTCTTCGTTTATATCACCCAGCATAATTACATTTTGGTTCATATCCAAGGCTTTATCTATATTAGTTTCAAGGTCATTCCAAAACAGTACATTAGAGTAAGGGGGACGGTAAAAGCAGCAAATTAAAGCAGTGAGGTATCCTGTATTAATTTCAATCCATATTGTGTGCAAACGGGGACATTCTAACTCGATTACACGTCGCGACAATATAGACTCATTAACGTAAATTAATAATCCGCTAGAGTGAGGTGTATAATCTTTTCGGTGAAAACCTGCATTAAAACCTTCAATTGATAAAACATTATCGGGAACAACATCATTTAGATGAGTTTCCGTAAAACATAAAATGTCAAAATCACACAGATTACTTGTTAAATATTCAAGTTTGTTGCGAATTGACCTCACATTCAAATGCAAGACACTTAGTGCTTTGCATTCAGGTCCAGGATTAAGCTCAATATACCCTGATACAAATAAAAGAAAACATAAAGCGTCAATTAGTAAGAGATTCATTTCGAAGACAAACGGGCGCATAATGCAGCCTGAGAGTAAGGCACGCGAGAGCCCTAAAAAGGAGAAAAATAGGAATACAAATTCACGTTTTGCACTCCACACGTAAACGAGTTTTTTACGACAACAATATTTACTTGAATTAAATAATCCCACGGTCATTCTGTATGCAGCAATATCGTTACCCATTAGGTAAAAGATGAACACAAAAACATATATGGCAGAATGGCCGTGAGGTAATAAAATAATAGATTACATGTTGTGTAACTGCTTGACGAGAGCTGGACAGGACTAATATGGTACATAAAAGAATAAGAATAAACAAAATACAGTGAAACATATTGCAGAGAAGGCAGTTGGATAATATAGGTTTAGCAGAAAATTTAAATCATGTTGTTAGCTGTTAATTAACATAAACAACGAGCTCTAGTTTTTTAAATTCAGTTGCCAAGATTACAAGTGACAGGGCGTTTGAAGTATCATATCACTCATCGACGGTTACATATAATTGCACGAAGGCGAACAGTATATAGGGAATATAAAAAAAATAAAAAAAATAAAATAAAGAAAAAAATTATACGGAGTATATTTGACGGACCTGTCATCACTATTGTAAAGTTCCAGTTGAACGAAACAGAAAATAAGGCCGTTTATCAAGAGCAACAATCCCTATGATAACTATCTATGCAATTTGAAAAAAGTTAGATAGTCAAAGGGATATAAGTAGTATTCAGATTAAGATATCAATATCAGTATTAAATTGATATTAAACTATTTTTTGTAGTTTGCTAAAAAAATTTAAACGGCATCAATATCACATAATGTTTAAAATACTCCCATGAGGCCGTCTATTCGAAACGAAACAATGGAAGGCCATAGGAGGTTGTTGTGACACATGCGAGGTGATTTGTATTGTGTATATCTGTAAATAAATTTAACAGTGTACAGTGATAATGGTCGATTGAAAAAAAAAAAAAAAAAGATAGGATAAAGTGAAACAGCGTGCTTATCATCAGTAAATGTAGTAAATTCGAGTCATAATAGCTCATTAGCTTTTACAATAAAGACCTTAAACGGAACTCAACTAATCCCCAGTTGAAAACGACTAATATCTGTTATATGCACTTATGTCAAGTTAATATCGGAGTATTGTCAGGGGATTAAGGTTGGTCTCATCTAGACTAGATGAATAACAAAACTATTTCATAATCCCGTGTACTTAGGTCATTACACTTGATGTAACGTAGTAAAAAATTTTCAATGAAGTCCGAAAAATACTATTCGTACTCAGTACAAGTGCTTGATTATAGGTGCATTGTAGTAACAACTGTTAAACGCGACCATGGTGTTCGCATGGTAAATACAGGTAATTACAAATCACGTGTACAATGGCTGAGTGATTGTTAAGCCAAGGGCTTAATCGAGGGACTGGATTACGACATTGTGATAAGATATATTACTTATTGGTTTATGCATGTAGTCGTTAATAGCAGTTAATATTGCTATTAGTAACGTATTGTGTAAAGGTAAACAATAGATATTTGGGGAAATCCACACAACAAACAAAAACAAAGAACAAACAAACAAACAAACAAACAAAACACATGCACAAACAACAGCACAATTGATTATTTGCATGATTTTTATAGACAGCACAGCACTGCCTCAATTTGTCCAACAAATATTATCCGTGGCTAGAAACATGTTTGATTTGTGTATATACGAGTATTACGTCAGATCGAAATACAAGGATAATGTCAATAACTGAAGATGCAGAACATCATCATCAGATTTATACATGTTTGTAAAATGACAGCAGTTGGACATGCTTTTATAAGAAGAGAACAGTTGGGCAAACTTGAAAAGTAAAAAACACCAATTATCTTTTTGAAGGCGTGCTGTGTTGGCATGATAAAAAGGTTTCCTTAGACAAAAGTACGATGGTGCCCGTAAAAATAGCAACGAATAGTCTTGTTTCCACGCATGAGATCACACTTTCCATTTGCCTACAACCGTCGACACCTTGACACCTTGGCAGTTGTTACTTAAGTATTTAAGCTTATCTAGCTGTCAGTTCTGAATGAAGTTAAGTCGCCAATGTGGTTGATTCTACGGATTTTGGACATCAAGTCCTTAACCAGAATGTTCCCGTCGGATGACCATGCCCCAAGAAGGCGACCGGATTTCACTAGGGCCCTTGCACTGAATAACAGGGAGCTTCTCTTGGAAGTGAGGTCCTCGTTGACGAAAGTGTTTTTATAGCCATGGTCTTTCAGTTTCGATCGGCTAAGGTACAGTTTTTGTCTGGCTCTGTACGACGAAAACTTGACTATAATGTCCCGGGGTTTGCTGGAATTTGGTTTCCCTACTCTGTGAGATCGATCTATTTCTGATAAGGACAGATTTGAACCAATCGCATTCGACAACTTGAGAATAAGTTCATCCGTGTTTTCAGAATTCTTTTCCTGGATACCAGAAACACGCACTAGATTACGTCTGGAGTACTGTTCTTGATCGTCAAGTTTCAATTCTATCAGACTTAATTTAACCTTCAAATCAGCGTTATCGCTACTCAGCTGAGCATTTGCGTGTTCAAGAGCTTCCAGTTTAGAGGTTAATTTGGAAATAACACTCGAAACCACGTTTTCGACATTGTTTCAATATGGATACGAAATGTTGCTACTAATGTGTCAGATAGTTTCTGGATAGCTTCTTCAGAAAGAGATATTGTCGGTTCACACAGTGATGGTGTAATGGGTGACTCCATGATAGTATTGGAGTAAGTTGGCCGCTTGAGGTCGTTTATCAGTTCGTTATCGGGCGAACTAAGCGCTCGCTTATTGTTCCTGATACGATCTGGAGTCTCTAGTGTATTTGACATTTACCAGAAATCAGGAAAAACGCTAAGTCAATACGTATAAACTATTTGAACGAGTAAGAATATTGTCATACCTGGTGATGATAATCCAAGATATTATCCGACCAATCACAACAATCACAACAATGCTTTGTCCGCCGACCACAAGAACTCAGTCCTGGCAAAAGTTTAAACACTTGCAATACACCAGAAATACACCATCATAAACAGATTCATGTGCCTAATGTAAACCTAATCACTTTTCAAAAAATCCATCACTCACAATCACTTGCAATCGCTTACAACTTCAACTTCAACTTGTATTCAAATCAAAAACATTTTGAATATTTAAGCGCTAATTCACGTGTAACTACACACATAAACCATATGTTATCCAAACGCGTTTGGCGTTTACATTGCTAACGAAAATCGATAGCCATGAGCTGTGAAAAAACACGTCTTGTCACCATGAAGGCGTGCCTGCTATTATACACTGGAAGTAAATGATATAGACATTAAGTATTATAAAATAAACGTTAATAATTTCTTCCTATATACACCTTACCAATTTTACTAATACGTATTTCATGCCATTAAAAATGTGTATCTCGAATGATGCACGTAAACTTGAAAAAGAATAACACAACACTCGTTTTCACATATTTTCTTCTTCTATTTTTTTTGTATTGACCGACGATTTGTGCTGTGCACGTTAATAGCACCAAAAATGCCAGAGATAACCTTACATTTTTGTACATACATATTTTTTTCAACCCGTTTGAACCTAAGCCATGTCTTACTGTTTTCAAGAGATATATTATTTGAAGTTCAAGTTCAAAAGTTGACTGCAAAAAACATTTTATAATGTTTATAGCAGTGCAATCAAAATCACATTAATTAATGGATCGAGCAATTTCTTCTATAGTAAAGTAAATTTGTAAAGGACCACTAAAGATGTTACATACCAAAAATGAAACCTCTCGGCCTTGCGGTTTCAGATGAGAAGATTTTTAAAGTCATTTTGTTATTTGTTCTATATAAACCATGTGACCCCCGGGGAGTGGCCAGTTTTGACCCAACGGGAATTATTTGAACAATCTTTATAGAGGACCACTATAGGATGTTACATACCAAATATGAAACCTCTGAGCCTTGTGGTTTCAGAGAAGAAGATTTTTTAAGTCATTGTGCTATATATTCTTTATAAACCATGTGACCCCCGGGGCGTGGCCCGTTTAGACCCTAGGGGCATAATTTGAACAAACTATGTAAAGGACCACTAAAGGATGTCACATACCAGATATGAAACCTCTCGGCCTTGCATTTTCATTTTGCTATATATTTTATATAAACAATATGATCCCCGGGGCGTGGCCAGTTTCGACCCAAGGGGCATAATTTGAACAATCTTTGTAGAGGACCACTATAGGATGTTACATACCAAATACGAAACCTCTGGGCTTTGTGGTTTCAGTGGAGAAGATTTTTAAAGTCATTTTGCTATATATTCTATATAAACCATGTGACCCCCGGGGCGTGGCCCGTTTTGACCCCAGGGGCATAGTTTGAAAAAGCTTTGTAGAGGACCACTTTAGGATGTTACATACCAAACATGAAACCTCTGGGCCTTGAGGTTTCAGAGATTTTTTAAGTTTACACTTTTTAAATCTATTTTTAGCTCTGGTGACCTACATATGCAGCGGACCGTAACGATTTGAACAACTTTGAAAGAGGTTCACCCAATGATCATTCCTGTGAAGTTTGGTAAAAATGTGCCGAGTGGTTTAGGAGGAGATGTCGTTTGAATGAAAAGTTGACGACGGACACACGCATGGACGGACGCACGGACGACAGACAACGGGCGATCACAAAAGCTCACCATGAGCACTTTGTGCTCAGGTGAGCTAAAAATAAAGATTGTGAAGATCATGCAAACCGTTGCAAACGTGAAGAAACAAATAACTCGATCTTGATAAGGGAAATAAAGGTTCATGTTAGAAGCAATTATATCACCAAGCTAAATCATAAATGAAATTAAAGGCATATTACGGATATCTAATAGGCATCTAGCTTAACAGTTGTGAAATATAAATAAATCATGTAAACTTCAGAGGCAAAATGAAAATTAAAGATTAATAAAAAATAAAGTTAATAGATAATTTATCTTAAATACCGTTAAGTGTTATGTAACTCAGACTTATACAATTGCAAAATAAATAAACCACTGATGTGCATTACATATTAAAGACATAGGTACATTTTAAAAATTGGTTTAATAACTAAGCAAATTGTGTACTAAAGTTAAACACAAATAGCTTATCAAATACAGCGTGCTCGACTATTCAAGTATGGATTGGAGCATGTGTTTGATAGTAAAGTTAAAACAGGAGAATGAAACATAAAAACTTACTTGTTTATTAATAAAGGTACATGTAAAAACATCAACCACAATTATACCCTAATACAATATCTTACAAATGTAGAATAGACCAGTTTATATAGTCAGTCAAGTTTTATTTTTTTCCCATTGTTAATCAGTAAATATATGAACATGTAATATAGTATTTTATTAAAAAGTTACATTTTAAGTTGCAAGTTAAGAGCTGATGTAGTTTTTTAAGTATAGCAATAAACTTCTGTTAAAAATGTATGTAAAAATGGGCATAACTGCGTCAAAGTACAAAACAGAGTTATGTAAATGCTGTAATTGATTCTGGAGTTAATGACAAAGGAACGTTCCAATTATCAAGTGACGTTGAAGACTTGTTCAGTTGAGAATTTCCAACACATCAATATAAACATTAACAAAGTTCATATAGGATGCCCACACTTTGGCGAGTGGAAAAGCTCACATATTCTTCAAATAGTCGCTGTAACAAGAAACGTGGAAATTCCACGAAAACCAAATTTGTTAAACAAAATGCATGAACGTCAGCATATTTTTTTTTTTTTTTTAACAATGACCCCACCCACCCCATACACAATCCCAAGCGAGGTCTCAATATAAGTTATCTATGTATGAAGTTTCATCAAAATATCCAATGTGTTCAAAAGCTATTGAAGGGAAACATTATTTTATTTTTCGTAACGGTGACCTGAACCTTGACCCTTCCCACCCCATACGTAATCCCAAGCGAGGTCTCTATATAACGTATCTATGTATAAAGTTTAATTTAAACATCTCAATGCGTTCTCAATCAATTGAGCGAATACCATTTTTCTATTTGTAGTACAAGTTATCTTGACCCCACCCACCCCATATGCAATCCCAAGCGAGGTCTCGCTATAAGGTATCTATGTATGAAAATTCATTACAATAACTTAATCTGTTCTTGAGTTAGAGAGCGAAAGAGCGAAAAGTTGACGCAGACACCCCGCCTGTCCGCCCAAAGACCTACCCCAATATAATAACCGAACATTTTGGTTAAAAAACAATAAATTAGTATTTAACAAGCATTGGTAAAACACGTGAAGTGCATTTTTATTGAAGCAAAATATTAGTATAAGCAATATTATTGGCAATAAATAAAACTCCAGAAATTATTACTTTCTGGTGAGTCGGTTCACTTGCCACCACTTTCTGTATCAACGACATCTCCTGATATTGCTTCTTCGTTAGCATACCATACACTTGCAACCTTTTTCCGAAGAGCTATTGCAATCAATACTTCAGCAAGAAATAGTTGTTGGGTAAGAAGTTCTTCAACTACAGAAGTCCAATTAAATGTACACAAATTGTCAATTTTTTTTTAGCAAGGACACTTTCCTTGATGCAACATTTTTTGTGTGCTTCATTTTCAATGTCTTTCAATATATGTAAAAGAAGTTCATCATGTATTTGCGTTGACATCACCCTTGCAGCAACTTCCTTTGAATCGCATGAACTTGAAGAAAAGAGAACAAAAAATGTTTGCATATGAGATAATGCAATTCGTCACCTGGGTTCAAGAACTGATTATGCTAGGTTCCCATTAGCTTAAGGAAACTACTGTAGACGAAGTTAGAAGTTAGATGTTGCTAAGGATAGTTTTTGTTGTAAATCAAGTCAATTTTTCCTCTGGAAGTCGTGAGTTGCTATGAAAATGAACTGTTGCTATGGAAATTAATTGCTGCTAAGCAAGTCACTGGCTGCATTTTGTTTATAGAATGGGTTCATCATCGTGATGAAGTATAATTTATGTATATTCTCTAAAATTAATAAAAAAAATACTAATAAGGAAATAAATGTAAATTAATGGATGAAAATACCATTACCACTCCAAAATTTAGCTTGCAGATAAAATATCACATAATACTAACTGATAATTTGGATCAATTCAGCTCGTTTTACATCATCTGGACCGGCATATTGCCGTAGACGTTTTGTCGCAGTCGCGTGTACCATCTGTGCTCCTTTTAGGTTGGTCTGGGAATGGTTTGTACACTCATTGTAAAAATATGTTAACAGATAACTAAAGAGGACACACTCTTGAAGGGGCACACATATTAAAGCATTGCTATAGCATGTGACATGTTAGTAAGTACAATTGTGTAATGCATATTCTTTAAATAACAATTTTCATAAAATTCACATAAAACATTATGGGACAGAGAACACACAGTTTCATATAATGAGTAATGGTACATTAAATGAGTGTTTATAAGGATCACACTTTTAAACAATAATGATGTCTGTATATTTTACAATGTACCAACTGTGTACCAAAAGAAATTATTGAATTACATAAATAATTATACACTCACTAACACTGCTCAGTGTACAAAAAATAACAAAATCTCAACAAGTGATTACAAGTAGCTAGAAGAAATGCATTGTCAATACTGACCTCTATTGTCTTTTTTGGCTCCACAAACATCTATGCTGCTTCATTTAAACCAGTCCTACCAATGTAAATGATTTTCACATTAACAATGACACCTCAAAGTCAATGTCTTATATAAAACTTGAAAACACATTTGTACATTACCATGAACAAATTATAATTATTATACAGTTATGAACTAATTAAATAATATGCTGTGATTTTCATCGTTAGCATTAATAACGACCAAGGTGTCAGCAAATGTCAATATTGAATGTTACGTGTGAATACCACGTACTATTTAATGGCCCACTAGTGCAGTTGTTAATAAGTGTTTTATTCTATAATCTCTGAAGACTCAACGTACAAATAACTGACTCATAGTTGTAGTTTTTTGGAATTTAGGAAGTTCTTAACAATTGAAAATACTTGCATTGTAAAACATGAACAAATACGTGGTTAAATGTTTGAAATATTCATTTAATACACACATTTATCCCATCATCACACAAGCAATGACAAATTAACAGCACGTTAGATAAACACAGCTATAGTTCAACACTTTGATGTAAAGTATAATAAAGTGTTGATTTTTTATGTAATTTTATTTCATTTAAATTTTTTAAAATGGCTATATTTATTCAGATTTTCTATATGGCATTTGCTTGTAACTGGTTGTAATAGTCATTCTAGGCATAAACAACATGTCAAATTTGCCTCTCATATAAACCGCTGACCCGGGACATTATATAAATTATTAGTCGCGGTTTCATAACAAAAATATACTGGGGGTAAAACCGCAATTTCATGGATAATAAAATATAATTTGGTTTGTCGACCACTGTGCTTATTTGGATATCATATAATTATAAATATTTTATTATTACCCATTATGCTGCTCATGCACTGGAAATGTCCAATCAGTTTGAGTGTTTTTATCCTGCTTCATGTCTTCAGTATCTGCATGTACAGGACTTTCTGCTTCACAAATTGGGAATCTACCAGAAGTGTCATGTTCCATGTTCTGGTCTGATACGCAGAATCTGTGCATGGCATTCTTGCATGATGAAGCTGTAATAAGTGACATTCACATTAAGCACAATTCATGGTTTGTTTGGTGTAACATCAAAAGGTATTCATATGTTGTTACAATGTGCTTATCAAATATTGCATAATAACCTGACTATAAATGGCCCTAAATAAATAATGTATGGCCTAAATAGAGGTCTCAATCCTCATGCTTAGCAGATACATTTTGCTTCATATCAGGAAACCATAAGGTGATAAGCATAAAGAAATTAAACTTTCTATCACTGTTGAATTCATATTTAGCAGATTAAATATTGTAAACAAACTATATACCAGTACTATGATGATTTAAACAAAATTACCAGATCTCTTGGGAATTTTTCATTGAGTCGTGTGGCACATCGTTTCCAAATATTGGCCTCTGCATCAGTTTCTGTTTTGCTTCCTTTGAAATTACCACCAGTGCTTTCTTTTCTTCAACAGTCCATTGTGGCCGCTTGACAGATTCATCCTGCATAAAGTAACTAAAGTTTACATCAGTGCATACTGCATATTTATTAGTACAAACTGTAAAACAAATAATATTGTTAATAAAATATCATATTTTAGCATAAATTGACATAAATGTACACTTTAAATACTGAGAACGAATTATTAACAAGAGCTGTCTTAGGACAGCGCGTTCGATTATTCAAGCCGCTTTGTCAGAGTCATTTGCCTTTGTCAGTACAAAAAAGGGGCATAATTCTGCTACAATGCTGGTGACCATTAAGGGCCTTGGCCAGTGAACTTATATAATGACCCTCATGACATGTGTAAAGTTTCAATTGAATATATTTAATAGTTGCAGAGATATGTACTTGTTGCATGCAAACCTTAAACTGAATTTTATATTGCACACAAACCTTAAACTGACTTTTCTAAGTACAAAAAGGGGCATAATTCTGCTAAAATGCTGGTCACAGCTATGGGCCTTGACCAGTGACTTTATATGATGACCATGAAAGCATGTATGAACTTTAAATTGAATATATGTAGTAGATATAGAGATATGGAGTTTTTGCACGCAAACTTTAACCTGCTTTTTTAAGTACAAAAAGCGGCATAATTCTGCTAAATAGCAGGTAAGAGTTATGGGCCTTGGTCAGTGACCTCACATAATGACCCCAAAGACATGTGTGAAGTTTCAATTGAATATCTGTACTAGTTACAGAGATATGGACTTGTTGCACGCAAACCTTAACCAGAGCATTACGCCGACGCTGACGAACATGTGAGTAGTGTTGCTCTAACTATTCAGTGAATAGTCGAGCTAAAAACAAAATATCAAAAATATATTGTCCCCATCCTATAATTAAATACACTTAAAGGTTTGCAGTTGTGTAATGGATATGAAGTATGCCTTGCTATCATGAGGTCGTGACTTTCATACCTACTCAATCATATAATAATTTGAATAAAATACTTAAGTGTGTTAAAATTAATAAATGATTAAACAAGAGCTGTCAGAGGACAGCACGCTCGACTATTCGATGTATTTCAGTTGGTACATATTTTGGAAAGTGGAAGGGGCGTACATTTGTTAAGTACGTCACTTTTACGTGAAAACCTTATATAGTTTATAAAGTTGTAAGATTTTGCAACATTGACTTTACACAAAGTCTACGTAAAAAGTGGACATACCTCTGTAAAACTACAAAACAGAGTTATGGAGAATGTTGAACCTGATGCTGGAGGTATATGCAATGTTTCAAGTGAATAACCTATGTAGTTGTCAAGGTATATGACTTCTGAATATAAACTTTAACCAATTCAGACGCGGATGCCGAAGCCGACGCGAGTAGGAAATTTAACATATTCTTTGAATAGTCAAGCTAAAAATTAGATACTTTTAAGACATTCAAACAAATATTATTAGGTTATAGTAAACAAACATACTGGCGCAGTGCCTAAATCCGTCACTTGCCTAAATCCGCCACCCCATCCGAATAAGCGTTTTTTTACCGACGATTTCTATTTTGTTGATCTCGATCAATCAGATACTTTCCCTTAACAACGCTGACAAGTTTTCATCTTGATTTGTGCATAAATGAATATTGTATCCAATTATTTTGAACATAACCCCTAAATGCAAACAAGCTGCATGCGGAGAATCTATTTCATACTGCGCATGCGCAATGTTGAGGCCCCGCATGGTGTCCATGATAAAATTAAATTATTGTGTTTTAATATTATATCTATAGGAGCAAGTGCAGCATAAAAATAACCATTATTCATTAGCATTACATACAATAAAATGCGGAAAGAACTGCATATTAAGAGCGCAAATGTCACGCTACTCAAAACCCTAATTATTTGTCCCACGTGCACACAGGGCGTCAGTTTCAGAACTATTTTTAGAAATACAAATGAGTATTTGAAGAAATTGAAATAGTGTATTAACAACAGACAACGAGCTGCTTAATATGGAAAATTAAATAAGAACAAATGTGAAATAAGCATATCCCGGTTCCTGATCTACGACTTTCACCAAGCAACTTCGGATCACCGTGTTTATTTTAAACACTAGAAAAAGAACCTTAAAGAAACAAAAGTGGAAGTTTTGTCTATAGAGGTCAAAAGAAATTGCTATGAAAACAGAATTCATAAAAGAATATTATTTTCGAGCAATTTGAACATTTTAAAGAGGGGTGGCGGATTTAGGCACTCTGACGCTCGTTTTTTTTTACACCGTTTAGGCCTTCAATTTCAATAAATATTTTTCACTTGCTAAGCATTTGAAATGTAACCAAAACACGCCAGTAAATGCACATTAGACCTAACTTGATTTATGTGAATGTTTATGTCAATCGGTAAACAACTTCTGAAAATATCGTAAAAATACCCCCCACATGTGGCGGATTTAGGCACTGCGCCAGTACCAACAAATCAAAGGTGTTTTTTTTTCAAAGCTGTTTTGGTGTCTTCCCTGTGGGAGTTACCACATCCCTTTTTCGCTTCGCTGTCTTTGTGGGTGTTTGGCATTTGGCAGCATATGAATGCTCAGTTCCAGATCTGTCCTGGTCCTTTTTTTGGAATCCAGGCAGACGATCTCGTTTCCTCATGTAATCATGGTCCATCTGAAAAACAAACATAATGAAAATTAATATTTTAGAAAAAAAAGTTCATGTCATTGTAATGTATTCCTTTAAAAATTAAATATGTTAACTGTAGTAAAAAGAATTATGACAATTTAATCCTAATTAACAAAATGTTAATATTAAAACATGTTTGGTGTCACCGTATGTATAAATATCTGAAAACAAAAATACTATTTGCTAAACTTAAATATACTGACATAGAGACCTAAAAAATTTTCAGAAATTTTATCCGAAATTTCCCATGATGGAGTTATTCACCTACTTTAGAATCCAATAACTCAATATACACTGTTGCAACTACAAAACATCACAGTTGATTAAAGTCTTTTTACCTGTATCTACTCAAATGCTTTTTGTCCTTCAATTGGACAGCTGTTTTATAACGTTTATTTATAAACTGTTATCTTACGCTATCTCTGAACACGCCAGTGGAAGGTTGTTGTTGTCCACCGATATTTCGTCTGTGCCTGACCCATTAATAACGTAGTGACAGGGGCAGATAATCCAGAATAAGTCTTCATGGCATATATGGACAAAGGGCAATCACACTGAAAAATATTATTGAAAATAATTGAAGGAGTTATCCAACTCGTATCGAAACAAGTTATATTGTAAATGAGTATACAGGAAATATAAATGTCCGTGTCATTATAATTACGTTGTGCTATGCAGATAACAGCGATTACGCCATAAAATTTTATCGATTTTAAAATAATTTCATCATTGTATTAGTTTATTGCCTGCTTGCAGCAACATGGTATGGTAGCTTAAAGAAGTGGTTAAATGTAAAATTGTTTATACAATTTAAATAACCGGCTCGTGACCTTACCAGAGAAAATTAACTAGGGTTAAATATTTTTAGCCAAACCAACAAATATACCACCAGTCTTAAACGATTTGGCCGGTGGTATTTGTTTACAGTAACTTACTGATCAAACTGCATCTAAATATCTAATTGAGTACGTATTAGTCCCTGACCCAATTAAAATATCCGAGAAATGTTCACAAAATAAAATGTCTCCCAGAGGCTAAAAATAACACAATATATTGCATTTACAGCACGCAGACTCTAATAGTTATATGATTGAAACATTTCGACAATTAATTACATTTTTGTTTAGCGAATTATTTATTTTCTGCAGGAGTATGATACCCCACTGGCCAGTTAATTGTTTAAACTATAATCACTTCTTTAATATGCTAGAATATGTGCAAAAGAACCATTCCCATCAAATGGTGAATGCCCACATAACAGCATCGAACAAATAGTTTTAATTGTGTTATCTCAAAATTTGTCTTATATCTTGGCATTAAAATTGTAATAAGCATTATGGGAAAATACAACAATAATAAAAGAAAATAAAAAAATCTGTGTTAATATATCAATATGCACAATTGTGCGTAATTAATTTGTAATCAGACGGTGATTACTTACACAAATTACTGAAAATGTTTGCAAGCGTGTTTGTCACGCGTTCCAGAGGTGTCACATGGTCTAGAGGTGTCACGCGCTTGCAACTGCTATCACTACTGCCAGCGTCCCAGCTGTGAACGAAGACCAAGCAACAATATAAACATGGCAACCATTTCACCAAATCATTTCTATATACAACTCCACAGCCGAACGATCAGACTCTAAAGAACGCGACGTCTGGAACGATACTTCAACACTCAGCTAGACGGACCTGCTCCAATAGTCGCCTCTTCCGGGAAACGCACCGGGAGCTTAAAGAAACGCAACGCAAGTGCCGGAAGACGTGTGAGCAATTGTCGCTCGTCGACAAGCGCTTAGAGATATGAGTCGCAACTATGAGGCCGCTAATAGAGATTGCAATAAGTGCTTTTTGTGTAATCTGCGTATCAAGATGTCGGCACTGGAGGACGTGCGCTCTACGTACTACGAATACGTGTATATGCGGGCAAAAGACGTCAATATGCTGCGTCATGACGTTAGATTCCTGATGCATCAGCAGCACGTGGAGTCCGATGAGGAATACGGAAGCGAGACAGAATGAGAAATGATGAAGATACACCCAATGTTGCAATTTTCTGTTATGTTTCTGTTACATATCTAGCGAATGTCCATTTACTAACGCGTTGATGGACTGTCAGATATTTCGAAAGAAATGTCTTGAAATTGTCTCATTGTCGTTTACTTGCAATGCAGAATAACTCTACAATAATGATATATAAACAACAGCATAAAATGAGGTTGACCTCCTTTACGAAAATCCGAGCATTCTGATCTACAAACATTATTTGCAAATACCTCATCTAAAATAGTTGCTGTCCTAAAGTCTTTACTTCATTTTATTTTTGAATGGGTATATGGGTATATAGGGAACAGCAACTAGATGACATACTAGATGACGTAAGGCAGTCAACGAGGCTGTCATAAACCATAACTTAATTTTCCTACAGTTCTAAATGATTGTTCTGCCCATCTAACGTCTTTTCATATTTTAAAGATGCTTAATAACCCAACAAACTTTGAACTAACGTGCACATGTACGTTTTGATCGTGCCAATGAACTGTATTTCATAGTTATCTCGCTATATCCATCATATTAAATGCATAAAGGGAGACAACTGTGATATATATTATTTTATTACACCTCACGTGACCACTCTGTGTATTTTGTCCATAGACAAAAAGTTATATCCCAGGGCCCGTATTCACAAAGGGAAAACTTAAGTAAATTCCTTAAATTAATAAAATTCCTTAAGTCTCTGGCTTCGTGTATAGGTCTTTTAACATTAAAATGTTGTAAACGTGTAAATATTGCTTATATGTTTAGTATAGCAGCCTTCTTTATATATAAATCATTGGATTTCACATTGAACATTTGATCTGAAAGTTTCACTTAAAGTACAACTTCAGTTAAGATTTCCCTTAGGAGCTTTGTGAATACCAGCCCAGGGTAATACTTTGTCATATCACCCTCGCGCGGAGCTAAAAATAGAACAGCGATTTTTTTTTCAAAACAAAACAAAATTGAAAGACTATGCAACTTTCACCTCCACAGTGCTGACGTCGATCCACGGCATTCTACAATTAATATCCAGCTACAAGCATTTGTAATTCCTTTTTGTATCCACAAAGCTTTCAATAACATTTTTTATTTCAATTTTTCATGTGAACCGTGCTAACCAGAAACGCGATGTGTTTTCGAAATCGCCATGACTGGTCAGAACGTATCTTTAAATTCGTATTTTCTTTCCAAACCTGTATCCGATTATCAATATTGGCGTCCAAAATAATTGTATACATCACCGATGCATGGTTTCTTTAATTCTGTGTTTAAACACGACACAACACAACCCTATGTAATAATATCAGTCCACTAACAACTGGTTTGTGTCGTCACTGCACAATTTGTTTACATATTATGCCACACATTTATCCCTTATGTGATCTGAATATCCATAACACTTTCCATCAACTGTATCTATCAGTGATTTTTTTACAAGTTCATAACCATCAGTCCTAGGACTCGCTGGAATAAAAATCTATGAGTCCCAAAGTTAAATGTGTGAGTTCAAAATTTTTCATTTATTCAAATGGGAATATAAGCTGTCAGTTAATAAGATGAGTAAGGCAATAATGCAATTAACTCTTTATTATAAATCATAACACAAGTAATTTTAAGTTTGTGTTTTTTGAGAAGCATGTCTAGCTAGAGTAAGTAGCATGTTGACAATGTGTGCAGTGTGCATTTTTTACCTTTCCATTGCACCTTTTAGCCACCATACACAAAGTGCAGTACATATTATTAAACTGTGTAGTTCCATTGCATATGCTCACAACCTTAACAACTTCTGTCAATCTTTATTCTATTAACATATCTTTATTCTATTAACATATTTTTTTCGGGCGATTTTTGGTAGAACCTGACCAGAATTAACTTCAGGAGTATTGCGTTTAGTCATGTGCCATTTTTCTTTTCGGACCGATGTTGCAGACTTTCCCAAAAAATTAAATATTGTTTTACCTTCAAAGCACCATTACGTTTAGAAACGTGACGACTATTGCCATCGGTTATTCGCAAATCGATTATACAATGAGAATGGTCGAAATAAAAATAGACGGAACGGTGCGATGGTAAGTTTTACCCTCTATTATGACAGTACTCGAACACAAAATGCTTCGAAACTGCACGACAGGACTAGCCATTTACAAATTCATGCGTCCCGCGAACGCACATAAACTGAAACTTTGCGTCTACGGCAATATTACTGCGTCCTGGACGCAGGACGCAGAGGTAAAAGAAATCGCTGGTATATTATTCCTTTTTGAATGACATGAAAATGTTCGCCTGCATTTCTCCTTGTTTAAAACCGATTTAATCTAACGCGCTGTAGAAACTTCGTATCGATGACGCCATTTTTAAAATCGACACGTCTAAATATAGCCATACACACTCGATGGTCATGCCTGTAAAAGGTTAAGGTCATGTCTGCGAAGCATTTGAAAGTACGGAAGGCTGATTCAGCAATATTTTAACTAGATAACTATTGTATTGTGTAAAGGTTATGTCAAGCCTCGGCTTGCGTAGCATTTATTAATAGAGTCTACATTAAAGATATGGTGAAACAAACTCACGAAGCTTATTATTTCAAAGTGTTATACGGATTGTTCGGCTACCGCCTCGGCTGATATAACATTTCTCGGATTGATATTATTTTATATCACCCTCTCCGCCATGTGTTATTTATATAATACATGTCTGAAGGAGTTATTCAACCTGTGCTCAAGTTTCGTTTTTTAGTTGTCTTCTAAATGGCAGGGTTTCCCCCAGGCCAATACGGCGTGTCGCTAGTGACATCCCTTCGTAATCTGGGGTGGTCTTCCGACATCCCTTAATTGCAGCGACATGTCATAATTATAAACCAATAAACTGTGAAAACATTGTTTATTATCTGCAAGTGCGGCTCGCTTGTCAAAGATAATCGATTAGAGGAGGCGGTTCTCGATTGCCAGCGTTAGTCGACTAAACTACCGGGTAGGTCAAATTCCTCGCAGCGGTTACTTCCCCTTTCGGTTAACAGTAACCACTGCCATCACAAGTGAAATCCTTCCAGATCTGAAAGGATTACGTGTTTGTAACTTTTACTTATTTAATGCAACTCAGTGCAATTTTCTACATAATTGGACTTTTTATATATCGTTTGCAGTCAATAACGAATCAAAAAAAGAAAATGAATAATTAAAACCATAAATAATATCTAGACGATTTAAATCGATCATCATCACATGGTTTGTTATGACGGCAGGGATTTGATTAGAGCTATGCTGGGAACCAGTCAAATCTCTGCGCGGAGGTTGAGCAAGTGGAGTGTTAATCGATACTTGAATGCACTTTAATTAGCACATACTGTATGAGTCTCTTTTTATCTGAAAACAATACGTTTGTAGTTTATAAAATTAGCGACATGAATAAAATGTTTTAATGTTGTTTTTTTTCTTTCCATTACATTAATTATTATCTCACCTTATAATTTGAATAATTAGTTTTGCAAATCCCATCTATCATGGGATTTGAGCAAATTTTGCTTTTAATGATTTTCATGAATCGGTAAAATGTCGAAACGAAAGGCAGGGTAAAGACGTCGCAGCGTAGTCGTCTAAACAACGAAATCCTCGCAGCTCATCTCATGACATCTATGGAAGGAGAGACGACAGAGCAGTTCCCTGATGACGTGACCGTGTCGCAGTGGGCCAAGTGTAGAAACCGTCGTCTGGATGTTTGAGATCATTGAAATTTGAACCGCATCAGTAGTTAGTTAACGATTATATATGAAACATTGCATTTATGTATGAAAGTATTTACCCCAAGACCATTAAATACTATGACTACTCAAGTGTTCATTGTTTTTGTTTATATTTTGTTTTGCAATTAGTGTACACACCTTTAAGTATACGCCAAATTGCACCAATAACGTTACTCAAACGTAAAATTTCTAACAACGTCGGCAGGGAACAACCCTCCCAAGCCCACCCCGTCTCGGCCCGACATCCCGTTACACATTCCTGGGGGAAACCCTGAATGGCAATATTAAATATCTGCTCACTTAGTTTAAACAGGCAATAGGAGACAAATTGTATAGGGGAAACAACAAGCAGATGAAAACGAATGCAGTCTAAGGAGCATGATCCTGGTGTTTACTCATCAGTCTTCATAATATTCCTTAAAGTGCTATATATGGTGGTATACTTACACAATATTCTAGCCATCTACGTTTTTGTACGTATATATTACAATTGGGTGTCGTATATTACAATGTATAACTACGTTCGCGTCAATTTAGTTGAAGAGCAAATCCTCGAACATGTGTACATTAGATCTGGAGTAGATACGTGTTCTTGGTGTTCTTGTATGTGAATATGACAAATAAAACTATATTTGCACGCTAGTTCAAGATTATAAAATTTTGTAGACTATGTTAGGAAAAGTTAGGTACTCTTGATTTCACCAAAGAACAACGAGTATTAAATACGTTTGCAATTAGCAGAATCGCCTCTGACGTCAGAGGGCGTTCGTTACAATAGTTCCTTCGATTTGTATTGGTTATCTCCCTTGGATTATTGTACACCACTGCTCTTTACTGAAGCAGAACAATTATACAACAAAGATCGATCGTCTTAGTAGGTATAGATTGTACACACGGCGGATTTAAATGCTGTCAAAAGGAGAATAAAACACCTTTGACGTACGTCATTTTTTCATACGATTTCTTATGCTTGACTGGTAAGTTCATAATAAACCAGTTACAAATATTGTCGATAGTCGGTCACAAACGGAAGTGGCGGAGATTTAACACTCAATGCCTCAAGCTCAAGATCTGTGCACTGGAATAAAGTTAACTGTATTTAACGGTAAAGTTATTATTTCCAAAGGGCGTCAAGTACTTCTGATTTATATCATTATTACCAAAGTCAGAGGTGTGAACATAGACCATACGCGAATGAATACACGGATATGATGAACAGAGGTCATTTCTATCCACACCTGCAAAGCAATATTACCAGATTCTGAAACCAGCCATGTCAGGGATCATATCTCAACCCACAACAACACAGAAATTCTCTAACAACCACATGTTCCGGGAGACTCGGCGGGAGCTAAAAGAAACAGTAACCAAGTTGGGAATCGCGAGGGGTGACACTACAATAAACAAACACTTTATAGCAAATGTCAATTTCTACAAACGTAGATGGACTGTCAGATAGTTCGAAGGAACTGTCTTGAAATTGTCGTATTGTCGTTGAATAATTTAGAATAATGCTGCAAATAATTGTACAGATTCCCTTAACATTACATATGTACAAAATTCGTCCATTGATCGTCAAAAGGGCCAATCAGCATATATGCAAAGAAGTCTGATAGGCCCTTTTGGCTTTCAATGGACGAGAGGTATAGTATGCTTCTGCTACCTGTGTAACGAATGCTCATTTCCACAAACGTAGATGGGCTGTCAGAAATTTCGAAAGAAATGTTTTGGAATTGACCCAATGTCATTCATTTGCAAGAAAGATGAACGGCACAAACACGAAAAAATACTTTGTTCGTCATCGAACATGCACATTCAAACATGTCTTCAATGCACTTTATTTTTACCGCATCTCGTCCAAAATGTTTATGCTTTGGATAAACTAAAACGGGTAACAATGAAATGTATTGTTCAAACTTTCCGAATGCACGATTCCACCTGTCCTTAAGTAGGGCTCGTATCTCTGAACGGCGGCAAGATATATCAGGCCAAGGTTCGCGACTCTGAACGGCAAGATATATCAGGCCAAGGTTCGCGACTCTGAACGGCAAGATATATCAGGCCAAGGTTCGCGACTCTGAACGGCAAGATATATCAGGCCAAGGTTCGCGACTCTGAACGGCAAGATATATCAGGCCAAGGCTCGTATCTCTGAACGGCGGCAAGATATATCAGGCCAAGGCTCGTATCTCTGAACGGCGGCAAGACATATCAGGCCAAGGTTCGCGACTCTGAACGGCAAGATATATCAGGCCAAGGTTCGCGACTCTGAACGGCAAGATATATCAGGCCAAGGCTCGTATCTCTGAACGGCGGCAAGATATATCAGGCCAAGGCTCGTATCTCTGAACGGCGGCAAGATATATCAGGCCAAGGTTCGCGACTCTGAACGGCAAGATATATCAGGCCAAGGTTCGCGACTCTGAACGGCAAGATATATCAGGCCAATGCTCGTATCTCTGAACGGCAAGATATATCAGGCCAAGGTTCGCGACTCTGAACGGCAAGATATATCAGGCCAAGGTTCGCGACTCTGAACGGCAAGATATATCAGGCCAAGGCTCGTATCTCTGAACGGCAAGATATATCAGGCCAAGGTTCGCGACTCTTGACATTTCTCCACAGAACGACGGGTAGCTAAACAATGTGTACTAAACGGTGTTGATTTCTAATTTAAATTCATTATGTGTATATATCTCTACATAATATGACAAGATAAAAATGAACCTATCTGAAGGCATGCTATTATAGGTTAAGTATATGATCAGTTTCGATAGAACGACGTCGTTTCAAAATATTTATAATGTATACAATTAATTATGAATAATCATCAATACATGTAAAATAAAGGTAATACAAATTACAGAGGTTTAATACGCTGTGGATTATACCATTGCTTGTACTTGTATATTACGTGTACACTTGGGTCTTTATCATAATGTGTAACATTTAGGCGTCAAGTGCCCATGTTAATATTGTTCAAAACGGATTCCTCGAACATGTATAGTGAGCGAACAAGCGTTCTTTTATAAGCATGAGACAAGTAAAACAACAGTTAGATAGTTCTAGTTAATGATTTTAGAATGTTTGAACATTACTTAGTTACGAGAATAGTAACGAAGTTCAATTTCACCAAAGAATATCGGGTAGGTAATACTTCAGAAATTAACAGTGTTGAAATAGACCTTTCGAAGGAGCGGTATATATATTTGACAATAAGCAAATACTGTATACTATTTACAAATATCTGAACGTTGGTTTCAAAATAATGCTTTCTAACAAAATCTTTTGAGCATATTTTCAAGGAATACTGTAATTGGGTACAAAACCGAAGGTTCATTATCAATTCTTCTTCTATACTGTTGTGCTATATGGCAAAATGAGTTCTTTCTACACGATGAATATCATCAAATATCGCATGCATGTGCGTCCATAGTATGTTTTGTTACAATTGAAACATTTGTTAATTTGCTATCATTTGTCATCAGACGGTGATTACTCACACAAATTATTGTCAATGTTTGCAAGCGTGTTTGTCACGTGTTCTGTAAGTGCCACGCGATCTATAGGTGTCACGCGCGTTGGACTGTTGTCACTACTGCCAGCATCACTGCTGTGAACGAAAACCCAGCAACAATATAAACATGGCAACCGTTTCACCAAATCATTTCTATCTACAACTCCACAGCCAAACGATCAGACTCTAAAGAACGCGATGTCCGGAACAATATTGGAATCCTCAGCTGGAGAGACCTGCTTCAGCAGTCGCCTCTTCCGGGAAACGCACCGGGAGCTTAAAGAAACGCAACGCAAGTTCCGGAAGGCGTGTGCGCAATTGTCGCTCATCGACAAGCGCGTGAGAGATATGAGTCGCCGCTATGAGGCCGCCAGGAGAGACGGCAATCAGTGCTTCTTGTATAATCTGCGAATCATTGATGTCGGCACTGGAAGGCGTGCGCTCTATGTACTACGAATACGTGTATCTGCGTGCAGAGGACGTCAACATGCTAGGTCATGACGTCAGATTCCCGATGCGTCAGAAGCACGTGGAACCCGATGAGGAATGTGAGAGCGAGGAAGAATGAGACACTTACCGATTTTCACTCAATGTTGTCTCTGTCATTTATGTGTGTCCTACGTATGTAGCAAACGTCCATTTCTACAAACGTAGATGGACTGTCAGATATTTTGAAAGAAATGTCTTGAAATTGTCTAATTGTCAACAGATTTGCATTCTAGAAAAACGTTGCAATGATTAATAATATCCCCCCCTATACACACACCAATTAGTCTAGTAAAATACTCAGTAACTAAAAACGAAACATTTTGGTATGCAACTGTTTTTGCAAATAACCTGCAATACAACATTGTATAGCATACAAAGCGTTCATGGCATAGGTGGACAAAGGGGCAATCATACTGAAACAAATTATTGAAAATAACTGAAGGAGTTATCCAACTCGTATCGAAACAAGTTATACTGTTACTGAGTATACAGGAAATATAAATGTCTGTGTCATTATAATTACGTTGTGCTATGCAGATAACAGCGAATACGTCATAAATTTTTTATCGATTTTAAAATCATATTATCATGGTATTAGTTTATTGCCTGCTTAAAGCAACATGGTCTGGTAGCTTAAAGAAGTGGTTGAATGCAAAATTGTTTACACAATTAAAATAACCGGCTCGTAACCTTACCAGAGAACATTTACTAGGGTTATACATTTTTAACCAAACCAACAAATATACCACCAGACTTAGACTATTTGGCCGTTGGTATTTATTTACAGTAACTCGCTGATCAAACTGCAACTAAATATTTACTTGAGTACGCATTAGTCCCTGACCCAATTAAAATATCAATGAAATGTTTACATAATAAAATGTCTTCCACAGGCTTAAAATAACACAAAATATTTCATTTACAGTACGTAGACTCTAATAGTTATATGATAGAAACATGTTGACAATTAATTACATTTTTGTTTCGCGAAATATTTATTTTCTGCTGGAGTATGATACCCAACTGGCCAGTTATGATCGTTCAAACTCTAATCACTTCTTTAATATGCTAGAATATGTGCAAAAGAACCATTCTCATCAAATGGTGAATGCCCACATAATAGCATCGAACAAATAGTTTTAATTGTGTTACCTACAAATTTGTCTTATATCTTGGCATTCAAATTGTAATAAGGATAATGGGAAAATACAACAATAAGAAAAGAAAAGAAATAAATCAGTTTAATATATCAGTATACAAAATTGTACGTAATTAATTTGTAATTAGACGGTGATTACTCACACAAATTACTGAAAATGTTTGCAAGCGTGTTTGTCACGCGTTCCAGAGGTGTCACATGGTCTAGAGGTGTCACGCGCTTCCAACTGATATCACTCCTGCCAGCGTCCCAGCTGTGAACGAAAACCAAGCAACAATATAAACATGGCAACCGTTTCACCAAATCATTTCTATATACAACTCCACAGCCAAACGATCAGAAAGAACGCGATGTCTGGAACGATACTTGAACGCTCAGATAGACAGACCTGCTCCAATAGTCGCCTCTTCCGGGAAACGCACCGGGAGCTTAAAGAAACGCAACGCAAGTTCCGGAAGGCGTGTGCACAGTTGTCGCTCACCGAAAAGCGCCTTAGCGATACGAGTCGCCGCTATGAGGCCGCCAAGAGAGACGGCAATCAGTGCTTCTTGTATAATCTGCGAATCAAGATGTCGGCACTGGAAGGCGTGCGCTCTATGTACTACGAATACGTGTATATGCGGGCAGAAGACGTCAACATGCTACGTCATGACGTTAGATTCCTGATGTGTCAGAAGCACGTGGAGTCCGATGAGGAATACGGAAGCGAGACAGAATGAGAAATGATGACGATTTACCCAATGTTGCAGCTTTCTGTTATGTTTCTGCTACATATGTAGCGAATGTCCATTTACTAACGCGTAGATGGACTGTCAGATATTTCGAAAGAAATGTCTTGAAATTGTCTCATTGTTGTTTACTTGCAAAGTAGAATAACGCTACAATAATTATATATAAACAACAGCATAAAATGAGGTAGACCTCTTATACGAAAATCCGAGCATTCTGATCTACAAACATTTTTTGCAAATACCTCATCTTTGCCGTCCTTAAGTGTTTACTTCATTTTATTTTTGAATGGGTATATGGGTGTATAGGGAACAACCACTAGATGACATATACCGGTAAGGCAGTCAAGGAGGCTGTCATAAACCAAAACTTAATTTTCCTACAGTTCTAAATGATTGTTCTGCCCATCTAACATCTTTTCATATTTTAAAGATGCTTAATAACCCAACAAACTTTGAACTAAGGTGCACATGTACGTTTTGATCGTGCCAATGAATTGTATTTCATAGTTATCTCGCTTGATCCATCATATTAAATGGATAAAGGGAGACAACTGTGAAATATATTATTATAACTGTCTGAAGGAGTTATTCAACCTGTGCTCAAGTTTCGTTTTTTAGTTGTCTTATAAATGGCAATATTAAATATCTGCTCAGTTAGTTTAAACGACCAATAAGAGATACATTGGGAAACAACAAGCAGATGAAATATAGTGCAGTCTAAGGGGCATGATCCTGGTGTTTACTCATCATTCTTCATAATATTCCTTTAAGTGCTATATATGGTGGTATACTTGCACAATAGTCTAGCCATCTACGTTCTTGTACGCATAAATTACAATTGGGTGTCGTATATTACAATGTATAATATGTCCACGTCAATTTAGTTGAAGAGCAAATCCGCGAACATTTGTACATTCGATCTGGCGTAAAACAATATATGCAATATATGCACGCTAGTTCAATGTTATATAATTTTGTAGACTATTTTGTAACGGGAGAAGTTAGGTATTCTTGATTTTACCAAAGAAGAACGAGTAATTTATATGTTTGCTATTAGCAGAATCGCCTCTTAGGCTTCACAAAAATTAACGATTTGTTTCTCAGGCAGCGCCGCAACGTTTTTTATGGTCCGCCACGAATATGATTTAATACCAACACATTTTGTAATCACTAATTTTTGACGATCGCGCCAGGGTTTTAAAGGAGCACTCCAGAAATATGTTAATAAGACAGAGAGTGTTTCTAATGGGCATGTTACCGAACAAAATACATTAAGTACGCATTGAAATATGTGAATTATTAACATTTTGGTAACTTGATTGTCTTTTTACGTCAGCTTGCATAAATGACCGTTTGTGATTAATAAATCTATATTTAGAATTTTATAAAAAGGGATGCTTATGTTGTTATTAAAACTTAAAGTTGTCTTTAATCTGTACTTATTTACTTGTTATAATAAGCCATTACATAGTGCCAATAGAAAAGAGTAGGAGAAAAAAAATACTTCAATAAAAAAAATTCGCCCTCCCTCCTGATTTCTTGGAAAAAGTGCCTGAGAAAGGAATCATTACTTTTTTTTAGCCTAACGCCACAGTGAGTTCGTTACAAAAGTTCCTTTGTTCATGTTTTCTCCCTATGCCACTGCTGTTTATTGAAGCAGAACACATACAACAGAGATCGATCGCCTTACTTAGTAGGTACTGTACAGAATATAAACACGGCGGATTTCAATGCCGTCAAAAGGTGAATGAATAACACACCTTTGACGTACGTTCTTTTTTCATACGATTAAAGTGTGTATAATATGCTTGATTGGTAATTTCGTATTACACCAGTTAAAACTATTAATTATCGATAGTCGGTCACAAACGGAAGTGGCGGAGATTTAACACTCAGTGCCTCAAGCTCAAGACCTGTGCCAGTGGAATTAACTTAACTGTATTTAACGGTAAGGTTATTCTTTCCAAAAGGTTTCATTTATTATTATGTCAGTAGGCATTGCCTAACGGTGACATAATTGCTGTAAATATACAACTAATGACGTCTGAATAGGAAAAATAAAGTATAATTTATTGTGTAGTATTACTTAATACTATTACTTTACAGTTTTGTAAAATAACATATTTTTAATGAATTAATTACTGGTATAGTGTGAGTTTATAACTTTATTTTCAGACATAGAACATATCCTGATGTGCATACAAATTAAAATACTCGTTTATATTTTATACACACAAAAAATAATGTAGTGAGAATTAACAACTAATCAACTATATCAATAATATAAGCTATCATATGTGCAAAGTAAATAAGGTGTATGTTTGTTTGAATACTGTTTTATCTTTGATAGTTATAGCATGTATCATTCTGATGTAACAGAATTTCAATAGGTACATTGTGAATAATTATCCGCAACAGAAAGCAACAGAGTGTTGGTCAAAATTTCAAAATGGTGCTTATTATCTTAATTACAAAACTCAGGCAGATATTCATAAGAAAATCACTTTTATATCTTCTTAATACTATTGAAGAACACCATTTAGCATAGATAAACTATATTTTGTTGTAGTATTAAAGTGTTGTCCTTGTCAACACCACTTCTTTGTGGATGTGTAAAGATTTGGTGCTGTTCTCGCACTGTATCGTCAAAATAAACTTCTTTGTTGGACAGTAGAAGTAAATGTGTAGCACATAAAGATGTTGTCCTTTTCTGGCCTGGTGTCAACCAAAACAACTTCTGTGTTGTGATGTAGCGGTTCAGTGGTGATAAGTCAACAACCGAGGGAGATCTGTTAAACTGTCTCCTGTCAACAGTCCGTGTACAACTCTACACGGTCATCTAGTGTGGTTTGAATGCTGTTTGTGTCTCATTTTGTCAAACTGTCTCTTGTCTCATCCAGCCAGACTGTGTATGCGGCTACACTTTGTGTTGCTTGAAAGCTGCTCGAATGCGTAACACAGTGGTATAGCCAACATTAAATTTTGTTAGTGTCTTTTTTTCCAAATGAGAATATTTTTTATATTTTATTGTGCATATATGTTCATGTAATAATATTCATCTTACATTTGTCATTTTTATGATTCTTTCTGATCTTCTTCTTTTATTCTATCATCATCATCATCATCATAATCATCATCATCATTATAATAATTATTGATTTTATATGTATCATTCATAATTTGATTTTTTTCTTCTTTTATTCTTTCATTATCATCATCACCACCATCACCAGCATCTTGATTATCATCATTATATAAATAATGTATTAAGCTGAAGAATTTGTTTTTTCTATTATCAATCAGAAAACGGGTTTGAGTGTCTATTTGAAATTTTCAGCAAGGATTTTCACTGGAGAAAAAAAAAGTAACTCATCAATTGTAATATATTAAATTTGTTGAAAAAACACAAAAAACACACATCCTGTTTGGAGAATCTCTAATGCAAGTTTGTAATGTAATTTTTTTTTATTTTAAGAATTACATCCTTGAAACAGTCCCATTAAAGTCATTAACCATACATTGTACAGTGATTTACAGTGCTGATTGTAAGTTCAATATTTCATTGTAGCCACATATTAAAAGCTAAGGCGTAAACAAAGTAATGTTTGCTTCAGTTTACCAGACCTACCTAACCTAAAAATGCCCCGACCCTAGAACACTTTATTGAGTTTGTCAGATTTTTTTTGTTTTATTTATCTTTGTATAAGTCTTCTTCTATGTTGTTGTGCTAAGTAGAAAATTCTTCCTACACGATATATATCATCAAATATCGCATGCATGTGTGGCCATAATATGTTTTGTTACAATTGAAACATTTGTAAATTTCCTATAATTTGTCATCAGACAGTGATTACTCACATACATTAGTGCCAATATATGCAAGCGTGTTTATCACGTGTTATGTAGGTGTCACGCGATCTAGAGGTGTCACGCGCTTCCGACTGTTATCATTACTGCCAGCATCCCAGCTGTAAACGAAGACCAAGCAACAATAATTTATTATAAACATGACAACCGTTTCACCAAATCATTTCTATCTACAACTCCACAACCAATTGGAACGATATTGGAACCCTCAGCTATACAGACCTGCTCCAATAGTCGCCGCTTCCGGGAAACGCCATGGGAGCTTAAAGAAACGCAACGCAAGTTCCGGAAGGCGTGTGCGCAATTGTCGCTCACCGAAAAGCGCCTTAGAGATATGAGTCGCCGCTATGAGGCCGCCAGGAGAGACGGCAATCAGTGCTTCTTGTATAATCTGCGTATCAAGATGTCGGCACTGGAGGGCGTGCGCACTATGTACTACGAATACGAGTATATGCGAGCAGAAGACGTCAATATGCTACGACATGACGTTAAATTCCTGATGCGTCAGAAGCACGTGGAGTCCGATGAGGAATGTGAGAGCGAGGAAGAATGAAGTCTTTATCGTTTTTTACTCAATGTGGTCTCTGTCATTTATGTTTCTGCTACATATGTAGCAAACGTCCATTTCTACAAACGTAGATGGACTGACAGATATTTTGAAAGAAATGTCTTGAAATTGTCTAATTGTCAACAGATTTGCATTCTAGAGTAACGTTGCAATGATTAATAATATCCCCCCCCCCCCTACACACACACCAATTAGTCTGGTCAAATACTCCGTAACTAAAATCCAAACATTTTGGTCTACAATTGTTTTTGCAAATAACTTACAATACACCATTGTATAGCATACAAAGTGTCATGGCATAGATGGACAAGGGGCAATCACACTGAAATAAATTATTGAAAATAACTGAAGGAGTTATCCAACTCGTATCGAAACAAGTTGTACTGTAACCGAGTATACAGGATATATAAATGTCTGTGTCATTATAATTTCGTTGTGCTATGCAGATTAACAGCGATTACGTCATAAATTTAGTTCGACTTTAAAATCATCTCATCATTGTATTAGTTTATGATCTATACAGTCTATGATTTCCTTAGGTACAAATACATAATCAAGTAGAGACATAACGCTTCCAACGTATGAAACAAATGCATGGGTTTGACCAAGGAAAGTATTTTCCAGATTTGCGGCTGTCAAGTTACAATCGTGTACAAATTTCATAAGATTCTTGTCTCTGTTATTATATCTGTTAACACCAGAGGGTTTTAAAGTCGCCTATATAAATAGTCACACCTTTATCACAATGCAAATTATATAAGTGAAACAGACTATTTAAATAGTCATAATAATTTTCAGCAGGGTGATTAATACATGGCAGATAAACTTGGAAAATAAAGACATATTTCTCAGGGTGCAATTTCATTTGAATTCCGACAATTCTATCAATATCAATACACAAGGGTTGAATAAAATCATCGTGTCGTTGGTGCCACAAAAGCGACACACCACCCTTACCTGGCGACACACCACCCTTACCTGTCAATCTATGCGAGACGTTTTCATGCTTACAACAAACGGTATAATGTTTGCAATCACCTGAAATAGTGTCCATGAAGTGCACATGTTTTGGCAGTAACCAATGTTCAGATAAACCACAGATAATCTATATTACCGTTAGTCAGCACATCACTTAGATATCATCACTTAGCACATCACTGGACATAATCCCTGTGACGTTTCATCTCAGTAAGTTAGGATCAACGAGCATCAATACAACAATGTGATAGGTTAGTTTGTTCATGATCCGGGCTATATTACAGTCAAGTCTAATCCATATCTGTCGAGAGTGCACTGAAGCGGTTCACCGTCTCTATACTCTCAGCAGGCGTATGTCTATGGAATCTAGGTGGTTGTTCACTCATCGGCTCTCTGAATCGGCGTCTGTAGTCCTGGGTTTCCGTCCAATACGCTCTACTATTAAAGAGCGCCCCCTGTTGGCGACAGGCTGAAGTTGCGTGATTATTGCGTTGTGAGTCTCGAGATTGCCAGGGTACACATCTTACTAAATCGGGCCAGAAGTTGCGTGTGAGTACAAGCCCTGCGTGATTATTGGAAGCCAGAGAAAGCTTGAGTAAAACTTTCCGTATCTTTTTACGCAGAGGAAAGACACGTATAGATTTCACCTGTGGTCTTTTTTGTTCGATAACTGTCTTTAAGAGTTCAGCATTTACCCGTTCGCTCAATCCTAACACACAGTACCGCTTTACTCGCTCGGTTTCGACTCGCCGGAAGTCGCTTCCTGAATGGTTGTCAGCGTCGTTATTTCTCATCGTTACTCTGACAGGAATATGGTTTCCAGCCGGTTCTGTTGATGTATCTGTACTCCTCCTACTGTCGAGTATATTGGCACTTTTCTCTGTATCTGTTCGCATCCGATTGCTACGGTCGCTAGCAACAAGGTCATCGTGCGTTGTAATAATGTTCGCTGATTCCGAGAGTACTTCTACATTCCTCACTCGGTCTTCCACTTCTACAACCCTGGAGACAAAGGAGCTCGTGAGATTCCTCATGGCTTCAAGTGTTGCCGCCGAGACAGAGTTGACAGAGTTAACACAATTCATAATGTCTGTCTTGATTTTCAAGCTGCTGGATTTAATACAATCCTCCTGTTCGGATCTTAAAGTGTCACTTAAATGTAAAGTTTGTTTAATTAATAAGATGTTGGCCTGCAATGAGGAAACAGTGTTTTTAATAACAGCCAACTCATGTGAGCACTGACATCTCTCTTATTTCAAGTTTGTCGCAGAAGCGCTCTTGGTACGTTGTCGGGTGATGGATGATTTCCTAGCTTTTCCAGACCTAATCATATTTTTCAAGACACTGTAATCGCCCCCTTCAATGACCTCAATTATTGAATGGATGGCTCGTGCTAATCTAATAGCCATTGGTTTCAGCTCAGAGTTCTTCTTAAAAGGGAAGTCAGGGTTTACTTCTTTCAAGTGTTCAAAGTATTGACAGCGTATCCGATCAAGGTCAGTTTCAGACGATGCGTACTCACGTACAATAAGCTGGACGTACATGTCTCTGGGCGTCCCTATACAGCTTCACGAATGACTGGAATTCCTGCACATTCCGGAAGTCGACCTCCTCCAGATCAGTATTGTCCTCGTTATCAATCCGATGACGTATGACGTCCTGCGCCTGCATCTGCTCGTCGCTAGACGTGAGCTCGTATGTTCGGTGATCGATATCCTCCATAATTGAAACCTGTTGCCTCAAGGTAAGATCCGTTGATTGGGAATAACGGTTATTATCCTTTATAAATTCCACTGTGCCCAGGTACTGAGCTGTTGTCAACAGATCCCAATAAATTTAGCAAGTCTGTATCACAATCGAGAACAAAGACAAAGAGTATATGAAAATTGTCCCGAAACACAAATATTTCAATATAATACGTCTTATCGTATCTATATTCCAGTAAAGTGTACTTTAGTATTTATGTTAGTTATAAAAATTATCACTTTACATTCTAAAAATGTTTTAAATCCAGAAAAAAAAAACACTCGTTCAAACTTTGCGGCCTTACTCCCGCGCATGCGCACCATCCCTAAGACAAATTTGTCATATATCTTGGCATTAAAATTGTAATAAGCATAATGAGAAAATACAACAATAATAAAAGAAAATAAATAAATCAGTTTTAATATATCAATATACAAAATTGTACGCAATTAATTTGTAATCAGACGGTGATTACTCACACAAATTACTGAAAATGTTTGCAAGCGTGTTTGTCACGCGTTCCAGAGGTGTCACGTGGTTTTGAGGTGTCACGCGCTTACAACTGCTATCACTACTCCCAGCGCAACAGCTGTGAGCGAAGACCAAGCAACAATAAAAACATGGCAACCGTTTCACCAAATCATTTCTAGCTACAACTCCACAGCCAAACGATCAGACTCTAAAGAACGCGATGTCTGGAACGATATTGGAACCCTCAGTTAGACAGGCCTGCTCCAATAGTCGCCTCTTCCGGGAAACGCACCGGGAGCTTAAAGAAACGCAACGCAAGTTGCGGAAGGCGTGTGCGCAATTGTCGCTAATCGACAAGCGCCTTAGAGATATGAGTCGCCGCTATGAGGCCGCTAATAGAGACTGCAATAAGTGCTTTTTGTATAATATGCGAATCAAGATGTATGGACTGGAGGGCGTGCGCTCTATGTACTACGAATCCGTGTAAAAGGTGTACGCCAAGGTTGTCCTCTTTCACCGTATATATTTATAATATGTATAGAACTATTGGCACATGAAATAAGCAAAAATAATAGTATAGCAGGCATAAAAATAAATAATATTGAACTAAAACAAACCTTGTTCGCTGACGATGCTTGTTTTATTCTATATGGAACCAGATCATCATTCGAAACCCTTATTAGCAGCCTCGACAATTTTTCAAACATATCAGGTTAAACTGAATAAAAGTAAATGCACAGTATTGCGAATTGGACAAATGAAATTTTTGGACACTATATTTTGTAAGAAACATAAATTCATTTGGACACTCGTTCAAACTTTGCGGCCTTACTCCCGCGCATGCGCACCATCCCTAAGACAAATTTGTCATATATCTTGGCATTAAAATTGTAATAAGCATAATGAGAAAATACAACAATAATAAAAGAAAATAAATAAATCAGTTTTAATATATCAATATACAAAATTGTACGCAATTAATTTGTAATCAGACGGTGATTACTCACACAAATTACTGAAAATGTTTGCAAGCGTGTTTGTCACGCGTTCCAGAGGTGTCACGTGGTTTTGAGGTGTCACGCGCTTACAACTGCTATCACTACTCCCAGCCAAACAGCTGTGAGCGAAGACCAAGCAACAATAAAAACATGGCAACCGTTTCACCAAATCATTTCTATCTACAACTCCACAGCCAAACGATCAGACTCTAACGAACGCGATGTCTGGAACGATATTGGAACCCTCAGTTAGACAGGCCTGCTCCAATAGTCGCCTCTTCCGGGAAACGCACCGGGAACTTAAAGAAACGCAAACAAGTTCCGGAAGGCTTGTGCGCAATTGTCGCTAATCGACAAGCGCCTTAGAGATATGAGTCGCCGCTATGAGGCCGCTAATAAAGACTGCAATAAGTGCTTTTTGTATAATATGCGAATCAAGATGTATGGACTGGAGGGCGTGCGCTCTATGTACTACGAATCCGTGTAAAAGGTGTACGCCAAGGTTGTCGTCTTTCACCGTATATATTTATAATATGTATAGAACTATTGGCACATGAAATAAGCAAAAATAATAGTATAGCAGGCATAAAAATAAATAATATTGAACTAAAACAAACCTTGTTCGCTGACGATGCTTGTTTTCTTCTAGATGGAACCAGATCATCATTCGAAACCCTTATTAGCACCCTTGACAATTTTTCAAACATCAGGTTAAACTGAATAAAAGTAAATGCACTGTCTTACGAATTGGACAAGTGAAATTTTTGGACACTATATTTTGTAAGAAACATAAATTCATTTGGACATCAGAAGCAGCCAAAACACTAGGAATTACATTTATGAATAACACACGGGAAATGACAGATATCAATATTCAGCCAAAAATCGAAGAATTTAACAAATGCCTCGCTAAATGGCGAAAATGGAAACTAAGTTTAATAGGAAAGATAACTGTTCTTAAAAGCTTTGCGTTTCCGAAACTTATATATCCATTAACAGTTTTAAACAACCCCGAATATCAAACCATCAAAGATATAAAGGAATCGATGTTCTCATTTTTGTGGGATAACAAACCAGACAAAATTGCACGAGATAAAATGGTCCAAAATTATAAAAATGGGGGTCTAAAAATGATCGATCTTGAAAATTTCATAGCCGCGCTCAAATCAGGCTGGATCAAAAGGATGCTGTTCCAACAAAATTCAAAATGGGCGAACATTTACAGTGACATGCTAAAGGATTGTGGTAATTTCTTTATTTTCAAATGTAATCTAAAATCATCTAATGTTAACGGTTTGAAATTAAAATCACCATTTCTGTCGGAATGTTTGAAAGGATGGTGCCTGTCAAATTATAACGAAAACCAGGTAGTCATTGGAAAAGAAATATTGTGGAATAATGCGAACATTACAACCTTAAATAAAACTGTTTTTTTTATAAAACATGGTTTGAGCGAGGCATTACACAAATAGAACATATTTTTAACTACAGAAACAAACGCTTTTATAACTTCCGAGAACTTCAAGTTTTATATGGTTTGCCTGGTTCTGATTTCTGAAAATATCATACCCTAGTAGCCTGTATAACAGCGCATTGGAAAGATCGATTGCACAATGAAGATATATCATATACACCACCCAGTTAATTGATAAAATTACACCCACAACAAATATGTGTAGTTTTGTAAATAATATTTTAATCAAGAAAACTCAAGTGCAGAACAACAAACAAGAACAAAAATGGGAAAATCTTTTTCATAAACAGCTTAATTGGCAAAAAAATATTCACTAACTATTTACATATCACTATCGATACCTCCTTAAGATCATTTCAGTATAAGTTTTTAATGAATATTGTTCCTAACAATCAAAAACTCTTTAAATAAAGAATGGTAGAATCTAGTCTTTGTGATATATGCTCAATGTCAGTGGAATCAAATAGGCATTTGTTTTGGGATTGTCCTACAGTCCACAATTTTTGGATCCAAATCATGAATTATATAAAAAATAAACTTAATATTACAGACTTCAATCTTTCTTATGAATGTACTTCACTCTGTAATATTTTTCTAGTTAACAGGAATTATTCGAACTGTGTTAACGTTGTTGTATTACTAGGAAAATATTTTATATTCAAATGTAAATACCAACGATGTCCACCAATGTTTGACAGATTTATAGATTATTTTAAGTACAAACTGAAAATAGAAGAGTTGATTGCTGTATGGAAAGGCAAACATGAGCAACACGAAAATAAGTGGCACAATTTTGTAATGTAACCCCTGTCATCTTTTTATTTGTTTAATATTCTTGTTTACAGATTATTATGATTTGTGTTTTGTGTAACACACTACCACTGTAACTCACTCCATTCTTATCATCATTATCATCTCTCATTCACTATTTCATCATTATTGTGTGTATTTCGTGTATTATGTCTTTACTATAACTTTGGTGTACATGAATGTTGTAAATGCAACATTTGAAAATAAATTGTAAAAACACGAATCCTTGTATATGCGAGCAGAAGACGTCAACATGCTACGTCATGACGTTAGATTCCTGATGCGTCAGAAGCACGTGGTGTCCGATGAGGAATACGGAAGCGAGACAGAATGAGAAATGATGACGATTTACCCAATGTTGCAGCTTTCTGTTATGTTTCTGCTACATATGTAGCGAATGTCCATTTACTAACGCGTAGATGGACTGTCAGATATTTCGAAAGAAATGTCTTGAAATTGTCTCATTGTCGTTTACTTGCAACGCAGAATAACTCTACAATAATTATATATAAACAACAGCATAAAATGAGGTAGACCTCTTATACGAAAATCCGAGCATTCTGGTCTACAAACATTATTTGCAAATACCTCATCTTTGCCGTCCTTAATTCTTTACTTCATTTTTTCTGAATATTTGGGTGTATAGGGAACAACCACTAGATGACATATACCGGTAAGCCAGTCAAAGAGGTTGTCATAAACCAAAACTTAATTTTCCTACAGTTCTAAATGATTGTACTGCCCATCTAACGTCTTTTCATATTTTAAAGATGCTTAATAACCCAAAAAAACTTTAAACTAACGTGCACATGTACGTTTTTGATCGTGCCAAAGATTTGTATTTCATAGTTATCTCGCTTTATCCATCATATTAAATGGATAAAGGGAGACAACTGTGAAATATATTATTAATTTATTATAACTGTCTGAAGGAGTTATTCAACCTTTGCTCAAGTTTCGTTTTTAAGTTGTCTTATAAATAGCAATATTAAATATCGGTTCACTTAGTTTAAACGGTCAATAAGAGACATCTTGTATATGGGAAACGACAAGCAATATTTCAAGATTTTATTTAATTCTCAAGGCTTACACAGAGGCATATGAGTTGGAAAACACATAACAATTCACACAACATGCACACATACACAAACATACAAAACATGAGTTGCAATTTTCACTATGAATTTGAAAAGTACATGTAAATAGGTGGAACCAAAAAATGACAGATATTTATACTTATTAATAGGGTAGATAGCTTTGCCCAATAAATTTTAACGGAATTTCAGCATAATATGTTTAACAAAAATTGCAAGTTTGGTAAGTAAATTTGTATCAGAGCTAGATAATAACTGCTCATATTTGAGGATACTTGGACGCATAAAAAATAGGAAGGCAGATATTTACGCCTATCAACTGAAAAATAATCACATTCAAACAGATTGTGGAAATCATCACCTATTCGGTTGAAGTTACGCAAGGTACATACACGCTGAATGCGATCTATTCTAAAGTAACGACCTTTTTCAATTGGTAATATATGATTAGAGCATTTAAATTCTAAAAGGTAAGACGATAGGTAATAAGGAATACTAGTGAAGTATTTTCAATGTAATCTCTTTCTTATATATTCTGTACATTAAACAGTTCTAGATTCAAAAACTTTGCTAGACCATTCCTGAAAATACGGATCTCTAAGAATGCAATTTACTTATTCTTGAATGCTAATGGCTGTGGGGCAGCTTGCATAGTCCAATGGTCAAACAAACCTAACTGATTCAACAAATTGTGCACCTTTAATACCCCGGGAGAATGAAAAATACTATTAACATGCATTTTGTACATAAGTCTATAGAGTGTAGTAGAAATTTTATCCGGTTTCCCTGATATTATTTTACACCATAAATTTAACTTTTTAGAGTGTATATTTAATTGATGTTTGTGAGAATTGATTTATGGTGAATTAGGCCAGTACCCCCACTGGCCTAATTCACCATAAATCAATTCTCACAACCCCAAACTTTTGAGGCATACAAAAGAATAGGAGCATTCATGCTGTTAAAAAGTTGTAGCTGGATATCGACAGGCAGATTCAACTTTCTAGCCTTCTTAAGTAACGAAAACATAGCTTTTCCAGCCTGATCTACTAGATGCTTTCTAGTTTTGACAAAAGTTCCATTGTAGTTGAATTTCACACCCAAATAACTGAAATCATCCACAACACCAAGTGGGTTATTATTATAGTAAAAAAAGGGTTTGTTTCTAATTTTGAAAATTACTGCTTTAGTTTAGTTGTGTTGACCTGTAGATGTCACATATCACAATATTCTTTCATAGCATTAAGTGCCTGTTGTAAACCTGCATCAGATTCTGAAAAGATCACTGTGTCATCTGCATATAGCAGGAGGTAAAGTTTAAAGAATACTTCAAACTCATCTGTGTCAAGACACTGATGGACATCATTTGTTAATGAGTCAATTGCTTCACATCTGGTAGACATAAAACTGACTAAATCATTAAGAAAAATAGAAAATAACACCGGTGATAAGTTTTGACCTTGCCTAACATCAAGCAGACTCACAAATGCTTCCGACAGTTCATTACCGACTTTGACACATTATTTAGCTTTACTATACATGTTATGAATAACACGTAAAACATTGCCATCGATATTATTTTGCAATAGTTTTTCTCCATAGAGCCACTCTATTAACTGAGTCGGATGCCCTTACGGTAATCAACAAAAGAACAATACAGCCTCTTTTTCTTCAATAATTATAAATTAATGAGCATCTTCAAGGAAAATATATGATCAACGGAAGCCGGCTTGTTCTTCAAGAAGAATTCCTGCATTTTCAAGGAATTTATTAATTCTGTCGCTAAGAACGCCTGTAAATAATTTGCCTAAGCAACAAAGAATTGTAATTTCCCTATAATTAACAGGGTTATTAACAGGCAGACAGACAGACAATTTATTTAGACTTATACATATGTACATCGTCTTAAATACATACAAATTTGAAATAAAGTTATGTCACGTATCAATATATTACAATGAATACAATTTAATTATACAAAAACCAAATTTGCGAAAAAATTCTAATTTTCATGGAACTTATAAATTTTAAATAAAGTATTGTCACTTGTCAATATGTTACAATGAAAACAATTTAATTATACAATAACCAATGTTACGAAAAAAAAAAAAAAAAAAAAAAAAAGGAAAATTTTAAAGGCAGTAAAGATAGACAAAATATTTTTGCGGAAAATAAAATAAAAACAAAATCATTATTAAAATAAATATAGCTATGGTTTAAAAGTTAGAAAAAGTATATTACATTGCATTATTGTTAATAATTTACTGTGGTATTTATAATAGTATTTCGTATAGTTAAAGCTTCTTTTACATATTTACATAAATTAACAATCTCAGATTTACACGTTAATGTCAATAAAATGTGGAACTTAACAACAGATGGCCTGATATAGTAAAAACATTTAATATATTTTTCTCGGGGTGTACGATAACAAGGACATATACAAGTGAAATGGAATTCATCCTCTGTATCTATTTGGTTACAACATAGGCAATAACGTTCGTTACGAGGGATATTGTTACGGGAGTATCTGCCTGTCTGAATTCTCAATGGATGGGCAGACGCTCGTAATCTTACAAAGTAAAAACGTAGGCTCTTGGGTAATAAATCTAAGTAGTCTTCATATTCGAGAGATGTTTTAAACATTCTATACATGTCTAAAACAGAACTATTATTCATATTACCAAACCATTCTTGTTTAAATGTGTCAATAATTCTACATTTGAATTCACATACAAAAGCATGAGTGTTAGAAACATTGGGATTTTCAAATACATAGGAATATCCGTATTGATTTAACAATTTTTTAACATCCGCAACCCAATTGTTGTATCCTTTGTTGCAATCATCCACTGCTTGTTTATACACAGTTTGTATAATAATATTTTTACTGTTAATAATTTTAAACCAATACTTAACAATTCGTGCATATCTATTTACATATAACGGGTATCTACCTAACTCTCCATATACCGTAGCATTACATGTGTTTATTTTTACATTTAACAACCTTTTGCAAAATTTTAAATGGATGCGTTCGATCTCTTTAGATTTATTAAATCCCCATATTTCAGAGGCATAACATAAAATGGAGCCAACAAAAGAATCAAACAATTGACAAAATAATTTAGGCTTAAGATCATATTGCTTACATTTGTAGAGTAAAGTATTGGTAGCCTTAAGGGCTTTTCCAGCCAAATGCTCTTGGTTTAATGTAAAGCTACCAGTGTAATTAATTACAGTGCCGAGATAGTTGAAATTATCGACGACTTCTATTTTTTGACCATTGTAAGTCCATTTCTCATCTTGGCGAATTTTACCCCTTTTGCGAAAGACCATTATTTTGGTTTTTGACGTATTCACATTAAGCCCCCAACAATTACAGTATATGTAACGTTTATCTAATTGGGATTGTACTTCTTCTGGTGTTTTACCTAAAATGGCCATGTCGTCTGCAAATAGCAACAAAATTAAAATTAGGTCATCTATATTTAAGCCAGACAGTGTGTCATCTTGTAGAAACAGTTCTAAATCTTCTACAAACAGTGAAAAAAGAATCGGAGACATTACCTCCCCTTGTCTTAGACCAACAGCATAGCTAAAATATTCAGAGTATGTTGTACAAGATTTGACATATGATTTTGCATTCTCATACATATTCTTAATTATTCGTAGTAATTTACCTTGTATTCCAGATTTATACATTTTTAACCATAGTGCACTGCGATATATACTATCAAAACATGTAAGCATATCCACGTACACAACATACAAGCGTTTGTTTTCTATTAAAAAATGCTGTACAACAGACATCAAAATATAAATAGTATCAACAGTCGAACATCCTTTTCTGAATCCGAATTGTGCGTCCGAAATTTTACCATTATTTTCACAAAATGATTCAATACGTTTATTTTAAATGGTTGTAAATAATTTGGAGAAACAGCTTACAAGCGTTATTCCTCTGTAATTATTAACATCAACAACAGAACCTTTTTTATGAAGAGGAATGATAATCCCTTTTGTCCATTGATCTGGAAAATAGCCAGAAGTTAAAATACTATTAAACACATCACACAAATGATTAGATAAAATATCAATACATTCAATGAAATATTCATTTAAAATACAATCAATACCTGCCGCTTTGTCACGTTTTAAGTGTTTAACTGCATTCATGACCTCATTTACTGTTATCGGTTGATCTAGTTCCGGAAAAGTACAATTTTCACCATTAAAGTCGTTATTTAGACAAAAATCTTCTGCCTCAGCATTTTTACAATCTGACGTTTTATTACTCAAATTTTCAAAATAGTCTTTTAATGCGTTTATTGAAATGTTATTGCAATTTATTTTATTTTTCGATTTGAAATTATATTTCCAAAATTCTTTCGGCTTTTTATTTTTTAAATTTTCAATTTCTGTCATCTTGCGTTTATATGCGTTCTTTTTCTTTTTGTTTGTTAACTCTTTATACAGCCTTTTCTTTTCACACAGCTCCATTCTATTGTGATCAGACTTATTCAGATTAAAAAATCTTAAAGCGTCATGGTATTGATTTCGTGCGGTCAAAAACTCATTATCGAACCAATCGGCGTGGTTTATACAACTGTCAGTATTAAATGTGGGTTTATTACTGTAAGTACATGATTTTGTAAACAACGGATCCGCAACATTGCGAATTGTAGTTGTAAAATTTTCTAGAACCTGGTTAATTGACATTCTACTCGAACAATCTATACTATCGACAATATCATAAAAAATAGGCAATTTTGAAATAATTCCTGAACGAAATTCATCTCGAAATGAACTATTCCATTTATATTTAACATCCGTGAATGTCTCATAACTGGGTGAACAATTGTTACAATATAATGAAAAATGCAACGGAGCATGGTCACTCCATTCATTAAAATCACCAACAGTAAAGTTTGCTAACAATTGAAAATTGCTTTCATTGGTCAACAGGTAATCAATTACAGAGGTACCGTTATTTGAAACAAATGTATGTTTACAACTATCGCCTATTCTACCGTTGATAACACGGAAAGAAGTTGACTTACATAAATCAAGCAGTTTAGTCCCGTAGCTATTATGTACTTTGTCTAGTGAGGCCCTGATAAAGGAATGATCTGGTGTGTAGTCTATATTATCATAGATTGTGTTAAATGAGTCATGAACAATAAAGTCACATTTATTACTGGTTCGACTATTCAGATCCCCTGTGATAAAAACACTACCAAATTCAGAAAAATATGTAATGTCATTTTCTAAAATATCAAAAAGGTCTACATTAACAGTGTTATACACGGGTGAAACTTCTCCCCAAATATAGCTTCCACATAAATATATATCACTTGCAGTATTAAAAAAATCTCGCTTAAGTTTTAACCAAATAATAGTGTCGTAATGATTTCTTATAATTTCGATGCCATCTTTTATCTGATCTTTAATATAAATAACAATACCACCACTACTTCTTCTGGCGTTCCTATTTTGAAATTTTCTAAAGAAATGTAAAGTTTGATAACCACATCACCCTTACTTTTATAAATAGGAAGGATAACACCTGTGCACCAAACATCTGGGACTTCACCAGATTCAAGGATAATATTAAACAATTTACAATACACATGAAGCATGATATCTTTGGAATAGTTTATGTATTCATTTAAAACATTATAATCCACTGAACAAGCTTGATTGTTCTTCAGACGTTTTATTACTTTATCTATTTCCATTACAGTTATAGGTCTGTTAAGCTCATCATTAAAACTTTGAAGCTTTGACAAATCAATCGGCTCCAAATCCAAATCTCCTGTTATTTATTAAGAAGTGACCAATACGATTTTGGATTGGATGACTTAAGATTTCTAAGTTTATTATTTATATTGTTGTTATAATGTCTTATCTGTTTATTAATTTGTCGTTTATTTGCTTTACTACTAGCTTTTAGTTCTTCCAGATTATTTTGACAATTTTTACTTGAAAATGCAAGTTGGCTTTTAAGTACTTCTGGCGTTTGCTTCTGCATTCCCCATCAAACCAAGGTTTGAAGTTAGCATTACTGGACTTCTTAGACTTACCAGGAGGATTCTTATTAACAAAAAGATTTGCATATTTTGCCGCATCAGTTAATATAGAAGATATTTCTTCTGTAATTAAGTTTACAAACTGTTCAGTATCAGAAGAGATACTAAAGTTAAAAGCGTTGATGCTTTGCTCTATTTGGTAAACAGTTGCCATATTAATCTTACTAAGAAAATCATGGACTGCTTCCGCTTTCCATGTGGGTTTAACAGAATAACTATCTTGATTAACATTTTCATAACCTGATACAACTTCAGTGCTGTCAATATCTAATGCAGTATCAAACATAAATTTAAAATTTAGCATTATGAATATGCGAAAAAATCGGATCAAAATCACAGATTTGGAAGTCCATAACTTTTGGAAACAATTCAGGTGACAACATCACATAATCAACAAGGCTTACTCCTTTGCGTGTAACTTCACCTAAAAAGGCATCTTTACCACATCTACCATTAGCAATATGTAAATCTAAAGATTTGCAAAGATCTATTGATCTGTAACCATAGATACTACAAATGTTGATGAAATATAGTGCAGTCTAAGGGGCATGATCCTGGTATTTACTCATCATTCTTCATAATATTCCTTTAAGTGCTATATATGGTGGTATACTTGCACAATAGTCTAGCCATCTACGTTTTTTGTACGTACATATTACAGTTGGGTGGCGTATATTACAATGTATAACTACGTTCGCGTCAATTTAGTTGAAGACCAAAACCTCGAATATTTGTACATCAGATCTGGCGTAAAACAATATATGCAATATTTGCACACTAGTTCAATGTTATAGAATTTTGTAGACTATTTTGTAAAGGGAGAAATTAGGTATTCTTGATTTCACCAAAGAAGAACCAGTAGTTAAAATGTTTGCAATTAGCAGAATCGCCTCTTAGGCTAAAAAAATTTAATGATTTGTGTCTCAGGCAGCGCCGAAAAGTTGTTTTTTATGGCCCGCCACGAATTTGATTTAATACGAACACATTTTTTATTAACTAATTTTTGACGATCGCTCCCGGGTTTTAAAGGAGCAGTCCAGAAATATGTTAATAAATAAAACTTTGCAGAAAGTGTTTCTAATGGGCATGTTACCGAACAAAATACAAAAAGTACTCATTGAAATCTGTGAATTATTAACATTTTGGTAACTTGATTGTCTTTTTACGTCAGCTTGCATAAATGACCGTTTGTGATTAATAAATCTATATTTAGAATTGTATAAAAAGGGATGTTTATGTTAAAACTTAAAGTTGTCTTTAATCTGTACTTATTTAATTGTTTTAATAAGCCATTACATAGTGCCAATAGAAAAGAGTAGGGAAAAAAATACTTCAATAAAAAAATAATTCGCCCTCCCGCCTGATTTTTTGGAAAAAGTGCCTGAGAAACAAATCATTATTTTTTTTTCAGCCTTACGTCACAGTGTGTTCGTTACAAAACTTCTATGGTTCAGGTTATCTCCCTTGGATTATAATACGCCACTGCTGTTTACTGAAGCAGAACAATTATAAATACAACGTAGCTCAATGGCATTACTTAGTAGGTACAGAATGTAAACACGGCGGATTTAAATGCGTGAAAAGGAGAATAACACACCTTTGACGTACGTTCTTTTTTCATACGACTGAAGTGTGTATATTAGGCTTGATTGGTAATTTCGTATTAAACCAGTTACAACTATTAATCGTTATTATCGATAGTCAGTCGCAAACGCAAGTGGCGGAGATTTAACACTCAATGCCTCAAGCTCAAGACCAGTGCCAGTGGAATTAAATTAACTGTATTTAACGGTAAGGTTATTCTTTCCAAAAGGTTTCATTTATTATTATGTCAGGAGGCATTGCCTAACGGTGACATAATTGTTGTAAATATACAACTAATGACGACTGAATAGGAAAAATAAAGTACAAGTTATTACGTAGTATTACTTAATACTATTACTTTACAGTTTTGTAAAGTAACATATTTTTAATTAATTAATTACTGGTATAGTGTCAGTTTATAACTATATTTTCAGACATACAACATATCCTGCATAAAAATTAAAATACTCGTTTATATTTTATAGACAAAAAAATACTGTAGTGAGAATTAACAACTAATCAACTATATCAATAATATAAGCTATCATATGTGCAAAGTAAATAATGTGTATGTTTGTTTGAATAGTGTTTTATCTTTGACAGTTATAGCATGTATCATTCTGATGTTACAGAAATACAATAGGTACATTGTGAATAATTATACGCAGCAGAAAGCAACAGAGTGTTGGTCAAATTTTCAAAACGGTGCTTATTATCTTAATTACAAAACTCAGGCAGATATTCATAAGAACACCATTTAGCATAGATAAACTATATTTTGTTGTAGTATTATAGTGTTGTCCTTGTCAACACCACTTCGTTGTGGATGTGTAAATATTTGGTACTGTTCTCACACTGTATCGTCAAAATAAACTTCTTTGTTAGAATGTAGAAGTAAATGTGTAGCACATAAAGATTTTGTCCTTTTCTGGGTTGGTGTCAACCAAAACAACTTCTATGTTGTGATGTAGCGGTTCAGTGGTGACAGGTCAATAACCGAGGGAGATCTGTCAAACTGTCTCCTGTCAACAGTCCGTGTACACCTCTACACTGTCACCTAGTGTGGTTTGAATGCTGTTTGTGTCTCATTTTGTCAAACTGTCTCTTGTCTCATCCAGCCAGACTGTGTATGCGGCTACACTTTGTGTTGTTTGAAAGCTGCTAGAATGGGTAACACAGTGGTATAGCAAACATTAAATTTTGTTAGTGTCTTTTTCCAAATGCATATATTTTTATATTTTATTGTGCATATATATTCATGTAATAATTATTGATCTTACATTTGCAGGGTTGGCACGAATCACCCACCCCCGGGTTTTCCCGCCCCGGTCAATACTCTGAAAGTGGGCAATACTGGGCAATACTATTTTATCTATAGTTAATACGCAGTTTGTTTTTTTTAAATCTAAATGCTCAGTTAACTTATATCATTACACAAATGACTTGTTTAGTTTTGCAGATCCAATATATGCATAGTTACAATATTTATAAGTACCGGCACATATCCACTGGTTTATTCATACATATGTCGATGGCAACGCTTATCATGAAATATTTTCTATGCTGTTTGTGAAATGATTCCGCTTTATATTGCTGTATGTCTACACTTATTCATCCTTCTTTATTTATTGCATTGAACTGTTCTTTATTTGTTAACAATAAATCTAAGGGAGGCGTTCTATGGATAATAATGCAAGCACAGTCATTATTTTTTAATAATCTGATATCAGGCAATACCGGGAATTACTGGACAAATCACTTATATCTTCTATTTTCTTTACTTACTTTCTTTTTTTTCACTTTAAAAGCAGGATTGATAATGATGAAGCAATAAAGAATAATTATTTTTACACTGATGCACAATTAACAGCAGGAATCAGTCACTTAAGGTGCCAATAAATGCATGTTTTCACGGTTTGGAAAAGGCCCCTAACTGACATGGGCCTTTGCCTGGCCCCTCAATCATTAAGATAGGTCTAATGTTTATTCCAGGAGTCCAGTTTAACTGTTTGTTGAGCACTTGCATCTGTCAATTCAATTAATGTTTGTGTTTGTTTAAGGGGATGTACATATTGTGGATGGATCATAAATGATATCACAATGTTGTGTCATTAATTTAATGTACCGCATAGGGCGGCAAGAGGGTCTTGTTGCAACATGACATCAACTAAAATATTTTATAACATGCAAATATGTTAGAATTGTCAAATTGTTCTTAAAAGTTCATTTCCTCTTTTTCTTTCATAAACATAATTCTGTTACATAATACAACTATATAGTATATACTGAGAAAAATATAATGAAAGTGAGTAAAAACACAGATGCCAAGTAATAATCAGTATTGTCCAGACTGACCAAAAATTCCTACTTAAATTTTGTGAAAAAGAGAAGAAATTATCAATATGTTTCCACATGAAATAGAAATAAACAATGTTACTTACAGTACATACTTGTTATTTAGTATGTGTTTATATGTAGAAACTCATAATCAGTATGTTATGTAAACATAATTGTGCAATATCTTTTTTCCCCAGTATTGCCCACTATTGCCCAGTAAAACCCTGTAAAACCCCGTTTTTCCCAGTATTACCCACCTGGGCCGGTCAATACTATAAAACCCGGGTTTTATGCCAACACTGTACATTTGTCACTTTTATGATTCTTTCTGATCATCTTCTTTTATTATATCATCATCATCATCATCATTATCATCATCATCATCATACTCATGATCATCATCATCATTATAATAATTATTGATTTTATATTTATCATTCATAATTTGATTTTTTTTCTTCTTCTTTTATTCTTTTATTATCACCACCAGCATCATGATCATCATCATCATCATCATTATATAATTAATGTATTAAGCTGAAGAATTTGTTTGTTCTATTATCAATCAGAGAACAGTTTTTACGGTCTATTTGAAATTTTCAGCAAGAATTTTAACAGGAAAAAAAATGTACTCATCAATTGTAATATATTAAATTTGTTGAGAAAACACAAAAAACACACATCCTGTTTGGAGAATCTCTAATGCAAGTTTGTCATCTAATTTATTTATATTTTAAGAATTACATCCTTGAAACAGCCCCATTAAAGTCATAAACCGTACATTGTACAGTGATTTACAGTGCTGATTGTAAGTTCAATATTTCAATGTATTGTGCGATTTTATTGACCTGGCACTCATGAATATTCAATTTATCCTACCACTAAATGATTTTATAGAAGGAAACTCTACTTGTCAGATAAACTTTTGCTTTATCCGACAGGCAAGGTTTATATCTGACACCCTCATGTATATACTTTTGACGGACTACTTTTTCCAGGTCATAAACAAGTAATTTTAAAGGTTACAAAATGGGGCGATATTTAACAGTTCATCTATTGGTGGAAATAAGACACTAAACATTCAATAATTACATTTTATTATATACCTTACAATGAATACTACATTTATACAATAAATTAAATAGTAACAAATTTGTAGAGGAAAAAGAATCAATAACAGTTAGCTATCGACACAATACAGGTAGTTTTGGTTTAAAATAAATCGCAAAAATTCGCGTGCGCGCGTAATGACGAAATCAAATGTTTTACGTCATTCATTTGAGTTTTAAGTTTACACAGTGTTGGAATTTAAAAAGAGCAATCAGATGACAATCTTTAGTGTTTCTGTGTTTTTTGGATGGATTATGATAATAAGATTTATATCAAAAAGTGTATCCGTGGAATATATGGCTCGAATGGAACCGGTGAGATTAATTCCATTTTAATTTTCTATAAGTCGAGTGTATTCCGAGCTGGATTGTTGTGGGTGGAGAACAGAGTTGCCATCATAAGGTGTTAGATCTAGTAATTTGGACGCAGTTTTCGATTAGTTTACTTTTGAAAGGAAATTTACATAAAGGGTTATTTCTTTGATGATTGATCAAAGAAAGTCTATCCACAAAGAAGTACCCGCTTACACCAACTGTTTCAAAAAGGAATAGAAGGATTATGTTTGCACCTTTATCGATTATGCCATGTGAAGTTGGGACTTATTGTTTTGAAACATGTTTTGAAAATACCATTGTATGAACCAGTCTAAGCTGTACTCAATGCACGAGTCCATTCTCCTTGCATGACTTTAGTTTCTACCTATTGAAGCTTGATTGTATTGAAAGCCAGTGGTTTATTGATACAATTTGAGTCCATTTCCTTGGTAGAACTAATACTTATAGTGTCTTTTGAGAAAGATAATTTGACACACCCCAAATAGGAATCAAACTCAGTACCTCCAGATGTAAAGCAGACACCGTAACCATTACACCACTATGACCATGTCTGTAAGCATTCCATTTATCTTGTATGTTATCTCAGTAATTTTGTAAGTATATGATTAAAAAGTTGTTTAATAATACAGGGCTTTTATTGCCAATTTTGTATCCATTATAATTATTGGGTTGTATTCCCAATTGCAAAAAGTTTCTTTTTTCCTAAATCCAGCCCCAAAATTCCCAACAGATGGTTTGACTTTCAGATCTTTGGAAATAAGAGGTGTCCAGATTAGAAATAAAGACCGTTGAAGTTATAATAACTGTTTTACTGATTTGTTTTTGTTCAGAACATTCTATTTTATGTACTTCATCTATAATTATTCAAAATGTATTAATGAAACAATTGTAATTTTTCCCAGTTTTAGGTGAATTGATGCTAAAATTCCCAATTTCATGGGTATAGGTCATATTACAAAAATGGTGAAAAAAAAGCCTGTAGTAAAATAAGTAAAATAAACTCTGACATTTCTCTAAGTGAGTAGAGGATATTTACACCAAATTTTAGATACATACTTTATATGGGCTTTATATTAGCTGTTGCATGATTACGCAGCAGAATTATGGGTTGGCAATGATTGTGTCAATAAGGCCCACCCTCTATCAGCTCTTTGGCTGCCAGGTTTACAACTGGACAAGGAACTGGCCGGGACTTTACCAGGACCTGCGACTGGTCGTTAATGTATTGTAGCGTCATTGACATACAACCCTTTTTTGCTACTCATAGCCTTGACAAATATGCAATATGTAATCTGTCCAACTTTCTGTCTGTGTGTTTGTTTGTATGTTCATTTATTCCTTTTTTCATTAGTTTTCTGTAAAGGCCTATTTTTAATGGTAGTAAACAAATCATGCATACTTTAGTGGTAATTGACACTGTCATTTTAGGTATTAACAATAAAAAACACCAAAATCTAAAAATATACTAAGCTGCATACAATGTATTAAAATGCATTGTTTTTTTTGTTGTTGTTTTTTTTGTCATAACTGACTGTCTGATCTATGTTAGCTTATCAGTACAGGTAACCAAAATTGCCAATGACAATTAACATTTTAGAAATTATTTGGAAATGATGGAAATATTTACATTTTCTGGGAGAATTTTTTTTTTTTTCAAAATCGACAAGGAGAAAACACTTGTTAGTTTCTATGTGTCAAAGCTGCATGCTCTAATTTATTCTTATTTTGATTTCATTGCAAGTTAATAGAAAATTAAATTTAAGCAGACTTTAACTGCTTATTCACCGAAATAAAAACAAATCTTCAATGATGTAACGCAACCAATGGCGCAGAAAGATTCTAAACCTTAAAACAACATAATTCAAGGGTTGACAACCAGAAGGTACCAACTGCCATTGAAATCAATAGCAGTTGATACCTTTAGGTTGGCAACCATCGTAAATAATGTACCAACTGCCATTGAAATCTATAGCAGTTGATACCTTTAGGTTTTCAACCATCGTAAATAATGCAACTATATAAAATGCAGTCAAGGAGAAATGTGGGTATAGTTGTAAATGGGTGAACAGTTATGTAATCCACTGTCACAAATATGGTTTAAAAGTTAATGTAGTTTATTCTTTATTTTGGTCTCATCAATGTACATGACATACTAATACAATAGGAATATACAAAACCATGTACTTAGCCACTCTTGCCAGAGTTATAAGAGACCATTTAAAACATCGACTATACATACAGCTAAAAAGGAAGGTAATATCATACACCTAAGATTGATGTCCATGCGGAATTAATAAATATTAAAAGGATAAAACAAGTTATCTTTAAGATAAAGTGTTATAAAATAAAGAATTTAGTTATCTACATAATTTACAAGATCTACGTTGTAAAATATTATAACAGGTTCTTGCACATTCCCTAATCAGCAACGGGTTGGAAAATACTTATACAAATCGTTCTTGTTTGGTTAAAAGACTAAAATTTGATTTAAAAGTGTTTGCCTTTGTAAACAGTCTATAGTCGTTATACATATAACATTCTGTAATAATATGCATCTCATCTTCTACATGGTCACAAAAAGGGTATTTTGTATCATTCACAGCTAAACCTTCATATCTTCCTGTTTCAAATCTGATCGGTGCTACACCACATCTAAACTTACTGAATGCAGAACGATGAGTTTTAGGCAGTAACAGAAGACAATATTTCTCTACACAGTAGTCTTTCTTGAGTAAAGCATAAGTACGTAATTTATTTCTACCAATACCACTAATGCTGTTCGCTTGGGACAATTTACCTTTTCAGACATTCACATAGTCTTCCATAGATTTTGACTGAATTTGAGCTACTAATATATGTTTAGGTATTGCAACATTTATATTACAGTACTCGGCCAATTGTAAATTAGTCAGGTATGATACAACATTGAAGTACCAATTTTTACAATGACTATTAGATTTCTCTTTAGCTCACAGTGCAATGCGTTTATTGGTTCTGTTGTTATTATAGGTGGAAATACGACTCCATCAGTTGCCTATTGTTTTCCATTGGCGAACAATGGGTGGGGTCCAGCCCAATTCCCCATTTACAGCAATATTTGGGGTGTACTTTCCAACCCCTAAAAAGAATCTAATTGCTTTATTTTGAACCGCATTAATACAAGAAAAAGATTTGTAGCCCCATATAGAAGACCCATAGTCTATAACAGGCCATACCAATGAGTCATAAAGCTTCTTAAAACCATTGATGGGGAAACCTCCCGCAGTTTTATATTTTTTCATAAAACCTCAGTTGGAATTGTATCTACACCACATGCTTTACCTTGCTTAGCATCATCAACTACTTTTTTAACCTCAAAAACAGAAATACCTTGATTAAATAAATGACCATCATCAAAAATATTATTTGTATCTGTGTTCACACAATTTTCATTATACAAATTATTATTATATAAAGAGCAAAAATCTGACTTCCATTTGTTTAAAACATCCTGCACATTATTTGATACAGTATCATTATCCAATTTAACTTCCATTGCAATATTATTATTTCTAAATAGAGATGCACCAACCTTTCCAATATTTTTCCAAAATTCAGTACTATCTTGTTTACAATCATTAAGGAGTTGCTCTTGCAATCCATACCAATACTTGCATTTACAATGCTGCACATGTCTATCAAAAAGCGTACGTGCCATCACATAAGGAGCCTTTAATACAATCTTTTTATTACGGTTGTAAGATTAGAAGATGAAGTTTGTAAGAAGATATTTAAGTCATAATTGAATCAGAAGGACGGTTTATCAGAATATTGATAAATAAGATGTTAAATAATAAGACATGTAACTTCTAGTTAAATTTGATGATAGTAAACTAGTTAAATCACAGGTTAATAAGAAAATAGTTAAATCAAAGTTAAATCAGTTGAGGTAGTTGAAATAGAAGACTAATTTAAATCTGCCACTAGTTAAAACAGCTTATATTTTAAGCACAAAAAAGTTATGTTAGAACCTCAGGTAGTTAATTAAGGAACCTAAAACATACTTCATAAGAAGAAAGATCAAAGCGAGAGTAGAACGTTAGTACCTCACAGGTCCTTGAAATACATGCAGTTAATTAGCTAGTTCTATTTTCAGGCTGTGATATCTTTTAATTTCTGATTCTGCTTAAGAAAGTGATATTTGACAGAACAGCCGATCAAAATATAAGCAATGTGAAGCTCCAGCTGTAGCAGAAAGTGATATTTAACAGAACAGCCGATCAAAATATAAGCAATGTGAAGCTCCAGCTGTAGCAGAAAGTGATATTTGACAGAACAGCCGATCAAAATATAAGCAATGTGAAGCTCCAGCTGTAGCAGAAAGTGATATTTGACAGAACAGCCGATCAAAATATAAGCAATGTGAAGCTCCAGCTGTAGCAGAAAGTGATATTTGACAGAACAACCGATCAAAATATAAGCAATGTGAAGCTCCAGCTGTAGCAGAAAGTGATACTTGACAGAACAACCGATCAAAATATAAGCAATGTGAAGCTCCAGCTGTAGCAGAAAGTGATATTTGACAGAACAGCCGATCAAAATATAAGCAATGTGAAGCTCCAGCTGTAGCAGAAAGTGATATTTGACAGAACAACCGATCAAAATATAAGCAATGTGAAGCTCCAGCTGTAGCAGAAAGTGATACTTGACAGAACAACCGATCAAAATATAAGCAATGTGAAGCTCCAGCTGTAGCAGAAAGTGATACTTGACAGAACAGCCGATCAAAATATAAGCAATGTGAAGCTCCAGCTGTAGCAGAAAGTGATATTTGACAGAACAGCCGATCAAAATATAAGCAATGTGAAGCTCCAGCTGTAGCAGAAAGTGATATTTAACAGAACAGCCGATCAAAATATAAGCAATGTGAAGCTCCAGCTGTAGCAGAAAGTGATATTTGACAGAACAACCGATCAAAATATAAGCAATGTGAAGCTCCAGCTGTAGCAGAAAGTGATATTTGACAGAACAGCCGATCAAAATATAAGCAATGTGAAGCTCCAGCTGTAGCAGAAAGTGATATTTGACAGAACAGCCGATCAAAATATAAGCAATGTGAAGCTCCAGCTGTAGCAGAAAGTGATATTTGACAGAACAGCCGATCAAAATATAAGCAATGTGAAGCTCCAGCTGTAGCAGAAAGTGATATTTGACAGAACAGCCGATCAAAATATAAGCATTGTGAAGCTCCAGCTGTAGCAGAAAGTGATATTTGACAGAACAACCGATCAAAATATAAGCAATGTGAAGCTCCAGCTGTAGCAGAAAGTGATATTTGACAGAACAGCCGATCAAAATATAAGCAATGTGAAGCTCCAGCTGTAGCAGAAAGTGATATTTGACAGAACAGCCGATCAAAATATAAGCAATGTGAAGCTCCAGCTGTAGCAGAAAGTGATATTTGACAGAACAACCGATCAAAATATAAGCAATGTGAAGCTCCAGCTGTAGCAGAAAGTGATATTTGACAGAACAACCGATCAAAATATAAGCAATGTGAAGCTCCAGCTGTAGCAGAAAGTGATATTTGACAAAACAACCGATCAAAATATAAGCAATGTGAAGCTCCAGCTGTAGCAGAAAGTGATATTTGACAGAACAGCCGATCAAAATATAAGCAATGTGAAGCTCCAGCTGTAGCAGAAAGTGATATTTGACAGAACAGCCGATCAAAATATAAGCAATGTGAAGCTCCAGCTGTAGCAGAAAGTGATATTTGACAGAACAACCGATCAAAATATAAGCAATGTGAAGCTCCAGCTGTAGCAGAAAGTGATATTTAACAGAACAGCCGATCAAAATATAAGCAATGTGAAGCTCCAGCTGTAGCAGAAAGTGATATTTGACAGAACAGCCGATCAAAATATAAGCAATGTGAAGCTCCAGCTGTAGCAGAAAGTGATATTTGACAGAACAACCGATCAAAATATAAGCAATGTGAAGCTCCAGCTGTAGCAGAAAGTGATATTTGACAGAACAACCGATCAAAATATAAGCAATGTGAAGCTCCAGCTGTAGCAGAAAGTGATATTTGACAGAACAGCCGATCAAAATATAAGCAATGTGAAGCTCCAGCTGTAGCAGAAAGTGATACTTGACAGAACAACCGATCAAAATATAAGCAATGTGAAGCTCCAGCTGTAGCAGAAAGTGATATTTGACAGAACAACCGATCAAAATATAAGCAATGTGAAGCTCCAGCTGTAGCAGAAAGTGATATTTGACAGAACAGCCGATCAAAATATAAGCAATGTGAAGCTCCAGCTGCATCTCTTTTCAACAGCAGAAGGTTCTTTATTTACGGCAAGTGACCAATGGCCTGTACAGCACAGCACAATACAAACACATAGACAGATATGATTAACACTGGGGTCTAGGCCTAGGAATGGTCAATGCCAAGCATTAGGGGTTGACATGTAATCTCATTAAAACCATCTCCAGTCTGATGCTACTATATTATCAGCTCACTAGATCTGATGGCTTCGCACAGGAGCCAATCAAACTGTTGCCTTTAAAATGTTGTGGTGAGAGTAATTTTATTATTAGAAATATTTATTGAAGTAAGTCACCTGTCATATCATTTCTACACAAAAAAAATCTCGAAACTCATAACTATACACTCTACTTAAAATAAATTGGTATAAGCTGGTATTTTACCTATTTGAAGATCGAGATCCAGGCCACTGTTTTTTTGCAAATTAAAACTAATATAGCGTGCGTCTAAGTCAATGCTATTTATCTATGACATTCTCATCATTATCTTCATGGGAGGCAAATATTTTTGTGCAAACTATTTAAAAAGCAAACAGAGTTATATGCATACAAGTCAATCTTCAACGGTAAAAATAGTCGATGAACCGTATAAGTGCGAATCAATATTCAGTGCTTTTTATCACAATCGCTATGTTCGGTGGATACCAATTTTTTTAATTAGTTTAATTAGTAAAATACATTCAAAACTCTTTAGAAGTACCATGCTTTTCCAAAATTCTTATGCATACGTAAAAAAACAAGAGCAATCGTCATTCGAGCGGTTACAATCGCTCCGCTATAAGTACTGACTTAATACACTGTTGTTAAACTTACGCATAACACTTGTAGATGAGTACTAAATGGATTATTATTATGATTGTTTATTGGTGTTTCAAGTCGGATCTATTTCTTGTCATCTATTCATAGAAAGTAGCATCAATAACAGGAAGCCTCACTGCTCAGTGAGCGAAGCGCGGTAATTTATCGATTTACTGACTCTAGCCTGCAAAGTAAAGAAGTAGTTCCCTCAAGACCGATTTCTGAATACACCTACTAAATCCTGTTGGCTTGCGCCACGATTCTAAAAACAAGTATCAGCTACATTGCTTCTTGTTAAAAAGATTTCAAGACATGTTATATCAAGATTTCAAGACATGTTATATCAAGATATCAAGACATATTATAAACACACTATTATGTGAAGTTAGAATAAGACGTCAAACATAGAATGGAACTGTTTTATTACACCAATGTTTTTCTATGCAGTTTACCATTTTGTAAATAAAAAAATTGCAGAGTAGTAAGTGCAATAGACACCTACATATATAACTGCATCAGCTAAATTGATCTTTCCACAAAATTGTATACTTGTATGCATTTACAAAATTTTCACACACAAAATAAAACTGTGTCCATGCGTGCATGAACACAGTTTATAAATACAGTATAAATTATCAAAAACACAATCAGTTTTAATTAAAAAAACATGGAAAAGTGCAAATTATACCAAAAATAAATACATTATATAACAATCATACTTAAAAAACATGAAATGCACAATTTTATGAGAGAAAAGGAAGAAATCATGTCTATTCTATGTTTCATGTCTTATTCTAACATCACATAATACAATGTTCTATATCAAGATATCAAGACAAATTTATAAACGTTGCATGCCATCAGGGTGAAAACTATAATTTAGTAGGTACCGGTACCTTCTTAATAATAAATAGGTAGCAACTAAGTACTGTAAGTAGCAGGTATCTGTAATTAATGGATGGTGGTATTAACCCAGACCTTTTGCCCTGATTGTATGTAACACAGCAGGAAGTGTTATGTTTTATTTTTCCAGTTTATAATCCGCATCCAATGTATAAACTTGTTAAACAAGTTATTAAGAGCATTTATAGTTGACATACCAGCCTATTGGAACGTTGTTCTAAAATGGACATTGTTCGAAAGCAGGAAGTTCTATATTCCCACAGTTTTATACCTACCATTATGTCATTCAGTGCACAGTAGTTCGTACATGACGTGGGCTGACATGGTCTGATGAGCTGCTGACAGGCAATTACGTGGTTATTTCAAGTGTTTTCCCACATCGAACATTAGTCATCAACTTGAATTATAATAATGTTTAAATGAATTAGTTGTATTGTAATGTATGCTTAAATTTATTTTGCAAAAACTATAATTGTACATTGCCAAAAAATATAATGCTCAGATGTATATAGTATCATTCAAAGGCGTTTAATATTCTGACAGGTAATGTTGTCTGGCTTACCTTCAACAATGTGAAGCAAAAATACACACAGCTTACAAGATGTTTACAAAGTCTGGGGCCATATTCCAGAACCGTCTTCAGTTATATCTTATCCTTTAGTTATATCTTATCCTATAAGTTTACAAAGTCTGGGGCCATATTCCAGAAACGTCTTCAGTTATATCTTATCCTTTAGTCTAAAATCACCATTTGTTGTGACGTTTTGATCCAATTTGTGAATATGATCTTGTGTTAAGGGTGTTTTAATTATCAGCTACATTTACATGATTTACTTTGGTTTACTGAACTTTCGAGGGATTAACAAATTTTAACTATCAAGGGATTAACAAATTTAAATGTAGTTACAAAAATATTACATTTTCAAAATTAAAGATTACATACAAATATTCTTTTTAATCATGGAAAATCAAGACTTCATGTTCATAAAGCTCCCTTGTCAAATTTTAAATTTTATTTAGGGAAACTTCTTAACAGCTGTAAGTCTTTGGCAACTTTTGTTATTTTAGTAAGGCCAGTTTCAACATAAACATCAACAACAACAGCTTCTATAACAACAACAACATTTAGTTATCAATTTCATTAAAACCTACTTCCATATTGCAATTGCACGTGTTCTCCAGTTTCCATACATTTTCTCACTATTACAGGTTAAAATTGTTAATGATTGAGTCAACATTATAATTGATTGATTTGATATTGGAAAACCAATAAACTGTTTGGGTGAAAGTACTAATTTAATAACAAAAGCTTGATCTGACTGACAAAATTGTTTTTCTTATTTGAATAAAATAAGTGTTATTGGTACTGAAATAAGCCTTAAAGTGTGATCATAAAATTTATTGTGACTTGGATTAATTTCTTTAAATTTGCATCTAAATTCGCAGATTTTACTGTGTGTATACTGAGACTGATCTGGTCTATGTGCCCCCTGTATCGGTCTGTTTGCCAATATGAATGTAGCTTCACATTTGTTGGTTTTCCTCAGTAGTAAAACAGTAATAGAGACCCGGAGAGAACAATGAACATGTTATTATACAAGGACATGACCTAACTATGTGACTTGTATCACTAATTAGTATTGACACTAACATCATCTGTTATGCTGTATCTTTAATGCAGAAACGTTGTATTTGGGTGTTGGTCAATAGGTCGGCAGTCATTTGTACCATTCAGGCAATGTTGTCCAGGCTAACACATGCCATTTTATAGAGGTTTCCACATATATCTCAACAGCATTCAAATAATGTGATAATGTGTGAGTAGCATAAGATACACTGTATGGTGTGTGTAGCATAGGATACACTGTATGGTGTGTGTAGCATAGGATACACTGTATGATGTGTGTTCATAGGATACACAGTATGGTGTGTTTCACAGGATACACTGTATGGTGTGTGTAGCATAGGATACACTGTATGGTGGGTGTTCATAGGATACACTGTATGGTGTGTGTTCATAGGATACACTGTATGGTGTGTGTTCAGATTTTATGTGCGTTTAATGTGTTAATTTACATAATATATAATATCACATCATACTGTTGGGATATGGATCACACAGTATTGTGCTCTTGTTTATCCCACTATTTTGTGTTGTTACTATAATGCGCAGCAATTTTGTATTGTTACTATAACGTGTACCAATATTTTGTGTTGTTACTATAACACGCAGCTATTTTGTGTTGTTACTATAATGCGCACCTATATTTGGTGTTGTTATTATAACACGCAGCCATATTTTGTGTTGTTATTATAACACGCAGCAATATATTGTGTTGTTACCAATACACGCAGCAATATATTGTGTTGTTACTATAACACGCAGCAATATATTGTGTTTTTACCATAACACGCAGCAGTATATTGTGTTGTTACTATAACACGCAGCAATATTTTATGTTGTTACTATAACACGCAGCAATATTTTGTGTTGTTACTATAACACGCAGCAATATTGTGTGTTGTTACTATAACACGCAGCAAGTTTTTGTGTTGTTACTATAACACGCAGCAATATTGTGTGTTGTTACTATAACACGCAGCAATATTTTGTGTTGTTACTATAACACACAGCAATATTTTGTGTTGTTACTATAACACGCAGCAATATTTTATGTTGTTACTATAACACGCAGCAATATTGTGTGTTGTTACTATAACACGCAGCAATTTTTTGTGTTGTTACTATAACACGCAGCAATATTGTGTGTTGTTACTATAACACGCAGCAATATTTTGTGTTGTTACTATAACACGCAGCAATATTGTGTGTTGTTACTATAACAGACAGCAATTTTTTGTGTTTTTACTATAACACGCAGCAATAATGTGTGTTGTTACTATAACACGCAGCAATAATGTGTGTTGTTACTATAACACGCAGCAATATTTGTGTTGTTACTTTAACATGCAGCAATATATTGTGTTGTTACTATAACACGCAGCAATAATGTGTGTTGTTACTATAACACGCAGCAATAATGTGTGTTGTTACTATAACACGCAGCAATATTGTGTGTTGTTACTATAACACACAGCAATGTTTTGTGTTGTTACTATAACACGCAGCAATAATGTGTGTTGTTACTATAACACGCAGCAATATTTTGTGTTGTTACTATAATACGCAGCAATATTTTGTGTTGTTACTATAACACGCAGCAATATTTTGTGTTGTTTCTATAATACGCAGCAATATTTTGCGTTGTTACTATAACACGCAGCAATATTGTGTGTTGTTACTATAACACTTAGCAATTTTGTGTGTTGTTACTATATCATGCAGCAATATTTTGTGTTGTTACTATAACACGCAGCAATATTGTGTGTTGTTACTATAACACACAGCAATATTTTGTGTTGTTACTATAACACGCAGCAATATTTTGTGTGTGTTGTTACTATAACACGCAGCAATAGTTTGTGTTGTTACTATAACACGCAGCAATGTTGTTACTATAACACGCAGCAATATTTGTGTTGTTACTAAAACACACAGCAATATTTTGTGTTGTTACTATAACACACAGCAATATTTTGCGTTGTTACTATAACACGCAGCAATATTTTTTACATTTAGGGAATGGGTCAAGAACCCATTTGATTCGGAATGTTCACATCGTGCTGAGAGAAAAATGATAAAGGACATTTATATAATTAATTATTATTATTAATTAACATATTGTTTGAACTTAGTATTTTAATGTGTTTATCCATAAACATGCAAGTTATGACTCGATTCACAACTTTAAAACATTCACTTGTCCAATGCTTATGGGATTTTGTGGTGACATTAATTGGGAATTTTTCAGTAAACTTAGTAAGGCCAGTTTCAACATAAACATCAACAACAACAGCTTCTATAACAACAACAACATTTAGTTATCAAATTTCATTAAAGCCTACTTTTATATTGCAATTGCACGTGCCTCTCCAGTTTCCATACATGGTTTAAGTAATAAACATCACTGTACTTTATACAACATTACGATTGCCGATGGGCATTTTGATTTAACAAGATGACAGCTGACGACTGTTCAACCACAGCTTTGAATATTGTGAGACGGTTTACAAAAACATGGCAATAAATGTCAGGGGCGGATCCTGGATTCCGGGTTACGGGGGGGGATGGGGGCCTAAACTTTTGATCGTGCAGTTATAACCCCTTTATGTTGTCTGTGGGGCTGCAGTGACAGATACGTATCAAAGATATATGATGATGATACCTTTTCACGTCATCATCATCATCATCATCATCAAATGCACTTTGTTTTACTGAATAAATTAATACTTTACCGTATTATGTTCGAAAGACATGATGGTTCATCTGTAGGCCATGCACCTGTTTGGCAGTAAATTGCCCTTATTTGATGTGCATGTCCACTAAATACGTATTTGACATTCAATGTTTTATATGTCAGGAACATCTTTAAGCCTGTAAAATCCCTAGCTGACTAAATTCAAACACACAAGCATTGATAAATTTTGTATTATTCATTTACTGAAGCGTAATGGTCTTTTTACAAAGTGAATGTCATTAAATAGCTTACACATTTACAGTCATGTTCATCAATTGTCTTGAAATGTGCTAAGCACTGTGTTTTTGTTTTCATCAAACCGAACAGACGAACATGTTTTTTACATGAAATATGGTGAAAGATACTCATATGATTGCGTTGTGAAATAATACCACAAGTAAGGCAGATGTAGTGTCAATTTCGCTGACATATGGTGCCAGAAAAAATATGTAATCGCCAGGAATTCGAGTCTACTCTACTTTATCACGTTATATCGTTTTTGTATAAATGCATAAATACAATATGACATTTGTTGTGATTGCTAATAGAACGTTGAAAAAAAGTGTGTTGATTAAGATTTTTGAGAATTACTGGTAAACTATTTATTAAAACCAACTGTTTAAACTCGAACGAAGTCATTGATTTGAATTGAATTTCGACTTTAAATAATATTAATTCGAAACGTATGAATGTCTTTTATGTTGTATCCTGTGCAAACGGTGTATTGCAATGACATCTTTATATAAGATATGAATTTATAAAAGAAAACATTATGATTCACAAATAAAGATATATACCCATTGTCTATAGTTTATCGTTTCCAATAAACTTTGGCGCCGGTACTACGGTGTACGTAAGAAATCGCAGAGGGCGGGCTAGGTTGGGTATGTTTTACTGAAGTTGAATCGTATCTTTAACCAAATTGAGCGAGCGAAGCAAGTGAAATTTTTTTGGCATATTTATCAAGTTTTTGCCGTTTGTTTATGCTCATATATGTGTGATCCAGAGGTTTTAGGGGGCCGTGCGCCGGGTGCGCCCCCCTTGGATCCGCTAGTGAATGTGCAAGCATGAATTTACATGGTGCAGTCACTACATATTCAACGCCCAGTGTCAACCATGAATGTTGGAATGTGCAGAATACGGTTTACAACTGGTAGGAAAGTCAAGAAATGAAATGTACGCCTACCAACGCTTCATGGACCAGAATACGGTTTACAACTGGTAGGAAAGTCAAGAAATGAAATCTATGCCTACCAACGATTCATGGACCAGAATACGGTTTACAACTGGTAGGAAAGTCAAGAAATGAAATCTACGCCTACCAACGATTCATGGACCAGAATACGGTTTACAACTGGTAGGAAAGTCAAGAAATGAAATCTACGCCTACCAGCGATTCATGGACCAGAATATGGTTTACAACTGGTAGGAAAGTCAAGAAATGAAATGTATGCCTACCAACGCTTCATGGACCAGAATACGGTTTACAACTGGTAGGAAAGTCAAGAAATGAAATCTACGCCTACCAACGCTTCATGGACCAGAATATGGTTTACAACTGGTAGGAAAGTCAAGAAATGAAATATACGCCTACCAACGCTTAGAGTTTACAACTGGCAGGAAAGTCAAGAAATGAAATCTACGCCTACCAACGCTTACAGTTTACAACTGGTAGGAAAGTCAAGAAATGAAATCTATGCCTACCAACGCTTCATGGACATTAGTCACAAAGAATCTGAAGTAATTTCTCAGATATGTGACATTTTAAATCATTAACACTGAAGTTGCATATAATATGATACAGTATTTATGGAAGTTTTTGCATTAAGGATACAGATTAAATTAAACTTAAAGGCTGCTTTGTAAATATCTCCAAACTTAAATTCTGGCTCAATTATACTCTGTTTTCTACGCTGTGGCAAATTTATTGAATCCAGTTTAGTGTTTTCTACACTGTTGTTTTATAAAATCCAGTTTATCATATTGTACAGGTAAATTTCAAAAATTATAATTAGCTTATTTTCAGTGTGCACATTTTACAATTTTACTACTGAAAATTATATCTATGGAAAATTGAAATGCAATCTCTTTATAAATGATTTGTCTAAAGGATGCTGTTGTTTGATTGCTTGCCAAACATTACATAAAGCATTTTTTGTTAAACTGCCAGTTTAAATGCACCAGTGACATATATATTATATTTGTTATTCACTCCTTGACAACCCCCAGATTATGTTTCACACCATTCACTGAAGCTGAGGAATCTATTATGTTATGTTATACAATGATTCTTTTATACTATAATATTTCAATATTTTCGTTTTGAAATAAAGACAAACAATGAATAGTTGAAAAGTTCACAAACTTTGTTATGCACTAAAAGCAATAGACAAAGGAAATAGAAACTGTAACTTGGTGGTGCAGTGAAGGGAAATAAGGAATTATAACTTGGTGGTGGAGTGAAAGGAAATAGGAACTGTAACTTGGTGGTGCAGTGAAGTGAAATAAGGAACAGTAACTTGGTGTTGGAATGAATGGAAATAAGGAAATGTGACTTGGTGGTGAAGTTTATGGAAATAAGGAACTGTAATTTGGTGATTGAGTAAAGGGAAATAAGGAAGTGTGACTTGGTGATTGAGTGAAGGGAAATAAGGAACTGTAACTTGGTGATTGAGTGAAAGGAAATAAAGAACTGTGACCTGGTGTTTGAGTTAGGGGTAACAAGGAACTGTAAATTGGTTATGGAGTAAAGGGAAATAAGGAACTGTAACTTGTAACTTGGTGATTGAGTGAAGGGAAATGAGGAACTGTAACTGGGTGATTGAGTGAACTGAAATATGGAACTATAACGTGGTGATTCAGTGAAGGAAATTAAGGAATTGTAACTTGATGATTGAGTAAATGGAACTAAGGAACTGTCACTTGGAGTTTGACTAAAACGAACTAAGGAACTGTACCTTGATGAGTGAGAAAAGGGAAATAAGGAACTGTGGGAGGAACTGTCCTCAAGATTAATGTGTAAATGGTAAACAGGATGTCTGGGCTGCAACAAATAAGATACTCGTTAATAGTGCAAGAGGTCATATTACAGAATCTCTTGTGACATTTCATTATTCAAACAGATTTAAGTGACAAAGAAAATGTTTTTTGTATTTTTAGGTAATCAAGCAACTCAAAGATGTGGCCGTCACATGTTTCACTAGTGTTGGTAACCATGGCGATGCAGTGGTTGCCAGTGACGACCCAGGACCTGTCACCAATCAATGTGCACGGCCTTGACCCCAATGCAGCCCATGTTTGTGTGACAACAACCCAGTAAGTGACCTTGTCATCTGCTGAGAGGTCATGAACAAGATGTTTTACTGATCAGCTAAAAGCAAATAAATCCTATTTTTGAATAAAATTTTATGATTTGTATCATAATGTTTCTTATTACTGCCACCAAGGAGGTCATGTTGTTTTTTTTTTACTGATTTCTTATCTGTTTGTTTGTCTTTTAGCAACTTTTGCAAAATGTTATGAACAGACTTCCATTAAATTTTCTTGGAAGGTTGGAAATGGGCTGGTGAAAAAAATGATTACATTTTGGTGATGATCCAGATCACCGTCTCCATCCAGGACTATTGATAATTGGTAGATAGGGCAAGGGAGGTAACCTCCTGGAAAAAATGTAATTGATAAGGGCAAGGGAGGTAATCTACTGGAAAAATGTAATTGATAAGGGCAAGTGAATTAACCTACTGGAAAAATGTAATTGATAAGGGCAAGTGAGGTAACCTACTGGATATGTAATTGATTAGGGAAAGTAAGGTAACTTCCTGGGAAAATGTTATTAATAAGGGCAAGGAAGGTAACTTCCTGAAAAAATGTAATTGATAAGGGCAAGAGAGGTAGCCTACTGGAAATATGTTATTGATATGGGCAAGGGTGGTAACCTACTGGAAAAATGTAATTGATAAGGGCAAGGAAGGAAGGTAACATACTGGAAAAATGTAATTGATATGAGCATGGAAGGTGAACTACTGGAAAAATGTAATTGATATGGGCAAGGGAGGTAACCTACTGCGAAAATGTAATTGATATGGGCAAGGGAGGTAACCTACTGGAAAAATGGTAACTTACTGGGAAATGCATTTGTTAAGTAGGGTTACATTGTTATTTCTTGGCAGATGTCTGTGTTCTCTGAGTGTTTTGTAGTTTTATGTATGTTACGTTTTTCCAGGGAGCCATACACAGTGACAGAGTCCTACACCGAATATTACGTCTACAAGTCGACAACCTGGTGCTTCAATATCCCTCCCAGATGTACTGTGTACTTGTAAGTGATACTGTGTACTTGTATGTGATACTGTGTACTTGTTAGTGATATTGTGTACTTGTTAGTGATAGTGTGTACTTGTAAGTGATATTGTGTACTTGTTAGTGATAGTGTGTACTTGTAAGTGATACTGTGTACTTGTAAGTGATAGTGTGTACTTGTAAGTGATACTGTGTACTTGTAAGTGATACTGTGTACTTGTCAGTGATAGTGTGTACTTGTTAGTGATAGTGTGTACTTGTTAGTGATACTGTATATTTGTAAGTGAAACTGTGTACATGTAAGTGATAGTGTGTACTTGTAAGTGATCTTTTATACTTGTAAGTAATACTATGTACTTGTAAGTGATCTTGTGTACTTGTAAGTGATAGTGTATACTTGTAAGTAATGCTATGTAGTTGTAAGTGATATTGTGTACTTGTAAGTGATAGTATGTACTTGTATGTGATACTGTGTACTTGTAAGTAATATTGTGCACTTGTAAGTGATCTTGTATACTTGTAAGTAATACTGTGTACTTTTAAGTGATATTGTTTACTTGTTTGTGATACTGTGTACTTGTAAATGATACTGTGTACCTGTAAGTGATATTGTGTACTTGTTAGTGATCTTGTGTACTTGTTAGTGATCTTGTGTACTTGTAAGTGATCTAATTTACTTTTAAGTGATTTTGTGTACTTGTAAGTGATCTTGTGTACTTTTAAGTGATACTGTTTAATTGTAAGTGATCTTGTGTACTTGTAAGTGATACTGTGTACTTGTAAGTGATCTTGTTTACTTGTAAGTGATACTGTGTACTTGAAAGTGATCTTGTGTACTTGTAAGTGATCTTGTGTTCTTGTAAGTGATACTGTGTACTTGTAAGCGATACTGTGTACTTGTAAGTGATATTGTGTACTTGTAAGTGATATTTTGTACTTGTAAGTGATACTGTGTACTTGTAAGTGATACTGTGTACCTGAAAGTGATATTATGTATTTGTAAGTGACACTGTGTACTTGTAAGTTATCGTGTGTATTTGATAGTGATCTTGTGTACTTGTAAGTGATCGTTTGTATTTGTAAGTGATCGTTTGTATTTGTAAGTGATCTTGTGTACTTGTTAGTGATCTTGTGTACTTGTTAGTAATCTTGGATATTTGTAAGTAATCTTGTGTGATTTTGTGTACTTGTAAGTGATATTGTGTTATTGTAAGTCAGCTTGTGTACTTGTAACTAATATAATGTACTTGTAAGTGCTATTGTGTACTTGATAGTCATCTTGTGTACTTGTTAGTAATTGTGTGTACTTGTAAGTTATATTGTGTGTTTCTAAGTCACATTGTGTACTTGTAATTAATCCTGTATATGTGTTAGTAATCTTGTATACTTGTGAGTAATCTTGAATACTTGTAAGTAATCTTGTATACTTGTAAGTGATCTTGTATACTTGTGAGTAATTTTGAATACTTGTAAGTAATCTTGTATACTTGTAAGTAATTCTGTATACATGTAAGTAATTCTGTATACATGTAAGTAATCCTGTATACTTGTAAGTAATCTTGTATACTTGTAAGTAACCTTGTAAACTTGTAAGTAATTCTGTATACTTGTAAGTAATCTTATGTACTTGTAAGTAATCTTGTATACTTCTAAGTAATCCTGTATAGTTCTAAGTAATCCTGTATACATGTAAGTAATATGTAAACGTCGCGGTGGCGTAGTGGATATGGTATCCGCCTAGTGATCGGGAGGTCCCGGGTTCGATCCCCACTCTGGGAGCGTTCTCAGGATCTCGCCCAAAGACACCAAGTGCTGGTTTTACCCAGGAAACGGACTCGAGAGTGTCTTTATAAGCCTAAGGCTTTCGATGCAATCGAGCTAAAATAAATAGGTTTAAACTAAACTAATCCTGTATACTTGTAAGTAATCTTGTATACTGTAAGTAATCTTGTATACTTCTAAGTAATCTTGTAGACTTCTAAGTAATCTTGTATAGTTCTTAGTAATCTTGTATACTGGTAAGTAATCCTGTATACTTGTAAGTAATCCTCCTGTATACTTGTAAGTAATCCTGTATACTTTTAAGTTATATTGTATACTTGTAAGTAATCTTGTATACTTGTAAGTATTCCTGTATGTAAGTTATCCTGTATACTTGTAAGTAATCTTGTATACTTGTAAGTAATCTTGTATACTTGTAAGTAATCTTGTAAACTTCTAAGTAGTCCTGTATACTTGTTAGTAATCTTGTATACTTGTAAGTAATCTTGTATACTTGTAAGTAATCGTGTATACTTGTAAGTAATCTTGTATACTTGTAAGTAATCTTGTATACATGTAAGTAATCCTGTATACTTCTAAGTAATCCTGTATACTTGTAAGTAATCCTGTATACTTGTAAGTAATCTTGTATACTTGTAAGTAATCTTGTATACTTCTAAGTAATCTTATATACTTGCAAGTAATCCTGTATACTTGGTAGTAATCTTGTATACTTGTATGTAATCTGGTATACTTGTAAGTATTCCTGTATGTAAGTTATCCTGTATACTTGTAAGTAATCTTGTATACTTGTAAGTAATCTTGTATACTTCTAAGTAATCCTGTATACTTGTAAGTAAACTTGTATACTTGTAAGTAATCTTGTATACTTCTAAGTAGTCCTGTATACTTGTTAGTAATCTTGTATACTTGTAAGTAATCTTGTATACTTGTAAGTAATCGTGTATACTTGTAAGTAATCTTGTATACTTGTTAGTAATCTTGTATACTTGTAAGTAATCTTGTATACATGTAAGTAATCCTGTATACTTCTAAGTAATCCTGTATACTTGTAAGTAATCCTGTATACTTTTAAGTAATCTTGTATACTTGTAAGTAATCTTGTATACTTCTAAGTAATTTTATATACTTGCAAGTAATCCTGTATACTTGGTAGTAATCTTGTATACTTGTATGTAATCTTGTATACTTGTAAGTTATCTTGTATACTTGTAAGTAATCATGTATACTTGTAAGTAATCTTGTATACTTGTAAGTAAAATATTGTATACTTGTTAGTAATCTTGTATACTTCTAAGTAATCTTGTATACTTGTAAGTAATCCTGTATACTTGTAAGTAATCTTGTATATTTGTAAGTAATCTTGTATACTTCTAAGTAATCCTGTATAATTCATTTAACACATATACATGTATAAACAATTTCACACATTTTACACCTGTGGGTATAAGCTGTTTTGTTTTCTTTTACGTTATTTATAATATTACATTGTATGATGTTTACCAAAAATTTAATATACATGGCCAGTAAATTGAAAAATAATATTGAAGAAAGTTCATTAAACTGCAAGTGTTTAATAATATAACACCAACATATATGGGAGAATGACACTGTATATACATGTATGTTCAACATGTGTGTTTTAGAAAAGCTGCTGATTTTTTTTACTTCAAGCAGGTTTAACTCACCAGCTATATCATCATGATATACAGGATACTGAAATCTAGAAGATAATTTCCAAGCATCCCATGTGTGGATGCCTCATTTACATATGCAATATATAAGATTGCCTGATTGAATTTTCTTTAATAGCCTTGCTAATAAAACCAATGCATTCAAGCATGATCAGAACTTTGAATGATTTTGAATGATTTATTTATTTGAACAGCAAAAAATAACACTATCTTGAAATAAAAGAAATTCATGAAAATGCAATTCCAGGCATTGGTTCATTTTTTCCACTTAAAATTTGATGTCTGTGTCAATACAATGGAGACCAAATGGCATATAGCCATGTTTATCTTTGTAGTATCTTTACATTTTATCAAAGTGATTGAAAAACACTCGAACACAGCAATACTTCTATGTTAAACATGGCCACAGCTTTTATAAAGCTCAATCTGGTTCACTGCAGGAAAATCATTGAGGTGTGTCGTGGGAAAACAGGGCTTAATGCATGTGCGTAAAGTTTTGTCCTGGATCAGCCTGTGCAGTCCACACAGGCTGATCCAGGACGGCTCTTTCCGCTTTTATTGTATTTTATGTTTCAAGGAATTCTCTTCTAAACATAAATCCATGGTAGGTGGAAAGTGCCGTCCTGGATTAGCCTGGAATTGTTGATTTTTTTTGTTTGTGGTTGGAAAAGTATTTGGGATCAAATTTTTTGGTGATGTCAGAATTCAGAACTGGGTCATCAAACCAGGAAGATTTTATTTGTCCTTGATTTATTTGATTGAGTCTTGTCCTTCTTTGGTTGTTTACACATTTCAGTATGAATAATAAGCATACAAGTTAAAGTGAAAAGGAAAATAAATAGAAAGATAAAAATGAACAAACAAGGAAAAAAAGAAGTTTCATTGAATTATGCTTATTCTGACCAACATTGTTTGAGTGTGTTCTGAACATTTATGACTAATTAACCAAATAAGTTCACTCAGAAGCATTCATTCATCACCTTAGTGTAAGAACTTATTAAGTGTTGATATTTTTTTACTGCAGATATTGCATTATTGCTGAAAGGGTGACAAATTAGCTATTTATGTAAAATTTCATAAACAAATTTGACTCCCACTTGCAGCATGAGGAGCCGTACGGCCTATAGAACTGTGACCAAGTACCGTTCTCGGAAGACGTACCTCTGTTGTGATGGATACAAGCCGAAGTCTGGCCTCTCTTACTGCCTCCGTGAGTATTTGTTTAAAGATCAAGCATAAATGACTGAATTAAATAAAAATACATCAAGAATAGCACTGAGTTTTTCACTGTTACAGAGATTGTGAGCTGCGTTTAAAAGTCAATTGAAAATCATGTTCATGATATGTTGGAATCATGTTTAGTATGTTAGATAAATGCTATCAGTAATAAGGTGTGGCACATCTTTAAACCTGTGCATTGATATTTGCAATGTGGTGACTCCAGTATTAACAATGTGGTGACTCCAATATTAACGATTTTTGTTTGTTGTCCTTATTTTAATCTTTGATTCTTTGTTGTATAGTAAGTTCAATAAAGTACATGTGGGCTTCATAAGTGCTGATGCAACTCTAGTTTCATTATAATTAATATTGATTTTGACATACTGGGTAATACATTGATTGCACATGAACTTGTACAAGCTGTACCCCAGTCGTTTGTGTCTGTCTAGCCTCGTGTCAGCAGGACTGCTATCAAGAACAAGGTCATGGCTACTGCATCTTACCGGGGCAGTGTCAGTGCAGAGAGGGCTACAAGGGAGATTACTGTCAGTCAGGTGAGAGTTACCTCCATTTACTCTACAGTACAAGGGAGATCACTGTCAGTCAGGTAAGACTTACCTGCAGTTTCCTCTACCATATTATGGAGACTAGTGTCAGTCAGATAAGACTTACCTCCAGTTTCCTCCAGTTCAAGGGAGACTACTATCAGTCAGGGAAGAGTGTCCTCCAATTTCATCCAGTACAAGGGAGACTACTGTCAGTCAGGTAAGATTTATCTCGAGTTTCCTCTACAGTACAAAGGAGACTACTGTCAGTCAGGGAAGAGTTATTTCCAGTTTCCTCTACAGTACAAGGGAGACTACTGTCAGTCAGGTAAGAGTTACCTCCAATTTTATCCACAGTACAAGGGAGACCACTGTCAGTCAGGGAAGTTTTATCTCCAGTTTCCTCTACAGTACAAAGGAGACTACTGTCAGTCAGGGAAAAGTTATCTGCAGTTTCCTCTACAGTACAAGGAGACTACTTCAGTCAGGTAAGAGTTACCTCCAATTTCCTCTACAGTACAAAGGAGACTACTGTCAGTCAGGGAAGAGTTACCTCCAATTTCCTCTACAGTGCAAGAGAGACTACTGTCAATCAGATAACAGTTACCTCCAGTTTCCTCTCCAGTGCAAGGGAGACTACTGTCAGTCAGATAATAGTTACCTCCAATTTCCTCTCCATTGCAAGGGGGAGAACTGTCAGTCAGATAAGAGTTACCTCCCATTTTCTCTACAGTACAAGGGGGGAATATTGTCAGTCAGGGAAGAATTACCGCCCATTTCCTCTACAGTGCAAGGGAGACTACTGTCAGTCAGATAATAGTTACCTCCAATTTCCTCTCCATTGCAAGGGGGAGAACTGTCAGTCAGGTAAGAGTTACCTCCAGTTTCCTCTACAGTACAAAGGAGACTACTGTTAGTCAGGTAAGAGTTACCTCCAGTTTCCTCTGCAGTACAAGGGAGACTACTATCAGTCAGGTAAGAGTTACCTCCAATTTCCTCTACAGTACAAGGGAGACTACTGTCAGTCAGGTAAGAGTTACCTCCAATTTCCTCCAGTACAAGGGAGACTACTGTCAGTCAGGGAAGAGTTACCTCCAATTTCCTTCAGTACAAGAGAGACTACTGTCAATCATGTAAGAGTTATCTCCAGTTTCCTCTACAGTACAAAGGAGACTATTGTCAGTCATGTAAGAGTTGCCTCCGATCTCCTGCCCACTGCAAAGGAGACCAGTGTCAGTCAGGTAAGAGTTGCTTCTAGTGTCCTCTACAGTACAAGGGAAACTACTGTCAGTCATGTAAGAGTTACCTCCCATTTCCTGCCCAGTACAAGGGAGACTACTGTCAGTCAGGTAAGAGTAACCGCCAATTTCCTCTCAAAAACAATTGTATAAAGGAGGGCACTAAACACAGTCAGGTAATGATTTACTCCAATTTCCTCTACAGTACAAGGGTACCTGGTAAGGAACTATCAATTTGGTAAGAGTTACTGCACTCTTACATATGTAAGAGTTACCTCACATTCCCTGTTCCACACTGACATTTATAAATTCTGCCATTCAGACAAGAATATCTTTCCATTGTTATGTTAAGCAATAGTACCAGTATGAATTTGTTTTGCCTGTTTGTGTTATCAACAAAATGTTGATAACAATCAGTGTAAAAAATAACATCAAGAAAAAGTGCTTTTTATAAGGGATGCAATGGATACCCCAAAATACCCGCATTCTCGGTTTCATAAAAATTAACTCGAGTTCGGTTCCTCATTGCAAAATTTGGGTCAGGTTAGGTATTAAAATAATAGAGCAATTCAACCTTTTTAACCATCGTCATCTTTCTTAAAATTCTTCTTAATCTAAAACCATATTCAACAAATTAATAAAACCAAGACCCAATAGGCATAGGTGTTTCTATTTGACAGTTTGTTTTTTTTACAAATAAAAGCAAATATTCTGCTGGCGCTCTTGGGTATTGGAGTGTATCGCTGAAGGGACGCCACTGAACAGCTGTATGGACGTTTTAAGCCAAGGAGTTCCAAACCGTCAAGTTGAGGAAATGGGTGTGGCAGACTGCATTGGCTTTTAACGGGACTGAATTTAAACTCAGAGCTTCGTCAATATGACCAAAGCTAAGTAAATGTCAAATTTAAAGAAATTATCAAATTTTAACAGTGAACGAAACTGTTGAGGATTGGGAGTGAGGTTATTCAGTATGCATCCTTTCCTTTTCCTGCGCCATATATTTTCCCCGTGAAATTCACGCCTCGAATGACAAATCAATACCTTTATGACGCATATATATGTATACACAAGAAGCATGTGCATTATTTCCTGCTGAATTATTACCCTGAACCCTCTGCACAAAAAAACTATGCCAACAAATCTGTATTTATCGAAACAATAATACTTTTTTAAAAAACAAAGCTTTTATCAAGGTTTATATATTAGAACTTAAATATCCTGTGGTACAAATAATCTGTATACATGTATCTTTTCCCTTCAGTATTAACTTGATAAGTTTGTTCGTTTCCTTATCATTCAAATTAAGGTAGTACAACTGAAATCATTTCCCGCGTTTTTTTTTCTAAGATTGGCCGATATCGGTGACTGTCAGAAAGTTTCCTTTCCCAGTTCGTAATATTTCCGTTTGGTTCCGATTCTTGTCGAACACATGATATTTTTAATAGTACATTCTTTTATATAATCACATTATTGTATGTTAGTATCATATATATACTTCTGACGAGATGCAAACAGATAAATATTTTGACATAATGAAAATTTGATAGAAATCAAAACCGAAAGTCACATATTTTTCGTGGTATATACAAAAACAGCTGTCAAACGAAAAGTATAAATACGAGCAAAAGGGAATGCTTACTGAAAGAAAATTTGAACCATATAAATAACCGTCACCAGATCGTACATCTGATAAACCAGCTTGAATCCTGATAATAAGGAGATGAAACACATGTAAGTAAAACAAGAAAGTGAAAGAATTGTATTTTTATTCTGAAATTTCTGAATATTATAATATTTGTCTATAAAATCAGAGGATAATGTGATGCTTTTCATTTCAATGCTTGAGCTATGAAATTGTATAGATTAAATGAACAATTAATATATTAGTATAAGTAATATTATTTACATGTATTTGTGTTTGTCCATATTTCTATATATACTTACAGTATACATGTAAGTAAATAAACATACAAGTCATGAAGTACATGTGTCAGTCCCTTAGTTTTAAAGCCTCGAGACACTTTAATAGTTGAGTACTTATACTTAATATGTGTGCCATTTTGCTTATGAATGTGTGCACCAGTGTTTCTTCAACATACCAGTCCAGGGAAACCAAAATCTTTAAGACAACCGATTATTTTGTCTGTTCTGTCAGCTTCAAGTTTATGCTGAGCTTCCATAGAAAATTGAACAATATCAGTACTTTTATCTTCTTTAACGCCTTATGTTGCCTTATTTTATAATCTTCAATCATTACTTGTATAAAAGACACTAACATTTCGGATATATTTGCAACTATAATTGAGTTATGATTTTTTTCGTCCATAGGGTAAATGAATTTTGATGGAAAAATGGAAAAATGGGTTGTCCTGAACATTTTCAAAAACAATTTTTTTTGGCATGGAAAGCCACCCTCAAAATTTGTAATAAGATCAGTGATGTAATACAGATAATGGAAATAATATTTAAAATTAGGTTTGGAATATCGCCCATTACAGTTGTACTACCTTAAGTCATTAATAGGAAAAAATGAGATTTTGGGGCAAAATACATGTATATACTCTAGAGCTGGATGAATTGGGCCCTATTCGGTTCAGAATTCTCGTTAACAAACAACCATGTTGATGACAAAAGTACAGTAAAAAATAATTATTAAGGAAACAGGTACAGTTCAAACTTCATAGTTCCTTTCTAACAGTATTACAGAACTAATGTCCGATTACAACATATTTGTAGCTCTAATCCTGCTGCAAATGAGCTAAATTCTGATCAGGTTTAGATGTTAGCAGTATTACAATGACAAGTAATAACAAGGATATCAGTGAAACTGATGGATGCTGCCCAGTGCGCTTTGTCAAGCAATGTAAATGCAATGAGAAGGGCAAATATATTAAAATGATTAAAATCACCAAAACTGTATGTGAACATGTCACAAACGAGAATAACTTCAGTAATCGTCTGATCTTCAAAGTAAAAACAATGTTACTCATCGGAAAGGCCCTCTAGAGGTACAAAGATGATGTCTATTTTTACTAATATAAATACCCGACCCGACCCGCAAATACCTGACCCGAAGAAAGATACTCGACCCGACAAAAATGTGCTACCCATTGCATCCCTACTTTTTATTTCAGGGTGGTGGCATATAGATTCACCCTTGTCTGTCCATCTGGGTATTTTGGTGCAGTTTTTGTGACATCAGCAGAGTTATGGTCGTTTTTAAGTAAAAAATGACATTTTTGGATTTGTGTCACGTGTTACTCAAAAAGTGTAACTGCTAAAGTGAGGAAACTTTGTAAACATATTCATTAGCATGTGAACTTGTGCACCTTGGTATTTTGGTTCAGTTTTTTTCGACATCATCTGAGTTATGGCCCTTTTTTATGTGAACTTGTTCACCTGGGTATAGTAATTGCATAGGGTTTTGTGACAACTAGCAGAATGTGGGGGCACTTGTGTCCTTTTGACACATGTCTAGTTCAAATGTAATTGACTTGTTGCAATTTACATTTAATTTATCTATTAACAACAAATGCTATGTTGTCATCATCTACAATAATCTGGAAAAAACTATGTTACCTGTACTAGTTCTTGTGTGTTTCTGTTATTTACTTTCTTCATGTTCTTCAGGTTGTGAACAGAACAGATGGGGTCCAAACTGTGCCAATGTCTGCAAGTGTGCTGACCATGGCTCGTGTGACCCACAGAATGGCAACTGCATCTGCCACATTGGTGAGTACCTATGAGGAACGTGGCTCCTGTGACCCACAGAATGGCAACTGCATCTGTCACATAGGTGAGTACCTATGAGGAACATGGCTCCTGTGACCCACAGAATGGCAACTGCATCTGTCACATAGGTGAGTACCTATGAGGAACATGGCTCCTGTGACCCACAGAATGGCAACTGCATCTGTCACATAGGTGAGTACCTATGAGGAACATGGCTCCTGTGACCCACAGAATGGCAACTGCATCTGCCACATTGGTGAGTACCTATGACGAACGTGGCTCCTGTAACCCACAGAATGGCAACTGCATCTGCCACATAGGTGAGTACCTATGAGGAACATATCTCATGTGACCCACAGAATGGCAACTGCATCTGCCACATAGGTGAGTACCTATGAGGAACATGGCTCCTGTGACCCACAGAATGGCAACTGCATCTGTCACATTGGTGAGTACCTATAAGGAACATGGCTCCTGTGACCCACAGAATGGCAACTGCATCTGCCACATAGGTGAGTACCTATGAGGAACATGGCTCCTGTGACCCACAGAATGGCAACTGCATCTGCCACATAGGTGAGTACCTATGAGGAACATGGCTCCTGTGACCCACAGAATGGCAACTGCATCTGCCACATTGGTGAGTACCTATGAGGAACATGGCTCCTGTGACCCACAGAATGGCAACTGCATCTGCCACATAGGTGAGTACCTATGAGGAACATGGCTCCTGTGACCCACAGAATGGCAACTGCATCTGCCACATAGGTGAGTACCTATGAGGAACATGGCTCCTGTGACCCACAGAATGGCAACTGCATCTGTCACATAGGTGAGTACCTATGAGGAACATGGCTCCTGTGACCCACAGAATGGCAACTGCATCTGCCACATAGGTGAGTACCTATGAGGAACATGGCTCCTGTTACCCACAGAATGGCAACTGCATCTGCCACATTCGTGAGTACCTATGAGGAACATGGCTCCTGTGACCCACAGAATGGCAACTGCATCTGTCACATAGGTGAGTACCTATGAGGAACATGGCTCCTGTGACCCACAGAATGGCAACTGCATCTGCCACATAGGTGAGTACCTATGAGGAACATGGCTCCTGTGACCCACAGAATGGCAACTGCATCTGCCACATTGGTGAGTACCTATGAGGAACATGGCTCCTGTGACCCACAGAATTGCAACTGCATCTGCCACATTGGTGAGTACCTATGAGGAACATGGCTCCTGTGACCCACAGAATGGCAACTGCATCTGCCACATTGGTGAGTACCTATGAGGAACATGGCTCCTGTGACCCACAGAATGGCACCTGCATCTGCCACATAGGTGAGTACCAATGAGGAACATGGCTCCTGTGACCCACAGAATGGCAACTGCATCTGTCACATAGGTGAGTATCTATGAGGAACATGGCTCCTGTGACCCACAGAATGGCAACTGCATCTGTCACATTGGTGAGTACCTATGAGGAACATGGCTCCTGTGACCCACAGAATGGCAACTGCATCTGCCACATAGGTGAGTACCTATGGGGAACATAGCTCATGTGTCCCACAGAATGGCAACTGCATCTGCCACATAGGTGAGTACCTATGAGGAACATGGCTCCTGTGACCCACAGAATGGCAACTGCATCTGCCACATAGGTGAGTACCTATGAGGAACATGGCTCCTGTGACCCACAGAATGGCAACTGCATCTGCCACATTGGTGAGTACCTATGAGGAACATGGCTCCTGTGACCCACAGAATGGCAACTGCATCTGCCACATAGGTGAGTACCTATGAGGAACATGGCTCCTGTGACCCACAGAATGGCAACTGCATCTGTCACATAGGTGAGTACCTATGAGGAACATGGCTCCTGTGACCCACAGAATGTCAACTGCATCTGTCACATAGGTGAGTACCTATGAGGAACATGGCTCCTGTGACCCACAGAATGGCAACTGCATCTGTCACATAGGTGAGTACCTATGAGGAACATGGCTCCTGTGACCCACAGAATGGCAACTGCATCTGCCACATAGGTGAGTACCTATGAGGAACATGGCTCCTGTGACCCACAGAATGGCAACTGCATCTGCCACATTGGTGAGTACCTATGAGGAACATGGCTCCTGTGACCCACAGAAGGGCAACTGCATCTGCCACATTGGTGAGTACCTTTGAGGAACATGGCTCCTGTGACCCACAGAATGGCAACTGCATCTGTCACATAGGTGAGTACCTATGAGGAACATGGCTCCTGTGACCCACAGAATGGCAACTGCATCTGCCACATAGGTGAGTACCTATGAGGAACATGGCTCCTGTGACCCACAGAATGGCAACTGCATCTGCCACATTGGTGAGTACCTATGAGGAAAATAGCTCATGTGACCCACATAATGGCAACTGTATCTGCCACATTTGTGAGTACCTATGAGGAACATAGCTCACGTGATCCACAGAATGGCAGCTGCATCTGCCTTGGTGAGTACCTATGAGGAAAAAAATCATGTGACCCACAGAATGGCAGCTGCATCTGCCACTTTGGTGAGTACCTATGAGGACCATAGCTCATGTGACCTACAGAATGGCAACTGCATTTGTCACATAGGTGAGTACATATGAGGAACATAGCTCATGTGACCCACAGAATGGCAACTGCATCTATCACATAGGTGAGTATCTATGAGGAACATAGCTCATGTGACCCACAGAATGGCAACTGCATCTGCCACATAGGTGAGTACCTATGAGGAAAATGGCTCCTGTGACCCACAGAATGGCAACTGCATCTGCCACATTGGTGAGTACCTATGAGGAACATGGCTCCTGTGACCCACAGAATGGCAACTGCATCTGCCACATTGGTGAGTACCTTTGAGGAACATGGCTCCTGTGACCCACAGAATGGCAACTGCATCTGTCACATAGGTGAGTACCTATGAGGAACATGGCTCCTGTGACCCACAGAATGGCAACTGCATCTGCCACATAGGTGAGTACCTATGAGGAACATGGCTCCTGTGACCCACAGAATGGCAACTGCATCTGCCACATAGGTGAGTACCTATGAGGAACATGGCTCCTGTGACCCACAGAATGGCAACTGCATCTGCCACATAGGTGAGTACCTATGAGGAACATGGCTCCTGTGACCCACAGAATGGCAACTGCATCTGCCACATTGGTGAGTACCTATGAGGAACATGGCTCCTGTGACCCACAGAATGGCAACTGCATCTGCCACATAGGTGAGTACCTATGAGGAACATGGCTCCTGTGACCCACAGAATGGCAACTGCATCTGCCACATAGGTGAGTACCTATGAGGAACATGGCTCCTGTGACCCACAGAATGGCAACTGCATCTGTCACATAGGTGAGTACCTATGAGGAACATGGCTCCTGTGACCCACAGAATGGCAACTGCATCTGCCACATAGGTGAGTACCTATGAGGAACATGGCTCCTGTTACCCACAGAATGGCAACTGCATCTGCCACATTCGTGAGTACCTATGAGGAACATGGCTCCTGTGACCCACAGAATGGCAACTGCATCTGTCACATAGGTGAGTACCTATGAGGAACATGGCTCCTGTGACCCACAGAATGGCAACTGCATCTGCCACATAGGTGAGTACCTATGAGGAACATGGCTCCTGTGACCCACAGAATGGCAACTGCATCTGCCACATTGGTGAGTACCTATGAGGAACATGGCTCCTGTGACCCACAGAATTGCAACTGCATCTGCCACATTGGTGAGTACCTATGAGGAACATGGCTCCTGTGACCCACAGAATGGCAACTGCATCTGCCACATTGGTGAGTACCTATGAGGAACATGGCTCCTGTGACCCACAGAATGGCACCTGCATCTGCCACATAGGTGAGTACCAATGAGGAACATGGCTCCTGTGACCCACAGAATGGCAACTGCATCTGTCACATAGGTGAGTATCTATGAGGAACATGGCTCCTGTGACCCACAGAATGGCAACTGCATCTGTCACATTGGTGAGTACCTATGAGGAACATGGCTCCTGTGACCCACAGAATGGCAACTGCATCTGCCACATAGGTGAGTACCTATGGGGAACATAGCTCATGTGTCCCACAGAATGGCAACTGCATCTGCCACATAGGTGAGTACCTATGAGGAACATGGCTCCTGTGACCCACAGAATGGCAACTGCATCTGCCACATAGGTGAGTACCTATGAGGAACATGGCTCCTGTGACCCACAGAATGGCAACTGCATCTGCCACATTGGTGAGTACCTATGAGGAACATGGCTCCTGTGACCCACAGAATGGCAACTGCATCTGCCACATAGGTGAGTACCTATGAGGAACATGGCTCCTGTGACCCACAGAATGGCAACTGCATCTGTCACATAGGTGAGTACCTATGAGGAACATGGCTCCTGTGACCCACAGAATGGCAACTGCATCTGTCACATAGGTGAGTACCTATGAGGAACATGGCTCCTGTGACCCACAGAATGGCAACTGCATCTGTCACATAGGTGAGTACCTATGAGGAACATGGCTCCTGTGACCCACAGAATGGCAACTGCATCTGCCACATTGGTGAGTACCTATGAGGAACATGGCTCCTGTGACCCACAGAATGGCAACTGCATCTGCCACATTGGTGAGTACCTATGAGGAACATGGCTCCTGTGACCCACAGAAGGGCAACTGCATCTGCCACATTGGTGAGTACCTTTGAGGAACATGGCTCCTGTGACCCACAGAATGGCAACTGCATCTGTCACATAGGTGAGTACCTATGAGGAACATGGCTCCTGTGACCCACAGAATGGCAACTGCATCTGCCACATAGGTGAGTACCTATGAGGAACATGGCTCCTGTGACCCACAGAATGGCAACTGCATCTGCCACATTGGTGAGTACCTATGAGGAAAATAGCTCATGTGACCCACATAATGGCAACTGTATCTGCCACATTTGTGAGTACCTATGAGGAACATAGCTCACGTGATCCACAGAATGGCAGCTGCATCTGCCTTGGTGAGTACCTATGAGGAAAAAAATCATGTGACCCACAGAATGGCAGCTGCATCTGCCACTTTGGTGAGTACCTATGAGGACCATAGCTCATGTGACCTACAGAATGGCAACTGCATTTGTCACATAGGTGAGTACATATGAGGAACATAGCTCATGTGACCCACAGAATGGCAACTGCATCTATCACATAGGTGAGTATCTATGAGGAACATAGCTCATGTGACCCACAGAATGGCAACTGCATCTGCCACATAGGTGAGTACCTATGAGGAAAATTGCTCCTGTGACCCACAGAATGGCAACTGCATCTGCCACATTGGTGAGTACCTATGAGGAACATGGCTCCTGTGACCCACAGAATGGCAACTGCATCTGCCACATTGGTGAGTACCTTTGAGGAACATGGCTCCTGTGACCCACAGAATGGCAACTGCATCTGTCACATAGGTGAGTACCTATGAGGAACATGGCTCCTGTGACCCACAGAATGGCAACTGCATCTGCCACATAGGTGAGTACCTATGAGGAACATGGCTCCTGTGACCCACAGAATGGCAACTGCATCTGCCACATAGGTGAGTACCTATGAGGAACATGGCTCCTGTGACCCACAGAATGGCAACTGCATCTGCCACATAGGTGAGTACCTATGAGGAACATGGCTCCTGTGACCCACAGAATGGCAACTGCATCTGCCACATTGGTGAGTACCTATGAGGAACATGGCTCCTGTGACCCACAGAATGGCAACTGCATCTGCCACATAGGTGAGTACCTATGAGGAACATGGCTCCTGTGACCCACAGAATGGCAACTGCATCTGCCACATAGGTGAGTACCTATGAGGAACATGGCTCCTGTGACCCACAGAATGGCAACTGCATCTGTCACATAGGTGAGTACCTATGAGGAACATGGCTCCTGTGACCCACAGAATGGCAACTGCATCTGCCACATAGGTGAGTACCTATGAGGAACATGGCTCCTGTTACCCACAGAATGGCAACTGCATCTGCCACATTCGTGAGTACCTATGAGGAACATGGCTCCTGTGACCCACAGAATGGCAACTGCATCTGTCACATAGGTGAGTACCTATGAGGAACATGGCTCCTGTGACCCACAGAATGGCAACTGCATCTGCCACATAGGTGAGTACCTATGAGGAACATGGCTCCTGTGACCCACAGAATGGCAACTGCATCTGCCACATTGGTGAGTACCTATGAGGAACATGGCTCCTGTGACCCACAGAATTGCAACTGCATCTGCCACATTGGTGAGTACCTATGAGGAACATGGCTCCTGTGACCCACAGAATGGCAACTGCATCTGCCACATTGGTGAGTACCTATGAGGAACATGGCTCCTGTGACCCACAGAATGGCACCTGCATCTGCCACATAGGTGAGTACCAATGAGGAACATGGCTCCTGTGACCCACAGAATGGCAACTGCATCTGTCACATAGGTGAGTATCTATGAGGAACATGGCTCCTGTGACCCACAGAATGGCAACTGCATCTGTCACATTGGTGAGTACCTATGAGGAACATGGCTCCTGTGACCCACAGAATGGCAACTGCATCTGCCACATAGGTGAGTACCTATGGGGAACATAGCTCATGTGTCCCACAGAATGGCAACTGCATCTGCCACATAGGTGAGTACCTATGAGGAACATGGCTCCTGTGACCCACAGAATGGCAACTGCATCTGCCACATAGGTGAGTACCTATGAGGAACATGGCTCCTGTGACCCACAGAATGGCAACTGCATCTGCCACATTGGTGAGTACCTATGAGGAACATGGCTCCTGTGACCCACAGAATGGCAACTGCATCTGCCACATAGGTGAGTACCTATGAGGAACATGGCTCCTGTGACCCACAGAATGGCAACTGCATCTGTCACATAGGTGAGTACCTATGAGGAACATGGCTCCTGTGACCCACAGAATGGCAACTGCATCTGTCACATAGGTGAGTACCTATGAGGAACATGGCTCCTGTGACCCACAGAATGGCAACTGCATCTGTCACATAGGTGAGTACCTATGAGGAACATGGCTCCTGTGACCCACAGAATGGCAACTGCATCTGCCACATAGGTGAGTACCTATGAGGAACATGGCTCCTGTGACCCACAGAATGGCAACTGCATCTGCCACATAGGTGAGTACCTATGAGGAACATGGCTCCTGTGACCCACAGAAGGGCAACTGCATCTGCCACATTGGTGAGTACCTTTGAGGAACATGGCTCCTGTGACCCACAGAATGGCAACTGCATCTGTCACATAGGTGAGTACCTATGAGGAACATGGCTCCTGTGACCCACAGAATGGCAACTGCATCTGCCACATAGGTGAGTACCTATGAGGAACATGGCTCCTGTGACCCACAGAATGGCAACTGCATCTGCCACATTGGTGAGTACCTATGAGGAAAATAGCTCATGTGACCCACATAATGGCAACTGTATCTGCCACATTTGTGAGTACCTATGAGGAACATAGCTCACGTGATCCACAGAATGGCAGCTGCATCTGCCTTGGTGAGTACCTATGAGGAAAAAAATCATGTGACCCACAGAATGGCAGCTGCATCTGCCACTTTGGTGAGTACCTATGAGGACCATAGCTCATGTGACCTACAGAATGGCAACTGCATTTGTCACATAGGTGAGTACATATGAGGAACATAGCTCATGTGACCCACAGAATGGCAACTGCATCTATCACATAGGTGAGTATCTATGAGGAACATAGCTCATGTGACCCACAGAATGGCAACTGCATCTGCCACATAGGTGAGTACCTATGAGGAAAATTGCTCCTGTGACCCACAGAATGGCAACTGCATCTGCCACATTGGTGAGTACCTATGAGGAACATGGCTCCTGTGACCCACAGAATGGCAACTGCATCTGCCACATTGGTGAGTACCTTTGAGGAACATGGCTCCTGTGACCCACAGAATGGCAACTGCATCTGTCACATAGGTGAGTACCTATGAGGAACATGGCTCCTGTGACCCACAGAATGGCAACTGCATCTGCCACATAGGTGAGTACCTATGAGGAACATGGCTCCTGTGACCCACAGAATGGCAACTGCATCTGCCACATAGGTGAGTACCTATGAGGAACATGGCTCCTGTGACCCACAGAATGGCAACTGCATCTGCCACATAGGTGAGTACCTATGAGGAACATGGCTCCTGTGACCCACAGAATGGCAACTGCATCTGCCACATTGGTGAGTACCTATGAGGAACATGGCTCCTGTGACCCACAGAATGGCAACTGCATCTGCCACATAGGTGAGTACCTATGAGGAACATGGCTCCTGTGACCCACAGAATGGCAACTGCATCTGCCACATAGGTGAGTACCTATGAGGAACATGGCTCCTGTGACCCACAGAATGGCAACTGCATCTGTCACATAGGTGAGTACCTATGAGGAACATGGCTCCTGTGACCCACAGAATGGCAACTGCATCTGCCACATAGGTGAGTACCTATGAGGAACATGGCTCCTGTTACCCACAGAATGGCAACTGCATCTGCCACATTCGTGAGTACCTATGAGGAACATGGCTCCTGTGACCCACAGAATGGCAACTGCATCTGTCACATAGGTGAGTACCTATGAGGAACATGGCTCCTGTGACCCACAGAATGGCAACTGCATCTGCCACATAGGTGAGTACCTATGAGGAACATGGCTCCTGTGACCCACAGAATGGCAACTGCATCTGCCACATTGGTGAGTACCTATGAGGAACATGGCTCCTGTGACCCACAGAATTGCAACTGCATCTGCCACATTGGTGAGTACCTATGAGGAACATGGCTCCTGTGACCCACAGAATGGCAACTGCATCTGCCACATTGGTGAGTACCTATGAGGAACATGGCTCCTGTGACCCACAGAATGGCACCTGCATCTGCCACATAGGTGAGTACCAATGAGGAACATGGCTCCTGTGACCCACAGAATGGCAACTGCATCTGTCACATAGGTGAGTATCTATGAGGAACATGGCTCCTGTGACCCACAGAATGGCAACTGCATCTGTCACATTGGTGAGTACCTATGAGGAACATGGCTCCTGTGACCCACAGAATGGCAACTGCATCTGCCACATAGGTGAGTACCTATGGGGAACATAGCTCATGTGTCCCACAGAATGGCAACTGCATCTGCCACATAGGTGAGTACCTATGAGGAACATGGCTCCTGTGACCCACAGAATGGCAACTGCATCTGCCACATAGGTGAGTACCTATGAGGAACATGGCTCCTGTGACCCACAGAATGGCAACTGCATCTGCCACATTGGTGAGTACCTATGAGGAACATGGCTCCTGTGACCCACAGAATGGCAACTGCATCTGCCACATAGGTGAGTACCTATGAGGAACATGGCTCCTGTGACCCACAGAATGGCAACTGCATCTGTCACATAGGTGAGTACCTATGAGGAACATGGCTCCTGTGACCCACAGAATGGCAACTGCATCTGCCACATAGGTGAGTACCTATGAGGAACATGGCTCCTGTGACCCACAGAATGGCAACTGCATCTGCCACATAGGTGAGTACCTATGAGGAACATGGCTCCTGTGACCCACAGAAGGGCAACTGCATCTGCCACATTGGTGAGTACCTTTGAGGAACATGGCTCCTGTGACCCACAGAATGGCAACTGCATCTGTCACATAGGTGAGTACCTATGAGGAACATGGCTCCTGTGACCCACAGAATGGCAACTGCATCTGCCACATAGGTGAGTACCTATGAGGAACATGGCTCCTGTGACCCACAGAATGGCAACTGCATCTGCCACATTGGTGAGTACCTATGAGGAAAATAGCTCATGTGACCCACATAATGGCAACTGTATCTGCCACATTTGTGAGTACCTATGAGGAACATAGCTCACGTGATCCACAGAATGGCAGCTGCATCTGCCTTGGTGAGTACCTATGAGGAAAAAAATCATGTGACCCACAGAATGGCAGCTGCATCTGCCACTTTGGTGAGTACCTATGAGGACCATAGCTCATGTGACCTACAGAATGGCAACTGCATTTGTCACATAGGTGAGTACATATGAGGAACATAGCTCATGTGACCCACAGAATGGCAACTGCATCTATCACATAGGTGAGTATCTATGAGGAACATAGCTCATGTGACCCACAGAATGGCAACTGCATCTGCCACATAGGTGAGTACCTATGAGGAAAATTGCTCCTGTGACCCACAGAATGGCAACTGCATCTGCCACATTGGTGAGTACCTATGAGGAACATGGCTCCTGTGACCCACAGAATGGCAACTGCATCTGCCACATTGGTGAGTACCTTTGAGGAACATGGCTCCTGTGACCCACAGAATGGCAACTGCATCTGTCACATAGGTGAGTACCTATGAGGAACATGGCTCCTGTGACCCACAGAATGGCAACTGCATCTGCCACATAGGTGAGTACCTATGAGGAACATGGCTCCTGTGACCCACAGAATGGCAACTGCATCTGCCACATAGGTGAGTACCTATGAGGAACATGGCTCCTGTGACCCACAGAATGGCAACTGCATCTGCCACATAGGTGAGTACCTATGAGGAACATGGCTCCTGTGACCCACAGAATGGCAACTGCATCTGCCACATTGGTGAGTACCTATGAGGAACATGGCTCCTGTGACCCACAGAATGGCAACTGCATCTGCCACATAGGTGAGTACCTATGAGGAACATGGCTCCTGTGACCCACAGAATGGCAACTGCATCTGCCACATAGGTGAGTACCTATGAGGAACATGGCTCCTGTGACCCACAGAATGGCAACTGCATCTGTCACATAGGTGAGTACCTATGAGGAACATGGCTCCTGTGACCCACAGAATGGCAACTGCATCTGCCACATAGGTGAGTACCTATGAGGAACATGGCTCCTGTTACCCACAGAATGGCAACTGCATCTGCCACATTCGTGAGTACCTATGAGGAACATGGCTCCTGTGACCCACAGAATGGCAACTGCATCTGTCACATAGGTGAGTACCTATGAGGAACATGGCTCCTGTGACCCACAGAATGGCAACTGCATCTGCCACATAGGTGAGTACCTATGAGGAACATGGCTCCTGTGACCCACAGAATGGCAACTGCATCTGCCACATTGGTGAGTACCTATGAGGAACATGGCTCCTGTGACCCACAGAATTGCAACTGCATCTGCCACATTGGTGAGTACCTATGAGGAACATGGCTCCTGTGACCCACAGAATGGCAACTGCATCTGCCACATTGGTGAGTACCTATGAGGAACATGGCTCCTGTGACCCACAGAATGGCACCTGCATCTGCCACATAGGTGAGTACCAATGAGGAACATGGCTCCTGTGACCCACAGAATGGCAACTGCATCTGTCACATAGGTGAGTATCTATGAGGAACATGGCTCCTGTGACCCACAGAATGGCAACTGCATCTGTCACATTGGTGAGTACCTATGAGGAACATGGCTCCTGTGACCCACAGAATGGCAACTGCATCTGCCACATAGGTGAGTACCTATGGGGAACATAGCTCATGTGTCCCACAGAATGGCAACTGCATCTGCCACATAGGTGAGTACCTATGAGGAACATGGCTCCTGTGACCCACAGAATGGCAACTGCATCTGCCACATAGGTGAGTACCTATGAGGAACATGGCTCCTGTGACCCACAGAATGGCAACTGCATCTGCCACATTGGTGAGTACCTATGAGGAACATGGCTCCTGTGACCCACAGAATGGCAACTGCATCTGCCACATAGGTGAGTACCTATGAGGAACATGGCTCCTGTGACCCACAGAATGGCAACTGCATCTGTCACATAGGTGAGTACCTATGAGGAACATGGCTCCTGTGACCCACAGAATGGCAACTGCATCTGTCACATAGGTGAGTACCTATGAGGAACATGGCTCCTGTGACCCACAGAATGGCAACTGCATCTGTCACATAGGTGAGTACCTATGAGGAACATGGCTCCTGTGACCCACAGAATGGCAACTGCATCTGTCACATTGGTGAGTACCTATGAGGAACATGGCTCCTGTGACCCACAGAATGGCAACTGCATCTGCCACATAGGTGAGTACCTATGGGGAACATAGCTCATGTGTCCCACAGAATGGCAACTGCATCTGCCACATAGGTGAGTACCTATGAGGAACATGGCTCCTGTGACCCACAGAATGGCAACTGCATCTGCCACATAGGTGAGTACCTATGAGGAACATGGCTCCTGTGACCCACAGAATGGCAACTGCATCTGCCACATTGGTGAGTACCTATGAGGAACATGGCTCCTGTGACCCACAGAATGGCAACTGCATCTGCCACATAGGTGAGTACCTATGAGGAACATGGCTCCTGTGACCCACAGAATGGCAACTGCATCTGTCACATAGGTGAGTACCTATGAGGAACATGGCTCCTGTGACCCACAGAATGGCAACTGCATCTGTCACATAGGTGAGTACCTATGAGGAACATGGCTCCTGTGACCCACAGAATGGCAACTGCATCTGTCACATAGGTGAGTACCTATGAGGAACATGGCTCCTGTGACCCACAGAATGGCAACTGCATCTGCCACATAGGTGAGTACCTATGAGGAACATGGCTCCTGTGACCCACAGAATGGCAACTGCATCTGCCACATTGGTGAGTACCTATGAGGAACATGGCTCCTGTGACCCACAGAAGGGCAACTGCATCTGCCACATTGGTGAGTACCTTTGAGGAACATGGCTCCTGTGACCCACAGAATGGCAACTGCATCTGTCACATAGGTGAGTACCTATGAGGAACATGGCTCCTGTGACCCACAGAATGGCAACTGCATCTGCCACATAGGTGTGTACCTATGAGGAACATGGCTCCTGTGACCCACAGAATGGCAACTGCATCTGCCACATTGGTGAGTACCTATGAGGAAAATAGCTCATGTGACCCACATAATGGCAACTGTATCTGCCACATTTGTGAGTACCTATGAGGAACATAGCTCACGTGATCCACAGAATGGCAGCTGCATCTGCCTTGGTGAGTACCTATGAGGAAAAAAATCATGTGACCCACAGAATGGCAGCTGCATCTGCCACTTTGGTGAGTACCTATGAGGACCATAGCTCATGTGACCTACAGAATGGCAACTGCATTTGTCACATAGGTGAGTACATATGAGGAACATAGCTCATGTGACCCACAGAATGGCAACTGCATCTATCACATAGGTGAGTATATATGAGGAACATAGCTCATGTGACCCACAGAATGGCAACTGCATCTGCCACATAGGTGAGTACCTATGAGGAAAATTGCTCCTGTGACCCACAGAATGGCAACTGCATCTGCCACATTGGTGAGTACCTATGAGGAACATGGCTCCTGTGACCCACAGAATGGCAACTGCATCTGCCACATTGGTGAGTACCTTTGAGGAACATGGCTCCTGTGACCCACAGAATGGCAACTGCATCTGTCACATAGGTGAGTACCTATGAGGAACATGGCTCCTGTGACCCACAGAATGGCAACTGCATCTGCCACATAGGTGAGTACCTATGAGGAACATGGCTCCTGTGACCCACAGAATGGCAACTGCATCTGCCACATAGGTGAGTACCTATGAGGAACATGGCTCCTGTGACCCACAGAATGGCAACTGCATCTGCCACATAGGTGAGTACCTATGAGGAACATGGCTCCTGTGACCCACAGAATGGCAACTGCATCTGCCACATTGGTGAGTACCTATGAGGAACATGGCTCCTGTGACCCACAGAATGGCAACTGCATCTGCCACATAGGTGAGTACCTATGAGGAACATGGCTCCTGTGACCCACAGAATGGCAACTGCATCTGCCACATAGGTGAGTACCTATGAGGAACATGGCTCCTGTGACCCACAGAATGGCAACTGCATCTGTCACATAGGTGAGTACCTATGAGGAACATGGCTCCTGTGACCCACAGAATGGCAACTGCATCTGCCACATAGGTGAGTACCTATGAGGAACATGGCTCCTGTTACCCACAGAATGGCAACTGCATCTGCCACATTCGTGAGTACCTATGAGGAACATGGCTCCTGTGACCCACAGAATGGCAACTGCATCTGTCACATAGGTGAGTACCTATGAGGAACATGGCTCCTGTGACCCACAGAATGGCAACTGCATCTGCCACATAGGTGAGTACCTATGAGGAACATGGCTCCTGTGACCCACAGAATGGCAACTGCATCTGCCACATTGGTGAGTACCTATGAGGAACATGGCTCCTGTGACCCACAGAATTGCAACTGCATCTGCCACATTGGTGAGTACCTATGAGGAACATGGCTCCTGTGACCCACAGAATGGCAACTGCATCTGCCACATTGGTGAGTACCTATGAGGAACATGGCTCCTGTGACCCACAGAATGGCACCTGCATCTGCCACATAGGTGAGTACCAATGAGGAACATGGCTCCTGTGACCCACAGAATGGCAACTGCATCTGTCACATAGGTGAGTATCTATGAGGAACATGGCTCCTGTGACCCACAGAATGGCAACTGCATCTGTCACATTGGTGAGTACCTATGAGGAACATGGCTCCTGTGACCCACAGAATGGCAACTGCATCTGCCACATAGGTGAGTACCTATGGGGAACATAGCTCATGTGTCCCACAGAATGGCAACTGCATCTGCCACATAGGTGAGTACCTATGAGGAACATGGCTCCTGTGACCCACAGAATGGCAACTGCATCTGCCACATAGGTGAGTACCTATGAGGAACATGGCTCCTGTGACCCACAGAATGGCAACTGCATCTGCCACATTGGTGAGTACCTATGAGGAACATGGCTCCTGTGACCCACAGAATGGCAACTGCATCTGCCACATAGGTGAGTACCTATGAGGAACATGGCTCCTGTGACCCACAGAATGGCAACTGCATCTGTCACATAGGTGAGTACCTATGAGGAACATGGCTCCTGTGACCCACAGAATGGCAACTGCATCTGTCACATAGGTGAGTACCTATGAGGAACATGGCTCCTGTGACCCACAGAATGGCAACTGCATCTGTCACATAGGTGAGTACCTATGAGGAACATGGCTCCTGTGACCCACAGAATGGCAACTGCATCTGCCACATAGGTGAGTACCTATGAGGAACATGGCTCCTGTGACCCACAGAATGGCAACTGCATCTGCCACATTGGTGAGTACCTATGAGGAACATGGCTCCTGTGACCCACAGAAGGGCAACTGCATCTGCCACATTGGTGAGTACCTTTGAGGAACATGGCTCCTGTGACCCACAGAATGGCAACTGCATCTGTCACATAGGTGAGTACCTATGAGGAACATGGCTCCTGTGACCCACAGAATGGCAACTGCATCTGCCACATAGGTGAGTACCTATGAGGAACATGGCTCCTGTGACCCACAGAATGGCAACTGCATCTGCCACATTGGTGAGTACCTATGAGGAAAATAGCTCATGTGACCCACATAATGGCAACTGTATCTGCCACATTTGTGAGTACCTATGAGGAACATAGCTCACGTGATCCACAGAATGGCAGCTGCATCTGCCTTGGTGAGTACCTATGAGGAAAAAAATCATGTGACCCACAGAATGGCAGCTGCATCTGCCACTTTGGTGAGTACCTATGAGGACCATAGCTCATGTGACCTACAGAATGGCAACTGCATTTGTCACATAGGTGAGTACATATGAGGAACATAGCTCATGTGACCCACAGAATGGCAACTGCATCTATCACATAGGTGAGTATCTATGAGGAACATAGCTCATGTGACCCACAGAATGGCAACTGCATCTGCCACATAGGTGAGTACCTATGAGGAAAATTGCTCCTGTGACCCACAGAATGGCAACTGCATCTGCCACATTGGTGAGTACCTATGAGGAACATGGCTCCTGTGACCCACAGAATGGCAACTGCATCTGCCACATTGGTGAGTACCTTTGAGGAACATGGCTCCTGTGACCCACAGAATGGCAACTGCATCTGTCACATAGGTGAGTACCTATGAGGAACATGGCTCCTGTGACCCACAGAATGGCAACTGCATCTGCCACATAGGTGAGTACCTATGAGGAACATGGCTCCTGTGACCCACAGAATGGCAACTGCATCTGCCACATAGGTGAGTACCTATGAGGAACATGGCTCCTGTGACCCACAGAATGGCAACTGCATCTGCCACATAGGTGAGTACCTATGAGGAACATGGCTCCTGTGACCCACAGAATGGCAACTGCATCTGCCACATAGGTGAGTACCTATGAGGAACATGGCTCCTGTGACCCACAGAATGGCAACTGCATCTGCCACATAGGTGAGTACCTATGAGGAACATGGCTCCTGTGACCCACAGAATGGCAACTGCATCTGTCACATAGGTGAGTACCTATGAGGAACATGGCTCCTGTGACCCACAGAATGGCAACTGCATCTGCCACATAGGTGAGTACCTATGAGGAACATGGCTCCTGTTACCCACAGAATGGCAACTGCATCTGCCACATTCGTGAGTACCTATGAGGAACATGGCTCCTGTGACCCACAGAATGGCAACTGCATCTGTCACATAGGTGAGTACCTATGAGGAACATGGCTCCTGTGACCCACAGAATGGCAACTGCATCTGCCACATAGGTGAGTACCTATGAGGAACATGGCTCCTGTGACCCACAGAATGGCAACTGCATCTGCCACATTGGTGAGTACCTATGAGGAACATGGCTCCTGTGACCCACAGAATTGCAACTGCATCTGCCACATTGGTGAGTACCTATGAGGAACATGGCTCCTGTGACCCACAGAATGGCAACTGCATCTGCCACATTGGTGAGTACCTATGAGGAACATGGCTCCTGTGACCCACAGAATGGCACCTGCATCTGCCACATAGGTGAGTACCAATGAGGAACATGGCTCCTGTGACCCACAGAATGGCAACTGCATCTGTCACATAGGTGAGTATCTATGAGGAACATGGCTCCTGTGACCCACAGAATGGCAACTGCATCTGTCACATTGGTGAGTACCTATGAGGAACATGGCTCCTGTGACCCACAGAATGGCAACTGCATCTGCCACATAGGTGAGTACCTATGGGGAACATAACTCATGTGTCCCACAGAATGGCAACTGCATCTGCCACATAGGTGAGTACCTATGAGGAAAATTGCTCCTGTGACCCACAGAATGGCAACTGAATCTGTCACATAGGTGAGTACCTATGAGGAACATGGCTCCTGTGACCCTCAGGATGGCAACTGCATCTGTCACATAGCTGAGTGCACAAGCTTTATCACATGCATTTTTGTCTAAAGTGGGTTAACTGTTAAACAGGTGATATCTGAGTGCAATGGTTGGATAAACACAAGATTTATTGGCATATGACCAACATTTGTGGAACGTATATTGGGTAAATGTGACAATCCCTTTCTTTCTCCAAAATAGCAGCATTATCTGGTGAATTAATCTTGCAAATTGAGGTAAACAAGAATATCCAGTGAATTTGTTTAACACTCAAAATCAAAAAGCAATTTTGCTGGCAAAACTAAGAAACATAAATACAGTTGACTCCCAATGGCTCAAAGTCTCAGGGACTAACAGGGAAACTTCGAGCTAAATAGAGTTTGAGAATGTGTATGTGGACGAACATTTGTAGATCTATGCCTTATTTTCAAATCTCCAGTGGATGAGTATTCATATAGATATATAATGGTTATTAACATACATTTAACATTTACATGTATATATTATAAATGCTATTTATTGTAAGTTTATGAAAGCCGTGAAATAAATTGTTGTGTTCTCTGAACTCTTGACACTAATCAAGTGCATCTAATCTATTAATGACTTGATACACACAAAGCGTGTTCGAGCCAAATGAACAATTAAATGTGTGAAAACTGTAACTGGAACTGTGACAAACATTTTGAGCCATGGGAAAATTCTACCCTTTCGATTTGGGCTGAACAACAGAAATTGATACGAATATAGAGCAATAAAATAGCGGTCCCTCGAAGAAACTTTGAGCCAATGAAAAATTTGAGACAAGCCAGTTTGAAGCATTGGGAGTTCACTGTATATATCTATCAGTCTGTGATATTACAAACCACAGTTGTGGTAGTTATAATGAAAGAGTCTGTGATATCTTTGCATTCAGGTTACACTGGCAGTGACTGCTCCCAGCCCTGCCATGACAGTTTTGGGCTCCACTGTGTCAACCTGTGTGTGTGTGAGAACAACTCCACGTGTAACAATGTCAACGGCAAGTGCACCTGTCAGCCTGGTTACTATGGAGAATAGTGAGTACATACACATAGCTGGTTACTATGGAGAATAGTGAGTACATACACATAGCTGGTTACTATGGAGAATAGTGAGTACATACACATAGCTGGTTACTATGGAGAATAGTGAGTACATACACATAGCTGGTTACTATGGAGAATAGTGAGTACATACACATAGCTGGTTACTATGGAGAATAGTGAGTACATACACATAGCAATTAAGGAACAAAAAAACACTGTGGTACCTTAAGATGAACAGAACACTTTTTCTGATTGTCCAATTTTCAATAATACAAAATATAAAGTATATAACAGAACTTGTTGCATATTGGAAGATTATCAAAGTAAACAAGGTGAATATATAAATATTCAATATTGTTGTATTGCTAGATGGATAGAAATGCTAACTTTGTTAGTCAACGGTATTACTGTTAAATATAATTGCCTGAGTTTAATATATTATCAAATTGTTATGTCAAGAACTACAATGCAGTCAGTCAGTTCCTGTCAGCTCCTCACAGTGATCTCCCTTTGGTCGGGTTTCAGCTGCTACAAGAAGTGTGATTTCGGTGGTGTCGGGGTGGCTGGTTGTGTTTCAGCTGCCACAAGAAGTGTGACTTTGCTAGTATTGGAATGTGTGGTTGTGTTTCAGCTGCCACAAGAAGTGTGACTTTGCTAGTATTGGGGTGTGTGGTTGTGTTTCACCTGCCACAAGAAGTGTGACTTTGCTAGTATTGGGGCATGTGGTGTGTTTCAGCTGCCACAAGAAGTGTGACTTTGCTAGTATTGGAGTGTGTGGTTGTGTTTCAGTTGCCACAAGAAGTGTGACTTTGCTAGTATTGGGGTGTGTTATTGTGTTTCAGCTGCCACAAGAAGTGTGACTTTGCTAGTATTGGGGCGTGTGGTTGTGTTTCCGCTGCCACAGGAAGTGTGACTTTGCTAGTATTGGGGTGTCTGGTTGTGTTTCAGCTGCCACAAGAAGTGTGACTTTGCAAGTATCGGGATGTCTGGTTGTGAGCAGTCCTGCTCCTGTCAACATGGGGGGATCTGTGCTGCTGACACTGGCAGGTGCATATGTACTGCAGGATACACAGTAAGTAGGGGTCGGGTTCGGGCAGGCCTTGACTGGCCATCCTGGGTAAATATTACCTGACACATGTAACAAGCCAAATGTTCAGTAATTGGTTATTTTAAACATACCCTATAAGTATACATAATTGCCATATTTTCTTGGTGATATTTATGTGATATTCATCATTATAATGTTGATGCAGACTAAAATTGTGATGGAGTGTCTGAATGGGCACATTACTGGTTGAACATTATGTGCTGCACATAACTTGTTACATACAACTGGTTGCACATTTCTTGTTTTACACGACTTGTTACTCATTGCAGGGAGAGTACTGTGCAGAGCCTTGTGACCCCTATCACTATGGCAACAACTGTACTGAGAGATGCAACTGTAACAATGGATGGTGCAACCCCATAGACGGGACATGTACCTGCCAGCTTGGCTTCACTGGAACCAGGTCAGTGCAGGGAAGTCTGCTAGTGTGCTAGAAAATGACCTTTAATAAACTCACCCATGTGTTCCTGCTGGGAAAAAAGTGGAAAGTTACTAGTGGTGATTTCAGTGTTCACTCTGCTAGGTTAGCCAATTGTAATCAATTAGACAATGACTGTACATGTGAACAGAAATTCTGTTTAGTAACAACTTTTTCCTAATAGATCACTATAAAATACCCCAAAATCTTAACAAAGTAAGATCAAATTGCCAGGGTGAGCTGTGTTTAAAAATTATTGTTTATATGATGTCAGTAATCCAATACCTTAAAATTGCGCCTATTAATTTTACTGGTCACAAGCTTCATAAATAGAGCAATAAGCATTTTGAATGTCAAATACTGTATATTTAAAAGTTAAACTTTCAGCTCTGTGTTTCAGATGTGAAGTGTATTTTATTTACATCCTACAATTTGTATATTGTTTCAAGATTCTCTGTCATTTATAGCAATAGCAATTAGTGAAATCTCTAGAGGGGATGTTTTGCGTTACAACCTACTCTCTATTAAGCGCCTTTGTCAATACCTACAACTATTTATAGATGTTTTTCTTTAGTTTTCTGTTAAAGCAAATCAATTTAAGTTTGTTTATAACAACATTTTAGTGTTTAAAAACGACAAATATGTAAGTTTAAAACAATTTTCTTTCAATCTGAGCCAAATGAATTTACATTTCAACCCCGTATTTCAGGTGTGAGGTGCAGTGCCCCCCGGACTGGTACGGAGAGGGGTGCCAGCTGTCATGTCCCTGTCAGAACGGGGGAGTGTGTGATCTCCGTAACAACGAGATCACCTGTAACTGCAGCAACACTGGTCACCATGGCAACCGGTGTACTGAGAGAGGTAGGCTGACGGTTCGGCGGAAAAACATCTACTGATTATTGTAAAATAGAAGTATCTTCTTCTGCGTACAAAAATAAAATATTAGCAATGATAACAACAAACGTAAATACATCGGATTTGTTCATAACTGTATTACATGTACAGTAAACTCCGCTTGTAACCTTATTGAGCGGACCACCGGATTTATATCGTTCTATCCGAATATCGTTACATCCGTAAATAGGCAACCAAAAGCATGAACATATAAGTATATAAGTGAGACGCAACTCCCATCATCTCAAATACATAAATTTAATATAGGATTATGTATAAGGAAAAAGGAAAAAGACCAAGAAATGCAATCAATTTTTATTACATTAAAAACATATTCAGGATAATTATGAGAAATCCTTTGTAATTTTCACATCCTTTGGACATGTATGCATAGCGTTGTAATAATAGTGTTGAGTACGCATGACGTCACTAAATGCAGCAAGAAGCAACCAATTGTCTTTCGAAAGATGTCAAATATTATACACTACTTTTCGCCGAATAGAGTTAAAAGAGACTGTTACACCCAACGCCAAATTTATTTGCTTGTTTAAGTTGTTAGTATCAAGCTGACCATAGAACTGTTTACCTGGATGGATGTTAGTATCAAGCTGACCATAGAACTGTTTACCTGGATGGATGTTAGTATCAAGCTGATCGTAGAACTGTTTACCTGGATGGATGTTAGTATCAAGCTGACCATAGAACTGTTTACCTGGATGGATGTTAGTATCAAGCTGACCGTAGAACTGTTTACCTGGATGGATGTTAGTATCAAGCTGACCGTAGAACTGTTTACCTGGATGGATGTTAGTATCAAGCTGACCGTAGAACTGTTTACCTGGATGGATGTTTTTCACACCTTGTACAGACTCTAATATCGTAACAAAAGGGGAATATTTGGGGAATATCGTAACAAAAGAGGAATATTTGGGGAATATCGTAACGAAAGGGGAATATTTGTGACGGGGCTGCAAAAACAACATCATTATACCCGAAACTTCGATACGTGCGATATCGTTACAACCGATGTTATATCAATAGAAATATATAGAAATCCAGCTGGGACCTTGGACTCAGCATCGTAATAAGCGATATAGCCCTAAAAGGGATATAATTACAAGAGGAGTTTACTGTACATGTTGTTTTGTTCAAATTGACCCTAATAATCACCGCAATCCAAGGTGATTTCTTACCAGTAATTTAATAAAAAAGTATCACCATGATTGTCCACGGCGATGTCCCAGTGTCCCACTGGATTCTCATGGTGACTAGCTTGGAATTCCCCTCGGTAGTGAATCATAAGGACGCATGGATGTAGGCAAAGGCCATACGCGAAGTGTCGTGAAAGGTCCTATGCAAAATGTTGCTTATTTTTGACGATTGACTGTTGATAACTAAAACCAATGTTTGAACTGCTGCAGAAGTAGCCATGTGAGCATGGTCATAACTCTATTCATAAAAGAAGGCGTTCAACACACAAATGATTCTAGGACATAAGTCCCTCCCTCTGACAATATCCCCACCCTGAAACATTGCAAAGGCAGACACTAGCCCCTTCCAAGTAGGACATTAGCCCCTTCCAATTGTTGCATAGGCGCACAGTAGCACCTTCCCTCTATACATAATAAACCCCATGTAATGCCAATTATGTCAAGCCAATGTAAGATCTACAATGTAAGATTCTACAAGCCAAGTTGAATGAAATCAACTAAAAGGCACACACGTTTATTAAATATTAACACAAATGAACAATCAACATAATAAAATTGCACCTCTATATTTTTTAAGGGACCGATGAATTGTTTGGTATGGAACATTGTCCTACTTGAAAGGGGATAATGTCCAATTTAAAAAACCCGAAGGGGCTATTATCCACCTTGGAAAAATCAGGAAGTGGCCAATGTCTGCCTATGCATTTTTTAGGAAGGGGAAAATGTCAGAGGGGCTGATGTCCATTTACCCGCACAAATATATGGAGGAAAGATTCGTATCAAGTTTGGGATACTGGTGGTTAATTCATTTATGACTTAACTCAATTCAAATTTAATAAAAAAATTCATTCTACTAGACATACTTTTAACATAAGTTTTCTCTTCTGTTTACAATGTCTCAGATTGCCCAGAACATCAGCGTTTCAACAATGTCACGAGGGTCTGTGAAGACTGCAGTTGTCCTTGGGAGGTCACACAGAGGTAGGCATGAGCACATTCAGAGGGGATGTAAGTGGTGTAAGCCTCCTGTACAATTGACCAAGAATCAATTTCTAAACTCAACAATAAGGAATACCATGTAAAGTCTATAATCAGGCTCTGCCTAACCCCTCCCCCCCATCCCCCCTCTCAATCGTGTAAGAATGTCATTAATTTATTTATTTCATAATCATGTATAAAGGTTATTACACAGACGTGTAGTATATACCCATAACCACTTTAAATAGTCACACATTTGTTTTGTCTGTTTCTTATTACTGTCATTTCCTTCATCTGAAAATCCTGTACCTGTTCCAGTGAGGTAGAGTTTGTAGTCAGTTTGTCTAACTGTCCAGTGAGATAGAGTTTGTAGTCAGTTTGTCTAACTGTTCAGTGAGGTAGAGTTTGTAGTCAGTTTGTCTAACTGTCCAGTGAGGTAGAGTTTGTAGTCAGTTTGTCTAACTGTTCAGTGAGGTACAGTTTGTAGTCAGTTTGTCTAACTGTCCAGTGAGGTAGAGTTTGTAGTCAGTTTGTCTAACTGTCCAGTGAGGTAGAGTTTGTAGTCAGTTTGTCTAACTGTCCAGTGAGGTAGAGTTTGTAGTCAGTTTGTCTAACTGTTCAGTGAGGTACAGTTTGTAGTCAGTTTGTCTTACTGTCCAGTGAGGTAGAGTTTGTTGTCAGTGTGTCTAACTGTCCAGTAAGGTAGAGTTTGTAGTCAGTTTGTCTTACTGTCAAGTGAGGTAGAGTTTGTAGTCAGTTTGTCTAACTGTTCCTGGTATCTTTTTAGTGAGGTAGAGTTTGTAGTCAGTTTGTCTTACTGTCCAAAATTGCCTTCCTATTTTATGTGGTTATTGACTATAAAACCTAACAGTAGAGTTTCTTAGGTTAAGTTATGTAAGTCAGCAGTACATGTATGTGAGTATTTCAATGTACCAGTAGTATAAGTTGATAAAGTTTCATTTTATGGTGTTGAATGAAGTAGTACATGTATTAATTTTGTAGTGACTTAAGACATCAAATTTTCCAGCTGTGATGTGCTGACTGGTGCCTGCCAGTGCAAGGCTGGTTACCACGGTGATGACTGTGGGTCGCCGTGCGAGGAGCCATTCTACGGGTTGAATTGTAAACAGGTGTGCGGATGTGTAGAGAGGGGCAAGTGTGATCATGTGACTGGTCGCTGCTACGAGTGTTATGCAGGTAGGTAACCAGTCATTCTACAGGTTGAGGTGTGAGCAGGTGTGGTGAGAGGAGCAAGTGTGATCATGTGACTGGTCGCTGCTACGAGTGTTATGCAGGTAGGTAACCAGTCATTCTACAGGTTGAGGTGTGAGCAGGTGTGGTGAGAGGGGCAAATGTGATCATGTGACTGGTCGCTGCTAGGAGTGTTATGCAGGTAGGTAACCAGTCATTCTACAGGTTGAGGTGTGAGCAGGTGTGGTGAGAGGGGCAAGTGTGATCATGTGACCAGTCGCTGCTAGGAGAGTTATAGAGGTATAGAATTATCAGAACTTTCTGAAAAAGTCAGTTGGACATAGTTTGTAAAATTGTATGAAGTTCTGAAATGAATACACAAATACTGACTTTTGTTAACCATACAAGGTCAGGTCCCCAGATAGAGAGTCTAATCTTATGCAATGGATGTTACAGCTGTGAATGTTTCTAGGCTCTTTGAATAAAGGACTATTCTTTGTTTGTTTGTAGGGATTTATTCTGTTTTTAACAGTATTCCAGTCATATCACGGCGGTCAGTTAACCTACTCACACTTCCTGGGCAAGCTTAGCAGATATAAGCAGTACTCAGCGCTCATACCTATGTCAGTAACTGACAACTGCCCTACTTGAATCAGAGGTAGGGGGAGAATGGCCGTAGAAATAATGTTTATGACCAATCCCCACACAAGTTCTATGGCCGGGCTGGGGCTCAAACTCTTGATCCCCGGATTGACAGTTTAGCACTTTACCAACTGAGCTAGCCTGGCCCGGCCATGTCTGCTCGATATGGAGCATACAATGTAAGGTGCAACACTCTGTTTCTTATGCAGGTTACACAGGGGTCAACTGCACGAAGACCTGCCCAGAGGGGACGTGGGGGAGCACCTGCGCCAATCGCTGTGCCTGTCTCCATGATGCCCAGTGTCACGCCACCTCCGGGTTCTGTAACTGCTCAGCTGGATGGACAGGTCTATATGTTATATACAGCATTTCTGTTCCGCTAGATGGACAGGTATACAGGTTATATACAGCATTTCTGCTCCACTAAATGGACAGGTAAACAGGTTATATACAGCATTTCTGCTCTGCTAGATGGACAGGTATACATGTTATATACAGCATTTCTGCTCCGCTAGATGGACAGGTATACAGGTTATATACAGTATTTCTGCTCTTCTAGATGGACAAGTATACATGTTATATACAGCATTTCTGCTCCGCTAGATGGACAGGTAAACATGTTATATATGTTTTATATGGCATTTCTGCTCCGCTAGACGGACAGGTATACAGGTTATATACAGCATTTCTGCTCCGCTAAATGGACAGGTATATATGTTATATACAGCATTTCTGCTCCGCTAGATGGACAGGTATACATGTTATATACAGCATTTCTGCTCCGCTAAATGGACAGGTATACAGGTAATATACAGCATTTCTGCTGCGCTAGATGGACAGGTATATATGTTATATACAGCATTTCTGCTCCACTACATGGACAGGTATACAGGTAATATATGTTATATACAGCATTTCTGTTCCGCTAGATGGACAGGTATACAGGTTATATACAGCATTTCTGCTCCGCTAGATGGACAGGTATACATGGTATATACAGCATTTCTGCTCCGCTAGATGGACAGGTATACATGGTATATACAGCATTTCTGCTCCGCTAGATGGACAGGTATACATGGTATATACAGCATTTCTGCTCCGCTAGATGGACAGGTATATATGTTATATACAGCATTTCTGCTCCGCTAGATGGACAGGTATACAGGTTATATATGTTATATACAGCATTTCTGCTCAGCTAGATGGACAGGTATACATGTTATATACAGCATTTCTGCTCTGCTAGATGGACAGGTATACATGTTATATACAACATTTCTGCTCCGCTAGATGGACAGGTATATATGTTATATACAGCATTTCTGCTCCGCTAGATGTACAGGTATACATGTTATATACAGCATTTCTGCTCCGATAAATGGACAGGTATACAGGTAATATATGTTATATACAGCACTTCTGCTCCGCTAGATGGACAGGTATACAGGTTATATACAGCATTTCTGCTCCTCTAAATGGACAGGTATATATGTTATATACAGCATTTCTGCTCTGCTAGATGGACAGGTATACATGTTATATACAGCATTTCTGCTCCGCTAGATGGACAGGTATACATGTTATATACAGCATTTCTGCTCCGCTAGATGGACAGGTATATATGTTATGTACAGCATTTCTGCTCCGCTAGATGGACAGGTATGCAGGTTATATACAGCATTTCTGCTCCGCTAGATGGACAGGTATGCAGGTTATATACAGCATTTCTGCTCCGCTAGATGGACAGGTATACAGGTAATATACAGCATTTCTGCTCCGCTAGATGGACAGGTATACAGGTAATATACAGCATTTCTGTGCAATATTGTGCACGCACCGTCACTGGATTTAATAAGCCAGGTTGGTTGTAGGCACATGATGAGTACTTGAGAGTGTATTGATTTCATTACCTTGTATTGTGATTACTAGTATGTTACTTTCCTGATTCCCCGAATGATGCATATAAGACACTTTATTGCATGTGGAGTCATTATGTGGCGTACATAACGCCACTTCCACCCTTTTGTTTGTTCTTATGTAAATGTCTGCCATAAAAATGTATCGAAACAGGACGTCTTAGTTATTTGTCCACATACAATCATACATCTGTATAGATTTTTGTATTTCAATAGTTTGTAGATAGAATTCGAACTTTAAAGTGTTTTTTTTTTATATAGAGTTTACGCTGTCCGTGGGTACGTATGTATGTACGTATGCATGTGTGTACGTATGTATGTATGTTCGGATTCTTGTCCGGACAATAATTTTGTACAGCATAGAAGGATTTTCAAATAACTTGGCAGAAATGTTAAGCATAATGAGATGGTGTTGCGCTCAGGAACCAGGTCCCTAGGTCCAAGGTCAAGGTCACACTTAAAGGTCAAAGGTCAAATATAAGAATTTAAGCCTTCTATCCCTGTCCGGAGCATTATTTTGTCCAGCATGGAAGGAATTTCAAATAACTTGGCACAAGTGTTAAGCATGGTGAGACCGTGTGTTGCGCGCAAGAACCAGGTCCCTAGGTCCAAGGTCAAAGGTCAAATATAAGAATTTAAGCCATAGACCCTGTCCGGAGCATTATTTTGTCTAGCATGGAAGGAATTTCAAATAACTTGGCACAAGTGTTAAGCATGGTGAGATGGTGTGTCGCGCAAGGACCAGGTCCCTAGGTCCAAGGTCTAGGTCACACTTAAAAGTCAAAAGTAAAATATAAGAATTTAAGCCTTCTATCCCTGTCCGGAGCATTATTTTGTCCAGCATGGAAGGAATTTCAAATAACTTGGCACAAGTGTTAAGCATGGTGAGACCGTGTGTTGCGCGCAAGAATCAGGTCCCTAGGTCCAAGGTCAAAGGTCAAATATAAGAATTTAAGCCATAGACCCTGTCCGGAGCATTATTTTGTCCAGCATGGAAGGAATTTCAAATACAAGTGTTGATCTTGGTGAGACAGTGAGTCGCGCGCAAGAACCAGGTCCCTAGGTCCAAGGTTAAGGTCACATTTGAAGGTCAAAGGTCAAATATAAGGATTTAAGCCAATGACACTGTCTGGAGCATTTTTTTTATTTTGTCCAGCATCGAAGAAACTTAAAATAACTTTTCGCACAAGTGTTGAGCATGCTGAGACGGTGTGTAGCACAGGTCCAAGGTCAAGGTCACACTTCAAGGTCAAAGATCAAATAAAGAATTGAAGACATAGACCCTGTCCGAAGCATAATATTGTCCAGCATGGAAGGAATATCAAATAACTTGGCACAAGGGTTAGGCATGGTGAGACAGTGTGTCACGCGCAAGAACCAGATCCCTAGGTCCAAGGTCAAGGTCACACTTACAGGTCAAAGGTTAAATATAAGAATTTAAGCCTTCTATCACTGTTCGAAGCATAATTTTGTCTAGCATAGAAGGAATTTCAAATAACTTGGCACAAGTGATGAGCATGGTGAGATGGTGTGTCGCGCACAAGAACCATGTCCCTAGGTCCACGGTCAAGGTCACACTTTAAGGTTAAAGGTCAAATATAAGAATTTAAGGCATTGACCCAGTCCGGAGCATAATTTTGTCTAGCATTGGATGGAATTTTAAATTACTTGGCAAGTGTTGAGCGTGGTGAGACGGTGTGTCGCGGGCAAGAACCAGGTCCCTAGGTCCAAGGTCAAGCTCACACTTAGAGGTGAATGGTCAAATATAAGAAGTTAAGCTATAGATACTGTCTGAAGCATAATTTTGTCCAGCATGGAAGGATTTTAAACTAACTTGGCAGATGTGTTAAGCATGGTGTGTCAGTGTGATGTGCGCAAGAACCAGGTCCTTTTGTATAATGTCAAGGTCACACTAAAAGGTCAAAGGTCAAATATAAGAATTTAAGAAATAGACCATGTCCGGAGCATAATGTTGTTCAGCAAGGAAGGATTTTCAAACAACTTGGCATAAGTGATTAGCATTATGTGGTGTTGCATGCAAGAACCAGGTGCCTTGGTCCAATGTCAGGGTCACACTTTAAGGTCAAGTATATGTTTGTATGTTAAGATTCTTGTCCAGGCAATAACTCTGCCCAGCATTGAAGGATTTTCAAATGACTTGGCAGAAGTGATAACCATTATAAGACAATGTGTTGCCCGCAAAAACTAGGTCCAAGGTCAAGGTCACACTTAAAGGTCAAAGGTCATGTATAAGAATTAAGTCCATGGATTCTGTCTGGAACATAATTTTTTCAGGCATGAAAATTTTTCAAATAATTTGGCAGAAGTGGTCAGCATTATGAGACAGCATGTGGCGTTCAAGAACCAGGTCTGTAGCTGAAAGGTCAAGGTCATTATTCAAGGTCAAATGTCAAATAATTTTCCAGAGCATAATATTGTCATGCATTCAGGGATTTTCAGGTAAATTGGCGGAAATGATGACAATCACCAGAGGATGTGTTGTATGCACGAACTTGTGAAATTAGTAAATTACTTTCCTTTATTCATGAGTGTGCAAAGCATAAATCAAAAATGATAAAAGGCATTTTGTTGATTTTGCACAGAATGATTTAAGATTGCAAGAGTAAGTGAGGCATACAAGAACCATTACTCATGATTGCCTAAAAGTTTTTATTTTTCTACCCTTTATTGATTTTTAATCAGGACTAAAACTATTTTGTGATATCCAAATTACTTAACAGAATAAGAGCATACATTAGCAGAAAGTAAAATATAAAAGGGCAATTCTCTTTTTGCAAATACTTTGTATGCATACAGAAAAAGCGGCACCATGTAGAAATGGCTGCATCTGTGGACACATTTCTAGTTCTAGTTTTAAAATGCAATTTTTTAATTATACACTCCTCCTGATGTACTATCTATTAACCTCTGACTCCTTCAGTATAATTGTTTTCAATAGTTTTATTGTTCATAAATTGATATTCCTTTTAGACTGCGTCTTTTTATTAATAATGTAGATAACATTTATTTTGAAACTTTCATATTGGCCTATTGACCTCTGACCTCTTTTACTAACTGGATAACCTATTGACCTCTAACATCTGCTGACTAGACCTATTGACCCCTGACCTCTCCTCACTAGATGATCATTTGACCTCTGACCTCTGCTCACTAGATGACCTAATGACCTCTGACCTCTTCTGCTCACAAGATGACCTACTGACCCCTGACCTCCTCTCCTCACTAGATTTCCTTTTGACCTCTGACCACTTCTGCACATTAGATGACCTATTGACCCCTGACCTCTTCTGCTCACCTATTGACCCCATACCTTCTTCTACAGGTACCTACTGTGCAGATGCGTGCACCGTGGACAGGTATGGCCGAGGGTGTACAGAGACTTGTACCTGCAACCCTGAGACCTCCACCTGCAATCCCTATGATGGGTCCTGTCTATGCAAGCCAGGTAATATCTTAACCAATAGATAGCCCAATGCTGTATATCGAGGGTTAAGCATGAAACTATTGTATCTGATATAAAAATGTTAAACAGATACAAAAGTTTCACTCAGTTAAAGATGTATACTGTGGAATCACTTGAATTTGCGGGGTACAAATTTCATGCACTTGCGATCGCGGACATATTCGTGTAGTCTTAAATTCGCGCAAATTTAATTTTGAAAATAATAAATAAAACATCAGTTGTGCTCACTAAAAAAGTGTCAATTATTTGATGTAATGCCCAACTGGGCAGAATGCCAGTGAAAGTTCCAATTGTGACAGCTTGTTGTTTGCGCTAAACACTTGTATTGGTACCAGATTAGGCTCTAATTGTCCACTTCTGAAGAATAGGTGTCACATATTTTAGTGAGACAATAGATACTTCATATCACGTCGGGTCAAACTGACATCTTGTTGTTAATTAAATGCAGACTAATGTCACCTGCGTGTATTTATGAACAATTACCCATGTACATTTGAACGAACGTGTAAACTCCCAAGGCGTTGCTAACTTACAATACCTGTAAATATTCAAGGTGGTCATAAATTCGCGCAATGGCGATAGTGCGAAAAGCATGTAAATTAGACCTCCACAAAAATTTGTGATTCCCCAGTACATTTATAGCTTAGAATTGAATAAGATCAAACACTGTTTCTTTCTTCAGAGCAGTCAGATGCAGCAGAAATTTTGGAAAAGTATTGGAAAAGTGGAAATTACGCCTAAAATGCTTTCTGTTGTCCTGCTGGGACAAAATTCTGGCTATATTACGCTTGGAAAATAGACTTGACATCCCATATCCATGTTCTTTTCTGCTCTTTTCCTGTTGGTAATTTCGTATAGGTGCCAGCCGCTGGCAGTGTGTCTTTTGCCATTAGACATACAGAATAATTTATTCACACAACTGTAATTTTCCATCAGCCATGAAGATTTTAGCTTAGTACAAATAAGTTTAATATGTGTGAATTAAGAGTAATAATTTTTATTTTGAATTTTTACGATTGTCACAGATAGAATATTTCAGCTTTTATTTTTTTATTAATTTTAATGTGCCAAGAGCTAAACTGATCATTTATGTGTTTAGCAATTCGACCCAGATCAAAACAGAATCTTTGCCCAAGTTTGTAAGTGCTCAATCTTTGGAAAATTGAATGAATATCATTCATACACATATTGGATGTTGATTTTGGTCAATTCTACTTGGAGATATTTTAATCCCCTATTGTTCGTCAGGTTACCATGGTGATGGTTGTGCCACGCCCTGCACCCAGGGGACCTACGGGTTTTTGTGTCGGTACAACTGTACCTGTGACGTCCAGGGCACGCTGACCTGTGACCCAGCCACTGGGGAATGTCAATGCAAGCCGGGACGGCATGGTACGTTGCCATGGATACAACAGTTTGTTGTTTTTTTGTGTTTCTTTTTCATTTTTATATTTCTGCATGATGAATGATATCTTCTTAGGCATCTTATATGTATTGTACACAATCAGCACTTTGAAAATGTAGGTATAGGGATTTGTTTTAATTAGGGATGGGACCAAATACTGAAATCAATATTCGAATATTCGTTTTAGGTATTCTAATATATTCGAATATTCGTTTTGTAAATACTACTATATACGGCACTCTGTCCGAATATTTACCTATCCCAATTATGTTTAATACGTGTACGTAGTTCTTTTACCTTGTTTCAGTGGTAAATGAGCGATATAACTTAGTGAGTGTTAGGCAAATATAAAGAAATGTAAGATATTGTTAAATGTATTGTTAATTAATTTGTTAATTCTTCCGTACACAAATTTCTCATTACATAGATTACACGTTGCCTGGGTTTTGTCTAATGACCACGTTAAGTACTTCCAGGCACATGATGGTGGCATTGTTGATTAATCAAGACTCTTGTATAATATACGGTGATGATATAATGGAGAATAATTTACAAGTGACGTATATTAAGATTGACCAGATCATGTTAATTTTGTTAAAGAAATTGATTGGCTGATAATGGATTCATTTTGAATGGTTTCCTTAGAGAGTAATTGTAATTTACTGTAAACAAGTTAACCGTATAGGTGTCACTTAAGGACAATAAACAACAATGTACGCCTTGTGCAAACTGTGAAACCGCTTTCACAACATGGCCCAGTTTTGTTATTTGTAGATACAACGCGTCTTGTTCTCACCTCCTACAAACCATTAATTTGCGGTCCTTGTAAAGACGTGGCCCCCCTGCCAATTATCAATTGTCGTTATTTGGACATAATTGTCATGTGTTGTAGAAACGTTACCCTGTCCCCTCCCACCTGCTAGGCAGGAAATACGACCGGAATTCATGTTAACTTTGCAATCAAACTGGATTTTTGTTAAATTTTTTGAAAAGAAATGTTGTTCTTTAAATAAATTTGAAAATCAAATATTCGTATTCGTTTTTTTATATTCTAATATTATCCGATATTTGAATATTCGATTATTCAGTCCCATTCCTAGTTTTTATACAGAGTAGAGAAATATAAAGCACAGTTATACTAGTATTTGTAAACACAATAACAAAAAAACGATATATGATAAACCAAAAATTTAATATGAATATACATTCTTCTGCTTCACCAGATAAACTTATCCTATGATAAACCAAAACAGGTTCCATGGGAAAATGTTTTTTTTAAATAATTCTCATGATGCAAACACTCCGTCTACTCTAGCCTATGTTCTTCCCCAGGGGTGCGGTGCAGCTCCCCGTGCCGGCCGGACGCCTGGGGCGCCCACTGCCAGGAGACATGTGACTGCTTGGGGCATGGCACATGTGACCACTACACCGGCATGTGCCTGTGTGAGCCCGGTTACCAGGGCGACAAGTGTGAATCAGGTCAGTCTCTGTCTGCTTTATTGCAGAATATTGCTGAGACAATTGGGAAATTACATTGATGCTGAATTTCGAGTTTTAAATTGCAAATGTATGGATAACTAGAGTAATGTACATTTTATTATTTAAATGTTTTGTGCTTTATTGCAAAGGTTACAATACAGAAGTTACATGAAATCTTTTACTGTATTGCCATTGTAATTTTATAGAAACAAGAGCTGTTTGTAAAACAGTTATGCTCCTCCAGGTTAAAAGTAATCTTGAAAATATCAAGTTTAGTGAGGATTGTATGAAAACCGTTGGACATAGGGAGTGTATACTGCTAAAAAGGCCAATTTTAGATAAATCAAGGGCCATAACTCTGCAGATCCTTGGGCGATTTGGCTGATTATAGAACTTGGCTGAGATGTTATGGCCACAAACATTTTCCATAAGTTTGTTAAAGATTGGATGAAAACTGTTAAACTTAGAGAGCGGAAACGTCTATAAATGCCAATTTTAGATCATTCAAGAGCCATAAAACTCAACAATTCCTGATGCTATTTGGCTGACTATAAAACCTGGCCGAGATAATATAGCCACAAACATTTTCAGCAAATTTGGTAAAAATTGGATAAAAACTGTTGGGCTTAGAGAGCGTAAACGAGTAAAAATGCCAATGTTAGATAATTCAAGGGTCATAACTCAAAAATGCCTGGAGTGATTTTGCTGATTGTCAAACTTGGCCGAGATGTTATGGCCAGAAACATTTTTATGAAGTTTGGTGCGGATCGGACGAAACCTGTTGGAATTAGAGAGCGGAAATGAAAGTGGTCTACCGACCGACAGACTGATCGGCCAACTGACCGACATTAGCAAACCAATATAACCCGCCATGTTCGATGGGGGCATAATTACATTCAAGTTGAATTTTAGTTCAGTTGATGTTATTAATTTAAAAATGTATGTGTAATTGCTACAAGTAATATGAATGTGTAATAAACAACAATGTGTAATGTTTGCTGAAGAAACTGTTGTAGATCTGGGTTCAGTTCCAGTATAGGTTATACCAATGTAATGGACCAACAATTATTTTATACAATACTTGTACATGGAGCAACATCTTTAAAAAAAAATGCATACTTTGTGTTAAACCAAACATTTTTAACTTTTTTATTACAGGAAATAAATTTCAATTCAGACAGCACTTTGTCAGCAAAGAGTTCTCATTCTGTAAATGGTACATGTTTGTGTTGATCCTTACAGAGTGTGCTGATGGTTACTATGGAGACCAGTGTAAGCTGCTGTGCCCATTCTGCGCAACAGGGACTCAGTGTGACCATGTGACTGGTCAATGTGTCCGCTACTCGTGTGCTCCCGGCTTCATGGGAACCAACTGTGACAGATGTGAGTACCAGTCCATTTGTAAACCAAATTGTACTTGGTATTGTCATCGTGATTTTAGCACTTAGTTTTAAAATTGACAGATTACTATTGGGCTTATGTTGACGTACACCTGCCTCACCTACTAAGGTCAAACACCATTTACAGAATACTGAAATTTTGTACTAGATGTCTCCATAAAACAATGAAGTCCCAGCATTCTGAATCGAGTAAATCTCATTGTCAATCAAATTTTGTAGATCAGTAAATTTTCTTTGATATTTTCAATGTGATTTTAGCACTCTGTTTTAAACTGTACTTGGTAATTTTATAGCTTGATAAGGTGTCATGATTCAGTATAAAAAAATCTTATTGTTGTTTTAATGATTTGCTGAATGATAAAAAAATTAACATGGAAATGTACAGCAAACTTTTAATATTTAATACATAGTCAAATACAGGTTATTTTATGCTGGTATAGTTGCAAACATATAGTTTCAGAAATATGTATGTCTAATCAATGGTTCTCATGTTTCCCCCCCAGTTTGCCCATCTGGTACCTGGGGAACACAGTGTGGGAACACCTGCAGTGTGACCTGTATGCAGCACGGCTTCTGTAACCCAGTCAACGGAGCCTGCCATTGTCACCCAGGATACCTGGGGGTGGAGTGTAAGTCAGGTAGGTCACCTTGTTCCTTTTAGCATGGATACCTGGGGATGGAGTGTGAGACAGGTAGGTCACCTTGTCCCTGTTACCATGGATACCTGGGGTTGGAGTGTGAGTCAGGTAGGTCACCTTATTCCTGTTACCATGGATATCATGGCATAGAGAGTGAGACAGGTAGGTCACCTTGTTCTGTTACCACGAATACGTGGGGGTGGAGTGTGAGACAGGTAGGTCGCCTTGTCCCTGTTACCATGGATACCATGCCTTGGAGTGTGAGACAGGTAGGTCCCCTTGTCCCTGTTACCATGGATAGCTGGGGGTGGAGGAGTGTGAGACAGGTAGGTCCCCATGTCCCTGTTACCATGGATAGCTGGGGGTGGTGTGTGAGTCAGGTAGGTCCCCTTGTCCCTGTTACCATGGACACATGGGGCTGGAGTGTGAGATAGGAAGGTCTCCTTGTCCCTGTTACTATGGATACCTGGGGCTGGAGTGTGAGACAGGAAGGTCACCTTGTCCCTGTTACCATGGATACCTGGGGGTGGAGTGTGAGACAAGTAGGTCCCCTTGTCCCTGTTACCATGGATACCTGGGGGTGGAGTGTGAGACAGGTAGATCCCCTTGTCCCAGTTACCATGGATACCTGGGCATGGAGTATGAAACAGGTAGGTCACCTTGTCCCTGTTAGCATGGATACCTTGGGGTGGAGTGTGAGGCAGGTCTCCTTGCCCCTGTTACCATGGATACCTTGAGAAGGCTTCTGTAACCCAGTAAATGGAGCATGCCATTGTCATCCAGGATACCTGGGGATGGAGAGTGAGTCAGGTATTGTAGTGTTTCTTCTCTTAAGTACACACAGTTAATATATGACCCCCTTTATTGTTGTACTAAACCGCTCAACACCATTGAAGGTACTTCTCTTTTATTTACACCTGTACTAGTGTGAGCATACAATTCTTACTACCCAGCTATCGCAGAGGCATTCCAACAGGGAGCTTGTCAGGCATGTAGGCGTGTCCAGTGCATGCTACACCACAGGTATGTCAACATTTTTGACAGTCACATGATCAGTATTGATGGCATACATTGGCTCTCACTCAGATATGATTGTGACAATGTTTTCTTTCTACACCAGCATATATTGAAAATGGTTAGTAATTAAATTAAGTTTCTAAATATTGTTTAATGTCTTGTTAAATATTACATGTTGCTTACCAGTTATTGAATTGTTCCCTTTAGTCATTGAATGTTTATCCACCAAAAGCTTTTATCATGGGTATATTTTGTGACAATGGCACTCTTGTTTAATATATTCTGAATGTGTTGTTAAATATTGCCTGATGCTTATCAGGCCATGTCTCCTGTATTCTGTACCAAGTGTTTTATATTCTGCAGCACGCCCAGTGATGCTTACTGGACCATGTCTCCTGTATTCTGTACCAAGTGTTTTATATCCTGCAGCATGCCCAGTGATGCTTACCAGACCATGTCTCCTGTATTCTGTACCAAGTGTTTTATATCCTGCAGCATGCCCAGTGATGCTTACCAGACCATGTCTCCTGTATTCTGTACCAAGTATTTTATATCCTGCAGCATGCCCAGTAATGCTTACCAGGCCATGTCTCCTGTGTTCTGTACCAAGTGTTTTATATCCTGCAGCATGCCCAGTGATGCTTACCAGACAATATCTCCTGTGTTCTGTACCAAGTGTTTTATATCCTGCAGCATGCCCAGTGATGCTTACCAGACAATGTCTCCTGTGTTCTGTACCAAGTGTTTTATATCCTGCAGCATGCCCAGTGATGCTTACCAGACTATGTCTCCTGTGTTCTGTACCAAGTGTTTTATATCCTGCAGCATGCCCAGTGGGCAAGTATGGTGATGGGTGTGACAACGACTGTGCCTGTGTCATGGTTCGCACCGAGACGTGTGACACCACCACGGGCAGATGTACCTGCAAGGTGGGCTACACCGGCGAGTTCTGTGAGAAAGGTAGGTTATACCGTGGTTTTGGATCTATGTGTTAGTTGGTTTTTAGCTGTGGTATTTAGCATCATGTTGTATATGTTGGAATAAATATCACTTATACCCTAGTGATTTGTCCAGTGTGCCTGCATGCAGACAATTTCTTCTTTAAAGGTCATCTCCTCTGAAACTGTGATGAAACTTCGCAGAAATGTTCCAACAGTGGTCTTCCAAAGTTGCTAACATGGTTTTCAAATAAACAATACTTCAGTTTCTCCCATTTCCTTCCCTTCTGATACTCGTACATGTTTTTGATGGCAGAATAAAAATTAATTCATGATGCCTTTGGGATCATGAGGTATTTGGTTCCAATCCCACCCAGATCATTTAAGTTTGTCTGAGAAAAAGATATATCCCACGTGTATAAATGGGTACCTGTGAGGGTACATAAGCAAATGTGCCGTATAAATGGGTACCTGTGAGGGTACATAAGCCAATGTGCCGTATAAATGGGTACCTGTGAGGGTACATAAGCAAATGTGCCGTATAAATGGGTACCTGTGAGGGTACATAAGCCAATGTGCCGTATAAATGGGTACCTGTGAGGGTACAGAAGCCAATGTGCCGTATAAATGGGTACCTGTGAGGGTACATAAGCCAATGTGCCGTATAAATGGGTACCTGTGAGGGTACATAAGCAAATGTGCCGTATAAATGGGTACCTGTGAGGGTACATAAGCCAATGTGCCGTATAAATGGGTACCTGTGAGGGAACATAAGCAAATGTGCCGTATAAATGGGTACCTGTGAGGGTACATAAGCCAATGTGCCATATAAATGGGTACCTGTGAGGGTACAGAAGCCAATGTGCCGTATAAATGGGTACCTGTGAGGGTACATAAGCCAGTGTGCCGTATAAATGGGTACCTGTGAGGGTACATAAGCCAATGTGCCATATAAATGGGTACCTGTGAGGGTACATAAGCCAATGTGCCATATAAATGGGTACCTGTGAGGGTACATAAGCCAATGTGCCGTATAAATGGGTACCTGTGAGGGTACATAAGCCAATGTGCCGTATAAATGGGTACCTGTGAGGGTACATAAGCCAATGTGCCATATAAATGGGTACCTGTGAGGGTACATAAGCCAGTGTGCCATATAAATGGGTACCTGTGAGGGTACATAAGCCAATGTGCTGTATAAATGGGTACCTGTGAGGGTACATAAGCCAATGTGCCGTGGCTGCATACTGGGGCAAGTGTTAACAGAGGACTTATGACCCAGTGATAATGTGAAAGTCGGTTGAATATCAGTCTGTATATCAGTCTCAGACTATAAACCTATCTTTTACCTCAGCATAATGCATGTCTTGTTCTCTATAACAACTTTGTTTTAAGAGCAGACTGGCAGCAAGGCTGTCACTGAAATGATCTCCATGTATCATTGCTGTGTGTTACAGAGGACAGACTAAATATTCATGCATGATGAACGTGATGCATGCATTGTTTTCCATTACAACTTTGTTCTACAGAGCAGACAGGCAGTGGGGGTGTTGTGGGACAGCAGACGGACACTCGCGATTCGAGCGTGGCCAGTGCTGGTTCCGGGTCAACGGTGGTGATCATATGCTCAGTGCTGGGAGCCATCCTGCTGCTCGTGATCATCTTCCTCGCCGTGTACTTCTCGCGGAAGATGAGGCGTCTCAAGAAGGAATCCCTTGGAGTGCATTACAGATCTGACAGCACTCTGTATGGGCAGTCTACCGGTAGGTTCTAGCCAGTAATTGTTTGTTATATACAGTTTGCAGTGTTATTTTTAGAACTATTACTACTGGAAAAAGTTAGATCTATAGATCTAACTTCAATTATGGGTCAGACTACCAGTAGGTATTCAGACTACCAGTAGGTTTTTACCAGGAAATAGTCTTTCATTCTCTTTTATACCTTATTTGTTCAACCAATGTTATTTAAGAAAACTGATTTAGAGTTGTTTATTGGCTAATAAACAACGACTTGGAGTTCTGATGCATATGAATTAAACCACGAGGGCATTAGCCCTAGTTGTTTTATATACCGCATTAGAATAACAAATCGTTGTTTGTTAGCCAATAAACAACAATAATGCGAAAATTAATGTCGATTCTAAAATTGCCTGGCAACATTTTCGCCAATTACAATGCATACTATAGTTCACAGTTTATATTTTTTTCGGGTTGTTTGTTGGTAGTTTAACAACAGTCTACTGCAAACTCTGGGCGTGTCATGTTAGAATTATGTTTAATAAATTGGCACCACCAAGCATAAACCACTCGGTTCTGTATAGGGATTGTTTGTCCATAGCATAAACCACTCGGTTCTGTATAGGGATTGTTTGTCCATAGCATAAACCACTCGGTTCTGTATAGGGATTGTTTGTCCATAGCATAAACCACTCGGTTCTGTATAGGGATTGTTTGTCCATAGCATAAACCACTCGGTTCTGTATAGGGATTGTTTGTCCATAGCATAAACCACTCGGTTCTGTATAGGGATTGTTTGTTCATAGCATTTACAGTGTACTGTTACATACAGTTGCTACTAAATAGATTTACATTGCAGATAGGATATTGCAATGCATTTGTGATATCCAATATATCGCAAATCAGCCATGGATCTTAATTCTTTTCTGTACTTCAGTCGGTCGGATGGTCGGTCGGTCTGTCCTATAGACATTTTGTTTCTGCACGATATCTAGAGAACGCTCTTACCTACGATCAATTAAGTTGGTATGCTGGTTACTTGGGAGGAAAGGAAGACGCCTATTAATTTTGAGGTCAACAGGTCAAAGGTCAAGGTGACAGGCTTGTAACGTGAAAACTGTTTCCTCTGAAGACCATTTCGTTTCAGCATGATATGTAGAATACGCTTTGACCTACGATCATCCAAGTTGGTATGCTGGTTACTCGGGAGGAATGGAAGATGCCTATCAATTTTGAGGTTTACAGGTCAAAGGTCAAGGTCATAGGGGCTTGTAACATGAAAACTGTTTTCTCAGTAGACCACTTTGTTTCCGCAGGATATCTATAGATGTTTTGGCCTATTTGATGTTTAAATCAAACAGAAAACAGGTATCCTTATATAATAGACTGTAAAAAATAAATCCATAATTATGCCCCCCTTCGAAGAAGTGGGGGTATCTTGCTTTGCAACTGTCCGTCGGTCGGTCGGTCAGTCGGTAGGTCTGTCCGTAGACCATTTGGTTTTTACGCACAATATCTTGAGAACACTTTGACCTAGGATCATTAAAGTTGGTACGCTGGTTATTTGGGAGCAAAGAAAGAACCCTATACAGGGCTGGCGCTGGCTGAAAATTTTCTTGAGCCAATTTTTCGCGAGGTTGAATTTGCTTATTCACGTGGTTTCATCATAAGTCACTAATAACAAGAACTATACATTTTTAATATTTATTTCATATTTAAAAAAAAAACATGGGGCAAAGATCATTTCAATGAATCTGACAAATAAGTTAATACATATCATTGCATTATATGGTACTGCTAATAAATGTTCACATAATATTCTAATCAAATAAAAACAATTAATAAATCAGGTAACATTGTTTTGCTACATAAATATGATTAAACCATTAATGTACATATTAAATCACATTAATAGATATAAAATAAACAAATCAATAAATGAGGTTAACAACATGTTTTTTCATACATAAATAGCATATTTATTTTCATTTAATTTTAAAGAATACATCAAAAGTTAAAGAAAGTCACTGGTCTGCTGCATATAAATGTCTAATGCACATTATGAAATGAAGTATTGTTCTGTTAGCACTGAAATATATTTATATACCCTCATATCTATGCTACATAAGTCTTTAATCGTCATAATTGAGCATTAAATTACAACAATACATGACAGAATAGATACCGACTTAGTGTAAAAAATTTACCTTTGTCGCTTTGCTAATTAACTCCATTTTTATCATCCCTCCTTTAGTCCTCTCATTAATCCATAACAACTTTCATTACAAGTTGATTCAGTCGCCGCCTGTGTGATAATCAACCACAATCGGGAGCAATTAAAATACAAACGGTCGACCATTAACATTGTTTTCAGGTCTAATTACCCCAAAACGGAAGTCACATCCTCAGGGTTACATGCTGTCAGTTAGATAATAAGCACATGTGGTTGAGTGCAGGATGCATATAATTTGTAAAATACAGTTTAAATGATATGTTTTGGTATCATTTTAAAGGTATATATGTAAGCAATAAGAAAAAAGGCTGTTTTGTGCACTACTTTTTGTCTAGTGGTTCCCAGCTTCATAACTTTTGGCCCATATATTCATGCGCAAAATGGCAGCCTCCATGCCCGTCAAAACCGGTGTGTGTTTTTTCTAAGGTAAATATTTTGAGTTACAACACATGGAATTTTTTGACATGCTGTTTTTTCAAAAGGTTATGTCCTCATCTTTCCAACAATGTATGTGATATATTGAAAAGTAGATTGGTCATGGTGAAAAGTGAGATCAAATTTTGAATATTTTATATGTAACAAATAAGGAATTTATTTGCGCATGCAGAACCTTCACAAGAGCCATTTTCCCACTTGACACCAATTAACACCACGTGAGGTTAATCGTGACTGTGTCTTATCGATTCATTACTTGCGTTATCAGCTGAAACTATTTAGACTGTAAACCAGTCTGAGCAGATCTTGCTCTCGTGGAAGTTAGCTACTTTCGTTTTCTTTGTTTTGAAATCTGGTTTTTCCAAAGTTTCAAAGTTGGGGGTTTTGTGGTGTTTGAGCCAATTGAGATTTTATTGAGCCAATTTCTGAATTATTTCGCCATTGGCTCAAATGCCGATTGCCAGCGCGAGCCCTGCTATAAATTTTGAGGTCAACAGGTCAAAGGTCAAGGTCATCGTTGCTAAAAATAGAAAAACAGTTTCCCCTCAATAACTTAAGTACGCATTGAGATATTTTAATGAAACTTTATACATAGATACCTTACATCAAGATCTCGCTTGGGATTGCATATGGGATGGGTGGGTTCAAGGTCAAGGTCACCATTACTAAAAATAGAGAAACGGTAGACCATTTCGTTTCTGCACGATATCTTTAGAACGCTTTGACCTATGATCATGAAAGCTGGTATGCTGGTTATATGGGAGGAAAGGAAGAATCCTATAAATTTTGAGGTCAACAGGTCAAAGGTCAGGGTCACCATTGCTAAAAATAGAAAAACGGTTTCCCCTCAATAACTTGAGAACGCATTGAGATATTTTAACAAAACTTTATACATAAATACCTTACATTGAGACCTCACTTGGGCTTGCATATGGGGTGGGTGTGGTCAAGGTCAAGGTCACCATTACTAAAAATAGAAAAACAGTTTCCGCTCAATAACTTTTAGAACGCATCGAGATATTTTAATGAAACTTCATACATAGATACTTTATATTGAGACCTCGCTTGGGATTGCATATGGGGTGGGTGGGTTCAAGGTCAAGGTCACCGTTGCTAAAAACAGAAAAACGGTTTCCGCTCAATAACTTGAGAGCGCATTGAGATATTTTAATGAAACTTTATACATAGATACCTTACATCGAGACCTCGCTTGACCTTGCATATGGGGTTGGTAGGGTCAAGGTCAAGGTCACCATTACTAGAAATAGAAAAATAGTCTCCGCTCAATAACTTGAGAGCGCATCAAGATATTTTTATGAAAGTTCGTACATAGATACCTTATATTCAGACCTCGCTTGGGATTGCATATGGGATGCGTTGGGTCAAGGTCAAGGTCACCTTTACTAAAAATAGAAAAAATGGTTTCAGCACAATAACTTGAGAACGCATCGAGATATTTTAATGAAATCTCATACATATATAACTTATATCGAGACCTCGCTTGGGATTGCATATGGGGTGGGTTGGGTCAAGGTCACCATTGCTAAAAATAGAAAAACGGTTTCCGCTCAAAATCTTGAGAATGCATCGAGATATTTTAATGAAACTTCATACATAGATACCTTATATTGAGACCTCTCTTGGGATTTCATATGGGGTGGGTGGGGTCACGGTCAAGGTCACCATTACTAAAAATAGAAAAACGGTTTCCGCTCAATAACTTGAGAAGGCATCGAGATATTTTAATTTTAAACTTCATACATAGATACCATATATCGATACCTTGCTTAGGCTGCATATTTAAAAAATTTCTTAACAATTGCACATATTCACAACTTGGCTGCAAGTCGGGGGTATGCATGTTTTACAAACATCTCTTGTTATACTCTATCTTTCTTTCAGCTTTATATTTACCTTCTAAAGCATCAACTTTAATGTCCTCCCCATGTGTTAATGTGCACAGACAATATTAAAAAAATCTTTGAACAATTGCACATATTCACGACTTGGCTGGAAGTCGGGGGGCATACATGTTTTATAAACATCTCTTGTTTATATAGACTTGAATAGCAAAATTACTTCAAAAATCTTATCCTCTGAAACAGCAAGGCCCAGTGGTTTCATATTTGGTAGGTGGCATCCACTAGTGGTCCTCTGCAAAGATTGTTTAAATGATCCCCCTGGGGTCAAAACTGGCCATGCCCCGGGGGTCACATTGTTTATATAGACTTAAATAGCAAAATGACTTTACAAATCTTCTTCTATGAAACAGTGAGGCCCAGCGGTTTTATATATGGTATGTAATATGGTATAGTGGTCCTGTAAAAAAAGTGTTCAAATGATGCCCCTGGGGTCAAATCTGGCCACACTCTGGTGGTCATATGGTTTATATAGATTTAAATAGCAAAATGACTTAAAATCTTCTCCACTGAAACGGCAAGGCCCCAAGGTTTAATATATTGTGTGTAACATTGTAAAGTGATCCTGTACAATGATTATTTAAATTATGCCCCTGGGATCAAACCTGGTCACGCCATGAGGGTCACATGGTTTCTTTAGACTTATATGGCAAGTGGACTTCAAAAATCTTCTCCTCTGAAACTGCAAGGCCAAGAGGTTTCATATTTTGTATGTAACATTGTATAGTGGTCCTATACGAAGTTTTTTCAAATAATGCCCCTGGGGTAAAAATTGACTACGCCCCAGGGGTCACATGGTTAATACAGACTTAAATAGCAAAATGACTAAAAATATTCTCTGAAACTGCAATGCCCAGAGGTTTTATATTTGGTATATAACATTTGTGTAGTGATCTACAAGGATTGTTTAAATTATGCCCCTGGGGTCAAACCTGACCACGTCCTGGGGTCACATGGTTTCTATAGCCTTATGTATGGCAAGTGGACTATAAAAATCTTCTCCTCTGAAACTGCATGGCCCAAAGGTTTTGTATTTGGTATGTAACATTGTGTAGTGGTCCTCTACAAAGAATGTTCAAATTTAGCCCTTTGGGTAAAAGAGGCCACACCCCGGGGGTCACATGGTTTATGTAGACTTAAATGACTAAATGACTTTTAAAAGTTTCTTCTCTGAAACCTTAAGGCCCAAAGGTTTTGTAATTTGTATCTAACATCTTATATTGGTCATCTACAAAGATTGTTCAAGTTACACCACTGGGGTCAATCCTAGCCACACCCTGGGGGTCACATGGTTTATGTAGACTTAAATGACTAAATGACTTTAAAAAGTTTCTTCTCTGAAACCTTAAGGCCCAAAGGTTTTGTAATTTGTATCTAACATCTTATATTCATCCTCTACAAAGATTGTTAAAGTTACGCCATTGGGGTCAATCCTAGCCACACCCCGGGGGTCACATGGCAGAGGCAGAAATATATGCAAAAGATTAGTTGCTGAATACCTCAGAATCAAATAAAATAGAAGGCAGTAAATAAAAGAAATTAAAATTGAAATAAGTACATAGTAGGTCAATGTAGTGTGACAATATTATAGGACAAGTCACAGTGATTAGTATGCCAAGCTGTGAAGCTCTGCAGCTCTATACTGACAGACCCATAACCAAAGGTGAAAACATCATATACGCTGAATTCATTGGCAAAAAAACAGTAAAAGAAAACAGGACCACATGATTTATGTGTGATAACAATAAAATAACGCATGTATGTGTACAGTTGCAACAGGAAAGATCAGCTCTGCAGCCGAAAACTGTCAGAGTCTAACGGAAGATTTCGACATGTGTATGCAACTGCATAGAATACTATAAAGCTCTGCAGCCTTAAACTGTCAGAGCATTTCAGTTAATACAAGGTAGCACAGTAATCTGCAGTAATGCTATTTAATAAAATTGGTACATATAAATAGACCCACAGTAGTGGGAAGTAACCAGTCAATAATATAATTATCTGTATAGAAACAAACATGCAATTCTGCAGCCTTAAACTGTCAGAACATGGGAGCATAATATGTTGCTGCAAAGCAGTTAAAAAACTGTTAAAGAAAACAAGTAAATGGTCCCCACAGTTGTGGAATGTAAACATTGAATAAATAATAAACATGTATATGTACATGTATAATAGAAAACATCTGTAGTCTTAAACTGTCAGAAGCTGGTAGCATAATAGGTCGCTACAAAGCAGTAATAACGTACATGGAAATAGACCCACAGTAGTGGCAAGGTAACCATGCAATGACAGAATTATATGTATAAAAACAATCATGCAGTTCTGCAGCCTTAAACTGTCAGAATATGTTAGCATAAGAAGTTGGTATAAAGCAGTTATAACACAGTTCCATACAACAGGTAGATAGATCCGCAGTAGTTAAAGGAAACCATGCAATAACATGATTATACATGTATGTAAAGAAACAATAATTGAATTCTGCAGCCTTAAACTGTCAGAATATGGTAGCATAATAGGTTGGTAAACAGCAGTTATAAAACTGTTCCATCAAACAGGTAAATCGACCTACAGAAGTAAATGGTAATATTGATGTAGAAAACGTAACTCTGCAGCCTTGAACTGTCAGACCATGAAAGGTTTGGACCTCAAAACTAACTATGACACACAGAGGGCAGAGGTAAGAAGTAGATAAATATGACATACGTACGAGACACCAATAAAATAATAAATATGCAAGTGCATTGATGAAGCGCTGCAGCCTTAAAGTTAAACTGTCAGAGCACCACCAAAGGCTTCCATATAAATGGATTGCCGACTAAAAGTACAACGAATGTACTGCGTGTAAATAAGACCAAGGAGGATAAGTGTAAAATGACAAAACAAGAACATAAGAAGATATATATAATAACATGCAACAACGAAACTTTGCAGCCTTAAACTGTCAGAGCACAACTAATGTTTTGATAAATACTTGTATGCGATTGGATTTTGACTACTGAGCTAAGGTTAACTTGCACTAAACAATGTACGTGAACAATGACATAAAAAAAATCATTTGTTCATAAAATATTATATATACTGTTTCTTTAAAAGTGTCATTTCATGCACTTATATATTTAAAAAAAAATTCTTACAACAACATACAAATTTCACCAAAGTATTTATTTTGTTTTTTGTTCATGTGTTCCATGTGTGTTCTATTTAACAGAATCATTTGCCTATATATGATCAAATATGTTAATGAACATTTACTGCTGCAGAGTATTTTTGGGACGTTCGATGTGGAATAAATACATATCAAATGCAATACTTTAAGGAAGGAACACTTGTTTGTATGTTTGATATTTATACATTTATAACATGATTAATCACTAAAAGTCAGTTAATTCTGTAGCCGTTTCACAAACCAGATCAGTCATTTTATAAAATGTAGAACAGCTTCCAAGCTAGTTTCCGAATATTTTTTCATTCATTTGAGTAATTATTAAACAGTACATGTATATACTCATTACTGTTCAAATATTACAGTCCCCAGTGCACAAAACTTCTGCGCTTTGCAGTAATCGATTAACAATTGAGCAAAACACATTAACGTTGTAATCGTAACAATAAATTATAAAAATAAAGTAAGCAAGCCAACAATAACATGAAAGCTTAATGCCATTTAACAGTCCTTATGTGTTTACTGCAACAAGAGGCAACTAAATCAACAAAATTTTTAAAACACATAAAGTTACAAAACTTACACAGACACAATGTACACACATACTTGTGCAAAATAGATGACTTGTATACATACACTGTATGCAAATGTAAAGGTTTTGTCATTGAATACGCCATTGGATACGTCATTGGATACGCCATTGGATACGCCATTTACCTGTATTTCACGGTGAATCACCATGGTGGCGGGGTCCACCATGGAATCAATATTGATCACATCCACGGTGGTCCGTTGTAATCACCGTGGTGGCGGGGTCCACCATGGAATCAATATTGATCACATCCACGGTGGTCCGTTGTAATCACCGTGGACGGCGCATGTTAAACACCCCAATAGTCGCAATGATTCTCATGGCAAGTTAAAATTGTCCGTGTCAGGTGAAATTTTAAGGCAAAAACCGCACAACCTGTAGTGTCCAATTTCAAAATAGTTATTAAGTATTGCAGGACATTGCATTATCTGTTTGTTTATATATCTGTTTGTTTTTGTTTATCCTAGTGGGTGGAGCTGTGGGCGTGGTCAACCCGACCTACGAGAACCAGAACCTGCGCAACGAGCGCCGCTTCCCACACCTGAGTCAGCGTGCCAGTCGACCACCATTACCGCAGCGACAATGTGACACCTGTGAGGAGTTTGACGACATAATGCATGAGAAACTGCAGGTTGCCATGGCAACGGGTCGCAGTTGCCGAGCGACCTCTGACCTGTATGGGGAGCCAGAGGAGGACCGGTACACGACACTGAGCTCGGTGGCTGGGGGAGGCGGGCCCAATCACCACGGTGACAGCGGTGGGTGGCTAGGGTCTATAGTTATGAAGATTCGTTAGTTATTCTTAGATTTAGTTGCAAAAAGCTTCAGCTTTCAAGTCAATCCACTTTGATACTGTACATATTTGTAAACGCATAATGTATTTTGTGAATAAAAATGTTTATACCAGGTTGAAAATAAGTCAAATATAGAATTTGTGTTTGAAACAGTATGCTTAGGTGCATGGGCATGACAAATGTTTAATACAAATACATTTGGAATTATATAGCAACTGCTGTGTCAAAATGTTCACAACATGTTGCATTTCTTTGTCAGAAAATCCAATGTCCAAATTTAAAGATTTTTTTCCATTTTTTGTCATGCATTACAGATGACGACTACATACTGTATAAAGGTAAAGTGTCAGCGCCTACAAGTGGCCATAGTGACCTGTCAGCCCAGGGGTCAGGGTCAAGGTCAGAAGGCGGTGGTGTGACAGGCTTTGTCAACAGTGCATATGGTAGGTACAATGTAACCAATGGTTACCCCTTGATGCACAGTTCCACAACATTGGGTCCCAAAGCTTCTTGATGATCTGATTTCTTTAAATCTCAGTCATCATTGATGTTAGTAGTGCTGAAGTGTAAAATATGTTCACTTAATTAAGGTCAGATTTTTTTAGTTAATATTTAAAAAAAATAGTAGTTAATAATAAGTCCAAAAATTAGTTACCACTAAGCAGAATTTCATGTACACATGGAATAAAATGCTTATGAAAAATGACAATTTTAGGGCTAAGGGTAAGATTTTACTTAAGATGTTTCTTAACAGGTTTTTAAACTTAAATTAAACTTCAATTGAAGTTAATCTATTGATATTGGACTTAAATGCTTCATAAAGCTCTTTCCCACTTTACAACACTTGCTTTATTTTATGTTCATAAGAAACTAGTTGACCGTATATAATCAGCTTGGTTATGCCCTCACAAAGTGAGAGGCTTTAAGCATTGCACTTGTCCGTCTGTCCGTATACCTATGTATGTCCCAAAATTGTGTGGACTTTACTCCTCTCTAACTGCCCTCTAACTGCTTGGCAAATTTTGCTTTAAATTCTCACATCTGAAGAACCTCAAATTATGGCCTTTTGTCATTTTCCATTATATAATTATATTTGAAAATAAATTTGTGGAGGAAAAAATTATCTGTGTCCAAACATGTGTCGTGGGGGCATCAGTGTCTTTGACACATCTAGTTTTATATGCAAAGTCTAAATAATGATAAACAAAAATGTTTTAAAAACAAAATTTTGCATTGTCAGTTTATTAGTGTTTCATCTATAAACACTATAACAGTGTCAACAGATTCACAACCAAAATGCATACATAGTATATAGTAGTATTTAGAACTGTTGGATTAAAGAAACCTTTTGCATTCCATTCGGGACCAATACAGCTGACTAGTGATGAAGAATGGGTTGTTTTCCCCGACCCATCAGAATATGGATAGAGATCAATGTGATGGCTCTCAATCTTGCCTGTGTGTCATTTCAGTCAATGTGTCGAGTCCCAAGACAGCACAGGACAGACTTTAGGTCATGTGAAATGTTGGTTTATCTTCTTGTTGATTTTACGTAACTCTCAATATTTTCCCCCAGGACAGGGAGTGGCGGTCTCACCCAGGGGAATTTGACTAATTTTATAGGGGGGGGGGGTACCCTACCCTAGAGCCTAACATTTTTGTCTAAATCACCTCAGTGGGAGATGCTTGGTGTATCAATATTACCAGGATCTAAAATCTGACCAGTCTATTTCCGTCCAGTATATGCCAACCGCTCCCCCCCCCCCCCCAGGGGAAAATATTGACATGTGCATTACACTGTAGGTGTCAACATTGGATTAGCTGGTTCAGTGTTTGATGTAATTGCTATGCTAACCAGCGACCGGGCAGAGGGCCTTGTAAGATTATATCCCAATATATGTATGTTGAACATGTGTGCACATGGACCATCGATTATAGTGGGATCCATGAAATGTTAATTGTGCTTATAGTAACAATGCCTATCATTTCGTTGCTTTAATTAAATCAGACTATGTGGCAGGTGTCTGAGATGGTGACCTGCTCGGCTTGTTTTGTTAATGTGCACAAAACCTGTGTAACCCAACATCACACAAATGACAATTTTTAGTATTTTAGTAGCAAAGTTATGAGGTGTGTTGTGGGAAAACTGGGCATTAGACTGTGCAGTCCACTTTTTCCACCAACAGTGGATTTATGTTTAGAAGAGATTTCCTTGAAATAGAAAATACCATAAAAGCAGAAAGTGTCCCACGTTTTCTCACTTCATACATAGATACCTTATATTGAGACCTCGCTTGGGATTGCCTTTAGGGTTGGTGGGGGTCAAGGTCAAGGTCACTGTTACTAAAAATAGAAAAACGGTTTCCGCTCAATAACTTTAAAACGCAGAGATATTTTAATGAAACTTCATACATAGATACCTTTTATTGAGACCTCGCTTGGGATTGCATCAAGTTCAAGGTAACTGTTACTAAAAATAGAAGAATGGCTTCCGCTCAATAATTTGAGAATGCATGGAGATATTTTATTGAAACTACATTCATAGATACCTTATATGAAGACCTCGCTTGGGATTGGATATGGGATGGGTGGGGTCAAGGTCAAGGTAACTGTTAATAGAAAAGGCACTAAAAATAGAAAAACGGTTTCCTCTAAATAACTTGAGTACGAATTGAGATATTTTTATGAAACTTCATACATACCCCGGTAAATACCTTGCATCGAGACCTTGCTTGGGATTGCATATGGGGTAGGTGGGTCCTGGTCTAGGTCACTGTTACTTAAAATAGAAAAATGGTTTCTGCTCAATAAATTTAGAACACATTGAGATATTTTAATGAAACTTCATATGTTAATACCTCATATTGAGACCTCGCATGGGATTGCATATAGGGTGTGTGGGGTCAAGATCACCATTACTAAAAATAGACAAACAGATTTTGCTCAATACCTAGAGAACAAATTGAGATATTTTAATGAAACTTTATATTTAGATACCTTATATCTAGAACTCGCTTGCGATTGCATATGGGTTGGTGGGGGTCAAGGTCACCATTACTAAAAATAAAAAAATGGTTTCCACTAACTTGAGAACAAATTGAGATATTTTAATGAAACTTCAAATGTAGGCACCTTATATTGAGACCTTGCTTTGGATTGCAAGGTCAAGGTCACCATTTCCTAGCCATTGGTGTATGACCTTCACCTTGCACCCAGAACTTTCTTTCATTATTGTGCTTACTTTTATGCATTTTGTTAGAAAAATTTGGTTTTCGTGAAATTTCCACGTTTCTTGTTTAATATTCATGTGCATGCCTCTGGTGACGGCATATAAATAGTCAGTGAAACACCGTAAACCAAGAGCAAATTTCACTTGTACCATTGCACACCAAATCTTATAGCACTGTTTAGATAATAGTTAAATTTGTTTAAAGTTGGTTTTGTTTAAAAACAAAACTTTAGTTGTTTTGTTTTCCTCTTTCTGCACTAAGCAACTATGTTAATAAAACCTATTAAAAATCCATAAACCCTAAGAACATAACAAAAATCAGATATATAGACATAGGTCTTCATTCTGCAACATATGCAGGTCAGTGCTATATATTGATTGAAGAGTAACTCACTATTATAATTAACAGATGGAGCACCTGCCTCTCAGTCGGTGGGGGGAGTGCACCAACCTCTGTACGACCTTGATTCTGAAGGTCAGCCCGACCTTACCCCACCCATTGCTTCCCAGCTTGATCACCAGATATCAGCAGACGACACTTCCAGTGCACATCCTGTCTACTCCTCACCAGCTAAGGTTTCCATAGCAACCAGCCATGTTGCCACAAAGACAGTTCAATCGCAACCCAGTGACCTTGAGGAGTCAGGGTCACAGGTGGACACCTCTGTCTTCCTTCACAATGACCTTCAGAGGTTGGTTACCATCAGAAATTCTTCTGACCTTTCTGACTCTGCAGCCTAATGTGGCAACTTCTGGAACTTCAGCTTGGGTCCATAGTCACCGACCGATTCTTAGACTCAATACTTAAAAATAAACCACCCTTCGACTTTACAATGTAAGAATTAAGAAATAATTTTCAATTAATCATTGTTTATCGGCCAATGAATAACAATTTGGAGTTCTGATGCGTAGGAATTAAACAATGATAATGCGAAAATTATTTTGATTCTAACATGAATTTACATGTAATTTTGCAATTGTAATTGATACTACTTTTTACTTTGCTCCGCTCAGAATCAGGATTTCTTTTTGCGTTGTTTATTGGGTAGTTTAACAATGCTAATTTTGTTCTTAGTCTATAGAAACATTGGCGAGTATCATTTTAGAATAAAAAATAACCTTGGAACTGTTCTATTCTAAGAACACTGTTAGTTTGAATCTTACTTGGTATTTACCAACTCTGATTGTAGCATTCCTTATTTACCAACTCTGATTGTAGCATTCCTTATTTACCAACTCTGATTGTAGCATTCCTTATTTAGAATGATTTATTATTTACCAACTCTGATTGTAGCATTCCTTATTTAGAATGATTTATTATTTACCAACTCTGATTGTAGCATTCCTTATTTAGAATGATTTATGATTTACCAACTCTGATTGTAGCATTCCTTATTGAGAATGATTTATTATTTACCAACTCTGATTGTAGCATTCCTTATTTAGAATGATTTATTATTTACCAACTCTGATTGTAGCATTCCTTATTGAGAATGATTTACCAACTCCGATTGTAGCATTCCTTATTTAGAATGATTTACCAACTCTGATTGAAGCATTCCTTATTGAGAATGATTTATTATTTACCAACTCTGATTGTAGCATTCCTTATTTAGAATGATTTATTATTTACCAACTCTGATTGTAGCATTCCTTATCGAGAATGATTTACCAACTCTGATTGAAGCATTCCTTATTGAGAATGATTTATTATTTATCAACTCTGATAGCATTCCTTATTTAGAATGATTTATTATTTACCAACTCTAATTGTAGCATTCCTTATTGAGAATGATTTACCAACTCTGATTGTAGCATTCCTTATTGAGAATGATTTACCAACTCTGATTGTAGCATTCCTTATTGAGAATGATTTACCAACTCTGATTGTAGCATATCTTATTGAGAATGATTTACCAACTTTGATTGTAGCATATCTTATTGAGAATGATTTACCAACTCTGATTGTAGCATTCCTTATTTAGAATGATTTACCAACTCTGATTGTAGCATTCCTTATTTAGGATTATTTACCAACTCTGATTGTAGCTTTCCTTATTGAGAATGATTTATTATTTACCAACTCTGATTGTAGCATTCCTTATTTAGAATGATTTATTATTTACCAACTCTGATTGTAGCATTCCTTATTGAGAATTATTTATTATTTACCAACTCTGATTGTAGAATTCCTTATTTAGAATGATTTATTATTTACTAACTCTGATTGTAGCATTCCTTACTTAGAATGATTTATAAATAAGTGATATTGGTATCAGCATGTTTGCGAACACACAGGTATTATTTCTTGGGTCTCAGTCTATTCTTTATTCATAAGTCTAAGAATGGGTTGGTGAATGCGAGCCCGTAATGTGGCAGTACGGTGAAAATTCTATGTGCTGACAATAACAATAGATAAAACAAACAATAAACACATTGACAATTTGTATTATTGCTTGTTATTGTATATACAAACATGTTTGTCTCTTCAATATGAATTGTATGTGTATCTCGTTTCATTTGTATTGATGAAATATAAACTGACGTCATTATATATTTGTTCAGAATCATGTTTTGCTGAAGCGACGCTGGAAGTCACTATAACTTTGTTAAGATACTGATATTTCATTTTGGCTTATGTATTTAGGCTAGTTAGGCTAGTTAGGCATGTTATTCATTCTCACGTTGGTCATTAGAAAAACTCAAGTATTTTATCTAGTAACATTTATTCTTATACCAATATGCAAAAGTTTGTTGTATTTATTTAAATCACGAGCTAATCATGTTAGTTAGTTGTTAATATGACTATGGTGTAAACAGTTGTTTGTTTGTAACTAATTATTGTATATTATAAACAAAAACATCATTTATTATTGTATATAAGCAAGAACGTATCGTGTCAAGGTATTCGCTCGGTATTACGCAAGACTTTAAGGGCAACCGACCAGATTTCATTGACAGTGTGTAAAGTCATTCCAAAAGCTAGGACTTCATTGTTTGATGGAGATGTCTCGTAAATACATTCATATACTGTCAATGGTGTTTGTCAGAAAGCTAGGACTTCATTGTTTGATGGAGATGTCTCGTAAATACATTCATATACTGTCAATGGTGTTTGTCAGAAAGCTAGGACTTCATTGTTTGATGGAGATGTCTCGTAAATACATTCATATACTGTCAATGGTGTTTGTCAGCGTTTGACGGAAGTACTGCAGAATTATGTATGGAACTTTTGTTAGTGTTTACGTAAGATAAACATCAGCTTAAAGGGATATATTCACTGATCAGCTAATTGACAATTCCCAAAATTAATTACTAAAGTCATTTACGGTATTAACAAAGAAAGCAATGAACTGAAGATTCGGCCCATATATTGGAAATAGCATGTCATTTACAAATAATCATAGATTGAAATGTGTGACATTTTAACCATATGTTAAATACAATAATGTATTTCGAGGAATACTTCTGATTTCCTTGTTGAACATTATTGATTTGTTTAGGTTAATTAGACCTAAAATACTCGTTTGTATTGTAGTTCTTCTGGCATAGTGTTAAGCATATTGACTTCTGACCCTGAGATCCACGATTGGGTCATTGTCACTGTGGCCACTTCTTTTGATGCCTTTTTGGTTAACTTCATTGGTGATAATACTCCTTCAGCTGATGTAGACGTTTTTACAAATAACCATTCTGTGGATATTTCCATAAAGTTTGCTTTGGGAAAACGACCCAGATATGCTTTTATGCAGAGTTCTTGCTTGCTTTCTCAATTGCACACCATGTTTATTATGTTTTCTACATTCCCACGTCATTCTATACTATACTGTGCACTTTGTTGGTATGGTCCCTGTTTCTGGTGCAGTGCCTCGCACAATTGATTTGTTAGATAAACTTGCTTTGAAAGAGATATAAGTTATTTTTTATGCATCCATTTCCATGGCCCACCAATATGTCAGTTTAAATAACAGATGGCAACGAATATTCAAATAAATAAAAATATTTGAATATTATTTAGTCTTTCAACTTTTTAATATTGTTCTTTTTAATAAGCATATTAAATACAATATTTGTCAATGTAATACAGCCCCTTAATATAGATTTTGTGTGTGTGTATTTCAAAGTTTATGGGGTCCCTCCGCGCCGAAGCTGCATTATGTGAGGACCCGGGGTGTGACCCAGCACTCATACCTAATTTACGTTTGAGACACAATTCAAAAGTTGGTAAGAATTTGTAATCATAGCTACAATTTTATGCTATTTATGTTTTACTGAAATATTTTTAATTATGGTGTGGTCTTGTGCTGTGCGGTGAAGCCGGAGTACCCGGAGGAAACCCCATCTGTCTGGTATGGTGATCACCAACCAAACTCACATGCGCCAAGTGTGGAGCAAACCCGGGCAGAATAGGTGAGAAGCGAGTGTACGAACCATGCGCTAGCCGGATGGCCTTAATATAGAATTTCCATGTCGCCTTAGCTCATACAGTACACAGGATAGGTGTTGAAATCACACTTTTATAGTGTTGATGACAGTTTCTTGCTCCCTTAATTCTAATGTCCACTATGGTTGCTAACTAGTTGGAGAATCAAGCGTATTAAGTGTGCTAACTGTTGTTACTATCTACATTTGCTCTGAAAAGAACACGTAATCCAAGGTAAATCTGATGGTTTGTGGTTTACGGAACACAAGCTTGTCAGTCATGGACTTGGACAGTGAAGACTGGCATAGATATGTTTAAGCTAAATTGGCAGCTTCAGTTTCTAAACTGAAATTGCAAAATCACATATATTTGTTGCCATACCTTGCTTAAATCCAGTGTCTCATCAAAAATGCAGATGCTTATGTACAGATTAGTCCCATTAAAATTGTGTAGATAGGACTGTAAATTCGGAAACAACTACTCTGAATTTCAAAGCTTACAGGGCTGGGAACTACACTTGATTTCAGGGGAGGTAACTACTCTTGATTTCAGAAACATTACAGAGGAGGGAACTACACTTCATTTCAGGGGAGGTAACTACTCTTGATTTCAGAAACGTTTCAGGGGAGGGAACTACACTTAATTTCAGAAACATTTCAGGGGCGGTAACCACTCTTGATTTCAGAAACATTTCAGGGGAGGGAACTACACTTGATTTGAGAAATATTTCAGGAGAGGTAACTATACTTGATTTCAGAAACATTTCAGGGGAGGGAACTACTCTTGATTTCAGAAACACTTCAACGTAGTACAATTTGTTACAAGGATTTGTTGAGCACACCCAAGGACGTTCACCAAATAAAACAAATATCAGTTAAACACTATGTACATGAAGCACTAAGGTGTCAGTTTTGTAATGGTGTCCGCCTTGCAACTGGGAGGTCGTGAGTTTGATCCCTACTCAGGGTGCGTTCGAGTGACCCTTTTCATGAGACAAAAAGTACTGCTTCTTCCCAGGAAATGGACAGGAACGTGTCTCAACAAGCCTAAAATATGTAAGCTTAAACTAATCACGGTGTAAATACCATTTCTGAAGTTGAACATTCCACAAAATGACGAATACAAAACTTGATCATACAAACTGTATAATTCCTTAACTACCAAACTAACCATAGCCATGCATAATTTTATTGAAATTCATACTTTTTTCAAATACACTAAAATGCATCGTAACAAGATTCTTTAAAGATAATCCCTCTAGGTCATATCCATCAAAAAGTTATTACCACTGATGTACCCTAACCTAATCTAAAATCGCGATGTATCTTGATTCGCGGCCATTTTTGTTTTGACCGGAACTCTCGCGCGAGGTCACGGATCAGTGATTTTAGTGACGTCACATTTACTACGATGCGTATTTGCTGTCAAACTTCAAAACATGAGATTTAAACAGGTATTTTGTACTATACAAAAACACACAAAAAAACATAATTTTTATTATATTCATTTAAATTACCATGGAAATTAGTTGTTTTTCTGCATACAGAAAGTATTTTTAAACAGTTTAACTGTCGGCTGCAATTGTTTACTTTCATCAATGAAAGTCACGTGACGTTCAAGGCCAAACATATTAAACACAATCACTTTTGTGATTTTTTTTTCAAAACTTGTTTGTTTTAGGCACATCCACAGCCTATTCGTAGGAAATACAGACTCTACTCGCCATCTTCCCTCATAAATGCATTCAAGGCAGTAAAAGATGATGGAATGTCTGTTCTTAGAGCATCAAGGGTGTACATGGTGCCTGAAAACACACTCCGGGACAGAGTTTTGGGAAAAGTTGACCCAGAAACTGTTGTTACGGGGAAAGTGCCTTCGTTTGATGAATTTGAAGAGGCCCAAATAGTAAATCATTTTAAGACTATGGCTGATTTAGGGTATGGGTATACTCAACAAGAGTGTAGAGATGTTGTTTCACAGTTCGCTGTTCAACTAGGTAAAAGAACAGCTGATACACCATTTTGATGAGAAAGGTGTGTCTATAGATCACAAACCGCCGTACATTGTAGCTAGTTCTAAATACCCTGACCAGGCTGTGACATCCGGTAAGGGTAAGACAGTCACTATCATTGGTGCTGGTAGTGCTAGTGGTGTAGCTATTCCGCCATTCTTCATTTTCCCTGGAAAGCGGATGAACCATGAATTGTTTAAAGGAGCATCTCCAGGGGCAGGCGGAACAATGTCTGAAAGCGGATGATCAAATCTGCGAGTGTTCACTCAATATTTGACCAAACACTTCATCAAGTTCGTGCCTGGTAGGTGTGACTCAAAAGTTCTGTTGCTTCTAGATGGCCACAAGTCACATGTATCCTTTATTCTTGCAGAGTGGGCAAAGGACAATGGTATCATTTTGTTTGTTTTACCAGCCCACACAAGTCACTTGCTCCATCCATTGGACGTTTCATGTGATGGTCCTTTCCAACGGATGTACCATTCGCGGTGTCACAGAATTATCTGTGAAACATCAGCTGCCATTACGCAGTATAATGTTTGTGATATAGTCAGCCATGTATATCACAAAGCTTTGTCAGCTGAAAACCTTCAAGTGGGATTCCATAGAACAGGAGTGTTCCCATTGGGCAAAAATGCTGTTCCCAGAGAAAGTATGCTGCCCGCTGAAGTGTATCAGACAACTCATGTGGCAAGTGATGATTCAGATGCAACCATTGAAGGAGGTGTAAGAAATGAAACTGAAAAGTTTTAGTATTTTTGAAACAGTAGAAAACAAGATAAGGTCTGTAAAAAATGAAAATGCAAAGAAACCCAGGAAAACAGTAAGCAGATTAGTGTCTGGAAAAGAACTTACCAGTAATGAGGTGATTGAGGCGATAAAAACTCATGAAGAAAATCAGAAACCTACCACAAGGAAATCTATGAAATCAATCAAAGGCAAGACCACAGTAAGTAAAAGTAAACAAACTGTTTCATCAGTGGCACCGAGTCCAGTAGCTGGTCCATCTTGTGTTCGCATGGCTGATGACAACTCAAGTGACAGCGAAGGAGTTTCTGATGACACTTGCTGTGCGTGCAACAGAAGGAACCGAAGGAACTGTCTGGCTGCATATCTCTGACATTTGTAAAGTGGGTACAGTGTGATGGTGTGAACAATGGAATCCCATGCAAGCGCTGGACACACGTAGTTTACTGCACCCCTGTTAGATGTGTCAGAAGGAGTGATACCTTTCTATGCCCCCATTGTGATTCCAATGAAGAATAATTTTGAGGCAAATTGACTTGTAAATAAGTTAAAACATGTTCTCTACTTTTAAATGTTTTTGTTTTAAAAGCTAATTGACATTAAAACCTCATTAGTGATTTGCCTTGGCCTTAGCCATGAACTATTTGAATGTCATAGGTCGCGACCTTACATTCAGCTGTCAAAATGGCGGACGTTGATAACTTATTTGGGAAACAGTGATGCTGTGGATTACAGTGAACATGTTGAAAAAAATAAATTTCATGAATTAACTGGAGGATTATTAAACTATTTAATTCAGGTGAGTAACAAATTGCTACATTTGTATTTTGTTGTACATTTTATTGCAAAACCTTAACATCGCGAATCAAGATACATCGAAGATCATAAACTGATCGACTGTGTCTCTTGTATACTAAGGGTTACAGCAGATATTTCTCTAATGCTCCCCTAATTCATTCTCAACGGTTTAGTTGTAGAACTCATTTCAGAACATGCAGATACCTTTCCATGGGCGTACATAGGTCTAATTTGAGTATACACACAATAAATTTGGTTGACGCTATTTGATTTTTATCTGACAGTCATTTATCTTAAGTAACCAAATTCCAGTTTTTTAAGCCGTAGTTGCATGTACATAAATCAATGTAATGCTGTCAGATAGTACATAATCATGCATAATTCCTTGAAGACTTGCTTTTATTGCACATTTTAACTTTTGAGACCTTTCTAGCAGATTCCCAAACATATCTTTCATGCTACCATGAATCAATTCAGCAGTTATTGTGAAGCATCCAGTTATGCACTGCTCCATTCCAAGACAGATTCCAGAACATGCAGATATCGTCCACGCTAATTCATTCAGCTACTGTTCTCCACCCATAGTGATGCAAGCAGTGGTTATGCAGGCCGGGACAAGTGCAATTTGATCCAATGTAACAAATATTGCACCCGTCACAACCTTTACTTCCACAGGTCAACTGTATGCTTTACACACTCGTTCTTTGCTCGTTATTTGAGGATTATTGAATAACCTTGTATTTTAGAATGCATTTCTCCTCCCCTACAAACTTAAACGATGTATTTACTCCTTCCTCCTGAACGTCAGCGTCCCTTCCATGTTTAGTTGCCAAGCAACAGTTCCAGGCAGGCCGGGACAAGTGCAATTTGATTGGTCGAGGGCCTGCCAGATTGCACCCATCCTGCCCGCCTAGCCCTGCTCCTACTCACACATAGGATTGTATTTAAAGTCCTGTCTAGACATGGCCTTCCTCCAAATCTGACATTATAGCATCTAAACCATAAGCTGAAAACTGTAATCCACAAGTCTGTATGCTCTTAAATTCCACTTTATCCAAACCGTTCATTGGCTACAGAATCCTTCATCTGCATTCCGATATATTTCAATTTATAGACAACTGCAGTCCTTATTCCGCATGCTGACATATTCTCAATCACTGGAGTCTGCATGTAGTTGCACTTCAATTCATAGACAACATAAGACCGTAATCTGCATACCGATATAATCAGATCCATTGACAACTGTAGTCTGCAGGTCAGCATGCTGTTACACTCCACTCCCTCAAGACTCAAATCCATAGTCCACATGATACACTCCATTTCACTGTAGTCTGCATGCAGTTACACTCCGCTACACAGTCTGTAGTCCGCAGGTCAGCATGCATTTTAACACTCCGCTACACTGTAGTCTGCAGGTCAGCATGCAGTTACACTCCGCTACACTGTAGTCGGTAGGTCAGCATGCAGTTACTCTCCGCTACACTGTACTCTGCAGGTCTGCATGCAGTTACACTCCGCTACCCTGTAGTCGGCATGTCAGCATGCAGTTACTCTCCGCTACACTGTAGTCTGCAGGTCAGCATGCAGTTACGCTCCGCTACACTGTAGTCTGCAGGTCAGCATGCAGTTACGCTCCGCTACACTGTAGCCTACAGGTCAGCATGCAGTTACGCTCCGCAACACTGTAGTCTGCAGGTCAGCATGCAGTTACGCTCCGCAACACTGTAGTCTGCAGGTCAGCATGCAGTTACGCTCCGCTACACAGTAGTCTGCAGGTCAGCATGCAGTTACCCTCCGCTACACTGTAGTCCGCAGGTCAGCATGCAGTTACGCTCCGCTACACTGTAGTCGGTAGGTCAGCATGCAGTTACTCTCCGCTACACTGTACTCTGCAGGTCTGCATGCAGTTACTCTCCGCTACACTGTAGTCTGCAGGTCAGCATGCAGTTACGCTCCGCTACACTGTAGTCTGCAGGTCAGCATGCAGTTACGCTCCGCTACACTGTAGCCTACAGGTCAGCATGCAGTTACGCTCCGCAACACTGTAGTCTGCAGGTCAGCATGCAGTTACGCTCCGCAACACTGTAGTCTGCAGGTCAGCATGCAGTTACGCTCCGCTACACAGTAGTCTGCAGGTCAGCATGCAGTTACCCTCCGCTACACTGTAGTCCGCAGGTCAGCATGCAGTTACGCTCCGCTACACTGTAGTCCGTAGGTCAGCATGCAGTTACACTCTGCTACACTGTAGTACATAGTCTGCAGGTCAGCATGCGGTTACACTCCGCTACACTGTAGTCCATAGTCAGTAGGTCTGCCATCTGTTATAAGGCCGGGACAAGTGCAATTGGACTGATATCAAAGCCAGGTGCACAAGTCAAGACCTCAAAACATGCTGGCTTTTGGTTTCTTTTAGATTCACAAACAAGTCCACATGTTTTTTTACTACTACATGACGGTTTTTACTTACCAGCATATTCCAAACATGTCCATTACTTCTACCTGCTTACTTTCAGTTCCCTCAAGATTCCCAACACTTCCATTAATGTTTCCATACTACTGAAAGCCGACTTTGTCAATATTTGACTCCCAACACGTCCTCTAATGTTCCACTTCTGAGTGTTCAAGTCGGACATTCTGTTTTTTGGGAGAAATTCCAAATACCTACTCCTAGGAATAGTTGTAAACACGGCTGCCTTCTTAAGTAGACTTCTCGCATGTCAACAGGCCGGGACAAGTGCAATTTGATTGGTCTCACACAAATATTGCATCGGTCACGGCCCGCTGCTAAACGAGTCTTGAAGATACACGGTGCTGCACAGTCCTGTGGCACAATTTTTATGATGACTCTTCACTGCTCCTTAACTGGCATTACTTAATTACACTGCTTAAAGAGTCTCAAGAAAACACCACACTGCAAAGTTTCCCTATATTATTGTTCTCTTTTTGCCGTCCCTCAACTGGCATTTTGGCAGTGTGCCTCATTAGACTTATTAAAGAAAATATCCACTGTTAAAAAAAGAAAGAATATTGAACATTAAAATGTTAGTGTTATGCTAATAATGTTAGAGAAACATAGGACAACAATTTGAGATATCCAGTTAGCTATAAGTGTCCAATGAACCATTTGAGATATCCAGTTAGCTATAAGTGTCCAATGAACCATTTGAGATATCCAGTTTGCTATAAGTGTCCAATGAACCATTTGAGATATCCAGTTAGCTATAAGTGTCCAATGAACCATTTGAGATATCCAGTTAGCTATAAGTGTCCAATGAACCATTTGAGATATCCAGTTAGCTATACGTGTCCAATGAACCATTTGAGATATCCAGTTAGCTATAAGTGTCCAATGAACCATATGAGATATCCAGTTAGCTATAAGTGTCCAATGAACCATTTGATATATCCAGTTAGCTATAACTGTCCAATGAACCATTTGAGATATCCAGTAAGCTATAATTGTCCAATGAACCATTTGAGATATCCAGTTAGCTATAATTGTCCAATGAACCATTTGAGATACACAGTTTTAGCTATAATTGTCCAATGAACCATTTGAGATATCCAGTTAGCTATAATTGTCCAATGAACCATTTGAGAAACACAGTTAGCTATAAGTGTCCAATGAACTATTTGAGATATCCAGTTAGCTATAATTGTCCAACGAACCATTTGAGACACACAGTTAGCTAGAAGTGTCCAATGAACCATTTGAGATATCCAGTTAGCTATAATTGTCCAATGAACCATTTGAGATATCCAGTAAGCTATAATTGTCCAATGAACCATTTGAGTTAGCTATAATTGTCCAAACTACACACAAATGTTGATCTCAAATAAAATCCGAGGAATCTGTAAGAAATAAAATGTATTAGAATAACAATGAATTATATTTCTATTATGGAGAGAATGTACTGGAATAACAATTATTTATTTCTATTATGAAGAGAATCTCAATGATAAAAACTTGTTTCTCTTCCCACAATACATATTTCTGCAACATTTGTCTCAGAAGTAAAATAAATGATTTTCTAAATTGAAAGATAAGAGGAGCTAAATTGCATATTAAACACTGGTAGGAGTTCTGTTAACCTGCTCTCCAACATGGGACCTCATTATACAACCCATGCTCATCCGAAACCCTTTATATCTCCACTAGAATCTTCACCGCTACCTGGCTACACTCCACTATGATACTTGGTTACACTCCACTATTATTTACATTAACCTACAGAACATCCTACTGAATGTTATTTATTGGAGAGCCAACATGTATTTATATTGCTCACAATGGAATGTCAGAGCTAAGGCCATAAGTCTGATAGAGTCTAGGTTGGCATTGTTGGAGCTAAGGCCGTAAGTCTGATAGTCTAGGTTGGCATTGTTGGAGCTAAGGCCATAAGTCGGATAAAGTGTCTGATACAGTCTAGGTTGGCATTGTTGGAGCTAAGGCCATAAGTCTGATAAAGTCTAGGTTTGCATTGTTGGAGCTAAGGCCATAAGTCTGATAGAGTCTAGGTTGGCATTGTTGGAGCTAAGGCCATAAGTCTGATAGTCTAGGTTGGCATTGTTGGATCTAAGGCCATGTCTGATAAAGTCTAGGTTGGCATTGTTGGAGCTAAGGCCACAAGTCTGATAAAGTCTAGGTTGGCATTGTTGGAGCTAAGGCCATAAGTCTGATAGAGTCTAGGTTGGCATTGTTGGAGCTAAGGCCATGTCTGATAAAGTCTAGGTTGGCATTGTTGGAGCAAAGGCCATAAGTCTGATAAAGTCTTGGTTGGCATTTAAGAAATCAGCATCAGTAGCCAACAATTTTGATTTGTGCAAAAAAACACACCATATTATTTAGAAACAGAGAGTGTGAAAATAGGCTTCATTTTCAAATACTTGCAGAAATGTAATTACTGGTGGCGCTAATATAGGCACTAATGGTGTGACAACATTGTTCAGGACAATGCTATTGACACACTGTGGGTAAAATTTCATGTAAATGACATGCAGAGATTTTCTGTCTATAACCCTGTATACTGTTAACAAAAATGGTTGAACATCCTAATGTCATTCGGTATATATTACTAAATATTCAATGGCACAATCATGTTCTAGTTCAATGTCATTATTTGTTCATGTTTACATTTGTGTTGCAAAGAGTATTCCCATGTACAATATGTAGTAAAAACATGTTTAAACGCTTCTCTATTTACTAGATTTATAATGCACTAGTTGGCGATTACAGGAGAGATAAAAAAATCAAACCATTCACCAACCCGAGAAAAAAGGATTAATAATCTGACAACACAATTAGGAATAATAGCTGTTCAACAAATCTTAATGTTAACCTATTCAACAGTTAATGGCCACAAGATATTAGTTGCTTTAATCTCTGATTCAGCTACCAACAAAAAAAAAAAGCAGGTATCATAAGCTGCCCAGTGTACCCTGGTGTCAGTACAATGTGCAAATAAAGCCTGATATCATGAAAGCCAGTAAATGTGTCAGCACTCGGTTACCTGTGCCTCTCGGACAGGTGGGACTACTCCTGGATAACACACTGGCATGGAGAGTAAATGTCCCCTTGATACAGTATGTGGACTACCTGAAATGTACAAAGACATTATCTATACAGATTGCAGTCTCCGCGAAAGACTGTCGGACCTCGGACATTGCCGATAAAAAGTCGTGAGGTGGGGGAAAAATTGTCCGAATACTTGTCCTCATGTCCAGTGAAAATTTCAGTCAAAAATATTTTACGACATCGATTGCTGTATGTTACAGTCTTCACTCTAAGTTTTTCAATGGACTTGCCAGTTCGGGCAAGCTTGTTAGCGAAACCACTTGCCCGAAATCTGTTTAACTTGTCAGAACTTCAAATGGTACTCTACAGCAATATAAGTAAATGACGTGTTATATAATTTTATTTATTCATATTTCATTTCATAGTCATGTTCATCGTATTGTTTTTGTTGTTCTCCCTCAAAAAGGTAAATACATACATGTAAGGTTCATCATATTTTGTATGTCATGTGTCCAATGATTTAAAAGATAAACAAAGAAATATGTAGGGTCGAAAAGTTATGTGGCTCTGCTCAAAAGGAGAGGGATGGAAAGCTGGATCAATTTGTTGATATTCTCTAATAACTTGATAACTCACCTAATTGCTTCTAATTAAAGTTTATACAAAGTATATTTATTGGATAATCATCCCAGAGGAGCAGCAGAGTGAAGCTAAACAAGCAGCACGGTGCAGCAACCCGCTATTTCGCTCTTATAAAACTGCAAGCTACATTTGACGAAAGTAGTTCCAAAATTGTTCCTGCCAAAGACAAGTAATTCAGTGCAGTCTTACTTTCAAACAACATGCACTTATGCAATTAGTTTCATATTCAAAATAAAATACTTGGTTATATATTTGTTAATTACTGCAAACAAAGTATGTGCACACTTCAATTTCAGCCAAACTAGCATGTACTCCAACTCAACTAAGGTAGTCTGCACCTTAAGCTTTGGAACAGAGAAGCGTTTACTCGACTACGATCAATTGTCTATATATTTCAATAAGCTTCGACACAATAATGAAGACCGCACAGCATGATGACGTAATATGTTAATACTTTATGAGCCAATAAAACAACGGGTTTTGTAAAAAATTTCTTCGAAGAAACGATCTTAAATGATATTTTTAATGCATTTCCGTTTCCACATAATATATAAAGCCTCTGAACACACTTGCCCGATCGGGCAAGCGTCTGGCATTTTCTGCTAGCCCGAAATCAAATTTACTTGTCCCGGGCATCTGGCAACCCAGTTATGACGAAGACTGTGTTATGTTTAGTAATTACGTCATTCTCGGAATCTCCTTTCGTTTTCGGTTTTCGTTCGACTGGTTCCTTCTTGCGTTTTAATAGGTTGAATTTAAACATGTTTGTGTTTCAATAAGATGACGTCACAAGTCTCGCGAGTGTAATGACAGTGTAATTACTGTGTAACAGATAACCTATCAATTTTGTTGTCTTATATTTCCAGTTGAATTTTAACATTGAGTGTGAAAAGTTTTGTGTAAAATATTGTTTAAGACGTTGAAGGGACTTTGACCAATACAACTGAATTAATATATATCTTGCAAAATTAACATGCTGATAGTAGTTACTTTAGTTAATAAAGCATTTTTAAGTGTATATTGTTGTAGTTTTCTTCAAAAATATTGTTTTTATTGTATTTAAAATGTCTCTTGCAAACAAATAAGTGGCCAGTAATAGTTTGTCCGCACCAGTCATATTTGGGGCATTACCGGTCCTCGCGGCCAGTAATAAATTCACGACATTCGCGGAGACTGAGATTGTAAACACAACCATACTTGATCCAGTATGTGTATGTGGGCAAGATGTAATACATATTTTTGTTACCTGTCAATTAAGGTTTGATGTCTGTAATCCATACAAATAGCACTTCAAAAACCCTTCCATATAAATTCATCAATCCACACAGACATTATTTCCCCAATACATACATAACTTTCTTTCACTAAATCCACACAGATATTAGTTCACCAAGCCATACAAACATTACTTCACAAATCCATACAGATGTTATTCTCGAATCCACACAGACATATTTACTAATATATACATGCATTATTTCACCAATCCACTCAGACATTATTTCACCAATCCGCAATAAATTAGTTCACTAATCCAAACATTATTCCACCAATCCACACAAACATTATTTCCCAAATCCATAGACAATATTCTCCAATCCACACAGACACAACTTCACCAATCCTCACAGACATTATTACACCAATCCGTAATAAATTATTTCACCAATCCACACATACATTATTACACCAATCCTCACCGACATTAGTACACCAATTCTCACAGACATTATTACACCAATCCGTAATAAATTAGTTCACCAATCCAAACATTATTCCACCAATCCACACAAACATAATTTCCCAAATCCATAGACAATATTCTCCAATCCACACAGACACAACTTCACCAATCCTCAGACATTATTTCACAAATCCGCAATAGTTCACCAAGCCATACAAACATTATTTCCCCAATCCACAGTTATTATTTCATTAAACTATACATACCATACTTGCATTTTTTCTCCAATCCATACATGCATTAATTCTCCAATCCATCAAGATTTTACATCAATACAGAGAGACATTATTTCTTAAATCCATAGAAAAAAACATTTTTCACCTATCCACACAGACGTCATTTCTCAAACTCATACATACATGATTTCTCAAATCCATACAGAAACGATTATTTCAATACATAGAGACAGTCTTTCGCCAATCCATTAAGACCCTATTTCACCTATACAGGCAGACATTATTTCTCCAAAATGTGACACAATATGATGTTGCAATGATTACATGCATGTCCAGGTTCTCTATCTTCCTTCATACAAACCCATTTCAACACCATTCTGTCTAATGTATTTACCTCTGCCCCATGAACATTGAATTCTCTACACAATAAATATCATCTTATAATGATGCGGTTGCACACAAACACAATATTGACACCCAATTAATTTTATTGTAATAAACAACTACATAAGATATTAAACAGTATAGCAGAAAGAGCATTCATTTGCATTCTAATAATTTTCTCGAGGTATATACTTGGAGATGAAATGGTATTTTATGTTTGCTTTCAAATAAGCATTATGTTAATGTATTGAAGCAGCAGCAATATTGAACATTTTATTGAAAATTTAATGTTCTCCAATTTAAATAATTAGCATAAACCACACACCCATATGTAGGAAATGAAAACAACGAGTACACAGTCACAAAGTGCTGTCTACGAGACAAACAGAAACACAAGTCACGATGTCTACAGGTACAACACAAGTTACAAGTACACATTCTCATGTCCACAAGAACAACGAGTACACAGTCACAAAGTGCTGTCTACGAGACAAACAGAAACACAAGTCACAATGTCTACAGGTACAACACAAGTCACGATGTCTACAGGTACAACACAAGTCACAATGTCTACAGGTACAACACAAGTCACGATGTCTACGGGTACAACACAAGTCACGATGTCAACGGGTACAACACAAGTCACGATGTCTACAGGTACAACACAAGTCACGATGTCTACAGGTACAACACAAGTCACGATGCCAACAGGTACAACACAAGTCACGATGCCAACGGGTACAACACAAGTCACGATGTCTACAGGTACAACACCAGTTACAAGTACACATTCTCATGTCCACAAGAACAACGAGAACGACACAAACCAAGAGCAGTCCGTTTAAATGCAAGTTATAAACATGGACCAATTGATACAGGTAAATCAGACATCACAGTTTATATCCAGCTTGAATATAAACTGAAAATCACAGTTCCCCCTATTTACGGTAAATGGATTATCTCCTTATTATCAACTAAATTTAAAATTACTACAGTCACATGTCCACAATTTCAACTAGAAAGTCACAAAGCACTGTGTATGTCCACTAGAAATACAAATTGCAAGAACATAGTCACGAAAAGCTGTACAGCATGTCCACAAATACAACTGCACACGAAAGTCACAAGTATACAGTAACAATGTCCACAAGTACAACTGTAAACGAAAGTCACAAGTATACAGTAACAATGTCCACAAAGTACAACTGCAAACGAAAGTCACAAGTATACAGTAACAATGTCCACAAGTACAACTGTAAACGACAGTCACAAGTATACAGTAACAATGTCCACAAAGTACAACTGCAAACGACAGTCACAAGTATACAGTAACAATGTCCACAAGTACAACTGCAAACGAAAGTCACAAGTATACAGTAACAATGTCCACAAGTACAACTGCAAACGAAAGTCACAAGTATACAGTAACAATGTCCACAAGTACAACTAGAAACACAAGTCCAAGAGTACAACTAGAAACATAAGTACAAGAGTACAACTAGAAACACAAGTGACAAATACAATATGTACACATGTAAAACTAGAAACACAAGACACACAAGAACGGTCACAAAGTGCAGTGCATTTCCACAAATCGGCTAAAGGCCGACCTTTTTTCCTTCCTTAACACACAGCCTGCACAGCAGAACTAATATATCCCCCTCTTAAATCTGGCCTATAATGAAATGTAATGATATTCAAAATCAATATTTACAAATTAAAATGCAGTCAGGAATACTGGTATCAATTTGAAGTTAAACACAACTGTAATGACAGCAGTTATAGCCTGTTCCCAGCTCTCTACTAAACACAACTGTAATGACAGCAGTTATAGCCTGCTCCCAGCTCTCTACTAAACACAACTGTAATGACAGCAGTTATTGCCTGCTCCCAGCTCTCTACTAAACACAACTGTAATGACAGCAGTTATAGCCTGTTCCCAGCTCTCTACTAAACACAACTGTAATGACAGCAGTTATAGCCTGCTCCCAGCTCTCTACTAAACACAACTGTAATGACAGCAGTTATTGCCTGCTCCCAGCTCTCTACTAAACACAACTGTAATGACAGCAGTTATTGCCTGCTCCCAGCTCTCTACTAAACACAACTGTAATGACAGCAGTTATAGCCTGCTCCCAGCTCTCTACTAAACACAACTGTAATGACAGCAGTTATAGCCTGTTCCTTGCTCTCTACTAAACACAACTGTAATGACAGCAGTTATTGCCTGCTCCCAGCTCTCTACTGAACACAACTGTAATGACAGCAGTTATTGCCTGCCCCCAGCTCTACTCTCTACTAAAGGTTACAGTATACTAAATATTTCAGGTGTGCAATGCTATACTCTCTAAATAAATCAACACAATTTATTTGAAGACACAATTTTCTGTATAGTCACTTGCCATGACTTTATTTTTGAATATTTCTTTGTACGTGTGGTAGGAAAAACATTGTTGTGTACTAAAAATTCACTATTTCGCTTGAAGGTTGGAGACTACATGACGAGACTTTGACAGTTGGCAGTATACCTTCAACTGGAGAGTAGCCGGTAAAAAGATGGCCGTAAAACAGTGAACTTTGATTCGCGTAGAGTTCTTTCTTACATATCACATGACCTATCTTTTTTATTGTCTAAATCAATTCGGCTCGGAATGCTCTTTAAGAAAAGGTATGGTTATGAGGGTCTCTACGCGCAAAATGTTGAGTTTATTTTTTGTTGAATTTATTGCTTTTACATTGAATTTGTTAAGGAAATCTTTTAGTATATTGTGACCTAAACACAACTGTAATGACAGCAGTTAAGCCTGCTCCAAGCTCCCTACTAATCCCCTGTCTGGAGTGTACCTGCACACCTGTGTTATTAAATCTTACCTTGACCAGTGTCATTATCAAGCTTCACTACCATCCTTATACCGACAAGGGCAGAAATGGCATTAGCTTCACTACCATCCTTATACTGACACTGGCAGAAAGGGCATTTTGACTTGAACAAGAGGGAACATTAGCTTCACTACCATCCTTATACTGACACTGGCAGAAATGGCATTTTGACTTTAGCTTCACTACCATCCTTATACTGACAATGGCAGAAAGGGCATTTTGACTTGAACAAGACGGGACATGAGCTTCACTACCATCCTTATACTGACACTGGCAGAAAGGGCATTTTGACTTGAACTAGACGGGACATTAGCTTCACTACCATCCTTATACTCACACTGGCAGAAAGGGCATTTTGAATTGAACTAGACGGTACATTAGCTTCACTACCATCCTTATACTGACGCTGACAGAAAGGGCATTTTGACTTGAACTAGACGGGACATTAGCTTCACTACCATCCTTATACTGACACTGGCAGAAAGGGCATTTTGACTTGAACTAGACGGGACATTAGCTTCACTACCATCCTTATACTGACACTGGCAGAAAGGGCATTTTGACTTGAACTAGATGGGACATTAGCTTCACTACCATCCTTATAGTGACACTGGCAGAAAGGGCATTTTGACTTGATCTAGAGGGAATATTAGCTTCAATACCATCCTTATACTGACACTCGCAGAAAGGGCATTTTGACTTGAACTAGATGGTACATTAGCTTCACTACCATCCTTATACTCACACTGGCAGAAAGGGCATTTTGACTTGAACTAGACGGGACATTAGCTTCACTACCATCCTTATACTGACACTGGCAGAAAGGGCATTTTGACTTGAACTAGACGGGACATTAGCTTCACTACCATCCTTATACTGACACTGGCAGAAAGGGAATTTTGACTTGAACAAGAGGGAACATTAGCTTCACTACCATCCTTATACTGACACTGGCAGAAAGGGCATTTTGACTTGAACAAGAGGGAACATTAGCTTCACTACCATCCTTATACTCACACTGGCAGAAAGGGTATTTTGACTTGAACTAGACCAAACATTAGCTGACAATTTAATTTTAGAATATAGATTGCATTTTTCAGAGTTTCATTAAAAATTTTCCTTGGCCAGCAGACATTGCAAAAGGCCGTCAAAATGTACAGGCCAGACTGCCCTACGAAAGTGCAAAAAATTACAGGCTAGTTGTAAATTTCACCGGCCTAAATCGAGTTTAAAATACATATTATATTTACAGATTCGACAAAAATTACCGAACAGTAAGTCTGGCATCTTGGATTTCACCACAGGACTTTTTTACCCGTAATGTCCGGCGGGCCTGTGGACTTTGCCATGTCGGGGCCAGGGATCCACACTGGTCCTAAATACATGTACTCAGACCTCTCTCGAAAGACAAATCCCACCCTCCCTCCAAATAGCAAATACTTGCACACCAACATGTAATTCTTGCCTCAAATGAGTTCCTCCCAGATATTTTAAACCCAATTGGAAGAACTGAACATTAATGTTGGTTTGTAGAACAACTACCATATAGTCAACACAAAATGAACAGGTACCCTCATAATACAAATGCATAATTCTGTCAAAAACATATTCACCTTGATACACAAATGTCAAACTAGTCACCTGAAAGAAGCCATCCAAATTCGCAGTTTAGCCATGCATGCCCAAATATTTATATTATTAATTTTGAGAAAGTTTTTTTTGCAAACCCACCTATATGAACTTATTCAGAGCAAGCCAAGTTCAACATTTACTAGTGCAGGAATAAGGGGCTTGTGCTTAATTCCACAACTACCTTAACAAGAAAATACCTGCTCTTGAAATATTCCAACATGAAGAATTATTATTCCCACACATAACATCCAGATGGTACATGTCCCCTCTCCCCACCCACTGGCTGGACAGAGTGCACCAGTCCACCTATCTCTCTCATTACAGGTAATCACAAATCCTCTGGTAGGAAATACTTTTGTTTCTACAAAATATGGCTATCATAATTCGCAAGTGTTTAGACTGGCTACCACATTCAGACGTACTGATGTTTCACATAAGCTTTCTAGAACGAAATTCAAAAGAACTGCAGCTTTCATCAGGAGCTTCCACATACAAAGGTCTATCTGATCAAACACTAATTACTGTTGTATTGACCTTTATTTCTGAATGCTTTTTACACAAGCAAGTATCCCAAACAAGCAATATTTACTGGCGTGTTCAGAATGAACCTGTTTAGTACCCATCATACTGCGCATGTTTGCATAATGAAATATTACTGATTGGAGGGACATTTTTGCATATTTGTCTCAAGTGAATACCATATCATAGTTATATAAAGAAACTGAAATACTGATTGGAGGGACATTTTGGCATATTTGTCTCAATTGAATACCATATCATAAAACTGAAATAAGCTGCAAGCACAGAATTTTAGCATGTGGAGTTTCTACAGCACCCGCATGCAGAAAGAACAGGTTCCACAGAGTTTCTACAGCACCCGCATGCAGAAAGAACAGTTTCCACAGAGTTTCTACAGCACCCGCATGCAGAAAGAACAGTTTCCACAGAGTTTGAGCACATGGGGTTTCTACAGCACCCGCATGCAGAAAGAACAGTTTCCACAGAGTTCCTACAGCACCCGCATGCAGAAAGAACAGTTTCCACAGAGTTTCTACAGCACCCGCATGCAGAAAGAACAGTTTCCACCGAGTTTCTACAGCACCCGCATGCAGAAAGAACAGTTTCCACAGAGTTTGAGCACATGGGGTTTCTACAGCACCCGCATGCAGAAAGAACAGTTTCCACCGAGTTTCTACAGCACCCGCATGCAGAAAGAAGTTTCCACAGAGTTTGAGCACATGGGGTTTCTACAGCACCCGCATGCAGAAAGAACAGTTTCCACAGAATATTAGCATGTGGGGTTTCTACAGCAACTGTCTGCAGAAAGAACAGTTTCCACAGAATATTAGCATGTGGGGTTTCTACAGCAACTGCCTACAGAAAGGTTTAATCTGAAAACCTTGCCCATCTTAATAGCATGTTTCCCATACTACATTTCAAGAGGATTTGAACTCTTCAATTAATAATTTAGAGCACACACATTAACGTAATATTCGTTTAATGGGTACTACTACGTGGTCAGCGATTAACATAAAATGTTGACTAGTTTAATTTAATTTGGAACAACTACAGTATAATTTATAATTAAAATTTTAATATCTCTGGAATTATTCAAAGCGAAATAGCAGGATGCTGAGTTTGGTCCCCCTGCTGCCCCACTGGGCTAGTCAATACCGAAATGTTGAATATCTTTTGAAATTTTTGCAAATATAATCTGTCAAATAGTTAACACTATTTTTCAAACCCTTCACCCATACCTTTTTTATCCTCCATCTTTCCCTAAATATCATTGCACAACTAAATACCAGTCAGTTTATCTTACTATACGAAGTTTCACAGCCAGAACAGTTGCCTACTACCATACAACAGTACCTGAGGCAGCCAGTCTATGTCTCTTATCACAAATAAGGTGACCTACAATGCAATCCTTAACCCCAAATACAACTTTCAAAAGTGGCTCCAATCTTATGCATGCTATCTCTCTACAGGCTTATTGGATTTGTGTACAACAAGGCCTGATAATGGTCGATAATTAAACTTTGATTTTCAAATTTTCAAAAATACAAACACACCTGTAGATTTATAACTGCCGACAATCACCGACGTGCCACATTTTGCGAGCAGTACACGTACTGAAGCTTCCCAAGTAAAAACTAGTTCCTAAAACCATTCAAGTCCTTAAATGTGTGGCTTGACACTGATGGTTCCACCTATATTGATAGGTTTTATTCTATGCAAGATTGAACAATTGATTCTCAATTTGCCTTTCTGTGAACATAAATTGTTGAAAAAACAACAAAACTCGATCTGGAAAATGTTCTCTTCAGAGCAGTTTAAGTCATGACCGTCTTTAGAAGTCATGACCGTCTTTAGAAGTCTTTAGAAGTCATGACCGTCTTTAGAAGTCATGACCGTCTTTAGAAGTCATGACCGTCTTTAGAAGACATGACCGTCTTTAGAAGACATGACCGTCTTTAGAAGTCATGACCGTCGTTAGAAGTCTTTAGAAGTAATGACCGTCTTTAGAAGTAATGACCGTCTTTAGAAGTCATGACCGTCTTTAGAAGTCATGACCGTCTTTAGAAGTCATGACCGTCTTTAGAAGTCATGACCGTCTTTAGAAGTCATGGCCGTCTTTAGAAGTCATGACCGTCTTTAGAAGTCATGACCGTCTTTAGAAGCTTTACGAATATGGGTCCAGGTCCATAAAAAAATCATAAACACTGAGCATACTTGTTGCTCTCATCCTCAGTCAACAGGGTTGGCATAAAACCCGGGTTTTATAGTATTGACCAGCCCGGGCGGGTAATACTGGGAAAAACCGGGTTTTACTGGGCAATACTGGGGAAAAAAGATATTGCAAAATTATGTTTACATTAAATACTAATACTGAGTTTCTACATTATAAACACATATTTATTAACAATTATATACTGTAAGTTACATTGTTAATTTCTATTTATGTGCAAACATATTGATAATTTATTTTCTTTTTCACAAAATTTCAGTTGGATTTTTTGTCAGTCTGGACAATACTGAGTATTACTTGGCATCGGTGGTTTTACTCGCATTCATTTTATTTTTCTCAGTATATACTAGTGTATAATGTCACAAAATTATGTTTATGAAAGAAAAAGGAGAACTGAATGTATAAGAGAAATTTGACAATTCTAACATATTTTTATGTTATACAATATTTTAGTCGATATCATGTTGCAAGAAGACCCTATTGCAGCCCCATGCTGTACATTAAATTAATGACATAATACCGTGATACCATTTATGACCCTACACCCTCTTAAACAAACACAAACATTGATTGAATTGACAGATGTAAGTGCTAAAAAAAACAACTGAACTGGATCCCTTGAATAAACATTAGACCTATCTCAATGAGGGGTCAGGCAAAGGCCCATGTCAAGTAAGGGTCTTCTCCAAACCGTGAAAACATGCATTGATTGGCACCTTAAGCGACGGATTCCTGCTGTTAGTTGTGCATCAATATAAAAATAAATATTTTTATGTTTTGCTTCATCGTTATCATTATCCTGCTTTTAAAGGGAAAAAAATGAAAGTAAGTAATGAAAATAGAAGATAAAAGTGATTTGTCAAGTAATCCCCGGTATTGCCCAATATCAGATCATAATAATATTGGCCAGGCTGGCGTTATTGTCCAGACAGTGAAGGCCTCCCTAAGTTTTATTGTTTACACCAAAAAAAAAATAGTTCAATGCAAGAAAAAAAGAAGGATGAATAACTTAAATAAGTGTAGACATATTCAATATCAAGCAGAATCATTTCACAAACATTATAGAAAATACATGATAAGCGTTGCCATAAAAAATGAATGAATGAACCAGTGGATATATGCAGGCACTTACAAAAATACTGTAACTACGCATATACTGGATCTGCAAAACTAAACGAGTCTTTTTCTTAATGACATAAGTTAACTGAGCATTTGAATTTATAAAAACAATTAAAACTGCAAATTAACTGAAGAAAAAATAGTATTGCCCAGTATTACCCACTTTCAGAGTATTGACCGGGGCGGGAAAAACCGGTAAAACCCGGGGGTGGGTAATTAGTGCCAACCCTGTCAGTCAATGATTGCTTTCCTATCTGGTCTGTGGCATTCTGCATTAAAGAATAAATCCTAGAGACCCAAGTACACACATGGCCAGACAGGAGCAGTGTTTAACCTACATGTCTGCTGAAGTATCATAAAATGTTCAACCTATATAATCGTAGATTATCCCCCCCCCCCTCTCATTCACTGACCAGATAATATCTGAAGCTGTAATATAACCATGCCTTAACCTGAGAATATCTACTGTGTACTCATAGAAAATCCATGCTGTTATAGTAGCTGTGCTATAAATGACATAAATTTACAACTAATTACCTTATTCTGACCTGTGCTGATAAATTCCCTGTTGTTATAGAAGCTGTGCTATAAATGACATACATTTATGACTGATCAACAAGTTGTTATACACCCTGACCTATGCTGAATCCCTGTCATAGGCATTGTGCTATAAATGTATAACTGATTACTTAATTGTTACACACCCTGACCTATGCTTCCAAGTCACTACTACACAGTGTTCTAGTAGATCTATCTTGACGATTCACTACCATACAATGTTCTTCCCTGACCTATGCTGACAAATGTCAATACTACACAGTGTTCTAGTAGATCTATCTCGACTATTCACTACCATACAATGTTCTTCCCTGACCTATGCTGACAAATGTTAATACGACACAGTGTTCTAGTATATCTATCTCGACTATTCACTACCATACAATGTTCTTCCCTGACCTAGGCCAGCAATCCACAACCTGCCAACATTCTGCCTAGTCCCATGAACTATGTTGAATTTCCATTACCTCACAGTGTTATATGTTGGATTTCCATCACCACAGAATGTTCTATGCTGGATTTCCACTACCACACAATGTTCTATGATGGATTTCTACTACAACACAATGTTCTATGACAGATTTCCACTACCACACACTGTTCCATGTTAGATTTCCACTACCACACAATGTTCTATGATGGATTTTCACTATTACACAATGTTCTATGTTAGATTTTCACTACCACACAATGTTCTATGATGGATTTCTTCTACAACACAATGTTCTATGACAGATTTCCACTATTACACGATGTTCTTTGATGGATTTCCACTATTACACAATGTTCTATGATGGATTTCCACTACAACACAATGTTCTATGACATATTTCCACTATTACACAATGTTCTTTGATGGATTTCCACTATTACACAATGTTCTATGATGGATTTCCACTACAACACAATGTTCTATGATGGATTTCCACTACAACTCAATGTTCTATGACATATTTTCACTATTACACAATGTTCTTTCCTGACCTATGTCAACAATCCACAACTAGCCAACATCCCCCTGGACCTATGATGTTCTATGATGGATTTCCACTACCACACAACATCGTGAGACAAACGATGGCCATTTCAGCAGGGACATGTTCAGTAACACTACTGACTTGCATCAAGAGGATATACTCACAAAAGCCCCCATATCTGATGATCACATGGTGGAATCCAGCACCTAGCATTGTCTTTGGCCAGTCCTCCCCCCATCTTTCATCAATCTGATCTGCAGTATTCACAGCCAATCAACCGACCTCAATACCATGAAATATAATATTCCACAATCCAGTAGATAACATTGTATACCTAGATGACAAAGGGGCTGGTATATTAAACCTGGTATATACTGATGCACACACCAGATACCAACAGCAGTGGCTGCTCATGAACAATGAATACAACTTGCCAAACGATCTTGTGTGCCTGCTATGTAACAGATATTGGGAAATTCTTTACTCAAATTTTATCACATTACACTAACCGGAATATGAACATACATGTACATTCATACATGCCATACGTCCCGGTCTCGCTGGGATTGTCCCGCTTTCGCGATCCACTCAACATCAGAGTGTAACGGTCGACGTCATCAGCTAATATCGCGCGTGCCACCAATGCCAATGTCTTTTCTTGGCTGTCAGAGCGATTACCAGCGAAATACAGCTATGGGTCGTGAAAAACGTGCTAAACGTGAAGGGCGGTTACAGTAACTGTATGTCATAAATCAATACATACCTATCTGAATTACAATAAAATTATCGATACTGAGTAACTGCTTGTCATTGTAATGGAAATCTTTATGGTGACAAAAGACCGAGAAACAATATTTACTGCCCATCATTCGACATGGATCTACTGATGCCCAATTATGTTGTTTTGCCCTACGAAAGTTTTATACAAAAGTTAAGATTTCAGAGTTCTTTGCGCTACACAATTTTTTTTATCGCGGTCAATACACTCATGCTTTCCATGCGGATGACGTGACATTGTAGATATCGGCATAATTATCCCGCGGTTTTCTAGCAGAACACTGAGTTTACATGCAATGCATGTGCATCTTAACTGTAAATAGAACTTGTGTTTACGTCGCGTGAACAGTAAAATTTGGATATGCGTTGCAAATTTTGATTTTATTATAAGCATTTTCATATGTGATGTTATAATTACTAAATAGTTGAAAATATGTTACGTTACACATTATGGAAAACAATGAAAAAAGTCGTTGTGAGTAAATATCGGTATTTTTTTTTTATGTAGTGAAAACCGTTCTAGTGTATACATAGGTGTCCCGCTCAAATGCCAAATGTCCCGGCGATTTTTTGTCAATGTCCCGTTTTGGCCCGAAAAAATTATGGCACGTATGTGTACATCGAATATTTGTAATTAATACTCAATATCTGAAAATATGTTTAAGACAACAAACTGAATTACACAATTTTAACCTTTCAAAATGACTTTGTTGCATTTACACTGATGCTAAACAACTAGAATAGAAGGAAAATGTTGTCTTACAAAAACTACAGAACACACCTGTAATTTTACATTTCCCTAAAGAGCTTCGAGCCAAGGCTGAATCAATGTAACCATAAATAGCAAGAGCGATGTTGAAGTGTCCGTTTTCAAAAACACTGCCAATTTTTTTTTTTACAATAAATATCCACATTTAATAACGAAACTAACAAATATTTATTCTGATCGTTAAAACACAATTACTATACAATTCTACAGTACCAGTATATACGTATTAAAATATGCATTCAATCTCAAATAAACATTGCACTAGTCTTGTACCATCATATTTAACGAGTTTAAAATTAAATGGAAAGTACACAAGCCTCGTCTTCTGTGGTCCATAAAATTCTATACATCAAATCCACAGTGAAGGTCCTTTCGTATGTTCTAAAGACGAAATGAGAGCCACCTTACTGCCCTACCAGTTTACATTCACTATGGATGTGCACAACTCGACCATGACAGCAGCTGTCCATTTTCCATTTTGAACCCAGGACCTTGTCAGAAGACAGTCCAGCTTCTTACCACACTATTTCTCACACTTAACATCAACTGACAGATCCCCAAGGTTCCAACAACATGAATTTGCCATTTTAATTCTAGAACCATTTCCCATAGACCAACCTTTTCCATGAATTTGCCATTTTAATTCTAGAACCATTTTCCCATAGACCAACCTTTTCCATGAATTTGCCATTTTAATTCTAGAACCATTTTCCCATAGACCAACCTTTTCCAACTTTAAAAAGCTTTGGCAGTCTTCACGCTAACCACTAGCCTGACAGCCTGGGTCTAGTGAAATGTAATTCGGGATAGTAAAAATTAAGAAATGTATATAGTCGGGCTAGTGGAAATTTAACCAGTTTACTATGATAGCATAATGATCCAGGATACTGGATTTAAACAATTAATATGAAGACTGCTTTCGCATCCATCATCTACCATGTAATTTACAACTTTTACATTTAAAGCAAAAAAATACTTAACATGCTAGATGGTCCTGATGTGTATTCAGAAGTTTTTTTGCAATCCTAGAACCCTGTCCCACAGTAAATTCAATCTCTTCCAAAATCCAAGCTTTGGCATTCAACATTTACTATTTGAGTTCAAACATTTACATTCATGGGGACCAATGAAAGCAACCACAAGGTACAATAGCTGACCCCTGTTTCCACTACAATGCACTTGCATAGAGACCAGGCCAGATCTAGGGTCTATGGCAGGTAATTGAACATTAGGGCTTAGGCAGCCAAATTAGATCAGGGTCCCACAATGAACCGGCCCCTGAAGACTTTCATGCATTATCTACTGCTTTGAGCGATGGGCCAACTGGATTGTAAGGAGGATATTTGTCCCAGAAAAAATTGATAGACTCCTATCTGAATATAACTCGTTAACATAATTTGTCCCTGACAGACCTATATCAGCGTAATAGTCATCCCGTACAGTCATGGTTAAAGGCAGCAATGAAGGATGGTTTGAAGTTTGTTTACAATCAACATGATCTTGAACAAAGTGACTGTATTTGTGTCATGTAAAACATCTGATATTTTTATATGGACGGAACTGATAACCAAACAAAAGGGCATGCTGATGTGTGTCAATGGAAAATATACAAACACACAAACTGGCACACTCTCGTTTATAATACTGAAGTTACCAAAATAAGAAATATATTAAACTGGGGTTTACTGCACGTTCGAGCAATTATTTCAAATTGGCTAACAAAATCTTAAAGCAATTCAAAACTTTTTGTGCTATTATTCACTCCGTTATTCATAAAATGTAACACTGGTTCCTCAAAACTATGACATTAAAATCTGTACTTCCTCTTTGCCCGCAACACATCAGTAAGCAGTTAAGTTTGCCTGCATTTATTCATTTTAAACATTAACAATACTAGAAATTTAAGAGAGCACCAACAGTTAAGCAGACTGCCTGCATTTGTATACAAGTGTATAACAACACTAAAGTCCAACAACCTATTTTCACCATGCAACTAACTTAAAAGAGAGAAAATGTACACCAACATAATGGGTTAAATGTTACATTGTCACCATCTTTCAAATATTATCCCACGCTTTCCTGTAGCTTGTTCAAAGATGCCTTAAATGCTATCAATGACATCCATTCATATTTGCCACATTCAGTAATCTCAAATTGGAGCCACATATCAAGAGGTTGCCATGATAAATGAAAGAAGGTGTTGCTATCTTCAAACTCACACAACTGTTACATTATGTGAGGTAATGACCATTAATCTATGGAAAGACTCTAAGATTCTTCAAAAATCACACAACTGTTACATTATGTGAATTAATGAACACTAATATAATGAAAGACTCTAAGAAGATTCTTCAAAACTCACACAACTGTTACATTATGTGAAGTAATGACCAATAATCTATGGAAAGAGCATGAAGATTCTTCAAAAATCACACAACTGTTACATTATGTGAAGTAATGAACACTAATATAATGAAAGACTCTAAGATTCTTCAAAAATCACACAACTGTTACATTATGTGAAGTAATGAACACTAATATAATGAAAGACTCTAAGATTCTTCAAAAATCACACAACTGTTACATTATGTGAAGTAATGAACACTAATATAATGAAAGACTCTAAGATTCTTCAAAACTCACACAACTGTTACATTATGTGAAGTAATGAACACTAATATAATGAAAGACTCTAAGATTCTTCAAAACTCACACAACTGTTATATTATGTGAAGTAATGAAAACTAATATAATGAAAGACTCTAAGATTCTTCAAAACTCACACAACTGTTACATTATGTGAAGTAATGAAAACTAATATAATGAAAGACTCTAAGATTCTTCAAAACTCACACAACTGTAACATTATGTGAAGTAATGAACACTAATATAATGAAAGACTCAAAGAAGATTCTTCAAAACTCACACAACTGTAACATTATGTGAAGTCATGAACACTAATATAATGCAAGACTCAAAAGACGATTCTTCAAAGCGCACACAGCTTTTACACTATGTTAACTAATGAAATACATTGTACGGACAAACCAAGAACAAAATACCTGGGTGCTGCACCCTGCTTGTTGTACCAGCCCTACTGGACTGGTCAACTGAGAAATATTGAATACATTTTCAAATTGTATGATATTCTTTTACAAATATACAATGACAAAGTCAATGTTTCAAAACCTCAACTTAAGAAGACAAAATTAATATTTAACATGCTGGAACATTAAAACGATTAGCAAACTTTGTTTGCCATTGTCTACCTACCCAACGAAAAAGTCCCTACTCAAGTATTTCTTTGTTAAATCAACCCAGTTATTTTTTTTTAATTCCGAATTTTCTATTTATTTTATTTTATTTTTTTTATATTTTTGGGGGGTGGGGGGGGTGTGGGGGGGGGGGTGGTATATAAAATCTCGCTCTTCTTTCATTTCAGTCGTTTTCCATTGAGTTAATAAATAAACTGTATCAGCTAGACCCTTGCTTATAATAGGCCATATCAAAATGCATTTCTAAAAATGTTTGATCAAACTTATAAGTACAACGGACTGTTTGTCAGCATTCATTGCCTAATAAAAGATGATAGCTAGCAAGCTCTCGTTGTATCAACAGACACTTGATTATATCATCAAAAGCAAGCTCTTTGTTATACATTATATTTTGATGCTAAATGGATCATTCATAAATTTGTATGAAGAAACCTTGGATAGGCAATGGCAAACATTTTTTTTAGGTTGGCCCAAAGGTCAAATAATTGTTTTGGCTTTCCACTGTTCCTTTTGGGCAGAAACCAGTACATGTAAGGACCCTAGATCGTTCCCTGAACACACTGCACTCACATCTAAAGTTACATTTAGATGTGTTCATTAAAGTCTTCTTTAAACGTAGACAATCACAACAATTCAATGCAATGCACAAGTCCTTGATATTTATTTACCTGCTATTTGTGGAGGTATCCACCATGTATCCCTTGTATCTACACAACCTTAGAGAAGTAATGAGCCAACTAATCCACTGCCAAAACAAGAACACTTAACCCACATTCAAATATTTGAAATATTTTCAAATAGAAAATATCCGTTATAAGCTATTGTACAAGCAATTGATTTTAGATCAAATTTCCTTTTATTAGCGGGGTGTCTTCTCCCCAAGCCGCGGGTGTATCGCCTTACCAACGCTTGTACACCTTCGGAACAGTAACACAACACACACATAATGGCACCCTTACAACAGCTACTTAAGCAGAAAGGACGACCATTAAACCCATTATAGACCTAATTCAACTGACATAAAAATTTCAATGAACATATCGACTCTCTTGATTTAAGGAGGTATACTGAGAATTTTGTGTTTATCCTTACGTTTATAAAGAGGACAATCCTCAAAATGTCAACAATTCACACACAAACACTCATTCACACACAGAAACACGTGCTCCTTCATACAACTTTGGTGTCTAGTTTCTTTTTGAACATTCATACAATATATATACAAACCAGCAGTGGCCAAATACCATACTACCAAAGCACTAGGATACACTACACACTACCACACAACAAAGTCGGCCATATTGGCACACATTCTACTTACAATATAATGTTCCTCTAAAATACGACCAAAGTATGCAGCAAGTTTCATTTACAAACATTTAAACCAATAAACAGTGCTTTTTAATCTTTTGCACAAATCCTCTGACCAGCAATATTTGCTAGACTCTCTGTACACATTAACACATTTCAAATAGAAAACCCTGAAATTCAGAAAATTAAACAAATGGTATAGCACCTGTTTTATTTCTACTTTAAGATCCTTTTAGTCCATACTGCTAACGAGGAATGACTCCATATACATACAGCAGCACATGGCCACCAATTTAAACCCTGGTGAACATAAAGGGAGGTAATGCCACATGTTGCAGCGGGTAGACTCCCATGTTAAGTATTCTTAGTCTGGTCTGGTGGTCCGGATATTATGCCACTCTAAATGTACAACAGGTTTCAATTGTACTTTGTTACATAATTTTAATGCTATTAAATCTACCGAAGGTTTCAGTTAGCACTTACATGCCCTACACTGACGCCTAACATATTGAACTACAAACACATCATCCATGATAATACATGTTGTTTTACAGCAACTGTTTTTTACTTTGATGGATTCGTTAAAGGACCCATTACCAACCGTAAAGAGCTGCATTTTTCCTTAAAAAGACCGCAAAAAAAACTTTTTGTGGTGACAAAATCTTGATGGGAAATAAGAATGTGGGTTGATAATAACGTGCATGTTTATAGACAAAAACTTAAAGAGCACTAAAATACTAAGCGCAATCAATACGAGACATGGAACAAATTAATACATATATCCTGATAAGCAGCAAGCCTCGAGCAAATATAAAGTGAACATGTAATTCCCCCTAAAAATTTAGGATTTAGACTTCCCAATATCTTCTGGCTGTAGTGTGCTAAAGCAAACATTGTGGAGATCCTTAAATCAATAGCTGTAAGCCTGTCAAGTGATCTTTGTTGAGGGCTGGAGGGTCTTCATTCCAGGGCAGCTATGTACACCTAGCTTTACACTCCACACACACCGGCCATGATCACTTTCTACACAGCACTTACATACTACCTGGGCAGCTATGTACAGCTAGCTTTACACTCCCTACACACCGGCCATGATCACTTTCTCTACACAGCACTTACATACTACCTGGGTAGCTATGTACAGCTAGCTTTACACTCCCTACACACCGGCCATGATCACTTTCTACACAGCACTTACATACTACCTGGGCAGCTATGTACAGCTAGCTTTACACTCCACACACACCGGCCATGATCACTTTCTACACAGCACTTACATACTACCTGGGTAGCTATGTACAGCTAGCTTTACACTCCCTACACACCGGCCATGATCACTTTCTACACAGCACTTACATACTACCTGGGCAGCTATGTACAGCTAGCTTTACACTCCATACACACCGGCCATGATCACTTCTAGCTAGCACTTACATACTACCTGGGTAGCTATGTACAGCTAGCTTTACACTCCCTACACAATGGCCATGATCACTTTCTACACAGCACTTACATACTACCTGGGCAGCTATGTACAGCTAGCTTTACACTCCATACACACCGGCCATGATCACTAACTACACAGCACTTACATACTACCTGGGCAGCTATGTACAGCTAGCTTTACACTCCCTACACACCGGCCATGATCACTTTCTACACAGCACTTACATACTACCTGGGCAGCTATGTACAGCTAGCTTTACACTCCATACACACCGGCCATGATCACTTTCTACACAGCACTTACATACTACCTGGGAAGCTATGTACAGCTAGCTTTACACTCCCTACACACCAGCCATGATCACTTTCTCCCTAGCACTTACATACTATCTGGGAAGCTATGTACAGCTAGCTTTACACTCCCTACACACCGGCCATGATCACTTTCTACACAGCACTTACATACTACCTGGGTAGCTATGTACAGCTAGCTTTACACTCCCTACACACCGGCCATGATCACTAACTACACAGCACTTACATACTACCTGGGTAGCTATGTACAGCTAGCTTTACACTCCATACACACCGGCCATGATCACTTCTACCTAGCACTTACATACTATCTGGGAAGCTATGTACAGCTAGCTTTACACTCCATACACAATGGCCATGATCACTTTCTACACAGCACTTACATACTACCTGGGCAGCTATGTACAGCTAGCTTTACACTCCCTACACACCGGCCATGATCACTTTCTACACAGCACTTACATACTACCTGGGTAGCTATGTACAGCTAGCTTTACACTCCCTACACACCGGCCATGATCACTAACTACACAGCACTTACATACTACCTGGGAAGCTATGTACAGCTAGCTTTACACTCCATACACACCGGCCATGATCACTTCTACCTAGCACTTACATACTACCTGGGAAGCTATGTACACCTAGCTTTACACTCCATACACAATGGCCATGATGACTTTCTACACAGCACTTACATACTACCTGGGCAGCTATGTACAGCTAGCTTTACACTCCCTACACACCGGCCATGATCACTTTCTACACAGCACTTACATACTACCTGGGTAGCTATGTACAGCTAGCTTTACACTCCCTACACACCGGCCATGATCACTAACTACACAGCACTTACATACTACCTGGGTAGCTATGTACAGCTAGCTTTACACTCCATACACAATGGCCATGATGACTTGCTACATAACACTGCAGGGATTTACAGGACTCGATTTTCTGCTTCAAATTCCCCTTAATTGTGAGTCAGGAGCCCTCCTATTTTTAAACTTTCATCAAATTGGATGCGTGATTTTTCTGATGTGTTGATACAATTTAGTGTTAAAATTAATTATTTCATATATGTAATTTATTAAATTATTAACATTATTTTATAATTGTTTCATTCTATCTTATTGATACAAACATTCAAAATGATACAAATGCAGACAAAACAAATGAATGGGACCCCCACTTTTATTGAGAAGGACCCCTAAATATCAACCACCAGAGTCCTGTGAACCCCTAAAATTTAACGTTGATGTAAAACCCTGGTAACACTTATATGCTAAACATATGTTATATACATGTCATTAAACCTGATGGTCTTTGTGTTTATAGCACACACTCTGTATTCACTTATGATAACCCACTTAACTGAAGGCAGGGTCAAGTAAAAAGGTTTTCGGACATTTTAAGTAGTGGACCAATGTGTATTGTGTGTGTGTATTTCGTCAAGTGCTATAGCAGTTACATGCATGTCCAATCACCCCTGCCTTTTTTTTTTATACTTTAAGAGACACGTGGAAAGTTGGGACAAATTGAGACTTCGCAAGTATAATGTAATTACTTTGTCTCGCATACTAATGTATCACTATGCATTGGCTCACTATCAGAGTCGAGATAGGTAGAAAGGTATTGACATCACATAAGAGAAAGTAAAACCGACAAAGTTTTATAAGCACCTTACCCGTAAAGTACCACAACCTGTGAGAACTCTGCTTCATGGCCTTAGTATCAAAAAAGGTAGAATGTTTTGAAATTTGGGAAGAGAAGGACGATAGCAGCTTACCTCTGGATAGTCGCTGTCTCATTTTTAAAAATTGGTATGAAATACGATCGATGCTTGGCAGACATTTGGTTTCACATTCATACATCTGGTCCATGTCCCTCAGCAACTAAACTGTACACCGTACTTGTCAACCTGCAAATAAACATACAAAATTAAGGTCCACACTAAACGTTTAAGTAACAAACAAAATATTCCCAAATAGTGGAGAATCATTCGATGTATTGATCCATATGCTTCTCAACATGTTTGTTTACGATGAAAATTAAGTAAAAGATCAAAAGATATCTTGGCCGAGACTTATGCTACATGTAATGTTTTCCATCTATATATGAAAATGCTGAACTAAATTATTCTTTTCACAAATAAGTTACAACTAAGATGACAGGCCAAATTGAATTACTTCCCTTTAAACTATGATACTGCTTGCAAACAAACACTTCAAACCCAAAATGATGCCTATATACATGTTTTACTTATCAAATTGTAATAAGTAAAACTTAGATACAACAGATCATCTCATTCTATTCTGATTAATGCTGATTACATATTTCTATCAATGTTATGCGCCAAAAACAAACAACTTCTATGGTTATAATACAACATCTATCATCATTAGGGTCATATTAACTGGTTCACAATTTTCTTACAAATGTTGTCACAACATGGAGTAAATAAATGTTGTCATAACATGAAGTAAACCATACAGTGTAGCAATTTCAATAATCATTCTATTAGCAATCTTTTTGTTTACAATAGATCCTAGGTTAAATTAACATAAATCATAGATATTTACATACAGAGCCACACAATTTGAAGTGCAAATATCAACTGTTTGTCCAACATTTAAGGAATATTCCTTTACTACTACAACTATCTAGATACTTTTACACCAAACCCTGCAATGTGTCCACCAACACAGATACTGAGATGACATTACAAGATAAGTGGTGTAGAATTTCAATAAAAATCCAATACATCAACACTCTGATTTCTATCAAAACTGAAACAAAGGTGTTGGTTTACCCAGACTACACTTGGGGCTGTGAATCAATGTTCAATATCATAACGCTGTATACATTGCAGATAGTGTGTTCAATATCACAAAGGTATCAGGAATCTTGCAAGAAAGAAGCAAGTTGAGACAAATGTCAGTGAGCAGGCAGAACAAAGAAGTGGGACATTCCTGAGGTTTCAGCGAGGCATGCAGTGTTGATATGTTACATTCCATGAATCGGCTCCTCTAACATGGCTGACTATTCCAGAGGTTCCAGCGAGGCATGCAGTGCTGATATGTTACATTCCATGACACGGCTCCTCTAACACGGCTGACTATTCCTGAGGTTCCAGCGTGGCTTGCAGTGTTGATATGCTACATTCCATGACACGGCTCCTCTAACACTCTGACATGGCTGACTATTCCAGAGGTTCCAGTGTGGCTTGCAGTGCTGATATGTTACATTCCATGACACGGCTCCTCTAACACTCTGACATGGCTGACTATTCCTGAGGTTCCAGCGAGGCATGCAGTGTTGATATGTTACATTCCATGACACGGCTCCTCTAACACGGCTGACTATTCCTGAGGTTCCAGCGTGGCTTGCAGTGTTGATATGCTACATTCCATGACACGGCTCCTCTAACACTCTGACATGGCTGACTATTCCAGAGGTTCCAGTGTGGCATGCAGTGTTGATATGTTACATTCCATGACACGGCTCCTCTAACACGGCTGACTATTCCAGAGGTTCCAGTGTGGCATGCAGTGTTGATATGTTACATTCCATGACACGGCTTCTCTAACACTCTGACGTGGCTGACATATTTAAGTATCAGCTTTCAGGACTTCTGACATTAAACTTGTGTTTCCTTTTCATTTTCCAGCTCCATTTCTAGGTTTTTGAAATGTCATACAGTGACATCTAATCTAATTCTCTTACATTTGTTTTTTTCAGCTCCAGTCATTTCCTGGCTATCAGTGTCAGACGAGTATTTTTTATTGTTTCTGCATCTCATGTTTTGTGGACTATGGAATAACACAGTACCTTGTAGAGACAAGTTTACCAGTCATAAAAGGTAAAAAATCCATACTGCGTTTCCTCTGAGTAGTAGTAGATCAACAAAGGAACCTTTTTCGTTGGTTCCTTGCTATTACTTTTGTGACCGAATCTGTTCCTATGATGTCAAAGATCCTCCAATTATTTTCCGAGTCTTCAATTAACATCACTCTGCAGCATGTGTCCATGGATCTCAATCAATTTAGGGGTTTGCCACAGTTTAAAACATCGACTCGTCTAGACCAGAAAGTCAATATGGTTCCTCCAATTAAATGTAAAATTTGGTTGTGACATCAACTTTTGTGATCTAATCTACTATGAATCATTTCCAGCATGGTCATTGATGTTGCCAGTTCACATGTACAAGTTGACAAGTGACCACAACTTTTGTGACTCACTACCCACTTCTTCACAAACATAGGACCTGCTCCAACATGGTGGTGCTGACTTCCGTGGTGGCAGAAAGGCCGGGGCAAGTGCAATACAGATAACTCCCACAATGCATTTCACCGACCCCAGCCGTTCCAAAACACCCCGATATCCTCCTAGCATCACAAAATAACCAACTCCTGCGGCGTTTTCACCATGCTATACCATGCTCCTATCACAATGAATAAAGTCCTGGTACATTTCACCCCCTTATGATCCAAGCACAACCAATGAAGACCTGGTGCATTTCATCCCCTTATGCCATGCTCCAATCACAAACAATGAAGTCCATGGTGCATTTCACCCCCATATGTCATGCTCCTATCACAACCAATGAAGTCCTGGAGCATTTCATCCCATATGCCTTGCTCCTATCACAATGAATTAAGTCCTGGTGCATTTCATCCCATGTAACATGCTCGTACCACAACGAATGAAGTCCTGGTGCATTTCACCCCCATATGCCATGCTCCTATCACAATGAATGAAGTCCTGGTGCATTTCACCCCCATATGCCATGCTCCTATCACAATGAATGAAGTCCTGGTGCATTTCACCCCCATATGCCATGCTCCTATCACAACCAATGAAGTCCTGGTGCATTTCACCCCATATGCCATGCTCCTATCACAACCAATGAAGTCCTGGTGCATTTCACCCCATATGCCATGCTCCTATCACAATGAATGAAGTCCTGTTGGATTTCATCCCATATGCCATACTCCAATCACAACCAATAAAGACCTGGTGCATTTCACCCCATATACCATGCTCCAATTACAACCAATGAAGTCCTGGTGCATTTCACCCTATATACCATGCTCCAATTACAACCAATGAAGTCCTGGTGCATTTCACCCCATATACCATGCTCCAATTACAACCAATGAAGTCCTGGTGCATTTCACCCCATATACCATGCTCCAATTACAGCCAATAAAGTCCTGGTGCATTTCACCCCATATACCATGCTCCAATTACATGCAATGAAGTCCTGGTGCATTTCACCCCATATACCATGCTCCAATTACATCCAATGAAGACCTGGTGCATTTCACCCCAAATACCATGCTCCAATTACAACCAATGAAGTACTGGTGCATTTCACCCCATATACCATGCTCCAATTACAACCAATGAAGTCCTGGTGCATTTCACCCCATATACCATGCTCCTATTACATGCAATGAAGTCCTGGTGCATTTCACCCCATATACCATGCTCCAATTACAACCAATGAAGTCCTGGTGCATTACTCCCCCATATGCCATGCTCCTATCACAACCAATGAAGTCCTGGTGCATTTCATCACCTTATGCCATGCTCCTATCTCAATGAATAAATACCGGGTGCATTTCACCCTATGTACCATATTCCTATCACAACCAATGAAGTCCTGGTGCATTTCATTAGGCCATTCTGTTTTATTACTTTGTTAAGCATCCGCATGCGCGTCAGCCGAAAAAAAAACATGTTGATAAGAGTTAAAAGCGCTAAAGAACGAGCGTCAAATAAGCGTCTTGACGCTCTGATCATTGATATTTACCTTTTCTTTTTCTTGCGTTCCGGATATTTTCTATGCCATTTTAATACACAAAAGATAATGCTAATAGTATTGGTGTTGTTTAACCGTTTGTAAACAACAGTTGTCACCCTTTGTTCCAACATTGCCATGGTACAGTTTGTCAATAAAACACATTTTACAAAGTTCGTCAGAGCTTTCCTTCCTTACTGGAACGGTGGTAGTGGTAGTAATGAATAAACCATGCATATTCAAGACTCGAAAATCAGTATATACGGCAATACTATCATACATGTTGGCAAAGGAACTTTTCTCAGCCAGAGACAGTTCTTGTCAAGTAACTCTTTAATCTTTGCATCTTTCTTTGACATATAAACTATCCAGTCAATTAGTATCTGAATGGCTACTCAACGAGCCCATAAGCAGTGGCGTATCACTGACAATGAAAGAACTGTATTACATCGTTTGAGTCATGGCTTCAAAACCTACAAAAAGGCTACAGTACACTCACCTTGGATACAACTTTTCTTAGTCAAGGGGTTAGATGGACAATAAGGTTAGCACAAACCCGATGCATGGTTTCACCAACAATGGAGAGGACATTCCACAGACTAGTCGCCACGCGGTTCCTCACCTTGAGTTAATGAAAGACCAAATAGATAACCTCTGCCCTGTGATATCCAGAAATTCCATGGTGAACAATTCCACAGGATTGAATGACATCAGGCAAGCAATACTTTCTTCCTTACTGGCATAGCAGTTCAAGTTGGCGAGGAGCCTTTAACGGACTAATCATAATCACTGCAGGTTTATTTGAACGCTAGCAAAGCGGTGCCACCAGGCACACATTCGAGTTGCATCGTATTGAAGGAAAATACAAACATCGTATTGAAGGAAAATACAAACAATGTGAAAAAGTAACACCAAACTAGGATTCAGTCCAAATTGAATGGGGTCGTCTTTGAAAAAATGCTTGTGTGAATTTCTGAACTTTGATCTCAGAAAGTGCCTCTGCAATTAAATTATTATAATATTGACGAAACGCCACATATTGACAATACTTGCATATAATCTATATCTTTTTGTATAAAATACATGTACTCTTATATTAATCTATGTGTATTAATGTTTTGTTATTACGATAAATTTCTGTAAAAAATAACTGTTAAAAAGTTTTTGTTATATATCAATATTCTATTAATTGATAGTCTTTAAGAAAGTCAGTTGTTTTAATGTGTTTCATATGCTTTATCTGTTATTAAAGCATCAAAATTATTCCATTTTCTATTATCAAGGTCAAGAAAATCTGTTTGTTGTTTCGAAATGAGTTTGTGCATTTTGAAAAAAGGTAGCTAGGTTTTACAAAATGAGGTTGACGCTTAAAAACAGCATGGCCTTACTTTCTGCCATACTCCTATCACAACGACCTAGGATTGTAACAAATTTCGAACTTGACCCGCAGTCTTCGACATAACTTGGTTTGATGATGCCCGGGACAAGTAGATTTGATTTCGGGCTAGCAGAAAATGCGAAATGCTTGCCCGATCGGGGAAGTGTTTTCATAGGCTTCATATATTGTGTGGACTAAGAAAATTCATTCAAAATAGCATTTTAGGTTGGTTTTTTTTTGAAAAAAAAAAAAAAACATACAAAACCCGTTGTATTATTGGAATCTAGTATTTACACATATACATATGACGTCATCATGCTGTGTGGTGTTCATTATTGTGTAGAAGCTTATTGAAATATATAGACAATTGATCGCAGTCGACTAAACGCTTCTTTGTTAAAAGCTTAATAAGAAGACTACTTTAGTTGAAAGGGCAATTTGGAGTATGTGCCAGTTTGTCTGAAATAAAAGTTTGCATATATTTGCATTGTTGTCGGTAATTAACAAATATATAAATAAGTATTGTAGCTCTATTTTGAATTGTAAAATTTAAAAAACGCACGCTGTAAATCTGTTTGAAAGTGAAACTGCATTAAAAAACTGCTTTTTGGTAGGAACTATTTTGGAACTACTTTCGTCAAATGTAGCATGCAGTTTAATAAGGGAAAGTCCGAGAGCGAAATAGCTGATTGCTGCAACCTGCTCCTTTTTATCTTCGCTCTGCTTCCTCTCTGGGTTGGTTAACACAGAATATCATACTGATATTGCTGTAGAGTACCATTTTTGTAAAACCTAGCTACATTTTGTTGAATATCTTTTGAAATACAATTTATTTTGCAAATACTTAATAAATAGACTTCGTTTAAAAAATCTTAATTAGAAGCATTTAAGTGAGTTACCAATTTATAAGAAAATTTCAACAAATTGATCCAGCTTTCCACACTGCTCCTTATTAGTAGCGCCGTGTACCTTTTTGGACCCTTTATATTTCAATGTTTATCTTTTTAATCACATTGTGACGCATGATGCACAAAATAGTATGATCGAACCTTATGTATTTTAAGGGAGAACAACAAAAACAAGATGACACACATGTATATAGAAATAAATATAAATAAATTACAGAAAACAACATTTTCTGATATTGCTGTAGAGTACCATTTAAAGTTTAATAGTTCGGACAAGTCAAACAGATTTCGGGCAAGTGGTTTTGCTAACAAGATTGCCCAAACTGGCAAGTGCTTTGAAAAAATTAGCGTGAAGACTGGACCTGTATTTTATGTTACACATGTGTACCAAAATTTATTTGAATATGTTACGCCTTTCTTGAGTTATCATCCAGAAACCAAAACCAACAGATTGACAAGCTTACTCCTATATACCCCTCTAAACTTCATTTGTGGGGGTATAATGAAGACCTGGTGCATTTCAACACTGACAGAACCAAAGATGCGTGGAAGCTTGCTCCATTAGGCTATAAGGGCTGATCAATTGATTCAACTGCAAACAATTCTACACTAACTGACTTAGAGAGCGACTTAAAATGGCTAATAACCATTGCAACAACATGTATCTTTGCCTGCAATGGACCCTTGCCTCATACATAAAATCCAGTTCAGGTATTGTTTTTAATAATCAAAGTTAACCAGTTACAGGCACTTAAAATAAAACTGCACAATATGCTGTCAACTATTTTCAGCATTTCAAACTATTGCACTGGCCATCTGAATTCAAGAATCTTTTCCAAACTTGAAATTACCTTTTAAGCATTTTTGCTATTTGACATAAAACCATAGCATAATTATATGAATTTAGAAAGCATTTTATCCCGAGGCAGCGACATTATCTTACCTCGTAAACGAGTTCTTTTCCTCAGTTTATCCCTTCATCACAACAGTTTATCCTGCACCAAGCCCTGGCACCATCCATGAGGTTTCTGAAACACAAAACGGTGGAATTATTCAGTCCAGTCGTGCTCTTGTATTCATTTGGTTACAAAACCTTTTTACATTTTCATTGCTACCTTATGAGGTCTGATCAAATCACTGCCAATGTTGGCTTCAGTGGTGGCAGAATTTGAGAAAGGCCAGTGCAAGTGCCGTCCTATTGTAGTTCTACCAAGTAATACACGAAGTATTTCTATCAATTAATACACAAAGCTGTGACAAAGGTATGTATTTATGTATATTTAGAATTATGAATTTTAGCAAAAACGCAGCAACAGCCTCTAATTTATGATTCCAATGAAATATTATATTTTGTGTTAATGTATACCATGGACTACTGTGTATAACAAACCTTTTCACCCTAAAATTTGTCCATGAAATTTTGGTGCATGGTCTAAGCACATGCATATAACTTGCTATGAGCATCAATATTGCAGATTTAAACATTCTAATGATGCATTTTAGTATTCCATTTCAATACAATTCCTTCATTTTACTGTTATGTTTTTTGTTTTTGTTGGGGTTTTTCGCCATTTTTAAAAGTATTTCAGTCATATCATGGCGGTCAGTTAACCTACTCACACTTAGCCGATCTAAGCGGTTTACCAGTACTAAGTGCACATATCCATGCCAGACAACTGCCCTACTTGAGTCAGACGTAGGGGGAGAATGGCTGTAGAAATAATTTCATGACTAATCCCCACACAAGTTATGTGGCTGACTGAGGTTCGAACTCATGATCCCCGGGTTGACAGTCTAGCGCTCTACCAACTGAGCTAGCCGGGCCCGACTTACCCGGATTGACAGTCTAGCGCTCTACCAACTGAGCTAGCCGGACCCGACTCTTACTAAGAACATTAATAATATTTCATACATACAAATGAACATGTTCCATCCAAGTCCGTTGTTTACAAAGCATTGGCATACAACTTGCTGTGAGTGTCCATAATGCCAGTTTTAACATTTCAATCATACGTTTTACATTCCTATACTATGCCTTCATTTTGCAAAGAACATGTATAATATTGCAAGTATATACATGCTCAATCTAATTCCCTTATTTACTAAGCAAAAGCATACAACTTACCACAAAGGGGATCTATAACTTCCAATATAATTACAACATTATCCAAACAATCATAAAATATGCACTACTGCAAACATGCTAACCACACAAAGGTATAGTACACACTAACTCTCACAAACTCAAGTTGTTCACAGTGTCATAGATCCAGCTCTGTACTGCCTCATTTTATACCTCTGTAAATAATCTAGAGTCAATATTTGGCCAGGCTATGCTGTTGAGCAGACAGTATTCTTTGAGCACACAAAGTTCAAGCCACAACACGAATCTTGGAGTCTTACTATCCCTCAATGCTGGGACTAACATTCAAGTTTAACACTATGTTCACCTTTAAACAAATTGTGTGAATAACTCAACATACACCTTTAAGCAAATTTTAATTGAACTTTTAACTGCCAATATGTATGCTAGCACTTTCTCTCACATTACTAATTCTATATTTGAATTGCAGCAAGAAATAGATCAAATCAAATTCCAGATATACATGCGCATGTATGGTTCATATGAAACTTTTTTTACCAGGATTGAAGTATTTTAAGCGTAGAAAAATACTCTTTTTGTAGTAAATTTATTGTTTAAGGCATATTTATGCAACTAATGCAAAATTGAAGCATTTTCACTGAAGCAGTCAGTTTTGCCTGCCTACAGGAACATTTGCCAACACTTCCAGTCTTCACGAAACTCGGAGGTCCTCAGTCAGACGTCTGACTGACAAGAAAAATCTGTCAGACCTGCTGCACATTTGTTGGACCAAACACAATCAAACACTCTTCGAAATTATTTAAATGTTTTTACTGGTTTACATCATTTATTTACATTGCATTGGATTTGCAGTTAATTTTGTACATGTTAAATCAAAATAATTTACAGTTATATGTATGCAATATTTACCACTCATGTTCAGTCTCTGATAATCTTCATAACTTGTTATATTTCACACAGTTAAATTTATAAAATACGTTTTAATTTAAGTCTAATTAACACATATTTAGATCTATTTCACTTTATACAGTTTCTCTTTAAAATCCTATTATTATTTTAATATAGTGTCTTGTATATATTTTTACATATTTTGTACAATGTAATATTTCAACAGTCCAAAAACAAAATGTAGTTTCTAGTGGTTAAAAAAGGTAAAGGAAATAAATGAACATTAAATAGCAAAAGCTCGCGTCCAAGTAATCTTCACCCCACCCACTCTTTTAATCACAAAACTACGAATACAATGCTTTGTGTCGAAAATCTTCAAGTTTGTTGATTACCGGTAATAAAACAATTTAAAAGGACTGTATTCATTACAAAGAAATAACAAAACATTTTTGATGAATTGGAATTTATTTACTTTCACTTTTGACAAGTGTACTGCCAATACTCTCGCTAACTTTCAAATGTTGCCTCAGTTTTTTGCATATAATTAGTACACATGGATGATTTGGAATAATACTTTTATTAGTGAACACTAAATAGTAGATGTAATTTTTATAACAAATGACGACGTACTTTTGATGCGATCGGCGTACGCAAGTTACACAACTTCATATTAATTTTCAAAATTAGAAAAATGTTCATTTCGCACAAGTAATAATTATATTGCTGTCTTTTAATTTGTAAAAATTAATTAATTAAATATGTGTGAGTTTAACACACGCACATCACAAAACGCTAGCGGGATGGTGTAACAAATCACTTGCCCTTTACTGAGGGCGTGATAAACTTTCTATCGACGATGCTCATTTGCATATTGGAAAATTTGTGCAGTCTCATTGGCTGACTGGTTTGGCTGTAGTAAAACTGACTCCTCCTGCGTCTAGAATATATGGATAATTGATACACTGGTGTAGAAGGGGAGTGTGTTAATTTCCGAGTAGGCGTTCTTTGTCTTTGATAAACACGCGTTCGCAAACGGAAATGGTTGCATCCTAGAATCTAACACTGAATCTTATGGCGTCCTTACTGTATTGATACGTGGTCATCGGTGTTTTTTAAATTGCAATCGAAATAAGCATCGTGTAATTCCGTTGAATTTAAAAATAGATGTTAATATGATCGTGTGCTGTTTAACTTTTGATTTGATAGAAAATATTTTAGTCTGGGTCGACGAACTTGAAATTTGTTTCGGACCTTGACAAATTTAGTCGGTCAGGTCCGTAGGTCCGACGGAGTTTCGTAAAGACTGCACTTCTATCAGCAATAATCAATTACTCAAATTAATATTCTTCAAGTTGAACTTGCAAATGACTGCTAAAGACAATACTTTATTTATTTATTTTTTTTGGGGGGGGGGGGGGGGGGGAGGAGAGGGGGACCAGCACAACCAAATTATATTGCTAACGTTTTTACAACCCATGAAGCAAAAATGCATTCTCAGCGCATCTAGGTACAAAACTTCACTGCTCTAAATCATCTAAATCTGTTCAGCAACGTAATGGTAGACCAAACGTATAACAAATCAATTCAAGATATGTCATGATGTTCTCAAATCAAGTATTCACTTAAACCAGATAATCCACTTAAACCAGATAATCCACAAACTAGTTAATATTAACAACATAGCATGAAACCAAATTCATAAGGATGGAAGGGCACTGCATTAGTGTCCACTGACGAGGCCGAAAATAAAATATAGATTGTTTCCCCTCCCGCGACCCATGCTAATAATGGGATGGTCGGTAGGTCTAAAAAAATATTTTATTTTTATACACAATAAGTCATTTACATTCATGTTTCCCTTATGTTCGAAATGTTACTTTATAGTATAAATTCTTAATATTTTCGTTGTAGTAGATTTATATGTTCTGCTTATTTACGTAATACTATGTTCTAATTACCTTCCAATAATTTATCAAAATTGTACAAACAATAACATACGTTAAAAACAAGAGCGTTAATAATAAAAACCTGTTAAAACTAAGGAGTAATAACGTGACGTTGCAATTTGCCGGGCATCCAAAACACAACGCTGTTAGCAACAGCCATAGTAACTGTGACCGTCAAACTGCGGCTAGCAGTTTGTAGCTGAAAAGCGTGTTACACGCTTAGCACGTGGATAGTGTTTAAAAGCATCAATCTGTAATACTGTATCTGAACAAAGCATATGCTAGAGCATAAATGAATTATCATTCAATGGAAATAAAAACAAATAGAACTTTGTTCATTAATAAAAAGAAAGCAACAGAACACTTTTAATAAATTAAAATAAAAAGAAAAGGTGCTGAAGTTTATTTACTTTCATTTTTGACAGGGACTTTAGTTCTACTAACTTTCATTCAAATAATGCCTCAGCCAACATTTTTGCATAATTCTAATCAATGTGCAGTGAAGGTTTTGAATAACACATTCGTTAATTATTACTAGATCTAGTAATGGTATTTTTTTAACAAAATAAGACGTTTGACGCGTTAAGTTTGTAAAGTTACATGACGTCGTAATTCATACTCTTAGCAAATGGTTCCTCTCACCAAAATTATTATATTTATTAATAATCATTTATTTAGCTGCATAAAGGCGAGTTTGTTAATTGCCGGTGGGCGTTCTTTGTCTTTAAAAAAACATGCATATGCAGCGGAAATGGTTGCGTCATAGAATCTGACACTGAATGTTATTGCGTCCTTTTCGTAAAAGCATGCGTTAATAAGCGTCTTTTGAAAGTAACATCTGTACACGCTATTGGATTCTTTTTAAGGATTCGCACCCTGCATTTTCACACACAAATAAAATAAAATATAGTTTTCTTTGGTCTATAAAATTGTTTGGGTCGCGGCGATTTTGCTTTAGGCCCAATGTTTGGACGAACAACTCTGCCATGTTGAACATTTATTATGATTCAGAATTTTTTTTGGTAAAGTTGTCCGATTGAGCGCCAGAATCAATGGCAAAGTTAATCAGGCTTACTGGCTATATGTCTAATCTTGGAGGGCAGATTACAGCAGTTTAATCCCCTATTAATCAGCTTCAGGTACCTATATTGTACAGTGGAAATCTGCTGCATTTGGTCTGTATATCTATATAGAGTCTGCTAACTAACAGTCTTATCTGTACCAGAAGAATAACAGTGAACTGTAACTTGATAAATGCCCTAACATGGCTATCAGGAGACCCTGGAAAGCTTGGAAACCAATTTTCGCTTGCAACCCCGAGGTTATCTCCAATGCCCTTATAGTGTGCTAAAGCAAACAATTAAATATAAGCACACTATTTTGTGGGTAACACTAAGAAGATTAGCGTGATTGGGAGTTAATTGATTGCTGTATGATTACTGCAAGGAAAGTTGATTTAAGATAAGAATGTGTGTACAAGAACTTTCACCCAACAGTATGACGATAGCATTCTGCAACAGTGATTAAAATATCAATGCTAAAGTCTAATCCCAAACAAGTTGTGTGGAATGTACAAGATTGTCTGCTTCAACAAGAACTGCATATTGACAGACTTCCTTCATGAAGATTAAAAGCAGTATAAAGTTTAGAAACAAACCATGGCGAAAACATGTTATTATGCTCATTTTAGACATGAATAGATACACACTTTTTATGCATAAAGTATAGATCCACAACCAACATTGACGGCAGAAGATTCTAGTAATTTTGTTTATGTTCCGTCAACCATCGACACAGACATCGTCAGTGTCGAGTCCAAGAGCAAATTTGTGTCTCTGGGAAAAGTTGTGCAAGTTGATACCCACCTGCACGGCATTTAAAACCATAGTCTGACTTGAATGAAAGTAAAAGAATAAATGGAACAAGTTGTTTTAGGGTTTACTTCTTGTAACTTACTGTTTTTACATCCTTTTTGATAGTTTTTAAAGAAAGTGGTAAAATTCCCAATTTGGCTGAAAATGACGCTAATTTTCCCAACAAGACCGGTACCGGTACCATTCCCAAAGTGGTCAGGAAAAACGCTGGGCAGGGTTATTTTACATTATAAAGAAGCGACCAAACTGAAGTTTTAATTTAAACCTATTTATTTTAGCTTGATTGTTTTGAACACCTGAGCTAATTGCGATCCTTTTGAGTCTGTTTCCTGGACAGAACCAGTACATGGTGTCTTGAGAAAGATCATTCAAACGTTACCAAGCAGGGATCGCAATAGCGATTGTCGTGGGGATCGCAAAGCAAGATGGACACCATATCCACTTCACTGACTCTCATGTCATTGTATAGCAACATTTGACTTTCCACTTAATGACTTCTAGTTGCAAATTAAGGTTTTTTAACAATATATAATAAAAGTGTGTTTATAAATGTACAGTCTTCGAAATTCGCACTCGCCCGTTCGCAAATGCGAGTAAAAATAAAATCGGGCGAACGAAAAAATCCATAATTATCGCCCGCCTGGCGAATAAAATATTATGGCCAGAAATTAGAGATTAAAATCAAATAATCTCATAAATACTCAATCTACGTAGAAAATGTCAACAACACCATAAAGCGTTCGTTTACAACCGTATTTTCGATTGGATTACATTAGAAAACATCATCGCGCACCTAGTCGTGACACATCCAATCGAATCCTATCGTTGAATTCCGACTTACCGGAGAGTAACGATTGTCTTAGCAGTTTGTCCGATATAAGCAAAACGGAAATGTCCGAGTAGGTACGCATTATCTTTCGTATACAGATGCCTGGCGAAAATTGCCGAGTAAATACGAATGTCGTATTTTGTTATGATTTGTGACCTTTATGAAGTAATCGATTAAAATATGCTGAGCTCCAATCGCTATTTCAATCAGGTACCCCACGTCCGCTTTCACTTGTTTGATGTGTTATTGTTCAAAACAAAAAGTTTGTTGACATGTTTTATGACGAAAATAGTTCAGATTGTAACAGACATGTGAATGTACTAGTTTTGTAATGATAAATATAATGAACTGTTGTTGCAACTTGTGTTTTTCATTAATATAAGTTCGGGCTAGTAAAAATTGTTTCGGGCTAGTTAAAATTGTAAGGTAACAAGCCCGACTGGCTAGTAATTTAAAAATGCGAATTTCGAAGACTGAATGTATTAAATCTGTACACATTATTTTCAAAATATCAGTGTTAAAATGAGTTCAAATTTTATAGAGAAACATAATGAATAAATAAAAGAGTAAACTTTCAACTAAAATTAGTTTTTGCAGACTTTTTATTCCTTTTATTGGTGGTGTGTAGCCTACATCAACTCTTGGCTTAGCTCATTGCATATACTGGAAGTACTGTACATTAAAAATGCATCCTACTAATATACATTTTCCAGTAAGTTCTTTCCAGAAAGAGTTCTTAACTGTTTTTCATTGTCAATCAAACTACATTTCCATTATTATGCCGTGTCGCCCTAATTTCGTGGGTCTTATTTACGATTTTGGCGCATGCGCGTTAATACATTCTGTTATCTCACCACTGAGTTGGATAAAACACAATTTGCAAACAAAGTAATTAAAATACAGATTGTTGTTGCTATTTCATGGTTACAATATACGAATTCCAATCCTTATGTAATTTAATGTAAAAGCGATAACTTTGACCAAAAATAAATGCAACATTTTGCACATAGGGACCCTCATAACCATACCTTTTCTTAAAGAGCATAAAAACGCTCTGTCATGTGTTATGTAAGAAAAACTAGACACTAAACAAAGTTGACTGTTTTATCAAAATCTTTTTAGCGGCTACATTCTAGTTGAATGTAACCTGCCTCACCGCAAGTGTCATACTGTAGTCTCCAATCTTAAAATATATCAGTGATTTATTTGTGCATACCAATGCTTACCCTACCAACATCTCCAAAAAAGAATATCAAAGCAAGTGTCTAAACCTAAAAACATGTCTTCGAGTTAAACTTGTTAATATATTTAGAGAGTACAGCCCTACATCACTTATTTATTTAGTGTATTGTGACCTATATGTTATGTTAATGTACCTGACCCTGCTGATCTGTATCGTCTGGAAGCTTCTCATAATTTCGTGGGTTCTGATTGGCTGGCCTACTTTGGTTGGGAAAGAGTGTTTACAGCAGCAATTTACTTTCACTTTGTTTGTGCTGGAGCCTGTGCTGATCAAAGAATGGACATCTTGGTGAAAACTAGTGTTATTGAAAATTTTATCATTAAAAATACACAGTCCTTATCATATTTTTTAAAAGGTAACAATAAGGGCTGAAGAAATCTACACACTTGTTCAATTTTCTTTGTGCAGATTTAACTTTAGGCTTCATGAATCTATAAATATTTATATTGTGTTAGATATTGTTTGTAAATATTAAATAAATAATAAAATTGCACGCAGCGATTCGTGGGTAGGAATGCTAACTTTAAGTTTAAAGTTTGAAAATGTCAGTAAAATTTAGGGAAGGGGGATTGTTTATGTATTTTTTTTAACCTAAAATAGCAAAATTCCAGTGAAAAATAAACACAAGGAGATAATCATACATGCAATTATTCTCGGAAAACGTTTCTAAATATACGATTTTTTTGAACGAAATTTCATGATTTCATTCCAACATAGTTGTATGGTAGTGAGTTATTTGTGTATTTAATGTCATTAATTGGTGATTTAAATGACCAAGTCACTTACTGGTTGACAGTTAATAGAATTTCCGTTTCCGATACTGTAAAAATAATATATAATCCACTTAAAGGTAATAGTCTTCTTCTTCTTCTTCTTGTCGATCACTCAGATGGACACGCCGGCTCTCTGCGCAAAGGTCGCCGTGCGCCGCAGGTCCTCCAGACTGCCATAGAGCTTCCCTTGCATCGTGGTCTCCTCCGCCCAGATCTGGCGCCTGAGGCCATTGTGTAGTGGGCAGGACTGCAGCAAGTGTTCTGTTGTCATGCTATCTGTCTGACAGGGGCACTGGTCTGACTGGCCAAATCTGAACTTGGTGAAAAGGTGGTGGTTCATACGGTTGTGGCCTGTCCGCAGCCTGAATATGAGGACCTGCTCAGATCTTGAGAGCAGGTGGTATGGGTCATTTCGGTTGTATCGTGGGTGCTGTTGTAGCCACTTGGTGTGTTGCTTTGCCTTGATGATGGTCTTGGCTTCTTTGAAGGTGGTTGACCTGTCATTCTGTTCTTTTGTGGTGCCCTCCTTTGCCCGAGTGTCTGCGGCTTTATTGCCTAGTATGTTGCAGTGAGAGGGGACCCATTGCAGCACGACCGTGTGGGCTCTGCACAGGGAGGTCAAGGCAGATGACAGGTCGTTCAGTTCTTTGTCTCTGGCAGTGTCTAGGGCCTGCAGGACTGACTTTGCGTCGCTGAAGAACACAACGTTGTTGGAGGAGAGTGGACTGTGCTCAATGTGGACTGCACCTGTCTTGAGCGCTACTGCTTCAGCCTTGAAGTTGGTGGAGTAGAGGCCAGTAGCGAGGGAGATGTGTTGTTCTCTACCTCCTGGATACCTGATGTAGATTCCGGCACCACCACTTCTGACAGCCTGGTCAGCAGACCCATCAGTGTAGACATGAGTCCAGTTGTGTTGTGGGTAGGAGTTGTTGATGTGTTCCATGGAGATGGACTTCTTTTCAGCATCGCTCTGGGAGTCTTTCTTGCCAATGCCAGGAATACTGCTGTGTATCTGGGGTCTTTCAGCATCGCTCCAGCCTGGGTTTTCAAGGTACGGGGGGATATCTTTGGGTTCTTGATCCAGGATATCTTGGCATTTCCTTTCCAAAACCCTCGTCTGGTGGATGAAGCTCCCTCTCTTCAGTCTTCCTTTTGTTGGTTGGCACAGTCTGTCTTTCATGGGATGATTTGGCAGTCTTTTGAACTTTGCTGCCTGGGTGAGGAGTTTGGTGTCCCTTCTGTCTTCTATGGGCTCAAGACCCGTGATGGTTTCCAGCTCTTGAATAGGGGTTGACCGCATGGCGCCAGTGATGATTCTGGCCGCCTGGTTCTGCACCTTGCTGACTCTGTCAAAGTTTGACTTGCTTGCTGTGCCCCATGCCGTCACCCCATACTCAAGGACTGGTCTAACGCTGCCCATGTACATCTTCTTGAGGATTGCTGCATCTGCCCCCCATGTTGTGCCGGTTAGCTTTTTCATGAGTGCTAACCGCAGTTTGGCTCTAGCTTCGACTTTCTCTGTCTGCTGTTTCCAAGTGAGTCGCCTGTCGAAGGTCACGCCAAGATACGTGGGGGTGTGGTCAGCTTGCAGCGTCTGTCCGCAGAGCTTGAGATTGGCCTTCACTTCTTTTGGGGAGAGGCTAAAGATCGTGTAAGTGGTCTTCCTGGAGTTGATGGTGATGAGCCACTTCTTTGTCCAGTCCTCAAGAACTTTCAGCGCCTCTTGCATCCGGTAGTTTGCGGTTGTGATGTGTTCTTCTGAGCACCAGAGTGCAAGATCGTCCGCATAGATGGCCCCATGGACATTTCGAGGGAGGTCCTTGACGATGTCGTTGATGAAGACTAGGAACAAGGTGGGGCTGAGGACTCCGTCTTTCAGTGTCTTCTTCCGGCTGTACTGTCCACTTACATGGACTCTTGCTTTCCTGCTGTTCAAGTACTGGCAGATCCATTGGAACATACAACCGGCCACACCACTTTTCTGGAGCTTCAGCTTCAGCCCTTCCTTCCAGACCTTATCGAAGGCCTTCTCCATGTCAATCCAGATCGTCAGGGTGTTTTTCTTGTCCTGGAAGCCATCTTCAATCTTCTGGGCGATATACGTCACCTGGTCCTCAGTCGAACGATTTTGCCTGAATCCTGCCTGCTCTGGGGAAATAGTGTTGTTCTTCTCCAAATGCCAAGTGAGCCTGGTGTTGATTAGCCGTTCCATGAGTTTGCCCACACAGCTGGTGAGACTGATGGGTCTGTAGCTGTCCACCTTTGCTCGGTCTTTGCCCTTCTTGTGGATGGGGACCATATCAGCCTCTCGCCAGATTTGTGGAACATGGCCAGTCTTCCAGCTGTTGTTGAAGATTTTCAGTAACTGTGTTTTTGCCCTTGTGCCTAAATGTAGAAGCATCTCATTGGTTATTTCTGGCCCTGGGGATTTTCTTTCTTGCAAGGCTTTCATGGCGTCTGCTAGTTCATGATGGTTGAACGGCTTGTTCATGTGTTCCTCTGGCTGATACTCCTTGGAGGTTCTTCTCTCCTCCTGTAACTGGGCCTTTCTTTCTTCAGGTACAGTGATGTTGCTGACGTCCTCATAATTATCTATAAAAAGGTTGGCAGCTTCTCTCCCTGTCAGCAACTCTTGGCCTTGTGAGATGGTAATTGGCTCTGCCCTTGTGTCTTCACCATTCATCGCTTTGGTCAGCTTCCACAGCTTGTTTCCGTCCCTATCTAAGTTTAGCTTCTCGGTTTTTTCTCTCCAGCTAGATCTTGCTGCTTGAAGGTAGGCTCTTCTGTACTTGGCAGTGGCTGCTTTCAGGGCGATGTTGTTGTCAACAGAGGGATTCTCCTCTACTTCCTGTCTGCTGCTGCTGACTTGGTCCTCAAGTTCTTGAAGCTCTTCCGTCCAGTAGGGCCTGTAGTTCTTACGTGCGCCCCGTGGGATTGTCTCGGAAGCCGCTTTCAGAATGGCCTGATTGAAGTTCCTGGTGACTCGGTTGATGTTAAGGTCGTCTGTTTTTAGGCCCCTGGTGTAGAGGTCTGTGAGGCTTGCAAACATGTTCCAGTCTGCCTTCTTGTAGTTCCACCTTGGGAACGTTGTTGAGTTCTGTGGTCTGTACTGCAGGTTGATGGCCAGCTTTACTGGTCTGTGGTCGCTGCCTCCTAACTGGCTCAGTACCCCTCTGGTGGTAATAGTAATTCGGACGATGTTTTCGGATACACGAGTGAAAATTCTATTAGTTTTAAACGGCCACGAAATTATGGTATCATGGAAGTACCAGTTCTCGAACCTCTAAGGATGTAAACTGGCCTGTAGACTTTGTTGCAAAAGCATTCTTGAAAACAACATTATAGATCACTATTTCAATCTCTGGTGCACATTTTTATGAATTAATAGCGACACGGATTCTGTATATTTTACAAAATTTACACCGTATTATGTCGCCACCCTGCTATTTCAACTGTCATGGCGGCCTAAAAACAACTGACCTATTCTCGAACCCACAGCTATCAATAACGAACACATGGTGTATCACATGATCATCACTTGTTTTTCCGATGCAGCCGATAGGGGAACTCAAAGGGGACTTTTTCTTTCAAAAAAATCCTTTCAATTTAAGAAATATGTACATTTATTTGAAATGCATAAAAAGCCATAGAGTTTTTAATAAAATTGTTTAACAAAACTAAATTATGATAGTAAATACAAGTTTTTGATGCATATTTCCGATAATTTTGAGACGATTGTACAGATTGTTTACCGTAGCACCGGTACACATAATCGGATGACGTCATACATGCTTTGCTTACATGTAAATAGCGCACGAACGAAAGGTTCGAAAATAGGTGAGGTTCGAGAATAGGTACCTACACGATACCCCACGAAATTATGGTAATTAGGCAAATATCTTACTTGTTCCACTTTTTCTGTAATAACTGATTAAGATTATTTCCTGTGTGTGGAGGGTGAAAGCAGGGGGTGGTATAAAGGAACAGGGTTCAGCTTTGAATCTTCTTCAATAATGGTAGGTAATAATGTATACAATATAGCCTTACAATGTAGACTAGTTTAACCTTGAAGAAAAAAATACATGTTCAAATTCAATACAACGTTACAAAAATGCAAGAAGTATGATTTGAGTTGTGTTAATTTGAAAGTCACTATGGACACATGTTATAAATGGAAACTTATAATGAGAATACCGCAAAATTCACAGACCCACACCACACCGCTACGAACATTCCAACACTAACAATGTAAACACCATTGTCCTGATAACTTAAAAACTTTGTAATTCCTTAGTAACCATCGGACAACTATTTACAAAGTTCTTTGATGGGAGCAAAATACAACTCTAAATAAATTCCATGTTGTTTAAAAAGGAATGGAAGTTATTGTTCGCCTGTTAAAACGTGTTTAACGAGTAGAAACACGGTCGGAAATATGGACCATGCCGTGGCCTACTTTTACGAACACTTGACAGCAAGCGACGGGTTTAAATATAAAAAGAAACTTTGTTAAACACAGACATTACCTCAAACATACATATTTTAATAAAATAAATACTTTAACATTTTATTTCAAATCAAAGTGATAAATTTTTACCTTGTTTCATTAACAAAACGTACGAAATCTTTTCCCGCGAACTTCGCTAACTGTCCCAAATGGCGGCCTTGACATGTGGTCCCACAATGCTTTGCGGTTCGCACCTGTGAAGTTTAGGAGATGTTCTGACTTTTCCGTTAAATATCTTACCTTTGTCTAATTGTTAAATTTGAATTTTTGTCTTAGGTTCATTTTATCAACTTAAATGTTTTGTCTATAAAGTTTTCTTGTATGCAGCTTTTGAGTTAATTGATAAAGATGAAGATAAAAGTTCTATCTAATTATTTTATATAATATATTCACCTGTTCCTGCATCGGCCTATGTACATGTGTGACCATTTGTGTATTGCCCGCTATACATGCATTCTTGATGCCAACTCTACTATAGGCCTATGTGTCAGCTTCATCATGACATATACCTCGCGGCGCTTTGTTATAATATTGCCGATACTTCATGAGAAGTATGGGTAGAACATATAGTAATAATAATAATTAATAAGTATATAATAATAATAGTAATAACAATAATAATTATTATTATTATAAATGTGGATTTTGTTGTTTTTGTCTTTCACATAATTATGCCAATAATAAGAAGAAAAGGTGTCTTTTGTTGCTGCTTTAACATAGCAAAGAAACTTGTTAGATCGTTTGTAAGGTTTCCTAATTATTATTATAATTACACATATAAATCCATGTTTATTTATTTTTATTTATTTATTTTTATTTTTTTGGTAAAGTGGCAAAGCTTTAAAGGGAGTAATTTCCAACATAATTACTAGTCTTTTTCTCGCATGAGATTTACTGTAAGCATCGGATCTACGCATCACAAGAAAAAGATTTAACAAGAAAAAAGGTTACTCCCACCACCTAGGGTTCGAACCATCAGACCTTCGGATCAAAAGGAAAACGCCTTATCCTCTCGGCCACTCCCATGCCAATAGTGTTATTTCGTTCCTTTATATACGCTATTCTTTAATTTTTGGAGTCTGTGCCAAAAAGTTGCAAAACAGGTTCCTTTAATTAATTACTAAATTGTTATTAAAAGTGATCGGTAGTTGGTTTCATGTATTATATGTAGCAATATTAAACATACTTGATGGAACCATCTACCGGGTAGTTGAATACATCATTTAACGACGAGTTCAAATCTTTCACTGCTAAACTTGCATTTGATATGGTGTTGAGTGCCACTCGTTTCATCTCATACATCTCATACAGTCTTGTCTTACACAAGATCGACACAATAAACCTATCAATATTCCCCCCCCCCCAGGGGAGAGCGGCGGGCATATACGGGACCCACTGTGGAGATTTAGACGAAAATGACCCCAAACATAAAATTAGTCAAATTCCCCTGAATCAGCAGTCCGCTCCCCCCCCCCCCCACCAGGGGCGGGAGTATGGATAGGTGAATATTGTATACTGTCATTATGTTCTTTGTTTGTTTGTTTTGGATTTGCACAATATCGTTCGCCAAATAAATTTGACGTGACGTGGCGTACATCTACATGCACATTTTACAGTTTATCAAACCTTCTCGTGCAGCAAAATATTTTCGTAATTATCGGTAGCTATACCCTATAAACATTTACAAAAGTTAACCATAACATCTTAAAGATATAATACGAATGAAAAATCAAAACGCTCACATCGTTACAGTCTTCTTGGCGAGAAAATACTTCACTTAAACGCGAGTGGATTATGAGTGCATTTTTTCGTAAGACATGAAACATTGTTTGAATGAAGTTAAATTTCTGTGATGTCATTTGTTCAAAATAAAACTCGAACATACGATAGGACACCCTACATTCGATATGTCGGTACATGTATCGTTGAAGATGGAAATCCAGGCAAATGTAAAGGCCATCCTAAGACTCTGAGTTCACGCGACCGTTATCTGTTTTAATGTTGTATAATCATAATATTGTCATATTTATTAGTAAACATACTGATTTCAATGCCCAACTCTCTGCAGTACAAGGCTAAACTTTCTTTTCCACAATTCATGTACATATATATATTAAAAAATCGTCATTATTTTTCAAACAAATTAACCTTATGGTGTCCGCTTGTCGATTTAAATGAGCATATTGTTGGCGGGAAGACGTTCCTGTGGTACAGATTCCAAATTCCGCTTATAAATCCTGTTGGCTTCCGCCAACAGTCGACAAATACAAATCTCGTATTTAAAGACGCATACGCTTTGAATACAGAGAGTCGAAGCTGGTTTTCAATGAATTTGACACATCGTCCCTTCAAAGGCTATCAGCCTTCTTTGCACATATGCTTAGACAAAAAAATAGTGTATGTGTTTCGGGCAACCCGACCCTACCTAGCGAAAAAAATCGACCCAAAAGTTTTCGATTGTTTTCCATGAAATCCGTATTTGTCAGATTCTAGATAATGTTTAATGTGTTTTGACCGAAATGTGTCTTAAAAAACAGTACAAAGAACCCTCAATCCCGACCCTACATCACTTTTTTGAGACCGTAGCCCAAAACACACAATTTATTTGTTGTTGGCCTTATGATACCTTCTGGCCTTCAGGGGACGACACGTACATACACCACGACGACAGAAACACTGTGGGTAATGGTACATGTTAGTGACTGTAAAGCCGACAGGTTACAACATTTTATTTATTGTGCATGTACGTGTAAGTAGAGCATCGTCTGCATGTATCTGTGACACTATCAAACGAAGATTCCACTTACATAAAAGACATTGCATACATGGCAAGGGTGTTTCAAACAATGTTCGGCTGGTCTGCACGAACAGCAACTAACCGTAACGCTAGGTTTGATTTCTTTGCACCGATTTCTGGAGATTTATTTGAGATTATTTAGATGAAGCGAATCAAGATGCTGTGTCGCGCAGTCACAAATATCATCTTTTCGGACCAAATATTTACTCGGGCGGTCATTTTGACTAAACTTTGTTTCTTCAAACACTGCAAAGTTTGTCAGGACTGAATGTGTTGCTCTGAAAGCCAGATTCATAGTTGAAACTAACCCTGGTCACCAATGTGGGAAAATGTACACCACAAGCTACGACGCCTACCCAAACACCGACGTACCGTAAGCGACTAGCCCATTTCATTCTGAAGGGTCATCAGGACAGATACTCTGAATATCTGGACTGCTTATCAAAGGTTTATCAGATGTTCCAATATACTTGGAAATATGTAAATATGTATATGTTAGAAAATGTATTTCATATGTATGAATTTTTTAGTCTTAATAAAGTATACATATTTGGAAAGATTATCAATTACTGTACACACTCGTATAAGTTTTAATGTGGAGAATTAAAGTAAAAGACTAATTTCAAGCAAAAAACATTGGTTATGCCTTTGCTAAAAGAAAATATTTTCTGAAATTGGCAACCATTATTGCCATTTTTCAGGTATAAACTATTGTTCTAGCTTGGTAATGTCAATGTATGAATTAAAGCAAATTTTATTCTGCATTCAGTGCTGTAAAAATCATGGAAAATCATAATTGCTATATTTAATTATATCCAAATTAAGGTTGTGTGGTGAATGAAAAAAATGGCAGTTAAACTTGGAGTTTCCATTATGTTACATTTTGTGGGGCTATAAAATTGCATTTATTAGTACAAAACAGTTTATTTTTTACTCAAGCCAACAATCATTATTATGTGTCACATAATAAATCAAAGATAATTAAGTATACATTGTTAAAAACCATGTTTTCACAACCGGCAACACTTGCTTTCTGTTTCCACACAGGGGGCCATAAAATGTTCTATAAATCAACAGCTGTATACACAGAAGGGTGCTCCACAAGCTGCTGATTGGAATGATATGCAATTTGTTATCTTTTGGTTAATTGGGGGGGGAGTAAGAGAATAACATAGATTGAGCATAGAAACGATTTTCCAGATTATTCTAATTTACTTCTCTTTTGTCAAACATAAATAATTGTTTATAAATTATTAATTTTAACATGTGACTAAAACAATATTCATAATAAAGGGAATTTAATTCTCTTTCAGAAAAGTATAACTTTATAGTACTTAATATGCAATATAAGCCATACATTTAAACAAAAACAAAAACCATACAGAGAAAAATGCTGACATACACCAAAAGGTGTATCCAGAATACAATGGTAAATACACCTAAAGGTGTATCCAGAATGAAATGGGCTAGGGCACCATGACATGGTTCTTGTACACCACAAACTACGACGCCTACCACAACACCGATGTACCGTAAGCGACTAGGGCATGACATGGTTCTTATCCATAGTTGCCCCGAGCTTACATTCCGTTTGGAGAACATGGGGTTACGTTGGCAATACCCAACGATGAACTTATTTCGACAATTCAGAAACAAGTTGCTGAGGACGTGTCGCCAACAGATCGGAAAAGTGACAAATTTATTGTCAAATATACAAATTTATTATATGCTTTTCAGTGAAATATCGAATTTTATTGCTGGAATAAAATTTTATATTTTCACTGTTCGAGCAGTGAAAATATAAGATGTTACATTTTCACTGCAGTGAAAATATAACATAAAACGGACTATTTTTCCACAAATAGCATCGATCTACACTTGTAGTGGGTTAAAAAACCCTTGGCAAATGTATATACATGTACAGTATGTACATGCATGTGTTTACATAAAACATATTATAAACAACAAATAATTTAGCGACGACTCACAAAATGTGGCACTTTTTTCCCACCATAGACAACTAACGAGTGAAAGTTTTGGGATCATTCATGACGTTATTTTTATGACGTCAGAATACACGAACTTGTGACGTTTAAGCTTATCTCGCGCAATTTTATTTATTTATTGTCCAAAAGCATAAAATATCATAGAAAATATATTTTTTCACTCGTGGCTGCGCCACTCGTGAAAATAGCATTTTCTATGAACACTCGTGAAATTAAATACCATCTTGCACCGAAATCACCAAAAATCCTCTATATATTGGAAATAACAAGTTGTTATTTAATAGCCATCACTTGAAATGTATAATGCCATACGAATGAATAGCAGGAACGCTTCTGTTATTTCATAGATTTTTTGTTCAATTACGTGTTTCACTTATTAATATACATAGCATTAAAATACATGACGCACGAATGTACACAGTCATTGCGGCCTCTTGGTTAATTTGTCACAGTCCGGCCGACCTCTTTAGACCATTCTTCATTTACATCAAGTATACGAATTGATTAGTCCACGCACTTTTGTTATTATTCTTAAGACTTATTACGGGCCTAATAGACGCTTTGGATTTTTAGAGGCAAGACTTCCGTGTTATTTTTAAATATACAAAAAATCTACGAGTATGTCCCTTTAAACCCAAATACAATGCTCCACCATTACTGTTATATGGCAATCAGTGTTGGTCCTGTATGTGTGGACGTATGTATGTACCGGTATTTGTCCATACGTTCGGATATTTGTCCGAACAATACTTGAACTATTCTACATTTGGAGCAATTGAATTTAAACTGTACTTACAGAAAGAACACAACGCGCGGCCGTGTAATTCATGATGTTGATAAATCTAGCATCAACATTGTGCGAGTCATTCCCCTTTCATGTTTAAGTGTGTGACTTAATTCCAAGAATAACTGTTTTTCAGATCCTCGTCTTGCATGAAAAAATATTGTCATCGGGGAACATAAAAACTCGCAGAAAGCATTGAAAACACAACACATGGCTCAAGCAGAAGTGGTTTATTGATATACAGTTTCTATATGAAATAGAAAAGCAGAGGTCCCAAGTCCCCCTAACTACTACGTATACACCCGGGTCTAACGCGCAAATATAAATCCATAGTAGAAGCGAATACAAAAACTCACCGTGCACAAAATATCACTACTTGTATAATTATAGTACTATAATAATATATAAACGTCACATTCACTTATACATGGGAAAAATACAGTGTGGGATATTTATCACCGAGATCTAATCGGAAAACGCCCTGTAAATGCAAAATGCAAAAACGTTGTTAAATTTACAATGTGATGTTAAAACTAATTTAAATATGTTCAACGTTAAAAGAATCTAAAATTGAACTTCTTTAATCGAACACATTTGCCCTTAAGACAAACACAAGTTTGTCCATAACATTAATTGGATTATTCATTGCCTATACACAATACATTTCACACAATCACATCTAGAGTCCTATGGAGAACTTAAAAATAATTACTTTGTCGAAATGCTGACATAAATAAGTGTTTAAAAAGACGATGAATTACATGGGCACTTCAAGCGTTTTTTTTAACATTACTATATTTAGCACTGGTCGGGACACAGAAAAATACATTAATAGAAAATATAGAATATGTTGTGCTGCTTGTTGTTAGTGAACTAGATGATTCTTTACAGATCGAATAATGATAAATGACAGAGATATGTGTTTAATTCCCATCAAGTATGCATATGCCAGGAGTTAAACCCCTGTTTGTCATAAGGGCGAACTGCGTTCGTCTCAAGGGTTAATTGACCTATTACACATATTTAATTGAGAAATCTATGAAATCGTAATTAAGTTAATGTTTTCAACATTTAGTCCTAAGTGAATGCTGCAAAATGCACCTGGTCGAAATGTCGATGTTATCAAGGTGAATCCTAATAAAAAATTCAGAATTTCTCGCCACACTGAGTTATAAATAGCAATGCATGTACAATTTCATTGTGAAAAAATGTTTGATGACGTCATATTTAGACTGATATTTTAACTTTGAGTAAAAAGGATAAAATTTCATTAAAATATCTCAAAACAAGTTAAACTACACCCATCGTTACAAAACACAAATAACAAAATGTTCAACTCCGGGGCAAAATCGATTTAAGGGCCAGTTACCCGAGTAGTGATTGAAATTTAGAAACAAGAGATTTGACAATTTCGTTGCAGCTACTTTGTCACATATGGATCTATTTAAAATAAATTAAAACAAAACAAAACCAAAACAATCATATATAAATATACATACAATTTCTCTCTCAAAATCGGGAAACTCCATGATATAAATAATATGTCATGCAAATATGAACTATCACAACAAATACAATATAAAATATAGCTCCACCACAAATATATGTTATTCTTAAATGATAAAATCTCTAAATTCGAAATTCAAACAAATACATAAACTTGCAATGAACCAAATTCCTAGCTAACAGGAAGCACTGGATTGACCCTGTAATACCGCAATCAAACAAATGCAGTTCTTGATATCAGAAATATTCACAATAAAACACATTAACATTGAAGTTAGAAATAGATTTCAAACATTTAATAAGCTGTTTTATAATAACATTGATTTTCATGCATTGGAAATTAATTTAACTGCCAGTGATATTGTAATGTTATTGCTAGATTTCAATCCAAATCAATCATGCATAACAAATATAATATTTTTCATTGTAAGTTAACAATAGAAATATAATTAAGGTATAGATAAACAAGGCTTTGATAGTATTGCAAGCAATACAGGAGTCCCCTACCTGTGAAAACCCCTACCAATTAAACATTGTGCAATACCGTCATATCGCCCTTCATCTGTAGATGTACAAAGTTTCATATTCAAATCCCATTTGTCACTGCATTATTAAGTTGTTGTTTTTTCTATTTTGGTAACATTGACCAAATATTCAAGTTACTTTTTGAGTTATTGCAGTACTAAACTGACAGAGGGCAATCATAAAGCCCATTCTGTGTACCAATTTTCATGATGATATGTTATGTTCTTTTCGAATCATTACAGTATTAAGTTTATTTCAAATTTAAGTAACAGTCATGTGACGTTTGACCTTTTTCCGGTGAAAAATAAAGGGTCATGTACAATCCTCACCTTGCTCTTTCTATGTATACAAAGTTTCATCGAAGAATCTTCAGTACTTTTTGAGTTATCGCAGGCTCAAGGTTTTGGGGAAGGGACAGACAGACAGAGTGAGACCGACGGACGAACAGACACACAGACGCACACAGACGGACGGCAAACCCATAGTCCAATCTGTGTACGAAGTTTCAAGAAGTTTCATGATCATATCTTATGCACTTTTCAAAATATTACGGTATTAAGTTTATTTCTATTTTTAGTAACAGAAAAGTGACCTTTGACCTCTGGTGAAAAATAAAAGGTCGTGCATAATTCTCAATCAAAGTGTCTTCAGTACTTTCCGAGTTATCACAGGATCCAGGTTTTGGGGAAGGACAGACAGATAGACATAAAGACGAACTGACAGAAGGACACACAGACAGATGGCAAACCTATAGTTCAATCTCTGTACCAAGTTTCATGTTCACATCTTATGTCCATTTCGAATTATAACAGTATTTAGTTTATTTATATTTTTAGTAACAGTCACATGACCTTTGACCTCTGGTGAAAAAAAAAGGTCGTGCATAATCTTCACACTGCCACATTGCCATTTATATGTATACCCAGTTTTATCGAAATAAGTTCAGTACTTTTTGAGTTATTGCAGGAACCAGGTTTTGGGGACAGACGGAAGGACGAACAGACTGAGAGACACATTGACGGATATTAAACCTATAGTTCAATCTTTACACCAAGTTTCATGGTCATATCTTATGTACTTTTAAGGGGATAACAGTATTGAGTTTATTTCTATTTTTTGGATCAGTCACGTGACCTTTGACCTCTGGTAAAAAATAAAAGGTCCTGCATAATCCTCTCGTTACCATTTATATGTATACTAAGTTTCATCAAAATATTTTCAGCACTTTTTGAGTTATCGCAGGATCCAGTTTGTTTTAGTTTATTTCTATTTTTAGTAAGTCACATGACCTTTGACCTCTGGTCAAAAATAAAAGGCCGTGCATAATACTCACATTGCCTTTAATGTGTATACCAAGTTTCATCAAAGTATCTTCAGTGGAACAATATTTTGCGGATGGATGGACTGACGGACGGACGGACGGAGGGCAAACCTATAGTCCCCTCAGGTGAAACACCGGTAGGGGACTAAAAACTGTGTATGATTAAAATGAACAAAGAACTAGTCATCTGGCCACCATCAAAGCATTTGTGTCTTCAAATTACGGGAATTTTATGTAAACCACTGCAAAAGAGAAAGGTAAAATATAAGTTTTCCCAGCAAGTGCACAATATAAATAACATTAATACGTTGATCATTAAGAAAAATATCAAGAAACACAGAGCTACTTATATGTTTTTACAGGTGTGTTAATTCTACTAAGAAGAATGAAAAAAAAACAACAACCTAACCCACAACATTGCACAAATATTAAAATAAATGAAGTAGTTAAAAGCAACTGTATATGTGATGATGAATATAAGTCAAAAAGACTGCATGATATTTCTTTCACTTATAAAAAGAACACTTTGTTTACTTTCCATGCAGGCATCATCAGGACCAATGACTACACAATTTCTCTGCCGTAAACTTGGACTTTTAATATCGACCAATGAAAATGGTTGTTATATAAAAGTATTGATGTTCATTGGCCAATATTTAAGATTAAGACAAAGTTAAAGATCAAGAATGTTTCTAGTCCTATAAGAAAATACAACCTATAAGACAATACAACAACAACAAAACCAACACAATAATCCAAATGAATAATACAAACTCTACAAGTTCGAAAATATACCAGAAATGCACTCGCCCTCAAGCTGGACACTCTCATAAAAATTCATGAATTCTAATCTGTCGGACCCACAGTACAAACAGCCACTGAACATAACATTCAGTCATCTAGAATGACACTAGACCGACACTCGACAACTCACATGAATTAAAACCCACTTTACGTTTAACATGCTGCAGTGAGTTAACACCTTCAGTTATCTTAATTGAAACTCAAGTCATGTTTTATCACTATAACTAAACCCCACTTTTACTGAAAAACAAGCAACATTCTGCAGTTAAACAACCGCTCAACCTAGCTCAACACTCATACACAAAACTTTGCAAGTTGGAAAATACATCAGGAATACACTCAGTCATCTTGATGGACATTTCAAGTCATAGTGTAACAGATGGATTCAGACTGACTGACTATAGAAACATGCAACTTTCTGCATTATAACACCCACAGAACAATGTTACCCACACACAAAACTCTGTACGTTGGAAAATACATAAGCAGAAGACTAGATTGACACTCGACATCTCACATGTAAACACATGCATTAAAACCCACTTTAACTGGGAAACGAGCAACATTCTGCAGTTGAACACCTACTTATATAAATACCCACATACAAAACTCGGTGAGTTGGAAATACATAGGCAGATAACTCGGTTATCTAGATTCATATAAAAGTCAGAATGTTACACATTAATTCAAACTGACTGAAGAGATATGAAACAGAACTATCAATAAATACAAAAGAAAATTATCCAGAAATACACACACACAAAAACCCTGTTCTGACAAACAGCATATATATTTCCAGAAAATGCAAATATAACTATCAAGAAATAAAGGAAACTATCCAGAAATACACAAGAAATCTATCAATAAATATTAAAGAAAACTATCAAGAAAACAAAGAAAAGTATCAAGAAATATCAGAAAACTATCAAGAAATATCAGAGAAAACTATCAAGAAATAAAAGAAAACTATCAAGAAATATCAGAGAAAACTATCAAGAAATAAAAGAAAACTATCTTGGCATAAAACAAAAACCTAACCAGAACTTGACAAAAAATAAGACAGAAGTTCAGGACATCTAAAACTAAAACAGGGAACTTTCCATAAATAAGGATACATGAACAAAACCAAAACCTGATGGAAAACTAAGACGCACATTGTATTCAAAGGTAAGCTTGCAGCAAATAACCAAAACCAAATGTCTAACATTGTGAAATGTAAAAAAACTCATGAACACTCTGTTAACTACCACAGCTCAAAATTATCAATTCAAAGTTAACTACCGGTTTGTTATCAACTATTGTGCATGTAAAACAATCATGAACACCAAATTAAATACAAAAAATAACAAAAGAACAAAAAAATTACGACTCAAGCAGTTTTTCCTGACAGGAAAATAAGTCACTAAATTCACAATTATAAACACGCTGCATACTGTATTAGAAATAAACATTAATTAAATGCTTAAGAGGGCCACAATGATATCTATTTATGAAGTTTCATTAAAATATATTCATATGTTCTCAAGTTATTGAGGGGAAACTGTTGTTCTATTTTTAGTAACAGTGACCTTGACCACAATGATATCTATTTATGAAGTTTCATTAAAATATATTCATATGTTCTCAAGTTATTGAGGGGAAACTGTTGTTCTATTTTTAGTAACAGTGACCTTGACCCCACCCACCACATATGTAAAGTAGGGTCTCAATATAAGGTATCTACGAATGAAGTTACATTAAAATATCTCAATGCGTTCTTAAGTTATTGAGTGTAAACTGTTTTTCTACTTTAAATAACAGTGACCTTGACCCCACCCAACCCATAAGCAAACCCAAGTGAGCTCTCGATATAAGATATGTGTATTAAGTTTCATTAAAATATCGCAATGCGTTCTCAAGTTATTGAGCGGAAACCGTTTTGCTATTTTCAGTAACGGTGACCTTGACCCCACCCACCCCATATGCAATTCCAAGCAATGTCTCGTTATAAGGTACTTATGTATTAAGTTTCATTAAAATAGCTCAATGCGTTTTCAAGATATTAAGCGAAAACCATTTTTCTATTTTAAATAATGGTGACATTGACCTTGACCCCACCCACCCGATATTCAATCCTAATCGAGGTCTTGAAATAATGTTTTAACCAAATTTGAAACCTCTGGGCCTTGTGGTTTCAGATAATATTTTTTTAAATCATTTTGCCATTTACGTTTATATAAATCATGTGAGCCCCCGGATGTGGCCAGTTTTGCCCCATGGGCATCATTTGAACAATCTTTGTACAGTACCACTATACAACATTACATACCAAATATGAAACCTCCGGACCTTGCGGTTTCAGGAAAGATTTGTTAAGTCATTTTGCTATTTAATACAAAGTTACATACCAAATATGAAACCTCTGGGCCTTGCGGTTTCAGAGGAGAAGATTGTTAAAGTCATTTTCCTATTTTAGTATATATAAACCATGTGAGCCACGGGGTGTGGCCAATTTTGACCCCAGGGGCATCATTTACACAATTTGTGTAGAGGACCACTATACAATGTTACGTACCAAATATGCAACCTCTGGGCTTTGCGGTTTCAGAGAAGATTTTAAAAGTCATTTTGCTATTCAAGTCTATATATGTCATGTGACCCCCGGGGTGTGGCCAGTTTTGACCCCACTGGCATCATTTGAACAATCTTTGTAGAAGACCACTATACAATGTTACATACCAATATGAAACCTATAGGCCTTGCAGTTTCAGAAAAGAAAATTTTCAAAGTCATTTTGCTATTCAAGTCTATATAAACCATGTGACCCCCGCGGTGTGGCCCGTTTTGACCCAAGGGCATAATTTGAAAATCTTTATAGAGGACCACTATACGATGTGACATACCAAATATGAAACATCTGGGCCTTGCGGTTTTAGAGGAAAGATTTTTGAAGTCATTGTGCTATTCAAGTCTACATAAACCATGTAACCCCCAGGGTGAGGCCAGTTTTGACCCCAGGGGCATCATTTCAACAATCTTTGTAGAGGAACACTATACAATGTTACATACCAAATATAAAACCTCTAGGCCTTGCGGTTACAGAGATTTTTAAAGTCATTTTGCTATTTAAGTCTATATAAACGTTGCGAGCCCCAGGGTGTGGCCAGTTTTGACCCCAGGTGCATCATTTGAACAATCTTTTAGAGGACCACTATACAATGTTACATACCAATATGAAACCTCTGGGCCTTGCGGTTTCCGAGAACATTTTGTTATTCAAGTCTATATAAACCATGTGACCCCAAGGGTGTGGCCAGTTTTGACCCCAAGGGCATCATTTAAACAATCTTTGTAGAGGACCACTATACAATGTTACATACCAAATATAAAAACTCTGGGCTTTGCGGTTTCAGAGGAGAAGATTTTTAAAGTCATTTTGCTATTCCAATCTATATAAACCATGTGACCCCCGGGGTGTGGCCAGTTTTGACCCGAGGGGCATCATTTGAACACTCTTTGTAGAGGACCACTAGAGGATGTCACATATCAAATATGAAAGCTTCAAGCCTAGTGGTTTCAGAGATTTTGAAATTTTTCAGTTTTTAAATCTATTTTTAGCTCTCGTGACCTACATATGCAGCAGACTGGAACGATTTGAACAATTTTGAAAGAGGGTCACCTAAGGATCATTCATGTAAAGTTTGGTGAAAATCTGCCCAGTGGTTTAGGAGGAGATGTTCTTTGAATGAAAATGTTGACACGACGCACGACGGACAACGCACGACGGACAAAAGACGATCCTGAAAGCTCACCATGAGTATGTTGTGCTCAGGTGAGCTAAAAAGGGTAACTGAAAAGGTAGCTGAATGTAAAATAATGAAAGAAGAAAACCCACACGCATTTGTAAAATAGAAGTTAAACAAATGGTTATCGGAATGCTAATCACCATAGTACATACTATCAAACCCAAGTGTACATATATCGAACACCTGTGTGTATGTGCGCACATTAATGTACACTGTGACAAACTTCCATGTGTTTATGTTCAACATTAATGCTCTAGTACGTGTCAACCAGTAGCGTAAATATGGAAATATGAAGTTGCATTATTAACCACACTGGCCTATAGATCTATGATTTTATGTTAAACAATAAACATGGATGTACATAATGATAATGTCCAACAACAGGGTGTAGAACTCAAAGATCACTATACTTTATATGCTTCGGTGTACAGAACTGACAATATAGATACTAAGTTGACCATACAATTTGCAAAAATAAAGTTCATTTAAAGATAAATAACCATGAGAAAAATTCATGCATGAAACCTCTGCAGATGTCTATAAATCAAATCTCCTAGGAAATGCATTACAAATGCCAGCATGACTCATTTCCTATGCTCTAAAAATCACGTACAAAACAAGGAAATGATATGAAGTAAGCCCAAATCCATCAACTAAGCAGACACAACAAATAGTTTGAATGTATATCATTAGAATAATTTCATACCTTTGTCTTATACAAAACAGAAAACATCCACAACAACAGAAACAACTTCTAGTCAAATTCTGAAATACTAGAATGCACAAACAGCAATGAGTTCAAATTAACCATCATTTCAAAATCATTTTGGATACCCAAACAATAAAGAAGAGATGAGACGATGCATAATTGTCAGGCAAAAGTTTCACCAAAAAACTACTGTGGCGTGTATTTTGGCTAGGTGGCTAGATGAGGCAACTTGCTGCAAGTATGGGTACCAGAGACTGCATAGGCAAACATAAAAGTTATGTTAGATAGAGCAATGACATTTCAACTGTTCAATAAATTACGACATCATAACACGCATACAGGGAATCAACAATTGAGACAGTCATCTAGATAGGGCACCATACAAAATACTGAAGTACTGGTAAGACATCTGTCTTTCTTGTATTAACTACATGTATAGGTTATTAAACTTTAGTTGCAGATTTAAGGACAGATTCATCAAAAATAGGATAACACTTTGTTCTTCAACTTGTGTCCTTATGGGTATGAGAATGATGATCTACCTTGCTCCAAGAATGTTAGCGGATTGGTAAAGTCCAGACAAATAATGACACTGTCACAAACAATGGCAAGGAATTAACATTTTTGAACTGAGATTAGGCACCTAAAAATAACAAAGCATGATTTTTTAATAAACAATAATTCATTCGTAATGAGGATAAAATAAGTATAGATTAAATTTAAGTGTTCAGCTTTTTCGATACATGTACCGGTAGTAGTATTCAGATAAAACTTTGCTATGCGAAGTAAATGCCTAACGGAAATGATGACTTTTCTAAGAAGTGGTCTAAAGTGGGAATATACACTAAGATATGCATGTCTCCTATTTGCAAGACCTCACATGACTCCAGGCTGCACCATGACACAATTTTGGCTAAAAATTCCTGAAAAAATAGTCAGAGAAAGAAGTGTAAACTGACATGTTAGGGTAGAAATTTTACTCAAAAACAAAGTACCAGTAAAATAAAAAACTTCCACTCAAAACAGAACACTGCAAGTGCAAAAATTGCTTCATAGGGTTACCACATAAATGAATGACTTACTTAATATGATATGCTTACTAATAAATATCAACAATCAAACAGGTGTTATATACTGTAATTGTTAGTTAACGATCACTCAACTGGTTATGTTATTCTACGGAAAATCACACGTGTACTATGTTTGAACTGTATAACATACAAAACGGCAACATATACAATAGAAGCCTAGTGGAAATTAGCTTCAGAGACATTGATCCTGCAATAATTCTGTGCATAAGCTATGGGGTACATCGAGTGCTGACCTGCCGAAGTCTCAAACATTCTATAACCAAAACCTTGTGACAGATCACTAGCAGAACTTTGTTACATACAGATCTGACACAGTTGATCACTGGTAGTGACTTGGTTACAGTCAGACTGGACAACACAGATCACTGGCAGGAGCTCTGTTACATTTAGGCTTGACAGCACAAAAGATCACAGTTAGGAACTCTGTTACAGTCATCCTTGACAGCACAGAACATCACAGGCAGGAACTCAGTTACAGACAGATGTAACGTGGCTTTGCCTGTCAGCAGGTGCCGGACTCCGGCAGAGGCTGCTCCTTGCTCCCGACCTCAATGTCCACCCGACATATCGGGCACTTCTTGTTCATTCCCAGCCACTGGTCCACACACACTATGTGGAACAAATGCATGCACGGAAGCCGTCTGAAACATGATGAATAATTCTGATAACTTAGTGCAAAACATTGACAACACACATTATGTTAAATATAAGAAGACAGTTTTAGTTTGCATTGTGCCAACATTTTTATTTTTTCAATTTCTAATAATTTATATGCACCCTTTACAACAGAAGGTACATCATTTGATTACAAAATGCTATTCACAAAGTTTTTCGCGTAGCTGTCTAAGATCACTTTTTACCTAGATTTCTTGCGTTAATTATGCAGCGGGAAAATTGAATGCCAATAGAATTGGGCAAATTTTCTAATTTTAGGGAATGCAAACTTCAAACAAAGGTTTAACATAAACCAATAACTGTTGCATACTTTTGGGGATTAAAATTTACATGATTGTTTACATAAGCGGTTAAAATAAAGTTATAAACATATCTTCGACATACACTCTAGAAATGAACATAATTATGAACAATTTTACTAATTGTACATCATGATCAGAATGTTGTATTCATTCACATAATTAATTAACTATATTGTTTAGCCTACATAATCAGCACGCTCTATAAATAGCAATTACAGTGTTACAATTCACGGGACGACAGTCGGTGACAACGTACAATGTTGCCTGTTGAGCTCGCAAGCACAAAATATAAAGTGGTACATTTCTGGTATTTTTCTGATAAATAAGCAAAACAAATATTAGCAAATTTGATTGAGCTTATGTTTCCTATTATTTTATCATTGTGTAACCAACTGTCGTCCCCGTGAATTATTCTAGCGAGTACAACTCCAGCAGGAGAATCATTCTAAAAATAGCGCGTGATTAAGCTGTGTTTATACACACGCATCAATTAGGGTCTGGAGAATCATAAACCCGAGAATTTCAATAAATTAGAAATTTATAAACTTACTGCGCATGTTAATTTATATTGAATTGTGGTTGCGTTTTATTAAGAATTATTTATAATTGCATGTTTTTATCAGCTTCTTATTCTATCTATACAAATGTGGTGAAAGAAGTCTCATAATACGTCGAAATGTTATTCATGTTACTTAAACTTCATTTGCGTTGAATGACTACACTGTGCAATACTAATTATACATATAGTATATTATTTAACATCACTGATATATATAATAATTTTCATTCATTCCCCCTGTAAGTTGTTAATTTGTTAAATTTGCCTGACAAATTAATGTATCAATTATGTTTGGGGCTGATACTTTTTTTGTTATGGTGTCCGAAAAATCTAGTTTCCGAGAAGTCTCCTTATTTGGGACCAAAAAATCTGGGGTCCGGGAAGTATCCTTAGTAGGGTCCGAAACATCTGGGGTCCGTGAAGTATCCTTAGTAGGGACCGAAACATCTGGGGTCCGTGAAGTCACGTAACCGATAATCTTGGTCCTCTTGTATTATATATAGGGCAAACAATGACACCTCAATATTAATTTCAACGCCAACTGTCATTTTTTAAAGACATTTTTTGTTCACCCTCATTTCGAATATAAAATTCCACTGAAAAAACATAATATATAACAGCCACACTGAGCTTGTGCAGCTGAATAATCATAGAGATAAATCTGTACTGTTATTCTGATCCCACATTTGGTTACTTGAGCAATAATTCATTATTATTATAATAACCTCTCTGCTACTGAATTTAACTGTACCATATATTTATAAACTTCAAACAATCAATATAATTCAACAAAACATTACTTATAACTAACTTGTCTTAAGACTGAGGTATTGCGGGTTTCAATCTCCATGTAGGGTCCATACTTTCCAAAATGAACTTTTTAAAAACACCAAGTGTTTGTTATACACCGACAACAGCTCAAAAGTCGGTCATTATCTCCATGTGCAACTTGACTTTTCCACATAACCATGCTACTGAGCTACATTCCAACTAAGGAGAACAAGAGAAAGAGCCTCACCGTCCTACATTCCAACTAAGGAGAACCAGAGAAAGAGCCTCACCTGACATCCTCACCTGACATCCTCACCTGACATCCTCACCTTCCTACATTCCAACTAAGGAAAACCAGAGAAAGAGCCTCACCTGACATCCTCGCCGTCCTCAAACTCACACAGACAGATGGTGCACTTCTCCATGTGGTTGTTGTCATTGTCCGACTCATCCTCATTCAGCCGCTTCACCTGAAAACAACGTCAGTAACACATTGAGGCATACTGCTGTAACAACATCAGTAACACATTGAGGCATACCGCTGTACCAACATCAGTAACACATTGAGGCATACTGCTGTAACAACATCAGTAACACATTGAGGCATACTGCTGTAACAACATCAGTAACACATTGAGGCATACTGCTGTAACAACATCAGTAACACATTGAGGCATACCGCTGTAACAACATCAGTAACACATTGAGGCATACCGCTGTAACAAAATCAGCAACACATTGAGGCATACTGCTGTAACAACATCAGCAACACATTGAGGCATACTGCTGTAACAACATCAGCAACACATTGAGGCATACCGCTGTAACAACATCAGTAACACATTGAGGCATACCGCTGTAACAACATCAGTAACACATTGAGGCATACCGCTGTAACAACATCAGTAACACATTGAGGCATACTGCTGTAACAACATCAGTCACACATTGAGGCATACTGCTGTAACAACATCAGTAACACATTGAGGCATACCGCTGTAACAACATCAGTAACACATTGAGGCATACTGCTGTAACAACATCAGTAACACATTGAGGCATACAGCTGTAACAACATCAGTAACACATTGAGGCATACTGCTGTAACAACATCAGTAACACATTGACGCATACCGCTGTAACAACATCAGTAACACATTGAGGCATACCGCTGTAACAACATCAGTAACACATTGAGGCATACTGCTGTAACATTAGTAACACATTGAGGCATACTGCTGTAACAACATCAGTAACACATTGAGGCATACTGCTGTAACAACATCAGTAACACATTGAGGCATACTGCTGTAACAACATCAGTAACACATTGAGGCATACTGCTGTAACATCAGTAACACATTGAGGCATACTGCTGTAACAACATCAGTAACACATTGAGGCATACTGCTGTAACAACATCAGTAACACATTGAGGCATACTGCTGTAACAACATCAGTAACACATTGAGGCATACTGCTGTAACAACATCAGTAACACATTGAGGCATACTGCTGTAACAACATCAGTAACACATTGAGGCATACTGCTGTAACAACATCAGTAACACATTGAGGCATACCGCTGTAACAACATCAGTAACACATTGAGGCATACCGCTGTAACAACATCAGTAACACATTGAGGCATACTGCTGTAACAACATCAGTAACACATTCAGGCATACTGCTGTAACAACATCAGTAACACATTGAGGCATACTGCTGTAACAACATCAGTAACACATTGAGGCATACCGCTGTAACAACATCAGTAACACATTGAGGCATACTGCTGTAACAACATCAGTAACACATTGAGGCATACTGCTGTAACAATGAGGCATACCGCTGTAACAACATCAGTAACACATTGAGGCATACCGCTGTAACAACATCAGTAACACATTGAGGCATACTGCTGTAACAACATCAGTAACACATTGAGGCATACTGCTGTAACATTAGTAACACATTGAGGCATACGGCTGTAACAACATCAGTAACACACTGAGGCATACTGCTGTAACAACATCAGTAACACATTGAGGCATACTGCTGTAACAACATCAGTAACACATTGAGGCATACCGCTGTAACAACATCAGTAACACACTGAGGCATACTGCTGTAACAACATCAGTAACACATTGAGGCATACTGCTGTAACAACATCAGCAACACATTGAGGCATACTGCTGTAACAACATCAGTAACACATTGAGGCATACTGCTGTAACATCAGTAACACATTGAGGCATACTGCTGTAACAACATCAGTAACACATTGAGGCATACTGCTGTAACAACATCAGCAACACATTGAGGCATACTGCTGTAACAACATCAGTAACACATTGAGGCATACTGCTGTAACAACATCAGCAACACATTGAGGCATACTGCTGTAACAACATCAGTAACACATTGAGGCATACTGCTGTAACAACATCAGCAAAACATTGAGGCATACTGCTGTAACATCAGAAACACATTGAGGCATACTGCTGTAACAACATCAGCTACACATTGAGGCATACTGCTGTAACAACATCAGCAACACATTGAGGCATACTGCTGTAACAACATCAGTAACACATTGAGGCATACTGCTGTAACATCAGTAACACATTGAGGCATACTGCTGTAACAACATCAGCAACACAATGAGGCATACTGCTGTAACAACATCAGTAACACATTGAGGCATACTTCTGTAACATCAGTAACACATTGAGGCATACTGCCGTAACATCAGTAACACATTGAGGCATACTGCTGTAACAACATCAGCAACACATTGAGGCATACTGCTGTAACAACATCAGTAACACATTGAGGCATACTGCTGTAACAACATCAGTAACACATTGAGGCATACTGCTGTAACAACATCAGCAACACATTGAGGCATACTGCTGTAACAACATCAGTAACACATTGAGGCATACTGCTGTAACAACATCAGTAACACATTGAGGCATACTGCTGTAACAACATCAGCAACACATTGAGGCATACTGCTGTAACAACATCAGTCACACATTGAGGCATACTGCTGTAACAACATCAGTAACACATTGAGGCATACTGCTGTAACAACATCAGCAACACATTGAGGCATACTGCTGTAACAACATCAGCAACACATTCAGGCATACTGCTGTAACAACATCAGTAACAAATTGAGGCATACTGCTATAACAACATCAGTAACACATTGAGGCATACCGCTGTAACAACATCAGTAACACATTGAGGCATACTGCTGTAACAACATCAGTAACACATTGAGGCATACCGCTGTAACAACATCAGTAACACATTGAGGCATACTGCTGTAACAACATCAGTAACACATTGAGGCATACCGCTGTAACAACATCAGTAACACATTGAGGCATACTGCTGTAACATTAGTAACACACTGAGGCATACTGCTGTAACATCATCAGCAACACATTGAGGCATACTGCTGTAACAACATCAGTAACACATTGAGGCATACTGCTGTAACAACATCAGTAACACATTGAGGCATACTGCTGTAACAACATCAGTAACACATTGAGGCATACTGCTGTAACATTAGTAACACATTGAGGCATACTGCTGTAACATCAGTAACACATTGAGGCATACTGCTGTAACACATCCCTCGAGGCCTCGTGTCGTAACACAGCCATTAAAGATTTGGTATAGGTCCTGCCAGTTTTTGCCATTATGTGTAACGAGCATAAACCCAAATACTTATCAAATCATGGCAGACTTGCTACATTCATTGGTCTAACAACTGCAACACAAACACACCTTCTTTCCATCTCTACTAAAACATTATTTGTTCAGCTTTACATTCTGAGGCCGAGTTCAGAAATCAAGTAAACACTAAAATGTATCAAAAGGGTTCCAATCCTTATCCTACTTTCAGAGTTACGTACCTTCTTGTACTTATGAGGCAGGGTGTATTGCTCGATAGTGTCCTGGCTGGCCCCACGGTTCACGTTGCCCAGTCTCTCCTCCAGATGAAGCAGCTCCTGGAACAAGGGAGACAACCCGGAGATAGAACTGGGGACACAACTAAGCGACATCTTTGTTTTTGTGTCACGTGTGTTGGAAAAGGGGAGAGAACTACCAGCAATCATCTTTGCTTCGTTTTAATTCACTGCAGTGTTAAAGTAACAGACACCTTATTATTTTTGAGTAACTTGAAAGTTGGAACAGAGTATAGAACCATGGGGATGAGTCTTTGTGGTGTTTGAGTCACTCGAGTTGGAGGAATAGGGGGAAGTACTATTAGAGATCATCTTTGGTTTTGAGAGATGCAAAAGGGGACAGAACCACCTGGAAGAGTTTTTATGTGTTGGAACAGGGTACAGAACTATGAGAAATCATCAATGATTTTCAGTTATGAGGGTTGAAACAGGGGACATAACTATTGGGAAGAGTCTTTGTATCTGAGCCATTCGAGTGTTGGAACAGGGGACAGAACTATGGAAACAAGTCCTTTTTGGAGTCACTGGAGTGTTTGAATAGGGGGACAGAGCTGAGATAAACAATCTTTGGTTTTCAGTCACGACAAGTGTTGAAACTGTGTTTCAATTGTGTTGTAAGACTATTGCTAAAAGAAATGTAGAAGTCCATCTCCTGTTACCTCCCCTGTATGGGTGCATGTGTTACCTCCCCTGTTGGGTATTGTGTTACCTCGTAGGTAGGAGGTCGGTGCGGGTTGAACATCATCCTGCCGAGCTGAATCCTCATCTGCATGTTCCTTGGCAGCATGCCAAATGATGGCGGCGGTAGCGGAGTGAAGTCGGGCATAGCTGGGAAATCAGGGAACGGGCGCTGCAATCAAATACATGCAGCAACTATTATTGTTACAAGTTTTGGCCTTCTAAATCTGATTCACTATTCAATCATACAGTATAAATATGAATTTTTTATTTTTTTTTAAATCACACCTTTGAAATGTCAAACCAAATTATTAAGGACATGTTCTCTCCATTTATGTCGGAAAATTGGCAAACATGTTTTTAATTTCAAAAGATATTAAACATTCCATTGTTGACCAGCCCAGAGGGGCAGCAGAGGGTAAACCAAACTGGGGGAGGGTACAGCCGCCTGCTCTTCTACCCTGGTCTTTCCCTTATTAAAAGACACATGAGGCGTGTGGTGGGAAAATCTGCACAGGCTAATCTGCGACAACACTTTCTGCCTACAGTGGATTTATGTTTAGAATACTTCCGTCAAATAGAAAATACCATAAAAGCACAGACTTATCCAGGAAGACACTTCACGCATGTGCATTAAGCCCAGTTTTCCCACGACACCCCTTATATATTAACGTCCCCTGAACTCACCATGAGAGACATGCCATAGTGCATGCCAGGGGGCAGGGCGGTGAAGTGGTGTAACCGGGGCACACTGGCGTGGTGGTAGTGGTGCAGATGGTGGTGGAGATGCTGATGCTGGCCAGTACCAGTCACACTGAAACAGAGACCATGGGCAATGTAGAAATCACACTTAAAGGGACCTGTTCACAGACTGACGATTTGACAATTCTAAATTATTTTGCCACAGATTCCAAAAATAAAAGAATAGTGTGTATAAAGGAGCAATATAACACTACGGAAATAGAAATATACTGTAAATACCATTTTGTTAATGAGTAATCATCAATTAAAATTGATAAAATTAAAAGAGTAATTCATCAGTTAAAAGTGATAAAATTATAAAGCGTTTGTAACACTAAAAGATGGAATAATTTAGAGTATTTCTGTTGTTTTCGATCAAATTGTTGACAACACGTGGATCAATTACATAAAGTAAAATATTCAGGGTTAAATATATAAATGGGAATGGGCGAGTGGTTAAGGTGATAGCCTTTTAATCCAGAGGTGTAGGCTTTGAACCCCCGCGGCGCCTTTTGATCCAGAGGTGTAGGCTTTGAACCCCCGCGGGGCCTTTTGATCCAGAGGAGTAGGCTTTGAACCCCGCGGGGCCTTTTGATCCAGAGGTGTAGGCTGTGAACCCCCGCGGGGCCTTTTGATCCAGAGGTGTAGGCTTTAAACCCCCGCGGGGCCTTTTGATCCAGAGGTGTAGGCTTTGAACCCCCGCGGGGCCTTTTGATCCAGAGGTGTAGGCTTTGAACCCCCGCGGCGCCTTTTGATCCAGAGGTGTAGGCTGTGAACCCCCGCGGGGCCTTTTGATCCAGAGGTGTAGGATTTGAACCCCCGCGGGGCCTTTTGATCCAGAGGTGTAGGCTTTGAACCCCCGCGGCGCCTTCTGATCCAGAGGTGTAGGCTGTGAACCCCCGCGGGGCCTTTTGATCCAGAGGTGTAGGCTTTGAGCCCCCGCGGGGCCTTTTGATCCAGAGGTGTAGGCTTTGAACCCCCGCCGGGCCTTTTGATCCAGAGGTGTAGGCTTTGAACACCCGCGGGGCCTTTTGATCCAGAGGTGTAGGATTTGAACCCCCCCGGGGCCTTTTGATCCAGAGGTGTAGGCTTTGAACCCCCGCGGGGCCTTTTGATCCAGAGGTGTAGGCTTTGAACCCCCGCGGGGCCTTTTGATCCAGAGGTGTAGGCTGTGAACCCCCGCGGGGCCTTTTGATCCAGAGGTGTAGGCTTTGAACCCCGCGGGGCCTTTTGATCCAGAGGTGTAGGCTTTGAACCCCCGCGGGGCCTTGATCCAGAGGTGTAGGCTTTGAACCCCCGCGTGGCCTTTTGATCCAGAGGTGTAGGCTGTGAACCCCCGCGGGGCCTTTTGATCCAGAGGTGTAGGCTTTGAACCCCCGCGGGGCCTTTTGATCCAGAGGTGTAGGCTTTGAACCCCCACGGGGCCTTTTGATCCAGAGGTGTAGGCTTTGAACCCCCGCGGGGCCTTTTGATCCAGAGGTGTAGGCTTTGAACCCCCGCGGGGCCTTTTGATCCAGAGGTGTAGGCTTTGAACCCCCGCGGGGCCTTTTGATCCAGAGGTGTAGGCTTTGAACCCCCGCGGGGCCTTTTTATCCAGAGGTGTAGGCTTTGAACCCCCCTGGGGCCTTTTGATCCAGAGGTGTAGGCTGTGAACCCATGTGGGGCCTTTTGATCCAGAGGTGTAGGCTTTGAACCCCCGCGGGGTCTTTTGATCCAGAGGTGTAGGCTTTGAACCCCCGCCGGGCCTTTTGATCCAGAGGTGTAGGCTTTGAACCCCCGCGGGGCCTTTTGATCCAGAGGTGTAGGCTTTGAACACCCGCGGGGCCTTTTGATCCAGAGGTGTAGGCTGTGAACCCCCGCGGGGCCTTTTGATCCAGAGGTGTAGGCTGTGAACCCACGCGGGAGCAACTTTTATTTTGATATCCTGTTCTTGTTATTATACTCGAGCTCTTTGGTTCAAATGCTTTAATTTGTCAAGTTAAGACATTTATTGGCATATTTCAAAAATGTGTTAACAAGTCCCTTTAATAAACCAGAGACCATGGCAAATTAAACACGGAACTAACTCCTTTCTTGCAGCTTAAGTTGTAATTGTACCAGAAAAATGATCAAACCAGTAGAAAACCTTTACCACCTCACTACATGCCAATCAATAAGATATAGGACTAAGCAGGGGTTTCGCTGTCGATCGCCACTGTTGCCAAATGCGACAAAATTGCGAAAGTGACGACAGTTTCTTCAAAGTGGCGAATTTATTAGTGACAACATAATTTAGACAGTGCTAAATCTGGTATGTGAAATGTCAATTGCAACAAAACTGGAGCAGATCAGGTTACCACAGAGCCTCCAAACATGGCCTTAGGGCATTGTTTGTTATCATATAATTAATTAGCCGGTTGTTGCAGACGAGCGTGTCATGGTGTGAAAGCTTATCTCTGACGTCACAGCATCAGTTGTCTGCTTGCACAGTCACACTCCAAATCAGCACATTGACTTTTAATCTTCTGATTAGTTATTAATGTGTTATGATTTTATCTGCAATTTGGGGAAATTTCAGTTTAAAATAACAACACAGGTAGCAAAAAAGAGCTACTTGAGACATGTGGTAAACATTCATTCCAAAACGAGGCTGACCTAAATATAGCCTCAAACGAAAGAAAACAGTTCTGTGTCTGGATTTATTTCTGAACATTAACAAACTGTTTGTCCACAATCATCATGAATTTTAACATGAATTATGGACAGACAGTTGTTATATCAACAAATGAAGATCTTAATTAGAAGGAGGATTTACCAACCTGCAAGTAAAGTGTTATTTTGATATTGTCATATATTTTCGCGACCCTACAAAACGATCAACATTACTAAATCTGTTCAAATGAAGTGTTGTAAAATGTTAATTTTCTACAATTAACGATGATACTGCCAAAGTTTAATTATAATAATGTAGTTATTAATGCTTTTTAATAGTGACAGTTACTGTTAATTAGAATCTGAAGCATGTAAATATATGAGACAAATACAATTGGCTCAAACTTTTTTAAAGTGGCAAATTTTCGTGGCGGCAACTGTTTTTGAGCCAGCGGAACCCCTGCTAAGGCATATTAAGTGGAAAAACAGTATGTTAATATGTAACTTTAAGTGTACTGAAGAAACAAAACTCCTAAGGACAATTTTAACTTTTAACATAAGTTGTACTTTGTGAATACACACCCAGTTATATATACTGAACCAAAAAAGAAACTTTCCCTTATTTTGATTGTAGATGATTTTTAACGTTTGAATATATCTGACTGACATTTTCTGTTTGTTGTATAGTTTGTATCATAAATCTACTGGAGTTAACTCGTCGATTTTGCAAAGTAGAATGATTTTACAATAACCACATGTATTTATGTGTGTACATCTCTTACGTAACCCTAACAATTTGGCATGTACTTGACGAAAGTTTCTTTTTGGGTTCTGAATACATAGTGAGCTTACTTCTGTGGGTGAGGGTTGGAGGTGGGTGTCTGCATGTTGCCATGGAGACGTGGAGCTGTATCCAGGTTACAAGCACTCTGGGCATGCTGCAGATGAACTGGGGCCTCTACCATGGTGTGAGGTGGTATCTGAAAACAGTCACACAGCATACAATAGAGGAACAAACCCTTTAAATGTGGGCTAAAACATAATGTTGCCATAGTTATAGTTTTCCAGCTGAATTTGTAATTAACCAGTAGACAGAAATTTATCGCTCTGCCTTTCTGTTTGTCCAAGGTTGTCTGTCCAAGGGTTTTACGTAAATCGATTGGATTATGCAACCATGCGCTATTGTTTACCACTGAAATATAAACCCGTAATTGGTCAACTCAATCCTTGATTGACAGGTATTGTTTACCACTAAAATATAAACCCGTAATTGGTCAACTCAGTCCTTGATTGACAGGTATTGTTTACCACTGAAATATAAAAAACCCGTAATTGGTCAACTCAATCCTTGATTGACAGGTATTGTTAACCACTGAAATATAAACCCGTAATTGGTCAACTCAGTCCTTGATTGACAGGTATTGTTAACCACTGAAATATAAACCCGTAATTGGTCAACTCAATCCTTGATTGACAGGTATTGTTAACCACTGAAATATAAACCCGTAATTGGTCAACTCAGTCCTTGATTGACAGGTATTGTTTACCACTGAAATATAACTCAGTCCTTGATTGACAGGTATTGTTTACCACTGAAATATAAACCCGTAATTGGTCAACTCAATCCTTGATTGACAGGTATTGTTTACCACTGAAATATAAACCCGTAATTGGTCAACTCAATCCTTGATTGACAGGTATTGTTAACCACTGAAATATAAACCCGTAATTGGTCAACTCAATCCTTGATTGACAGGTATTGTTAACCACTGAAATATAAACCCGTAATTGGTCAACTCAATCCTTGATTGACAGGTATTGTTAACCACTGAAATATAAACCCGTAATTGGTCAACTCAATCCTTGATTGATAGGTATCTACTGGTCAATCCTGTAAATGACTTTATTATCTAAAGGTCAACAGGCAGCAGGATAAAAAGATTACAGTTAACATGGTATTTATTGGTCATTAAACTTGGTTGTTACTGGTAATAAATAGCATCAGGTAGCCATAATGTGCCTAACAAATCCACTGCCCAAAGCTTGGGGGTTGTTGGGCTACTGCATTTGTTTATTACCAATAGCCCGGCCTGTTTGCATAACAGCCTTGCTTTGACTGCATCTAACAACAGGTACCAAGCTGCGATTGTCTAGCACTACTGTTTCAATGTCTACCTGCAGTAGATTGGATCCCTGCACGAGCTGTGCGTACCTATGAGAGACCTGCCTACCTGCAATAGATTGGATCCCTGCACGAGCTGCGCATACCTATGATAGACCTGCCTACCTGCAGTAGATTGGATCCCTGCAAGAGCGGTGCATACCTATGAGAGACCTGCCTACCTGCAGCAGATTTGATCCCTGCACGAGCTGTGGGTACCTATGAGAGACCTGCCTACCTGCAGCAGATTTGATCCCTGCACGAGCTGTGCCTAACTATGAGAGACCTGCCTACCTGCAGTAGATTGGATCCCTGCACGAGCTGTGGGTACCTATGAGAGACCTGCCTACCTGCAGTAGATTGGATCCCTGCACTAGCGGTGGGTACCTATAAGAGACCTGCCTACCTGCAGCAGATTTGATCCCTGCACGAGCTGTGCCTAGCTATGAGACCTGCCTACCTACAATAGATTGGATCCCTGCACGAGCTGTGGGTACCTATGAGAGACCTGCATACCTGCAATAGATTGGATCCCTGCACGAGCTGTGGGTACCTATGAGAGACCTGCCTACCTGCAGTAGATGGGATCCCTGCACGAGCTGTGACTAGCTATGAGAGACCTGCCTACCTGCAGTAGATTGGATCCCTGCACGAGCTGTGCCTAGCTATGAGGGACCTGCCTACCTGCAGTAGATTGGATCCCTGCACGAGCTGTGCTGAGCTATGAGAGACCAGCATACCTGCAGTAGATTGGATCCCTGCACGAGCTGTGCCTAGCTATGAGAGACCTGCCTACCTGCAGTAGATTGCATCCCTGCACGAGCTGCGCATACCTATGAGAGACCTGCCTACCTGCAGTAGATTGGATCCCTGCACGAGCTGTGCCTAGCTATGAGAGACCTGCCTACCTGCAGTAGATTGGATCCCTGCACGAGCTGTGCCTAGCTATGAGAGACCTGCCTACCTGCAGTAGATTGGATCCCTGCACGAGCTGTGCGTACCTATGAGAGAACTGCATACCTGCAGTAGGTTGGATCCCTGCACGAGCTGTGCCTAGCTTTGAGAGACCTGCCTACCTGCAGTAGATTGGATCCCTGCACGAGCTGCGCGTACCTATGAGAGACCTGCCTATCTGCAATAGATTGGATCCCTGCAAGAGCTGTGCATACCTATGAGAGACTTGCATACCTCCAGTAGATTGGTTCCCTGCAAGAGCGGTGGGTACCTATGAGAGACCTGCATACCTGCAGCAGATTGGATCCCTGCACGAGCGGTGGGTACCTATGAGAGACCTGCATATCTGCAGTAGATTGGATCCCTGCACGAGCTGTGGGTACCTATGAGAGACCTGCCTACCTGCAGTAGATTGGATCCCTGCACGAGCTGTGCCTAGCTATGAGAGACCTGCCTACCTGCAGTAGATTGGATCCCTGCACGAGCTGCGCGTACCTATGAGAGACCTGCCTACCTGCAATAGATTGGATCCCTGCAAGAGCTGTGCATACCTATGAGAGACTTGCATACCTCCAGTAGATTGGTTCCCTGCAAGAGCGGTGGGTACCTATGAGAGACCTGCATACCTGCAGCAGATTGGATCCCTGCACGAGCGGTGGGTACATATGAGAGACCTGCATACCTGCAGTAGATTGGATCCCTGCAAGAGCGGTGGGTACCTATTAGAGACCTGCATACCTGCAGTAGATTGGATCCCTGCACGAGCTGTGCGTACCTATGAGAGACCTGCCTACCTGCAGTAGATTGGATCTCTGCACGTGTTGTGCGTACCTATGAGAGACCTGCATACCTGCAGCAGATTGGATCCCTGCATGAGCGGTGGTTACCTATGAGAGACCTGCATACCTGCAGTAGATTGGATCCCTGCACGAGCGGTGGGTACCTATGAGAGACCTGCATACCTGCAGCAGATTGGATCCCTGCACTAGCGGTGGGTACCTATGAGAGACCTGCCTACCTGCAGTAGATTGGATCCCTGCACGAGCTGTGCCTAGCTATGAGAGACCTGCATACCTGCAGTAGATTGGATCCCTGCACGAGCTGTGCGTACCTATGAGAGACCTGCATACCTGCAGCAGATTGGATCCCTGCACTAGCTGTGGGTACCTATGAGAGACCTGCCTACCTGCAATAGATTGGATACCTGCAAGAGCTATGCCTAGCTATGAGAGACCTGCCTACCTGCAGTAGATTGGATCTCTGCATGAGCGGTGGGTACCTATGAGAGACCTGCATACCTGCAGTAGATTGGATCCCTGAACGAGCTGTGCCTAGCTTTGAGAGACCTGCCTACCTGCAGTAGATTGGATGCCTGCACTAGCTGTGCCTAGCTATGAGTGACCAGAATACCTGCAGTAGATTGGATCCCTGCACGAGCTGTGCCTAGCTATGAGAGACCTGCATACCTGCAGCAGATTGGATCCCTGCACGAGCTGTGCGTACCTATGAGAGACCTGCCTACCTGCAGCAGATTTGATCCCTGCACGAGCTGTGCCTAGCTATGAGAGACCTGCATACCTGCAGTAGATTGGATCCCTGCACGAGCTGTGCCTAGCTATGAGTGACCTGCCTACCTGCAGCAGATTTGATCCCTGCACGAGCTGTGGGTACCTATGAGAGACCTGCATACCTGCAGTAGATTGGATCCCTGCACGAGCTGTGGGTACCTATGAGAGACCTGCATACCTGCAGTAGATTGGATCCCTGCACGAGCTGTGCCTAGCTTTGAGAGACCTGCCTACCTGCAGTAGATTTGATCCCTGCACGAGCTGTGGGTACCTATGAGAGACCTGCATACCTGCAATAGATTGGATCCCTGCACGAGCTGTGCCTAGCTTTGAGAGACCTGCATACCTGCAGTAGATTGGATCCCTGCACGAGCTGTGCCTAGCTATGAGAGACCTGCATACCTGCAGTAGATTGGATCCCTGCACGAGCAGTGAGTACCTATGAGAGACCTGCATACCTGCAGCAGATTGGATCCCTGCACGAGCTGTGGGTACCTATGAGAGACCTGCCTACCTGCAATAGATTGGATCCCTGCAAGAGCTGTGGGTACCTATGAGAGACCTGCCTACCTGCAATAGATTGGATCCCTGCATGAGCTGTGCCTAGCTATGAGAGACCTGCCTACCTGCAGTAGATTGGATCCCTGCACGAGCTGTGGGTACCTATGAGAGACCTGCCTACCTGCAGTAGATTGGATCCCTGCACGAGCTGTGCCTAGCTATGAGAGACTGCCTACCTGCAGTAGATTTGATCCCTGCACGAGCTGTGCGTACCTATGAGAGACCTGCCTACCTGCAGTAGATTGGATCCCTGCACGAGCTGTGGGTACCTATGAGAGACCTGCATACCTGCAGCAGATTGGATCCCTGCACGAGCTGTGGGTACCTATGAGAGACCTGCATACCTGCAGCAGATTGGATCCCTGCACGAGCTGTGCCTAGCTATGAGAGACCTGCCTACCTGCAATAGATTGGATCCCTGCACGAGCTGTGGGTACCTATGAGAGACCTGCATACCTGCAGTAGATTGGATCCCTGCACGAGCTGTGCCTAGCTATGAGAGACCTGCCTACCTGCAGTAGATTGGATCCCTGCACGAGCTGTGCCTAGCTATGAGAGACCTGCATACCTGCAGTAGATTGGATCCCTGCACGAGCTGTGCCTAGCTATGAGTGACCTGCATACCTGCAGTAGATTGGATCCCTGCACGAGCTGTGGGTACCTATGAGAGACCTGCCTACCTGCAGTAGATTGGATCCCTGCACGAGCTGTGCCTAGCTATGAGAGACCTGCATACCTGCAGTAGATTGGATCCCTGCACGAGCTGTGCCTAGCTTTGAGAGACCTCCATACCTGCAGTAGATTGGATCCCTGCACGAGCTGTGCCTAGCTATGAGTGACCTGCATACCTGCAGCAGATTGGATCACTGCACGAGCTGTGCCTAGCTATGAGTGACCTGCATACCTGCAGTAGATTGGATCCCTGCACGAGCTGTGCCTAGCCATGAGAGACCTGCATACCTGCAGCAGATTGGATCCCTGCACGAGCTGTGCCTAGCTATGAGAGACCTGCCTACCTGCAGTAGATTGGATCCCTGCACGAGCTGTGCCTAGCTATGAGAGACCTGCATACCTGCAGTAGATTGGATCCCTGCAAGAGCTGTGCCTAGCTATGAGAGACCTGCATACCTGCAGTAGATTGGATCCCTGCATGAGCTGTGCCTAGCTTTGAGAGACCTCCATACCTGCAGTAGATTGGATCCCTGCACGAGCTGTGCGTACCTATGAGTGACCTGCATACCTGCAGCAGATTGGATCCCTGCACGAGCTGTGCCTAGCTATGAGAGACCTGCCTACCTGCAATAGATTGGATCCCTGCAAGAGCTGTGCATACCTATGAGAGACCTGCATACCTCCAGTAGATTGGTTCCCTGCAAGAGCGGTGGGTACCTATGAGAGACCTGCATACCTGCAGCAGATTGGATCCCTGCACGAGCGGTGGGTACCTATGAGAGACCTGCATATCTGCAGTAGATTGGATCCCTGCACGAGCTGTGGGTACCTATGAGAGACCTGCCTACCTGCAGTAGATTGGATCCCTGCACGAGCTGTGCGTACCTATGAGAGACCTGCATACCTGCAGCAGATTGGATCCCTGCACGAGCTGTGCCTAGCTATGAGAGACCTGCCTACCTGCAGTAGATTGGATCCCTGCACGAGCTGTGCCTAGCTATGAGAGACCTGCATACCTGCAGTAGATTGGATCCCTGCACGAGCTGTGCCTAGCTTTGAGAGACCTCCATACCTGCAGTAGATTGGATCCCTGCACGAGCTGTGCCTAGCTATGAGAGACCTGCCTACCTGCAGTAGATTGGATCCCTGCACGAGCTGTGCCTAGCTATGAGAGACCTGCATACCTGCAGTAGATTGGATCCCTGCACGAGCTGTGCCTAGCTTTGAGAGACCTCCATACCTGCAGTAGATTGGATCCCTGCACGAGCTGTGCCTAGCTATGAGTGACCTGCATACCTGCAGCAGATTGGATCCCTGCACGAGCTGTGCCTAGCTATGAGAGACCTCCATACCTGCAGTAGATTGGATCCCTGCACGAGCTGTGCCTAGCTATGAGTGACCTGCATACCTGCAGTAGATTGGATCCCTGCACGAGCTGTGCCTAGCTATGAGAGACCTGCATACCTGCAGCAGATTGGATCCCTGCACGAGCTGTGCCTAGCTATGAGAGACCTGCATACCTGCAGCAGATTGGATCCCTGCAAGAGCTGTGCCTAGCTATGAGAGACCTGCATACCTGCAGTAGATTGGATCCCTGCACGAGCTGTGCCTAGCTATGAGAGACCTGCATACCTGCAGCAGATTGGATCCCTGCACGAGCTGTGCCTAGCTTTGAGAGACCTGCATACCTGCAGTAGATTTGATCCCTGCACGAGCTGTGACTAGCTATGAGAGACCTGCCTACCTGCAGTAGATTGGATCCCTGCACGAGCTGTGCCTAGCTTTGAGAGACCTGCCTACCTGCAGTAGATTGGATCCCTGCACGAGCTGTGCCTAGCTATGAGAGACCAGCATACCTGCAGTAGATTGGATCCCTGCACGAGCTGTGCCTAGCTATGAGAGACCTGCAAAGCTGCAGCAGATTGGTTCCCTGCACGAGCTGTGCGTACCTATGAGAGACCTGCATACCTGCAGCAGATTTGATCCCTGCACGAGCTGTGCCTAGCTTTGAGAGACCTGCCTACCTGCAGTAGATTGGATCCCTGCATGAGCTGTGCCTAGCTATGAGAGACCTGCCTACCTGCAGCAGATTTGATCCCTGCACGAGCTGTGCCTAGCTTTGAGAGACCTGCCTACCTGCAGTAGATTGGATCCCTGCACGAGCTGTGCCTAGCTATGAGAGACCTGCCTACCTGCAGTAGATTTGATCCCTGCACGAGCTGTGGGTACCTATGAGAGACCTGCCTACCTGCAGTAGATTGGATCCCTGCACGAGCTGTGCCTAGCTTTGAGAGACCTGCCTACGTGCAGTAGATTGGATGCCTGCACGAGCTGTGCCTAGCTTTGAGAGACCTGCCTACCTGCAGTAGATTGGATCCCTGCACGAGCTGTGCCTAGCTTTGAGAGACCTGCCTACCTGCAGTAGATTGGATGCCTGCACGAGCTGTGCCTAGCTTTGAGAGACCTGCCTACCTGCAGTAGATTGGATGCCTGCACGAGCTGTGCCTAGCTTTGAGAGACCTGCCTACCTGCAGTAGATTGGATCCCTGCACGAGCTGTGCCTAGCTATGAGAGACCTGCCTACCTGCAGTAGATTGGATCCCTGCACGAGCTGTGCCTAGCTATGAGAGACCTGCCTACTTGCAGTAGATTGGATCCCTGCACAAGCTGTGCCTAGCTTTGAGAGACCTGCCTACCTGCAGCAGATTTGATCCCTGCACGAGCTGTGCGTACCTATGAGAGACCTGCCTACTTGCAGTAGATTGGATCCCTGCACGAGCTGTGCCTAGCTTTGAGAGACCTGCCTACCTGCAGCAGATTTGATCCCTGCACGAGCTGTGCGTGCTGCATCTGCGCCCTCATGAAGTCCAGCATGCGCGTGTCCTGGGGCGGCACCGGATGCATCGGGCGTACCAACTGGCGACCGGAGTGCATGGTGGTCGCAGTGGGAAATGGGGAAGGGGGCACGTGGAAGGGGGCCGGGTGGTAGTGGTGGTGGTGGATGTGGGCCCGCTGTGGGGGTGGAGGGGCAGGCATGGTGGACGGCACGTGGCTAGCGTGAGGGGCCAGGGGTGCTCGGCCATGGGTCTGGGGCACGTGGTAGCTGTGACAGTGACTGGCACCTCGCAGGCAACCTGCAACATTATATGAAACAAGTGGAGACATGATACCACCCATCAAAGTACAATGACACTTACTGATAATACATCAAACCATTGGGGTTGCGGTGATGTTATGGAAAAGGCTCAGATTTTGTATGCAATCACTTAACTAAAAGCAATCTCTTGCATCATTACTATGTTTTCAAAGACTCAAAAATATGATTTTAGATTTCCACCCCCAAAACTCTGCATTTTCCAAGAAATCACTATTTGTATATAATATTTAGCATAAAAATGAAGGAAATCAGCTGAAAAGTGGAAGAATTACAAAAGTGAAGATTTGAGTGTTTAGTCTCCTGAAATGTTCAAATTCTCTACTAAGGGGTACGAGGTTAATCTGTTGGTGTTACTAAGGGGTATAAAATTAATCTGCACAGGCTAATCCGGGATGACACTTTACCCACATGCATTAAGCCCGGGTTTCCCACGACATGCCTCATTTATTTCCGAACATCATTTGACAGGACCTAACAATCTTACATGAACAGGCAGACTGGTTGTTAGGCGTCTGGTTTCCACGTTGAGGTAGAGTGTGTGAGGGGGCGGGGTATCCGGGGTTCCAATTGCCGTGGTAACCATGGTCGTGAGGGACGTGGGTCCTATGCAACGAGTCTCTGTGGCTGTGGACATGATCACGGCGACCTAGAATGCAACAAAGAATTTTTCACAATAAAAAATATTATATTTCAATTGATGCAGAATCCTGCTTTTGTATAAAAGCAAAATGCAATTGACACTGACTCGAGCAACTAATCTACCTTGCATCATTTTGATGCAACTATTTAGATGAAAAGCATTAGATAATAATATGAATGTTTATCATGTTTTTGGTGGTTTATTGCAAAACATTCTGATGCTTTATTAACACAAATTACTATTTTCAAAGCATTTAATATATATTCAGAAACAAATTTCCTGTGCCTTAAGCATTTTGACCCTTGAAATTTCCAGCTAGGGTCATTTGACTCCTGGTTTTGAAAATCTCCTGAAATCCCTGTCATTGTAAACTTAGCTTTGCGGTCTAGAAACATTCACTTAAAGAAAGTTACAGGGTTTACAACAAGACCTTGTATAATTATGATAATGATAATGTAAAATAACAAGACCTTGTATAATTATTATAATGATAATGTAAAATGTTAAGTATCTAGACATCAAGACAATTAAACGTGTTCAATGAATATTTATATCATGAAATAGAAAATCACTTCACTGCTAAAGTTAATGGATATTGATAACTTTGGATTTCTGAAACCTGGCATTTAGCCTAATATTAGCCAGTTCACAGTCAGACTACCTTCAGTTTTGTATTTTACTTGTTACTGTAATGATATGACAGAGGGACATGTGGTTCCAAAATAACTGCTTTCTTTCATCCTAATAAGCATTTTTAATTTTCCCTGTGAACCAGTTCAACTCACAACCAATAAGTTTCCCATATGTTATGGTAGTGTTGCGTTCCCATGAAGACCACATACCATGGGTGTGCTCCAGATGCCCCGGGTATGTGTGAGCGTGGCTGTGACACGGCGGCAGGGGTTCAGGTGCCACCCCTGGGTTGCCAAGGCGACAGTGCGGCCGCTCTATACAGCTTCCAGGGTGCATATGCTGAAACACCATTCAAACAAGATATATCCAAGGGTTATGCTACCTGGGGCGTATCTAGGTGTACTCCTATACGAGTCTAACGCTGAATTGGAAATGGAAAGTGCTAAACAATTTGAAAATACATTAAAAACGGAGACATTATATGTTTATGCATACAATATACACTATCCTACAAGGAGTATGCATTATCTTGAAAATGCAACTAGTGTCATTACAACTGACAGAAAGTCAATACTTGTTCACGATATTGTAAGAAAATGTGAATATAATGTCACCAAAATTTAAATTAAACTTTTATTGTGTGTATACTCCAATTCAGTATAGGTATACCCCTGGCTAGAAACTAAAGTCTTAAATGGCCTGTCAACATTCAGAAGTACATGAAATATGGTAGCGTTTTTATGTTTGATTTACATTAAGGTAGTCACACACTAATGGTCATGTTTTTATGTTTGATTTACATTAAGGTAGTCACACACTAATGGTCATGATCACAAATGTGTTTAATTTTTTTTTCATCATAATCTACAATCAATAAGACACTGTATTTGAAAATTTAAAGACTTTTTACCGTGTAATAAAAAAGTTATTAGCAATTTTGTAATGCCACCCCCTTGGACAAAAAAATTGCTCAAGTAGACATGATGTCATATTAGAAAAAGCCACAAAACATGTTCACGTGTTTTACTTTTAGGATATTTTAAACTTCATAACAGTTACATGGACATCTATAAGCAGAATAATAACAACTGTGTGATGTTATATATACAATATAAAGAAAAACATTAAAATATGTACAGTACCCCTATTGAAAATAAGGACAAATTCAACTAACTTGAAAATGAGTGCCCATACTTTAAAGTCAGATGTGATCACATAGGTAAAGGGTATAGGTGAATTGAGCCCACTAAAATTATGTACATACTTATGCAAATGAAATACCAAAAAATTATGAACTTTCACTATCGTATAACATAAATATTTGCAGCTTCAGTATACAAGGGTCGGTTTTGAAAACCTAGTACAGTAACGTGCCAAATGCTGTTTTTAGTACATATCACAACTGAGCATGTCACAAAACTTGGTGACTTGGACTATTATTTTAGACAACTAATACAACTAAATACTAAACATTGTTACTATAATTAAGTATAAGAATCACTTGAAAAACAGTCCTCAGAGAAAACTATAGTGGACACAAATGCCAACATACAGGACCCATTACATCCAATAACTGAATGAATTATCAAACCATCTATTAACCTAGTATTTACATAAATACATACTGACATGATTGTGTTGCAAAGAATAAAATCATTTAAAATTAATCCTGTAACAACAGTTGTCGAGGTTAACAAATTACTACGGGTAAAACACAAGAAGAACAGAAAAGTTTTAGTTTCTGTTGATCTAGCATGTATCTTTTTATGTGGTTTAAAAATACATTTATTTCCATTTATATACAATTAAAATAGACTATACATTATCATAATTATACATAAAATACACAACTTTGTGATGTTAACAGCAATCATATATTGACAAATAATCATATAAAAACAAATTCTAACACTTTTATAAAATGTGCTTTCAACTTCAAAGTGAATTCTGGACTATTGTTCAAGTGTATGTGACCCTCCAAAATTAATTTTATTGTTAATACAGATAAACAATGCAAAACTATTAACTTTTAACTGGTCTGGGATTATATGCTGATCAATGAAGTATGGAAGGGTGGGTTTAAGAATCGACAACAGTTATTTGTAAAATATTATTTATCCGACATATTAAAACTAACATTGTCACAAACTCTAGTTTATTCAAATGTCTGACTTGATTAATATAACTAAAAGATGATACTGAAAAGTGTACATAAAAACTGTTGTCAATATGGGCACAATAATGCAGATCATTACATTATAAGTGTTCAATCCAAGAACAGAAGCACTGTAATCTTGATGATTGCTGTTGGAAATTCTTCTCCTGCAAGATAGTTTCCTGGACCTGTGTGTTCTTGTGAAAACTTGAACTGATGAACTGTTTTGTTTTTCTCAAAAGTCCATGATGATTTGTCTAGAAAAAGTTATAAATGTTGCCATTGATGTGATATCAGGGAACCTGAGCCAGGAAGCTGCAAATACAAATTATTAAGTCTATATTATATAACTACAAGTAACTAAACATGATCATTGTTAACTACATACACTGAGAACATAGCTTCATATATTAGACTTTAGATGTCAAATTATAGATCATTTTTTTCACATGTATGATGTGAATCAGTTAACACACAAATTATTGGAATCCGGTGCAATATATACAAATAAAAAGACATTATAAAGTTAAAACATATTTTTTTCAATAGAAAATGAGATCTGAATAAATATAAAATCAAACAATTGTATTATTTTACTTAATATTGATGTTCATATATTAAAAAAATAAAGGAATTTCACATACAAACACCATTGTCAAACAAACCTGTATGCAATGTGGTGCAATCAAGCCAGTCTTCTCTTGAATTCAACTCATTATGGAGTTTATGGTTTATGATGTGTCATGCTTTTATACAACACTATTCATGAGCCAACATTATCTATTATGGCACTGAAGTAGCTAGTAACGTTCAAAGGAATAAAATGTTGCACACAGTATTGTCACCGATACAAGTCCACGACAGCACTGTAGATATTTTCAGAAATAAAGACAGCAAATTTCACAGTCCTTCATAAGGCTTCCACTTCAAGAGATTGTGTACCATAGATACATCGTTAATAATTACACTAGTATAGGGAACGTATAAACACGCTCACTTTCATCAGTAAATACGTTCACAAGCCTTTCTGGTGGTTCACTGTGTTTAGAAAATATATTTCAGTGATTATAATCGGACAGACTAAACGATCATGGGCGCCGCCATTTTGATAATCACGAAGCCAAAGCGCAATATTTTTTATTTATGCTTAACAAACGAAACATACGTTGATTCTGTCGAATAATTGAAGCTGCTAACCAAAAAGTAAATGTTTCGTTTTAGTTGATGGTTTATTTACAAAATATACGATGTTTATTTATGTAACTTTTTGCGATTATTGTCGTCCGACGGTTATCTGAAATATACCGGAAGACACCGATACGTTACGAACTGAGTCGATGTTACCCGATTTCATTAGTGTGCGACTACCTTAATATTTGTGTCAATATCAGTCAATGTTTTATCACCTATCCATGGTATATTCCTATGGAACCAGTGTGGCTCAGACACACTCTGCTCAAATCACAAAATGTTTCACAGTCTTCACAATAATTTTGGGAAAGGCTTTCCCGTTTGGAAATAAGCCATACAATTTCACCTTGCCCGAATTCACCAGAACTTGTTCAAAAATAGGAAATTAAACCTAGGTATTACTTAAACCTTTAAAATGATAGTAATGTTGTTCATGTAGTCAATCAAATGGAAAGAAAATCAGGTGATTATAATATATAATTATATTTTTGAACAGTGTTTTATTATTGCTTAATGAATATTCCTAATTGTTCATCCTTGTACTTGCACTTTCAGGCAGCCAGTTCAAAATGTAACTTGCTGTAACAAATTTCTACTTGTCCCGGGCTTCAGGTAAGCGGGTTATTTAGATGACTGCTTTCAAACAAGACTCACCCTAGGACAGACAGGCTCACTAGCCCCTGACGAATGTTGACAGGTAGCACCGCGGCTGGGCACACTGGTCTCTTGTTCAACAGGCTTCGCTTCCATGGAAACAGGAGCAGCTGGTGTCCATGACGACCACTGGGGGTGCTGCTTGGCAGACTGAGAGCTTGTTATCACAGGGTCACGTTCTACACAGGTTCTAATCGGAACTGCTTCAGAGCCTTGTGGGTGTGAGGGCGGGGCAGCTGGGTTGCCGTGGTGATCTGGTCGAGATGACCTCTGGTCTTCATAGTCTTCAGACTCTGTTAAGTCAACCACCACAGTGGTCCTGCTTGCCGGATCAGGTCGTCGTCGAGTGGGTCTGGTAAACAAACAAAACAAATAGAGGATTGAGCGTGAAACTATTGCATCTGTCAGATTCTGATATAGAAATGTTAACCCTAGCACCAATGCCTTAAGAAACTAACATAACTCAGGCAAATATCTAAGTGGGAAATCTCGCTATAATGCTGTCTACCTTGAAATCGGGAGACTGCAATCGGGGGGGGGGGGGGTTCTACCAGGAAACACTCGAAAGTTCTCAATGGTCCCTACACAAGTTTACTCAAGGCCGAATGATATTGAAGAAGATCAAATCCCCAGCAGTATTATAAATCTACAAGGAACTTTGAGTAAGAAATGTTATCTTTAAGTCAATTTAATTAAGTATTCATCAGTATTTCAAGAGATCATTTTCAGAATTTGAAAAGTATTATGTTATCTTCAGTGAAGACATAGTGTCTACACATACCTGTCTATTTTCACCAACTCTATATCCACTGTCATAGTGTCTACACATACCTGTCTATTTTCACCACCTCTATATCACTGTCATCGGAAGGTAGATGAACCTCAGGCATGACCGGAGACACGTTTCCACTTTCGTTGCTATGGTGACCGCTGTCGGCGTCCCCCACGGTGAGATCAATTTGCTCTGTTCTGGAGGGCTGGTTGAACAGGCGCTGTTTTATCACAGAGTTGTGAATGTCCTTCAGAGATTTTCTGCTAGCTGGAGGGGGGGAGGCTTGTCTGTGAGACCCCAGTGCACCGCAGCTCTCTTCCGGTTCCTCAGATTCGAGACCCTGATGCTGATCCGGTACTGTTCTTGCCGCAGGTTTGGCCCTTGTGCCGGAGGCTGAGGTAGGTTGAGATCTGTGCAAGTGTTTGCAGCATGTGGCGCCCAGCCTTTCTGCGTTTTCCCGGTCGCAACAACAAGGATCACGAGTTTTGTATCGTCGACCGGACTCCAACTTTATGGCTTTAGGTCGAACGACTCCGGAATGCTCATGGTTCCGTGACACAGAACTATGAGCTTTATGTTGCTTGGAATAAACGGTCTCTTGAACTTGATGTACACAACCGGACCTGCACTTTGAGCACCTTTCAGCACTACCACAGCTGGCAGCCGCTGAACCAACGATTGTCCCCCGACTTACGGACATAGCATCCGCATCAGTGTCCGAAGATTCACCAGTTTCACTCATGGTGTCCATACTTTCCTGGGAGGAGAAGATAGGCAGAGATCTGGAGTGGGCCAGCCCCCCACTGCTAGAGGACTGGGCCCCAACCTCATGACCGTTCAGGAATGGGCCCTCTTCCTTATACTTACAGGCTACCCTGTCTTCCATGGGCAGTGGTGAAGTGCTGCCCTCACAGAACCCCTGTGTCTGTGAGAGACCTGGATCTGTGGTAACGGCACATGCTTGTTCTCTGGGTCTTACACTGCAGGTACAAACCTCTGTGTTGTTCTGTTTTCTCTTGCCACGTTGCCGAGATTTAGGCAGGTTAAACAAGGCGTAAGGGTTTGCAGAGTCGTATAGATGTTCGTCAGCATGATCACTCCAAGCCTCTCTGGGTGTTTCGCCCCATGCTACACGAGGGGTGCCGAATGACTCGTACGGAAAGTGTGGGTTACGTCGCACATGCCCACGACCGTGAATGCTGCACACGCGGGAGTCCCCGCGTACGTGGGACCTGCGTGGCACAGTACACAGGTATTCCTCCCCCTCACTGTTGGATGAACACATCTCCACGTCCTGCCATGGCACCATGTTACCGCCTACCGGTCTGCTTGGCCCGGCACTGGGGTTGAACAACGGCTGCCGGGACCCATCCTGTTCGGGAGACAGCTGGGACAGGTGGGTCATGTAGGTGCGAAAGTTAGTTGCCATGTCGACTGGTTCCTCCAGGTAAGGAGCCCCTGTTCTCTGGGTCAGCAGGCTGGGTACCTCGGTAGCAACAGTGTCATCACAGTAGGTCACTGGGCCTTGCAACATTGGGGAGTAACCTGACATTAAACATACAGTTAAGTTTACCATCCATTTGGTTTCATGCAATTGAAAAGTTGTACATCTTTGTAAAGGCAACATTTCAATATAAATGTTATTGATTCTGATTTATTACATTTATCTGTCTTGTACAAATGACAATGCATTTTGTTTGTGCTTGGACTTAAACACTCACAGTCAATGAAAAAGCCACACTCAAAGATTGTAGTTTGTGCTTGGTCTTAAAACACTCACAGTCAATGAACAAGCCACACTCAAAGATTGTTGTTTGTGCTTGGACTTAAAACACTCACAGTCAATGAACAAGCCACACTCAAAGATTGTTGTTTGTGCTTGGACTTAAAACACTCACAGTCAATGAACAAGCCACACTCAAAGATTGTTGTTTGTGCTTGGACTTAAAACACTCACAGTCAATGAACAAGCCACACTCAAAGATTGTTGACTATGCACTGGGGCTAATGATTTTAATTATTAATTTACTGATTATTTCTAACACTTTAAGGCCATAATCAAATATTTGATGCAATAACCAACACTGTCAGATGATACGCTACCTGTATGTGTCGAAGAGAGACTGTTTGTTTCCATGACAACAGGGGGTGGGGAGACCCAGACCTGACCCGTTACAGCAGAAGCACTGTCCATTTCTGAAAACATGCAGTACAACAATCAGAGACCTCTTTCTGTTTTGGGGGATGCCACCCGCAGTACAACAATCAGAGACCTCTTTCTGTTTTGGGGGAAGTAACCCGCAGTACAACAATCAGAGACCTCTTTCTGTTTTGGGGGATGCCACACGCAGTACAACAATCAGAGACCTCTTTCTGTTTTGGGGGATGCCACCCGCAGTAAAACAATCAGAGACCTCTTTCTGTTTTGGGGGATGCCACCCGCAGTACAACAATCAGAGACCTCTTTCTGTTTTGGGGGAAGTAACCCCCAGAACAACAATCAAAGACCTCTTTCTGTTTTGGGGGATGCCACCCGCAGTACAACAATCAGAGACTTCTTTCTGTTTTGGGGGATGCCACCCGCAGTACAACAATCAGAGACCTCTTTCTGTTTTGGGGGATGCCACCCGCAGTACAACAATCAGAGACCTCTTTCTGTTTTGGGGGAAGTCACCCGCAGTACAACAATCAGAGACCTCTTTCTGTTTTGGGGGAAGTCACCCGCAGAACAACAATCAGAGACCTCTTTCTGTTTTGGGGGATGCCACCCGCAGTACAACAAACAGAGACCTCTTTCTGTTTTGGGGGATGCCGCCCACAGTACAACAATACAACAATCAGAGACTTGTTTCTGTTTTGGGGGATGCCATCATCAGCCCTCAGAATCAGATGCGGGAATTTGGCTTCATTTTCTAATAATGGGGAATTTTAATATAACATAATTGTACTTACAATAGACTATTTCTGTTATATTAATTCATTAAATAAAGCATTCTAGATAACTATATCAGTTGCAACATCATATTTCACCACTTAAAAGAAAACACAGTGACTCAAATTGAAAGTGTTACTTTACAGTTATAACAATTAATTCTATGAACTGACATTGTTTGAGCTGGCGGAAGCTTATTTCGGCTGCATTGATATGACAGATCGAGGGCCCTGACAACTTACCGTATTGTAACTGTTTCAGAAACTTTGATCAACTACAATGTCCAGCTAAGATACAAAATGTAATTCAATGTACAAATCTTACTTTTGAAAATAAAAGAAAATATTTGACAAAACTGATGAAAGTGTTATTATATAATCACTGCGCGAAGTTTACACCTTTAAACAACAGTCGAAACATGTTTTTTAAAAGATATAAAACAGGAAAATTGAGGCAATGTTATTTATTAACCACAATATTCACAATTATACAGATAAAGCTAGTGACAATTATTTGACACTGGTTATTTTTTATTATATAATACAGCGGTGTGGAAATCCTATGCCCAACTTGTTTGTTTAAAAAACAATTTTAAAATTGTGTTTCATTTACAATTAAATGAAAAAATTCAATATTGTCAGAAAATCCTGAAATCAGATTGACATTTTATTCGGACAAGTGACTTTTGCTTGCAGACAAGTAGATTTCTGCATTGAATTTGTCCTTGGACAAGTGTATGATTTTGACATTTCGGATTTTCTACACCCCTTTAATACCCCTTAATATTAAATGACACAGTACAATTTCTTGGCAATCACATTAGAACAGAATATTGTCTCATGTCGTTTTCTTTCCATCAATTGCAAATAGGTTTTCTAGAAAGGTATTTATATCATGTGTTTGTTAATTACTTTTGTTACTTCATGCAAGTATACTAAAAAAATATTATTTCAAAAGATAAAGCTGACCTGCTAGGGAACCCTGTACCACAGCCTCCGCACAAACTTCCAGCAGCTGTGGGCTCGTAGACGCTCCCTCCCTGGGCTCATCAGAAATGTGGGTCATGGGGGGCCCAGCCACACCATCCCCACCCTCTGTCTTCCTCTCAGTCAGCTCTGGTTGCCATGGTACCTCACTGTCACTGGCTACTGACATCAACTCCGGCTCCATTCCGTTGCGGGCGAACCTGATTCACTGAAATTATGACGGCAGTGGTCGAAATTAGTGCAAGCCTGTAAGCCCTGCACTGGTTAATTGTGAACTTTGCTAGCTCACATTCCCAGTTTTCTACAGGCAGTCTTATAGCAGTTCCTGCTCTCAAGCAATGATGCAAGAATTTGAGTTGGCTCGGCCAATCTGCTGATTTCGATGAAAGTAACAGTTATTGCTAGTATTAAATGCTTTTTTTTAAATTTTATATTTTGTATAGCAGGGCCCTGGAGCTTGCAATCTGAAAGTGTTCTCTTCTTGCATTTTCTTAATATTGCAATTTTCAACAAGTTGACTTTTACTTAACATTGAATGAAGAGAATAATAAGCCATTCATATTCTGTCACTAATAAAAACTGTGTAGTGTTTCGATATAAGCCACTTCCAACAGTCCTGCTGTTGGGGAGTTTGTTAGGGGTACAGGACAAAGTACCAGTGCCGAAACGTATCAATATTAGGACGAAGTGTACTAAATTGTTTTTACATGTTGTTCACACATTACTGCTAAGGCATGATAAACTTTGCTGGGTGGGTAGTAAAGAAAATGTGTGAAAAATGTCAATGGATTTTAACGCTATATGCTGAAGGGATTTCTTTTTACGATTCATTTATAAATAAAATGACAATACTTCAATTTTTAATGGTTGAAATTTAATAGCTACTTTCGGTATAATACATGTCAAGCAAGGTAATGCAGTATTTGCAGGGCTGTGGATTGTTGGGGAAGCGACGATCTGAGTATTTGCAGGGCTGTGGATTGTTGGGGAAGCGACGATCCAATCAGATCCACGAGTCGGGGTTTACGATTCACAGATCGAACCACAAATCAGCTGTTACAAATTGTGATACAGGAAAACGCTCCTGAGTCATGAAGACTAATAACTTAATCATATTAAACCAATTTATTGCCTTCTCGTCATTTTTTTGAGATATCTAAGTATTTCCACACTGGGGATGTAAATTTTGCTGGTGGTTTGTGGTATTGTTGTTCCGCCATACGTCATGTACTTGCGCGTGTGTATGAGGCCATTGTTTTGTTAGGAGTTTTGCATTCATGTTTTTAAATTGATTTGGGATTTACGTGCACCAGCGCATATTTACTATAATTTAGGCTAACTTGGGCAAAACTTACGCAGACTTCCCGAAAACCGTCGGTCCGACGGACTTGACTGGCAAATTTTGAGTGGGTCCGACATTTATTTACTAAGAATCGGTCTGACCGTCCGACAACTTTTTAAAGACTTATTCCTATAATTTATTATGTAACTGGATAAAAAATACCTAATATTGGAGCAACTGAATACAGCTCTGCTATATCGTGATCCGCACTTTGTGAATCGGCCGTGGATCTGATCATGTTTTTTTTTCATGCTCTTTATTGATTATCTTATTACGCCAAATAAGTAATTAAACCCCGTTTAATCAGAATTTTCGCGCCTTAATCGCTACTTTTTCATATAAACTCGTGATATGCGACATACAATAACACGACCCGCGCAACATCAACGTGTAACAGTTTGATGTCACCAGCTTATTTGCGCAACATCCTTTCACTGCAGTCCCGTTAATTAGCAGCCTAATTTCCAACAGCTGTGGGTCGCGAAAAACGTGCTGCACACCGTCCACATGGTGGGGGATTTCAAACAGCTGTGGGTCGCGAAAAACGTGCTGCACGCCGTCCACATGGTGGGGGATTTCCAACAGCTGTGGGTCGCGAAAAACGTGCTGCTCCCGTCCACATGGTGGGGGATTTCAAACAGCTGTGGGTCGCGAAAAACGTGCTGCACGCCGTCCACATGGTGGGGGATTTCAAACAGCTGTGGGTCGCGAAAAACGTGCTGCACGCCGTCCACATGGTGGGGGATTTCAAACAGCTGTGGGTCGCGAAAAACGTGATGCACGCCGTCCACATGGTGGGGGATTTCCAACAGCTGTGGGTCGCGAAAAACGTGCTGCTCCCGTCCACATGGTGGGGGATTTCAAACAGCTGTGGGTCGCGAAAAACGTGCTGCATGCCGTCCACATGGTGGGGGATTTCAAACAGCCGTGGGTCGCGAAAAACGTGCTGCACGCCGTCCACATGGTGGGGGTACACCATCACTGTAAATGATCGATCAATACTAACCTATACGACAACAACGTCATCGATACCGCTTAACTGCTTTCGCATTTTAGAGGTAAAATAAATGGTGTTTACAAAAGATCTAGACTGAGTACAAATATGACACATGCAATTACTTCCCGATTTTATAGACACCTAATTGTTTTGCACAAAAGTAAAAATTTCACAGTTCTTTGCGCTACAAATGTTTTATATCACGGTCATTACTGTAACGTCCACTCTTTCCATGCAGATGACGTGATGTTGTGATTGTCAGCTTAATTTTTGTGGGCTTTGTATTTAGCTAACCATGTGTTTTACATCAACAGCATGTGCAAACGAAATGTAAATAGAATATGTGTGTATGTCTCGTGAACAGCAAAATTGGGATAGGTGTTTTGGATTTACGTTGTCATATCGTAGTTTGATATTAATTAAAGGTATTTTATATTGTATGTTAAGGGTGTAAACAACAATTAACAAGAGCTGCCAGATGACAGCGCGCTCAACTATTCAAAGTATTTCAGTTGGTACATATTGTGGATAGTGAAAGGGGCATACATTTGTTAAAATACAATACTTTTAAGTGAAGCCTTGTATAGTTTATAAATTTTTGAAACAAAAACATTAACCACAAAGTCTATGTAAAAAGTGGGCTAACTCTGTCAAAATACAAAACAGAGTTATGGGTAAAGTTGCCCCTGGGGAAAAAACATCGAATGTAACGCTCCCAATATTGCGGCTTAACTTGTCATGTGATTTGTGTTTACATTCTGCTATTTGGAAAACTAAGATATGCACACACATTTAACAGCAATATAATGTCTCAAAAGGGTTTATTTGTGTATTAAATAAGTTATTTTATGAAAATCAATATAAGGTAAATATAAAATTTAAGATAGCAATTTAACGATCTTGGCAATGGTGAGTATTTGTACTGGATTCCCAGTACTAGGATACTCGCAGCAGCCCTAAGTATTTGGTAATGCATTATACAGGGGTGGTACGCTTCTTCCTGCCACTGCTAAGTGGAACGTTCAGTAATGCATAATGGTACATTTTGTCGGATATTCTCTACATAAAACACGGTCTTTTTCACGTTGACAGTAGTATTTTCCAGACGTTTTTTATAACAGTGAAATATACGGAGAAATGCTTAATAACTTTATTTAATCTATATTAGACAACAAATAAATAATCAGATGCGTAATTTATATCAAAGTAATACCAGTTAATCAAATGATTTAATAATTGCTAGAGAATTTATGTAAGGCGTTGAAACAAATATGGAAGCATGACGTTTTAAAGAGTTTACTACACGTTACGTATCTATGTAGCTACTACGCACGTCCTTAACATCGTAGCGGGTTAAATAATGTTCTGCCAGAGTTCGTCTGCTATAATGAGCAGATAGCCAAAATTATCACAAACCCTGTCTGGGCCCCAAATTGGGATTTTATCGCGCATGCGCATGTCATTTTACTTCCCCAGACGACAGTTGCATGCGACTCAGACTATCAACGTAAACATTTGGGGTTTTACCAAAAAATAAACTCACTATTTTCAAAGAAAAACGAAACGCACATAAAAATATAAGCGTTTATTTGTATTATGATTATAAAATACGAAAAGCGGTTACGAAACGCGAATATTTAAAAACGTCCAGATAATACTACTGTCCGACAAATACTCGCTAACCAGTATACTGTTCATCAGTATTTTCGCGGTACTTAACCTTTAAGTAAATATTTGGAGCAAAAAACAACTAACAAACATTTTCTTTCAATAAAATGCTATAAATTGAACCTTTTCACGAAAATAACTACTGGAAATTGTGTTTAAAAGTTCAGTATTCGTTCTGAAATTATTCTGTTTTTCAATGCACCATGCAGCCATCTTGAAAAATTACGTCATTGATTACGTCATTTACGTCTCGCGGTAAAACTTTTGTTTTGAAATAAATTTGCTGTTAGTGAAACAAATATAACAAAACTATAAGTTGAGTCTTCATTTATATTTACTCACGCAGATGAAAGTGTAGTCATTGACCCCCTAATGTCTACCAATAGCTGCAAGCTGATACGAAAGTTATTTATATTTTTGGTTTCAAATCATATTACTTGCTTAAATTCGAATGAATTAATTTTAACTTATTTTCTTAAAGAAAACCAAAAATATGTTAGATGTTGACAATTAAGCATGAACATCCGAAGATAAACAAATACCGTGAAAATACAGATACCGCGAGAATACCGATGCCGAGTATAACTTTTCTTTGTTTAAATTTAAATAAAACAAAACATTTGCACGTTGGTTGGTTTCTATAGTAAAACATGCAAATTTTAAAATAGAAATTTCAAAATATGTAATTGGAAATGACAGAATAATTGTGAACTATTAAATTATGAAGACAAAGATCCTGGCCAATGTTTTGGATGCCAAGCGTAGATTATACCGAGGAATTTCGTGTTTTGTACTTTTAGTAAACCAATATGATACGATGAATAACAAGCCTATAGTGCGGATGCTATTAATATTGCAGAGTTTTTCACTTCATAAATGTGTTTACTACAGTTAAGGTCGATTGCACAGGCATGCAAGCATAATGGAAACATACACAATCCATTTTGTCAGCTGTCTGTTTCTTTGAACGCTATGTTTGGATCACCATTGTTCTTGTTTTAGTCTGGTTCGCTTTTTCAATTCACAAACAAAGAAGACGAACCCGTCTATCGTACATTGGGGCTGTTGTCGATACTAGCAATGTGAACTACAGCAGCCAGAGATGTCGGTCCTTACACGTATGCCCCAGTCACAAATAAGGAACTGCCGCCGGACGGCCTCTGTTTTTCACAAAATCGGGCAAAATAGGACGGTGCCCGCCAGGCAGCAGTTGCGTGTGTGTAGTACATTTTTATCGAGTGCACCGGGATTCTCTCCCATATGGCCATCGCCCACGGGAGACTTGTTTGTTGGGTTACGGGGGATAATGCAAGATACCTGCGACCCCTGTGTCGTGAAGCCAGTGCGTTACCACCAGATCACGGATCCGCTATTCGCAACAATTGCATTGGGCGGTGGCAACTAAACATGTTGCCCATCGGACGGCGCCCGTCGACCGGGCGCTTTTTTCGGGTCATAGAGGTCGAAAACACGTCAGCGGGGCACCGTCCGATCGCCAGACGGCGTTTGCTTGGATCGGACCGCGGGTGGCCTTACGATTTTTCTCAATGTTTAAAAACCTCGTCCGATTTCGGCGGCGACCGTGCGGGCACATTCCTGGCGCCGGCAATCGCCCGAAAAGGCACCGACCGATGCGCAGTTATCGTCAGGGCATCGTGACGTGCCTGTACAGGCACCCGGCGGCCCCCGTTTCGTCGGGCGGCAGCTGGCCGACTTGCATTGACTCGATACCGCTTATAATAAATTTTAGTTGCAATCATCTACAATCCATACCGCCCGGTGATCAAACTGCTTGTTCCCTATGTCAGTCAGCGCAAACCGTTCGGGGCCCGCTTCAGTTTGTGACCACTCAAACGGTATATAAACCGTGCTGCGCCTGTCAGACTCCATAAATCGCCGATGCTTTACCATTCGTTAAAATCGGAGGCGCCCGTTCTATTTGTGATTCTGACCGATTATTCAATAAAAAACAAACAACAACATGAAATAATAACATTATACAAATTATTAATAGTTGAATTTAGAAGTCAGTCTGTGCGGGTTCACATATTAAAGACAAAACCTTAAATACATTTGACACGCACACATGTTTTAACGTATGAAGTTTTGGTAGTTTATGGTTCAACCTGTAATATTTTTTTTTTTTTTTTAAAGAAGACTAAAATTAACAACAACATACAAAAAGTCAATTTTCACACCACAACGTAATGTGTACATTAGCTTTATTGCTATCATAATTTATCTTTAAGATTTCCTTGGAAAAAGGTTAAACAAAACGAACTATTAATTACATGTTACATGTCAAGGAAATAATTTAATTGCGGTGACGACAGAAAGTTTCTACGTTAAACGTTAAACACACGTGCGTTGTCATCGACGGAGAACCGCTGTTCTGTCTTGTTAACATGAGTGTTACATCAGGTTCGATCCAATTACGTGGTTCTGTCTGAATGACGTCGGTGATTGATGTCGATGTAAACGTCGGTAACGAAACGTAACGTCAATAAGCAATTTATGTTGCAGCGTCACAATTTGTTCAGTTACGGCCGTTCAATAAACGATGTTAGCGTTTTACGTGGAAAACTAACGTTAAGAAGAGAAATGATACTTATTTTTATTGGATGCCTTATAACGGGTAAGTATTGATTATATATCCTTATTTGTGTGTTTGTTGTTGTTGTTGTTTCCATTTTATTTCGATTTTTGCAGTAACGTTTAAGGTAATTACGCCTGATTTGTACAATAAGTAGCCCAGCATTAGTTTGAAAATACAGATCAACCAAAACGAATTCTGTTTTATTAACATTCACGCGAATAAGCGTGTCAGGTTAATCAACGCTATTGCTTCATTAATGTTACAAGAATAAACGGAGTTGCTTCATTACTGGTGACGATAATAAAAATTCATTAATGGTCACGCAAAGCCCGTGGTTGCTTCAATAAAGATCACGCAAAGACCGTGGTTGCTTAATTAATGGTCACGCAAATACTGTGGTTGCTTCATTATTGGTCAAGCGAATAACGTAGTTGCTTTATTAATGGTAAGGCGAATAAACGTGGTTGCTTCATTAACGGTTAAGCAAGTAAACGTGGTTGCTTTAGTACTGGTCAAGCGAATAAAGGTGGTTGCTTCAGTACTGTTCAAGCGAATAAAGGTGGTTTCTTCATGAATAGCAACGAGAATAAACGTGTTCGTGTAATTAATGGTCACGCAAATACGTTGTTGTTTCATTAATGGTCACGCAAACACCGTGTTTTGTTCATTAATGGTCACGCAAATATACCGTGGTTGCTTCATTAACGGTCAAGCAAATAAACGTGGTTGTTTCATTAATGATCAAGCAAACAAACGTGGTTGCTTCATTAATGGTAAAGCGAATAAATGTGGTTGCTTCATTAATGGTAAAGCAAATACACGTGGTTGCTTCATTAATGTTCACGCAAATGCACGTGGTTGCTTCATTAATGGTCATGCGAATGCACGTGGTTGCTTCATTAATGGTCAAGCGAATTCACGTGGTTGCTTCATTCATGGTCATGCGAATACACGTGGTTGCTTCATTAATGGCCAAACGAATACACGTGGTTGCTTCATTAATGGTCAAGCGAATTCACGTGGTTGCTTCATTAATGGTCATGCGAATACACGTGGTTGCTTCATTAATGGTCAAGCGAATACACGTGGTTTCGTCATTAATTGTCATGCGAATAAACGTGGTTGCTTCATTAATGTTTACGCAAATGCACGTGGTAACTTCATTAATGGTCAAGCGAATACACGTGGTTGCTTCATTAATGGTCATGCGAATACACGTGGTTGCTTCATTAATGGTAATGCGAATACACGTGATTGCTTCATTAACGGTTACGCAAATACACGCCGTAACTTCATTAATGGTCAAGCGAATACACGTGATTGCTTCATTAATGGTCATGCGAATGCACGTGGTTGCTTTATTACTGGTCATGCGAATAAACGTGGTTATTTAAATAATGGTCATGCGATTACACGTGGTTGCTATATATGGTTGCTTATTAATGGTAATGCGAAATTGTCATTGTGTTTTTTAAATTGATCTCATAGTTGCACATACTTTTCTGTATAAGTAGTAAAAGTATATACTGGAACCGTTTGATCGTGCAGTTATATCCCTTTATGTTGTCTGTGGGTCTGCAGTGATCAGCTACAGATCCGTATCAAAGATATGTGATAAATCTTTCTCATCATCATCATCATAATCATCATAATCATCATCATCATCATTATCACCATCATCTTCATTAAATACACTGAATAAATTAATACTTCGCCGTATTATGTTCGAAAGACATGCTGGTTCACTTGTATGTCATAAACCTGTTTTGGCAGTACATTGCCAATGTTTGATGTGCCTATCCACTAAATAAGTACCGGTATTTGACATTCAATGTTTGATGTGCCTATCCACTAAATAAGTACCGGTATTTGCCATTCAATGTTATATAGTGGAACATCTTCAAACATGTAAAATTTGTAGCTGACTAAATTCAAACACACACGCATCAAGAATTATTCAGTGTATTATTCATGTACCGAAGTGAAATGATCTTTTTTAGAAGTGAATGTCATTTAAATAACTCTCAACATTCACAGTCATGGTCATAAATTGTCTTCAAATGTGCAATGCACTGTTGTTGTTTTTTCATCGAACCGAACTATCGGACAGACAGACTCGTATGATTGTGTCGTGAAATGATACGGCATTTGTGATGCCGACGCTGTGTCAATTTCGCTGACTTAAGGTGCCGGAAAAATGTGAAATCGCCAGAAATTGGATTCAACGTTGTGAACACCCATCTACTTTATCATTTTATATCTTTTTTTATGAATACACAAAACAATATAAAATTTGATGTGATTGCAGAGTGAACACAAAGTTTGTCGATTTAGATTTTTGGGATAAATTATTTATTGAGACAAAAATGGTTAACTCGAAAGTAGTCATTGATTTTACTTGAATTTCTATTTTAAATCGATTTTATTTGACAAGTATAAATGTCTTTTTGGGGGTATCCTGTGCCAACGGTGTGCTGCATCTGACATCTTTATAGAATATATGAATTTAAAAAAGGAAACAATATCATTTACAATTAAAGGTATATATATACTCATTGTCTATAGTTGATCGTTTTTGATGAACTTTTGCGCCGGTACTACGGTGTATGTAACAAATCGTAGGGGGCGGGCTAGATCGGTTATGTTTGACTGAATTTGATGTGTATCTTTTACCTAATTGAGCGAGCGAAGCGAGCGAAACATTTTTTAGCATATATTTCCAGTTTTTACCGTTTTATATATGCCCATATAAAATATAGTATAAATAAATGGTGTTCACTTAATAACATGTCATTAAATCCAGAAAATCAAAATGTATGTTGATCGGGACTCATCATAAAATAACAATTTCTAGTCCACTTAATATCAATATAAATGTAAATGACTTAGAAAATGTATGTAGGAAGAAAATCTTAGGTATTTATGTTGATCAAACCTTGAATTGGCATGATCAAATAGATCACGTTTGTAAACAGCTGAACAGTAAAATTACATTATTAAAACACATCATATACTTTCTCAGTGATAAAATGAAAGAAATGTTTTATAATGCATATATTTTACATATTTTTGACTACTGTTGTACTATTTGGGGAAAACCGAACAATTCGTATATAAACAAAATTTTAGTACTACAAAAAGAACAGCTAAAATAGTTCTTAATAAACCTTCAAGAACTGCTTCTGTAGAACTTTTTAAAACATTACGTTGGATGAAATTTAATGACAGAGTAAAATACCACACTGCTATACAAAGATATAAAACCGTTTGCAATTTGGTGCCATCATATATGAAAGATTTATTAACCTTTTCAAACAATGAATCCCACAGTTTACGGTCAGCTATGCACACAGTTCTTATTTTGCCAATTAAACCACGAACAAAATACTACAAAGATACATATACATACTATTGCGTAATCGTATGGAACAATTTACCATTGGATAAATCTTCATTACCATCATTCAAACGAGCATATAAAACATATTTACTTGAACAAGTCTAATAGATGTAACTCAAATATCACAATTATAATACTGATATAGATATATTTATTGAAAATTATAAATTGTATAGTGAAATTGATGTTGTTAGCAAATAATTATATTTGTTTTGTATATGGAGAATTTTTATATAAAAATTTAACTTTTTTATGAGTGTATGCATTGTGCATAATTTCTATTTTCTATTGCTGTCTGTCGATGCTTTGTAATTGTTTTTTTATTGAGAAAGTTATTATTATTATTATTATTATTGCCATTATCATTATTATTATCATTATTAAATTTACTGTGTGCTTGTTTTGTAATTATATGTTAAATGTGAATTTGGTTGAATGTTTGAATGTGTATGAAGGCCATATGAAAATAAGGTATGTTTTTGTCATGACAATACTATGTCTTATATGTCACCTTCGTAAAATAAAGTTATTATTATTATTATTATTATTATTATTATTATTATTATTATTATTATTATTATTATTATTATCTATAGTCCGGAAGTTTTAGGGGGTCGCGCGCCGGCCGGGTGTGACCCCCCCCCCCCTGGATCCGCTAGTGCAGCGTACATGTTGTATTCATTTTCATTAGACATTGTCATTGACAAATGTGTTTTACAATCGCTCAAATACCAAATTACTTTCTAGTAATCATTTGTTTAACACGGTCTGTTGGAAACGTGATAGATAGGAGGTTTTGTAGGGGGTTTGGCAAGAAAGAATGTTCTTTGTTAAAACAGTACATGTTCGAATGTACTTCAAGTAATTGGCAGTACATTTTAAATTATATCTTCTTGTATGTACTTGATTGATGCTTACTTTCTAATTGTTCTTTAATTCCGTTATTCTATCCGATGAGAATTTAGTGTGACAAGAGCTTTTACAACACATGAATACATTTACAAAAATCAGCAGAAAACATGTCCTTAGCGTCCGCCTGTCCGACTTTCTGTCAGTTAGTGGCCTTAGTTACATACCACCTACCTAGGTACCTACCTAGTTACCTACCTAGATACATACACTACTATCTAATTACTTACCCATCTACCTGCCTGTCTACCTACCTACCTAATCCCAAAACCCACCCAGTTACCCACCAAAAAAACCTACCTACCGTCCAAGCTCCCCTACCTAATTTACATTTATAAAAACATAGCTGCAATTTCCAACATAAGTGGCAGTATATAAAGATAAATATGTTCCTGTAATACGGTTCATAACCTACAGCCACATTCAAGGTCAAAGTCGCGATAATAGTGGCTTCAATACCAACTCCTCGCAGTGGTTACTTCCCCATCGGTAGCCTTCTCAGTTACCACTGCCACCACGAGTTAATCAAAGCGCTGACAGCGTCAACTGTTGGAGAGAAAAGAAACTAAAAACAAAATGAATTATGAGAGTAATGTTTTATTATATGCTTTTCAGTGAAATCTCGAATTTTTATTAGTGGTATAAATTTTATTATTTTCACTGTTCGAGCAGTGGAAATATAAGATTTTATATTTTAACTGCAGTGAAAATATAACATAAAACGGACTATTTTTCCATAAATAGCATCGATCTACAAGTAGTGGTGTACAACCCTTGGCAAATGTATATACATGTAATGTGTGTACATGCATGTGTTTACTTAAAACACATTGTAAAATTCAACAAAATTATAATTTAGCGACATCGACTCACAAAATAGAGCACTTTTTTCCCACCATACTAACGAGTGACAGTTTTGGAATCATTTATGACGTCATTTTTTGTAATTCGTGGGAGGAAAATATTGTTTGTGCAAACTATTTGAAAAGCCAACATATACATACAGTTATATGCATACACGTCAATCTACAACATGAACCGAGTAAGTTCGAATCAATGTTCTGTGCTTTTTATCCCAAGCGCTATGATCAGTAAATACCAATTTAATTAAAATAAGTTAAATAAGTGAAATACATTCAAAACCCTCCTAAGAAATACAATGCTTTTCCACAATTGTTATGCATACGTCAAAAACAATATCAATCGTCAATCGAGTTGTTACGATTGCTCCGCTATAAGTACTCAATCAATACACTGTTGTTAAACTTACGCAATACGATGTAATACGCAGTTAACCAGTAAACGGCACAAACAGATACGCTATCATACTTATGTGAATAGACATAACATGAATTCACTTGTAGATGTGGACTAAATGGATTATTATTTTTGTTTTAGTGTTTTAAGTCGGATCTATGTCTTGTCATCTTTTCATAGAAAGTAGCATTGATAAAAGGAAGCCTCACTGCTCAGTGAGCGAAGCGCAGTAATGTATCGATTTACTGACTGGTAGCCTGCAAAGTAAAGAAGTAGTTCCCTCAAGACCGATTTCTGAATACAACTACTAAATCCTGTTGGCTTGCGCCAACAGACTAAATTACTGCAATTTATTAATTTTAAACTGCAGTATGGAAAATCGACAGCTTGCATCGTATGACATACTTTTGACTCAGTAGGCTAAGAACCACTAACAATCAGTGCTCCTAACTACATGTACTACGCTTCGTCGGCTGGCGCGTTGCAGACTGACTTATTAACTGGAATGTATATAATTGCGTTTGCATAAGATAATTAGCTCGTAAAAATATTTTATCGTTACTCACAAATTCTTTTTTAATTATGATGTTATATACTATTGAATAAGAAGCCACATTATAAAGTTTAAAGGTGTAAAATTGAACTCATATAAACAAATGTTTCTTTTTCAGCAAAGTGCACTCATAATTCACATACTTTTAGGTTTATAGTTTCTTGTGTTGCCAACAGTCTTTCTGATAGTTATATGTCTTGTTGTCGAAAGCAGGAAACGGTACATGCGGAAAAGAGACATATCTCAGGGTTAAACATAGTCTGGTGTTGAACTGTAGCTGGTTCGTTCATGTATCTTACTATGCGCAGTCGATCATAATGATCAATCACCCTTAGGACAACATATTGGTCAAAATCTCTTTATTAGGTCAAAAACAACAACACTCATTTGCCGCGTCGTTTCGCAAGAATTGCCTACAGAACGGCTCTTCTTCCTACTCAAAATATTTGGAAAACATAAAGTTTGCAAACTGTGCAAGTTATATTATCTTCTGTTCCGCATATAGCCGTAGACGCTCGCTCACACGAGGTGTCGAACTAACTTCTTCCGCATATAGCCGTAGACTCTCGCTCACACGTGGTGTCGAACTTACTTCTTCCGCATATTGCCGTAGACGCTCGCTCACACGAGGTGTCGAACTAACTTCTTCCTCGAGTGGAACTTATGTCTCATGACATGGTGTTGCTTGTTCTCGGGCACGTTATGCACGTGTCTCGTGTCCCAGACTCTCCATGACCTTTTCCAGGATACAAGACCCAACACGTGTCAAACATTGTGTCGCTTTGAATCGCCTATGTTATATCGTGCGCATGTTTTGTATGCGGACCGTATTGCAGTACGCGTCATTAATTTTTGAAACGGAGAATCCAAGACATGTAAGCATGGTACATCGAACAATAAGCAATTCAGCAAGTATATTCATGTGAGCAGAAACGTATGTAAATTCATCATTACAACATCCGCGCAGAGATTTAACTGCGTCCGAGCACAGCTCATTAAATCCCTGCCGGTATGTCTGAAGTTCCACGTGACCATAGGCAAACACTTGGCGCCAAATAAAATCGTGGACAACGTAAAATCATTGCGTGGTTATGTTTATTTATTTATTTATTTATTCATTATATTTATTTATTTATTTATTTATTTATTTTTATTTTTTATTTTTTATTTATTTATTTATTTATTTATTTATTGTTTTTCATTTTAACTCGTAATATATATATTTTATAAAATAATAATGATACAATGAACAGTTTATAAAGAATAAATCTTCAATCTCCTCATCTCCCACGAAAACTTCCAAATTTGTAAGTTTTTAACTCGTGGTTGCAGTGGCAACTGAAGAGTACCAATTGGGAAGTAACCACTTCCGGTACTGTTTCAGGCGCTGGTTATTGTAGACTTCAGGTGCTGCTTCAGGTGCGCTCGTTTTTGTAGACCTAGTCTCCTTAACACTTCCGGCACTGTTTCAGACGCGCTGGATTTCGTAGACCTAGTCTCTTAAACACCGGTATTGTTTCAGGCGTGCTAGGGCAGTACTGCCCGGCGGACCGTAGGATAGACGGGTTCACGTGCGGCGGCGGCTCGGGGTCGACGGAATGCCCGAGTGGTTCCCAGTGTGTGACGGACGCCGGGAGAGGCTCCCGGTACTGCTGCTGGGAGGAAACGTCACCGGCGGCAGGTGAGAACGTATTACAGGTTATGTTAGTTTCTTACTTTTATTTTAGCTCGATTGTGTCAAAAGCCTGAGCTTTTTTTAGGCATTTTCGAGTCCGTGTTCTGGGTAGAACCAGTACTTTGTGTCTTTTTATAAAGATCATACGAACGCTCTCGGAGTAGGGATCGAACTCACGACCTCCCGAGGCGCACAACATATTTTAGACATCACACGTCCGTTACACCACTAATGCAGTTATTATTGGTAGACATTTCCATTTTTTTGCAACTAATACCGAAATGTTAACTCCCGCCGTTTCTCAAATCACGTCTATACCTCAATTGACGTCAATTGGAATGTGAGGTGAATGTGGATATGCAAGTATTTTTTTCTGATTTATGTATTGTATATCATTATACTTGTATAAGAAAAACACCTCTCTTTATATCCACAGTGTACCACTAATTAGTAAGCAGGAATATGGCATCGTATATTCGTGTATATTTGTTTCAATTTTAAACGAAACAAAGCACTGAAAATAGCGTTTTGTCCTTGTTGAGTGCGTTCGGCAGTTATAACCTTAATTGTATGAGGTCCCATAAACGTGCGTATATGATCATGCACATTTCAACTACACGAGAACTACGTCTGCTAATAACATCTTGTTAGACTACATGTAGCGGTACTGAGTGTTACCGAAAATATGCCTTATCAACACCAGCGATATTTCCCAAACGTTAGCATTAACCGGTATTCTTTTAATTGAAACAAGAAATGTCTTTAAAAAAAGAAAATCGGCGTTGACATTAATATACCGAGATTATTATTTTTACCCTAAACATATGATACAAGAGGGCCAAGATTATCGGTTACGTGGCTTCTCGGACCCCAGATTTTTCGATCCCCACCTACATTAGGAGACTTCTCGGACCCCAGATTTTTCGGACACCATAAGAAAACTTCTCGGATCCCAAAATTAATTTGTGATTAATTCAATCATTATTAATATTTGTACCGTAAATAAACCGATCATACCGCCCCATGTTTTCACCAGTGATACATGAATAACCTAAATAATGAACGTAAACATCATCATTGTATAAATTCTTCAGCCAAATTTAACAAATTAACAATTTACGAAAATAATTGCGGGAATAATGAACATTATTTTTCATCAGACGCGTATAGTTATTTTTAAGTTATATACCCTACCTTTATCTTGGAATTTATCTATGCATAATACATACACATTTCGAAGTCAATTAATCATGTATAGGCTAAAAAGTTAATGATTTGTTTTTCAGGCAGCGCCGCAACATATTTTTATAAACCGCCACGAATTTGATTTAATGCCAAAAAATAGTTACTTACTATTTTTTGACGATCGCGCCCGGGTTTTAAAGGAGCAGTCCAGAAATATGTTAATAAAAATAAAACTTTTTAGAAAGTGTTTCTAATGGGCATGTTACCGAACAAAATACAAAAAACACGCATTTGAAATCCGTGAATTATTAACATTTTGGTAACTTGCTGTCGTCTATTTTCTGTATGCGATAACTGGTGATGACTCTGGAGTAAACCAGTACGTACATTATAGTATTTCGTTCGTACCAAGCGCTTTTGAACAATGCCTTGCGTAAATAAGAAACATATTTCGGGCGAATAAACACCATAAACGTTCATAAGAACTATTACTAAAATTACGATTTATTTAATAAGATCCCATGGACATCGGCTTAAAATTAAACGAATCCGCATTTTAACGTAGCGGAAGAAGAGTTACCCGGTAGATATTTCGGTATTTCCATTAACTTTCTTCCTGTCTGAAATACTGTGTAAATTTTGAAAAAAGTCATATTCGATTTGGAACCTTTATAAATATCATCTATTTATTGATTTAAACTTTTGTTTCGTCGATGCTTTTGCTTGTATAATATTTCACATTTCATTCCATATTTTATTAAGAAAATCTGTGTCAATATAAGTCCATGGAAATAATCGAAAATGCCAGCTGCATTGACAAGTGTTGATTTTCGTTCAAAAAATTATTGGTGATTTACTGCAAAAATAAATCCTATTTTTGACAGTTATAAAAAATATGAATAACTAAAAGTTAAATTCAATAAATAGAAGTATTTTAATGTGGATGGTGTATCAATTTAAAGGCACTTATGTTAATTATGAACATTCGAATTGATTGCCTTTTTACGTCAGCTTGCATAAATGACGGTTTGTGATTAATAAATCTATATTTAGAATTTTATTAAAAGGAATGCTTATGTTGTTATTAAAACTTAAAATTGTCTTTAATATGTACTTAATTACTTTTTTACTAATCAATTACATAGTGCCAATAGAAAAGACGCGGGCTATTTCAGAATGATCGCGAGTGTGCTGAACTCGCTAGAATCAATTGTTATTTATAGAGCGTACCGCTAGGCTAAACAAAATAGTGTATAAATTCTGTGAATGAACATAATATTCTGTTCATGACATACAATGAGAAAATATGTTCATACTTATGCTCAGTTCTAGAGTGTATATCAATGATATGTTTATAACTTTATTTTAACCGCTTATGTAACATTATATTCCCCAAAAGAATGCAACAGTTGTTGGTATACATTAAACAATTGTTGTAAGTTTGCATTCCCTAAAATTAGAAAATTTGCCCAATTCTATTGGCATGTAATTTTCCCGCTGCATAATGATCGCAATAAATCTAGGTCAAAAGTGATATTAGACAGGTACACCGAAAAAATGTTATCGGAAACATTTTATCTGTTTACTAATTAAAGGACTGGCTACGAGTAGCCACGTTCAATGAAATGTATGTACAAGCGTAGTATGTTTTTAATAGGAATACAATAGTTTACACGTCGCACATAAGCAACGATTAAAACGTTTGAACAGTGATTAAAAGCCTAGTATTACCAGATCGTCTTTATAAATGCTATACCGTCATTTTTTACTATTTCATTATGGATACAACTGTTCCCGATAGAAATGAACTGTTACCGGGTGACAGTTTTTACTGTTTCACGCATGCGCCGGTGTTTCCCTAAAAACTATTTATAGACGAAACCTCTTAAACTCGCTATTTTCCGTCATTGTTCCTAGTCGACGGAACATACCGAAGTTTCCGATACAGCGAACAGTTACGACCATCAACGGAAATTAACGAACATGTTCCTACGTAGTCTGTTTCTGCCATATATTTACATGCACGTTCATGTCATATATAGAAAATACTAGATTAATGTAGAATAAAGATAAGTTTATTTAGAGAGGCTTAGAAAACCTGAACCGCGAGAGTGGCAATAAAACGAAAAACATGAAATGACGTCACGAAAATCAAGATAATGTTTAATACTGTGCGTGTTTGCTTATTCCACAGGGATGAATTATAGCTAAGTTTATCCCACGGGATGTTATTTCGTCAATGTCGGCGTGGTATATTAATATTATAAAATAAATTCTATCCTGTCCATTTTCTGTTTTTTAAAGATACTAATATTCAGATGGTCTAATTATACACTGATTTTGTAAAAAAATACATAATTATATAATTGACATTTTATTATATAATAAATATAATTAAATAAAAACATATCAGGTAATAAAACAGTTATCACATGGGTGTTTGGGGAACAGTCAGAACTGTTGGCCCTCGGTGTCGGGATGACAGTTCCAACAGTCATCCCTCCACCTTGGGCCAACAGTTTTGAATGTTCCCTCAAACATCTATGTGATAATTGTATATTGTTGGAGGGAAACAGTCAATAGACGTTTACGCAAGCGTCAATCATATGCAAATCCTTGTATTATTTTATTCAATAATTGTACTCGAATAGCACGTTTTAAACATTAATTTTACATAAAAGAGCACGTGGTTAAACTTGTGAAGTCTTTTTGATGATCTATTAATGTTAATCTATTTACAATAATGTTAGTTGTAAAAACTGGAAAGATAAATTATCAGTTCAAGAAGTTAGTTGCTCAAAACTTAAGGTAACGGCCATTCAAACTTTGACAAAGGTCAAAGAACTAAAGTGAAGTAATTATACAGTTAAGTTTATTGCAAATAAATTGTCATTATTTATGTAAAAACAACTTCGATAAAAAGGTTTTGTTCTTGAAACTGTTAGTATACGTGTATGTTTGCTTTTACAGTAAGCTTCACCGGCTAATTAGGTTTGAAGCAACTGTAGTAGAAAAATCGGACAACTATATAACTCTCCCATTTTATGACTGGATTGTCTGACATAGAAATGCATTGTTTGAAGAATTGTACGCAGATGTTGCAATATAAATCCAACTTTATTAATAGTTTGTTTTGCCTACCACGTGTTCCAAAGCATGACATTTTTTAAAAATAATTTGACACAGAAGTTGCAATATAATTCCAACCGTATTAATAGTTTGTTTTGCCAAGCACGTGTTCCCAAAGCATGATATTTGTTCAAACGCAACTTGTAATTTTGACTTACCGGTATGTTCAGCTTTAGTCAAGGATGGCTAAAAAATCTTTATAAATAAGGACCATGCGACATAATTTACAAAGCGTCTTAAATAATTTCTGAAATATTTTAACGTAAGTGTAAACCTTTTATTTACAGTACACGTTTAATTTATGAACACATCGTCATGACATTTATATTTATCTCACCATACTTATTAGGGTTATAGACTTATGCACCGTGTATTTTATGCAATTATACAGTTTAGGAAACTTGCACAATAATTATTCAGTTTAAGAATACCACCCCTGGACCTAGATTATATCTTCTGTAGCTCCTTGCGAGGACCCACTAGTGCAGAACAGTATATTCACCACGTGCACGCCGGGCCAGGACAGCACGTGCCCGGGCTCGTGCTACTCGTGCGATAGGCTGGGGTCGGAGGCGATGAACATGGGTCTGTGCTGCCCGCAGGTCACCAGACCAGGATGTGGTAAGCATTAAGCGTTTTTAAGCGTTAGGCCTTTTCACGGTGCTGAACAAATTATGTACCACAAATGACATCCACATTGATTATATATAGCGGCACAATTAGGGCCTGATTTAGATTGGCAGAGTGGCAATGTGAAACATTTTTATTTTTGTCAAGTATTCTTTAACGGATATTATTTGTAATAGTTGTAGCATATTTTGACCGAAACATGTTAGTTATTTAACCAGCACGCAGGGCGAGATTAAATAATTAACATATTGAGGTCAAAGGGTGGCATGTGTCAAGCATGCGTTTCGTTGCTATACACATGTACACATGTGCACAAACAAAATTCCTGTTACTTCATTATTTTCCCCTGAAATAGTCATTTGAACCCTCAAATATTTGACTCCTGATATACAAAATCTACTGAAATCCATGTAATAATACTAATAATACAATGTTTGTGTAATCATATATCTCGTGTTTATGTTATTTTGTGAACTTATTTCTGTGGTAGGATACTATTTAAAACAAACATGCACACACAAACGAATCAAAATACTTTTCTAATATCACCATTTGCTATCGTTCATGTGTAGTTGTCGTATTTCAAATTTATAAAAAAAAGGCCAGTTCATTGCCTGCGTCTTAACGTCGTGTGTGTTTCTGTCGCCAGAAAACAGTAGCCCGGCTTTAGTAGCGTTTGAAAACGCTCGACGTAGAATCGTCGGCAGTCGCGGCGGTACCAGCTCTCAGGGCGGCGACTTTCGGACACAAGACACAATGGACTCGCAAGGTTCACGAGATATGGGTGGATTCCAAAGCGCGACGGATATGCCTGGGTCACAGATGATGCGTCAGCGGGAGACGCCGACTTTTTCGAGCCATTCCAGAATACCGGCAATGCCGGAAGCGCAACCGACACGTCCCATGAGTCCCTGCGGCGGCGACATCCGGCCGACCGGATATTGCGTCATGGCCCCATTCCCCAGATGTCCCATGGGACAGCGGTAAAATATTTCATATATTGTCATCGTGTAAATTGTGTTTAATGGCAATATTTGATTTAGTTTGAAACATATCTTGCCAGACAGAATTTTGATAAATGAATCGAAAAAGCTTTCAAACATTATTTTGCAGAGTTCACCCCTTTTCGCGAATGTGTCTATGTCAAAATTTATTAAAACAGAAACAATCGATTGTTTGAACAAAAGATTTGTTTTGAATACTTATGTTTTAATATAATTTTCAATTTAAACGTAACCAAATGCTGGTTTTGTAAAATGTGTTTCTAAACATTCTGTTGTACACAGGACGTATATCTATATCTGTAGTACTACAAACTATTACAACAAATTATATTTGAGGTGAAATATACCACTAAAAATACGATAACAAATTAAAAACAGCATATCATGCTCGCGCCATGTAACGTTGTGACGTTATACGCCCTGATGATCGTTTGTTTTTCTCCCGTCCACAGGTGCGTGGGTATAGGGTTCGCGCGCGGGGTGTGCTGTCCGGTTGTCCCGGGGATGGGCATGTCTCCCTTCATCCCGGCGGGCATAGGGCCCGGCAGTCCTAGAGGTATTATCCTTCAAACAATGCGCCAAACTCCTCACAGGGGTGTCCCATGTCTTATTTTCGCAATAAACATGACAATGCAAATAATAATTCAATGCAAAGTTTGTAATATAAGGTCAACATAATTTATGTTGATTTAAAATGCTTTACTATGCTTTACATCATCAACTGCAATTTGAAACCTCTCTTCAAAGATCCATAACGAATACGGATCAGTGCAAATAAAACGGTTTTTAGTTTTGACCTTTTTTGGTTAATTATTTTTACAATATTCGTTGAGTTCCTTACTTTCCTTACTTTTGTATATTAAAAAAAAACAATGGAGTCTGCGGATCTGAAAAACTAAAAATCAACAAACACTACAGTTGAGAAGACTTGATTAGGTTTTGATCTTTTTGATCCTAGATCTTTCCCTATACTTAACTAAACACTGCAGTTTAACGAGACTTGAATACATAAGGTGTAGGTTTTGATCTTTTTAATCCTACATCTTTCCCTTCTAAACTTAACACTTCAGTTTAAGAAGACTTGAATACATTAGGCGTAGGGTTCTGATTGCAGGACGATGCCCGCCTAACGCCCCCTGTGTTAGGCGCGGACGGCACGAGTGCTACACGGACGGCGACTGCCCAGCCCCCCTCTCCTGCTGCAACCTCGGAGACGCTTGCCAGCGACGCTGTCTCCCGTTCCCATAGCAACGAAACCGACACTGATCCGACAATCTGGAAATACCACAGTTTACTCCTATATAGTGTTTTACTCGTACAATGGAACTTTGGTTAGCAACAATGACAGTAACAGGTTATCTGTATAAACCTAATACTTGTAGATACATATTATTTTACCTATCTTAGTAACACTGAACTTTCCTAAGCAGCATTAACAATAACATATTTTTTATTTGTCAAAACCTAATTACGTATTTAACTTTTTTCCTTCACTGTTTGAATACATGTCATTTACTTCCATTGACAATTTACATAATTAAGTAATAATTTCAGTTAAATTCTAATAAAACTATTTTTTATATGGCCATGGCAAAATTAAGATTCACCTTATTAATTAAAAAGCTACGCCTTGCAATCTTACAGATATTTCAACATGGATGACACAAATACACTGAAGTAAAGTCACATTTGAGACAACCAGTGTAGTCCTTAGTTATTTGTAGCGCAGAGTGGGCGAGTTGCACATGTAGCATCGTCGGTGATGGTTTCATGACTAACATTAAATTCTTGCATTAAAACGATCTGTCTTTGTTAAAAACACATTCGTTCTTAGTATCTAGTATACCTGACTAGGTACAGTTTTGTTCCGTGCCTTTTAATGGTAAAAAAGCAAATTTGAATTACTACTAATAAATTTCACCTGATGGATTATTACAAATTAATGTTGGTATTGTTTTACGTGCAATTATTGAACAATGTAATTATTTTTCGGCGTAGCTGTCTAAGATCACTTTTGACCCAGATTTTCTTGCGATAATTATGCAGCGGGAAAATTGAATGCCAATAGAATTGGGCAAATTTTCTAATTCTAGGGAACGCAAACTTCAAACAATGGTTTAACGTATACCAATAACTGTTGCATACTTTGGGGGATTACAAATTTACATAATTGTTTACATAAGCGGTTAAAATGAAGTTAAAAACATATCTTCAACATATACTCTGGGGCTAATTATGAACGTAGTTTCTCATTGTATGCCATAAACAGAATGCTATATTCATTCACGTAACGAAATAACTATTTTGTTTAGCCTACATTTATATAAGCGGATGCTCTATAAATAGCAATAGTGCAATGTTCCCATGCATAAATCTCATTCACAGTGTTGCCGTTCCATGTAGCCCATTGATTCTAGAGAGATCATCACATTCCAGAAACAGTCGTGTCATTCTAAAAATAGCGCGCGTAGCCAGCAACGTATAGCTGTGTTTATAAACTCGTACATGCATACATAATAGCGTTCAGAGAATCATAAACCTAAACATTTCAGTAAATGGGGAATTGATATTTATAAACTTACTGTTAATTTGAATTAAAATTGTGGTTACGATTTATTAAAGATTATTTATAATTGCATCTTTCTATCAACTTCTCCAGTAGATGTTATTTTATCTATAAAAATATGCTACATTTTTCTATAGATAAAATGTTATGAAAGAAGATTCGGAATACGTCGAACTGTTATTCGCGTAGCATGAATACACAATTTGCAATACGAATTGTACACAGGAACCCCTGATATCATATTTCTACTGATATAATTTAAAATCGTCATAGTGTAATGAATTTTTATGGTTGCGTTATCCAAAATAAAGTCTTAACATTTCAAAAATCGCTGAATGTTCCCTGACTATTGCTTTTTATTGGGATACACAGTATAAATGCTTATTTGACTTCAGATCGTTATTATATTAGATAACTAACATGAATGGTATATTACCAGTACTATAAATAACTATATAGACTCGTCTGACACATTATAATTTTAATTCATTCCCAAAATTATGTTCTTACATTGTTAATTTGTTAAATTGGCTCGACAAATTCAGATAACAATTATGTTAGCCTAAATTATTTTGGCTATTCATATATCACTGGTGGAAACATGGAGCTGTATGATTGGTTTATTCACAGCATAGATATTAATGATAATTTTATTTAATTTTTAAATTAATAAATTTATCCCAAAATAGCTTTTGGGTACGAGAAGTTTTCCTATAGTGTCCGACAAATCAGGGGTCCAATAATTAAACTAATATTGGTGGGGACCAAACAATTTGGGGTCTGAGAAGTCACGTAACTGATCATCTTGGTCGTCTGTTTAGGTAATTTTTAAATGACATCTCAATATTAATTTCAACGCCGATTGTCTTTTTTAAAGACATTTATTGTTTTGTATAAAATATTCTACATCGCGTCATTTAATAAGAAGACACAACACGAAGCACGATGAACACTAGTCTATTAACTGGGACAACTCCTCTAATCTTTGTTACGCAATATCGTGTTACTTCCCTTTATCAACAACATAAATATAGCACAAGAATATAATTCTTATAATTATTACCGCAATATGAAGGAAGTGCATGGGCGCGACAAAATGACATTTGTTCTAGAGCTTCTATTTGTTTCCTGAACACGAACGCGTGGCAACCTTTGACAACGGTCATAATGCACATATCAATATTTTCCCCGAGGGGGGGGGGGGGGAAGCGGCGGGCAGTCCTAGGGGAATTTGACAAATGGGGGTCTAATTCCCCAGTATAGAGCATATTTGTCTAAATCCCCTCAGTGGGAGTTGCTATATATCTATCAAATGGCCCGGGGCGTATATTACCCCCGGGCCCAGAATCATTCGGCTGGTCAAATTCCTGCCTGTCTGGAATCGCTTGCAGTCTAAAGGCCCCTATATGCCCGCCGCTCCCCCCTGGGGGAAAACATTGATAGGTGCATAATGAAACAATTCTAGAAGACCAATGCTTTTTGACTTTAGTTTCTCTTCATAAAACTGCTGTGATAATTTTTCAAATGGAACTTCATGTTTTTTTAATACACATATATCAAATCAATGCTTCCTTTACATGTTAAAGCTGCAGTTTCACACTTTTTCAATGTAGCTGCGAGAAATAATTGTCTACAACTGACTTTTTTCCCTGTTTTCTAATACATTTATTGTTCATATTTCAATATTTGAAAAGCACATTGTTTGTGCGATGTTAAAACTTTGACGCATATCTGTTATTGTTGTTTTATTTGCTACCCGGTAGACCTACCCTAGTGATATTTGCACACAACAAGAGCTGTCTCAGGACAGCGCGCTCGACTATTCAACCGCTTTGTCAGAGTTATGGGCCTTTATCCCTACAAAAAAGGGGCATAATTCTGCTAAAATGCTGGTCACAGTTATGTGCCTAGGCCAGTGATCTTACATAATGACCCCGAAGACATATGTGCACCTTCAATTGAATATCTGTAGTAGTTACAAAGATATGTACTTGTTGCACGCAAAGCTTATCCTGAATTTTCGAAGTACAAAAAGGGGCACAATTCTGCTAAATTGCGGGAGAGAGTCATGGGCCTTGGTCATTGACCTTCTACAATGACCCTAACGACACATGTGAAGTTTCAACTGAATGTTTGCAGTACCGGTAGTTATAGAGATTGGAGTTGTTGCACGCAAACTTTTAACCTGAAATTCTAAGTACAAAAAGTGGCATAATTCTGTTAAATTGCAGGTCAGAGTTATGGGCCTTGGTCAGTGACCTCACATAATTACCCCGAAGGCATGTGTGAAGTTTCACTTAAATATATGTAGTAGTTACAGAGATATGGATATGTTGCACGCAAACCTTAACCAGAGCATTACGTCGACGGTGACGTCGACGAACGGGTGAGTAGTATAGCTTGAACTATTCGGTGAATAGTCGAGCTTAAAAGGCATAATACATATCAAAATAATAATTATGTTTTGCAACCAAAATAGCAATACAGACAAAACATTTTGATAAATTCTACATATTCCTGTTTTAAAATTCAATTTTTATATAAATATTTTTCCAACAACAAACTGTGAAACTGTTCCTTTCATTATTGTTCATTTGAGATACACAAACATTTGTCAAAGGTTCCTACGTGCAAGGATTTCGAATTTCAAGAGGTCCGCTCGCGCCGAAGACCCGGGGTGTGTCCGTACATCCCTACCTAATTTAATAACCTAGAGACACATCAAAAGATGGGAGACATATTGAATCAAATCCGTAATTTCTAGTTACACCTATAAGTTTACATAGATGCAGTTTAATTTTCTAAGGAAAAGCAGGTTCAGTGTACACAGAGGAATGTCTGAATATAGAACATGTACATGTAATACACTCAAAGACCTTAACTTATGTTAATACGAATTTTCTTATCAGCTTCAGCATTTCAAAACGAAAAATTGACTGGAAATTATCTCGAAAAATGATATAAGGATCTAAGAAACTTTAGATCATCGTTATTAGGATAAAGTACTAAACCATTGTCTGATTTAGGTCTGATTTAGGTCGTCCCAGTGCAAAAAGGAGTTTCTGACTGTACAGTGGAAAACTAGTTTGGGATTTAATAAATCTACCATAATGCGTTGCTAATCAAAGGTTCCTCCATTTTAAATCAAAATATGTGCATATACGATTGCATTAAATGTATATTTTGTTCTCCACACTGATTATGTTGTGAGATCTTACATACATACTTACATTTGCAGGAGTTGGGTCCCTTTAATTACGTTGTGAGATCATACATACTTACATTTGCAGGAGTTGGGTCCCTTTAATTACGTGTAGTTCATGAGTGGATTGACGACACCCATACTCGTTTAGTTGCGCAAATATGCACGTATCGCCTTCGTGATATATTTACCTGTTTAGCAGTAAATGTCCATTTAATCATTGAGTATTTGAATGAAATTGAATGCAATGAATTCCAAACATGTTCGTAATAGTTGCGTCATTTACATCGTTTTCAAAGGTTGATTTACCAGACGTTCGATTGTTGGGTTGTGCAAATAACTACTGATCGTGGCTCAGCATGTATTTATCTTTGCCCCCGATAAGACTTCATTAAAACATGCATATTTACACGCAGTGGACCCCAACACAGTTACAGGAATTTTCAATATACACGCGTTGCTTCGCAACTGCATGAGGGGGGGGGGGGGGTAAAAAACATTTTAACCAAATTTTTCGAAGAGAAATTTCGGTTATTAGATTGACGTATGTCGTTGGCTCGGGCGGGCGCAGCATTTTTCGTTTCCGCTTCCTAACTCGAGTACGAAATGAGCTATAATGAAACTTTATACATAGATACTATATAGCGAGACCTCGCTTGAGATTGCATATGGGGTGGGTGGGGTCAAGGTCACTGTTACTAATAGAAAAACGATCACGGTTACTAAAAATAGAAAAACGGTTTCCGCTAAATAACGCGAGACACTCTTTTCAACTTAAGAGCGCATTGAGATATTTTAATGAAACTTCATATATAGTGCATCTTTGTTTGAAGTTTCATTAAAATATCTCAATGCGTTCGTAAGTTATTGAGCGGAAACCGTTTCGAGACCGCTTGGGAGTGCGTATGCGGTGGGTGGGGTCAAGGTCACTGTAACTAATAATAGATAAACGGGTTCCCCTCAGTAACTTGAGAAACGCATTGACATATTTCGATGAAACTTCGTACATAGATACCTTATTTCAACACCTCGCTTGGGATTGCGTATGGGATGGAGGGGTCAAGGTCACCATAACCACAAATAGAAAAATTGAGATATTTTTAGGAAACTTCATACATAGATATCTTATATCGAGACCTAGCTTGGGATGTCGTACAGGGTGGACAGGGTGAAGGTCGAGGTCACCGTTACTAACAATAAAACACAAACAACAGTTTCCGCTCAATAACTTGAGAACACATTGGGATATTTTAATGAAACTTCATACATAGATATCTTATATCTAGACCTCGCTTGGGATTGCATATGGGGTGGATGGGGTCAAGGTCAGCATTACTAAAAACAGAAAAAAAAGTTTCCGCTCAATAGCTGACTTTAATGCATTTAGTTCGAAAAATTTGCACGTTTCTTGTTATTCCTTTAACTTTTTTGTTTCTTCGAGGCATATTCACTACACAGTTTAGGTAGGGACGGCGGAAAAAATAGGGGGGGGGGGGGGTCGGGTAAGCAGAAACCGGCAACAACTTTTCTTTTACGCCTTATCAATGTAAACTTACTTGGAAAAGAAATCGTTGTGTGCAGTTGTGATGTCTACTAGTTGTTTTTACTATATCAAATTAGTTTTACTGAATGACAAATCTTTCTTTCCATTTGAATTAACGATATTTAGGAGAAATCCAGGAGAAAAACATTCAACAAAATCAATATTTTAAATATTTATATAACAAATATGAAAACAATACATTTTTGAAACAAAATGCCCAACGAAAAGCTGTTTTATGAACAGGAAGCCATCAACACATTTGTTTGGAACTAAATGTCTAACATAAAATATACAGGAGCCGTATTCCAGAAACATCCTAAGTTTATCTTGAAACCTTCATCTTAAGTTTAAATTGTTTAATGATTTGTTACAAGCCTATATATTTTAAGGTTTCACTATATTTCTAAATACTAAAACTGCATTATAAGAGTAATGTTTATGCATACATGGTTTATAATTACTTAACAATAATTACTTTATCATATACGAGTACAAATGGCTTAAACATTTAAGAAAACAAAATCAATTTTAGAGTTAAAGATATGATTGTACATAAAATATTTCTGGAATACGGCCCCTGATATATCTTTTAATCATTGTTGCACAGAAATTTGACACAGAATACTTCGGCACGAAAATACAACTATGGCGACTGTCCATCAGTGAGAAATTGGCAACACAGGAAGGTCATCGGAAACTACGACTACAGATGATTCTCCTGATCACTCGATTAAGGTATCCTAGATACGCAAGCATACAATTAACACTCATTTGAAAGAATAATGCAGAAATCGGCATTATTTAGGAAGAAAGTTGCAGAGAAAAATCCAGATGAAATCAGCAGTCATTAATTAATTGGAAAGAATATGCGTTCACAAAGTTAGTAAGACTGGTTACATATTTTGGTCATTATAGCATATCTACAGGTGGAATAACAGTGACATAGTCTACAACTTATGCAGTATGCCAACTCCCGGGCATATCTTCAAATCAACACAAAGGATTACAAAATGTAACGGTATATAAAACACGTGAATATAAAATAAGTTATTTTTTACCTTAATAATAACGGTAACTTAATCTTTATTACAAACGGACAAATATCATTCTATTCAATGATATCTAACAAAAGTATATACAGAAAATCATTAACATATGAAAGTATGAATTTAACACACATGAGGACGATAACAATTATACAGACGATATCACATGACTGCACTCATGGCAATGAGGACGATAACATTTATACAGACGATATCACACATGAGGACGATAACAATTATACAGACGATATCACATGACTGCACTCATGGCAATGAGGACGATAACATTTATACAGACGATATCACACATGAGGACGATAACAATTATACAGACGATATCACATGACTGCAATCATGGCAATGAGGACGATAACATTTATACAGACGATATCACACATGAGGACGATAACAATTATACAGACGATATCACATGACTGCAATCATGGCAATGAGGACGATAACATTTATACAGACGATATCACACATGAGGACGATAACAATTATACAGACGATATCACATGACTGCAATGATGGCAATACACGTGTATTAACGTTTTCAAACTGATTTTGTGTTCGTATTCCAGAAACATCTTAAGTTTATCAAAACGTTTTTTCACTTAAGTTCCAATTTTCGAAATGTTACTTTTATTAAAGAAAATGTTAATGTTATCATACGTTGCAATAAAGTCAACTTTAAAATGGACTTAATTTATGTCAATCTTCATGAAAAGCAATATTCCACAATATGTCTGTCATCTTATGACTATCATTAATGGTAAATTTGTTCAATAAATCATAGAAAACAACCAACAATAACAACAAACAAGAAATGAGGTAAAAGAATAACACTTTTGAAAAATAGTATTAGAAACTGTACAAATAATATCAGCAGAAGTCCTATGGCCCACCATACAACGGACCAGGCAAGACAAATGGTGTGCGCAAATTATCACGATATGGAAGCGCGTTTGTGCCATCAACAATGATGCGAAAAATAATGTGAAGTAGTCGCCGCTGAAAAATACTGAGTATGAAACGTATAGATAATATTTGATCATAGAAAATATGATGTCATTCGTGCAAATATCATTTTCTGTGAACACTCGTGAAATAAAATACGATCTTACACTGAAATCAACAAATTTTCTTTTTATTTTAAGCTTTTGGACAATAAATAAATAAAATTGCGCAAGATAAGCTTAAAGGTCACAAGTTCGTGTATTCTGACGTCATAAAAATGACACTCGTAAGTATGGTGGGAAAAAAGGTCATATTTTTCGAGTCGTTGTTGATAAATTATAATTTTGTTGAATTTTATTATGTCTTTTATGTAAACATATGCATGTACATACTGTACATGTATATACATTTGCCAAGGGTTGTAAACCACTACTTGAAGATAGATGCTATTTATGGAAAAATAGTCTGTTTTATGTTATATTTTCACTGCAGTGAAAATATAAAATTTTATATTTTCACTGCTCCAACCGTCAAAATATAAAATTTCATTTCATCAATAAAATTCGATATTTCACCGAAAAGCGTATAATAAAATTGTGTATTCAGAATAACTGCTTCTCACTACATGAATTTGTTTTTCACTATAACTGATTATATACCAGTATTTTATAAATTTGGCAAGATGATTAACACTGACTGGAAAAATTTGACCGTGGGTACTGGTGGGTTGTACAATATATGCTTCAGAATTTACAAACATTCTAGTATTGTGAATATCAGTGCTTTAGATAAGAGAAGTATTGGCCTGAATACTCATTTAAAATTTGGAAAATTATTATTTAAATATAAAGGTGGGACTACCAGTACTCATTATAAATCCTGACAGAAACTTTGATTTATGTTAGAAACAGTACATTTTTAATTTGAAAATGAGTTTCTTACAATATATTGATGGAAATATAGTACACATTACTTAAATAGCAATTCTTGATTTAATAATTATAGGCCTTTAAGCCATTAAAATAGATAACAATATGTGTAGTTTTGCCTATGTATGGGTAAATAAACCTCTATTTTCACAGTTAGGGAGTAGCCAGTACTCTTTAACTAAAGTTTTATCTCGAGCACTGGTATAAAGACATAATTTATCGCACACGGGTCGAAAACTGTCATAAAATGCATGCATGTTCCGCTAAATTGTACACGTGCTATCAAATGATTTGATTTTCCATGACTATTCTGCCTAGTCTATAGTTCTAGAATACTAGTATAACCAATATCATCTAGCCTGAATTCGTGAACTTTGTTCGATATATTGCACTATTAACGTACTATTGAATAAGATCTATGATAAATAAAACATTGCATTGATACTCAAGAAAACTCAACATTGTTGTTGCTGTTACTTATTCGGTCCAAGGCGGCTCAATAAATGTCATGTAGGAGAATGTACACAGTTTGTCAGTGGGTCACATCTCCACTGTTAGGTCCCACACGCGCCGCCGTAGTTTACAAATGAAGTATTTCACAGAGACAAAAGGCACGACAAGGCTCTTTATAGTGCAGAATACTGGAACAGGGTCAGTCTATATTAGTATTTTCACATCAGAAAGTATGTCAAGTGAGGACAGGATAACATCGCAGACCCGTTTAAAACACATCGTCCATTTGGCACACAATTTGTGTCCATTAACTCGCAGCACTGGTTATATGCGGTCCAAAATCCAAAAAGAGTTAAGATTCCGCTCGTGCTATTTATAAACATAAGGGTTTCTCCTCTGATCGTGTCACTTGAGTCCACTAAACAATAACATTCCAGCACTGATTATATGGGGTCCATGATCCAACAAGAGTTGGGATTCCAGTCACGCTATTTATAGACATCGGGGTTTTCCCGCTAACGGTGTCACGTGACTAGACCATTAAAACTATCTCTAGCATTAATCATAATAATTATGAGGTCAATGGTCCAAAAAGAGTTGGGATTCAAGTCACGCAATTTATAAACATTTGGGCCAGTCGAGCTATTTATAGACATATGGTTTTTCACGCCGGCGGTGTCACGTGTCGAGGGTGTCACGTGTCGAGTGTGGCGTTGACGTAGTGGTCGAGCGCGCCCGTGGCCTGCATGGAGAAGGCCGTCACTATGCCGCCCGCGAACATCGCCGGCACCGCGATGAAGGAGAGCCAGGCTAGCAGACCCATACCCGACAGACCGTGCCCGCTGAAATACAACGTACAGAAACCATGAGTACTTGATCACAGTAATATATTACAGAAGTATTTATTAACTTTCATTGCGTGACGCATAAAAAGTAATACTGCTGCGTTTATCAACTAAAACACTATTGGCAATTACTGCACACATATGTATGTAATTTTATACAAGAGCTGCCTCAGGACAGCGCGCTCGACTATCTCGTTGTCAGAGTTATGGGCCTTGGTCAGTGACCTAACATTAAGACCCCGAAGACACGTGTGAAGTTTCAACTGAATATTTATTTAGTAGTTACAGTGAACTGCAACTGAAGGCGGAAAGTGTCGTTCCGGATTATCGTGTGCACAGGCTGATCCGGACGACACTTTACGCGCATGCATTAAGTCCGGTTTTTTTCCACGACACCCTCTATTATGTTTTAGAAATTGTCCCAAGTAAGATACTGCAGGGTTTCTAACGCAATATTTCATTGGCAAACTGTCTGATGTCATTACTGCACTTCATTTCTTAAATTCAGTTCCTTGATGACGACTTAATTACATGTACCATTAACTTATTGCTCTGCAAAACGAACTGAACCCGGAATTATTTTCATTGTTCTCATATTTGGTTATTTCAGTGTTTATGCACATTAGTCGCATTCAATCAGACAAAGTTGCGCGATCTTCCTGCAGCACGTTCGCATATTTTAGGGGGGTACCTTCAGTCAGGTGGAAGTGTATATCATCCTTATGAACACTATGAACACTGCCAACTCATGACGCCTACCTGGTGCATCCAGCAGCGAAGCGAGCGCCCCACAACATGAGCAAGCCACCTATCAGCGCTGTGGGCAGGTTGACGCCCTTCGAGGTTGCCATAGTGTCGGAGGCAATGGAGGCGACTGCCGCACCAAGAATAGCGCCAGATACGTAGAAGACCTGCAAAATGGCGCACTAAATAATGTGTGTGTGGCGTTTTCATGTATGGTTCATTTTGAGTCGGGAGGTTTTAGTACTGATCGAACATGTGTTTAAACAGCGATGAATTTGGTATCACTACGTAGTAAAAGTTGACGTGTTTGATCTACAACTACATGTGTTAAAGCATATGATTCGGTAACACCATGTGTTTAGAAAGTTGAGTTGAAGTGCTGAACTTTGATATGAAATGTTTAATATAAGATTTTCTTAAGTAGCTTCACGGATACGGCAACTTACTTGGCCCGTATTTACTAACCCATTCTTAGACTTAAGAATAAAGAATAGACTTAGACTCAAGAAATAATACTCGTGCATTTGCAAATATGTCGGGTATGTACCAATGATGGTATTTATAAATCACTCTAAGCACAGAATAATACAAAAAGCGTAGGTGAATACCAATTATAAAATGACACGCTCAGATTGTTCTATCGACAAGGAACAAAATTCCCGTTGTTAAACTACCAAATAAACAACGCGAAAAAACAGTTCTTACACTGACGTCATTAGTTCAGTTTTTATCAATGAAAGTGACGTCAGAATGTATCAGTGAATGACGTCACTGTAACATTGGTGACCTGTTCAGAACAAAATAGTGTAAACAATATTCTTTATTCGTAAGCCTTAAGTTTCAGAATGGGTTGGTGAATACGAACGCAGGACGGAGGCAAAACTGAAACCGCACGCACCTGCCACCAGTTGCCCAACCCGCAGCGCTTGTCGCTCAGGTAGGGGAACATCTTCTGCAGCCGCTTGGTGACCACCCACTGGGACACCACCGTGACATAGCTCGAGGAGCCGCCCATCGTGTCGTGCACGGTGAACACGAGTGGCAGCTGGATCAGACCGATGATGGCGCCTGGAACGGGGTATAGTTTGGATGGTTATTGAGCAATGATACAAAAAAAGAGGGCCAAAGTGGCCAAGGGTCGCTTACCTGACTGGACACATGTAATAATCAGTACAATATAAGATTAAATTTTAATTTCCACGCTATACTTCTATATCAGTTACATAAACAAACAGAAACACAACTAAAAGAAATAAACCACGTTTGTTAAAAACCCTGGCTTCAATACTAATAAATATGTCTCATGTACGAGTCAAAAGTAAAAAAGACACTAAAATTACATATATTCGGGAAGAACAAAACGTAGGAATTTACAATTGGATTGCAACGTGTGCTTGTTTGACTTATATATACAACTAAAATAATGAATTATTTATATTTAACGTTAAAATGTGGACACTAGACGCCCAATTTCAATAAAAGCATACACTCCGCAAGGCTGTTACACAGAAACTAGTGACGTCATCACTTACCGCTAATTGATGGTCGCCATGCAATGGCGGTCACGATGTTAGAGTACGGTGGTGGGGTACGCTGTAACGGAAACAACCAAAACCATTAACCATGCAATGTGTGGTGAGAAAAATAAATGCAGTGGCAGTTTAAATATACGGCAATGTATAGTAGATCTATGTATTCAGCAAGTTTGTTCAAGTAATTTCTAAGGTGGCATTTCCAGCTGATCCTCGAGAATAAATCATTTACGGTTAATTTTTACGCGGATAAAAATGCATATGGTGGATCCTTAGAAGAGTAAACATTCAAAGTTCACGTTAATTGTGGTTTATATATGAAGTTATAACAGAACATTTTGAAGGCAACAGTTTGATTGGCTCCTACAAAGGTCATCTGAACGAGACCCCTAATGCGAAGTCATCAGCTCCAGTCAGCGGATAATATAGTATTATCAGAATGGAGATGATTTTAATGAGATTGACTAAGAGTTGTTATACATATATCTGTTTGTGCCAATCAGCAATAATTCAGTCTCAAGGTTACCCACTCTCATGTAGACTGTATGAGCAAACGTGGCTGGTGGTCTTATTAATGCGCGTCTCGTAAATGCATTTTGTGAAAAACAAACGGCGGGCATCGGTTTATAACAGGTTCATATTTTTGTTTGTGTATGAAGTTACCCTATAAACGGGACACTACAGTCCCAATTTATCAGACCGCTCGCTGTTCTATACGAACTGCAAGCATGAAACATTATAATTATGGTATGAGTTTTTGAACAAACGCCACCCCACAAAATGTTAAAACATTGCAAGCGAATGCGCATGCGCAGCAAGGTCCACACCGCATGCGCAGCAATGTTCAGAACGCCCGCGCAGCAAGGTGCTTGACTGGTTTCTCACCCCGATGTTTTTAATGTCCTTCTTGTAGTCCCAGAACACCTCGAGCAGGACGATCACCAACAGCAGAGCGGTAGCCATTGGCAACGCCACCGCTACGAACGGCCACTTAAACGTCTGGTTCACCCTGAAAGCGAGCAGCATAATTGCTATAATATTGAGATAAAGTGTGGCCAAGAAAAACGACTGGATATATTTTAATGGTGAATCATCTATTTACATGTATTTTCTATTTGTGGGCTGAGCAGTCTATTGGTTAATTTTAAGAGAAATAGGATATATTTGGTAGTGAATGATACTCCAACTAACATTTTGTGGCCTTTATCTTATGGTAGTAGTAATTTCGATCAAGTATTTCGCTAATTAAATATATCAAAACATACTCTTTAAAATAAAAGAGGTAGTACCTGTCAGAAACCATAATTGTCAAAACCGCGTGTAATGACCTTTTTCGAGAATGTGCGAAAATTTAGACACCGCGCAATACAATGATTGTACAGTAACTGAATGGTGTACATACGTCGTGTGTTTGAACCCGCGCAATACAATGATTGTACAGTAACTGAATGGTGTACGTACGTCGTATCGCAATACAATGATTGTACAGTAACTGAATGGTGTACGTACGTCGTATCGCAATACAATGATTGTACAGTAACTGAATGGTGTACGTACGTCGTGTCGCAATACAATGATTGTACAGTAACTGAATGGTGTACGTACGTCGTGTGTTTGAATGGCTTGCCGGGCTTGGTGAACTTCTGGATGTAGGGCGCCACCATTCCGTACGAGAGGGCCCCAACCAGACATCCTACCAGCGTGAACACTGGAAAAACACGTGTCAGAATTAGTGTTATTACTGGAAAACAGGTGTTAAGATCAGCGTGAATACTGGAAACACGTGTAAAAATCCGTGTGACTACTGGTAAACACGCGCAAGAATCAGCGTGAATACTGGTAAACACGTGTCAAAATAAGCGGTAATACAGGAAAACACGTGCCAGAATCAGCGTGAATACTGGAAAACTCGTGTCAATTTTAGAGGGAATACTGGAAAACACGTGTCAAAATCTGAGTAAATACCGGAAAAAAACATGTAAGAATTAGGGTACCGGCAAATACTGAAAGCACGTGTCAGAAAAGTTACAATATTCTAGTCCGATCCGAAACCGGCCAATGTAACACCATAACAATTCTGACAAACATTTCCAATCACACAATCTACTTACTGGAGTTTGGCACCCAGGATCCGACTTGAGCAAGTACCATGCCGGGGCACTGGAAAACAAGAAAATAACTAATAATACAAATATCCGAGGGAGGGAATTCGTTCGCATCGATAACTTACACCATGATAAGGGAGACCACTATAAGTTACCTGGGGATTTATGTTGGAAAGCAGTTGCATTTCATTATTCATAAATAAGTAACAAGAACTTTGTCACATAGGTGACAGCGGGCCCCGATTGATAGCATTTTTGAAGGTAGGGGTCAGCCAGTTTTTTTAAAGTAACTAGTTCATGTCAGCAATTCCATCTATGTCAAAGATTACCTAAAGCTTCGTGGAATATATATTAGTACGTGCATGTTTACATTGAAAACCAGTAAGTATAGAATATCTGAGAAACACAATAACTAATGAAATATATACATAACTTCCAAATGTGGGATACAAATTTACATCCCCATCTTTACGCACAACCACACACTACCCTCAACAATGAAGACAAGTTTCAAGAAAGTCTGTTGGAAACTGTAGGAGGAGTTGCATTCACAAGGAGTTTTCCCTCTATATTCATTACAATAGCTCGATCTGTTATTGATCCCCCCACCCCTATGCAATCCCAAGCGATGTCTTGATAAAAGGTATCTATGTTTGAAGTTGAATTACAATAGCTCAATTCGTTCTCGAGTAATTGAGCGGAAACCGTTTTTCTATTTTTTGTAACGGTAACCTTAACAGTGACCCCATCCACCCCGTATGTTATCCCAAGCCAGGTCTCGATATAAGGTATCTATGGATGAAGTTTCATTAAAATATTTCAATTCGTTCTCAAGTTAGAGAGCTGAAACCAAAAGTTGACTCCGCCTGAAAATGAAAAATTAACAAAGGGCAATAACTCCAGAATTATGAAGTGCAGAGTAACAGTTCTTGTGCACTGCACTTCTCCTCAATGAGATCTATCCACCTATGAAGTTTCAAGTTAATACCTCTTATAGTCTAAGAGTTATGCTCCAGGCAAAAACGAAGTATGAAAAATTAACAAAGGGCAATAACTCCAGAACCATGAAGTGCAGAGTAATGGTTCTTGTGCACAGCACTTCTCCTTAATGAGATCTATCAACCCATGAAATTAACAAAGGGCAATAACTCCAGAACCATGAAGTGCAGAGTAATGGTTCTTGTGCACAGCACTTCTCCTTAATGAGATCTATCAACCCATGAAGTTTCAAATTAATAGCTGAAATGGTTTTGAAGTTATGAAAGAAAAACATGAAAAATGTGGACGGACGGACGGACGGACAGACTACTATAATTACTATAAAAAATTTGCGGGGCCCTAATTATTTTAAGATACCAATGATTGTTTACCAATGTTGCATACTGGGTAAATCTATTCTTTATCTTCCAGACGCCTAATACCCGACATGTAGATGGTTTGTTTATGGCCGTGTATTACATTTGACACGTTGGAAAGGGTCACGTACCGTATTTAATAATGCATAACAATAACCATAACCACAATAAGTGTCGAGCGAATCTACTAGTGCAAATAAAGCATGTTTCGGGTTACTCTGCAGAAGGTCCAGTGTCCAAATACGATATTTATTGCGATGCAAAACGGTGTACTTTAAAAAAAGAACATGACCAGTTATAAGTACTTCTGAGTCGTGAATTGCCGCCATTAATACTTGGCATACAACGCATATATAGCTTATTTATTTGCATACACGCACGTTTGAATGTACAGTTAAATCGACTGAATTCATGGTCGCATGGCACATTTACCTAACAAGATGAAATAAAACGATCACCTGTAGCGCAAAATGTTAAGTTCAACATTGATTATTGAATTCTTGAATTGACAATCAATATACTGGTAGTATCTAGTACATGTATATGTATTGTAATAGTATACACTGGAAAGACAAGTTCAGACAAATGTGTTCATTCAATGCAATTACTTGTGACGATATACATGTACATAATAGTACAAGTAACACGTATTCTACATATATACATGTACATAATAGCACAAGTAACACGTATTCTACATATATACATGTACATAATAGTACAAGTAACACGTATTCTACATATATACATGTACATAATAGTACAAGTAACACGTATTCTACATATATACATGAACATAATAGTACAAGTAACACGTATTCTACTTATATACATGTACATAACAATACAAGTAACACGTATTCTACATATATACATGTACATAATAGTACAAGTAACACGTATTCTACATATATACATGTACATAATAGTACAAGTAACACGTATTCTACATATATACATGTACATAATAGTACAAGTAACACGTATTCTACTTATATACATGTACATAACAATACAAGTAACACGTATTCTACATATATACATGTACATAATAGTACAAGTAACACGTATTCTACATATATACATGTACATAATAGTACAAGTAACACGTATTCTACTTATATACATGTACATAACAATACAAGTAACACGTATTCTACATATATACATGTACATAATAGTACAAGTAACACGTATTCTACATATATACATGTACATAATAGTACAAGTAACACGTATTCTACATATATACATGTACATAATAGTACAAGTAACACGTATTCTACTTATATACATGTACATAACAATACAAGTAACACGTATTCTACATATATACATGTACATAATAGTACAAGTAACACGTATTCTACATATATACATGTACATAATAGTACAAGTAACACGTATTCTACATATATACATGAACATAATAGTACAAGTAACACGTATTCTACGTAAAATGGGTTTAACCACAACTAGGACGTTAACAACTATAAAATGCATCTCAAAGTGCAAACACAACCTCGTTTATGGTCGTATCTTATTATAACATTGAGACCTTTATACCAAGCATGATGTTGATATTCACTAGTTAACTGTCTAAAGGGAAGGACCGGTACTATAAGAAGGAATGAAGTGCTATTTACTTAATGATGACGCAATGAAATATATCGAGTTTACTTTTTGTTGCAAAACTTGTTTTACTTAGTATATTTGCATAATTAATATACAAAAGTTAATTAATTCAATAACAAACAAAAACAGCGGTTGTAAATTTCACCTTTTCAAACAATATTTGGCCAGGGAAATATTGTTTTTCGCTAGGGTCGGTATAGAAATGAAATGCGTTTTACTTTTTAGTTCGTACACTGGTGACACATAAATAACACATAATAACACGGCTTACAATGGGAGCGTATATATATTTTACACGGGCGCCTTAACACTGATGTGTACACAACTAGATTTTCTTTCGAGACGTAAACTATAAACATGACATTTTAAGAACAAAAGCATTCGAGTACGCATAAATAAAACATGATTACTGTAAATGTCACGTCCGCCTTTTCTAAGCATTTGTTTACAAGCTCTCAACTTATCAAATGGACAGAATCATCTCCCGACTGAATTGTTAACTCAACGCACTGTAGGACCATATTTTTCACAAATCATATTTGTTCACACACCTGTGAAGAATAGGATCTCATGTGTCACATTTTTAAATGAATATGATTTCAATGCTTATCAAAAACTGGATGCGATCACAAACTTCAGAGAAAATGTGAAGAATAAAACTGAGATGTGTGAAGAATAAGATGTAAGTTTTCACACTTTTGAAGAATGAGATCCTATTTGTCACAGATGTGAAAAATAGGATTTGTGAAACATATGGTCCTACAACGCACTCGTGGTTCTTAAGTCAGACACACGTGAACAATTGGTTTAGTTTAGTTTACCGACCTGAACTCCCCTTTTTTGAAAATGTTTACTTTTTTTCTACAAATTCAGCAGCAACAGATCCTACATTTCCCAGACCTGGGGCCGTATTTCAGAAACATCTTAAGAAACATCTTATCCTTAACCTTAAAATCAATATCTGATTTAACTGTTTATTTCGTTAGTACAGTGCATTTTGCTAATTGTTTATTAATTATAACCTTAAGTATAACTTTTTGTATATAAAAATAAAAAGATTCACAAATCTATATGTTCTTTTTTAATATAACATTTTGAAAATATTTTAAGATTCACTTAAGATGTTTCTTGAATACGGCCCCAGAGCATAATAAGCAGTAGCATCTATAAAACAAGTATTAGGCCGATTCTGCGTTGTGTGTCGACCCGTCACCTGTATCATTATGTTCACCGTCAAATGTGTGACGATTTAAAAAAAAATAGCTGCAACATCCATGCTCTTTTCATTGCCATGAAAGCTGTACATTTTCATCTGGTTGATTTAACATCCGGAGCCCTGTGTTTTCTTGGTGGAAAGTCGTCTGGTACGGCTACCGCAGAGTTTACATGAATGACATACATTTGTAGCGCGTCGTGAGAAAACCGGTCTTAATGCATGTGCGTAAAGTGTCGTCCCGGATTAGCCTGTGCAGTCCGGTATTTCCTGTTTCAAGGAAGTCTCTTCTAAACATAAATCCACTGTAGGCGGAAAGTGCCGTCCTGGCTTAGCCTGTCCTGTACAGGCTAATCCGGGACGACACTATACGCACATGCATTAAGTCCGGTTTTCCCACGACGCGCCTCATTTTATGTTCTATGTGACCATAGCGACGATGGCGGCTACTTGCCGCGTCGGAAAGAAGCCGGGTATAGTAACCACTAACTCCTAACTCCCATGATAAGAATGTATGTAATATCACTGTATTTGACAACAGACAATGGCGGCTACCTACGGCGCATATTTCCTACGTTACTACACTGTATAGCGGAAATGGCGGCTACATATCGCGCGTATGTTCTCAAGCTCCTCACAGTGATCTCCTCTCTTAGCGCAGCAGGGGAGACCACTGTGCGGAGTTTGGTATGTACTTTTCCACTACATCACCACTGGCGGCTACTTACCGCTCCCGACAGCGTCATGCCGGTCCCCAGAACGAAGGCTCCCAGGGCGCTCGTGAGGATTCCCTTGTGGGAGAAGCACGCGATGTACTCCACCACTGCCTTCTGGAAGACACGCTTGGTGGGCGGCAGCACCGAGATAATACTGAACACGATCTGACCTGAAACAGTGACGTCACAGATGTAGAGAAGCTGACCTAAAACAGTGACGTCAGAGATCTGTGAGGGCATTATACTCAACACGATCTGACCTGCAACAGTGTCGTCATAAATGTAGGAAATCTTATCTGAAACAGTGACGTCATAGATGTAGGAAATATTATCTGAAACAATGACGTATGCGATGTAGGAAATCTTATCTGAATCAGTGATGCCAGAGATGCAGATATCCCGAATATAGGGAAATCATTGCTTGATATCTGACCTGAAGTAGTAACGTCACACATGTAGGAAATCTTATTTGAAATAGTGACGTCAGAGATGTTTGGGCATCGAGAATATTATTAGTTACACTGTTAGTAACTGATGGTGTATGGGATATACACCCTCAGTGACACATACCATACGAGAGCACAGCTCCAGTATCACCCCCTGTACGTCAGTAAACCAATTTGCAGATGATAAATCAAATTTCTGACATAACATATCGTCCGCAATTGACAGGTAGGTACATATTTTGAAATTTTCGGCGATTTTAGTCAGTATAAATACAAAATTATTGTACACATGTTTAAAGTAATGTCCAACGCCATTATGTATCACGTGTATTGCCAGAAATCTACGTTTTTCTAAGAAGAAATATATAAATTGTCTAGAGGAACTACAAAATAATCAAAAAATGCGACGTATTTCTTTAATTTTTGGCATCTAAATCGACACATTAGTGAACTAAACCGTTACAGAATAATGATATAATCTATCTAGAAGGGCATTCAAACGTTTATTAGTTGATACCGTAGGGATTTCTGGGCTAAAATCATTTAGATATTGGAATGGTAGGCTCATTTATGGATAAAGCCGAACTTTTTGAAAAGAATGTGTGAATAAAGTCCAAACTTTGCGCGATAAAATGAGTATTTTTTGCAAAGGAAGGTTTGTTTTGTGCTATTTTTCATTACATATTTTCATTACATATACATATTTTTATTATATGTAATAGAAGAAAAATATAGTTTATTAAAAAATTGTACAATGTAGCATATAAAAAACGAATAAGGCCGACATGGCCCATGGCAGTCATGAATAACAATTATACAAATACGAACAAATAATATTATCATGCTTTAAGAAAGAGAAACACATTATATATATCTGCGCGTACTATATAAATGTATTCTGTACTGTATTCTCGTGCTTTACAAAAATTATTTGTATTTAAGTAATACACAAAAGTAATCTGTACTGTATTATCATGCTTTACAAAAATAATTTATATCATAGTAATACATAAAAGTGATCTGTAATGTATTCTCATGCTTTACACAAATACTTTTTATCTTAGTAATTCAAAACAGTGATCTGTACTGTATTCGCATGCTTAACAAAAATAATGTAAGTAATTTAAGTATTTAAGTAATACGTGAAAGTTATCGGTACTGTATTCTCATGCTTTGCAAAAATAATTTATATCTAAGTTTAACAAAAGTAATATGCACTGTATTCATAAAAGTGATCTGTACTGCATGTAACTTAATAAAATGGCGTTAATCATCATATACTGACACTATGTAATTTCAGAAGCTCTACATGCATAAACAGTAACTTGATAGTATTTGGTTTCTGTTAGGAAAATAACTCTGTGGTTTTTAACATGCTGGGGTGACATCTATAATATACTGATATATGTATTGTATTTTTGTCTGGTTTGTGAGTAGATGTTACATTCAAAAGTAAATGATATTCATCTTCGAGAACAGGGCAAACTGGGCAAACACTATATTACAAATATCGGTATTATTCCACCTTCCCTACTCGATGTTATCACATTTAAGGTAAAAATGAAGTTCAACACAGAAGATTTTTTTTTATAAATAATGCTCTTGAATATTCATGCGTCCTTACACCTTGGACAAAAGTGTCAGTAATTATTTTCTTAAACACAGAAAAGAAACCATTGAGATCGCCAAGCAGACATGATAGAATCCCAATGAATTTAGAATACATTCCACTTGACTTGCCGAGTTGGTTTTTTGGGGAATTACTTTCAATATCGTCTAGCATAATTTTACATATCATTTTAATGAATATATGTTCTGGAGAACAGATCACCTTAAACCAGTACTTTATTATATTCGTTTTACTCATAGTTAAAAAGTCAAGTATCCCTGTCTCCAATAATATAAAGTCATTTTGTGTGCTGATTTTGGCACCTATTTTTTTCCTTCACCATTTAATAACATATTTTAAATTAAAATAAGCAATTTTATTGTTGTTTTATTGACATGACAAAGGCATTTAATTACATTGATTACCAGATGTTCCATGGTAAACCAATTATCTGAAGCTATCTCAAACAATTTAAGAGGCGTATAGAAGAAATCCATATACTTGACGAAACTAGTTTGACTGAAAAAGTGTACAAAAAAGTCAGAAATTGCTACACAACTGAACTGACTGTCGCTAAAAATGAATTCTATCAAGGCAAGATTGAGCAAATTGATGGCAACCCCAAAGCCCTGTACAAAGTAACATCAAAACTACTTGGGATGCAGAAAGACAATCCTCTACCATCAGTTGCTAGTGATGTCACTCTGGCTAATGACTTCTTGTGGTATTTTACGGTCAAAATTGCAAAGCTCAGAGACACCTTAGACAAGATTGATCATGAACCAGCATCTCGAACTGTTGGAACTCTGTTTGATGACAACAACAGGCCATCTTTTGACCAGTTTAGGCTAATGACCGAATTTGATGTAGCCAAGCTCATCAAGAAATCAAAATCATCAATTTGTGGACTGGATCTTATTCCAACTAAACAAGTTAAGGAAAACTTACATTGCTTGTTGCCAGTTGTTACGGAAATTGTAAACAGATCACTTGCATCCAGTACATTTCCACAAGAATGGAAGACTGCTGTGATAAGACCTTTATTGAAGAAAAAAGGTATTCCCCTGGGGCTACATAATTAAAGACCTGTCTCAAACTTGTCATTTCTGTCCAAGATACTTGAGAAAACTGCTCTTCAGCAAATTGTTGAACACATCGAAACAAATAATCTTCTTCCGTCCTATCAAAGTGCGTATCGTAAAAACCACGGCGTTGAGACTGCAATGATAAAAATGTATAGTGATCTGTTAGGTAGGGCTGATATTAACCTAGTGACCATCGTTGTTATGATTGATCTCAATGTTGCTTTCGATAAGTGGAGATTCCTATTGTGCTGCAGACCTTGACTAATAACTTTGGTTTTAGTGGAACTCCTCTAAAATGGGCAGAATCATATTTATCAAATAAAACAATGAAAGTAGTAATCAACAACAGCTCCTTTAACATGTAAAAACTGAAATATGGTGTTCCTCAAGGATCGTGCGCTGGACAAGTGATCTTCACCCTCTATATTGCTGCAATGAGCAGAGTTGTTTCAAAATTATTCAGCTGTGTTACATGGGTATGCAGATAACCACAAGGTTGCATTCAGTTTTCAAGCGGGCAGTCATGTTAATGAAACATCCGTTCTTGAAAGCCTAAATGCTTGTCTTGACGACATCATTGGATGGATGACACAGCACAAATTAAAGATGAACAATTCTAAGACATAAATTATTATATACGGAACACCTCATCAGCTAGCAAAAGTAAACATCTCCAGTATTGTCGTAGGTGGATGTGAAGTAACATCTGTTGATAAAGTAAGAGACCTAGGTGTGTTGATGGAGAGTTTTCTTGGATTTCATAGCCACATCAGAAAGAAATTTTAAATAGCAAACATACAAATCAGAAATTTGAAAGGCATTTGGAAGTATCTTTCTAAAAAATCAACAGAGACACTGGTTCATGGGCTTGTTCATTCACATATTGATTTTTGTAATGGGCTGTTTGCAGAGATACCAGCACATCAAATTGAAAGACTGCAAAAAGTGCAGAATCATGCAGCGCGTGTTGTCATGAATGCTGGGATGGACAAAAGCAGCTCTGAATTACTGAAAGCATTGCATTGGTTGTCATCACGAGCAAGAATTATGTTTAAAATTCTCGTTCTAGTATTTAGAAGTCTGCATGGAAGTGCTCCTTCATATCTGGAAACTATGATCAAACAAACTAGTGGCAAATACAAACTACGATCTACAGACATCGCACAACTCTGTGTTCCAAGAACTACGACAAAACTAGCAGATAGATTTTTCTCGTTCTCTGTTGTTGGACCTAAATGGTGAAATGCTCTCCCTAAGAACATAAGGTGCATCTCAGATGAAGGCCAATTCAGGCGAAGTTTAAAAACACACCTCTTCACCATTTTTCACAAGTGTTAAATCTATGTGAATGTAAAAAGTTTTACTATATATGACTGTGAAGCGCAACAGAATATGCAACATAAAATTTTGCGCTATACAAGTATTCCTTTGATTGATTGATTGATTGATTGATTGATTGATTGATTGTAAGGGATATCCTTGGTACAGAATATACAGACTCGGTATTCGAGGACGACGTTTTACAGTTATAAGTTCATCTCTGCCGTTTCTTATAAATTCATTTAAGATCAGATCTGGTTCCCGCACTTTTTCCAGTTTTTATACTGGCAGTCCCTTTGAATAATTCTTCAGCATTAAAGTATTACTGTAATAAGGACCTTAACAATGTTTACGACCATAAAATTGTTGCACAATGCTTTAGTGAACTTTTGTGGTCAACAATGTTAAAATCTTGCTCAAAATGGGTTAAATGCACATATTTATAACATTTACATAAAGCACTATTGTACAAGTTTGGTCATTATCCATTAAGTTTAAAAAAATAGTTTGGACTTTATCACCTATAAGTTAGGGCTTTATCAATTTAACATTATATTGTCCCACGAAAATAACAATATAACGCGTTTTTTGGTACATTTAAACAACACATGAAGCAGATATACAAAGAAGAATGGCTGATACGTAAGGTCGTACATTAAGAATTGCAAAAACATTAATTGATCAGTACTTTTTACATAAAATATTGCCAACTTTACAGATTTTTCTACATTCTTAACAAAATTCATACTATTTTGGCCAAATAATTGCCATTAGGAATCGTTTGTAACAGCGCATTATACATACAAAATATAATAGTATCGTGTGCGATATTTTAAATGTCGAAACTTACCTTAAAGATACGAGTTTTTGTAAATAAATTATGGTAATAAGTAATTGGTCCGACATGTTTTCTCTGAAATTTGATTTATCATCTGCAAATTGGTTTACCGACGTACAGGGGGTGAGTATGGTATGAAGCCACTGAGGGTGTATATCCCATACACCACCAGTTACTAACAGTGTAACGAATATATCTCACCGACTACCTTTCATTGGTTTCTCTTAGTTTGATCTAGGTACGAACATGTTAATCATTGAGTAATAAATCATTGATAAAAGCAGCTTAAATTTTTTAATCTTATTTAATTTTTTAATAGTCGCTCATGGTTCAAATCAGTAAAGCTAGTGAAAATATTACAATATTTAATTGTTATTTTATTCAAGAGTGTCCCTTTAACAAACTGGAACTGACTGTAAGCAATGTGTCTACCAAGAAACGGACAATAACAGTAGACCTATGTCATTTAAATTACGTAATCTGTAGTAAACAGATGGAGTGTCAAGCAGTACAGTTAAGTATACCCATGTGATATTTAAGATATTTCAACTAGACTAATCGTGGAAAATCAATCAAATGATGCACATGAACTGTGGAAATTATATGCTCATGTGAAAATGGATTTATCAAATTGGATTTATTAAAAAAATATGACAAGAACAAAGCAGTATTTTGTTTTTGTCTGACACACTTTCTAGATTAATAAACACCTTAAAACAGCAACAACACCGAGGTAAGATGACTTTATTTTTATAGTAGGGGCACTTCAGACAATTCTTTCACAGTATTAAGATGCATGTGTTTGTATTTAAACATAAAAAAATGCCATGCTACGTCAAGTTGATATAAAATTACCAAACAAAACAAAAATATTATCCAGCAGTCGCCATTTTTTTTTTTACTTTTATGGAGCATTGAACTTTAGCCGTGGTGTATGGAAAATACACCACGGTCATGTGACCGCCAATCGGATCGCGTCATTTATGTAGGAGGTGAGATATCAGGAAATCTTTGCTAAATCTGACCTTACCTCAAATGCAGATATCCCGAACTTGGGAAAACATGGCTCTATATCTGGTCGGAATCAGAGAATGAACATATTTATCGAAGGACACGCGGAACGAACAAAACACACGCTACAACAAGTGCATCAATATCAGCAGTTAAGTATATTTTTACAACATCAGTAACTTAGTATATATGACGTTAATGTAATTAATGGGTCCATACGTTATACATTTCTTAAATACTACAAAAGCGACATGTATGGCAATTTAATTTATAAGATCAATCATTTTATTGTGATCACTTTGAATTTCCGCCCACATTGACACTAGTGCAAACGAGCGAATATCGCAGTCATTGCCTTGATAACAGGTTTACAAAAATACCAAATATCATTAAACACCACGTATCATTTATCAGTTATCGCATGGTTGCTGATTACACAGCTTCTGTCGCGTGTTATCAGAGCGTGCGACCGACAGTGGTTACCGGAAGTAGCCACCGGAAGTGGTGACCGCACGTGTTACCAGAACCCACGACCGGTAGTGGTGATCGCACGTGTTACCAGAACTCACGACCGGAAGTGGCGACCGGAAGTACTGACCTGAGCAGACGGCCGACAGGAACATCTTGAGCATGATAAAGTTCTCAAACACCATCTGACCTCGAATTGTCTTGGGCTCGAACACTGAAACGACAAGCGAATGTGTTCATTATTTCATATACATGTGTGTAGTACGTGGATTATGTCAAAATGGGAGGCAGTCCGAAACTGGAAAGTTCCGTAAAGTATCAAAGATGTCAGCAGTTATTTTGGCGTTTGCGAGCTACTATCGAAAATTCGTAGAAACTCTGATTTTACGGCTATAGCCCTACCATTATGATTGATAGTAAAAACTCTGATTTTACGGCTATAGCCCTACCATTATATGACTTGATAGTAAAAACTCTTGATTTTACGGCTATAGCCCTACCATTATATAGTTTGTTATGCTAAGATGATAAGTCCAAAAACGCCGCTATTTTAATGGGGTCAAAAGCATCGAGAAACGTTTGAAGCATTTATTACCAATTTGTGCACTGCGTCTGTTTATCCTTTCGTTTTAGTCTGAAAAAAACCAGTCCGGCCACATAACTTGTGTAGGGATTTGTCATGAAATAATTTCTACGGCCATTCCCCCCCTACCTCTGATTCAAGTAGGGCAGTTGTCAGTTACTGGCATAGGTATATGTGCACTTAGTACTGGTAACCCGCTTAGATTGGCTAACATTGCCAAGGAAAAGTGTGAGTAGGTTAACTGACCGCCATGATATCACTGAAATAGAAAAGTGTGAGTATGTTAACTGACCGCCATGATATCACTGAAATAGAAAAGTGTGAGTAGGTTAACTGACCGCCATGACTGAAATACTGCTGAGTACGGTGAAAAATCAAAAAAAAGAAAAAAAGAAAGACCCCTACAACGCCCAGAATAACAAATGGCCATTATTAATAGAAACGATGACAATCAATCAAGATAAATGCCACTGGCAAAATGTTATCTTTCATCTTAAATTAAACACTAGAACAACACACACTTTAAATACTGAAACAGCAAAAACATCACTTTATATACCCGTGTATTACACTGAACATGGATCATAATCTCGCATTGTTAATCTTGCATGATATTTATGTGAGCATAGAGATGGCAAATCTTGATAAATATGCTATTTCTATGAAAGTAATATTATAACGCTCATACGGGTGAAAGTACTAGTATTTTGTTTAACATGTTTAAGAAATATTATGGACCTACATGCAGTTTATACACTTGATTATGATCTGCATTTTCACAATGTGAAACAGTTATCGTTTACTTAAGGCATTTAAAAAGAAGTATAAATTATTTGTTGTTTTTTATATCGCCTTGTTAATCTTGCATGATATTATTAGTTACACTGTTAGTAACTGATGGTGCATGGGATATACACCCTTAGTGGCTTCATACCATACGAGAGCGCAGCTCGAGTATGGTAGGAAGCCACTGAAGCTCCAGTATGGTATGAAGCCACTGAAGCTCGAGTATGGTATGAAGCCACTGAAGCTCCAGTACGGTATGAAGCCACTGAAGCTCCAGTATGGTATGAAGCCACTGAAGCTCCAGTATGGTATGAAGCCACTGAAGCTCCAGTATGGTATGAAGCCACTGAAGCTCCAATATGGTATGAAGCCACTGAAGCTCCAGTATGGTATGAAGCCACTGAAGCTCCAGTATGGTATGAAGCCACTGAAGCTCGAGTATGGTATGAAGCCACTGAAGCTCCAGTATGGTATGAAGCCACTGAAGCTCCAGTATGGTATGAAGCCACTGAAGCTCCAGTATGGTAGGAAGCCACTGAAGCTCGAGTATGGTATGAAGCCACTGAAGCTCCAGTATGGTATGAAGCCACTGAAGCTCCAGTATGGTATGAAGCCACTGAAGCTCGATTATGGTATGAAGCCACTGAAGCTCCAGTATGGTATGAAGTCACTGAAGCTCCAGTATGGTATGAAGCCACTGAAGCTCCAGTATGGCATGAAGCCACTGAAGCTCCAGTATGGTATGAAGCCACTGAAGCTTGAGTATGGTATGAAGCCACTGAAGCTCGAGTATGGTATGAAGCCACTGAAGCTCCAGTATGGTATGAAGCCACTGAAGCTCGAGTATGGTATGAAGCCACTGAGGGTGTATATCCCATACACCATCAGTTACTAACAGTATAACGAATATATCTCACCATATATCTCACCGACTACCTTTCATTGGTGTCGCTTAATTTGATTTAGGTACGCACATGTTAGTCCTTTAATAATATATAATTATTGATAAAAGCAGTGATTATTAAATCTTATTTATTTTTTAATGGTCGTTCATGGTTCAGATTAGTAAAGATATTTAAAATGTTACAATATGCAATTGTTATTTTTTGCAAGAGTGTCCCTTTAACAAACTGGAACTGACTGTAACAGAGGGGGTAATCACGTGATGATCAAAAGGGAATCAAAATGGCGACGTCCTTGCAAAAACAGGTATTTTATGCAGTTGTATACACTTTAATAATTTGCTTAAAATTTTTAATGCCGCCCACTTTCCAGCCACATTCGTTGCAAAGTGTTTAGCGTTTATTTCGTGTCTGTCTTCACTCTAGATCTCGACATTACTCGGTGCACATTTTCTAAGCGGGGACTGCATTCCATGTAATTTGTGATCATTACCGGGTTTCACTTAGGAAATCGCTCTCTCATGATGAAATGAGAGAAAATGGTATATTAAAAATATGCTAAGAGTATTCTTTGGGTGTTAATATAAGGGTTTGGTATGCGGCAGACGGCTCAAAATTGTTTTTTAAGTTGTACGCACCAAAATAGTTTTATGATTTAAATGGGTCCCACATCTGGTTTGATCAAAAAGGGGTCCCGTTTTATTTCGGAAAACCTCAATTGAAGCTTATATGGTAAAGTTTGAAACTTTGAACGTTCAAACCATTATTAGACATACACATGCATGTGTTTCCTGTAAACACTCTTTATTTAACCTTATTTCACTGGCATTAGATTGCATACATTAAAGAAAACTAAACTAATAGAAAAATATAAAATAATAAGAAAGACCACCTTCTCAAATATATCTATATCAGTTGATATTTTGACATAAAATCCTTAGTTGGTTTGGCGACATTCAAATGCCTTCCTAAGTTGGAATTGTATCTTGCTCGGTAATAAAATATTTCATTCAATTTTGAAGTCATAAAATTATCATCATTGAATAGCGCATTTTGATATGTCTTTGTTATATTAAATAATGTTTATGCTATTTTCATTTTCAGACAGATACGGAAATAACCGCCATTGCTACTAGACTATGATCGGAGTGTGGCCAAGAATTTAGGTTAAGAAGTGGCTACAGCCGCCATGTCAAACGTTACAAAGCATTCGCACCTTACAGGTGTTGTGGGAAAATGTTTTTCGACAATGACAAGGTTATAGTGCACAGGTGTTTCAAACAATACTTTGCAAGACAATGTTGAGTGTATGGTGCATTAACAAACATTTCTTAATCTTAATTTCTATTAATTCGCATATAAAATCATGTTGAAGTTTTTTTAGGAATCATTATATAGGAATAATTGATGCCCATCTAGTTGTTATAAAGGTGAACAATAGTCAACATTTATAATCACTATCATTTTTTAAAATGCGTAGTTACATATACAGTTGAAAGTTTAACTACTCATTCAGTAATATATCAGCATGTTGTGTTATATTCTCTGATATGACAGTAATCGTTTATTACATGTAGAAATTAAAGCAGATTTTATTACAAATTGTATCTATATTCTAAGCAATAAACCACGGTTTGGAATGATTACTAATAAATAAAAGCACGACTTTGCACACATTTTATATACGTATATATGAGTATAAGTATTTTGCTCTTACGATTATTCTATTATAAAAATGTAAAAGTGGTAGACATATGCGGTTGAGATATTAACACCTTATTTACGTATAGTAAAGATAGATACGCTTGACTTTTTACGTGTACACAGAGCGTGAAATACTTGAACTCTCAGTATAATCTTGTTATCTGTATAGCATAGAATATATAAATATCCGTTCGAAAAATCTGTTGTCTGCCTTTGAAGGTTCATTAATGTGTTCACATTGATAATGACGCAATCATTTTAATCACAAATCATATGTGTATTATTGCAACTGACTAGTGCAGTTCTGTCAGATTTCTTGCAACGCTACAAGTGTATGCTGCATGCTTGATCTCGCGTGTTTATAGTTTTACTCTGTAATATTAATTTTGATCTCATATACATTGATTAGTGCGATTTAAAGCTTCGATCTAAAATTATACTGTGCAATTGAACATCAATGACACTCATTTATTGTTCAGATCTCTCTTGCCTTGTTATTGATATATCATGTGTCATAAGAAATAAAATACCGGTAATAAAACTTCCAGTGACTTTATTTCTTGACAAGTATCTAACACGCACTTACTGAAATTACACTTATTGTGTACTATAATCTATATTTTGAGACACATCTCATATCTTCAATGAATTAACCGAGTAGGGCACAGCAACGTTGAAACAACGTTGAATTGATAAGTTGCAAATTCATAGAACGCTCCGCCTTTCTGTTTATCGTAGGTTGCTTGTCCAAGGATTTGAAGTCAATTGATTGGATTATGCAACCATGTGCGATTATTTACCATTTACCACGGAAATATAAACCGGTAATTGGTCAACTCAATCCTTGATTGACAAGTCACAACTGGTCAATAAGGAGTACGGGTAATTTCATAAACGTTGAAAAATAGCGAAAAAAACGTTAAAAAAACATTCATTCCTTTTCAACATGAATATAGTTTTATTAGTAGCTGACCTTGAAAATACATACGTATAATAAATACATTAAAACAACCAAACATAATGCTACATGTAATGTTTATTTAGCATATGCCATGAGAGTACAACTGTTCAAAATTGACAATAGTAATGCTTAAATACAACATTGCTTAAACACAATATGCAACCATACCTTTTACAAACAGCTAAATGTGTGTTTACTTCAAATACATATATATAGAGGATATTTTTATTAATACCTTAAGTGTAAATTATGAGTGATAAATAATGTTTTCACTTAGACAAAGTAAAATAAAAGCTGCCCAATATACATGGTAACATTTATAACTTATTCATATTAATAGATCGCTTTAAATCACTCTGTCATACAGTTTAACATCATTCTTTACAATGCATTGCGAGTACTTTTAATCTTAAATTAGTTGTATTACTTTTTTGAGACATTCGATTTACCACCACATTGTAAATATTTAGTCTCACAACTTTCATTTAAACCCGGCATCTTATATTTGTGCAGTATCTTGAATAAGAGATGAGTCAGTGGCTATGTAGCTTTGCAGTAGACAACGCATCTTGTCAGGTCTTTCCCAATGCTGCACCAGGGTAATTGAAGCACACCAGAATCTGAATAAGATGATTACAAATTTTGTCTTATGTTTTCTTTTGAACGATGTTTACAAACTAAGTTAATTTTGTCTAAATACTATTAGAGAACACAAATTCATATAATCGGAAAATTTATGTGTGGTCACTGCAATATAAAATACAAAGTGATTGCATTGAATTCACATATTTATAGCAATTAAAATGTTAACTTAAAATTAACCCTTTGTCCAATATGTACTTATGGTAAATCGTGATTGTATGTAATTGTGTCAATATTGTGGAAATAAAATACGTTTAAATCAAATATTATTTTTAAACAGAAACACATGTAAATGTATTTAAGAAATAGAAAAAAAATGTTTTAAAGCATTGACACTTTTGTTTATTTGTTCCTAAGAAGCATCATAAAGGACGGGCGATAATGGAACCTACATGTAACGAAATAAAGTCATTGCATACCACAGGACTGTGTATAGTAGCAATGCTTGTCATCTGGTGATGCAATGTAGCACTGGAAAATTGAAAACAAATTAAATTCTAAAACTATGTATATGCGGTATTAGGACAAGAAATGACATACATATCAATGTCACTTTCATGTTAGGTTTACATTCGACAGTTCTCGTCCTAATTATTAGATACCTCGCCCAGAGCACGATTTAAGTTTCAATTTAGATCAGAAAAGCTTTAAATGAGTTTCTCTGTTTTCTGACATAAAACGGGACCCCATTGTGATCATATCAGATGTGGGACCCTTTTAGATCATAAAACATTTTTGGTGCGTACAACTTGAAAAAAAAAGATTTTGACATGTCTGACCATAGCAAAACACATTTATAAACATTCAACGAAATTTCCGAACACATTTTTGTTTTTGCAATTTATATAGTTTCATGCTGAGAGAGGGATTTCCTACTTGAAACCCGGTAACGATCACAAATTACATGGAAAACAGTCCCCGCTTAGAAAATGTGCACAGAGTAAAGTCAAGATCTAGGGCGAGGACATACACGAAACAAACGTTAAATACTTTATAACTGATGTGGCTAGAAAGTGGACGGCATTAAAATATTAAAGGACACTATTAAAGAGTATAAAAAGGAAAAAAATACCTATTTCTGCAAGAACGTCGCCATTTTGATACCGTTGATTATCCCCTCTGTGTAAGCAATGTGTCTACCAAGAAACAGACAATAACAGTAGACCTACGTCAATTCAGTAACGTCATCTTCAGTCAACCAATGGAGTGTCAAGCAGTTTACTGCAGTACACATTGGATATTTAAGACATTTTAACTAGACTAATCATAAAAAGTCAATAAAATGAACACGTGAACGGTGGAAATTATATGCTAACGTGAAAATGGATTTATTAATTTGGATTTATTAAAATATGACATGAACAAAGCAGTATTTTGTTTTTGTCAGACACACTTTCTAGGTTTATAAACAGCAAAAACACCGAGGTAAGATGACATTATTGTTATAGTTGGTGCACGTTCGACAGTTCTTTCACAGTATTAAGATACATTTGTTTGGAAACTGTATTTAAACATAAAAAACATGCCATGCCACGTCAAGTTGATATAAACAACAGATTATCCAGCAGTCGCCATTTTGTATTACTTTCTACGGAGTATTGAAAATTAGCCATGGTGTATGGAAAATACACCACGGTCATGTGACCGCTCTTAGCCAATCGGATAACGTCATTTATGTAGGAGGTGAGATATACATGTATCCATATAGAAACCTTGATGACACACGTAGATACATGATTAAATACCTCTGGTAGAAAGCTACAGCTATGACTGTGACATTGACATTTTAACGCTAATATGTGTGAATGTATTTTGTTTCACATGTTTATCTAGATATATTATGGACTTAGTTTATACGCATTTTTGCGGGGTTTTTTATGATTTGCATTTTTACAATGCAAAACAGATATCGTTTACTTAGGCATTTTAAACATGGGTATCGTGTTTTAGTATAAATAATTTGTTTTTATCTCACGCGGAAGTCGACAAAACACGTGGTATAAAATGAAAGCGATTTCTCGACCATTTAATCTTCGCCATATATACCACAATTTACTGATAAAAGGCCCAAAGTTTTAACAATGGTAGCTACTAGTATTAATCTAAATTTCCGCGAGCTTTTGTATTTTACCGCTAACTTCAGAAAGGAATGATGGAAATTAAAGATCAAAGTTTACTAAGCGTTGTATGGTCATATTTTTTCACAAATCATATTTTTCAATCAAGTGAAAAATAGGATCTCATTTTTCACAGCTGTGAAAAATAGGATCTCATTCTTCACACAACGCAATCTCATTCTTCACATTTTTCTGTGAAATTTTGTGATCGAGTCCAGTTTTTGATATGTACTCAAATCATATTCTTAACACCTGAAAAAAACGTGTTCAATTTTCAAAAAAGTGAATTTGTTAAATCATAATCCTAGTTTTCACACTGTATGTGACCGAAAAACAAACAGGATGATTAACGGTACGGTGCGGTATGCATGGTATGGTACAATATGGTACGGCACGGTAAATTTTGTGATCGAGTCCAGTTTTTGATATGTACTCAAATCATATTCTTAACACCTGAAAAAAACGTGTTCAATTTTCAAAAAAGTGAATTTGTTAAATCATAATCCTAGTTTTCACACTGTATGTGACCGAAAAACAAACAGGATGATTAACGGTACGGTGCGGTATGCATGGTATGGTACAATATGGTACGGCACGGTAACGGACGGGTAAGTATGGTACGGTTTGGCCTGGCATGGCATGGCATGGAAGCATGGCATGGAATCATGACAAGGCATGGCATGGCATGGCATAGCATGGCTTGTACAGTATGGTTTGTAATGCGATGGTATTGAAATGTACGGTACAGTACAGTACGGTTCGGTGCGGTACGGTTAGGTACGTTACGGTTAGGTACGGTACGATTCGGTTAGGAATGATACGGTACGGTAGGTACGGTACGGTACGCTACAATACTTTCCAAACGTACGTACTAACATGTGCGGAGGTTCTAATAAGATCATTATATTACCGTCCGTGTATACGTATATTCTAGTTCGGGCGGACAAATGCATGTGTTTTTTTGTTTTAATAATCCAAAATAGGACGTTTGTTTGTACGTACGTTCGGATGCGTGCATTGGTTAATATCCCAATAAAAAGTGTACGTTCGTATGGACGTACGCGAGTACATATGCATTTCTATGCTGCCAAATAAGTATAATGATAATAATGGTGATAACGAAAATAATTATGATAACGATGACGACGATGGTGACAATAGTAACGATGGTGACGATGATGGTGATGATGATGATAATGATAATGATGACGATGATGATAATGACGATGGTGATGATGACGATGGTGACGACAGTGATGATGGTGACGATGATGGTGATGATGATGTGATGATGATGATGATGACGACGACGACGATGATGGTGATGATTAATGTATAATTATGCTCCAAATAATGATTTCATCGATTGTCGCGATACAATTTCACCATAAAATATGTGAAAAATGTGATCCGTATGCATACCCTCTTTTTGGCCAATCACATTCTTCACACTTATAAATGTGACAGGCGTGTGAAAAATATGATTTGTGAAAAATATGATCCTACAAAGCGAAAATGTTATATCTTGTACTATCTCGACGAGCCTTCAGAAATTCAACACAATCTTATTATGATATATAGTTTTGTTTATGTGTGATATATTTAAATTGGTATTAATAATTCATTATGTTTAAACTTCAAACGAGATTGATAGTAACACTGGGTATTCATTACTGAGAAGATCTTCTGGTTTCACTAGTGTTGTGTTTTCGTTGTAAGAGTAGTTTATACTGTTTCTACCTCTGATTAATTACATTTTAAAACCGGGAAACACATGTTGTTGTTAGTGTTGATTTTGATCAGTTGTGAGTACCCGGTAATATTTTAATCGACTGCGTCTGAGGAGATTCGAATGAAAGAAGCACGTTTCTTCAAAGTACTTTCGTCTGAAAATAAGTATTACTGTAGACGATGACATGTATATCAACCATTATATCACAAGCACGGATTATATGACCCGCTAACCACCAGGCGCGAGATAAAAACTGTCGAGTCACGGTGCAATGTTGAATACAGGTGACACTATTTTCAACAGAACGTGTTTAATGTAGTGTGACCTCGGTCTATTTTGATATATTAACGGTTCTTTGCCCAAACGCGAATAGCAGTCGTAAATTTATAATAATTTTCATTGTAAATAAAATCGGAGTTCGTTCAATATTGTCATTCTTTTGGTGGCTTTCTAAATATAAGCGTAAATATTTAGAATATGATACAAATGACGAACAATAACTGTACGATCTATAGACACAATTTGACCCAGAGTAAAATAATCCACCCAAAATCTAAAAGAACGTCATCAATAGGGTATGCACAAGGTGTTGCTACAGATGGTGTAGAGTTAAGAAATAAAACGAACGTTATCTAGATCGGCGCTAAGAAATAGGAATTAACAGTCAATAACTTAGATTTTGCAAAGATACCTGTTTTTAAGATATATTCCCCAGAAAGTGTGAAATTATGCTTCATTGTCGAATAATTCAGCAATGTTAGTAGCCAGTAAGAAATTTTAGTAGCAAATTTCTATTTTGGCTACTAGTGGCGCTCACATAGGCCATTGGAAAGTACTAACAAAATCTTATTCATTTCGTTAACACAAAGGTCTAAGTATCATAAATTGAAAATATGTGTGCAGTTGTTACGTCTTTTAAAGGAATCTGATAAGGTCTGGTAGATATTTTTCTCGGTTTTCGTTGACTATACGAAAACAAGAGGGCCAAGATGGCCCTAGGTCGCTCACCTGAGTTTAAGGCATCATGATGGCTTTTTAAAATTGAATAGCGGGTACATAGATGTTTGAAGTTAAATGTTGACACAAATGATAACGATGGGCACCCATAGCCATATATGGTCAAACTGCCCCGCCGCCTGGCAACCTTGTTTTGAAACAGATCACAATAATTTTTATCCCATCATTACGCCTGCGTTGACGAAATAACACCCCAAGAGATAAACTTAGCTGTATCTTCACCTAGTTGAATACAGCAAACATGTGCTTTATATTGACGTCATTTTGTTTATTTTCGTGACGTCATTTGTTGTTTATCGTGTTATTCTGTACTTTTGTTTCGTTTATATTGAACATAAAGAGAGAAAATGATGAGATAAATTGAATACAAGGTAAATGTTCAGTACAGATAACTTTCTTTGCTCAGCACAAAAACCTAAACCACTAGCCAAGGCTTGTGATTTAGGTTTTCTAAGCCTGAGTGGCTAAATAAACTTATCTTAGTGTCATTTAAGGAACATTACTTTGAAAATATTTCAAAATCCAGCAAGTGGTTTCTGACAAGAAATATTGTCAAAGTTGATTTTATGGCCATATACGGTCAAACATTCCCAACCCCTGGCAGCCATGTTTTTTTTAACGAATCAAACTTATTAGAAGGAATTTGGTAAAGGGTCACACAAGGAACCTTTTTGTATAATTATTTTGAATTCCAGTTAATGGTTTCTGACAAGATTGTCAAAATTGTCCAGACAGTTATATACGCTCAAACTTCCACACCCAATAGTGGCCATATTTTTTAATGAATTAATATATGATAATTAGAAGGAATGTGGTAGATGATCACCAAAGGATTTTTAAATCCAACCAGTGGTTTCAGACAAAGTTTGGAAGTTTTCTATATAGCCATAGAAGGAAAACTGCCCCGACCCTGGCGGTCATGTTTTTCAACAAATCAAAATGATTTCAAGGAATTTGGTAAAGGGTCACCCAAGAAACATTTCTGTGAAATTATTTTCAAATCCAGCCAGTGGTTTCACACAATAATTTTTTTAAAGTTTTCAACATAGCCATAGAAGGAAAACTGCCCCGCCCCCTGGCGGCCATGTTTTTTTAACGAATCAAAATGATTCGAAGGAATTTGGTAGAGGGTCACCCAATGAACATTTCTGTGAAATTATTTTGAAATCCAGCCAGTGGTTTCAAACAAGAAACTTTTTAAAGTTTTCAAAATAGCAATATAAGTAAAATTGCCCCGCCCCCTGGCAGCCATGTTTTTTAACGAATCAAAGTGATTTCAAGGAATTGGGTAGAGGGTCACCCAAGGAACAATTCTGTGAAATTATTTTGAAATCCAGCCAATGGTTTCTGACAAGAAGATTTTCAAAGTTTTCAATATAGCCATATAAGGAAAACTGCCCCACCACCTGGCGGCCATGTATTTAACGAATCAAAGTGATTTCAGGGAATTTGGTAGAGGGTCACCCAAGGAACAATTCTATGAAATTATTTTGAAATCCAGCCAGTGGTTTGTGACAAGAAAATTTTCAAAGTTTTCAATAAAGCCATATAAGGAAAACTGCCCCACCCCCTGGCGGCCATGTTTTTTAACGAATCAAAATGATTTGAAGGAATTAGGCAGAGGGTCACCCAAGGAGCATTTCTGTAAAACCATTTTTAAATCCAGCCCGTGGTTTCTGACAATATTTTTTTTATAAGTTTTTCAGTTTCTAAGCTTTTGGTTGCCATGGCAACCAGAGTTTTCAACATATTTTAATAAATTGAAGGAATTTGGTAAAGGACCATCCCGGGAACATTCCTGTCAAGTTTGGTTAAAATCCGCCCTGTGGTTATGGAGAAGGACGACGGACACTATGGACGACGGACACAGACTGACCACAATAGCTCACCCTTGAGCACTTCGTGCTCAGGTGAGCTAATAACTAACCAGTCTAATTCGGTCAAAGCCGTATACGAAATCTGTCATGTCATACTACCACATTGACTGTCAATACATTTTTAACGCGAATATCCAAATCATTTCGCACAATGCGATTTAATAAGCGTTAATGAATGGAATTCTCGCGCATGCGCACTACGACACTACAGTCACGTAGCGCCTATCAAATCGCTTCATAACTCGTACAGTGAAAATCGGTTGTAGCGAAATTAATGGAGCGGTTAAACATAAATCATTGTATTGAAAGGGAGGCCGGGACAATGTGAACTATCGAGGAGTGAACAAAACACATAAAACAGCTGCCGCGAGCGAATGAAAGTATAGGTGAAAATAGATCTACCGGTAACTCATATGGCAAATTATCTTATTCGCGATGGGGAAGGTAAACGATCTGAGGATGACGATAGTATATAACGACGATGTTGCAAACAATCATCATAATTGTGGCGTTTTTTTGATGATTATTAAGATTTTGATGACAATGATAATGGTGACTCTGATGATTACAATTTTAACGATGATGATGATTATTATAATGATGATGATGATTAATAATGATGATGATGGTGGTGGTGGTGATGATGATTAATAATAATGAACAAAGTCTTGTGAAAATGACCTGCGATTGCAATTACAGTGTATGGTGACGACGATGACGATAATAATGCAAAATCACTCATGTTATTGATATTCACATTAACTGAAGTGCACTTATTCATGCGGGATAATGCCTCTGATGCATGTGATGATTTTTCGTTTTCAAATGCCCACCCCATTTTCTTGATAACATATGCCAAGCAATCATATATGCCTACCCCTGCCCTTGTGTAGACAGATGCCGAACACGACTCCAAACACAAAACACAGGAAGCACTTAAGCGTAACGGCGGCCACGTTTGATCCCTCCTTTGCCGCGGACACTGGTTCCTTTCTATCTACACAGCCTCCACAGACGATGTCCGCCGCTTCATCCGTGCTCACTCGTATGTCCGAAACATCCACTTCCGCCGCGCTCACCGGATGTTCCTCACCGCCGCTGGGGTCCATTGCGCGTCTACGAGCGGTCATTGACAACGCAATACTCGTAGAAAATGTCGAACGGACGTTACTAGAATCCTACGTTAAATACGCTACACACGTTCCATAAAATGGGACCCCAATCGCCCCACAAAAAACACAACACATTTAACTTTTGATAACGTCCCACAACTGTTATCTCCTGTAGATTTTAACCTTGTCTGTTTTATCTACTTTGGCACAAAGAGCAAATATACATCGTCTGTGTGGATAAACTTGGCACGGAATTCATAAATCAATTAAACATGCGCTAATAACTCACTGGGAATCGCAGGAATGTTGACGTGATTCGGCAAACACCGCCGCGCGTTATCGACAATGCACTAGTATGATCAAGTTTTATACAGCGCACACAGTTACTACTCCTTCTGCAAAGATGCCTGTTATGTGCCGATTGCTTTGTCCCTTACAGGGACCGTATATTCACCGACACACACGAATTGCTCCGACAGACATTTATATTAGATGTCAACTCTACTCAGACACAGGAAAATTTCTCCGACAGAACTTTACTTTTGAAGTCAACGCTACTCCGACACACACGAATTTCTCCGATAGAACTTAACATTTGACGTCAACGCTACTCCGGCACACCATCAAGAACTTCTCCGACAGAACTTCAACCGAAAGTCCAAAGCCCCCTTAATACTAGTTCTTCTAGTTCTAAAAAATGTCAACACTTTCACTTTTGAACAACGCAATATTCAACGGTTTAACTGCTCTAAGCACTATACTATTACTGATTTATGTTTGTATTATTTCAATTCCTTTAACCTTCAATAACCCGTGTCGTTTTGATTACAGTTTAAACGGTTAATCCAGATGTTTGCTTGAATGCCCTACGCATAATCTGGTGAAAACAAAGAAGACGAGCACCCAGGAATACAAAATATGTGCTCTTTCACACCAGAAGTTTGCAATATTTTACCACTTCGTAACAACCGCCTAACGTTTGTGCGCTTCCGGTGCTAGCGTTCTTAAGAGAGGCATACAGTGTCTACCAAAGTGATCCCCATGAGCGCCGTTTCCTGCACCAACTGTGACTGTTCACGTCCGGGACGCCGTCTCAGAGCGGCAAAGTAGCGATTCCGCTCTTCTGTGACTAGAAGTACCGGAAGTACTGTCTACGAAGAAAACGAAACTATATTTCACAAATGACTCATGTTAGTATTTCACATTCACCACACTCTGGCTCCACGCCCACGTATTCTTTGTAGTTACCATCTTCCGGTCGCCAAGTCAGATGTCATTACCATCCGAAGTTTTGTTGTACCTCTGTCAACTAAATGCTTTCAGGAAACCTTTGCAGCCTCCCATATGCCTTTGCGCCAACTTCCGTTCCACCGATAAGTAATGCAACCGCGGTAATTTAACTCATACTAGTTTACACAGTCGCATTCCTTCGGTGCTCTTTTGTGCTTTTGATAGCGCATATTCCGCTGCATTCCAAGCGTTCTTTTGACATAAATTTCCGATTAAAAAACGCGCTTACCCCAATGTTACATGTTTTCTATTTAATCGCATAGCATCCTTTCCATGATAGCAGACGCGAATTTTTCCATGAGAGCAGACGCTTAGCCGAATCACTCCGCGACACTCAATACGGCGCATGAATACACGCTACGCTGTCCCAAGGTCACGTTTAACACCGCGGCGGTTGTACTACTACAATCAACGAGGTTAAATTATACCCATGACTCGGCAGTTTTACACTATCACACGCAGGTGCGCATACTTTAAAGCGACTTGTTCACATATATTTTTTAATATTTTGAAATACGCCGTTAAACATTCAAACTTGACTAGACCTTCATAACATGAAAGCAATTATGCCGAAAACCGAGCTTAACCTTCCTTTTATACCTAACTTCCCTAAAGTTTCATTATGATTGCACAAAAAGCTCTCAAGTTATTGTCTATACAAACTAAAGGGAACGCCGACGCCACCGCCGCCGACGCCGCCAAAGTAACCCCTATAATTATGTCGCCTTCAGGCGACACAAAAACTGAAGCATCTGACCTAAAAGGCTCAAGTAGTATAACGAGGAAAGCATAAACAAATAACGAAATTGTGCCACCACGCGCTCAGTCTGATTTATGTTAATGTCTCTGTATTTGTTACTTCATGTAGGTTATTCACGTATTAAAAAAACGACAACCGAGGTATTCCAAATTACTAGTATTCCATCGCTTCGCTTCATAATTTTATCCATTTTAAGTTTCAACTGATGATTACTCATCACAACACGTTACTTCCAATAGATTTCTATGTCAGGTGTGTATTTTCGCTTCTTTCTTTACAATATTCTAGATCCACTATTTCGTTGGATATCTCTGACAAACATTTTGGAAGTTGTCAAAGTTGTGACACTTTAATAAATCTGTGAGTATGTCGCTTTAAAGTGTCGGCACGGTCCGTGGTATAGCTACGATACGTGTTCGGATTCATTGACACGTCGCCTTGACTACAGTGTCGGCACGGTCCGTGGGATAGCTACGATACGTGTTCGGATTCATTGGCACGTCGCCTTGACTACAGTGTCGGCACGGTCCGTGGGATAGCTACGATACGTGTTCGGATTCATTGACAGTCGCCTTGACTACAGTGTCGGCACGGTCCGTGGGATAGCTACGATACTTGTTCGGATTCATTGACACGTCGCCTTGACTACAGTGTCGGCACGGTCCGTGGGATAGCCACGATACGTGTTCGGATTCATTGGCACGTCGCCTTGACTACAGTGTCGGCACGGTCCGTGGGATAGCTACGATACGTGTTCGGATTCATTGACACGTCGCCTTGACTACAGTGTCGGCACGGTCCGTGGGATAGCAACGATACTTGTTCGGATTCATTGGCACGTCGCCTTGACTACAGTGTCGGCACGGTCCGTGGGATAGCTACGATACTTGTTCGGATTCATTGACACGTCGCCTTGACTACAGTGTCGGCACGGTCCGTGGTATAGCTACGATACTTGTTCGGATTCATTGACACGTCGCCTTGACTACAGTGTCGGCACGGTCCGTGGGATAGCCACGATACTTGTTCGGATTCATTGACACGTAGACTTGACTACAGCGTCGGCACGGTCCGTGGGATAGCTACGATACGTGTTCGGATTCATTGACACGTCGCCTCGACTACAGTGTCGGCACGGTCCGTGGGATAGCTACGATACTTGTTCGGATTCATTGACACGTCGCCTTGACTACAAGGATCAGGGCTGGTATTCACAAAGCATCTTAAGCGTTGTCTCAGATATGTTCGTACAATTCACAAAGCATCTTAAGCGTTGTCTCAGATATGTTCGTACAATTCACAAAGCATCTTAAGCGTTGTCTCAGATATGCTCGTACAATTCACAAAGCATCTTAAGCGTTGTCTCAGATATGTTCGTACAATTCACAAAGCATCTTAAGCGTTGTCTCAGATATGTTCGTACAATTCACAAAGCATCTTAAGCGTTGTCTCAGATATGTTCGTACAATTTTTATGCACTTATTTTGTTTGTTTAATCAAAATAATGTGTTGTTTGTTGAATTTTTTACAAAATGTTTTTCATTTTAAATGGTATAAGGTATAGCACTGGTTCTGTATCAAATGATACAGTTAAGGGATTTTCAAATTTAAAGAAAATGGATACACTTTAACTTAAGATGCTTTTTGGATACCGCCTCGGGTCGACCAGATAGCCTCTTTAATTCCGTGTTTCCGACTTGAATCATGTTTTTCAAACATGTGAGGCGTGTCGTGTGAAAGCCGGGCTTAATGCATCTGCGTAAAGTGTGGTCCTATATAAGCCTGTGCAGTACGCACATGCTAATCCAGAACGACACTCTCCGCTTTTACGGTATTTTCTGTTACATGGAAGTCTCTGCTAAACATAAATACACTGTAGGCGGAAAGTGTCGTCCAGGATTAGCATGTGCACAGGCTAACCCGGGACAAAACTTTACGCACATGCATTCAACCCGACTTTTCCGCGATACGCCTCATATATTGATGTATGGGAAAAGTCACATGGGTGGAGGTACGATACATGAACTACCTGAATACCGCATTTCCGTTGATTAAATTACATGTACAGTAACAATGGAAACAGTGGTATATGTGACCAGACTTTATGTAAATATCCGCTGGTGTTAACTATACTTGTTTTCATTGCCACGGTGTTTCCAGGTTTAATCTGGGCTCCGCTATTTTTATTACCAGAAGCTTAATATTGAATGAATGAATGAATGAATGAATGAATGAAAGAATGAATGAAAATGAATGAATGAATGGATGGATGGATAGATGGATGGATGGATGGATGGATGGATGGATGGATGGATGGATGGATGGATGGATGGATGGATGGATGGATGGATGGATGGATGGACGGGATGGGATGGGATGGATAAATGGATGGATGGATGGATGGATGGATGGATGGATGGATGGATGGATGGATGGATGGATGGATGGATGGATGGATGGATGGATGGATGGAAGGACGGACGGACGGATGGGATGGGATTGGGATATGATGGGATGGATAAATGGATGGATGGATGGATAAAAGGATGGACTGATGGAAAAGGGATGGGATTAGATCGGATGGGATTGGTTTGGATTCGATTGGATTTGATCGGATGTATGGCTGGATGTTAGGGAGAATAAATTAGTTACACAGAGGAACAACAATTTTCACTTTTCCTAAAACGCGTATCATATTATCAGTGTTTGTTTTTTGTTGAATATAACGTACATGAAATTTAGTCACATATTAATCATTCGGTGCTTTTAATGATACTTCGTGAGAAATGTGGACAATGTATGTACACTGTGTGGGCACTTTGCCCTGTTTTTTTTTGCTTTTAATAAACTGTATTCTACTGTCCCTATACTAATATTGTCGATATATAGGTATTTATTGCACTAAGAATTCACTGAAATCGCAATATTATTGAGAAAAAAAACTACAAATACAATAGCTGTCAAAGGACAGCGCGCTCGACTATTCCAAGTATTTCAGTTGGTACATACTTTGGATAGTGGAAGGGGCATAAACTTTACAAAACTTTTAAGTGAAGCCTTGTATAGTTTATACATTTTTGGAACAACAACTTTAACCACAAAATCTATGTAAAAAGTATGCATAACTCTGTCAAAATACAAAACAGAGCTATGGGTAATGTTGCCCCTGAAACTAGAGTTGATGACAAAGGTTAGTTCCAAGTTTCAAGTTAATAACTTATGTAGTTTTGAAGTTACAAAACTTGTGAATATAAACTTTAACTAGAAAATATATGTGAAAAAGGGGCATAACTCAGTCAAAATACAAAACAGAGTTATGGGTAATGTTGCCCCTGATACTAGAGTTGATGACAAAGGTTAGTTTCAAGTTTCAGGTGAATAACTTATTTAGTTTTGAAGTTACCAAACTTTGAATATAAACTTTAAACAGAAAATCTAACTGAACAACGGACATAACTCTGTCAAAATACAAAATAGAGCTATGGGTAATTTTTCTCCTGATACTAGAGTTGATGACAAAGGTATATTTCAAGTTTCGAGTGAATAACTTATGTAGTTTTGAAGTTACAAGATTTTTGCATACAAACTTTTACCAATTCAGACGCGGACGCCGACGCAGGGGGTAGTAGGATAGCTCACCTATTCTTCGAATAGTCGAGCTAAAAATCATTCCGTATGCATGGAAATACAATATTATTACACCCGTTAAGATTTTAGCTCCGTCCGTATCCACCAGAGCATTCACATAGCTTTATCAAGAGAGGTAACTCGTACTTTACTAAGGGAGATCACCCAATTTCGGAAAGGTACATGTGATTGTGATGACACGTCGGCATTACGAATTTAAATGCCAGCCACGTATACATGGGTGGATTATTAGCCAGTAGTAACAGGTTTTACTGGGTTACGATAAATAAAGTATTGGGAGTTGTGTGATAATATTGTTCGATATCGATCAATTAGGTAATCTGTAATCTTTGACAATCCAATGAATTATGGAATGCGTCCAAATACTAGTCCGCTAAAAGAAATGTTATACAACTGATCCATTAGGCAAAAAATATATTCTGCGTTTCGGGCAACCCGACCCTACCTGGAGTAAAGTGTTTAGCGATTGTTTTCCGCGAAATCCGTATTCGTCAGATTTTAGAAAATTTGCAATGTTTATTTTAACGAAATATGTCTTTAAAAAATGTTAACATAAAAATATATTCCGACCCTACCTAACTTTTTTGAGACCGTTGCCCGAAACACACATTTTTTTGGCCTTAAATAATATTATACATGTACAACTGATCCGTTGATTAAGTGAGTGGTTGACAACGCGGACGCCAAAACTGCACGTCTTAGTAATACGTTGAACAACAACAACAACAACACATATTATTATTATTATTATTATTATTATAATAATAATAATTATTATTATTATTATTACAATTAGTAGTAGTAGTAGTAGTAGCAGCAGCAGCAGCAGCAGCAGCAGCAGCAGCAGTAGCAGTAGCAGTAGTAGTAGTAGTAAAAGTATTGTTTATTATAATAAGTATTTAATTATTAAGGTAGTCGCCACAACCAACAAACAGGAGCACCGCCTATGGGTGCTGCTCGACTTTGTCATATTTGATAGTACACTAGGCTTTTGTTTATAGAATAAGTTTATCACTGTCATGAAGTTTTTTTATTTTAAAGGGAATACCTCTTATAGATATTGAGAAATTTGACCTAAATAAAAAAATTCTAAGTGGAAAAAGGGCAATAACTCCACCAAAATCCTTGATATAGTTACCTTATCTTGTATACATAATGGATTTATAACTGTGATCAAGTATTGTATATTTCAAGTCAATACCAGTCCTCTTATAGATATTGTGAAATTTGACCTAAAGCGAAATTTCTAAGTTGAAAAAGGGCAACTACTGAACCAAAATCCTTGATAGAGTTACCTTCTCTTGTCTACAGAATTAGTTCATCACTGTGATTAAGTACTTCGAGTTCCAAGTCAATAACTCATATAGGTATTGAGAAATTTGAACTAAAAGGTAAATTGTAAGTTGACAAAGGGTAATAACTCCAACAAAATCCTTGAAAGAATTACATCATCTTGTCTACAGAATGGTGTTAGCACCGTAAACAAGTACCTTGAGTTTCAATTTAATGTCTTTGATAGCTATTGAGAAATTATATATTTACCAACAAATATGTTAAGTTGTTAGTCCAAACAATGGCAGATAACCATGGAAATACAAATAACAGGGTAACCTGGAGTACCCTTTTGATAGTGAACAAGTCTTGAAAGTTTCAAATGGATACCTTTGATAGTTTTTGAGAAATGGACAAAAAAAAACTAAACCAAGAAGCTTAACCAAAAAACTTAACCAACGCAGACGCTAATACAGACGACACGGCGATGACAATGACTCGCTTTTTTTTTCTTCGAAAGGTCGAGCTAAAAATAAAACATTTGAGCAATGTACATTGTTTACAATTTTACAGATAAATATCAAACTTCCATTAAAACAATTATTTTAAAATATACAAGCACCATAACAATATTTATACATATCTTTGCACTAACGCATTTTCGTATAAACACATTTTTGAAATGAAACTTGACCAGATGGGCAGAGCTTATACACGTACATGTACATGAATACGAAAAACAAACCCACTAGAACAATGTTTACGTGACAAACATGTAAATAGTCATAACCTCACAATAACTTAAATATATGCATTTTATTGACAATAATGTGTTCTTCAATCTGACAATTTATTGCAGTTATTGAACGCGTTTTGTGGTATTTTCGTTAAATTTTTCCTTTTGACGATATTGCATCGGTCCGATATATACCTTACATGTAATATAGAGCCAAACAGCAGTTTTTGGAAGTTACTGAATATTTCCGCCCCTTCTAACTCAAAATCCTGCGCCTGATATTTGATATCCTAAAACCCGACAAACGTAATTAATGGTATTTGAAACGCTAATTAGCCATTTTGCATGCGTTTACTTTAGTTCTTTTGAAGCAAATTCGATTCAAGGTGACGTCACTTTTAATGCTTAGTAACACGTACAGAATGCACATATACATGTTGAATGCATTAACTAAGGCAGTCATTATTTCAGTCATTCATCAAAAATACGAATAACGATTTCACCATTTTTGTAAATACACTAAAGATTCAACCCTAATATTAATAAGTCGCCAACAAAGCAGCAGGCAAAACTCGCAGACATTCAAAATGGATTTTCTGTGTGACAGTTTTGAACATTTCTAACTATTGCTCACTAAACGAGTTGACTTTCAACACCATTTTATGTGGGATATTTTGTAAGAAGGCCGCTTGTTTATATTGAATCAAAACGCTGACAGCGTAGAAAGATTGTTGGCGAGAAAAGAAACTAAAAGCAAATGAATTATGTATTTTCATCTTAAGGAACATTTATTGAAGTAAGTCACCAGTCTTTTGTTTCATTTCTACAAAACAAATATCGAAACTCATAACTATACACTCTACTTAAATAAACTGATATAAACTGGTATTTGACCTAATTGAAGATGGATCTAGGTTACTGTCTTTTGCAAATCAAAACTTATATAGGGCGCGTCTAATTCAATGCTATTTATCTACGGCATAATTCGTGGGAGGCAAATATTTATTAAGCAAACTATTTAAAGGCAAACAGAGTTATATGCATACGAGTCAATCTACAACGGGTAAAAATATTCGATGAACCGTATAATTCGAATCAAAGTTCAGTGCTTTTTTTTATTACAAGCGGTATCTCGGTAAATACCGATTTAATTAAAAATAAGTTAAATAAGTAAAAAAAACATTCAAAACTCTCATTTGAAGTACAATGCTTTTCACAATTCCTATGCATACTTCAAAAACAACAGCAATCGTCAATCGAGTGGTTGCGATTGCTCGCTATATGTACTGAGTCAATACACAGTTGTTAAACTTACGCAATATGATGTAATACGCACTTAACCAGTAAACAGCACAAATATCATACCTATGTGAATAGACATAACATGAATTCACTTGTAGATGTGGACTAACTGGATTACTATCATGGTGTATTAGTGTTTGAATCGGATCTATTTCTTGTCATCTAGAAAGAAGCATCGATAACAAAAAGCCTCACTGCTCAGCGAGCGAAGCGCAGTAATCTATCGATTCAATAACTCGTAGCCTGCAGAGGAAAGAAGTAGTTCCTTAAAGACCGATTTCTCAATACTACTACTAAATCCTGTTGGCTTGCACCAACAGTCTAAAAATTGTGTACAGGGTTCGCTGCCCAATATTCGTACTATTCAGAAACAAAATAAATACATTCTGTGTGCAAATCATAAACCTAAAACAGCAAGCTGAAATATGCGACCTGAAATGGGTATAATTAGTGCGAACGGAAAGTGAAAAAATCTCTATCAGACTAAAAATGTTTTCAACTTTACAAGTTTCTTTAACTGTAAGATTGGATATTTTTTTTGTTTTTCCTACCACCCGTCATATGATACCCCCAGGTTTAGAGATGAAACCACCAATTTGTACGAAAACCCCTTAACATTTCCGATTATTCTAATATTCCCACATGAAAGGCTTTCCCGTGGGGTGGGGTGAAACCCCATTTATTAAAAGAAATGGGAACACTGCCAACGTGCACTTTTTGCAAGAAGTCGGTTAAACAATTTATAATAAAACAAATGGCATACGTTAACCAACCATCTAACCTGCATTCGTTCCAAAAATATCCAATTGTTGGTTTCCGCATACGTTTCCCAAAAAATATTGTGGGGGAAGGTAAAAAAAATACTATTTTCTTTAACTTTTTGTTTTCTTCGCGGCATTATACCACACAGTTAATGTATATTGGACTGCATGTAAGATGTTAAAACGCCTCCAATCAAAGAACATGTACCTTACGGTATGTCATTACCAAGAGGCCCGTCGCAAACAGACCAATTCGAAATGTTGGCCGATTACCGAAAAGCCGCATATATGCGAACACTGCTCTTTTTACAGAAGAAGTTTATGATCGATAGGCAAAAAATATGATCGATAGGCAAAAAATAACTTTTCCGGTCGGCGGAAATTAGAGGGGGGGGGGGAGGGGGTCGATTAAGCGGAAACCAACAACTTTTTTACGCCTTAAACGATTTATAAAAATGACATAATGAAGTTATTTAAATCGCATACCTCTACTTTTCACGAACATGATCCCGAACACAATTCCGCACACGAAGCAGATCAAGAGTTTTCCCGCCAAACACGCTGCGCTCTCGTTCGCGCAGCAGCCGAAATCGGCGTCGTCGTCGTCGTCGGTCGTGAGGCGCGTGCGGCTGTCCTGCGACGAGATGGAGGGCGACTTGTTGCCATGGTCCCCGCCCTTGCCGGACAGGATGGCGCGGTCCTTCTCCGGCGTAACGTACGGTAGGACGCCGATGTCCTTGATCTTGTTTCCGTTGGAGATTGGGTCGCTCATCGTGTTGTCTGACGTGTCCACACTACTTCCGGTATCTACGTTCCGTTGACGTACGTTCATCTGAAACACATCACTTTCCCTATATATGTTAGGTTTTATTAGAAATAACTGATATCGTCATTTCCGCCATCTTCATTTTTTTCACATAATGCATATCCTTAAATAATAAATGTATATTGTTGTCAATGTTCACACAATTGTCGCGTCTGTGTTTAATATGCAACACAAAACCACTTTGAACCAGTCTGATTTCGCTTTTCTTTTTCTTCTAGTGTCATTCGATTCAAATCGCCATCTTCATTTATATCATATAATTTATATCCTAAATTTATATATCTTCTTCAACGTGCTCATACGCTTTTGTCAAATATAAATCACATAACCTGATGTAAGCAGGTTTGATTCTCTTGATTTTATTTTTTATTTTGTATTCGAAACTCTACGTTAGCTTCATTATATCGTACCATTTAAGTCCTAAAATTATATATCTCTACCACAATGTTCACTTACATGTTCTTTTTTAATACGGCTCTTATACTTTTTGACAAGTATATTTTCTTAAAGAAAATAGATCTATTTGCAAATGCAACTTTTAATGCAGTAATTCTTTGAATACTTTCCTCAAATATTACGTAACAAAATAACGCAATCATCATCTGCCATATAAGAGTTCAGACGCCGCTATGATTACGCTAGTTTAACCATCCACTTCGAAATAACACGTTCGGCCCTATGCTATAATCAACAATTATTGTATAGAACCATGGTGTACAGTTTCGTTATTTCGTCATCAACTTAAATGCCGATTTTCACCAACTTTAACTTCTTACATATTTTATAATGCTAGAACGCAGGCACGCACGCAACATTACAGGTATCAATTCCATTACACTCATTTCTGCGATCACCAAGTAAATATCACCTGGCGTCTGCATACGCTCGTAAGAATTATGCAACGAGCGGTCTCTGTACCCACTGTTGACATTGATCAGCGGACGACGGTGTTCCGTTGGTGACATTTATTGTTCTTAATTTCGATCTCCCGATATTCAAGCGCGAAAACGCGAGAACACGATACGAAAGAGTATGGTGTTTCGTTAGTGCCATTATTTCGCTCTTTCGACCTACACGCGCGAAAACGCGAGAACACGGTACGAAAGAGTATGGTGTTCCGTCAAGGCCATTCGTTATTTCGCTCTTTCGACCTATGGATGTACAAGCGTGAAAACGCGAGAACACGATACGAACGAGTACGTGATGCATTAATTTTTAGTGGTCCAGATTTATGACACTGGTCAAATACTTCAAAGTGTCTAGCATGTTGACACAACAAAATTGCAGTTTGCATAAATTGCATGCATATTTCCATTCAACAATAACTACAACGACAACAACAACAACAACATTTATTAGCTTTTAAGCATACAATTGCTTTTAGCGGTAAAGCCATAAAAATAACACGTCATATGCTATACATGGATAAGGAATTAGGTAATGATTGAAGTAAACAAAGAATATAAGTAATAATAATTACTTTAATGTTTCTTTTGATTGTCATTAAAGTATTATTTACATTCAATATTTGACTGTTTACACGATGTGACATGTGCAGTGCATGTTGTTTGTAACACGTGACACGCATACATTTGCAATGTGTAGAACTTATTGGTTAAAAATATGTTTTGACACATTTTGTAATATTAAAAAATAAGAAATTGTTTAAAAAGGTGACTAAATGTATTACTGACACTTCATATAAACGATGTTTTCCTCAAAATTATAATATACGGAATTAAAGAATTCACCCACTTTTATGATTATAAGATTAATAGGAGGTTTTTAAAAATAATGACAACATAACTTATGAAGTTGAAGATTTTTTTATCAGTTTCACACAAGAGTGTTGTTTTCCAGAGATTTCAACTTAAAAAGTCAAACAAATAATACAAACCGAACCATAATCAACTGCCTTTCCAAATGTCAAAATTATCGCTACGTCTTAGCTTGTCAAAAGTTAAACCCGCTTAATTTGGAACCAAACATAAAAAAAGCAAAAAAGCCAAAAAAAAGCTAAAAAAAGAAAGACAGAAAAGCTGTTTTAAATAATAACGGACATTATTAGAATAAGGGTATCCATTATGTAGCATGTTGATTTAAAGTATGCGATTTCTCTGAATTCATCTCTAGTCTGACGCAACTATTTTTAGCAGTTTTAGATCGAGCTTAATCTGGGTTTTAATTTTAACGGGATTATACCGGTACATACATATTACTAAGAAATACCCAGTGTTGCAGCTGATTGCTGTTTTTAACGCAGCAAACAGCACCAGTTTCGGTCCCTAAAGTCAACAAATGTACCACGAAAATAACGGTCAACCTACCCACACCGGAAGCGCTCCCGCGGCGTCCGTTCAGCGTCCACCGGCACTCAATGCCTGTTCATACGAGGCTCAAAGGAAATCGTTTCACTAAGTTTGTAATCCGCTAACCACGTGCACGCTCCGTCGTTCATTACCAATCACGTATCGGCAACTAATCCGTCAGTACTTTTCACTACGTATTCCATACGATACACGTTTTACTTATTTCTACAAGGCTTAAGGCAGAGATGTTTATAAAGTACGCACTTTTTTTTTGATCGGTACTAACGTAGCAAACACAAAAACGCGACTGTAATTATGAACGCTGGCAAAAAATGTAAGTGTCTATATATCATATCATATGTACAGCGAAATCAATTACATTTGTTACGCATTAAAGTAACGGCATGGTAAAGTGACACTTTGTATTATTTGTGCGTTCGAAACACGCGCTATATGAGTCTGCAAAACGCAGCCAACTGTGTCGTCACGTTCGCACGACCAAAACAAATTTCGGATTAGACCCGACCACGGGGTTTTCGATATGTAACACTAGAACGCGTGACAAACAGATCGGGCCACGGGCCTTTGTATGGGAAACTAGAACTAGAATCGTATTTTATTTTGATTTCAAAGAATATGGAAACTAGAACGCGTGTCAAACAGGCCCTAGCGGCCATCTCAGATTCTTCGGCCCCGTGTTCACAAAGAAAATCCGGTAAACGGACATCAGCCCCATTGGACATTGTCCCCTTCCTCAAAAAATTCATATGCGGACATCAGCCCCTCGGAATTTTCCCCCTTCCTCAAAAAATGCATAGGCGGACAGTAGCCATTTTCATGTTTTTTTTTATTGGGCGAACAATAGCCACATCGCGATTTTTTAAAACCCTTTCAACTAGCTCTACTGAGCGAAATCTCAAAAATAGTTTATTTGGAAATAACGTTTTGTCTATTAAAAATAACATGAAATGCTGGGTAGTTTTTTATTCAAAATCTCCATGTCAGACTGCATATGAAGCATGTCGTGGGAAAACCCGGCTTAATGCGTGTGCGTTAAGTGTCGTTCCGGATAAGCCTGTGCAGTCCGCTTAGCTCGGTTTTCCCACGAATATGAATTGTGATATGAGGTTACAATCATGTATATAAAATTACGTATTTGGCCAACAGTTAAACTGATGCAGATTTTGTTTTTCGTGAACGTCATTTTCGCCTAATCCTGATATATATGGCTCTCGTTCATATTCAAAAATCAAGGTGAAATTGTTTTGTAAACAAGGGCCCCAATCGGGAAACCAGAACGCTCCACGGACCCGGGTCTCGGGTAACACTATGGACTTCTACGAACCACCAAAACACAATCCGACATGCTCCAATATTTCATTCATTAGCCGGATGTATCGTCAATGTACATTACGTAAGTGTATAACTTGAAAATGACTTCCATGAAATCAAATTATTAACTGGATGCTGATGTAAGCGATCGGATTAAAAACATATCCTAAAATACGCTGTATATGAGATTGTGCACTTTCATCTGATTGATGATGTTGTAAGTTACTTCAAACTGCTGAAATGTTTTCAATTAATAAGGCGTAAAAAAAGTTGGTTTCAGTTTACCCGTCCCCCCCCCCCCCCCCACTAATTTTTTCCGAGGACCCGATTTTGTGTGTGGCTGCTGATCGATCATTAACTTTTTCTGATTTTCGGTAAAAAGAGCGGTTTTTGCTAATATGCGGCTTTTCTGTAATTGGCAAACATTTCGCATGAGTCTGCGTGAGACAGGCGCTCTTGGTAATGACATACCGTAAGGTACATTGGTAATGACATACCGTTAGGTACATTGGTAATGACATACCGTTAGGTACATTGGTAATGACATACCGTTAGGTACATTGGTAATGACATACCGTTAGGTACATTGGTAATGACATACCGTAAGGTACATTGGTAACGACATACCGTTAGGTACATTGGTAACGACATACCGTAAGGTACATTGGTAACGACATACCGTAAGGTACATTGGTAACGACATACCGTTAGGTACATACCGTAAGGTACATTGGTAATGACATACCGTTAGGTACATTGGTAATGACATACCGTTAGGTACATTGGTAATGACATACCGTAAGGTACATTGGTAATGACATACCGTAAGGTACATTGGTAATGACATACCGTATTATAAGGTACATTGGTAATTACATACCGTATTATAAGGTACATTGGTAATAACATACCGTAAGGTACATTGGTAATGACATACCGTATTATAAGGTACATTGGTAATGACATACCGTATTATAAGGTACATTGGTAATGACATACCGTATTATAAGGTACAGTCTTGGTAATGACACAGCGTATTATAAGGTACAGTCTTGGTAATGACACACCGTATTATAAGGTACATTGGTAATGACATACCGTATTATAAGGTACAGTCTTGGTAATGACATACCGTATTATAAGGTACAGTCTTGGTAATGACATACCGTATTATAAGGTACAGTCTTTCCGGGTTAAAGGTAAAACACCAACATTTCAAATTTGCCACAAGAAAAGTCAGTATGTAGTCAGCTGCTCAGTTTCTTTTTTCGAGATAGTAGATAATATAATTTTGTAAATTAACATGGTAAAAAAAGCAATTCTAACATGACACGAGCGAAATTACCGTTGTTAAAATAAAAATTGGACAAAGTAGTTCCGAAACTGTAAAATCTAGTTCGCATTGTAATCGCAGAACATCTTGTCATTCTGATGCGCGTATCAAACCATTCGGACTGACGCCCTCGTGGTTTAATTAATACGCATCAGAACTCAAAATCGTTGTTTATTTACAGATAAAAAAACCCAAATCGAAAATTATTTCTTAAATATTACATATAAAATTATAAACATATAAGGCATATACTTGTATATTGAACCACGCATGCACCAAGAAGAAGCAATTAGACTGATATTATACTAGACTTCCATATTATAAAATTTAAATAGCATTGTAGGACCATATTTTTAACAAATAATATTTTTCACATCTGTGAAAAATAGGATCTCATTCTTCACAGGTGTGAAAATTGAGATCTTATTCTTCATACATCTCTTCATACATCACAATCGCATTCTTCACATTTTCTGTGAAGTTTGTGATCGCATCCAGTGTTTTATATGCAAATAAATTATATTATTCTGTGATCCTCACGCATACCCCGTTTTTGGTCAATCACCTTCTTCATGTTTAAAAATGTGACAAATGACATCTTATTTTTGTACAGGTGAGTGAAAAAAAAAAAATTACATTTTCTTCTGCCGCTTTCTATAGTTTAACTGCACTATTATATATATAAAGGAGGATTTGCATACAATACGCACAATTTTATACGCAAGTGTCTTCAAAGAATTGGTATGACCACATCACTAAATCTAGTTGTCACCTTATAAATACCTGAAACACTAGAAAATTGGAGGATTATTAATATTTGCTTGTTGATTGTTCTATTTGACTGGTTGTCCGTGTTTCTTTTTTTTCAAATTTATTGTAAAATTTCCCCCAAAAGATAAAAGAAATATATTTAGGTAGTGTTGATGTTCTTAATTTACTATGCATAGGTTTACTGGTTATGCACTTTGATTTCATTTATGTAGTATAGAACTAATAAGACCGATTGTACATTATAGGCGACTATCACACTGGCAGCTATAACATGGCCGATATCGAGCCAAAACGACCGATGGTACATTATAGGTGACTTTCACACTGGCAGCTAAATTTAACCTGGCCGATATCGAGCCAAAACGACCGATGGTACATTATAGGTGACTATAACACTAGTAGCTATATAACTTGACCGATATCGAGCCAAAACGACCGATCGTACATTATAGGCGACTATCACACTAGTAGCTATATAACTTGACCGATATCGAGCCAAAACGACCGATTGTACATTATTGGCGACTATCACACTTGTAGCTATATAATCTGACCGATATCGAGCCAATACAACCGATCGTACACTGGAGACGATGGCTGCTAAACTATTTGTATCACTAGAACGCAATATCTAACTGCTTTAACTGTTGGCACTTGTAAATTGTTATATCAGATTAATATGACCGATCGTTTACGAAGACGTTAAAATTATGTATATCGTAATTCTGCAGCCATGAAATCCACGGTACTGCTTAAAAATCCACGACACTGATTTGTAACGACTTGTCGAGCTAGAATATTACTTTTTGTGAAGACCTCACAAGTAAATGTAGTGATTGGCATTATAAGGCACTTCCATCAGCCTAACTGATGGGCTATCTTTAGCGATGCGGTTAGTGTCCGCTTCTCACGCCGGAGACCCGGGTTCAATCCGCCGCACGAGCTCAGGGTATTAGACCGATCCGTGATTTGCCACGAATAGTTTAAACTCCTCCCCAGCCTTGTTAAAAGATTAATTACCATTCATCATAAATCACAAACATTACCACGTGCTCATTTGAATATCACAAACATTATGCACGTGCTCTTTTGTATGAAACCTTTTCACCGTTAAACACGTGATATCCAAGTTATTTGATTGGATAACATTGCAGCGTAATTTTAATATGATTGACATTTGTGGAAGCGTTTAATCGGGGAATAGGGCAAACATCTCACTTCTATTAGCCTACTTACCGATTTATGAACTACATGCCTGTCTCTAACACACGGTTAGGAGACTCGCCCAATCACCTCATTCGGAGGTGTTATGTCCGGGGAATTCAGATCTAGTCAGGCATGCGATATACCGCTAGAAAGTGAATTATATTTGAAAAAACAGACCAAGTTACACGGTTTTAAATATATATGTTTGACATTCAATTAACATTCGTTATTTACAAAATTACCACAGATGCCGAATATCTTTTTAAAGAAATTTATTGTGTTTTTTTTTGTAGACTATTTAGTGAAACTACGAACTAGTGTGATTCTTTTACCATTTCTACTGGTAATAACATTCTCCGATTGTGGAAAAATCACCTTTAGAAGGAGAAAAAAAATACAAAAATGGAAGGTCGTGCTTACTGTTTAGAATACCGGACCACCTCGGAAGTCACCACCGGACCACGTCGGAAGTCACCACCGGACCACCTCGGAAGTCACCACCGGACCACCTCGGAAGTCACCACCGGACCACCTCGGAAGTCACCACCGGACCACCTCGGAAGTCACCACCGGACCACCTCGGAAGTCACCACCGGACCACGTCGGAAGTCACCACCGGACCACGTCGGAAGTCACCACCGGACCACCTCGGAAGTCACCACCGGACATTTTCTCAACACCTCCAAATGAGGTGGCCCAGTGAGTCTCCCAACAGTACGTTATCGGCCCCCGTGACATTCATCGGTATTTTTGGCTAGAAATTAATACTGTTTCCAAACTTTCCAGTTTGTACAGCCTTGAACACTGATAAAAAGCTAGTCCTGAAACATGCCATGCAGGCCAAGATAGCTCAAAATGAACCCTTTGTACAGAGTACATGTATATGGTGTCGACTGGAAAAATACAATGACAAGTGCAATCGTTGCATCACGCGAATTTAACAGAAAACAAAACTGGCTACATCACAGATAACGAAAGCATTCCCTGTTAACACAACAGCGCGAACCGATGAAAACAGTACGGTCTTATAGTAATAAAAAAAAAAAATGAAACAAGCATTTATTTAAGAAATAATGTTCGATTTATCGTTGTTTAGCCCGAGTTGTTTAATAGCCACGCATCAGAACGACAAAGAGTTGTTTGTTGACCGATAAACAAAGATAATGCGAACATTATTTCGATTCTAACATGATTCGGCATATATTTTTGCAATTGTAATTGGAACTACTTTTTACCATGCTCCGCTCAGATCGGAACTACTTTTTGTGTTGTTTATGGGTAGTTTAACAACGATAACTGTGTTCTTTGTCAATAGAAACATTAGCGAGTATCATATTAGAATTCATGTTTTATAATGGTTATTAGGCAGTCTAAATAGAGTTATTTATACTAGCAAAATGACACTTACTTTGTAATGATTTCGCTCTCCCTTTATTGTTATACTCAAAAACAAGATGCGTCCTTTGTTTTATAACACTGAAACTAACTACCCGGTAACATTATAGCTTGTTAAACATCGGGTGTTTATCATCTCACTTAATAAATGTGTATCACATGTACGATATCAGCCTGTCTACACACTCTCTGTCGGGCTTGAGAAATTGTTAATGAGTAACAGTTACCGTAATCGAGATTATTTCGCTGTGTCATCGTGGTATGGTGAACTATTCTAAAATCACGTCCATTTCGTGCTACAATCTAGGTCAGGTTTGTTTACAGGCACGCACGAAGAGTAATTGCTATGCATGGCTGAGCAAGCGATTGCGGTAAGGCTTAAAAAAAAAATGTTTGTTTCAGGTAACATGCCCCCAAAATTAGGGTAGGTAGGTGGTTTTTTTTTTTTTTTTTTTTTTTGGTCAGTGGTCAACTTGACGATTCTTAAACTGAATAAATATTTAAAACATATCAGTAATATTCTTTAACATTGTTTATAAGTGGATACTATCAAAACAAAACACTTATTTATCCAAAAACACATTTCATTATTGAAGAAGGTAAATAAAACAAAAATTAATCTGACAAACCCAATAAAATGTTCTAGGGGCGGTGCATTTTTTTTAGGGTAGGTCGGGTTACTTGAAACGAGCATTTTTGTTTACGCCTAATTGAACTGTATTATATTTTATTTAAACACGTGGTGATGAGCATGTAATTAACAATAGATCATTATATGTCATGTCACTTTCATTTTAAACTCCTGTCCAGTTATGTCCATCAGGCGTACAAAATATGTTTGTTTCAATTTACCCGACCTACCCTAAAAATGCCCTGACCCTAGAACATTTTATTGAGTTTGTTAGATATTTTTCTTTGTTTTATTTACTTTCTTCGAATAATTAAATGTTTGTTTAGGACAGTGTTTTGTTTTGATAGCACCCACTTCCGACCAATGTTTCAGGTATGTTGTGAATATTCATTCAGTTTTAGGATCTTCAAGTTGACCATTTACCAAAGAAAAAATATAATAAAAAAATAAATCCCTACTTACCTTCCCTATTTTGGGGGGCATGTTACCGTTAAAATAAATGACAGCTGATGGCGTTTTAAGAATAAAGAACAATACACATTTATTTGTTTCAATAATGACATCAGAACAATAAGAAATAATTCGGTTACTTCTCTTATTTTAATTTAAACGGGAGATCACTGTCTCGCATCACGAGTATTACTTACTCGTACTTCGGGACAATACGTAATTGAACGAAACGAGCCTCGGCAAAATTCGCACTTTTATTGGGATTCCAAATAAGCTAATAGCACAGTATTGCACAGTAACTGAACATAGCCTATATTCAGGTACTGTGCAATACCATCTGATATTTTCACAGGTGAGGTAAAAACTGTGCAACATCATGTATGATTTTCTTTCAAGGGTGTCGCTGAGCCAATCAAATAATGTTTATTTATAAGTCATATTATAATGGTAAATATTGATCATTTACCTAAGAAATGACCCAAACGGTTTGTTTATGAGGATTCTTGTAATTGTCGAGAGTTTATGCATGCAGTGTAACTACAATCAGAAGTCATGACGCACCAAATGAAAACAAATGGTATTGTTGTAGTGTCTTTATTTATAAAAATTTCAGCTGGAAATGTCAGTTATGATTATTTTAGTTATACATGCATGTGTTCATATACAAATATTGGGGAAAATGCGCAGAATTTCGTGTCTACCATGGCGCAGCTGAAATTCTTATAAATACAGACAATACAACAATTTCCCTTTGGTGCGTTATATAACTTTTGTTGAGTACATGTATTTAGTATTTGTTATGCATTTCACATTTCCAAAACTGATCGTGTGTATTTCCCCCAAATTATGTAGAGAAAATAATGTACATATAAATCTGGTAGTCAGTATCAAACATATCATCAACGTTCAATGCAATCCCACAGTGGCTATCGTAGTTCCATTGTTTAGTTGATAAAATTGCATTATATATCCAAATGGCATTGTGATTTTAAATGTTTTTGTTCTTAATACATTTCTTGATGTTTTTTTTTGTCTTTAAAATCTTTATAAATGTCAAACCAAATTCTGCAGTGGAGGGTATTATATTTTTGAATGGGAAAAAAACAACCATATTTTGCATTAGGAATGTGTAAGATATTCTGACCCGTGGGGCTCATAGAAAAGGGCCTGGTTTGTGTTTGACAGTATGACATATTATGCAGTCGCCAATAAACAAACATCTAAGATATGACCCTTTGTTCGATGGACAAAATATAACAAAAAGTGTCATTTCCTGTGTAGAGACTTATTGTATATGTGGCCGTAAGATCATTGCAGAAACTACGGAGTTATGACTCATTGCTTGTGAAAGAAAATGCAAAAATTGTAAGACAGTGACTTAATTTGTCATCAAATCTTGATCAAATTTTGTACACAGTTTGTGTTGGACAATACATGTATAATATCACAGCAGCGTCTTAAAATTGACCATATCAAGCAATAACACCGGGGTTATTGCCCGGGTTAAAATAAATGGGGAAAAAATGGACTTACTGCAGGATGGGTACCGGTACTTCATTTTTCATCCATTCGGTGCCAAGCATCTTTTATTTGTCGATGACCATCAGATCTCAGACAAATTTGAATAGTGGAAGTGCAGATAATAATACAGCTTCATTCTTAGTGCGAAAATTTGGATACCAGGGAAAAGAACATATACCTGGACCTCTAATCATTTTTGGCAAGTATTTAATTTTTGATAAGCAAGGGAACAACAGTGAGCTAAAGAAATATGACAGCCTACAAGCTAGAAAAATAAATAAAAGACCATAATTTTCATTTTCACATTTTATAACATTTGTTCAAACCTTTCACAAAAGTGATATCTCCATCTTCAACAATACTGAGTGGAGCCATCATGGTCTTCTTTGTTTGTAATTAAGACATAACATCTTTACTAGTGACGAATGTTAGTTCTACAAATCATATTTAAAAGTATACATTTTATTCACTTGAACAATGTATTTCATTATATGTGCATGTGTGTAATCTAATTATATTATTTGGTCACTGAAACATATAAATGAATCGGATCACTTGTTCAGGTTAAAAGAAAGGGATTGGCAATTGTTTAAGAAAGAAACTCATGCATATATTTCTTCAATTAATCAACTTATCCCAAATCTTAATCGACTAATTAATCATTACCTATTAGTCGTTGCTTAATGGACGAAATGATTAATCGGCACAACACTAGATCTATGACAATAAATCGATAATTGTCAATTTGCCAATCTGTTAACAGGTTCCTTTAAGAGGTTAGATACCAGTAAATCATTGTGTATCCCTCCGTGGTCCATTCAAAAGTAGTGCCTATTACTAAAGAGTTCCTCTTCTCTTCTGGCATAAAAGCCATTAAGGTATCTCAGACATGCCTTTTGTGGTTATTTCTATTATCCTATGCGTGTCTGCAACATTTTGATGCATTTTATTGGAGGCTAACTTGAAAGATGAGCTTTTGGGGTGTGTTACTGTGGTATGGGGCTTTTGTCGAAATATGACTGCCGAAACCCTGTTCTACCGGTGCCTGCATTCAAGTGAGATGCATTTTCTTAGAAGTAACATGACATATCTTCTTTATTGCAAATTTTGGAAGAGGACAGATTGATCTTAAATTGATACCAGACTTGCACAATATGAAATAAAGGAAATGCTAGAAAAATGCTTGGAAAGTTTGCCGTTTTATAATGGGACCCTATGGGAATTGGATTTACTGGTTTCTAGCCTAAGAGAACATTTAACGTAAACTCATGTACATGATCGTTTTACAAAGCTTTATAGGACCATATTTTTCACAAATAATTTTTTTCACATCTGAGAAATATAGGATCTAATTCTTCACAGGTGTGACAATTGAATCTTATTGTTCACACAGCACAGTCTTATTCTTCACATGTTCTGTGAAGTTTGTGATTTTATCCATTTCTTGACATGAAATGAAATCATATTCTTCTGTGATCCCCACGCATACACCGTTTTAGGCCAATCACATTTTTTGCACTTAAAAATGTGACAAATGAGATCCTATTCTATACAGGTCAAGTTCGACTTTGGTTACAAACCACTAAATTTTGACACAGTTATGGCCCCCCTTTTTGACTTAAATTCCTGTAAAACATGGACAGTAACTCATGAAAGGCTTCACATATTTAACTTATTTTTGATACATAGGTGTAACATCATAAAATACAGATCAATTTCAACTTTAAATTATGTTTGACACAAACTTTGGAAACGGCAGCCAAGGTACGTGAATAGTTTGACACGCGAACCTCACGTTCACATACGAAATGTCTCCCGACCATTGATCCATACACGCAATGCCAACCGTTGGTGTAGATTTTCTCGCATAATACACTGAAAAGATTCGTCGACATTTGCGCTCTGCTGAATTTCAAATACTACCCATACAAGCATGTAATTGTTGTAATCAATCAGTAATTTATATAAAACATTGAAACCTGATAAATAGATCAATCGTTTTCTGATTTTGATTCTGTTTTTTAAATGCGGTAATTAGGTTAGATGTACAGAGCTCAAGGCCTAGTCTGCGTGTTCCAGGCATAGTCTAAGTGTTCAAGGCCTAGTGTGAGTGTTCAAGGCCTAGTATGAGTGTTCAAGGCCTAGTCTGAGCGTTCAGTGACTAGTGTAAGTGTTCTTTGCCTAAACTAAGTGTTCAAGGCCCAGTCTAAGTGTTATAGATAGGCCTAGTCTAAGTGTTCAAAGCATAGTCTAAGTGTTCAAGGCCTATTATCAGTGTTTAAGACCAATGTCTAGTCTATTTGTGCAAGATTAGTCGTTGTATTCAAGGAATAGTCTAAGCGTTAAATGCATACTTAAATCGCTATTAAATCCCAAATGGTTTTTAACTGTATTGTCGAAAACTCTATCACTTGTATATAAGCTGAGAGGACGACTGCTGTAGGCTACTCAACACCAATTAACGACAAGTTTGGATAAGTACGATGATTTTAGTCTTTCCGTTGTCATTTTATTTTTGTCTAGCTTTTTTCAAATAATTTTGTCATTTAAGTATGCTTATTTAGGCAATGTTCATATGAAAAACCAAAGCGTATTTGCACTCGTACGACATTCTTAACTCTGAAAGTGTCGCTGTACGAGAGTAATTTATACACACAGCAGGGGCGGTTACAGGATCATTGGTTAGAGGGGGCGGAAATATTCAGTAACTGAACAAAGATTCCAACAAACTGCATTTGGTCCCACTTTCATTTTGTGATAGAGAACAAGTTACCGAAACTATAGAATGGGGTTAATAAATATATAATATGTTTGATGTGTACATCAATGGCAACGAAATGCGTGTGTTTCAATATATTGTTAGATTTAAAAACTGAATGTTGGGCAATTTTATAGGTGCGTACGCCGGTTCCAGCCCCCTCCAAACCCACCTATGCACGTACACTTAACTGTATATTTACCACACATTTTGTGGCCATCACATCACGAGAGTAAACGTTTCCGCTGTCGAATATTCGTACATTTAATCATACCATAGAACATTGGTAATCGAATAAAAATCAACTTTGGACAATTGACAAATTAACTTAATGAAGTGATAGAATAGAACAATTGGATTAGAAGTACACTCTCGGTGTAAAATTATCGCTGCTTATACTTTGATCAAGAGTATTGAAAGTCCGCAGTCAATAGTAGTCCAGCTTAGGCGTAAAAAAATGTTTGTTTCAGGTGACCCGACCTACCCTAGCCTCTGCTCCACTGCAATGCCTTGTTATTAGGCATCTTTATGTTTTGTACATGTACTATGCTCGTTCTGTTATCTATTTATGACATGAGTTTTCAATGAAAACTTTTCACTAATAAACTTGGTCAACTTGGTAAAATACGCCCCGACCCTAGAACATTTTATTGAGTTTGTCAGGTGTTGTTTTGTTTGTATTTTTTTCAAATACATTTAATAATATGCGTTTTGGGTAAAGATATTACCGATATGTTTTGAATATTCATTCAGTTTTAGAATCTTCGAGCATTTACAAAAAAAAAAATTCCTTATTTTTTGGGCATGTAACTTGAAACAAACATATTTGTTTACACCTTAATTAAACTTTCGCCTACTTGTCTAGTTTTGCCCATAAGCACATGTGTGATGTGTGTCCGCTCGAATGCATTATCAGGCGACAACGACCGACGTCATATACAAAGACGATTTTAGAAGAAGATCTGTGATAGGGACAATATCCCACCCCTCCCTGAAACAATCAATCATCCCCTCCCTGAAACAATCATCCCCTCCCTGAAACAATCACCCCCTCCCTGAAACAATCATCCCCTCCCTCCCAACGCATTTACTTTCCTGGACATAATCCAACATGAACAATTGCAAACAGTTATGCAAAAAGAAAAGTAGTTTATGCACTATTAAAATGTGTATATCTGCTGATTTATTTTTATTATTTACTCGACTGCGGTATTGTATGAAGCCACGTTTTAATGTAACTGCTACTTTAATGAACACTCTGTAGCTGAATTTAGGTTTTAAAACAGACAGAAACTGTGATCCTGTAATGACACACAGGCTTTACAACAAGCATGTTCGAGGACGCGCAATACCATAACCTACTAACTCGTATTCCGCTTGAGGCATTGCACCGATATGCATTGTGCACTATCTGCATCACACCAGGGACTTACAAAACCCAGGGTCGCCTCTCCTGTATCTTTCAATATACCATGTAACCCAACTAAGAGGCCTTCTGCGAGCTACGACCACACTTGACGTTTCGGGTCGCAGTGGCAATTACTATGTCAAAGAATCGGACCAGATCCTGAGTAGCTATTTAGCTTATTTTTTAAAACAGGGGTCTCGAGTTCAAACCTGCTCGACTGTTGACACTGCTAACGCGCTTTACAAACGTGAACAAAATGCTCAAAATAAGTCATTTTATTTATACTATTTAGTTTACACTGGGACGTCTCCTTATCGAGTTCCGTCCTCATACACTCACGCAAGTTGCTAACGGCAATATCTAAACAGTAAGACCAACAGCAATAATAATAATAATAATAATAATAATAATAATAATAATATAATATAATATAAATGCGGCGTGTCGTGGGAAAACCGGGCTTAATGTATGTGCGTTAAGTGTCGTCCAGGATTAGCCTTTGCAGTCCGCACAGGCCAATCCAGAACGGCACTTTCCGCTTTAATGATCTTTTCTGTTTCAAGGAAGTATCTTCGGCATATAAATCCACTGCAGGCGGAAAGTGCCGTCCTGGATTAGCCTGTGCGGACTGCACAGGCTAATCCGGGACGACTCTTTACGCAAATGCAAAAGTCTGGTTTTCCCACAACACGCCTTAAATACTACTACTATTACTACCTCTACTACTACTAATAATAATAATCATAATAATAGTAATAAATAAATGAATAACAATAAATACATATTTCTTATATCCCTTTTTCCTATTCACCAATGACGTCGCATGACTCTAGTGCGCTCTCTCTATCCAAAAACGAACACTCTTTCAACTGCTATGACCGTATACAAACTCTATGAATACAATCATAAAACATACATTACACAACGTACATACATTTATGTACGTACATACATTTATGTACGTTGAAACGAAGCATATCACATACCCAACTCCCGCGAGCGTCCAGTTTCACAACAGCAACCGCTGTTAGCCCCTAAGTAGTAGGTGGCACTAGACGGCTGGTCATTAAGCGTACCGGAACCGCTATTTGCACGGCGGCCAATCTCGTGCGCGCATGTATTACTGACGTTTAAAATAGTTTACAATACACACATGCTCAAGTATCCACACGCACTAATTGTTTTAGTTTTAGCCATACAATGTGTCTGTCAATAAGCTAATAAGCTTAAGAGTGGTCCGTGGCAACTTATCTCCGCACTTGAGAGTCACTTCATGCGCTCGAATCTTCATTAAAGCGTTCGCGGCCTGTTTGCACAGTTTACGACACCGTCATATAAGTGTCCTCATCACAAAAGGTCCAGTTTTCGGCGTATCAGAGCCGCGGAATGCGGTATGGAGGCTAATGAGGGTCACCGCGAATAGCGCAAGCACCAAGCGCCTAAATTTTGCGATAACCGACGACTCACATACTCCGTATATATGCCGTAGACCCCGCAATAACCGAGCCGGCACAATGTCGCGTTGTCCACCGAAGTGAGTTCAAAGCCCAACGTTCGTACATTCATTCAGTCCAAGATGATTATCTTCTCATTGGTAACGTGAGCGTCCCTATTCGAAGTATCTAAGGACTTATCGCCGCACAAGCAATATAACTCGCTATTATTACACCGATTCACTTCAGTTCATAAGCGCTCAACAGTCAGTAGTACTGTAAACATTGCGATAAAGTGCCGAGTCATTGTCGGTCACATGTTAATATCGTATGCGAGGTTTAAATATGCGCCTAACGTATCTAGCGTCACGTCCACAACCACTGTCACTCGCCGAGGGTTCGCCGGTCGCGACAGCGCGCGCCACGTTCCGGGGGCCGTATCCAGAAAGCTCCAAAGGACAATCTGAACTTTAGATGTATTAAGGTGAAAATTCCTTATGAAATTTTTATTTTAGAATAAACTATTTTGGTGCACAAAATAAATGGTATAATCAAATGTACAGGAAAACGGCACGGGTACACTATAAAGAATTCAAGAAATTTACGCCGAAATGTTTATAAGGTGCTGAATGAATATGGTTACATGATGTGTATCATGTACGTACACTGCCGGTTGCTAACGTACGAAAATTCATTATTGATTATGCATAATAAATACATAACAATGTCCACAAAATCGTTCAAGTCAAGTACTAGTATGTAATAGAATCCGCACAGAACATGCTTTAACAACGATAGCGCCAAAGTATCAAAATTAAAGTCGATGTGTTGTTATATCGTAAACACGATTAATTCAATATATAATTAAACGTTTATTGACTCGTCAAATTTATAGGATAGGGCATTGTGATAAAAGCCTTAAGGTGTGGTTAACATAAATCCATTAATAAAGCATGGAGTAATTAAAATAACTACGCTCAACATTTTCAAGTACAATTAATATACATAATAGCGTTAATCGTTCTGGTAACGTAAGTTAATCATTAAAAAATAATTGAAAAAGACTTTCAAAGTGTATATGAAGGGAATTGAAACGGGAAGAAAAGCTAATCAAAAATAAGAATGTTTCTGGGCGGCGACTGGAATGCATGATTTTAATACGAGTTAAGCGTGCAATGTACATTGAGCAGTTTGAGAGTTTTGACTAGCGCGAATAGACATGTATTCATGTATGATTTTACTACTGCAACAAATTTTCCCCACGAATGTCATCGATGAACACTGTTTATACAATAATATAATAATATATATTTTAAACTGTTTATAGAAACAATATTAATTCTCTGTAAATGAACTGTATTTTTGCAAAAATGATTGTCGACCTACCGTCGGTACGCCCCTTTAATGCGTGCCAGTAACGCAATTTTGCCATTGATTGCCACTTCTTATATGGTTATTGTTGCACTAAGATGCTTTTTGTTATTTCTAAGTGAGAAAGTGCGCTGTATACGTTAATATTTACGTTTGGATGGTGTATAAATTTTCTCCCATCCACGTTGCTATGGACGCGCCTCAGTTGCATGACAGTGGACCGGAACGTAACCGGAAATTTTCTGCCGCACCGCAATTACTCAAATATTTACCACTGAAACCAATGTGTGTCATGGGTAGACAATGGAGACGAACTGGTCTACAATTGATGTGTTTTAACGTCTCTGTTTGTTTTTGAAACATGCAAATGACTTGCATTTCAATTTAAGGTTAAATACCAGTAAATAGGCGAATGTTAATTCGTGACACACTCCAAAGTACACCGAATATAAAATAGTTGTATTTTCTTGAGTAAAAACCTAACGAGAGACAGTTCGCATGTCGAATTCTAGTTCAACAAGCTGGGTATTTCCTGTCTGCTGGACATTCTGACCTTGAGGCAGGTATTTCCTGTCTGCTAGACATTCTGACATTGAGGCAGGTATTTCTTGTCTGCTGGACATCCTGAACTTGAGGGAGGTATTTCCTGCCTGCTGGACATTCTGACATTGAGGCAGGTATTTCCTGTTTCCTGTCTGCTGGACATTCTTATCTTGGGGCAGGTATTCCCTGTCTGCTGGACATTCTGACATTGAGGCAGGTATTTCTTGTCTGCTTGACATTCTGACATTGACGGAGGTATTTCCTGTTTCCTGTCTGCTGGACATTCTGACATTGAAGCAGGTATTTCCTGTCTGCTGGACATTCTGACATTGAGGCAGGTATTTCCTGTCTGCTCGACATTCTGACATTGAGGCAGGTATTTCCTGTCTGCTGGACATTCTGACATTAGGCAGGTATTTCCTGTCTGCTGGACATTCTGACATTGAGGCAGGTATTTCCTGTGTGCTGGACATTCTGACATTGAGACATGTATTTCCTGTCTGCTGGACATTCTGACATTAGGCAGGTATTTCCTGTCTGCTGGACATTCTGACATTGAAGCAGGTATTTCCTGTCTGCTGTACATTCTGACATTGAGGCAGGTATTTCCTGTCTGCTGGACATTCTGACCTTGTGGCAGGTATTTCCTGTTTCCTGTCTGCTGGACATTCTGACCTTGTGGCAGGTATTTCCTGTTTCCTGTCTGCTGGACATTCTGACCTTGAGGCAGGTATTTCTTGTCTGCTGGACATTCTGACCTTGTGGCAGGTATTTCCTGTTTCCTGTCTGCTGGACATTCTGACCTTGAGGCAGGTATTTCTTGTCTGCTGGACATTCTGACCGCTAGGTATTTCCAGTCTGCTGGACATTCTGACCTTGATACAAAAGGATGTGCTAATTCGAAGATGCATAATGTGTTTACGGGTAACTACTTGCAAATGACATAAGTTTTCGTAGCAGTAGTTAATATAACATTGTGTTTGTTAAATGGAAGTAGAAGGAAGCACATTGCTATAGAAACCAAGCATAAGAAGTAAAGCCTCGGTCACAACCGGTTTGCGTGGACCTTACGTCGCGCTTGCTTCGAGCTTTTTGTCGAAAACGTGCGTCGGACCTACGGCGTCCTAGCGTGTTTTCCTCGATCGCGAGGTCGCCTCAACAACCGCAACAGACATTAGCGCTTAAGTTGATGCGTCGTCCTTGCGTCGATCACCCATCGTGCGGGCACCGTAAGGGCACCGTGCGAACATCGTGCGATCAACCTACGGGCACTCTACGTATTTTGCTTCGAAATTGCCGGTCGCAAGCACGCAAGGTGCACTTGCAGACGTCGCACGACTTCCTTGCGTAGTACTCACGGCTTCCTTGCGTAGTACTCACGACTTCCTTGCGTAGTACTCACGGCTTCCTTCCTTAGACGAACCGGCGACGCAAGAAAGAAACTGACAACTCACGCTCGCCGCAAGACACGTGCGATCTCGTACGGTGACCGCAAGGAGCTATGTGCATCGTATAAATAACCGCGATTATTTGCATGCTTTTAACACATTTTCCATATCATCTCTTTATTTTCACTTGTGTTACAATCATAATGCTACTTGAATTTTTTTTATTTTTTTTTAACAAATTAGAAAATTTAACCATAGCATCTTCTGATATACATATCAAATTAAAAGTCGTAAAATAGCTCCATTTCATGCAGGATATTAATGAAAAAATATTAATGTTCGTGTTTTTGCCAAAATACCATTGCTGTCTTGCGGCGATGTGCGTACAACTGGCGGCTATGGTGCGATATCTATGCGCTGGTCGTGCGTCGACATAAAAAGTCGCACGGTGTCCGTAAGGTCGCCGTATGACAGACGCACGTCAATCGCACGATTCGCAGACACAGCTGTGGTCTGCTAAAAGTGAAAATGCGCGACAGACGTGCGTCGAACGCACGTCGCCCGTAAGTTGGCCGCTAGATGCGCGTACGAATTCCACAAGTTCTTACGAAACGCATGCGTTTGCCTTGCGATCTCAAAATCGTGCGTTTGGTCTGCAGTCTGCGGCCACCGCAGTGGGTTGTGACCGAGGCTTCAAAGAAAGAGGCAAACGACGCCAGAAGATTGTGCTATGTTACAATGGGACCCTCTGACGATTTGATTTACTGGTTTCTAATCTTAAAGGACAGTCCGTTAACTAGTGCGCATGCGTTGCAATCTCACCAATAAGAAAGCGCATGCGCAACAGTTAGAAACGTGTAATATTCAGTTAATACTGATAGTAGAATATATTTCTGTTTAATAACATAACAGTTGTTCGTGTTAAACGCTGTTTAGCGTGTTTATTATAAAAAGTTACTTTCACTTTCGTTTTGTGTGAATATACAAGGTTAGATGCCAGTAAATCCACTTCCCATAGGGTCCCATTATAAAACGGCGAACTTTCAGATTTCAGATTGTGCAAGCTTGGTGTCTGTTAATAGATGAATCTTTCCTCTTCCGAAAATTGCAATAAAAAGATATGTCATTTTACTTCTAAGAAAATGCGTCTCACTCGAATGCCGACACATGTTTTTTGTGCATTTTGATGTATCATGACACCGAATTACTTGAAATTTGAATATTCTGCAGTGTATGTAACGGCAGCATATGCTTTTGTCGAAATCGCGAGTGTTTCTTACGGGTGACCACTATTAAGTGAGATGAATTCCTTAGAAGTAGCATAACATCTCTGTTCTATTTAAAATTTGAAAGCAGAGAGAACCATCTTTCCAAAGAGATCAGACTCGCAATATCTGATTCGAAGAAAAGTGGCGAACAATGCCAGGAGATTTTGCTGTTTTACAATGGGACCATAATTTTATGGAGATTTGATTTACCCGTTTCTAACCTTCAGCGTGTTTGCTAAAATCAATAAATAAATACAAAATTCATAAAGTTTAAACAAGTAAAACTTGGGATGATGTGTTTTATGATCTATTTTTCGCGGTAGACGAGAACAAGAAAATTACCGACAAAGTTTCGATTTCATTTAGCAAATCAACAAGTGGCTGTGCAGAAAGGTTTTACCCTGATATTAACAAAAAAAAGTTTGTCAATACTGGCTTTGTTAAGGAATAATTCTCCTATCAGCAGCCAAAATTTTACATATGATTCAGACATTGGTATTAACCCGAATACATGTACTTCACAATTTGTTTTTAAAGCATTGCGTATTCTATTTTATGTTATGTCCCTTATTAAAGCCAGTTTTCCAATATATAATCTTGGTTGTATTAATCAAGATGAAGAAAATAATTGTGAGTTTGAAACAAAGATACAATTATAATGTATTGCTATTTAAATGACGACAATTCATGTATGACAAAGATTAAATTCTCGGAAAAAATTAATTTTTCCTACCTACCGACCCACCTTCAAAAGTTCGGGTCGGTAAAGGGCAAACAAAAGATTTTTTTAACTTAGGCCTTACGTTTCTTCTAGCGCTTTTTAGTTTTGCATGCTTACAGGTCCTCAAGGGGAGTTTAATGATTGCGTACATGTAAATATGTTTTAACAATGAGAAATAGCCAATATTACAGCTGACCTTATTTTACTTACGATGACATCACTTTCGTGGCCTATATAAGATAAGGGGCTCGAGTTCAGCCAATCGTGCAATCTTCGTTTAAGGGGCTCAGGTTGTGCGAGGTATTTTCCTAGGAGACCGGAATTAAAGTCGGACATGCGGATCTAGTGGTAACGCTCTAGCTTCACAACCAAGGGGTCGCAGGGTGGAGTCCCTCTTACACTCTAACCTACTAAACCATCTTAAACCGAGGTGCAGTGTACTAGGTGCTTCACGCCGGCCACTAAAAGACCCCTCTGGAACGGGGCATCTCCTTATCTTGTAATTTCGCCATGTAACTCAACTAACAAGTCTTCTGGGGGCGATGTCCATATAGGAGAGAATCCCAGTGCACTCGATGAATAAAAATCGCCGCACAAACACTTTCGTCGCTTCTTATTTACCGTACATACATTCTGTTTAAGAACGCATTTCGACAAATAAATCATAAACTTGCAAATATTTTTTTCTGTCAATGCAAACAGTTGTCATTGATAGTTTTATGATCGATGACATTTAAATCATCACATGACAAAAGAAAACCCAATATTCACGACACCATATTATTATAACGAGAACCCAAACTATTTTCCACCAATGTATGTTAAGCATGCATCGTCAATACGTTATTCATATTTGATTTATCATTTTTAAAAGTATTATAACAATAATAATAAGAATCGAATTACCCGTAAGTTATCTAGAGATTGGAGATATGTTGTATGCTAGTTAAATGGAGAGTTTATTTATTATTTATGATTTATTTTATGATGTTCATAATAGGACAATAATACATTTTGTAGTTATTTTAAACAAAACCAGCATAATGACATACTATTATCGTACCGGTAATCATTCCGGATTGCTGCGACCCGATAGCAGTGGCTAAACAATGAAACAAGAGATAACAAGAAATCAGAATTAATGAAAAATCGTGCGCGATGATTGGTTTTTGTAAGTCGAACAATTAACTGATCTGGCTATTAACGTACATTTGTTCTAATTAATGACAAAAACTGCACGATCAGTTGCGGTATAGGTTACACTTCACAATTGTCTGCACGTTTGGTAGCGGTATAGGTTACGCTGCACTAATCATGAGTCTGCGATCAAGAATAACTAAAATAATTATAATCATTGGATTGCATTGAACCCGAGATTGCTAGGGCCATGATGCTTTGATTATTTGGTTAACTGATCAACCACCCAACATTCTATCCCCACCCCACCCCCACCCCCCAAAAAGCCGTGCATTTGAAAAAAAAATCCATGCATATCAAAGCGACACAGACTGAAACAGCAGTGGTGAAATGTGCAGACATGCAATTTTTAATAAATGTGCACTTACTGAAAACCACAGCCAAATGTCAGAAATTGGCACAAAATAAACGAGAACAAACCCGATGTAAAGCAGTGTTATGACTAAATTTGACACCAATGCTAAACTTTTGCTTAAAATGCTTTTATTCAGTGCTGTTCTTTCCACACACGTTTTTTACTCCACACTTTGAGTATTGTAAGAGGAGAGATTAGTTAGCTTTATTTTGTGTCGCCTACCAAAACGTTTGGGAAAAATCCGTTAAGCAATTAATAACAAATCAATAGCCTAACGTACTATGATATTGTGTATCGTGAGAACGGGTCAAGATTTAACTGCTAGGTGGGTGGGGCAAGCCCTTGTCATGGTTACCCGTAACTGTTATACAACAATGCCATACATGTTTGTTGAACAAATATCACGAAATATATCTGATATTGCGATAAAATATGTCATGCTCGAATAATAACGAAACCATGGGAGTCTACATGTATATACTAGCAACACATATCTATACTGGTACTTGAACATCTTTTATCGTATATAATTTTGTAAATGTTAATATAAATATAAAAACAACTAACAGTCATAGCAAGTTGGGTAGTTCAGCGAAGGAACTTTTCCGTTCAAAATCATAATAATAAACTAATGAAATGAACGTATAAAAATTTGTCGACCTTTACATTTCACACACACTTCAGCAGTTTTTGTTTTCAGGGACTAAAATTAGCCTATGCATATACATAATACAACTATTTAGTACTAACTATGTCAAACCTGTATGTACTATGTCAAACCTGTATGTACTATGTCAAACCTGTATGTACTATGTCAAACCTGTATGTACTATGTCAAACCTGTATGTACTATGTCAAACCTGTATGTACTATGTCAAACCTGTATGTACTATGTCAAACCTGTATGTACTATGTCAAACCTGTATATGTACTATGTCAAACCTGTATGTACTATGTCAAACCTGTATATGTACTATGTCAAACCTGTATGTACGATGTCAAACCTGTATGAACGATGTCAAACCTGTATGTACTATGTCAAACCTGTATGTACGATGTCAAACCTGTATGTACTATGTCAAACCTGTATGTACGATGTCAAACCTGTATGTACTATGTCAAACCTGTATGTACTATGTCAAACCTGTATGTACGATGTCAAACCTGTATGTACTATGTCAAACCTGTATGTACTATGTCAAACCTGTATGTACTATGTCAAACCTGTATGTACTATGTCAAACCTGTATGTACTATGTCAAACCTGTATGTACTATGTCAAACCTGTATATGTACTATGTCAAACCTGTATGTTTGCATCATTTTGCCTATATCGATCTAGGGTAGGTATGTACTATGTCAAACCTGTATGTTTGCATCATTTTGCCTATATCTATCTAGGGTAGGTATGTACTATGTCAAACCTGTATGTTTGCATCATTTTGCCTATATCTATCTAGGGTAGGTATGTACTATGTCAAACCTGTATGTTTGCATCATTTTGCCTATATCTATCTAGGGCAGGTATGTACTATGTCAAACCTGTATGTTTGCATCATTTTGCCTATATCTATCTAGGGCAGGTATGTACTATGTCAAACCTGTATGTTTGCATCATTTTGCCTATATCTATCTAGGGTAGGTATGTACTATGTCAAACCTGTATGTTTGCATCATTTTGCCTATATCGATCTAGGGTAGGTATGTACTATGTCAAACCTGTATGTTTGCATCATTTTGCCTATATCTATCTAGGGTAGGTATGTACTATGTCAAACCTGTATGTTTGCATCATTTTGCCTATATTGATCTAGGGTAGGTATGTACTATGTCAAACCTGTATGTTTGCATCATTTTGCCTATATCTATCTAGGGTAGGTATGTACTATGTCAAACCTGTATGTTTGCATCATTTTGCCTATATCTATCTAGGGTAGGTATGTACTATGTCAAACCTGTATGTTTGCATCATTTTGCCTATATCTATCTAGGGTAGGTATGTACTATGTCAAACCTGTATGTTTGCATCATTTTGCCTATATCGATCTAGGGTAGGTATGTACTATGTCAAACCTGTATGTTTGCATCATTTTGCCTATATCTATCTAGGGTAGGTATGTACTATGTCAAACCTGTATGTTTGCATCATTTTGCCTATATCGATCTAGGGTAGGTATGTACTATGTCAAACCTGTATGTTTGCATCATTTTGCCTATATCTATCTAGGGTAGGTATGTACTATGTCAAACCTGTATGTTTGCATCATTTTGCCTATATCTATCTAGGGTAGGTATGTACTATGTCAAACCTGTATGTTTGCATCATTTTGCCTATATCGATCTAGGGTAGGTATGTACTATGTCAAACCTGTATGTTTGCATCATTTTGCCTATTTCTATCTAGGGTAGGTATGTACTATGTCAAACCTGTATGTTTGCATTATTTTGCCTATATCTATCTAGGGTAGGTATGTACTATGTCAAACCTGTATGTTTGCATCATTTTGCCTATATCTATCTAGGGTAGGTATGTACTATGTCAAACCTGTATGTTTGCATCATTTTGCCTATATCGATCTAGGGCAGGTATGTACTATGTCAAACCTGTATGTTTGCATCATTTTGCCTATATCTATCTAGGGTAGGTATGTACTATGTCAAACCTGTATGTTTGCATCATTTTGCCTATATCTATCTAGGGTAGGTATGTACTATGTCAAACCTGTATGTTTGCATCATTTTGCCTATATCTATCTAGGGCAGGTATGTACTATGTCAAACCTGTATGTTTGCATCATTTTGCCTATATCTATCTAGGGCAGGTATGTACTATGTCAAACCTGTATGTTTGCATCATTTTGCCTATATCTATCTAGGGCAGGTATGTACTATGTCAAACCTGTATGTTTGCATCATTTTGCCTATATCGATCTAGGGTAGGTATGTACTATGTCAAACCTGTATGTTTGCATCATTTTGCCTATATCTATCTAGGGTAGGTATGTACTATGTCAAACCTGTATGTTTGCATCATTTTGCCTATATTGATCTAGGGTAGGTATGTACTATGTCAAACCTGTATGTTTGCATCATTTTGCCTATATCTATCTAGGGTAGGTATGTACTATGTCAAACCTGTATGTTTGCATCATTTTGCCTATATCTATCTAGGGTAGGTATGTACTATGTCAAACCTGTATGTTTGCATCATTTTGCCTATATTGATCTAGGGTAGGTATGTACTATGTCAAACCTGTATGTTTGCATCATTTGGCCTATATCTATCTAGGGTAGGTATGTACTATGTCAAACCTGTATGTTTGCATCATTTTGCCTATATCTATCTAGGGTAGGTATGTACTATGTCAAACCTGTATGTTTGCATCAGTTTGCCTATATCTATCTAGGGTAGGTATGTACTATGTCAAACCTGTATGTTTGCATCAGTTTGCCTATATCTATCTAGGGTAGGTATGTACTATGTCAAACCTGTATGTTTGCATCATTTTGCCTATATCGATCTAGGGTAGGTATGTACTATGTCAAACCTGTATGTTTGCATCATTTTGCCTATATCTATCTAGGGTAGGTATGTACTATGTCAAACCTGTATGTTTGCATCATTTTGCCTATATCTATCTAGGGCAGGTATCCACACAGCTCCTTTGTGAAAACCTAGTATTTTTCTTAAATTAATAAAATTCCCTGAGCTTGTGGATTTTTCATGAATAAACTTTAAACTTGTAAATTTTGCTTAGATGTTTTGTATTTTGCCATTTGGTAAACATACATCATGGGCTTTTACATAGAAAATTTGATCTAAAGTTTCCACTCAAGTACAACTTAAGTAAACAGTTTTCTTTGGGAGCTTTGTGAATACCGGTCCTTGTTTACTATTTTAACAATATTTGTTAGTTATTTCATGTTTACTTCGTATTTTATTATACATAGAAAGGGAAATGCCATTTCAACATCGCACGTGGCGCGTTTTGTTTCTCGCGTGAACATTTAATTGAATAATTCACTTGTTTCACATGATTTAAGGTATCTTCTAATTACAAGAATAATAGAAATGACAATTTGAGACTGGACATTTGCTTCCCATGTGCATCTATTTATAAATAAATGTAGAAAACACAATAACTGTATTGTGGCTCCTTAGAAAACATTTCAGGAAATTTTTTAAATCATAAGTTTCAGTGAGTCAGTAACCGTTGCATGTGTTCACTAGTTGACGGGACTATGTCAACAAATAGGCCCCCCCCCCCCCCAAATTGCTGCATTAAAAAATCTGAAAATTAAATATTAATAGTAGCATATAATAAAGGTTAATATAATATACATATGATAGAAATGGGGTTGTGCATTATGAGAAAAAATGATACAATTTAGGTCGTGTTTGTTTTGCCCTTTTCTTGTTCACACTTTGACGTCCGATGTGTGGGTATCTTGTTCACACTTTGACGTCCGATGTGTGGGTATCTTGTTCACACTTTGACGTCCGATATGTGGGTATCTTATAATTTTATAACAATACGAAGTGTTAATATAATGTACATATGATAGAAAATGGGGTTGCGCATTTTGAGAAAAAAAAAAGATATAATTTAGGTCGTGCTTGTTTGGACCTTTTCTTATTTACACTTTGACGTCCGATGTGTGGGTATCTTATATAACCATAGTATGCACATGCATGTGCGCAAGTTTGAATAGCGCAGTTGTTCACAGAGATGCCTACCGTTATTTGTTTTTACGACTCCGTCGGCGTAGGGAAAGTACCCACTATGGATTTTTTAAAGTATTTTTTTCTGTATGTTTTTTTTTATAAAAATGATCATAATGTAGTAAATTTTTCATACGTTATTTATTGTATTCGCCTTTATATTGCTGAATCCTTCAACATAATTAATTGCTGAAGGAGATCCCTTTTTTCGTTGACATAATCCATTTAAATTTTAAACTGCAATGTTTTATTCCATGTAGTATTCTTGTAAAAAAGGCTGCTTCTTATTATATCATAATGCTAATATATTTATACATTTTCACGTAGAAATCGCGAAAACGATCTGAAATTTTCATTTAACAATAAATTAAAATTTCAATTAGGAGCTTTTTCGAATTCCGAACGTGCACATACACAATCATTGAATTCCGAACGTGCACATACACAATCATTCACATAATAGTATCAACTCACTTATCGAATTCCGAACGTGCACACACACAATCATTCACATAATATTATCTACTCACCCGATGTGCAAAAACATATTCTAGTCCCTTCTAGTTATCCAGATGTCTCGATAAACAGATCTTCGCTAGCTAGCACCATACACTTGCTTCTAAAATCACTTTCAATGTTAACTTGTTTTCGCTACTGCTAATTACATATAAATATTGATGTGCTCCTTTACCGCACGAATGCCTGAGTACATTATACCAAAAGATAATTTTTATTCAGCTGAAGTGCCGCCCTATACGTTCGTGAAGTGCATTCAATATGAAACACTGAGTTTTCTATTTATGTTTAAATGGACCAAAAGTAAAACTATTATCGCGGAGTAATTGAGCATTTGTCCTACCCAGTGTGTGTAGTGAGCCTCGTGCAAGCGGCCACCCTTCTACCCGCCGGTGTCGTCTGAACAATGTTTGCGGTAAGGCTACAGTACGGGATATAAACGTTTGTGAAATTTGACAAAACAGGGATTGAAGTTTTGCTAACCATTTACATGAAATGATTTGGATAGTCATCCTTCTCCTCCTCCTCCTTCTCGTCTGATATCATCATCATCATCATCAGCAGCAGCAGCAGCATCACCACCATTATCATCATCAGCAGCAGAAATAGCAATAACAACATAATCAACGTCATCATGATCATCATCACCAGCAGCATTATCATCGTCGCCACCATAATGATCATTATCATCATCATCATCGACATCGTCGTCGTCGACGTCATCATTAACCTCATTTTCATCACAACCCCCATCATCTCCATCGTCGTCTTTACCGTCGCCGTCCTCCTCCTCCTCATCCTAATCATTATCATCATCATTATCATCAGCAAACGAAGCAGCAGCAGCAGCAGCAATAACAGAATGGTCGTCGCCATCATCATCATCTTTTGTCGTCATCGTCTTCATCATAATTGTCCAACTTATCATTATCATCATTTTTTATCATCGTATTAATCAACATCATCATCATTATCACCGTTGTCGTTTTCATCATCACCGACAACAATAAACATTAACTAACACAATTGTTGTTATCAGCGAATGACAAAAGAACTCAGGTCCACATTTATTTTCTAAAACCATCAACAGCAACAACATCATCATTATCAACTGCAACAACTACAACTACATCGTTATGATGCCAGATTCAAAACGTAATTATCCTTGTTTTCAACAACATCAACATAACAGTTATCATTATAGCCGTTCTCGTTGATATCGCTATTGTCGTTCTCATTTATATATGTTCCTATCTATTTCATGTAAATGTTTCCGTTGTTTAGTTTCATAAATATTTTTTATTTATTAAAATGTGCCGATAAATCTGTCATTCTCAGTGTAATTGTTCGAAACAGCTTAGCTTCCCGAGTTAAAGGGGCATACCGACGGTATTGTTCGTCAATATCGACACATACTGAAACAAGATTTTTGATACCAGTAAACAGTAGGGAATCCTCCGGTGGTCCACTCGAAAGTAGGCCGTATATCAAATAGTTCTTTTTTTTTTCTTTGGTAAAAACATACATTTCACATAACGGACACTGGTTTAAATGGTTATTTCATGAAAACGCCATGTCTTCTGGGCATTTTGATGTATCTTAACACCCGAATCACTTGACATTTGATTTTTTAGCAGTGTATGTATAGTCAGCATGTGCTTTTGTCGAAATTGCGAATGCATTCCGTGTTTCTTTTGGGTGACTAAAACCAAATAAGATGCATTTTCTTGCAAGTAATATAACAAACTTGTTCATTAACATTTTTAAAGTAGAGAAAATAATCTTTCAAAAGAGATAGGACTCGTAACATCTGAAATAAAGTAAAATGGCGAACCAGGCCAGGTTATTTCACTTGTTTACAATAGGACCCTATGGGTATTTGATTCTCTGGTTTCTAGCCTGCATAGCGTAGAGTTTTCAATAAATAAACTAAATAATTAAAAAAATATTCGCTTAAAAATATGCGTTATTCTGCTTTGTAAGGTAACATATTTAAACTAAGGTTTTACAAAATATTCACAATTCTCAAACGTCAAAATGTAAACATGGAAAGGGTCAAACACACACAACCCATATTATAAATAAAATCGAATAATCTATTCCCATTATATTCCCCTTATTTTAACAGTTATTATATGTTTGCGTTACTATCTTAATTTCAGATTTTTTAAAGAAATAACCCCCACCCCATGAGGCTCTTTTCGTTGACATACTAGTAGTCCCTTTAATTGTGCAAGGCCAGCGCTGCACGATAAGCGCACGGTATTTAATCTGCAATCTGCGACGATAAAGCCAGCACATAAAAGACCTAGGCGGGTCCCCGCAAACATTGTATTGGCACTTCAAGACTCGTCGAGGTATTAATCGATACAGGTATTCACGAGTTGACAGACGGTTCACGGGTGTGCAGATTTGCAAGCCTGAATAAATCATACACTTTAGATCGTAAAACACATATGTGGTTATATATTCATTACGTTTTTTTCCACTATCGGGCATGCGCACTTTTCTAGATTCTAGTCCCGGTATCAACCGATATGTAAAAACATAAAGCGTTAAAAAAAACTGCTGTTGAAGAAAACACTAGCACCACGTCATCAACAACCACTATCAATACACCATCACCACCACCATCACAAAAACAACAGCAAAAATAACAACAATAATCAATCTGATAATAATTGTGCTTGTGTTTTTGAAGGTACCACCACCAGCACCACCACGACCATAACGACGACGTCTACCACCACCACCACGACCACAATGACCACCACTAGCAGCAGTGTGTCAGATTTCCAACACAGTGCACGAGGTTTCGATTGTGCCAGTGTTCCAACACAGTGACTGAGGTTTTGACTGTGTCAGTGTCTCAACACAGTGAGTGAGGTTTTGATTGGGTCAGTGTTCAAACACAGTGAATGAGGTTTTGACTGTGTCAGTGTTTTAACACAGTGGCGGGGTTTTGACTGTGTCAGTGTTCCAACACAGTGAGTGAGGTTTTGACTGTGTCAGTGTTCCGACACAGAATGAGGTTTTGACCGTGTCAGTGTTCCAACACAGTGGAAGAGGTTTGAACTGTGTTAGTGTTCCAACACAGTGGTGAGGTTTGGCTGTGTCAGTGTTCCAACACAGTGGGTGAGGTTTTTACTGAGTTAGTGTTCCAACACAGTGGTGAGGTTTTGACTGAGTTAGTGTTCCAACACTGTGGTGAGGTTTTGACTGTGTCAGTGTTCCAAAACAGCGGTGAGGTTTTGACTGTGTCAGTGTTCCAACACAGCGGCGAGGTTTTGACTGTGGTAGTTTTCCAAGACAGCGGTGAGGTCTTGACTGTGGTAGTTTTCCAAGACAGCGGTGAGGTCTTGACTGTGTCAGTACTGGGGTTTTGAATGTGTCAGTGTTCGGTGGAAGGGGTCAGTGGTACGGAGAAAAGAGGAAGGGGTCGGTGGTACGGAGGAAGGGGGTCGGTGGTACGGTACAAGGATGTTGGTAGTACGAAGGAAGAGGGTCGGCGGTAATGATGAACAGGGTCGGCGGTACGGATGAAGAGGTTCGATGGTAGCGAGGAAGTGGGGAAGGGGGAAGTGCGTCGGCAGTACGGTGGAAGGGGTCGACGGTACTGAGGAAAGAGAAAGGGGTCGGTGGTACAGAGGAAGGGGGTCGACTTTACGGCACAAGGAGGTCGGTAGTACGGAAAAAGAGGATCGGCGGTACGGATGAAGGGGGTCGGTGGCAGGGAGGAAGGGGGTCGGCGGTACGGAGAAAGAGGGCCGGCGGTAAAGAGGAAGGGGGCAGGTGATACGTAGAATGGGGGCCGGCGGTAAAGAGGAAGGGGGCAAGTGGTACGGAAGAAAAGGTCGGTGGTACGGAGTAAGGGTGTCGGTGGTACGGTGGAAGGGGTCGGTGGTACGGAGGAAAGAGGAAGGGGGTCGGTGGTACAGAGGAAGGGAGTCGGTGGTACGGTACAGGGAGGTCGCTAGTACGGAGGAAGAGGGTCGGCGGTACGTATGAAGAGGGTCGGTGGTAGGGAGGAAGGGGGAAGTGGGTCGGCGGTACGGAGAAACGGGACCGGCGGTAAAGAGGAAAGGGTACGGAGGAAAGAGTCGGTGGTACGGAGGAAGGGGGTCGGCGGTACGGATGAAGGGGGTCCGAGGTAGGGAGGAAGGGGGCAGGTGGTATACGGAGGAAAGAGTCGGTGGTACGGAGGAAGGGGGTCGGCTGTACGGAGTCTCCGGTAGACCTGCAGAAAGGCCTTGATGATCAAGTACACCGGTATGAACTGTGTGTAGTATGACATACTCCGTTATCAAACACAATTTATCAAACCACCTATCAGCAGATGATCGATACTTGTCTTTTATCAATTAGAGACCGTTTGCTAGAGCCCAGTTAATAACAACTGTGTTACCAAACGAGTGATTAGATACGAAAAACAGTAGTGGAAAGTGAACATTCGGTCGCAGGGAATGTTATCGTTTGCTTGATACTCAAATTTCGGTCATGCGGAGTACCGTCCCAATTTTCCGTCGATTTATCTTGATGAAATAGTCATAAATTGAATACATCGCGTTATTACATGAATTTACCGTCGTTTTCTATTACCACAGTCATCATCATCATAATCATCATCAATATGATCGTCAACACGATCATCATTTTCATCATCCTCATCGTCGTCTTTGTCGTCGTCATCATCAGTATCATATACACCTTCGTCATCAGACTCCTCCTCCTCATCATCATTATCAGCAGCAGCAACAGCAACTGCAGATTGATTATCCTCATCATCCTCGAAATGCTTAACATGTGCATTATCAGCAGCCGCAGTATAAATTATTAATATCATCATCAGTAACATAAACGCCATAATTTTCTTGATTAGGTTGTGAATATTTACCTTAAAGATGGACTGTACGATTGTGTACGCAAATTATAACGTCAAACCATCGATTTATTGTTATAGTGTCAGTTTATTTAAAAAATAACATTATAATGAATGGTGAGAATGTTCAGATATGCGTATTAAGAGAGAAATTTCAAACTTAATCATACTTTTGCTGGGCAGCAAACTATTATATGCAAGTATATACAGCACCGCGTCTCAAGGTCTAATTACCCCAAAACGGAAGTCACATCCTCAGGGTTACATGCTGTCAGTTAGATAATAAGCACATGTGGCTGAGTGCAGGATGCATATAATTAGTAAAATACAGATTAAATGATATGTTTTGGTATCATTTTAAAGGTATATATGTAAGCAATAAGAAAAAAGGCTGTTTTGTGCACTACTTGTTTGTCTAGTGGTTCCCAGCTTCATAACTGTTGGCCCATGTATTCATGCGCAAAATGGCAACCTCCATGCCCGTCAAAACCGGTGTGTTTTTTCTAAGGTAAATATTTTGAGTTACAACGCATAGAATTTTTTGACATGCTGTTTTTTCAAAAGGTTATGTCCTCATCTTTCCAACAATGTATGGTGATATATTGGAAAGTAGCTTGGTCATGGTGAAAAGTGAGATCAAATTTTGAATATGTTATATGTAACAAAGAAGGAATTTATTTAATAATTCAAAACCGAATGTAGCTGTTGCTGTAGGATACACGGGTTTGTATCGGAAGAAAATATATATTTGCATTTTCCGATAAATAAAATAGTTTTTGTGAATGTTGACGTTTATAATGTTATTTTAGATATTTCTTTTTGTTAGTGGTAACGAAGAAGATGCCGACGATGATGATGAAAATGATGACCGCGGTGACGATCATATTGATGATGATTATGATGATATGATGATGATGACTGAAATAAACGTATAAAAATCAGACAGTCCCATGTTAATGTAACTGAGACCTTCATAGTGCAGGATTCAAGTGGCGTTGTTGTATTGTACTGGTGGAGGAGGAGGCTGATGATTATGATGATTATGATATTGATGATGACGACGAAGAAGATAATGAAAATGATGATTGCGGTGACGATCATATTGATGATGGTTATATTCATAATGTATTCTCTTATATCTTCCATGCATTAAATTTTGAAATCATTAGAATATTGTTTCCAAGACATAATATGATATAGTTTAAGCAAGTTTAGGAGTAACCAATATTTCTTGTCCTATGTACCTGATTAATAAACGGTTCTTTAAAAGGATAAAATAACGACGCGTGTTTTATGATTATTAATAAACTGCGTTTTCTGTCTGTAAAACAATTGTATGTACAGGTAGGTGTGTGTTTAAGAAATAATTGACGGGTATTACCGTTATTGCGGTAATAACCAACTGTTTGGAGTTCCAATGCGTAGGAATTAAACCTCGAGGGCAGTAGCCCGAGTGGTTTGATAACAAGCATCGGAACGACAAACCGTTGGTTATTACCGCAATAATCATCTGTTACCCGTTAATTATTTCTGTTCTAACGCGATCTTATATAAAATTCGTATTTTTAAAGGTTACGAATGAGAACTATATTTATCTGTACTCCGCCCATTTTCCGAGAAGTGCATTCAGACGTGCGTTTCTTTGACGTCAATAACTCATAACAATTCAAAATGACGTCAGCTTTATTTATAAACATTGAGCGAATGACGTCATACTTATCGATATATTACAGTGAACATATGATGCTAACAAGCGCAAATTAAAAGCATATTAAGAAAACGTAAACGTTTTTGTGAACTTTAGTATAAAATGTGTAGTACAATTGTGGTTTTATTGTGCTGCATAATGCAGAAAATGATTTTTTTGTCACAATTTGCTATCGCGCGTTAAAGCACGTGCATTTTACGGAACAATTTCTTCGAAGTTCCGGAACTATTTTCAAAACATTAGGCTCCGCCCATTATTTGTTGCAGAAAAACCCACAGTTATTTCCATCTATATCTATGCACCACTAGCCGCGTGCCGTGGTAGAATACATACTAGACTGCATTGGAATGATATTTTACGCGCATTTATTTTAAAGTGCTTAAAATAGATGACAATCATGAATGGGCATAACTCAGTCGCCCGTATTACCTTGACCGTATATTTCAGCAAACACTTTCTAGCAGAGTATCGGTCGAGAATACATGTACAGTTTACCTGATTGACTGTCAGCATTCACGAATAAGTGCGTTACACATGTACATCAGTACGTGATTCAACAGGCGACAACTATTTCAAAGTTCTCATCGTATCTACATACCGTGACCTAGCTGCACTCTCTGCGTTAAGTAAAAGTTGTAGCATACTTTGACCGAAATATGTTAGTTATTTAACGAGCCCGCAGAGCAAGATAAAATATTTAACATAATGAGGCCATAGGTTGCTACAAGTGTTTTTTTTACCATATTCAAGAATCGCATTCTACGATGCCGATCCCAGTGGGCAGTTACTAGACGTCACGTGATGTCTGACATGCTTGGAAGTGGGCAGTTACTAGACGTCACGTGATGTCTGACATGCTTGGAAGTGGGCAGTTACTAGACGTCACGTGATGTCTGACATGCTTGGAATGCGTGTCATTTCCAAATTTAGCGCGTCGTAATGTGTCCACTCGGTCAGTGCATAAAGTAGCGTGCGTATAAATAACAAATAAAATTCAATATACTGCACGGTACTTATTGCACGGTAAGCTTGCATATTAGGCTCCCCCCCACCATTTACCGGTCTGACATCACAGTTATTGAATTTCGCTAAACAAACAAAACTCTCAGAAATATGGTATAATTACAGAATCCTGATTCCGTCAGTTAAATTTCGCGTTGCGATTGACCGCGACGATGGGACCATGCAACACTTTAAATTTTATTTTCTGCAGATATCGCACTGAGAAATTGTATAGACACACGTCCAAATTTCGTGTGTCCTCGTTTTTCAAAGTGTTTACTAAAAGTACAAGCCATAATAACACAGATGGTGTCATCGCCGTCAATCTGCAGAAAATAAAAGTTTAATGTCGCATTGTCGCATCGATGAAGTCATGTAACACAGCGAAATTTAAGTGAGGATTCCGTAGTTTATAGTTATTGACCGCGGCATCATCGTGGTTGTTATATTTATGGTATATTTATTTTGAACGTGATATACAAATACTAATGTTTGTTCTCTGTATGCGTTAAATGGCACAATTATGCCACAAATAAGCGATTGCTTTATGCGTTAGGCGTTGCCGCATAAATAAAACCGTTCTGTATATGCGTTCGGAAAATCACGGCATATAACGAGTTTGCTCACGTTTTTGCGGCGACCCGCATACCGGTATGTAGCGTTTCAATGTTTGTTATTTACCGCTCCGCGTCCATATTTTGTTTACCTAAATATTAGGTCAAAAACAGGAAGCGATATTTAGAAATGTATATATTATTATGCATTAATCTTTTATTTACGGTAATACAAATGCAATATGTTTATTCACAATAAATATTTTTAAAGGAACTTTTATAAAGATGCAATAAACGTCGTAAGAAAGTTACTTAAGTTTTGCATTCGCAGCTTTGTCATTATTAGCCCCAACTGTTACTTCGAACTTTGATTTGATTAATTAAGAGTAATACTTAACAGTTCACAATCGTTTATAGCCACGAGAAGTCAATCTTAGACTCAACTTATAATCGACTAATTAAATCGCTGGTTACATATTATGCATGTAATACCTTTGATTTTCATTGGGTAATATTTAAGATTAAAACTAAATTTAAGAATGTTCAGAGTCATATTAAGACCTGAAAAGTTTAAAACCATCGAAGGTAAAACGTCATTAAACCATGGGATCAAAAAGTACTCGACTCCTAAAGAAATGAAACAAATACAAAAATACTGCGCTTAGAGGAAATGATTGCCCTTCGCGACAAACGTATTATATAAGGATAAAATGTTCACTCTGTCACGCTCGCGGGTTTCCGTCTCTTGGCCCGGTTTCACAATGCAAGTCGTCAATCTGCCCCACTGTCTTGTCTTGTAATTAAAACTTACTAACCGCGGCCTTGTTATACCGCAATAAATGAGATTATTGATTTCAATCACGTTTTCTTTGTTGCTCAGTGGTGGCAGTGTACCCTAGTGATCTCAATGTGCCGGGTTCGATTCTCACGTTGTGACTACCTTAGGGATATTACTTTAGTTAAAACCTATTTATTTTAGCTCGATTGTGTCGAACGCCATTGGCATATTGAGACACTTTCGAGTCCGTTTCATGGGAAGAACCAGTACTTGGTGTCTTGTGAGACAGATCCTTCGAACTCTCCCCGAGTAGGGATCAAACTCACGCAAGGCGGACACCATATCCATCACACCACTGCGACCTTTAGATATTAATTTTCTCAGCAGTGCTAGTTCTTCTAATGTCAGACACTCCTGTGACGCAATTATACGTCATTATACGGTAATGACGTATCGATGTAGATTAGGAATAAATTGAGCATGCCCATTATGACTGTACTATAGCACACCCGGTAGCTAAATTTCAATAAATATAGCGTATCTATAACAACGACTTTTTGTTTAAAATTGTTGTCAGTGGTGTACATGCAGTTAATTTCAATTCTACCACGGCACGCGGCAAGTGGTGCATAGATAAAGAAGGAAAATAACTGTGGGTTATTCTACAGCAAATAATGGGCGGAGCCTAATGTTTTGAAAATAGTTCCGGAAATTCGAAGAAATTGTTCTGTAAAATGCACGTGCTTAAACGCGCGATAGCAAATTGTGACAAACGAATCATTTTCTGCAGTATGTAGCACAATAAAACCACACTTGCACTACATATGTGATACTTAAGTTCACAAAAACGTTTAAGTTTTGTTAATATGCTTTTAATTTGCACTTTGTAGCATTATATTTTCACTGTATTATATCGATAAGTATGACGTCATTCGCTCAATGTTTATCAATAAAGCTGACGTCACTTTGAATTGTTATGAGTTATTGACGTCACGGACACGCACGTGTGAATGCTCTTCTCGGAAAATGGGCGGAGTATAGATAAATATAGTTCTCATTCATAACGTTTAAAAATACGATTTTTATATAAGATCGTGTTAGAATCGAAATAATTAATGGGTAACAGTTGATTATTGCAGTAATAACCAACGGTTTGTCGTTCCGATGCTTGTTATCAAACCACTCGGGCTACCGCCCTCGAGGTTTAATTCCTACGCATCGGAACTCCAAACAGTTGGTTATTACCGCAATAACCAACAGTTACCCGTCAATTATTTCTTAAATATATGACGTTCAAATTTAAGACGTTTTTCTCTAGAAAATGGCGCAGGTTCAATTGTTACGGTCGCCGGTTTATACACATACGTCCAACGGCGTAAAACTTAATCAAGTAATAATTTGCCATCAAACTGACGGCATGTTCGGCCTGATGTCATGTGCGTTGTGTCATGTGCCTGATGTCAAGCTGACGGCATGTTCGGCCTGATGTCATGTGCGTTGTTCAACGAAGATTCCCGCGATTTGTGCGACAATTGTAAATTATAAGCAGATCTCTGTATTTATGGCTAGCCATGATAATATTTGTTACACTTGAAATTTCAATACGATTTTTTCTTAGTTTTTCATAAACAACATAATTATATAAGTTAACATTTTCTGTCACTTAAGCAAAACATTATTAAAAAAACAAACAAACACACACACTAAGTATAATATATTATATTTTATTATTTTATTTCAAACATAAGTATGTATAAGCGACATACGTATATAATAATTACATTAAACTGCAAGGTTTATTTTTACTAACACACCTGCTGACGTTAAGTATATAAAAAGCACGCTTTTCGAATGGCCATATCTGACTTTAAATTTGAAACACCGTGATGTGTTTGAATAAATCTTTTCGAAAACGATGACCTTATTCACAAGTGCATCAGAACACCTGGTTGTAAATCATGCGTCTTAAAACAGAAGCTGCTCCTTTCCCACAGGGCCATATCGGATGTTAAATCATTAGTTTCTAACCCCGTGATACATGTATATGCGGATAAGTATTTTTGTTCTTGAAAATGTCCTCATTTTATATAACATACGGATACGGACACCTGGCTGTAAATCATGTACATGTATTTAAGCCCAGTATTTGTCAGATAGCCCGGTCAGGGTTTGCGTTTCTTGCTAAATCACCAACGTATCCTTCTGAACTACCCCACCCGCCCATACCAGATAAACGCCATTACCCGCGTAGACCTTCCCAAACGCGCATGCGTACTGTCAAATTTTCGCACGTTCAGTAAACCGTCTAAACATTGTTGAGTTGTTAGGTAGATAAATAATAAAACGTGTGCAAATACATACTCAAATCTGTTGAAAGTTTATTGGCGACCACGAGCGAAGATTATGTTTTTCCCGACCTTGCCATTTATCTCGTCTTGAAAACATCGTTACAAAACATCTAGCCATGTTGCGATCTGAAAGGCATCACAGTTTATTGCATGCCCAATAAAGGCAGCGAGCTTTTTATTCCCTTAGATCTGACGGAAAATCCATCGTGGGAAATGTCTGAAAAATGTCTCAAAGCGCTGAAAGCATTGCAAGTCTGGTCCCGCTTTCGCAAAACAGTTTGCATGGGGCCGCAAAAACTTATATTGATTACTCGCAAGCTGTTGCTCAATATTGCCTGCCATTGTTCATACGCTCATACAGCAACTATATAGCGAATTCTGACAAACTGTCACTTGTCCGTACATGCTCTGGTAATAGCCGAGAGCTGCGTATAATTTATTTCGCCCTGTTGTTATAGTTTATTTACAGGCCATAGCAGCGTTAGGTGTAGACCTGTCCCTGTGCCCTTTCAGGGGAGAAAAGCGGGTGTACGTAGTCCAAGAGTAGGCCACACTTTGTCCCGAATAGGACCCGGTACAAAAAGATCATTTTGTAGTCGGGGACGCAAGAGAACGAAGGCCAATTCGACCTTACTGAAACCCAGGATTTTCGTGGTTGTTTATTCCGTATTTTGGAGGAGTTTGTATTGCTGGTTGATAGATAGTAGTCACTTCTGTAGAGCTGGTCATTAGCTCGCTGCTTTGGTGATACGTTAAACCAATGTGCACCGTACACTGTATACTAGGTGCTTCACAACGGGTACTCAAAGACCAAGGTTTGTCTGTATTTTGCGATGATCACCGTAACCCAACCAAGAAATTCGCTTGGTTAGTGGACTGTATTACAAAGGAAATTACCACAAGCCGATTGTTCGGTCTGGCAGATTTGGAGTAAAACTTACCATGTTAGATTTAAATAGATTATTATAAAAGCGATTACCATTAATTCAGCTTAGCTTTTGATTGTACCACTAGTTATGACTGGTCATATTTTGGCTTGTACGACCAATTTTTCACAAATCATACTTTTCACATCTGTGAAAAATAGGATCTCTTTCTTCACACGTGTGAAAATTGTGATCTTATTCTTCACACATCACAGTCTTATTCTTCACATTTTCTGTGAAGTTTGTGATCGCATCCACTTTTTTATATGTAATGAAATCGTATTTTTATTTGATCCTTACGCATAGCCCGTTTTTGGCCAATCACTTTCTTCAAATTAATAACGTTACAAATGAGATCCTATTCGTCACAGGTGTGTGAAAAACCTGATTTGTGAAAAATATGATCCTACATAGCTTTTTGCTAGATTTCCACACTGAGAAAATCACAGCGGATATTTATTCTTAAAAACTTATCATAAATGTACATGATCAAGTTAATTTGTAGCTTTTGCTTGAAAAATACATTTGTAGAAAATCACCTGCACTTATTTTGTTTGCTTGAAATTCCATTCATCTGGTTAATATGTTAGACTGCGTTCATAAACTCATGAGTGACTTGTATATACATTTGTCAAGCAATTAATACACGCTATTTTTGATTTGATATACATATAATTAAAAAATTTCATTTTTATAAGAATGTAGTATATACATTATTATTCGTATACACAGTTATAGTAATTTAGAACGCAGTGCTATTTTAAAAAGCTGGGCCATTTCAATTAACTCCAAGGGAGACAATCCTGATTATTCATAATAAATTCTGCTTGCTTCAGTTGCGCCCCTTCATTTGGTTATACGGAGTTACGCAATTTTACACAATTTAAACAACAGAAACATTATAAAACATCACCAAAATTTATTTTATAAATTATTCTACACATTAATCTGCCCATCGTTGAGTAAAAGTCCAAATGTTCTTCTGTATGCAGTTTATCACGATAACTGTGAGATGGATGGATTGGAATTGGAAAATATCTCCTACCCTGAAAGAAACAGATATACATATATTATTGTCGTATTCTAAAGTCTTATCAACATATTTAAAAGTACATTTTCATATAATGAACAAGATATAATTTATTTCAAATTTATTAATATCTACTGTACTTCAGTTAGTGCGTACTTAAGTTAGGGCATAATCACTCTTAAAGTTGTGAAAAAAGTGTATATCGTAACCTTAGTTCAATAACTCGGCAAGTGCTTATATTTTGCACTGCAGATCACGAGTTATTCCTCTAAACTAAAGTGACGATATGGACATTTTATGATGCAGTGATTAATAGCTCAAGTGGGGAAGCCTGATGCAATGATTAATAGCTCATGGGGGGAAGCCTGATGCAGTGATTAATATCTCAAGGGGGGAAGCCTGATGCAGTGATTAATAGCTCAAGGGGGGAAGCCTGATGCAGTGATTAATATCTCAAGGGGGAAGCCTGATGGAGTGATTAATATCTCAAGGGGGGAAGCCTGATGCAGTGATTAATATCTCAAGGGGGGAAGCCTGATGCAGTGATTAATATCTCAAGGGGGAAGCCTGGTGCAGTAATTAATATCTCAAGGGGGATTCCTGATGCAGTGATTAATAGCTCAAGGGGGGAAGCCTGATGCAGTGATTAATATCTCAAGGTGGGAAGCCTGATGCAGTGATTAATATCTCAAGGGGGGAAGCCTGATGCAGTGATTAATATCTCAAGGTGGGAAGCCTGATGCAGTGATTAATATCTCAAGGGGGAAGACTGACCACTTCTTTCACATTTTGATATAATCCCATAATTCAAGATTTTTTGTTACTTTAATGCTTCTAATTAAGGTTTTAAAACATGCTCTCATTAATTTTGTCATAGAATTTTTGCCAAAAAATAAATATTAAATTTCTCAAGATATTAAATATTCCTCTGTTGACCTAGCCCAGAGGGGCAGCTGGGGGTGGGGGAAGGAGCAGTGTGCTCTGGATCTTTCCCTATTATTTCAGTCTTCGGAATAATTTTTTGGAAGGGCTTGCCTACAGATTACTTAAACATTTTAAATGATAGCGGTGTTGTTTAAGTAGTCAGTCATAGAGAAAGAAAATCAGGCAATTATGATATATTAATAATTTTGAGAAAACATTCTGAACATTGTTGTATTATTGGTAAATGAATATATTTTAATTTCGTATTTTTTCATTCACCTTGTACTTGCCCTATCGGGCAGGCAGGTCAAAATTTTTACTTGCCCGAATAAATTTTTATTTTTCCAGGTCTTGGGGCATGTGGGTTATTTCGAGGACTGTTATATATACAAATGAAAATAGTTCCCCTATGCTTTCTAGCAGGGCCTCACTTCTGTTTTGGGGCAAAACAACCAAATCCATCAGACTGGGGATATTTGCTTATTTTGTTATGCCAACATTTATTTTTTAAAATAGTGTACAGCTGAACTTTGTTAAGTTGCCTGGGGTTTTCCGAACATAGACTTTAAGCAGTATTCTGCCTACATGTTCAATAAATAACAATACCAGACTGCGATCCTGTAAACATATAGCGGACCAAAAACCAGTCAATTATTCAATTAAAATTAACACAAACTCGTTTAAATATGAGAAAAGAGGTGATACGATGATTGATATATTTTGTCACAGGCGTGGACACTTTATGATAAATGGAAACCACATCACCATAACTGAAATTGCAAGGTAAAAGTATATTCATTTAATATAAACTAATAAAGACAAGAGGGCCAATAGCCCTGGGTCGCTCACCTGAGTTTCATTAGTCTAACAATTTTCCATGTGTTAGATTTTTATACAGATCTGGATATATTGAAACGGCCTTAATCATCACGGTTTCAAAAACTTAAGTGACAACTGACATTCCAAATTTTGAAGTACATATTGAAATTGAAGCTTTTTCTTCAATTTGACCTAGTCACCTAGTTTTTGACCCCACATGACCCAGATTCAAACTCGGTTGAGATACCATTGGACAAATGCCCTAACCAAGTTTCATCACGATTGGGCAAATAATGAAACTTCTAGAGTGTTAACTATCTTTTTCTTCAATTTGGCCTAGTGACATAGTTTTTAAACCCACATGGCCTAGATTCAAACTCGTCCGAGATACCATTAAGACAAAGGTTCTGACCAAGTTTCATGAAGATTGTGCAAAAAATGTGACTTCTAGAGTGTTAACAAGCTTTTACTTCAGTTTGACCTAGTGACCTAGTTTTTGACCCCACATGACCTAGATTCCAACTCGGCTGACGACGACGAAGTTAGGTTATTTGTCCTCGGGACTGAGGTTAAAAACCATATGCCCGAGCAGACAATTTCAAAGATATATTAACTAGGCTGAGATATCATTAAGACAAATGTTCTGACCTAGTTTCATGAAGATTAGGCAAAAAATATGACTTCTAGAGTGTTAACAAGCTTTTTCTTCAATTTGACCTAGTGACCTAGATTTTCACCCCATATGATCCAGATTCCAACTCGGCAGAAAAATCATTAATACAAATGTTCTAACCAAGTTTCATGAACATTGGGCAAAAAATGTTCTAGTGTTAACAAGCTTTTTCTTCAATTTGACCTAGTGACCTAGTTTTTCACCCCACATGACCCAGATTCGCACTCATCTGAGATATAATTAAGACAAATGTTCTGACCAAGTTTCATGAAGACTGGGCAAAAAATGTGACTTCTAGTGTTTACAGGCTTTTTCTTCAATTTGACCTAGTGACCTAGTTTTTCACCCCACATGACCCAGTTTCGACCTCCGCCAAGATATAATTGGGACAAATGTTCTGACCAAGTTTCATGAAGATTGGCCAATAAGTGTGGCCTCTAGTGTTCACAAGGTAAATGTTGACGACACACAACGGACAAAAGGCGATCACAAAAGCTCACCATGAGCACGTTGTGATCAGGTGTGCTAAACAACAGTGAAAACCAAAGCTATTTTTATGTGTTTTCACGCTGTTTACATGATTCGACTCCAAACATGGTAGCACTTAGCAAGCCTCACACTACCATGTTTCTCAGCCTCACATGATAAACTTGATATTTATCCAACACTCACATGATATTCTCTATGTCTGCATTTTGCTGGCAGCCAGTTGTTTGGAAACTTACATTGATACTTGCCTCTACCCAGGCCATTGTAGGAGTAGTTACATGTAATAATCACCTCTATGCCGTGATACTTGCCTTCACTCAGGCCCATTGTTGGAGTATTTACATGTAATAATCACCTCTATGCCGTGATACTTGCCTTCACTCAGGCCCCTTGTTGGAGTACTTACAGGTAATATTCACCTCTATGCCGTGATACTTGCCTTCACTCAGGCCCATTGTTGGAGTACTTACATGTCAGGGCCTTCCCCATGATTATTTCAGGCGCCCCGGTCCCGAGAGGGGTGGCTTAGGGAGTGGTATCCACTCCCTACGTGGGAAATTTTTTCGCGGCATGTGTCAAATGACGTTATCTGGTGCGTTTTAGTTCTTAAAATTTAGGCAAACAGCTTTCATTTTTGTAAACGTTTAAACGAAATGAAATAAACAAAACATCACCGTTAAAATGGTATACCTCGAGCCTTTTAGAAGCATCGGATGTCAATTTTGTTGCGAAACTGAAAGTAACTAATAATGTTTTCCGGATGTTTATGTCCAGTGCGCATCCCTTTCACAGAGTGACGTCATGTTCAAACCAACTATTCTCATCGTTCTCGAATATTTAGGTTACACTCGATCTACTTACGGAGCCTTTTTTATGTTCATATGGGCATGCGTTTAGTGTTTTAACACTGTTTTAATCGTTACAACTGTTGACCATAGTACTGATTGGATAATTAATTAATTGTAAAGATGTTGACTAAAATTATACATTTATATAATATATTCTTTGCTCGTGCAAAATGGCGGAAAAATTTCCTCGTGCACGTCGTGCCTTCGCGCGTCAAATGTTAGTAAAGCACATGGTCCGAACACGCACGCTTTTTCCATGCTTGGAACGTGACGTCGTGGTTGTCAGCAGACATTTCGCGCTCTTTTGTAGAAAACACGGGTTTTACATGGCATGCATGTAAAACAAGACAACTTATTTTACGAAACTACAACAGCAACACTGGATAGGCTTTTACGATTACTATTTCATATTAGTGTATTTTAGACTGATTTTTGCAGTTTATTTTTTTATTGTAGTTATTAAATTTAGCAAATAAATAAGTGTGGATATTATAAAATACGAAAGGGCGAGGGTTTGTTTTGACGCGAATATGAGGTTACTTGTGTGCGGATACATGCCGATTGCGCCGATTCGTCAATGATAACGTCGTTCCATAGAAGATAACCTGAGCGTTTCTATTAGCTTATATCAATTTTACTGCGTAATGAAACTTCGCCTACAGGGGCGGTGCTTCACGGTGATTGATTGCGGCTTATGAATAACACAATGTGTTATAGGTTTAAGACAACATTAATGGTTTAATTTTTCATTTGACAAACACATGAAATATTGCATTTTTAGCAACAAAATAATTAATTTGTCCATATTTGCCATAAAACAAATGGTGAATTATTATAATTCAGTTGATTAGTTACACAACAAAACTAACCAAAGTTGCTTATGCTTTATATTTTCGGCAAAGTGACACTAGCTTTGATCATTAACCGACTTGGTTGAGTGGGTGTACATGTTTATAGAGTGAAAACCTACCTTTATGACGCAAGAGATTTGCTTTCACAGCAGGTACTGTCGGTCTACTTCAGTCAACATAGCTGATTAATTGCTAAAACAGGCGCCCCAGGCGATGTTTATACGTACAATAGTAATTTAAGGCGCCCCGGGAATGTTCAAGTTAAAATTCAAGCGCTAAAACGGCCTGGGGAAGCCCATGCATGTAATGATCACCTCTATGCCGTGATACTTGCCTTCACTCAGGCCCATTGTTGGAGTACTTACATGTAATAATCACCTCTATGCCGCTGCTCGTTTACTGAGACCCACTGTTGGAATACTTACATCTTATAATCAGCTCTATGCTGCCGCCCGGGCTCGTTCCAGCTTCACCTTCGCTATGTAGAATGGCATACCCAGACCTGTACCACAGAAGAGGCCGAACTTCACTGCAAAGACTGTAGGGCTGCTTACATAATACAGTTGGTTCTGCAAAGACACAAGTATGAAGCCACCAAATTATTCAGCAAGATTAACTATCCACCTGTCTTCCAGTCTTCACCATAATTTTCTGAAACCACATACCCATTCAGGCATGAACCATACAATATCAACTTGCCAAAATCTACTCTGAACTTGTCCAAAATGAAGGAAAAAATCTACAGAAAGCCTTATTAGTTACAATGAAAGTGATGATAATCATGTAGCCATATGGAATTATGTTAATATTTATCTCGCAACATTTCTGGACAACATTGTATTCTTGGTAATGCATCTTTTTATTTTCTTATTTTAAGCTTTCCCAAATAATTTATATTTTTACGGGGCTTTGCGCAAATCTGTCAGACCTCGGACAAAGCCAGCAAAACTGTACAAAGTTCGGGAAAAATGTCCAGAACAATGGTCAGATATCTATTTACCAGCTGTATGCAGTGTTTTTTAGTGCAAATTTGGGGCCAAAATTGGGCCCGATTCTCCTGCTAAAAAAAGTATATATTTTTCCCCTATATTTACCTTAAAATTCTCCACAGAATGTAAGCTGTATTTTGAAAAAAATTTGACCAAAATCGGACAAAAATTGACTAAGATAGAGGCATTTTTATAAACAATCCCAGCAATTTTTCATCAAACCAAGTAAGTGCATAATCTAAGCTTTCACAAGTAATTACTTATTGCATATATGCATCAGTGCACTCTAAAAAGATTTTATAAAGATTATTATTTTTGGACAAAGATTCTTTATAAATAACAGACCGGAATCTATTTATCTTAGCAGAGTTCAGTTGTATAATCAAACATTGTGCATTTGTAGCAAACATCAACAGATAAGCGAAAAGTGTGAAATGAAGGGTTGCAGTTAATATCACTTGGAAATTTTTAAAAGCACACTGAAATCTTGGTTTAAGTCTAGTTTAGCAGATCCCAGATGTTTACGTTTTTACACATGCGTCGCAGTTGCTATGCTTGACTTGTTTTAGAGCAGATGGCTGCCATTTAGTATTGGATGTGTAGTGATTTTATTACAAAAATACGCAAGGAAATGCAGTAGATAAAAGCCACACTGCATTTTATTAAGCGGGGTTGTGTGGCCAGTAGCCCCAAATCACACATTCTAATAAATAACACTTATATATGCATTTGGGGTTATTTTTGCATTTTCCGCCCTATTTTTCAAAATCGCCCCACATCCACGTGGCTCTCCTCAGTTACACAAAACATATGTAGTATTTCTGGGGTCCGCTTAAGTAGAAGTGTTCCAAAATCTTGTTCAGGCCGTGGGAATCATACTGAACCATTCACAATGTCCATAGAACGGAAGCAAGTCAAACCGGCCACAAGTTAAACCGGCCACAAGTGAAACCGGCCACAAAAAAAGTCAAACCGGCCACAAAAAAGTCAAACCGGCCTCATTCTGTGAGAAATGAAGTGAAACCGGCCACAAAAAAGTTAAACCGGCCACAAAAACGTTAAACCGGCCATACACAACATACACTTTATATTAGTTGTTAGTCGACCATAGTGCTAATAAGTGAAAAGGTTTCTATTAATAGGTGTGAAGTTTGACTGTATTGTGTTTGAACATGAAATGCATGCGACACTTAATTTAATGCTTAAATTGCAAAACAGGTAAAGCTAATTGTTGACTCTTTTAATCATGCTTTAATTAGTTTGGTAAGGTAGATTGTTGTCATCAGTTTGCATATATGATAATATTTAATTAGTAGGTGTAATATTTTTTGCTTTGTCGGTTTCGCACTAAAATGCTCAGAAATGGCTACCTGTACACAGTTCAATTAGATGTTTAGTATATATATATACATCGTTCATGTATATTGTGCATACTTGCTTTTTGACAATTGGACAAATATGTGAGTTATTGTAAAGGATTAACAAATTAAATAAGAACGTTTATAGATTTATTTGTTAATTTAAGTTATCATTTTGTAACATATTGTGGTATTAACTCGTAAACGCAAATAGAACATGAGTGTCGATGACAGGTGTATTGATTGCGGACAAATAGTGCATGATACCGATGAAGCAATTACATGTGATGACTGCGAACGATGGCAGCACATAGGGTGCAACACAGGTATGTAAAAAAAAAATATGAATGCCTACATTGCAACAGCGTTGATTATAAATGCAAACAAATATATGTCTGGTGATTCCTTGAAAAAAGTTTTCTTTAAAATATGTATTGTCGTAAGAATAACACAATAATATACACATAATGAATAAAATGATTTAAATAATAAGGTTGCATGTTTTACAGGAATTTCAAGAGCTTGCATATTTTACAGGAATTTCAAGAGCACGTTATTTACATGCTACACGTAGCAGAAATGGCGGAAGTATAAAGTTTGTATGCAGAGGATGCGATATGTTGACTCAGAACATAACTACTACAACCGACCTGACGGAAACCAGAGACAGAACAGCAGTCGAAACACACGGGACGGAAGGAACAACAACAGACGAAACGGAAGGAAAAACAACAGACGGGACGGAAGGAACAACAATAACAGACATGATGGAAACCAGCGACAGAACAGTGGATGAAACAGACCGGACGGAGGGAACAACAACAACAGACTGGACGGAAGAAACAACAACAACAGACTTGACGGAAGAAATGGAGACATCAACTATGAAATCTATTGTCATTGAAAGGTCGTATGTAGAACCTGTTCGCATTGAAGAAACATCATTGGTGGACATGGCAGTTACTAACGCACCTATAGCGGACACACCACTGACGTTTGAACTGATTCCACAAGGCTCGCAGCTCGGCAAGAATCTCCTTACAGATTCTCATGGATACAGCTATGTAATAAAGGTAATAGAAATATAATATAAATACAAGTATGAACAATTCCTCTTTTTAAGTTGTTGTTGCCGTTAAAATCTAAAATTACATTCAACATTGTTTAGGTTTTATAATATTTTCATTTTTCAAGCCAAGCGAGTCAACATACATGAGACATATCAAAGTTATATATACATAGATGTATTGTCGTTTTTCATGGTCTAAAAATAAAATTAACACATTAAGTACTATAAAAATATATATAAAGCACACATTCATCAAGTCATTGAGAGGATTAAAAAATGAGGCCGGTTTGACTTTTTTCCAAATCACTGTGTGGCCGGTTTGACTTTTTTATGGCCGGTTTAACCTGTGGCCGGTTTGACTTGTGGCCCGTTTGACTGTAATTCCATAGAACAGTTCAAACTATCTGCATGTCCGCAAACAAGTTTTTCAAATAAATTTGAATATGTGAAACTAAAAATAAATTTGTTACTATAAAGTTGGGACAAGAATACACAAGTAAAGATATACAACATTCTCAATTAGAACTCCAGCATTGATCTTTTTCCGAGTCATAAAGCCATGCAAATAATAAAAATGACCTCGCTCTGCAGGGTCGCGAAATCACATGACGTATCAACAAAGACAGTAGAAACAGTTTATGGTGTTCACCTTCATTGGAATCATTTCGTCCATTGGGTTTGCGTCATGGTGTCCGGCCCTCCACCTCGCTCTCAAAGCCCTCAACTCGCGAGCTTTGGCTAAAAATCCCTTGGACGCAGACATTTTGTGATTATTTTGCCAAGGTCGATGATGGTCTGCTTGATTACTATTTTTAGTTCGACCGATCGTTACACTATTTGATTCGAATAAATTTCTGTTTTTGGACATAACGGTCTTCTGTTTGTTCGTTTCTCCTTACCAGCATAGTGTACTGCGAAGTGTCAACAGGGCCTTTTATTTCGTAAAATGACACATGACATAGGAAAATAAACTTAAATAAGAAAAAAAATCCTGCGAAAAAAGCACAGCTACCAAAAAGTGAAATACATTATGGAACCGTTTCGACTTAACACATTATTTGTTGTTTAACTGTCGTGTATTCATAGTAATATTAAAATCGCTTTTAATTTGAACTTTCCTGCCCAGGATTGAGTTAATCAACGTTTATGTAAAATCAATGTACAAAACTTTGTACGTGACAAAAATAAAAGGTTACACTCAACTAAACAAAATCCATAACAAGAAGTCTTCTTGTAGGAATGATAGTGACCGTTAAGTACTACAAGCTAACTCGCTCGATCGCTGCCTCACTTCATCCCTCCTTCACTCACTCACTGACTCACTCACTCCTTCACGCACTCACTCACTCACTCTGTCCGTTCGTCCATCCCTCCGTCTGTCCCTCCCTCCCTCCCCCCTCAATCACCCACACACTCAGTCACTCCGTCCTTCCATCCGTCCGCCCCTCCCTCCACGCACGCACGCACGCATGCACGCACGCACGCAGCTCGTTATTCGTTATTGCTGTTTGACAGGGGAGGCAACTTCGATGGGGCAGCCACCAAACTCCTCGCAGTGGTTACTTTCCCATTAGTACTCTTCAGTAATACCACTGCCACCACGAGTAAAAAACAGATTTGCAACCTCCGCGCAGAGATTTAACTTTGTCCCAGCATAGCGGGTTTAAATCCCTGCCGGCACGAAGTTCCACGTGACCAAAGGCAAACAATTGGCGCGAAATAAAATCGTGGACAAATACATGATAAAAACCAACCTCCGCGCAGAGATTTAACTGTGTCCGATCATAGTTCATTAAATCCCGCCGGCATGAAATTCCACGTGACGATGAGCAAACACTTGGCGCGAAATAAAATCGTGGACAAGCACATGATAAAAACGTGGACAATTGCGTTGTTATGTTTACTTATTTATTTATTTTTTGTTTTTCATTTTTACTCGTAACATACATGTATATACCTGGACCAATAATGCAATATCTCTGTGTCATTGTTATAAAATAATAATGATTGAATAAAAATACTGTAAAAAATTAATCGTCAATCTCCTAATAATCATCTCCCCTGAAAACTTCCAAATCTGTATGTTTTAACTCGTGGTGGCAGTGGTAACTGAGAAGAGTACCAATGGGGAAGTAACCACTGCGAGGAGTTTGGATAAAAACGTGGACAACGTAAAATCCTTGCGTTGTTATGTTTTATTTATTTAGTTATTTTTTGTTTTTCATTTTAACTCTTAATTTATATAAACCTTGACCGATGATGCAACATGTCTGTGTCAATGTTATAAAAAATAATGATAAAATTAAAATTTTGCGTTCGGCTACACCGGTCTGATAGACCTGTTAGACCTGTGTACTCACGCTCTAAGCATTATGGGTATGCGCTACTTTCCAGCATAGCTCGCAATGGTTGATTTAACATCGCATTGAGGTTAGATACCAGTAAATCAATGTGTTTCCCTCCGTTTTACATTCGAAATATTGCCTTTTACTATAGTTCATTTTTTCTTCTGCTATGAAAAGCATTTAGCAATGTCAGACATGCCTTTTGTGGTTATTTCTAATATCCTCTGTGTGTTTGAAACATTTTTGTGCATTTCCTTGAAGGCTAACTTGAAAGATGAGCTTTTGTGGTATGTTCGTGAACCCATATCTTTGAAATGTTAAAAATATAATGTAAGACATTTTTATTGAGCTGTATAGTTCTGACCAATCTTCAATCAATACCCCACATTATTCAATAAATATGAAATGGCAAAGAACTATTCCGCCTTACACCAATATTAGCAGCTCCCTGTATCTTGTCTGATCCGAAAGTTCATCCGAAAATTACTATTATCAGAACAAAGTTAAGAATCAACACCACATATCGACATAAACCACTACAACGTATACAGGACTATTTGTGTATGAAGCTATCCCCAAATACTCTTTTTGTTGTGCTAAATCTTTATATTAGCTTCATTTAACACGGTATATAGAGAGTCTAATGTTTAAGTATTATTGCGATTATTATTAAAATATGAATGAGGCTTGTCGTGTGAAAACCGGGCTTAATGCTTGTGCGTAAAGTTTTGTTTGTTTGTTTGTTTAAATTTTTCGCCGTTTTTAACAGTATTTCAGTAATATCACGGCGGTCAGTTAACCTACTCACACTGTTCCTGGGCAAGCTTAGCCGATCTAAGCTGTTTTCCAGTACTTAGTGCACATACCTATGTCAGTAACTGACAACTGCCCTACTTGAATCAGAAGTAGGGGGAGAATGGCCGTAAAAATAAGTTCATGACCAATCCCCACACAAGTTATGTGGGCTGGCTGGGACTCGAACTCCCGATTCACGGATTGACAGTCCAGCGCTCTACCAACTGAGCTAGCCGGGCCCGGCAATTGTCGTCCCGGATCAGGACGACACTTTCCGATAACAGTGGATTTATGTTTAGAAGAGACTTCTCTGAAACAGAAAATACAAAGACACGGTAAGTTCCGTCCCGGATCAGTCTGTGCGGACTGCACAGGCTGAACCGGCACGACACTTTACGCACATGCATTAAGCCCGGTTTTACCATGAAGCGTCTCAAATGTATGCACACTTGATCTCTCGCTCCAGACGTTGTCTTGCATATTAACACTTTGGTTGACGTTTTTCAGTATTCTGACAGCATTTTTAATATTTGTATTTGTATTTCAATTTTAGAATTTATTGCTTAACCAGGGTTTAATTAAGGAGCACTATGTTTATCTATACTTATATTTTGTTTAAACATTCAAAGATGGGCAAATTGACAATTTTTCAGCTGGACTTTTGAAAACAACATCAACAACAACAACAACACAACTATGTGATATAAGGGAGCAAAATCACAATCCTATCACGGAAATATTTTCGAAAAAAATAAGTCGTTATGACCGAACATCTTTTGAAATGGCAAAAATATAGCGGCGTTTCAAAGGCTTTGAGCCGAAAATCTTTCAGGAAATTTAATATCTCGCTTAAAATATGTATATATGCAAGCCCGTTTGTCCAAATGTCAAAATCTTCTTGTCTTAAACTACTGATCTGATTTTGAATTAATTTCACTGTAATGTTCTTTGGGTAACTGTCTACAAAATTCTTTAAAATAGTTTTGATTTGTTAAAAAAACTTGGCTCTAGAAGCAATGGAAGTTTGGCCGTAATTGGCGCTATTGGCAACTTTGACAATCGTCTTGTCTGAAACTACTGGTCCGATTTTGAATAAATTACACAGTAATGTTCCTTGTGTGACTGTCTACAAAATTCCTTAAAATAATTATGAGTTGTTAAAAACATGACCGGTAGAGGGTGGGGAAGTTTGACCGTATATGGCTGTATAGGCGACTACTGATCCGATTTTGAATTAACAGTAATGGCTGTATAAGCAACTTTGACAATCTTCCCGTCAGGAACTGTTCCCTGGACAAGGGCGCCGGCAATGGGGCGGCAGGATTTCGAAATATTTTTACAGAAATGTTCCTTGGGTGTTTGTCTACCAAATTAAAAATAAAATAAAATTGATTAATTAAAAAACATGACCGCCAGGGGATGAGGAAGTTTGACCGTGTATGGCTGTAGAGGCAACTTTGACAGTCTTCTTGTCAGAAACCATTTACTGGATTTCGATATAATTGTACAGAAATATTCCTTGGGTGACTGACAACCAAATTCTTAAAAATAAATTTTGAATCGTTAAAAAACATGGCTGCCAGGGGATGGAGAAGTGTGACAATAGATGGCTGTATAGGCAACTTTGTAAATCTTCGCGTCAGAAACCACTAACCGGATTTCAAAATTAATTACTCAGAAATTTTTCTTGGGTGACCCTCTACCATATTCCTTTGAATGAATCTGATATATATGAAAACATATTGGAAACTTGAAAATCCTCTTGTCTAAAACTGCTTGCTAGATTTGGAATAAAATTCATTAACGTGTTTATTGACATCCTACTAAATGTCTTCAATTTACAAATATTTGTTACAACATCATGGCCAACAGGGGTTGGAGAAGGTTTTTTTATATGGCTATTTAGATTCGCTAAAAATATCGCTGTCAGTGACGTCCACATCTCTGAATACCGTACGCTATTAACTCGCGCTGTCGGTGTTCTAAGCCACTCAAGATAAACTTCTCTATATTCAACACTAACCTAGTATTCTCTATATCCTCATGGAATGTATGTCCAATGCATCTATTATACATGTGTATTTAAATAAAGCAACCCCCAATAAAATCGCATCTCATCTTGATGTATGTCAACATGTAACACTAGTTACCGACAATATCACACTCAGGGACAATGAAACACCATGCAATGGTCACTTGCCTCATAACTTCGTGTCAATGACGACAGTTCTAGTCGTCATAAAAATCACATTTCCCCATTAAGCACGTGTCGAGATTGCGTAATCTCGGTCATTTTAGTGAATCAGAATTAATTAACAATCGATATTCGTTAATTACATCATGAACCGTTCATATACGTTACTATAAGCGTCATCAGGAAATAATTGTGTTTCCAATAGCCAAATTAAATAGCCAACAATGCATAATCCGCAGGCAAAACCAACAGACAGCCAATACACCGATCCGGGATTTGCCACAAATGGTTTAAACTCCTCCCCAGCTATTGTTAAAGGATTAATTTCCATTCATCGAAAATCACAAACACTACCACGTGCTCATTTAAATATCACAAACATTATGCACGTGCTCTTTAGTATGAAATATTTGAACCGCTAAACACGTGATATTCAAGAGCCGATGATTGGATAACATTGCAGATTAATTTGAATATGATTGACATTTGTGGAAGCATACATACGTTGGCATTGCATTAAGACGATTATAATTTCAACGATATTCGCACATAGCCTTTAAGAAGACACAGATTAAATTTGATTTTTTTTCATCAGTAATGTTTGTATCAGCCAATGTTTGGAGGTTCGTTATATTACTCGAAATCAACTTCTATGTCAACATTTTCAGTACAACTGAATCAGTTGCAACAAAACAAACAATTTGATACCAAGAACGTATATGTTTTATTATTTTTAATCGTCACAAATAAGAAAAACATTATTTTTTTAATATTCACATAAATTCGTACTTTGGTAGTGATATGACGTTATCAATGGAACAATAAATCATCCATACAAAATTATTTCTACACATTCAAAAGAAATGCACTAAAAGTCACTACACAGCATCAGTTTATGTTAAACCAAATACATTTTTTTACCAAAAAATTGAACACACTATAGTCAATATTGACACGATCTTGAAAAGGTCAATTTCAGTACACAACTCCAGAATGGCGTCTCCAAACAGTTTAGCGATGTGTGATCCCGGATGAAATTGATCGTTGCAATCCATTTCATTATTGCATTTTCGCTATATAATATTCTATGAATTAACATGCGTGTAATCTATGTATTCGTAGTGAAAACAGCTCATTTACCATTAAAGTATTATCCAGTCAACTTTTAGAAATCCATAACTACATGTACGTGAACCTGTTAAAGCCAGCTCAGCAAATTCAGCGCTGCTCTTAGTTTTTAAATATATAAAAATCAGCTCGTTTGGTTTAATTTTAAGAAAAATGTGGTATGATAAATAGAAAAACAGGTTACTCCCTGTTCTTGTGTGACATATCAGGTTCGGCACGAATAAAATAACGGCTCGGCAAGCCTCGCCGATATTTTATTCTAAGCCTCACCTGATATATTGCACAAGAACAGGCAGTAACCTGTTATTCTCTATGTATCGGACTTTTAGAAAGAACAAAATACCGGATACATACTCAATATTTGTTAAAACAATGAAATAAAGAGTTATAACAGAGATTGATCGTTGGGTTTCGACAAGCCTTCCGTGTTCTGTAATGCTTGTTGTTGTAGTGGCTAGTCTATGTTCTGGAATGCTTGTAATTATAGTGGCCAGTATGGGCTCTGGGTTGCTTGTAGTTTTAGTGGTCAGTCTGTGTTCTGCATCGATTGTAACTTTAATGGCCAGTTTGTGTTTTGGATTGCTTGTAGTTTTAGTGGCCAGTCTTCGTTCTGAAATGCTTGTAGTTTAGTGGCCAGTATACAGTTCTGAATTGATTGTAGTTTTAGTGGCCAGTATGTGTTCTGGAATGCTTGTAGTTTTAGTGATCAATCTGTGTTCTGAATTGATTGTAGTTTTGCTGTAGTTTTAGTAGCCAGTCTGTGTTCTGGATTGCCTGTAGTTTTGGTGGCCATTCTACGTTCTGGACCGCTTGTAATTATATAAATTAGTTAACAATAGTCAATTAGAAATGTCCCGATTCGTGACGAACGTGGTAATTAGCACAACTTGCTATTTGTTAAATGTAAATATCATGTACGAAATTTTCACAGAAGATAAATTGCGGTCAACAAGTGGAAATGTGCTCTCACACGATCAATATGGCAATCCCTAACTGACTGTTTTTATTCACGATTATGCTTGATTGATAACGATGACAGATTTTTTGTAATGTGGTGAAATAATTGAATGTACTTGAACACGTGTGCTTTTAAACAATTGCGACAGAAATTTGTTATTGTTCATTAAGTACACAGAGTTACGTAAGATGAGCTGCGGTTGTTAACAACGATTAAAATCAATTATTCACACAGTTGCGTATTATAGAAATCGTCCCTTGAAAGCCAGAAGGGGCTTATCAACCTCCTGTGGCAAATTGCACATATGCTGTTGACATCTGGCTTTCGAGGGACGAAGCACGGCATAAAACTTAACTGCTAACACTAAAGGATCTGGACAAATAACCCAAATATGAGGCGTGTCGTGGGAAACCCTGGCTGAATGTATGTTCGTAAAGTGTGTCCCGGATAAGCATGTGCTCTTTTCGCTTTTATGATATTTTCTGTTTGAGGTAGTCTCTTCTAAACATAATTCCACTGTAGGCGGAAAGTGTCGTCCCGGATTAGCATGTGCGGACTGCACAGGCAAATCCGGGACGATACTTTACGCACATGCTTTAAGCCAGGGTTCCCACGACACGTCTCATATATATTCCATAAAAAGCATAAAAAGGTCACAATATACTAAAAGATTTCCTTAACAAATTCAATGTAAAAGCAATAAATTCAACAAAAAATAAACTCAACATTTTGCGCGTAGAGACCCTCATAACCATACCTTTTCTTAAAGAGCATTCCGAGCCGAATTGATTTACACAATAAAAAAGATAGGTCATGTGATATGTAAGAAAGAACTCGACGCGAATCAAAGTTCACTGTTTTACGGCCATCTTTTTACCGGCTACTCTCCAGTTGAAGGTATACTGCCAACTGTCAAAGTCTCGTCATGTAGTCTCCAACCTTCAAGCGAAACAGTGAATTTTTAGTACACAACAATGTTTTTCCTACCACACGTACAAAGAAATATTCAAAAATAAAGTCATGGCAAGTGACTATACAGAAAATTGTGTCTTCAAATAAATGGTGTTGATTTATTTAGAGAGTATAGCATTGCACACCTGAAATATTTAGTATACTGTAACCTAAAAAGGAGTTAAAAAGCAGTGCCTCGCCGGGGCTCGAAACTATGGTTTCCGGATTAAAAGACAATGACGCTAACCAATAAGCCAGACTAGGCTAACCACTAAGTCAGACTAGCCTAACCACAAGGTCAGACTAGGCTAACCACTAGGTCAGACTAGCCTAACCACAAGGCCATTTTAGAGTCATTAACGTGTATGTTTACGTTGTATGAGTATGTAAGTGATAAACGTGTTTTCAAAAACATCAACGAAAAGCGTTACGAGCGCTTTATAATAGTATCCATTTAAATTATGCGTACACGGCACATTATTTAATGTAAATGTCCATGTATGTCGCTTCTTTAAAATAAATATAACATACTTTTCTGTTTGGAATTTGTGACCTAATTTTGTAAGCGGCATTTTGCACGCCAGTGTATAGACCACTTTAACTTTGATGCACCGAAAAAGTGGTTGTTATATGCATGCACCTATCAATATATTTCCCCGGAATCAAGCATATCTCTATCACGGTGTGGATTTTAACCAAAATGCTTGGCTCTAGGGTGGGGAATAAGACTCCAAAACTAAAATAAGTCAAATTCCCCTGGATCAGCCCGCCCCCTCCCTCCTTGGGGGGAAATATTGATGGGAGCATAAGTCCGGTATTCGACTTCAAGTGACATCAAGATAATGTAGCTTTGTTGTTTGGTTTTGCATTGTGACTGCAACAAAAAGACATCATGATGAAGCAGTTTACAACAATAGATTTGCGGCGCCCTGCGCTGGCATAAAACTGATTAGAATCACCGCACACGCTGGGTTTGCGGCTACAAAACACCTGTTTCTGGCTTTTGTGGGTTGTGGGTTATGCCTTACTATAATTAAAATCAAAATTCTGACAGCGGTTTTAGTGCTAATGTTTTCAGATGTCGTTCAATAATGAACATAGTAGTTATTAAAGCGGGTTTCAAACGCCCTAATAATAATGGGATTGCATGTCATCAGAAATAAGGTATGACTGTGATATAATGTGCCAAATCTTTATGATATTGCACTTTGGGGCATGCTTTTTACTTCGCACGAACAGACAAAACAACATGTAAAACAATTGTGCACTGTTTTCTTTTTTTGTGCACTGTTTTCTCGCGTTCCTTTCTCTCTTTTTTCTGCAATGTCGCCTAATATAAATAATGGTTTAATTGATGATATTTATGATCTATAATGTTGTGCAATTAACAAGTTGTACTGTATAAATATTTATTGAAATAAACATTGTGCGACAATAAAAAAACTACATCAACACAATCGTCGTCAACAAATACAAATCAACACGGCGTAATTAATGAACTGTTTTAATTTGTTAGCTGGCATCGATGAAAATGCAATTGAAATATATATTATATGCATACAAACAAATGTTGGTGCATGTATGTATGACAAAATGAAGCGCTTTATGTATGATATTAAAATGCATTTAAGTTCTGTACTTGAATAACAATATGCGTAACAAAATGTTTCACAACTTCGTGCGTGAAAAAAGACTGACATAAACGTATAAAGAAATAATACACAAAGCTATATATTAGAGATTTTTACTGAAAACTTTGATTTGAAATGGGAGAAAAAATATTAAAGGGACCTGTTCACAGATTGGCAAACAATTGACAATTTTCATATATATTCTCATAGATCCCTAAGAGAAGAATACGTAATATATAAACAAGCGACATAACACTACTGACAAAGAAATATATAGGAAAAAAGTGTCCTTGATGAAAAATCGCAAATTGAAATTGAAAAAATTGTTAAGCGTTTGTAACCTTCTTTTCATCAGTACTTTAGAAAACCGTGACTATCACTTTCATAGCGTTAACAAATCACTACAATGATAGAAAAGTCGGAATAGCTGAGTGTTTAGAGAGACAGATTTTTGATCCCGGCGATATGTTCGAATTCCGGTGAAGGCACATTGTTCCCTTTTTTTTATAATTATATGGTGTTTTTGACAATATGTTCAATCAGCAAACTAATTGATGTAAATACATGTATATCCTAGAAACTAGCAAAATACTTAGTGTGCGCTTGCTTACCTTCAGAGAAAAAGTGTATTATACCACTAATAGCCTACCTATAGACCATGGACGAACTATTATAAGCATTACTTAAACATGCATGTTTAAATTATGTTCTCAATGCGTTACCCATAACCACATTTATCTCTTTGCATGTATGACTCGTATTTACTGTTATGTTTATCAATTTGTATATACAATTGTACATAGTTAACAGTTTTATTAATAAGATAATCATTTTGGTGACTTAAAGGCCCACGGGGCCGGGTGCTCTACTAAGTTATTACTACTGTTGTCATTTATCGTTGGTATATGCGCATGTCACAATAATAAACTGCTACTACTACTACTATCTTATATTTGTTTTTGGTTAGTCCAACTGCTTAATTTTTTTGCAGTTAAGATTTTAAATGACCTTTTTCAATCTGTGAATAAGTCCTTTGAAGTAGCAGCAAACGAAATAACAATTAACGTAGAAACATGTTGTTTCCTGGACGATTCAGTTATTAGTTTCGGCGCTGCCGGAAATCAAAACGCCGGTAGCGTAGAAAGACTGTTGGCGAGAAAGAAACCAACATCAAGGGAAATAGACGGCAAAAGATTCAAACAGAAAAGACACGTTTGTATGAATTAAATAGAATTTCCGTAATGCAAATTCTACACAAGACAAATCAAACTATACTCATGGTTATACTACCTACTTTCAACATCTTGGTAGACATATAGGTTTGTATGCAAAGAACTACATGCGAACGTAATATTAGTGCTTCGTAGCCTTCAAAGTAAAAAAAAAGTAGGTAAACCAATTCAATCAATCGAAATCGCCTTACTGAAGACCGTTGGCTTCCGCCAACTGTCTAAAATGTGATAATTAATTTATTGTCAAGTTCATATGCTATGAAGTATGTTTGCCGAAAGCTACTTGTATAAATATGGTGCACGTTTCTTGAATAAAAATAATCTGAAAGCACCTTGTAGAAAATCTGCAAGTGTGAAAATATAACCCCATTATTTAACCAATATTTGAGTTATTTAACACATAGACTGAAAATTGGTGAAACAATATCGCACATTAAACATACGCACGAACTGTTTAGGCATAGGTGGAGCACCTTGGAAAATACATCGTATCAACCCAACACTCTCTACTCAATACTAAATTATGGTGGCATAGAACTGCCTTACGATAACTACTTAAGGTTCGCGAAAATGTTTGTGTTACCATTTAAGTTTCGTGTTATTTATCTTATATCGTGATAGCGTTTGCGATTTTTTTCTTCCTAAGATATTTATAATATCTGCTTAACGAAAAACAGACATAAAGTGCCCAAAACTGACATCAGAATTTCAGTTAATAAAAACTTATGTGGTATCATGAATATTAACGTGTTAAGATTTGCGTTGCAAGATAATTATCATGATAATTTTCGCGTTAGCAAGAGATACTAGCAAGAGACCTCGGGCACATTTTAAGTGGTAACAGGAATATGTACGTGTTAAGATTTGTGTTGTCAGATAATGATCGTGATAATTTTCGCGTTAGATAACACGAATAGGTTTGCGAATACATTTGTGACACTTAAGTGGTATCGGCAATATTAACGTTTTAAGAATTGCGTTGTCAGATAATTATCACGATAACATTCGTGTTAGTAAGATATTTCTGAAGACCTCGGGCACAAATTAAGTGGTAACAGGAATAGTGTTAAGATTTGCGTTGCAAGATAATGATCATGATAAAATTCGCGTTAGTAAGATACTGCGGAAGACCCCGGGCACATTTTAAGTGGTAACAGGAATATTGACGTGGTAATATTTGTGTTGTAGGATAATAACATGATAATATTCGCGTTAGATAACACGAATTGGTTTGCGAATACATTGTGATAATTAAGTAATATCAGGAATATTAACGTGTTAACACGTGCGTTGTCAAATAATTATCGTGATAAAATTCGCAACCCAAAGAAAATGTATCTTATGTCAGTTCTGGGCACTTTTAGGCCATTTAGTAAAATATCTAGCAGAAATATATTCGCAAACGCTTACTTAGTATCTAGATAAATATCGTAATAAATAAGTGGTAAGACAAATATTTTCGCGAAACCTTAAGTAGTTAACCCGAAAGTTTTCGCGAACCTTAAGTAGTTATCGTAAGGTAGTTCTATGCTACCATACTAAATGCATCTCTTGTCCATATATTCTTTCTAAAAAATCTTTGGTTTTAAATCTTAATTTTTATCAGCTTTGTTTGTTGTAGCAAAATTTGTCAAAAGGTGTTGGTTTATAAATATGACTGTAAAATGTTTGATTTCGGAAATAAAACTGAACGTTTTAAGACTATGACCTTTGCGTATAATCGTATAATCGTTTTTTGTTCGAAAATAGCATAACTTATATAAAAGATAATTGCCTGTCAATTTGATAAGTGCATATTGTAATAAACGTCTAACTGAGCCTTAAAGTATTCCGCTTAAACACGGGCGTCGCCTTATTAAATATTACAAAGTGAAAAAAAAGAAAAAAAAAGAAAACAACAAAAACATAACAAAACTGCGTGTTCACTGTTTCTAGCTTAATTCTGTTCAATTCAATTCAATTCAAGTCAATGGGTGAATTCAATTCATTCAATTCAATTCTTGAAAGGAACACATTTTCATTGAATGAATGGGAGAGAACACTATGTATAAATGAAACAAGGGGGGAGGGGAGGAGTTGTATATGAAATATGTTTACATATAATTTATATGACATGGGAGATTACATAATTTATCAGACATGGCTTCAGCTACCGGGGACATTTATATGACATGGGAGATTACATAATTTATCAGACATGGCTTCAGCTACCGGGGACATTTGTATGACATGGGAGATTACATAATTTATCAGACATGGCTTCATCTACGGGGACATTTGTATGACATGGGAGATTACATAATTTATCAGACATGGCTTCAGCTACCGGGGACATTTGTATGACATGGGAGATTACATAATTTATCAGACATGGCTTCAGCTACCGGGGACATTTGTATGACATGGGAGATTACATAATTTATCAGACATGGTTTCAGCTACCGGGGACATTTATATGACATGGGAGATTACATAATTTATCAGACATGGCTTCAGCTACCGGGGACATTTATATGACATGGGAGATTACATAATTTATCAGACATGGCTTCAGCTACCGGGGACATTTGTATGACATGGGAGATTACATAATTTATCAGACATGGCTTCAGCTACCGGGGACATTTGTATGACATGGGAGATTACATAATTTATCTGACATGGCTTCAGCTACCGGGGACATTTCTTTTGGTCCAGACCCGTACCCACAAAGCTCTTTAGCAAAAACTGAGATACATCTCCTTAAACAAATAACATTTCTGAAGTTTTCTACTGTTTTATTTATACTTATAGAAAAAAAGAAGAAAATGAAATCTTTGAAAACATCATGTGATTAAAAAACTGTTATTTTGAAAAAATTCCCCACAATTCTGAACACATGTCTCATTTTAAAATAATTTCAGACGTTGTAGGAGCCATTGGCTATTTTGGTTACTGGTAATGCTGTCCCATGTGATTTATGATTAAATTAAGAAATAATGTTTGATTTATCGTTGTTTATCGACCAATACACACTGATTTTGAGTTCTCATGCGTTGGAATTAAACCACGAGGACGTTAGCAAGAATGGTTTAATAACCACGCATCATAACGACAAAGAGTCGTTAATTGACCGATAAATAACGATAATGCGAAAATTATTTCGATTCTAACATGATTTCACAAATATTTAAGCAATTGTAATAAGAACTACTTTTGCTCCGCTAAGAATCGGGACTTCTTTTTGCGTTTTTATAGGGTAGTTTAACAACGATAAGTTTGTACTTAGTATATAGAAAAATTAGCGAGTATCATGTTAGAATGTGCATTAGATAGGTTTGTTCTTTTAAATACTAAAACCCTTGCTTCTTGTTTGACCATAGTTTGCACGTCTTACTATTATTGATATATCATGTAAATTACGATTTATTGAATTTCACACTGTAAATTTGACTGGAAAAATTACTTAGGTGTAACTTAGATTACGATTTTCCATATGAGCTTTATGAACACATACTCTCTAGACCTCGTTAAATACAATGAGCTTGATGAAAACACTCTCTCTAGACCTCGTTAAATACAATGAGCTTTATGAAAACACACTCTCTAGACCTCGTTAAATACAATGAGCTTTATGAAAACACACTCTCTAGACCTCGTTAAATACAATGAGCTTATGAAAACACTCTCTAGACCTTGTTAAATACAATGAGCTTCATGAAAACACACTCTCTAGACCTCGTTAAATACAATCAATGGAATCAATTGTCACTCGGACCTCGGCACTATATCAGACCAGCGTACAGGACACTGGGATACTGGGAGACAAAACATCAGCGAACACAGGCAGCTAGCATAGCCACTTCCGGTAAGAAGCGCTCCGACGCTAACTCCCTGAAGAAACACGTTCTTAATCATGCAGCAACAATAACAACAGCACCAACACTGTCAAATCGCCGTGGACGACTATAAGTCTATCTTCGCGTTACACTGGGTACGAAGTCCACAAGATTGTACGGCGGCATAATATTTGGTTTGTCCGCCCCCGCAGGCACCGACGGAGGCTGCTGATTTCTTGCGGTAGAACGAGGTAGATTTCCGCTTGACAGCGGCGCCATTGTTGTCAATGGCGACTGATTAACAACGGGAGGTAGCTGAGATGGACTCGGAACATTGTTCACGTTAAACAAATTGGTGTCACTTACAAATGGATTTATAATACCGCGATTGCCGATGAAGGACCCCGCGATTCGCGGTGGTGGCGGTATTCGAGGGGACTCGAACAAGTTGAATAAACCAGCACCTAAATCTGGAAACATACCACTGAACAAGTCTTTTATATTTGCGTTATTTTGGTTATTCGTGGTGGGCAATGATCTCACAGTTGATGCCTGTTGCTTCGGAGTACCGACATTTGGAAGGCTTCCAGTCTGCCCAGCCTCTGCGCTACTTCCGGCTGCCGTGATTGAAACCTGGGCACCACTTCCGCTAGTCGGATTTGCCGGCGGGGTGAACGTCTGTACCACATTTGCGTCAGTCGGCGTCTGAAGGAGATTTGTGACACCCTCGTTCACGACCGCCTCCGTAGGCGTCTCCACCCCGGCTAGGTCAGCGGCAACGCTCGTGAGGGCAGCCTCTACGAGACTCGCACTGCTGGGATTTTCGGTTGTGACAGTGGCGCTGGTGGCTGGGTCGGATATAATCACCGGAGCCATGGTTGTTGTAGTGATGTCCTCCGGCTCTATTTCCATATCCGCCGGATTCATGGTACTCGTCTTCGGTTCCGGCTTCACCGGGTTTATAATGAACTGGATCTTGCCATCCGGGCGGACGATGCGCTCAATCTGCACGGGGCCGGATGCACGAAGAACCACAGGTTCTCCTTGGCCGTCATTCAACGTAATGATTGATTCTCCGTTTTTCTGCCGCTTAACTGTGATAGAACCAGCGGGAAGATTTGACTCTGGTGCGATAAGCGGAGTATTTTCACCAGAAGCGGATGCGCCTATTTTGCTGTTGGCCTTCGCGGCGATGTCCGCAATAGCCGAACTGTTTAGGTCGCCTCCCTGCGCTACAGCCTGCGCAATTTCAGCCTGCGATGCGGCCGCCGCTGCGACATCAGCGGCGGTCCCGCCTTTTACAACTGTGGTAACTTTTATAGTTTTTGTTTTAACAGATTTCGTGCTCGTGGTGTTCACAGTACTGTTAGTGTTTGCCGAGGACTTGGCCAATGTCGCCGTCTGGTCCAGTGTGGCCACTGGGCTGGGCGACTGGTGCGCATGCGCGGGAACGTCCACTGCCGAAATGACCGCCGGCGATTGGTCGGCTCCGACGGCCGAGGAGGATGCTGAGGAGGAGGAGGAGGCGGAAGAGGAGGCGGAAGAGGAGGCGGAGATAGACGATGCGTCCGCCCTGCCCGTTGGACCGGCTGGTGCCAGCGTTGTCAGACTATTTAATCGCGCACTTAGCGCATCCAGCGATCCGATATTGAATCTGTCAAACAGGTTCTGGATGTCAGCAGGAAGTGGCGTTGAGGTGGTGTTAATTGTATGGCCATGGGTTGTGTCCGCAAACGTTCGCAGGTTCGATCCTGTCCTCCCACGCTGATCCTGGCCGCCACTGAACTGAAAATCAGAGTTCATTCGCAGCAGGTCATTGTTATCAATGATCGGTCTTTGTGTTTCCGCCCCCGGGCCGCTGGCGTCCCAGATTTCCGGTGGAACCGGTGCCGCCGATGCGTGTTTTCCGGAACCTGTCGGCTCTCGGTGACCAAAGTGCGGATGACTGTTTGGGTGGCTGTGGTCAGAGGTTCGAACACCGGACAGGTCGATCATGCCTCCGTGGAACGGCGACCTCTCCGGGGCTAGGGGTCCGTCCCAGGGGTCTGTAGCCGGGCCGTGACCTGAAATAATACAAATGTGTTATGCTCCATCCTTGTATACCATTATTTCCGAGGGCCTCTACACGAAGAATATAACAATAGTAATATTAGTAATAATAATAAGTAAAGCTGGTATGGTGCCTGTTTAATAGCTAGGAAATGCCAAGGAGTAGCTTTACCTGGGACGGAGGGGCTGTCCCGCACGTTGCTGCCGACACGTGCACGCTCCTGTAGCCGCCTCAGCGCCGCCTCAATGACACGTGGAATGTTCAACTCGCCGAACCTGAGAAAATAACCCAATTTTAGTCAGAGAGGCTGTATATAAAGTAATAACGTCAGATGTTGGAGAATAAACAAGAAGGAATAACGTTATTAGTGGGAGGGGAACAAAGAGAAATAACGTATTAAGTGTTAGGGCGAATAGCAAGAAATAAGTCCAATGGTGGGAGGAAGAATAAGGAGAAAATACGTCACACATGGGAGGGTGAATAAGGAGCAATAACGTTATAAGTGAGAGGGTAAATAAGTAGACATAACGTATTCCTAGTAAAATAAAGAGAAAATACGTAATTAACATTGCAATAACGAGAATGAGAAAATGTAACGAAGCAAATAAAATGGAAAATAAGTAGAAGTAACGTATTACGTATGATTCAGAAGGAGAATACAGTAAAAATCGTAGCGCATATGACTCTATCAGACCATCTTAAAATTTAATATATGTTAATTGTGGTAATTTATAGTACGGAACCTGACAGTCACCTTTATCAATAAATATATTACAAAACGATACCGATACCTGTATTAGTTTCCGTATCACGGAACAAAAATGCTAGATGCTACACGTATTGAACTATAAATTATTAACAACACACGTAGAACTTTGCGGCACGTGCAGCACCTAAACGAGCGATGTATTTTGAAAATGTTTCTTTCGCCTCGCTGATAAATTCGCGAGTGTAAGCCCGATCTTTACCAAATATCAATAAAAGCAAGTGATTGACAATAACAGGCGCTAATGAAGCCTCTCTTCCGCCTACCTTTTCTCGGTCGGTTGGATCGGCGGGGCTGCCCGGGGAACGCTGTCGGACAGGCGCGCGATATTTGAGCCCGGTTGCTGAGCGCGCTGACTGCGGATGCCCTCGATGAGCCCCCGCAGGCTCCTTGTTCCGGTGCTGTTACCCGCGTCGCCCTGGGACTGACTTGCCGCAGCCGCCGCCGCTTCTTGATGACGTATCGCGGACTGTGGATGTCCACCTGTGGGAATAGGGGTTTAGTAAGTGCCAATAGAGGGTAACACACGTACGAATATGGCAATGGCATTAGATATAATAATATAACTATATTACCGACTAAAACCTTGCTGAGGAAGTTAAAGGATTCATTCAACACTTATTACAACACATGACTGTCCCTGCGTCAGTTTCAACGTTAGACAATGCAAAGCATACTAAGAACGGCACTTAATTAATACGATAAATGCTTCAAGCTCATAGGAGGGAGGAGGCAGAATCAACCACTCTTCTCTTTTTATTACTAGTAATATAAAGTTACTGCAAAATTTGGCTGGTTTAGTTAACCTACCAAAATTCCGATCGAAATCTGCTGTGGCGGCAGCTAATGATCGAACTGTGTTGGCGAGATTAGTCGCGGTACCGGAAGTGTTGGAGGTCTTGGGCGGATCTTTCGGCGGCGGCGTGTTTTCGGAGCGCTGCGGGGTGGATAGAACGATGATCCGGTTGGGCTGGCCGCTCCCTTCCGGTGCCCGGATGACGAGGACTCGTGAGCGCGACCCTGGGGGTGGCTGCCTGGCCGCCGCCTGTGGGAGAAAAACACGTGACCGGATATTCGTTTGGTAAGAGAAATACGAAACGCGGGTGACTGGGAAGAGACTAATTTATGGATTAAAGACCATATCAGTCGGATAGACATGGCGAAATCTTGGTGAAGTAAAATGCCACAAGGAAGAAAACAAACAAGAGGATGAAGTATAAAGAAGAAATGGAAGAGGAAAAAGGGAGATGAAAAGGAGTATAATGAGGGTAGACGTAGAAAAAGGACAGGATAACGAGGCATACGCGCCGGTGAAAAAGAACGAAGAAAAATAGGAAAGAAGGGAAGCAGAAAACTGAAGTGGAAAAAGTGGACACAAATGTGGAAAAGGAGGATGGAGAGAGAGAGAGAAAACAGTAAGGGAAAATGAAGAATAGGAGAAGAAAAAAAGAAAAGGTCGCGACGGATTAAAAGGAGGAAAACAAGAGGAGGAAAATAGGAAGCTGAGGAGGATGCGGAGTTAGAGAGGAGAAGAAGGTATATTAAGAGAAAGAAGAAGAAGATGATGAGGAGGAAGAGGAAAAGGAGGCGGATTAGACGAGATGTAGATAGAAAATGATGAGGGGGAGGATGGGAAGAAAGAGGAGGAGGAGGCGGAGGAGTAGATGGAAGAGGATAAGGAGAAGAGGAAAGCGGAGATGAAATGAAAAGATGAGGAAAAGAAGGGCGGAAGATGAGGCGTAGTTGGAAGTTGGAAATTGGAAGGGATGCATGTGTGGACAAAGAATTTCAGTCAAAATATTGAACAAAAATCATAGTTAAACGTAATCTACTGTGACACAGAGGTGACATGCACTACTTTTTTTTTATCTCGTTCCCACGAGATACTAAGTCGAAGGAACGAGATACTAAGTCGAGGGAACGAGTTAACTATGTCGAGGGAACGAGATACTAACTCGTTCCCTCGACTTAGTATCTCGTTCCCTCTACTTAATATGTCGTTCCCTCGACTTAGTATATCGTTCCATCGAGTTAGTATCTCGTTCCCTCGACTTAGTATCTCGTTTCCTCGAGTAAGTATCTCGTTCCATCGACTTAGTATCTCGTGGGAACGAGATAGAAAAAGGAATAGTGCATGTCATCTTTGTGCCACCATAGTAATCTGTACTTTTATGGAATACAGAACAGATACATGTACATACATACGTTTGATGAAACGAAACATAAGGCGACCAGCCATGCAAAAACGTTATTATTATAGTTTATATTAGTGAATAGACAGATATGTGCGCTGTTGTGCGATTTAATGATGAATAGAAACTAAACTATCAATAATACTTCATGAAGTGACACAATTGTCAAGCTTATGCTACACTGAACTGATACTAGGCATAGATCAAAATGGCTATGCGTGTCATATAATACAATGTTTATAGATGAGTGCGTGGTAATTTTCCGATAATTGCCCCTAAAGGTGGCATATTATTTCCAAACCATGATTCACGAAAAAGTAATCCGTCATTGGCGATCTGCACGCTGTTGTTCGAAAAATGCTTATTATTGTAACCCCCAGCGCTGCAGTCGGTACATTTTTCATATCAATTATTGTTTAAAGTACGTGCTCGAAGCTAATAATAACAATAATAATAATAATAATAGTAATAATAATAAAAATAGAGAAACAAAACGAATAAAACTCTAAAATAAATAATACATATATTATTTTATTATATTTTTTATTTATTGTATCACCGTTTGTAATTGGAAGATCGTATATGCCTTTCGCCTAATTACTACCAATACCTCCCTAATTTAAATTTTGATACATTTGTTGACCGTTAAATCACAAAGCCGCTAAAGTATGCGCTCTTCAGAGCAAAAACATTAATAAAGATGAGCATTTTTTTTACGATGACAGCGATGACTTTTACTTAATGTATAAAACCATGGTTTAAATATTTTACAATTTTCATTTCCGCGTGCGGAAAAAAGATCGTGTTAAAGTCGGTTAAACGTTAAAAAAACAACTCCAAACAAATACAGTCACGGGCGCTTTACACCTATGCAGTGAAACTACAGTGAGCAAGATATATCATCATCCGTTAAAAAAAAATATAATTGCACATCAGTCATAATAAATTCAATTTTGACTTTAGTTTCTTTTGTAAGTCGTTCGATAGTGTATTCTGACGTATTGGCATCAGATAGTTTAAAATCACGAGAGTGGGTTAGACGGCCGTACGACTTTTATCAACATTGAAAACATATAAGGCGTGCCGTGGGAAAATCGGGTTTAATGCAAGTGCGTAAAGTTCGTCCTGGATAAGCCTCACAGGCTAAACCGGGACGACACTTTCCGCCTACAGTGAATTTATGTTGAGAAGAGACTTCCTTGAAACAGAAAATACCATAAAAGCGTAAAGTGTCGTCCCGAATAAGCCTGTGCGGACTGCACAGGCTGATCCGGGACGACACTTTACGCACGTGTATTAAGCCCGGGTTTCTCACGATAGGCCTCAATTGTAAAGTCTTTATTTTAATTTATGGACAGTTAGTTGAACCATTCGTTTTCGATCATACTTTGTTACATTCATATACGCATACTATGTTTTAGTCGGGGTTTGAGTCCAGTAAATATTTAGTCGGGGTCTGGGTCCAGTAAATATTTAGTCGGTGTCTGGGTCCAGTACATATTTAGTCGGGTCTGAGTCCAGTAAATATTTAGTCGGGGTCTGGGTCCAGTAAATATTTAGTCGGGGTCCGAGTCCAGTAAATATTTAGTCGGGGTCTGAGTCTAGTAAATATTTAGTCGGGTTCTGAGTCCAGTAAATATTTAGTCGGGGTCTGAGTCCAGTAAATATTTAGTCGGGGTCTGGGTCTAGTAAATATTTAGTCGGGGTCTGGGTCCAGTAAATATTTAGTCGGGGTCTGGGTCCAGTAAATATTTAGTCGGGGTCTGAGTCTAGTAAATATTTAGTCGGGTTTGAGTCCAGTAAATATTTAGTCGGGGTCTGGGTCCAGTAAATATTTAGTCGGGGTCTGGGTCCAGTAAATATCTAGTCGGGGTCTGGGTCCAGTAAATATTTAGTCGGGGTCTGAGTCTAATGAATATTTAGTCGGGGTCTGAGTCCAGTAAATATTTATTCAGGGTCTGAGTCCAGTAAATATTTAGTCGGGGTCTGGGTCCAGTAAATATTTAGTCGGGGTCTGAGTCTCGTAAATATTTAGTCGGGGTCTGGGTTCAGTAAATATTTAGTCGGGGTCTAAGTCCAGTAAATATTTAGTCGGGGTCTGAGTCTAGTAAATATTTAGTCGGGGTCTGAGTCCAGTAAATATTTAGTCGGGGTCTTGGTCCAGTAAATATTTAGTCGGGGTCTGGGTCCAGTAAATATTTAGTCGGGGTCTGAATCTAGTAAATATTTAGTCGGGGTCTGAGTCTAATAAATAGTTAGTCGGGTTCTGAGTCCAGTAAATATTTAGTCGGGTTCTGAGTCCAGTAAATATTTAGTCGGGGTCTGAATCTAGTAAATATTTAGTCGGGGTCTGAGTCCAGTAAATATTTAGTCGGGTTCTGAGTCCAGTAAATATTTATCGGGGTCTGAGTCCAGTAAATATTTCGTCGGGTTTTGAGTCTAGTAAATATTTAGTCGGGTTTGAGTCCAATAAATATACAATAAAAGTATACACACTTGACCTCTCTCTCCGCATGTTGTTTTGTATATTTATCCTCGCTCATATTGACCTGTTTTGCTGTTGTTTTGTATATTTATCCTCGCTCATATTGACATGTTTTGCTGTTGTTTTGTATATTTATCCTCGCTCATATTGACATGTTTTGCTGTTGTTTTGTATATTTATCCTCGCTCATATTGACATGTTTTGCTGTTGTTTTGTATATTTATCCTCGCTCATATTGACATGTTTTGCTGTTGTTTTGTATATTTATCCTCGCTCATATCGACATGTTTTGCTGTTGTTTTGTATATTTATCCTCGCTCATATCGACATGTTTTGCTGTTGTTTTGTATATTTATCCTCGCTCATATTGACCTGTTTTGCTGTTGTTTCAATAGTACATGTATTTCTAATACTGACATGTATATATCTGTATTGGTATACTAGAATTATTGCAATTTATTATATTCATTTCAATTGAGAATTATTTGTTTTGCAGATGGCCAATATGTACGCATTTATCTACATGCATTTAACTCGTGGACTGTCTGTTTCATGTATATAGGTCGGCATCTGTATTCTCGCGGTATCTCTATTTCCGCTGTAATTGTTTATCTTTTGATTATCATGCTTAATTGTAAAAAATCAAGCCTATGTTTGGTTTTCTTAAAGAAAATAATAAGTTACAAATGATTTTATTTGCAAACAATTAAGTTATATGACTTTCAATCATAAATCTTAATAACTTTTGTATCATCTTGCAGACATTAGACGGTCAATGTATACACTTTCGTCAGCTTCGGTTAATATGTAGAAAAATTCAACATTTTGTTTCGTAATAATCATAAAAGGATACAATCCAGCAATTTTTAGTTAATTTGTGTTTGTTTATAAACTAACAGCAAACTTATGTCAAAACAAAAGCTTTACCGCGAGATTACCGATGACGTAATTTTTCAAGATGGCCGCATGGTGCATTGAAAAAGACAATAATTAAAGAACGAATAAAGTGTAGATGTTAATTTTGTGAAAAGGGTCAATTAATTGAATAATATTGAATGAAAATGTTTGGTTAGTTGCTTTTGCTGAAATTATTTGTTTAAATGTTAACTACCGCGAGAATACAGATGAACACGGTAGAACATGTTAAATTGGGCGAATGAATGACAAAGCACGTGCATATATCTCGATCGTAAATTTTAATTGCAAACCTGCGCCGACACCGAAACCAAGATTCATGTTCTACAAGGAGCAAGGGTCGACCTGAGCATACATGACATCACATCCGTCATGTTAAAAGATATGAAATCATTTTTAATTGACTATATAAATGATAACTGGGAGCAATTTAACGCATACAGTCACTATTTTAAGAGTAGTCTGCGGTTTCGCTCTCGTAAATCATATACAAATTCACCAGACAATGGTAATTGGACAAGATTATGGTATATTTAAATTGAAGTAGATCAATAATGGTAAATGTGAAGTTATATATAGAGAGAGAGCGAGCGACGCTGGGGTGGTGTTTACAAAGTTACATTTAAACAAGCCATACGTATTATAATATTATTTTAGGAATATTAAATAAAAATATATTACATTAAACATATAATGTTTATTATAATATATAATAAATTTAAGAAATATTGTTCCATTTATCGTTGTTTATCGGTCAATAAACAATGATTTGGAGTTTTGATGCGTAGGAATTAAACCACAAGGGCGTTAGCCCGAGTTGTTTAATATATAGCCACTTATCAGAACGACAAAGAGTTGTTTATTGACCGATAAACAACGATGTTGTCATGTTAAGTTAGAATCGAAATAATTTTCGCATTATCGTTGTTTATCGGCCACTAAACAACGATTTGTCGTTCTGATGCGCTAACGCCCTTGTGGTTTTATTCCTACGCATCAGAATTCCAAATCGTTGTTTATTTAAGAAATAATTGTCGATGGAGAGTTGCTTATCGGCTAATAAACAACGATTGAGAATTGCGATGCATACTATATTTTACAGTTTCGAAACTCTATTTTCGGGTTGTTTATTTGTAGTTTAACAACGTTAAATTTTGCTCATTGTCTATACAAAACACTACGCGTGGCATGTTAGATTAGCCGATAAACAACTCTCAATCGAAACATGTTTTCTTAATTCTTATATATAATGTAGTATATTCCTGATTGATATACACGTACATATGTGGTAAAGCAATGTAGGTAACTCTTCCGAAAGATTGATGTATCAGCTGCGTTCAGGCCGGCGATCATTATGAACTGTATGTACCGAAACTTGAAGAATATACTTTGACAAGCAATTAAAGTGACACAAAAGTAACACGTTAATTGTATCTTGGTACGTACACGATGTATACAATAAAGCAAAGAGACACGGAAACGTCAGGCCAAGACTCGTGTGGCCAATTTTTCGAGGAGGTTACTTCATTTTTTTTCTTTTGCTATTGTTCATGTAAAAACGACGAAAACCATGATAATTTTGTAGAATCATAAGTAAAACAAAAGTGTCAGCAAAGTTGATTAAGGGTGATTTCAGTCACAAATAAATCATTAAATTTTATAGTTATTAAGTTTTAATGTCCCTTTATATTAAACAAAATGTTCTTATTTTAAGAAAACTAGTTAAAAGCATACGTCTTTGTCTTTTTATCACACTAAAACAATTTAATTAGATTAGTGTAATTGATTTACATAGTTAGAAAATGAAAATAGAACGTTTATACAGTCATTGACAATACGCCGATATTTATAACGTCCTCGCAGACGTTTATAGCAGTAGATGTACGTTGATGTTTTTATTGATATATTAAGTACAAATAGTCCAATATATAAGGATGCAAAAACAGGTTCATAGATGTTCCAAAGCAAGCAAGATTGTATGCAATGCATCCGGGACCAAGTCCACAAAGCTCCTTAGTGAAAGTTAAGTAAATTTCTTAAAATCATAAAATTCCTTCAGTCTGTGGCTGGTTCATTTAGCATTTATTTTGTCTTAAATGGTTTTAATCCGATAAAGAATCCACATATGCTTCTTATTTTACAACATTTCAAATAATATTACTGATTTTCGCATGAATTTTAATTTTTTACTTAAATATGATTTAAGTTAAGATTTTCCTGAGGCGCTGTGTGTCTATGGCCCCTGCATACACATTGACGTTCAGCATCAGCAACGTATAGTGCATTTCTGCCGTGTCGTTTTGACGTTTCGGAGCATTTGACGTTTACAAGTTTATTCAGCTAAATATCCCAAAGGCCAAAACGCAATTGGTCAATGTATGCATACAGTGTTTACAAAGACAATATTTTATATAAGATATAAGACAAAAAAAATTACATTGCAAAAACACATACATGCAACATTCTAGATATGAAAAAAAAAAAAACAACTGCAAGCCATAACACATAAGTACAATCCATTTAATGCATACCTATTTGGTGGTAATTACTTAAGTGTATTTAAATAAATCGTAATGAAATGCAGTAGAGAAATATCCAGAGCAAAATAGCAGGGTGCTGTACCCTGCTCATTTTTGGGTGCCCCTTGCTGCCCATCTGGGCTGGTCAACACGAAGTGTGTACAGCAGCTGTTCAGATATATGTTAATACAACCAAAACTTTGCAGATATCGTTTCTAATGAACATCTTACCGATCAAAATATAAAAACCGCATTGATGTTAGTGCAATTATAACGTTTTGTGGATTTTTTTGTCAGATTTCTGTATGCGGAAAGTGCCGTCCTGGATTAGCCTGTGCGGACTGCATTATTAGATTGATCAAATAATTAGAATATGTCGAAGAATATTTATTTCACGCGTTTCGATAGTATAGCGTGAAATATTTGTCTTATGCGAAACGTGACTGTTTTACAGTAACAAAACGATTCGTCATTCTTGCACGAGGATCTCAAACATTAGATTATGGTGTCTTCTACCTGGCGTTTTCACGCAGTACAAACCGGTTTTAATTTTAGTTAGCTTTCATTCAATGATGTTAAAATGTAATATTATATATTTTGATTGTTGTGATTTTATATGAAACCAGATAAATGAATGAAGCTCGACATTATTATGTGTCCCGACATTTGGCAAACGAGCAAAGGTTTCCAGCGTTAACCGTCTCTGTTTTTTTCCTGGCCGGTCGGTTCACAGTTTTAAACTTTACACTTTGCCACTCTTTGTACCAAGTTCCGTTAAGGACGTTCGCAAGAAAAAAATAATAATTGGGTTAATTTCTCCTTTTGCTTCATTATTTCTTTACTGTATATAGGTTACAATATACTAATTTCAATCAATATATATAAATCTGTGTAAGTCATTAAGTTCCCGTCAATGGTTAAAAGTTAACAAAGCATTAAAATAATAAAAAACACACGTATACAATGTATTGCCAAACAAATTAGTTAAAAAAAGATCCATAAAAATATCTATATTCTATTTTGGCAATTGATACGTTGTTTACGTAAACACGAAACATGAAAAAGGCTACACAGTTACCCTATTAAAAGTCCAATATTTCCCGAACAATATCGGTGACCCATTCTTTTTATTAATGTTTTGGTGCAAGTATACATTGGTGCATGTATGTGCGAAAATTTAAGAAAATCTGTCCTTAGGAACAAAATATATTGATGCATAATAAATGACGTTTCGGAAGGTATTATTAGTACCCATTTGACCTACTTCTATGTCCAGTCAAATTCATTATTTTAACAGTAATTGTAGATAACGCGTTTTTTTTTAATTACCACAATACACTTGTGTATTGCCAAACAAGACATGTAAAACATCAGTTGAAAGAAACATAACCTTGTTTGAAAAAGAGCTCTCCTATATACTTTAAACATTGATAAAAAATCCAAACTGAAAAAAGGGGCTTCGACAGGTACCATATTCAAATCCCAAAATTTCCGGAACAAGGCCGGTGACCCATATTTTTTAAGACTGTTTTAGTTTTAGTATACAATGATGCGTGTGTATGGGAAGTTTCAACAAAATATGTCGTTTGGAACCAATTCGCATATTTGATAAATTATTGATGTTTTTACAGGCATATTTAATGCATAAAATAACCTCGTTAAGCGTCCATTAGAAGTCATTTATTAATTGATAACTGTAGATAAAGCACGTTTTATCATTAAACTGCACTTGTATATTACCAAACAAAACATTAAAAAAAAGATCCATTCAAAAATCTCAATCTTTGTTTGAATATGAACGCTTTATATTACTCAACACTAAGTAACACACACTAAAACAGGGTCTTCGACAGGTACCGTATTCAAAATTCAATATTTCCGGAAAAAGGCCGGTGACCCCTATTTTTTAAGACTGTTTTAGTTTTAGGATACATTGATGCATGTTTGTGCCAATTTTGAAGAAAATCTGTCGTTGGAAAAAAAATGATGGAATTGTTGCGAACGTCTTTAAAATTGGCTGCACTGTGTCCATCAATAAATCGCTCGTCTGAAGCTGCAATTAAGTGTTTGTTGTGTTTTGAGAAACAGAAGTGTAGAAAAGAACTTTTTCCCTGCTAGTTTTGAGCAGCACACTGTACCGTTTTCGATTCTAGATCTTTCCCTACCAGAAGGACACATTTTTCTGATGGCCATTTGGCGTATTCGATCTTAAATGAACCACGACCAAGATGCTGGCACGTGCGATATGTCGTGGGTCACAGTATAAAACAAATGTTGATTTATGGCGTTTTAATTTATTCTGAATGTCATATAGACCCCTGATTCACACGTAATAGGTTCATTGGCTTTGTTCTTTTTTTTTATCGCGTTTTAAATGAATGAGTAACAAGTGCTGTCACTACCAGGTGAAACATGACAAAGATTCATTTGTTGTCAATGTGGCACTTACTGACATATTTAAGGATAAGGATAAACTTACTTTCACTATATATTTACACTACTACAAAAAGGAAAATTGCCCACATTGCAAAATAGTAAAAATATGCAATGCATGAATGTATTTACACTGGGTCACACATAATGAAAAACCTTGAAAGTAAAACCGTTCAAAGTATTTTTTTAAAGATGTTTGGAACTATTTTTCGAACCTATAGTCGAGTATGTAGATACAAAATCCTGTATTTGCAAGTGATCCGTCTGTGTTTATTACGTGACCGCTATTTATATAATATCGTGTACACGTACGTGTATACCAATATGAATTCTAAGAGCATTAACGTTAACAGAGTGTATGGATTAGGTCTACACACAATGACGATGCAGGACATTAAGCGTATATTCTAGGCAAAACATATGAAGAGTTCTTAACAGATGTTTTTTTTAAGAGCCTATACTCGGTAAGAACCAGTGCCCACCATATTCACAAAACTTAAAATATATGTTGATTCATGAAGGAAAATATCGCAGACTGTAGCTTTTTATGTGTAGTTCAATTTACCGAGAACAAAAATGGATAGTTGGTTATTAATATTTACATTCGCGCATATAAATCGTCGAATTTCGAAGAGAAAAAAAATCACTTAAGTATTACGAGAAAGATTTTCCCGATGAGCCTTACCAATACCGCCCAGAACGATTTCTAGCGTGTTCTTTGGTGCAGATAACCAACAAACGTGGCGTGGTGTGGGAAAACCGGGCTTAATGCATGTCCCTGTGTAAAGTGTCGTCTTGGATTAGCCCGTGCAATCCAGGACGACACTTTCTGCCTACAGTGGATGTGTGTTTAGAAGAGACTTACATGAAACAGAAAATACCATAAAAGTGGAAAGTGTCGTCACGGATTAAGCATTAAGCCCGGATTTCCCACGTCACGCCTCATTTAACAATGCATTATGCGACACGAAGTTCGTCATCCACTGTTATTTCTGAGCAATAACATCTAAGATCAGACAGTTGATGCGTGCAAGCTGGCGATGTGATGATGATTATTCACTTCATATCATGTTCACACCCACACTGGTTGGCTGACAGATGACGGATTCAATGTGGGTTTCTTCACGATATAAAGTGCAGTTAAACAGTTGTTGCATGTTACATCAAATACAATCATCTATTTGTTTGCTTTAGATTAGATTAAAAAGGCTATCAAAATTAGGATTGTCACATAAAATCAATCTTTGAAAAACTCTTAAAGAGTACACATACATGTTGTATGTAACGATATTTTTACATGAACGATCCATTAAAGATCACAAATACATCTAGATCTACAGTGCTTCGTCAGTGCCTAGTATACATGTTTATCGAAACGAGTTGGATAAAACATAATCGGACTAGAAAAATAATATTTTGTGGTAGAAGACAAATACTTGAAATTCCAAACCAAATTGCAATAAGGACTTTAAATATTTGTAGCCGTGCATTTGAAAATATTACCCTATATGCATGTTTATAATTCTTATACTTCATTGGTCAAAATTAGAAATGGATGGAATTTTTATTTGAATCATATACTAATATTCTTTGATTACTCGATGTCCAACATAATGTTAGTTTACTTGGACTTGTTCACAGATTTTCCTTTTTGTAAAAATGTCTTTTAATGTCTTAACTGCAAAAACTAAAGCAGTTGGACTAATGAACAAATATTATGTAAAGAAAAAAAACACATTAATTAAAAGATTTGCCTTCGGTTCGACTCGAACCGCCGAGATCAAAAACATGTCGAGCTAACCACTCGGCCATTCGGACTGATAGTCCTAGTAATGAATTTCTAACGCTATGTAAGTAACCACTCGGCCATTCAGACTGAGAGTCCTAGTAGGGAATTTCTAACGCTATGTACCACTCGGCCATTCGAACTGATAGTCTAGCAGGGAATTTCTAACGCTATGTAAGTAATACACGTGTTTTCCAAAATACCGATGAAAACGTTAGAAACGCTAAATATATTTTTATCCATTTTAATTGATATTTATATACACGACACTATATTTTTAAAGCTATTTCCTTGTCAGTAGTGTTATTTCGATTGGTAATATATAATGTATATTTGGTTTTGGGGATCTATGCCAAAATTTTTAAAACTTGTAAATTAACCAATCTGTGAACATGTCTCTTTTAATATTAAGCACAAACGATTTTTCATTGGTTTTGAAGTTGTACTGAAGGTTAATGCCACTTGAACAAGTTGCTCCAATGCCCTTTTTACAAACGCAATACGTAACCTAGTCGAGGTGTCAAATATAGCATTTCAACAAGTGATTAAAATGCTTACGATGTTATTTACGGCCATATTTTGACCTTTAAACAGTTCTATCTCCCACTCTCGGGATCGAACGCCAAACACGGTGAATATATATTCGATGAAAAGTAAAGGCGATATCACATCCCCCTGACAGCCCGGCTTATTTCTAACGACATCACTGATCGATCATAATGTTTTATGTTTCTGTTATCAGTTACATTATACAACGTACATTCCTGCGTATATTTTTTTCTGTAATTATGGTTTTCTGTTTCTGTTATCAATTACGCTATACCACGAACATTCCTTCGTACATTTTCTTTGTCATATTTTCAGAATGATTACACATTCTTCATGCGCAGCGTCATGTATTAACATTATAGGATTCCTACAAAAACCCTTTATGTTTGTCGCATATAATAAGACTCATGATCCATTATTTGCTAACTTGATTTTAATTGTAATTTTAATGCAATGCATTTTAGGTTCAGTTGTGCATTTTTTCAATAACTTGAGCACCTATCAATATTTCCCCCCGGGGGGGGGGGGGGAGCGGCGGGCAATCCCAGGGGAATTTGACTTGTTGTATTTTGGGGGATCTAACTCCCCACCCTAGAGCCAAGCATTTTTGTCTAAATCCCCCCAATGGGGGTGCTTAATTGGTGTATCAAATGGCCCGGGGCCAATATTACCGTGATGTAAATTCCGAACAAAGTCTATCTCCCGGGACCCGGAATCATTCGGCGTGTCTAATGCCCGCCTGTCGGGAATTGCTTTCAGTCTAAAGTCCGCCGCTCTCCCCCTGGGGGTAAATATTGATAGGTGCATTAATCATAAAGCTTTTATGTGGTGCAAGAGACTACGTGACTTTTATGAATGAAACTATGTTGGTGAAAGAACCATTGTTAAATATACTCGAATGAGCAAATTTAAAATCAAGCAGCTCTGAAAAATAAGGAGGAATACACCATTGCATGCTTCAAGAATGCAAAACAAGCAATTTTCGATAGGAAATTTGTTTCAATTGATGCTATGTAGTAAAATAAGCGCTTAATAATATCTGATGCCGATTTAAACCCCCAATGTTTTGCATTGACCGTTCCAAGGCGGTGACCCCATATTTATTAATGCGCGTTTTGTGTTTTGTAATGTGTTTTTGTGATGTGCGGTATTGCTTTCGGCAAATTCGTCACTTGCCGTAGATATAGGACCTCGTGCTGCTAATAATGGCTCTCCTGTGCTGAGGCAGCTGGAGTTTCACTTTGTAATTATTTTGATGTAACTGTCTTATATGCGAATTTATATTGCTAAGCTAGCATATTTTTATTACGATGTGTGAATGATGTGAAATTAAATGTCACACAAACCTATACGTGAATGAATATTCGGACGTGATATATAAGAATAGTATACATCTTTATAATAGATAATTTGAAAACGACGACACGATTCCTTACCAGTTTTAAGTGTCTCGCCCTCACCACCAGCAGCAGACAACAGCCGAAGATAATCGTTGCTAGGCGACGCGTTTCCATTGCTACAAGATATGTAACGTTAAACAGTCTGGAGAATTATTTGTAGATTTGTAGATTATATCCTCCAGCAATTCTGTTGGCTCAGTGATGTGGTACCAGTCGGTGAACGTGCACGTTTTGTTCTCTACGTATTGCGTATTTCCTGCTCATTGACTCAATCGATTATACTCCGTAAGTGTGATTAAGCCCTAAAGGGATGCACTTTACTAAAGAGCATTCCAGAAAAATTCCGTTTAATTAATATAATTTATGTCCAATTCAGTTCAATTGCCCTTTCTACGTCTTATGATTTAATTCGTTAATTCCCAGCATGTATCCACTACGGAGTCCTGCAGACCGTCCAACGTCAATCGATAATGAAGATCGCGAACGTAAAGTCAGCAGCCGAGGGGAACGCTACGTTAACAGCGTAACGCTTCTTCAGGTTTATTGCTAATTAAATCGCAACACCATTGATATTAATTGATGAGAGTGACAAGCGATTTCCATACTGGGCCAATGAAATAAACGGAAATGGGAGAGTTATTCAGGCCAGATTACTTAATGTTGAATGTGACCGCTACATCTCGCTTTGCGGTGGTTTGTAACATAAAATGATGATCGTGGATGTGACACTGTCAGTTTTTGCGTGATTCCAATATAGTAACAAGGAAACACATAGATCTACACTGCTCCAGCTAGGCCTAAATGGCAGGGCGCAGCGCCATGCCGCCTTTGATCCCGCCCTGCCCCCTTTAAGAATGCTAATATTCAGCCAAATACAAGTTACCGGACCTTCATGTTTATATACATATAGACCCAAACGGATACACACTGTGCCCACTTAATCTCCCAGCAAACACCGACCGACAAAACCCATGTATACATTACGTCAATTATCTCGTCTTTAATAAAAGCTACACACCTACTTCTTTGTTTCATTCGGGTCTATATTTTTTGGAACGACCTGCGAGAACAATGCAATCCTCGTGCGCGGGTCTATCTTTGTGCACGTGGTCAGGTCTTTCCACAGTGATATCAGACCCGTCCACGTGGATTGTTTTGTTCACAGACAGACATGTCCGCGCGAAGAATATGGTTTATAAAGTGTACAGTCATTACGTAGTTCTTAAAATACATACATGTGCATTTTAACGTTAATTTCTTTGCATTTTCTGGATATTTTTGTTATATTTTCTGCATATTTCTGTTAGTTCAACTGCACGTACAAAATACAAAATATATATTATATGTCAATGCAGAAAACAATTTCATTATGAAAATAATGAATTGTAACAGATTGCGTTTTTTTTTTAATTTTAGGACACAATGTATCATTTTCTAAAAATAATTAATGCAACGTATATCACCTTTTATGTTGAATATTTATGAAATCTTCGAAAAAAAAACATACACTAAAATATACCACGCATTAAAGCCATGTCTTATTTAATGATACCTTTTTAAATTATTGTTTGTTTAAAAATGTACCAAATATTTATATACATGTACATGCACAACTGTGATTTTTTTGTTATCCATGCATGATTAAATAGGACATTATGTTCAATTCAGAGTTGATAATCGGCTAATAAAAAACTATTTAGATTTGTGATGCGAAGAAATTAACCACAAGTACGTTAGCATTAGCACGACAAATCGTTGTTTACTTACAGATAAACAACGATAATGCAAAACAATATTTAGATTCTATGACCTGAAAACAAATTCTGCTATTACAATGTGATATATATTTTACAGTCTTAAAACGATGTTTTCGAGTCGTTAATTAGCAATCTAACAACGGATAATTTTGTTTTATGAAAACTGTGCGTCTTATGTTATAAATTTCATACCGATCTTAAGGAGATAAACTGAGAAAAAGTACCTGCTAATATGGTAGAAAGATATGGCGAACCACGAGGTTCTATTGTCACGAATTCTTCCTAATCAATAATTATTTCTTCATAAGGAACAATTAATTCTTCCAAAGTGAGAATTATTTCTTCCTCAGGAATAAATAATTGTGCCTTAAGAAGAAATCATTATTCATTAGGAAAAATTCATGACTTTTGACCTTTTTGGATGCGTAAACTGAATTCTTCCTGCAATGTTTGAATTCTTCCTATGATTTTCAAATTGTTCCTGCAATTTCATTTCTTCCTATGAATTTCGGAATATTCCTGCAATTCCAATTATGATTATTATAAATAATAATAATAATAATAATGATTATTATTGAATTATTTTGAGTAGTTTATGTTGTTTAACATTCTATTCATCAATAATAAAACTACTACTGAAAACGTAAGAAAAAAACAACAACAAAACTTATTTTGTCTTTTTTTGTTCAAGTAAAATGTGTACTGTATGTGTTTTTCGACAAGATTAGTGGAATTTATTAAGTGACCACTATTGGTATTTCGGATCAGGAACGAAGACTTGTTTCGAGTACTGCATACAAGTTGAATTCAAGTTTATTTAAAGTGGTGTCATGCAATATAAACTGATCTTGGACTCTTTGAGTCAATTGACTACAAGAACGGGTTTTTGAGAAACAATAGTAGTATGAAAACTAACGAGTTATTTCCCTTAGTTGTAACATCTACATTGTAGGCTTGGTTGTATGCTTCAGCTGAGTCTTAGTTTACATACTTTTCAAGTTGTTTTTAATTAAGATGATGGATAGCTCAAGCGATTCAGAGCTAGACGAACGTATACCGGCATCAAGCAGGAAAACTCCAACCAACCCGAGTACCGGTAAATCCAAAATTAATTATTTATTTAGATCTATCATTTTAGTTAGGTGATCACAGATTTAAAACCCATTATTGCCCAAAATACATATAGATCTACTGCCTTTCACAAAAAATACAATAATCATAAAAACATAGATCTTTATATGATGATACGTTGCCTATTTTATTGAGAAGAAGCTAAGATGCAAGCGGATATAAATGGCCCTTTCTCATTTTGTTAGACAAACAAACGGACACTGCAGATTTCTATGTAAACACCAGTGTTTAAAATGCGGATCTTTTATATTTTATGTTTTCGGTTTTACGGGAACTTTTTTTTAATTGAGTCGGGGGTGGGGGAGTAATAAAAATAAAATCACTTTTTACAGCACTTGACAAAAATATACATTATAATTTAAAAGAGGAGCATTTATTTATTTTCAAATTGAAGATTTTTTTAACAGTCAAGGCTAAAAACAAGCTCTTTAAAAGTTAATTCATTAGTTTGAAAAATAAGAATTGGAACAGATAAAATTAGTGCTTCATACTTTACCGAACATTTAGATGTCCTTACTAGCTTATGTGCTATGTGCTTCAGGCTAATATAAAAGGACCCTTTGTTATCGGTGGATATGCTGAACTAGTAAAAATATTTATTCATCAGTTGTCATGTTTACACTTTGACCAGATTGAAAGTTCTCAGATCTATAGGAACATTTACCCTGCGTTGAAAAAGAAATAGTACATAAGGCCAACATTTTTTATCTTTTGTTTTACGGGAGTCCCTATCCTAATTTTTTTAACAAAAACAAATAAAAATAAAAGTAACCATTGTGAATGTTATTTATATTTTACCCGCCAACTTGGTATTTTATTCATAGCACATAAGTCCGACCTTCCATCACGCATTTCTGTCCGGTGCCATTTCTCAGTAACTGGCTTGTACAATTCCATGAAACTTAAAATAAATATGCACCATGGTGTGGTGATGCGCTTCAAGTTTTACTTGGATAAGTCAATTTTCTCCAGATTTATTGCCCTTTTTTTACATGCATTGTTTTTCTGTCGGCCGCCATTTCTCACTAACTGGCTGGTAAAAATACATTAAACTTAAAACAGCTATGTACAAACATTTTGCGGCGATGCACGCCAAGTTTCATTCAGACCAGTAAATTTTCTCCAGAAATATTACCCTTTATTCAATGAAAAATGCACATTTATTTCCGTCTGCCGTCATTTATCAGTAACTACAATGTAACTAGTAGAATGAATGATTGGAGTTGTTTACCCTCGGGACTTCGGTTGAAAACCATTGCCCAAGCACACTGCTTAACATAAATACTTTGCATGAATATAATTAACTATACAATTCCCTTCATATGTCGGGAAAGTTACATATATAAAACTTTGCAGTGTGGGTGCGGTGCCAATAATAAAAATCTATGCTTAAAAATAGCAAAATTTGTAAAACTGTTCAATAACTTTCATAAAACACAATATACTAATGTAAAGAACTGTATTGTGTTATAAAACTTTATACAAACAAATATTCTGCCTATTTAACACTATAGAATATAATAATATAATAATATTTAATAATAATAATGAGGGATTTCTTACATTTCACTGACACATAAAAGCACACTATTCTTGTATAAGGAAACAAATACCAAGGTATACACAGCTTAAAGGGGAGCAATTCTGCAATAACCTTTTTTTGTCAACAGGAGTTACCTCCCTTGTACTATTATAGAATTACACTGTAAAACAGCCAGCAAACCAAGATTTAATCGAGTTGTCTCCCTTTACTTGTACAAAGGATATCATGAGAGACATAACAGTAGAAATATATATTATGAGAATGTGTAATAGATTATTATTTTTGTAAATATGTTATATATGTAGGCAATAGGACTGAATAAGTATAGCTTTCTTTGCAACAGGGGAAAAAAATAAAGGAAAAAACCCCTTAGTTTAACCAATACTAACATGAGAAAGTGGAGATTGGAAGAAATAGCCCAACTAGAATAAGAATTAAATGGAGGAACACATAATTTTATGTAAATCACCCTTTTTTCTAGACCCGTTAAGCAGCAAATGCTGCAACGGAGTTGTTGGAGTCTTTCTTTACCTGTACTTAGAGATCTGGATAAATTTTGGTAATAATTACCATATACTATATGTCGTATTAAGTTTAAAAACCAATGTGCGAATACACATGTGACGGTATTTACAATAACGACTATAAACAATGTTAATTATTTCCAGATCACTAAGTGGTTCAGCATTGTTTTACAATATCTGTATAATTTGCATGTCTTTACATATGAAGATAGAGAGAATAGATTAAAATATGCTTTCTGACCTGTATTTATTATAAAGTTCAAGTAGTAGTACTTGAATATACAGTGTAAAATCACTATTTAATTAATAGGAAGTAAAATAATATAAGACTGCTAAAGTACCTTGCATCTGCAAGTATATGTTGTTGGTATGTAATATTTTTTCTTTATAATTGTTATATTTATTTTAATGATGGATGTTACAATTGCACTACATGCTTTTAACTAATGCTGAACTCTTGTAGACAGGGAATTTTTTTATTTTTATTTTGGATGAACAAGTTTATTTACCTCGTCCATAGGTATGCGCAGGTAGAGGCCATCCTGCGCCATACTGTACAGAAAATATGTTAGGAGCTTTTGTATTCTTTATATATGTGTTCAGTGTTTTTTATCACCTTTGGGGCCCTTCAGATGGGGAATTTTATGGCAAAAGGGGAATTATTTTTTTTTAGAAAAGCATTATTAGATGTTTATATTCTCTTTGTTATACAACATTTATCAATTGCTTTGATACAATTTACAAATGATAACTTTAATTATGCAATTACTTGGTTTGATGAAAAATTTGCAAAAATGCCTCAATCTTAGTCAATTTTTGTCCAATTTCGGTCTTTTTTTTCAAATAAAATCTTACATTGAATTGGCCCCAAATTGGCCCTAAAAAAACACTGGTGTTAGTACCAATTGAAATAATTGAAAAGCATAATATCTTATGAAAAAGAATTAAAAAATATAATATCATATAATAAAGAATATTAAATTGTTGACACATAATATGCATATATTATAGAATACAAAAGAAAATGTGTACAATCTATTTTGCAAAAATTGTAGACAGCAAAAAATCTAATATTTAATAGATATAAGTATTCTAGATCATTATGATATCTATATGCTATGAATATTACATACCCGGTAATTAAAGACAAAAAGATGTGTATAATCTGTGTTGCATTGCTTCACTAGTTTTGGGTAAATAAACATGTATTAATCTTGACAGCAAATATACAAGGTATATACAAGGTATAGAAAAAAAAGAGTGGTTAGGCCACAGTGTACTGAAAGTGTAACGACAATGGCCCATTTCTCTGTGTTAGTGTGTACATGCAAGCCTGACGGGGATGTCAGCTAGACATATACGCAGTAAATTATGATAATAAGCATTTAATAATATGAAAATCATGTAGTTAGTGGAATATTAGAGTAACACTATTATTTAAAACACAATTGCATATAAATAAAATAAGAATCACAGGTCTTTGATACTAAAATCGAAAATCCGATGTACCTGATCTCCCCGCGATTTAACTTCCGGCAATTAAAATGGAATGCCCCGGGCGAGTTTATTGTGTCAGTTGACCTGCGGCTATATAAGCGGTAGCGCGCAGATGTTTAAGGCAGAACCGTTCCTGCTGCCGAAGAAGACAGTTGTGCAATTATAAATTTAAGGTAATTAATTGAGCTGGTGAGAGCTGATTCTTAATCTTCTGCTCGCGACTACCTCGTACCAAACTTGTTTGGACGTTGGAAAAGCAGCAGAACCTTGACAATAGAAAGACTCGCTATCCCTTGTCCGTGGAGTACTGTTGCACGAGCATTGCGTTTGATGTGATCTACAAAGCGACAAGGATAGTGCGATCTGCTGTACCACGCTTGGTCCCATACCTTGTTCAGACTATAAGATACTGTGCTAGTCTATCACATATTAGGATATCAGTGTTCCATCCGCCCGCCTTGTACATAAGTGATTCCATCCACTGATTTTGGTTGGCCATCCAATTATTTTAAGAGATCACATCCTTTAATTTATGTTGATTGGGTATCTTTAATAATTATTGTGTATAATCATGTGTCTAATCATTAGGCAGGTAGCCCCAAGGAAAATTCATATAGAGTTGTTTAGACTCATGTTAATACTTTGCGTGCATTAGACCCCCTGCACGTTACACACGTATAGAGTCTTTCAAGTGTACACAAATATTATGATAAAAATATTGCATAGTTTTGGGTTTATTGTATCAGCGATCTTACAGCTGCCCAATTTTGGAATTCATTGTCACGGTAATTTGTTTTTTAAATTTCCCATGCTAATTGTAGACTTTTCTTTAGCCCTGTAATGGTTGGGATTTTACATGATTGTTTACATATAAAGATGTATCTTCTAATTTCTAGAAATAAAATGTTTGTAGGGTTCATTTTTTCATTAAAAATTCCAAGAAGCTCGTCCTGACAAGAAAGTGTAGATGTTGATATAATTTGAATTTATTACATTTTTAACATGGTTAATAACTGGTTGGATGTGTTCACATTCCCAGAAAAGATGAGTTAAAGTTTTCTCGTTTTTCTTACAAAAACAACATATGTTTTCAGTTACAATTTTCATTTTACATAGCAGAAATTTAGTTCCTAAAATTCTCTGTGTAATTCTAGTCTGCAACCATTGTATGTATGTATCTCTGGTTAATTTAAAGAGAAAACTGTGTGCATATTTCCAATCGATATCAATAAAGATTTCGTTCTATTTGATTTGACTGGAAGGTTTTTAATTATTGGCAATAAATTTGTTATATACTGACTTGTTTTGTTTTTGCGTCAAACAAGTTCACTTAAATACAAAGAAATAAAAACAACATTAATATTTGGTTTATATATTGTATCAAAACCAGAGTTTCTAGTGAACTCTGAAACAGTTCTTTTTAGTCCTTCGTAAAATAAAAAATTCTGGCGTTTACCAATACAAATCTCAATATCTTGTTTAGTCTTAAAATTTCCAGAGGTACGTAATAATATGTCTTTTACGAATTGTATTCCTCTATCATACATATTTTTTTCATAAATGCAATTCAAACCAATCTTAAAATTGTTATTATAGAATAATGAACAGTCTATTATGTGAGTTAGAATAAGACATCAAACATGAAATGTTTCTTTTTTCACATAAAACTGTGTATTTGGTGGTGTTAGGGTATGTTTGTTATATTCTGTCAATATTTATGGTATTTTTGCATTATCCATAACACCTTCATTAAATGTGATTGTGTGTTTGATCGTTTTTATTATATTTAAAAAACTGTGTTCATGCATGCATGGACACAGTTCTATGTTTTTGTGAAAATTTTGTAAATGCATTCAAGTATACTGTTTTGTAGTAAATCAATTTTACTAATTCAATTATATATGCAGGTGTATATTACACTAATAACTCTGCAAATTTTTTAAATTGCAAATGTTTAACTGCCTATTAAACATTGGTATAAATATGATCATTTATTCTATGTTTGATGTCTTACTCTAACTTCACATAATGGTGTGTTCATGGCATATTTAATACATCATCAAATTTACAAACTTTCAGTTTATTTATGTGCATTTTATAATATATAAGGACATCTTTCCAAAAGTGGTTACCTATTCTGTTCACAATTTTCTGAACATAAGCACTCTCCATATTTAGCATTTTTTTAACATCAAACATGGAATAGACTAATTGAAAACATTTACCTGTACATGTTACAATTTTCCTTAGTAGTATATGTCATACTTTTTTCAAATGAGTAAATTTCAATCATATTAAGTCCTCCCTCTTCATAGGGTTTGATGAGAATATTGTGTTTAATTTTTATGGGTCCATCCCAGATGAAGTTACAAAAAGAGTTATGTATTTGTTTTAATACATTTAATCCAGGGCTGGGGAGAGCAATAAATAAATGTGTGAGAAGGGGAAGTAATACAGATTTTACTATGGTTAATTTTCCTAGTGGTGTAAGGTTTCTTTTTTTCCACAAATTTATAACATTTTGTAAATTTATCAACTTGCTTGAAAAATTGAGGTCGATCATTGTTTCCAAAGTTACATCAAATATAATGCCTAACATTTTAAAATTGGTTGTGCCCCACACTAATTTGTACTTAGTTTTAATTGAGTATCTACTATATTTCTTGGAACCTATCCATATCAAAATTGTTAATTTTAAGTCCAGATTCTAGTGCAAAAACTTGTAATAAATCAATTGCAGCATTTATTGAACTATCTGAGCTTTCCAAAAATAAAGATGTGTCATCTGCAAATTGGGAAATTTTGTATTCTATGTTTTCAATTTTAATTCCTGTAATTTGTTTGGAATTCCTTATGTTAATTTGCTAAAATTTCAGCACATAATATAAAGATATACGGACTGATTGGGTCACCCCGACGGCAATGGCTGTCATGGTGTTGTATAGGAAAAGAGAGATCCATTTTCTGAACATTGTACCAAAGTTAAAGTGTACTAACGTTTTTTCAATAAAATTAAATGCCAATGTATCGAATGCCTTTTCGAAGTCTAATGTCATTAAATGCCCTGGTATTTTGTTATCTTCTGTATATTTTAAGATATCATATAAAAGTCTTGTGTTTTCTCCTATATACATGTATCTCCCCTTTATAAAGCCAGTTTGATCTTTGGAAATAAGTTTGTCAAGAACTCTTTTTAGTCTATTAGCAATTGTACCTGAGGCTATTTTGTATACAACATTTAAAGGTGTTAAAGGTCTACGATTCTTAAAATAATGTCTTGGTTTATTATCTTTTGGTATGCAGGTGATGATTCCTTGCTTTTGAGTGTCTGACAAAGACCCTGAAGTAAAAGCATGATTAAGACTTAAAATAAAGCATTTCAAATCTTTCCAGAAAACTTTAAATTTTTTTGTTGTAAAGCCATCTGAGCCCGGGCTTTTATCATGTTTCATATTTTTCAAAGTAGCTGAGATTTCTTCCATTGTCAACAAGCCCTCTAATGTTTGAGATTGGTCATAGCTTAGTTTTACTGTTTCTGTTTTTTTCAAGGTCATAAAAAAGATCATTATTATAATTATTTTGATTTGTTGCAGCCTTATTATAAAATGTCTTATAATAGTTAGCAGCATCTGTTAAAATATCTTTTTGATCATATATTTTCTGGCCGCTATCATTTACTATATAAGGTATTGTTTTACTAGATGAATGTTGTTTTTCCAAATTGCATAATATGGTGGCATAGAACTGCCTTACGATAACCACATAAGTTTCGCGATAATTATCACGTTAACCACTTAAGTATCGTGTTATTTATCTTGTATCTTGTTAGTGTTCGCGATAGTTTTCTTTGTCATTTATTTTCTGCTTAACTGAAATCTGGCCTGAAAGTGCCCCAAACTGACACCAGGATTTCATTTAACAAAAACATAACATTAAGTGGTAATAGGAATATTATCGTGTTAAGGTTCGCGTTAGCAAGATATTGCGGAACACCTCGGGCAAACTTAAGTAGTATCAAGAATATTAACGTGTTATGATTTACGTTAACAGATAATTAACTAGTAACAGGAATATTATCGTGTTAAGGTTCGCGTTAGCACGATATAATTAACTAGTAACAGGAATATTATCGTGTTAAGGTTCGCGTTAGCAAGATATTGCGGGACACCTCGGGCAAACTTAAGTAGTATCAAGAATATTAACGTGTTATGATTTACGTTAACAGATAATTAACTAGTAACAGGAATATTATCGTGTTAAGGTTCGCGTTAGCACGATATAATTAACTAGTAACAGGAATATTATCGTGTTAAGGTTCGCGTTAGCAAGATATTGCGGAACACCTCGGGCAAACTTAAATAGTATCAAGAATATTAACGTGTTATGATTTACGTTAACAGATAATTAACTAGTAACAGGAATATTATCGTGTTAAGGTTCGCGTTAGCACGATATAATTAACTAGTAACAGGAATATTATCGTGTTAAGGTTCACGTTAGCAAGATATTGCGGAACACCTCGGGCAAACTTAAGTAGTATCAAGAATATTAACGTGTTACGATTTACGTTAACAGATAATTAACTAGTAACAGGAATATTATCGTGTTAATGTTCGCGTTAGCAAGATATTGCGGAACACCTCGGGCAAACTAAGTGGTAACAGGAATATTAACGTGTTATGATTTACGTTAGCAGATAATTTTCATGATACAATTCGCGTTAGTTAGATAATTCGAAGACCTAGAAAATGTAACTTATGTCACTTATAGGCACTTTTAGGTCATTTAGTTTAATAATAAATTATCTAACAGAAACATTTTCGTAAACGGTAACTTAATATTCAGATAAATATCGCAATAAATAAGTAGTAACACGAATCTTTTCGCGAACGCTAACTAGTTAACGTGATATTTTTCGCGAAAATTATGTGGTTAACACGATACGTAACTGGTTAACGCGATAATTATCACGAAACTTATGTGGTTATCGTAAGGCAGTTCTATGCCACCATAGCATAAGTATTTTGTGGGTTTTTCACCATCATCGATCCATTTGGCTCTTGATCTTATAAATGATCCTTTCATTTTTATATTACGTATTTTTGACAGCTCCTGTTGTAGTAAATTTAATTATTCAATATATTTTCATTAATATGTTTTTCTAGAAGTTCAATTTGTTGGACAAGAACATCTTCGCTTTCTTTCCTCTTTTTGGATTTATAATATGAATAGGAAATCGTTTTGCCTCTGATCTCCAGTAATAGGGTTTCTAAAAATAGTTGGTCATTAATAGTAAACTGGAGCATGTTATTTATTATCAATGATAGTTAATGATTCAGTGTTGTATACAGGTAAGCAATATTGTTTTTTTAATTTCATCTATTTTTATTTTTATGCACTTTCAATATTCTTCATCATGTATTAAAGAATTGTTGAACTTCCAAAGTCCCTTACCATGATTTACTTCACAGAGATTTAAATCTAAAGTTGTAACTGAATGATGGGATTTGTAGCTTGCTTTTATATCAGACTGTCTTATAGGTTGTAAAAGATTGCTAGTGACAAGGAAGAAATCTAGACTACCTTGATGAAGAGTGTTTGGTTTTCTCCATGTGTATTGGTTAGCATCACCATTTATAAGTCTACAAGTGTCTATCAAGTTTCTATCATTTATAAAAGAAGATAACAGTTCCCTTGATTTCTTTTTGTTTATCCAGGCTTCTATAATTACCGTAACATAGTCTAATTTTGAGTCTAGTACAAGATTGTAATCCCCACAAATAATATAATGGTCATTTCGAAAAGAGTCTATTTTCACAAAAGCTCAGTGTAAAACATTGGTTTGTCATTATTAGGCTTTTGAATCAACTGTTAAATCTAAGAGTAAATAATTACCAAACGTATCCTGTTCAGTTGTATGTACTTCAACTGTTATATTTTTTTTAAACATAATACATACACCTCTAGAGTTGGAAGTACAATGACTAAAATAACATTCCCCATCCCACTGTGCATATATTTGTTTTTCCATAGATGGGGTAAAATGACAATCCTGTAAACAATATACATGCTCTTTTTTTTTTTTTTAATAATCAAATACATCATTGCGTTTTTTACAATCATTAAGGCCGCGACAGTTGTAAGAAATAATCTTTAAGTCAAACATTGTTATAAAAGCTCAAATTTTTCATTTGGTATATCATAAAACAACACAACCCAATTATCAATATCCTCAAAATGTGACATCTGATTCTTATTTGAAAGCTCAAATTATTTTCACAAACAAATAAATTGTTCTTAACACTTAATGTCCTGAACAGTAATTGAACAAAACATCAAACAAGTGAACAAAGCTTGCTGTTGTTGCATAATAAACTCAGTTTCTTAATTTATATGGCAAAAACTGTATTTTAAGTAATTTAAGGCAGTTGTAAACATAGTAATTATATTATCATCATATGCTTGGATGAGAAAGAACAACAAAAACTTCAGTGTGTCATTGTTTACCTTCATAATATGAATATATACTTTTTAAAAGTAATTTTGTACATGAAGAGAAAGAACAACAACACAAATCTAATTGTGTCATTGTTTTCATTTACAAACAATGAGTTTGTATTGCATGAAAATGTAGTTTTGAATATGATCAACTGACATTTGAATGCTCCAATGTATTTAAATTCAAATATACTGGTATAACATATCTGGAGCATTTTAATTATAAATATAAGCAAGCTACTTTAATAGGACAGAAGCACTCAAGATATACTTATTTACATCAGAATAATTTGGGTCATTATTAAAAAAAACCGTTGTTTAAAAATAGATAGTAAATGCAATTTAGTGATTACAGTCAGTATTGGAAAAAACCTAAATAGATTGTGGATACAATTAAGTGATGAATTCCGCAGGTTTAAAGCTGTTTATGAACAAGCATATTTTTTAACAATGGCAGTAGTTTAGTATAAGTGTTATTGTGTCGTGATTTAACAGATAAAAGCAATAAAAGTTCAGTCACAGCGAGATTGCAGTTAGTAATATAAAAGTGAACCGGTGTATGAAAATGAACAAATATACATTTTAGCATCTTCAAGGTAAAAGAGCAACACTTATTGTATGTTTACAATAAACAAAATGCAGATATGTATCCAATGACTATATTTATCTTACTTAAGCAATTATATCAATGTTTTTATACATTCGCTTACTTGCAAAATTGTCATGTAAGTCAAATTTTATGCGCTCCTTATTCTTGGTGAGCGCAAACACAGAGCCGTTGAAGAACCAGGTGGTCCCTATCTCTTGATGTAGGGTCAGTCTGTTCATCAACGCACTGTTTAGAGCCGTGACGTCATTGACAAGTCTATGCCCCGCTGCTTTCATGTCCTTCCTCTTACGCATAATAATTGTTTTGTCGTTGTTGGACTTAAGCTTCATTAAAACAGGTCTGATCTGTCCTTTTTTCTGTGAATTGCAAGTATTTGTTCGTTTTCTATCTGGATTCCTTTACCCTGAAGCAGTCCTAAGACTTTTGTAGTCAGGTTTGAGACAGATTCATGTTGATCTTCTTGGATGTCCATTATATTTACACGAATGCTGCTCATTATAATTTGAGCGCTTAATGGCATCACTACTGTACATTTTTGTGTGTTTTCCTTTACTTGTGTTGCAATGTTCTCCATTGTTTGTTTGCATTCAGCTTTTAGAGTGGATATGTTCTCTTTAAGTGTTTCATCCTCAAATTCCAAACACTATAGACAAGGAAAATAACTTATTGCTCCAACCTGAGACCATGTCTTTTGAGTTTTATGCAAAATTTTTGGGCTATTAAGTGGAGTGTAGCCTACCCCAGGGTGACAATTTAAGAACATGAACAAACATAACAGGATGAGAATCCAATATACAGTAAAATTTAGGATAAAACATATACAACATCCTTCCGGCACTATCAAATGGCTTGCTATTTAGGGCATTTAAAAATAACACAGATAAAACAAGATATAACTAATAAAAAGAACTGACTAGAGTGTACAAATATATACAGATAAAAGAAAATCACCCTGGGGAGCACATGAAAGGAGGTCTTTGATTCTTTGGTGATTACTGTAAACCATTTATATTCGTCGGCATGAAATTTCGTGTTATTTTTTTTTAATGACAATTTTGTGGGCACTTAAATTCGTGGATTTTCAACTTTATTAATAAAAAAAAACATCAAGAAATGCGTCAATCGTATTGCTGTTTTCTGTTTGTAACACCTTACGGTCATAAAACGGAGCATCCCCGCGGTAAGTGAGCCCTATTATCGACCTGTCAATTAAACCATAGACCCTCGTTATGAAATAAACACGGCACGTCACTGTGGGAGGTAGGGTCTGACTACAAATGTGTCAATTAAACAAACAATGGGCCTAAATAAACAGGTTAACACGTTTGACCCTTGACGAGCGTTTAAAAAAACGAAGCCAGTTACCAATTAGTTGCAATCAATAGCAATTATGTTTTTTCTAAAATGCTTTATGTTTTATCAATTTTATTCGAAAACTGTGCTTTATCATGTTTGTTGGCAATAAAGATTATATCCTTAACATTTTAAAATACTTGTGTTTTTTTTTTTTTTTATCATGCAAAAGTTCATTTGTTTCTTTGAAATAGAAATTAAAATTTATTTTGATCAAAATACGATGAATGTATATACAAATCCTGGCAGTGTTTGGTGTCTCTTGAATAACAGAAGGCAACGAAGTTCAAGATGTTTATTGCAGACAAATGCACATAGGCTTAAAACGACAATAAGCATTAAACAATACATAGTGATTTTAAGACAATGTAATAAAAATAGTCCGCATGCTTTGATGTTTCCAAATATGTTAAGCGGCTAACACTATCTTTCATGCACTTGTCAACTTTGATCTTCAGCCGACCGTCGTCTGCCAAAAACCGAAGTCGTAAAACGTGGTCCACGCTTTCTGCATGGAGAGTGTTTACTAAGTACATAGATCTTGACTAGTCTATCTGATAGAATATAGCAATGTATATACAGCGTTACTGCATAGGCAGATACATCGGATATGTCAACTGTCAATAAGGTACACAGTATATATAGGTATACGTACTAGAAAACTACATCTTAGAGCGGAAATTCGGCCGAAAAAAATAGCTAGCCGAATAATTATTCGTTGGAAACTTAAATTCGTGGTTTGTTCCATCCTCGAAATCCACGAAAATTAGTGCCCCACGATTATTAATGGTTTTACAGTATTAAAAGAAGGGATAGCACTGGTGGGGGAGGGGAATTTTGGCCAGCAGTGCTTGAATGGTATTTTGAGATACTGGGACCAGGTTTACATGATTTACATAGATAGGGACACTTAAAATAGGTAGTTTAACACTTTAAAAGTTTAAATGTGGATAACCACTTCTATTAAACAGTTATTTATTGAAAATATACACATTTCTGCATTAAGAATAACTGCAGAAAATCAAAATATGTAATATCACACAGGAATAATGGCAACTTGATTATTATTAACAATATGATCACAATACTTGCCCCAAAATTAAGAAACCTATAACCCATGTATGTTAAAAAAAATATATAGTACACATTAAAAAATTGATAACTGGGTCCTTCCCATTTTATATAAAATCTGCAATAAAATGGAGTTTATTAATACTTGACAATAGTAAATGGGGCAAACTGCTTAACTAAAAAATGGCTTAAAGTAAGGAATCCTTGGTCAATCAGATAGGCCAAGGTTGAGGGAGGGCTCCGTTAGCAACAGAGAATATATAGTAACATGAAATTTAAATTACTATCTTCCTGTGTGCCCTGCCCAGCATGGCTCATGAAAAACTACGTAGGGGAGGGGGATTATAGAGAGGAGATAGGGGGATTCCTGCAGCTTATGAACAATATTTATTGTACCACTGAAAACAATAATTTACAAATTAATTTAGTTTAGTAATGGCATTTGCCTATTAGCCTGAGGTCCATGAAATGTCAGTTTAAACAATCAGTTTAAATTGTGCACAGTAGATGAGCACAAAGTAGTGAAATTTCAGAATAACATTTCTAATACCTTACAACTCAGGCAAAAATAAATAATTTGAAACAAAAAGTACAGTACTGTTAACCATTGACATAGCCAGTAATATACCTTGTAAACACTGGCTGGGTTTAACCCTCTGAATGCTCTACTGAGCATGGCCTATTATTGTCCCAGTGTACCACATAAAATACAAGTTGGTCTGTTAAGAGTTGTCTCCCATGATGGAAAGATATAGAGATGATTAAAAATGAATAAAGAATTTGGACAGGCAGGAATTATCTGCCCTTCAATAGGCTAAATATCATTAATTCCCAATACAGTGAACTCCCTGTATACCGAACAGTGACCGGACCAGACCAAATGTTCGGTTTTCAGAGAGTTTCGGTTTACTGAGGGTTTGAGGCAATATACAATAATGCATATAGATGATATTAATTTATTTGTTTTATTCAGATTTATTCAACTATGGCATTTTATGACAGTAATAATTTAAAACGTAACGCATTATTATAACATACAACACATTTTGAAATCATTGATCAAACATAATACAAAACCAGCACACATCAATTTTAACACATCGCACAATCAAATGAATGTCACAAATCAGCATACATACTCTTATCATTTCTTTCAAGAAAGCCTGTTCTGCCCAACATTGCTTTGATTGCTTTGATAGACTGTAAATTCGACCAACATTAATCAAATTATGTTTTAATTAAAGTAATCATTAATAATTATTACATTAGTAATAGTTATTACCTGAGTTATATAAATTGTTTGTAAAATGTTTAAATATTTTCTAAACAAATGAAAACAGTCTAATTAACATACTGTTTGTTGTTCACACTTTAGCGACTAATCACCCTTATCTGGAGTCCTAATATGATGTCAAACTGTTGCCCCTAATTATCGGATTAAGCGTGCAATCACCCTGCGGCAAGACAATCGCGAGCTAAAGATAATCGAAAACAGCAGATTGTCACACATGTTCGGTTTACAGAGGTCAATTTGTAATCTGAAACAAAGCGATGTACCGCTCCTGCTGTTTGATATTCGGAATACAGAGGTTCCGGTATACCAAGGGTTTTCGCACATTAAACTTATAGGCAAAAAAACGGGACCGGAGCGTCTGTTCGGTTTTCAGAGAGTTTCAGTTTATAGAGAGTTTGGTTTTAAGGGAGTACACTGTATATATGGGCTTGTAATGTGTAAAAAAGGGAAATTAGTATATTAACACATTTGAAGACAGTAAATAGATGTAAATATTGCTAGAAAAGCAATAATTAAAGCACTATACAGTTTAAATGATTAAATGACTTAAGTTTCCCCAGATATGGGAAAATGTGTATTAAATTTTAATATAAAATGTGTTCTTATTAAGCTGCAGGTCCCCTATTTGTATTTATATTTTATCTGTAATCTGGCAATCTACAAGATATGTTGCCAGAGATTTGTACACTGGTAATTTATTTTCGCCAGTAGGATTAAAAATATTATTAAGGGTAAAATCAATGTTTAAGTTGGAAAACATGGTTTTAAGCTGTTCTCTGTGTGTAGAGAACTGGGGGCACTGTGTCAGCAGGTGGTCGGCTGTGAAGGGGATCCCACATTGAGGACATAGAGGGTCCAGCTTTAAAATATACTTTCCCCGCACTAGCAGGCAAAAGACTGGTCCCCATCCTCAGGCGGCTAATGCATTTGTCAATAATGATGTTGGTAGAATATTGATGCGGCCGACTGAGGGTTTTCTGGGCAATGGTGAAAGGGGCTTTGTATGGAGTGTTAGCGGGTGGCATGTTGTTCCACTCCCGCATAACATAAGCCTTGGCCTGGGAGTATATTTCTGTTGAGGCTAGTGGGACCCCTATATTAACCGACTCCCTTTTGAGGCCCTTCTTAGCCTCCCTGTCTGCCTGATCATTCCCCGGGATGTGCTGGGCACCAAACTTAGGTTACCTGTAAAGATTTGTCTAGGCACTTTTGGTTCAGTTCCAAAATTTCATTAAAAAATATCAGGCCTATACCTGCTATTTCTATTCTTGATGGACTCTAGTGATGATAGAGAGTCCCAGAAGATAGCAGTTTTAGTTGGCTTGTTAACTGATATCCAGTACATTGCAAAGCTAATGGCCATAACTAGTAGAATTCCATGACAAGGTAACTAAATATGTACCAACAGTGTGCGGTGAAGCACGTCAAGTTTCACTTGGAGCAGTCAATTTTCTCCTGAGTTATTCCCTTTATTCAATAAAAAATGTACAATGTTTTTTTTTAACAATTTTGTTACAAAGTCCAATATATTGAATATCGTTAAAGATATTGAACTGAAACTTGAAATACTTGCTAATGTCGGCACAATGCAGATATATGACAAGTGACATAACTGGGTGTTATTTTTTGTTTTTTATTTTTAGAATTTCAATGAAATATCTTCAATACTGTTACAGGTATTCAACCGCAATTTCTTTATGGTGACACTGTGCAGATAGATGTATGACAAGTCCCATTACTGTAGCTATCATGGTGACACTGTGCAGATAGATGTATGACAAGTCCCATTACTGTAGCTATCATGGTGACACTGTGCAGATAGATGTATGACAAGTCCCATTACTGTAGCTATCATGGTGACACTGTGCAGATAGATGTATGACAAGTCCCATTACTGTAGCTATCATGGTGACACTGTGCAGATAGATGTATGACAAGTCCCATTACTGTAGCTATCATGGTGACACTGTGCAGATAGATGTATGACAAGTCCCATTACTGTAGCTATCATGGTGACACTGTGCAGATAGATGTATGACAAGTCCCATTACTGTAGCTATCATGGTGACACTGTGCAGATAGATGTATGACAAGTCCCATTACTGTAGCTATCATGGTGACACTGTGCAGATAGATGTATGACAAGTCCCATTACTGTAGCTATCATGGTGACACTGTGCAGATAGATGTATGACAAGTCCCATTACTGTAGCTATCATTATAACAGGATTATTGCCTTTTTTAACTTTGATTTTTTTTAACGTTGTTGTTACATGAAGATTTCACTAAAACCATTCAAGATATCGACTGCGCTGTCCTCCCGACAGCTCTTGTTTCGAATTGCTTTATTGCGGCGGGGGATATCAATTCATCGAACTAGCTTGTTATGCTCGTTATCCGACGTTTAAAGTTTACCCGCAATTTCGCGTTTTGGTTTAATTAGTTTTTAACTCACCCATCATAGATTTTGTTTTACTGTAATAAAGTAATAAAGATATTGTCCTAGGGCATCATTATTTTTCAATTGGTGCATTGACAGTGACAGTTATTGTAATTAAGTATTTTTAATTTTTTATTTCAGATGCTCATATTCGGAGACTTGAGCGTGTAGTCAGCCAAATTTTAATGCTAGGGCCTGTGACATCCTGCACAACCCAGAGGAAGCACGTGACTACGCAAGTCAAATCGCACAGTCCCTTAGGACTCCTGGGTTGCAAAGGAGGGCTTAGGCAGCCCAGAGGAAGCACGTGACTACGCAAGTCAAATCGCACAGTCCCTTAGGACTCCTGGGTTTCAAAGGAGGGCTTAGGCAGCCCAGAGGAAGCACGTGACTACGCAAGTCAAATCGCACAGTCCCTTAGGACTCCTGGGTTGCAAAGGAGGGCTTAGGCAGCCCAGAGGAAGCACATGACTACGCAAGTCAACTCGCACAGTCCCTTAGGACTCCTGGGTTGCAAAGGAGGGCTTAGGCAGCCCAGAGGAAGCACGTGACTACGCAAGTCAAATCGCACAGTCCCTTAGGACTCCTGGGTTGCACAGGAGGGCTTAGGCAGGGCGGCCATCATTGTCCCAGCAGGCAAGATTTGTCTGTCTGAGACTACCAACTACGAGGGCTATAAGCAGACTTGACCTGCAAGATCTGCAACAATATGGTCTTGGTTGGTAAATATTTTCTGGATTACAATGATTGTATTTTTTTTATAAATAATCTTATTTATGTTATAAAATTGTCCAGCTACTGTAACAGGGTCAACATGCTGCTTTACTCAATAAAAGACTTCGTCCCTATGTCCGTTACATTTCAGAAGGTGTTTATGTTTGTTTTGAAAATCGGTGATGTAGTCATATTGTGTGTACTGGAATGCATATACACGGACATAAGCTTCAGTTATGTTATATAAAACAAACAAATCGTTTAAAATTAATAACCTAACTTTAATATACTTTTATTTAACAAAAAAGCAATGATAATCTACCATTCATTATCACGGCAGATCAATGTTTAAATCAAACAGAAAAACAAAGGAAACTAAAATTAAAACATTGATCAGTAACAAACTTCTCATAGCCCCTAACAGTAACATATACTAAAATTATTCAGTTAACATATTATTTTTTCACAATCCGAATCAGGTTTTTCCTTAGCTTGTTCAAACTCCAATTACAAACACACAACCTACTGCTAAATCCTCCGACAACCGTGACCACAGATCGTCCTGTTTCCATTCCGCGTCGGATATTTAAAATTTTGGATATGTTCATGTCAGAAACCATTGCTTGGAGTTCAATATAATTTCACAAAAATGTTCCTTAGATGGCTCTTTAACAAAATACTTTGTATTATTTTGAGTTGTTTAAAAAAAACTTGTCCGCCAGAGAACGTGGCATTTTTTCCTTATATAGCATATCAGGGTCCTTTCGCTTCTGACACTGCATACTTAATAAGCCAGTGGAGCGATACAGGCATTCGTGAGCCTCATGTTAATGCGCATGATATATATGTTTTGTCATGTCTATCTATTTTGACACATATTCTAGGGCACCCACCTCCTGAGAGGGCCAACAATAGGGGGCTGGTGCAGTTGATGCTGGACTGGGACGAAATGAGAGCTTTTGTCCAGGAAATGTACCCAGTCCTCCACAGCACCCCCTATGAGTTGTGCCGGGCAACTCGTGGGGGTCATCTGAACCCCACAGACCAAGCCTTGTGGTCGACAACCGGCCTGCAGCAGCACTTCCGTGTGATCGCCGCAGACTAACCAATGCGTCCACCATATGCATTAGGCCATTGGTAGAAATTCTACATCGACCAATGGACATACCGACGGTATGTAATTGACTGGTATAACATTCTGTTGTTTTCTGTGTGTCACGACTCAATAGACAAAAAGACCTCTATATGGTCAATAGCTTACCAGCGACATAAGGCAAATGACCTGAGACAGATTAAATCATTACACACTTCAATAACTATATTGTAGCTAATTTAATTAATGTAATTCACGTTTCAATGGTATGGATTGTCTCAGGTCAATCTGAACAAGCTATACTCAGTTATTGCAGGATAAAATAGAATTTTGTTCCTTCCATATTTAGCTTGACTGTTAAAAAATATTGGCGAGTTCACGTGGATCTCGAGTTCGATGTAGGTAAACCGTTATTCCAATCCAGACGACCCAGGTTGTGACAGCGACACCAGTGGCATCATTTTGACATTTTGACCCAAAGTATTCTAACCCTGTAAAGTTGGTGTTTCTAGAGTTCAAAGATGGCCAGTCTATGAAAAATCGCTTCATGGGGGTCAACTGATATTAGCCAATCAACTGGGAAACTCCGTCCATATAGAGTATCTCTGCGCATGCTCGTTATTTATATGAATGATATCAAAACTCCGGACTCTCGAACTTCCATGTGAACTCGCCCTATGAGAGCTATTGTACAAACACAAGCAGCAGTCGTTGAAGCAAATTCTGTACTAGTATAAGTGAATAGAAGAGAAGCTATTAAACTTTATGCTTAATGGTTATTAATCTGGTATGCACAAAACGTGGTGGCTTTCAGATTTTAAGAAGTGTGCCAGAACTGGCACCGCCCCATAGAGAATAGAGAATATTTGCATCGAATAAAGAAAGCTTAAATAAAACATTATGAAACACGTGGCTATTGTAGGGTCAAGTCGTATCAAGATTTCCCTCTTAATTGATCAGCCCCAAAAAGTCACTAATGTGTCGCAGCAACCTTGTACCGTGGTAATAATGACTATATACGTATGTAACACCAGCCATTCTAGTACCCCCCCAAAGTATTGGAGCACAGTAATATCCCCTCGGTCAAAGATATGATTATGTCAGACAAATAGTGTAATGTTATTTTCATAATGAATACTTTTTACAACTGGCCCTGCATCCATTATTTCATTTTCACCAAGCAAAATAGAAATTATGTATCATTAAGTTCTACATTGTTGCTATTAGCTACGCAGTGCCAGATGAAATAACATTCCCACAGAAGCTGATGGTGGTGTGGCCATTCGATTCCGGTTTCCAGATGGATCAACCTGAACGCATAGATTTGAGCCGACAAATGGAAAATGAATGTAATAGTAATTCAAATGATTTGCTAGTATGTACAACTTGTTAATTGTGAAAACACAAAATACTTGTAATTTAAATACTTAATTCTCCAGGAAACAGGCCAGCAGACCGAGTAAAATAAAAAATATACTTGTATGGAAATAAAAAAAAAAGCCTATCTATCACTTAGATCAAGCTCAAAAGCATTGATTAATTTGTATTTTTGAAATTCCTTGGTTTACTGAAAAATTGCATGTTTGTGTAAACACATCTCAGTGAAACAATGATCCCTAATGGTTATCATTTGATAAACAGGCTCTCATCTCGGTTGCAGGGAGTAACCCACAACCCACCCTGATTTCTTCATACTATAATTATGTCGGTCTGTCAATCTATCAGTTTGTCGGTCGGTCTGCCTGCTGTATGGTTTCCAGTCAATAACTCAAGATTGCTTAGGTTTAATGTTATAGATGGTCACCAGATCTAAAATAGAATTAAAGGGACATGTTCACAGATTGGTAAAATTGACGATATAATTTTTCTTGTCATATTATATATAAAAGAAAAATGCATAACATATATACAAACGAAATAACACTCATGAGCAAGAAATACATTGGAAATATTGTGCCGTTTAAGAATAATCATCATTTGAAATAGATAAAATTACACAGAGTTGTAACGCTTTTCCTAGGTATTGTGGAAAACTCATGTATCACTTACAAGCGTTAAAATTCACCCCCTATATTTGTAAGGCCAGATGGTCGAGTGGTTAAGGCGTCAGTCTGTTTTGATCCTGACGGTTGCAGGTCCCGGCAAAGGCAAATGTTGTAATTTACTTCTTTTTTTAGCTCACTTGAGCACAACATGCTAATGGTGAGCTTTTGTGATCGCCTTTTGTGAGTCGTCCGTCGGGCGTCGTCAACATTTTCCTCGTGAACACTCAGAGGTCACATGTATTGGCCAATCTTCATGAAACTTGGACAGAATATTGTCCCAATGATATCTCGGCCAAGTTCGAATCTGGGTCACGTGGGGTCAAAAACTAAGTCACTAGGTCAAATTGAAGAAAAAGCTTGTTAACACTATAGAAGTCACATTTTTCGGCATAGCTGTCTAAGATCACTTTTGACCTACATTTCTTGCGATAATTATGCAGCGGGAAAATTGAATGTAAATAGCATTGGGCAAATGTTTTAATTTTAGGGAATGCAAACTTCAAACAATGGTTTAACGTATACCAATAACTGTTGCATACTTTTGGGGATTACAAATTTACATAATTGTTTACATAAGCGGTTAAAATGAAGTTATAAACATATCCTCGACATATATTCTAGAACTGAGGCTAATAATGAACGTATTTTCTCATTGTATGCCATAAACAGAATGTTATATTCATTCACCTTATGAAATAGCTATTTTGTTTAGCCTACATTTATATAAGCCGTATGCTCTATAAATAGCAATTGTGCAATGTTGCCATTCATAAATCTCATTCACAGAGTTGCTGTTCCATGTAGCCCATTGATTCTAGCGAGTTTATCACATTCCAGAAACAGTAGTGTCATTCTAAAAATAGCGCGCGTAGCTAGCAACAGTTGTATAGTTGTGTTAATATACTCGTACATGTGTCAATAATAGCGTTCAGAGAATCATAAACCTAAAAATTTCAATAATTGGGGGAATTTATATTTATAAACTTACTGTTAATTTGAAATAAAATTGTGGTTACGATTTATAAACGATTATTTATGATTGCATCTTTCTATCAACTTCTCCAGTAGATGTTATTTAATCTGTAAAAAGATGCTACATTTTCTATAGATAAAATGTTATGAAAGAAGATTCGGAATACGTCGAATTGTTATTCGCGTAACATGAATACACAATTTGCAATACTAATTATACACAGGAATCCTTGATATATCATATTTCTACTGATATAATTTAAAATTGTCATAGTCTAATGAATTTTTATGTTTGCGTTATCAAAAATAAAGTCTTAACATTCAAAAATCGCTGAATGTTCCCTGACTATTGCTTTTTATTGGGGTACACAGTACATATGCTTATTTGACTTCAAATCGTTATTATATTAGATAACTAACATGAATGGTATATTACCGGTACTATAAATAACTATATAGAATCGTCGGATACATAATAATTTTAATTCATTCCCGAAATTATTTCTTACATTGTTAATTTGTTAAATTGGCTTGACAAATTCAGATAACAATTATGTTAACCTAAATTATTTCGGTTATTCAAATATCACTGGTGGAAACATGGAGCCGTATGATTGGTTCATTCACGGCATAGATATTAATGATAATTTTATTTAATTTTTAAATTAATAAATTTATCTAAAATTAACTTTTGGGTCCGAGAAGTTTTCTTATAGTGTCCGAACAGTCTGGGGTCCAATAATATTTAGTCTCCTAATATTGGTGGGGACCAAAAAATCTGGGGTCTGAGAAGTCACATAACCGATCATCTTGGCAGTCTGTTTCGGTAATTTTTAAATGACATTTCAATATTAATTTCAACGCCGATTGTCTTTTTAAAAGACATTTCTTGTTTACCCACTCTTCATGGAGCTTGGTCAGAACATTTGTCGTAATGATATCTCTGACGAGTTTGAATCTGGGTCATGAGGGGTCAAACACTAGGTCACCAGATCAAATTGAAGAAAAAACTTGTGAACACTCTTGGCCGAGTTCAAACTGGGTAATGTGGGGGTAGTAGTCACAATTTTTGACAAATCAACATGAAACTTGCTCAAAACCTTTGTTCTTATGATATCTTGGCTGAGTTTGATAATGGTTCATCTCTGCTAAAAAAACATGGGCGTCATGGGGAGGGGCAGTTTTCCTTATACGGGTATAATGACAACTTTAAAAAGCTTGTGAACACTCTAAAGGCCACATTTATTTTCCAATCTTTATAAAACTGGCCCAGATCCTTTGTTCCAATGATATATCGGCGGAGTTTGAAAATGGCTCATGTGTGATAAAAAACTAGGTCACTAGGTCAAATAGAACAAGAGGGCCATGATGGCCCGAAAGCGCTCACCTGAGAACTGGTACAGGTGAAGACCATACTGTTGTGACAGGTTTGAAAATTAAGGTATCTGAACAAAACGCAGAGGGGGATAGGATCAATTTTGATTTAAAACATCGGTCAGTGCAATGGGCTAATTAAAGTACAAGTTGGGTAGTGGATGTGCGTTTTTTTTGCTAATGGTTCTCAAATCACTTTTCTCGTTATTTTTATCTGACCCTTTTTCATTAAGTCATTGACAATTCTGGAAAATGCAGAAACAGTAAATTTTGATGTCTTTTTTGCAAACAGTTTTGGAGAAACTAGTTGAAATGCGATAATTGCGATGGCTGTGCTATAAGGTAAAGTTTTGCTTTTTCTTTGATAATTTTCTGTCCAATGATAATAAATGATGTTAATGCAGGCTCTGAAGACTTTAATGTTGCATGTACAAAAATAACAGCATGCACATCTTGCAACTGTTGGAAATCAAATTTTATCAATCAATGTTTATGGTCATGCGCAGACTGTGTAAGTTTGGTAAACATTGAATCAAAAATCATGTGTGCAAGCCAATCATTGATAACTTGTTGATGTTTTTTTTTCCAAACACAAGGGGCAATAACTCTGGTGTTTCTGGCCCAATCATGCTTTTATTCGACTTCACCTGTAGTCTTATGTTCATAGGCAAACTGTACACGATTGGTGAAGATTGGATGGAAAATGAAGTCTCTATCTTGAATAATGTCCATTTTTGCATATTTTTTTCACAAACAAAGGGCAATAACTCTGGTGCTTCTGGTCCGATCATGCTTATATTCGAGTTCACCTTTAATCTTATGGTCATAGGCAAACTGTGCAAGATTGGTGAAGATTGGATAAAAAATGAAGTCTCTATCCTGAATAATGTCCATTTTTGCATATTTTTTTCACAAACAAAGGGCAATAACTCAGGTATTTCTGGTCCGATCTTGCTTATATTCGAGTTCACCTTTAATCTTATGGTCATAGACAAACTATGCAAGATTGGTGAAGATTGAATGAAAAATGAAGTCTCTATCCTGTATAATGTCAATTTTTGTATATTTTTTTAATAAACAAAGGGCAAAAACTCTGGTGTTTGAAACACGATATGGCCCATTTTAAGCGTCTGCTGAGATCTAATGGTCATACACAAATTGTAAAAGTTTGGTTAAGATTGGATGCAAAATAAAGTCTAAGGGCATTTTTGCACTTTTTTTGCATGAAAAAGGGGCAATAACTCTGGTGTTACTGGTGTGATCTGACCCAATAACAATCCCCTCCGAGATTTTATGGTCATACACAAACTGTGCAAGTTAGGTCAAGATTGAATAAAAAATGTAGTCTTTATCGCGATAACAGTCCAAATTGTTGACGGCATATGGACGACGGACGATAGACGATGCCGGAGAGGTCCCCTATACCAATACGAAGTGCTCGGTGAGCTAAAAAACATTGAAAACTCCTAGTTTTGCCTAATTTTCTTGAAAATTGCTCAGAACATTTGTTTCAATAATATCTTGGGACAAGTTCGAAACTGGGCCATGTGGGGTAAAAAAAAACTAGATCACCATGGCAACATTGAACAAAAAGCTTTAAAAACATTATAAGGCCACAGTTATAGGCCCAAATCACAAAACTTGCTCAGAACAGTTTAGTTCCTTAGCCAGGTGAGCGACCTAGACCTTTTGGCCTCTTGTCTTATTAAGATTTTTTTTTTTGGTAAGATATCTTACTTTTTGCAGTTAAGATATTAAAGATTAGGAAAATCTGTGAAAAAGTCTCTTTAAAAACTGAAAACTTAAGCCACGACCCTAGGGTCACACGGTTTCTATAGACTTATAAGGATAGTGGACTTTGCTCTGAAACTGCAAGAACCAGAGGTTTAATATTTGGCATGTAACATCACTAACATGGTAAAGTGGTCGCCTACAAATAATGTTTAAAGTATGCTCCTGGGGTCATGATGATTTATATAGACTTAAGTAGCAAAATGACTTGAAAAATCTTCTCTGAAACTGCAAGGTCCAGATCTTCATACTTAGGGAAGCACTTTAGGGTCATTTGGCCCTCTTGTTTTTAGTCCCCGACAGGTGTTTCACTGGAGGGGACTATACGTTTACCCTCCGTCCGTCCGTCCGTCCATCCGTCCATCACGCCGTCCGTCCGCAAAATATTGTTCCTGCGATAACTCAAAAAGTACCAAGGATATTTCGATGAAACTTGGTATACATATAAACGGCAGTGTGAGGATAATGCAGGACCTTTTCTTTTTCACCAGCGGTCAAAGGTCACGTGACTGTTACTAAAAATAGAAATAAACTAAATACTGTTATAATTCAAAAAGATATGACCATGAAACTTGGTACAAAGATTGAACTATAGGTTTACCATCCGTCTGTTTGTCTCTCTATCTGTTCGCCCGTACGTTTGTCCGTCCGTCTGTCTGTCTGTCCCCAAAATCTGGTTCCTGCAATAACTCAAAAAGTACTCAATTTATTTCAATGAAACTGGGTATACATATAAACGGCAATGTGGCAATGTGAGGATTATGCACGACCTTTTTTTTTCATCAAAGGTCACATGATTGTTACTAACAAGAGGGCCACAATGGCCTTAGGTCGCGCACCTGATATGTTTGTATGAAGTTTCATTAAAATATCTCAATAGGTTTTCAAGTTATTGAGCGAAAACTGTTTTTCTATTTTTAGTAACCCAGATGCAAACCCAAGTGAGGTCTCGATATAAGATATGTGTATTGAGTTTCATTAAAATATCGCAATGCTTTCTCAAGTTATTGAGCAGAAACCTACCCATATGCAATCCCAAGCAATGTCTCGATATAAGGTACTTATGTATTAAGTTTCATTAAAATAGCTCAATGCATTCTCAAGATATTTAGCGGAAACCATTTTTCTATCTTTAATTATAGTGACCGTGACCCCACTCACCCCATATGCAATCCCAATCGAGGTCTCAATATAATGTATTATGTATTAAATTTCATTAAAATATCTCAATGCGTTCTCAAGAGATTGAGCAGAAACCGTTTTTCTATTTTTAGTAACAGTGACCTTGACCCCTCCCACCCCATATGCAATCCCATACGAGGCGTCCATATAAGGTATATATGTATTAAATTTCATTAAAATATCTCAATGCATTCTAAAGTTATTGAGCGGAAACAGTTTTTCTATTTTTAGTAACAGTGACCTTGACCCCACCGATCCCATATGCAATTCCAATCGAGGTCTCGATATAATGTTTTAACCAAATATGAAACCTCTGGGCCTTGTGGTTTCAGAGAATGTTTAAAAAATCATTTTGCCATTTACGTCTATATAAACCATGTGAGCCCTGGGGCCCAGCTTTGACCCCAGGGGAATCATTTGAACAATCTTTATAGAGAACCACTACACAATGTTACATACCAAATATAAAACCTCTAGGCCTTGACCTCTCTAGAGGAGAAAATGTTAAAAGTCATTTTGCTATTTAAGTCTATATAAACCATGTGACCCCTGGGTAGTGGCCAGTTTTGACCCCAGGGGCATCATTTGAACAATCTTTGTAGAGGACCACTATACAATGTTACATACCAAAAATGATACCTCTGGGCCGTTCGGTTTCAGAGGAGAAGATTTTTAAAGTCATTTTGCATTCAAGTCTATATAAACCATATGACCATCGGGGTGAGGCCAGTTTTGACCCCAGGGGCATCATTTGAACAATCTTTGTAGAGGACCACTATACAATGTTACCTACCAAATATGAAACCTCTGGGCCGTGCAATTTCAGAGAAGATTTTAAAAGTCATTTTGCTATTTAAGTCTATATAAACCATGTGAGCCCCAGGGTGTGGCCAGTTTTGACCACAGGGAGCATCATTTGAACAATCTTTGTAGAGGACCACTAAACAATGTTACATACCAAATATGATACCTCTGGGCCTTGCGGTTTCAGAGTAGACGATTTTTAAAGTCATTTTGCTATTCAAGACTGTATAAACCATGTGACCCCCGGGGTGTGGCCAGTTTTGACCCCAGGGGCATCATTTGAACAATCGTGTAGGGGACCACTTTACAATGTTACATACCAAATATGAAAACTCTGGGCCTTGCAGTTTCAGAGGAGATTTTTAAAGTCATTTTGCTATTCAAGTCTACATAAACCATGTGACCCCTGGGGTGTGGCCAGTTTTGACCCAAGCATCATTTGAACAATCTTTGTAGAGGACCATTATACAATGTTACATGCCAAATATGAAACCTCTAGGCCTTGCAGTTTCAGAGAAAAAGATTTTAAAAGTCATTTTGCTATTTAAGTCTATATAAACCACGTGAGCCGCAGGGTGTGGCCAGTTTTGACCCCATGGGCATCATTTGAACCATCTTTGTAGAGGACCACTATACAATCTTACATACCACATATGAAACCTCTGGGCCTTGCGGTTTCAGAGGAGATTTTTAAAGTCATTTTGCTATTCAAGTCTATATAAACCATGTGACCCCCGGGGTGTGCCAGTTTTGATCCCAGTGGCATCATTTGAACAATCTTTGTAGGGGACCACTTTACAATGTTACATACCAAATATGAAAAGTCTGGGCCTTGCAGTTTCAGTGGAGAAGATTTTTAAAGTGATTTTGCTACTCAAGTCTACATAAACCATGTGACCCCCGGGGTGTGGCCAGTTTTGACCCAAGGGGCATCTTTTGAACAATCTTTGTAGAGGACCATTATACAATGTTACACACCAAATATGAAACCTCTAGGCCTTGCAGTTTCAGAGAAAAAGATTTTTAAAGTCATTTTGCTATTCAAGTCTACATAAACCATGTGACCCCTGGGGTGTGGCCAGTTTTGACCCAAGCATCATTTGAACAATCTTTGTAGAGGACCATTATACAATGTTACATGCCAAATATGAAACCTCTAGGCCTTGCAGTTTCAGAGAAAAAGATTTTAAAAGTCATTTTGCTATTTAAGTCTATATAAACCACGTGAGCCGCAGGGTGTGGCCAGTTTTGACCCCATGGGCATCATTTGAACAATCTTTGTAGAGGACCACTAAACAATGTTACATACCAAATATGAAACCTCTGGGCCTTGCGGTTTCAGAGGAGAAGATTTTTGAAGTCATTTTGCTATTAAAGTCTATATCAACCATGTGACCCCCGGGGTGTGGCCAGTTTTGACCCTAGGGGCATCATTTGAAAAATCTTTGTAGGGGACCACTATACAATGTTACATACCGAAACCTCTAGGCCTTGCAGTTTCAGAGGAGAAGATTTGTAAAGTCATTTTGCTATACAAGTCTATATAAACCATGTGACCCCCGGGGCGTGGCCAGTTTTGACCCCAGGGGCATCATTTAAACAATCTTTGTAGAGGACCACTAGAAGCCATGTGGTTTCTGAGAAGAAGATTTTTAAAGTTTTCAGTTTTTAAATCTAATTTTAGCTCTTGTGACCTACATATGCAGCGGACCGGAACGATTTGAACAATTTTGAAAGAGGGTCACCCAATGATCATTCCTATGAAGTTTGGTGAAAATCTGCCCAGTGGTTTAGGAGGAGATGTTCTTTGAATGAAAATGTTGACACACGACGCACGACGGACAAAAGGCGATCCTAAAAGCTCACCACGAGCACTTTGTGCTCAGGTGAGCTAAAAATAGAAATAAACTAAATACTGTAATAATTCGAAATGGACATAAGATATGACCATGAAACTTGGTACAGAGATTGAACTATAGGTTTGCCATATGTCTGTGTGTCGTTATGTCTGTTCGTCCGTATGTCTGTCTGTCCGTCCGTCCCCAAAACCTGGATCCTGTGATAACTCGGCAAGTACTGAAGACACTTTGATGAAACTTTGTATACATAGCAACAGCAATGTGAAAATTATGCACGACCTTTTACTTTTCACCAGAGGTCAAAGGTCACGTGACTGTTACTAAAAATAGAAATAAACTTAATACTGTAATATTTTGAAAAGTGCATAAGATATGATAATGAAACTTGGTACACAGATTTGACTATGGCTTTGCCCTCCGCCTGTGTGCATCTGTCTGTCTGTTCGTCCGTCGGTCTCACTCTGTCTGTCCCGTCCCCAAAACCTGGATCCTGCGATAACTCAAAAAGTACTGCTGATACTTTGATGAAACTTGTATACATAGAAAGAGCAAGGTGAGGATTGTACACGACCCTTGATTTTTTCACCGTTACTTAAAATAGAAATAAACTTAATACTGTAATAATACGAAAAGAACATAACATATGATCATGAAACTTGGTACACAGAATGCACTATATGATTGCCCTCTGTCAGTTTAGTACTGCAATAACTCAAAAAGTAACTTGAATGTCTGGTCATACTTAAATAGAAAAAACAACAACTTATTACTGCAGTGACAAATGGGATTTGAATATGAAACTTTGTACATCTACAGATAAAGGGCAATTTGATGGTATTGCACAATGTTTAATTAGTAGGGGTTTTCACCGGTAGGGGACTCCTGTACTGCTTGCAATACTATCAAAGCCTTGTTTAATTTGCTTTATTCAAATTTAGTTTTTTGTTCTGACAATGCTTGATTATGGAGCAGTGTCTATTAAAATAATAACTAGAATTGTCACATGAGTGACGGATATACCCCCACAATATGGCCTTGTCACAAAACTATGGCATCCATTCGAAAGAAAACGACAGAGAGAAAGCTTTAATTTGTGAATGGTCAACAGTGTATTTGGAAAAGTTTAATTTCAATAGGAGCCATAACTCTGTCAACATTTAGTGGTTTGTAACCAAAGTTGAACTTGATCTGTATTTTATGATGTTACACCTATGTACCAAAAATAAGTTAAATATGTGAAGCCTTTCATGAGTTATTGTCCATGTTTTGGGGGAATTTAAGTCAAAAAGGGGGGCCATAACTGTGTCAAAATTTAGTGGTTTGTAACCAAAGTCGAACTTGACCTGTATTTAATGATGCTACACATGTGTACCAAAAATTATTTAAATATATGTCAAGCCATTGTTGAGTTATTGTCAGTAAATATGTCAAGCCCTTGTTGAGTTATTGTCAGGAAACCATGTTTTTAGTGAATTTAAGTCAAGTAAAGGGCCATAACTCTGTCAAATTTTAGCGGTTTGTAACCGAAGTCGAACTTGACCCATATTTTATGATGCTACACATGTATACCAAGAATTAGTTGAATATGTCAAGCCATTCTTGAGTTATCATCCAAAAATCATGTTTTTAGGGAATTTTAAGTCGAAAAGGGGCCATAACTCTGTCAAAATTTAGTGGTTTGTAACCAACTTCAAACTTGACATGTATTCTATGATGTTACACATGTGTACCAAAAATTATTTGAATATGTCAAGCCTTTTTTGAGTTATCATCCGGAAACCCTGTTTTTAGAGAATTTTAAGTCGAAAAGCGGCCAAAACTATGTCAAAATTTAGTGGTTTGTAACCAACATCGACTTTGACCTGTATTCTATGATGTTAAACATGTGTACCAAAAATTATTTGAATATGTCAAGCCTTTCTTGAGTTATCATCCGGAAACCAACAGACCGACGGACCGACAAGCTCACTCCTATATACCCCCCCCAAACTTTGTTTGTGGGGGTATACAAATACATGTGTTTACATGACACTGCATGCTTCTCACATTTTTGTTTGGACAAAATTAACTTATGCATTTTACTTGTAATGGTAAACACTTTAAATGTCTAACTTCAGGAACTGTATTGCTCTGGTGAAACTACAGAACAGCCAGTATCGGATCACGAGGTATACAGTCACTAACAAATGTTCGGCAACATCACGGTTTATCTCTTTCTCCATTCCTGATTTATAATCAAACAATTTTGTAGTTTGACATGTCTGATTATGCCCCCCCCCCCCCTTGGCATAGATTGCACGCTCTCTGTAGTCTACACTTTATTAAAGTCTTATGCAACTGTTAAAATTTATAACGTAATGATGGCAGGTTAAATATTTTTTATTTATTTTTTCAAATGTCAAATTCTGAACATTCTGTAACTCCTGCGCAGAACACTGAACATGAACCAGCTCCAGCTTTAAATCTGTTTCAGATTAACACCATCCAAGATGAACAACAAGTAAACACACCATCTTTTTAAGTTGTTTAATATAGTGTTCTCAGAGGTTGGGTTTAGTTAATGTACACATTTTTATATGCTGTCAGTACAGTTTAGATCATAGTAGTCTTTATCAGAGTAATAATATAGCCATACAATATCATGAGATAGTCATACGATATCATGAGATAGGATCCAGATAAGATATGTGGACTTGGATCAAGGATAAGGATCAAGCCCTGAAAATATACAATAACAGACAAATAGGTACTTAAATAGTAATCACATTTCAACATGTACATATAAAATACTTCATTACAACGCAATAAAACATCACATATATATAATACATATACAAGTTATACTTTCAATTACAGAACACAATGAACGAATTTAAAAAGACCCAGTCACTTCACTAACCAGGTTTTAAAACCAGTCAACTGTTACAATTGGTCAGTATGGTCAAAGGGATATAAAGAGGATATTTGTTTGTTTTCGGTGTGATAACGCGTGATAATGTCACCGGAAAGGGAGAAAATACATATTTTCACGAGCGCTTTCTTTTTATTTAAATGCTGTTTGAATATTCTTTACGTTTGATTTTTATTTTGGGGATTTTCAACACGATATTTACAATATTACGTTCGCACTATTTTCTCCATAATGGGTAGTAATAAACATTCCAGCGCCATCTTGGATTACGATAAAAATGTGCCGTGGATTAGATCAAGTTAAGCAACTTAAATTGCAAAAAATGTTTGACTCGAGGCATTATCAAGGCAGCTTGTATGACAGTCTACTATGCTAAAAATGTTTGACTCGAGGCATTATCAAGGCAGCTTGTATGACAGTCTACTATGCTACTCAGTATATTCTTAGACAACGCGGAATCCGTGTTTCTAAATTTATTTACGTTTAAATACAATTGGATACACATAGTCGTTGAATAATGTTCAGCTTTTAAATCAAGAAGTTAACACTAACTGCTAGCTTATAATATATTTATGATAAAAGTACATTTTGAAAGTGAAAGTGCGTTCAGTTTTCTGAAATTTTCTAAAAATAGCGTGTGCATAGGTGTTATGATGTAAACAATAGTTAACACAGTCACGACGTTCAAACGCACATGTGTTTTCGCAAGCAATTTAAGCTGATTAAACTCGTAGATGCGCGTTCAAATGTAAAACAACAAAATGTACTGCTAGGAGTGTTCTGAAATTAAATACTTATACGTATAAAGTGTTTTCTATATTAATTATTCGGACTTAACAACACAATTGGATTAAAAGTCGGTCAAAAATTTGAAGAAAACAAGATGGCGGAGAATTAAACACTTGTTATATTTTGGAATTGGAGAACGGGCAAAACAACAATTATGTAAACAAAGGGAGACTACTGTTAATAGCTACAGTAAACAACAAATACAAGGTTACGCATGCGCAAATAACGGCCCCGCCCCAACGCTCCAGTGTAGTTGACAAGTAAAGTAGTTTTGATGACTCGTCACTTCACCCAGACTTGTATACCAATGAGTTGATGGTTCCGGCTGAGGTCCTGGTTCTTTGCAACACTGCATTTAAAAAACATACTCAAATTAAACCAAACTGTGATGGTGATTTAAATGTTAATGCCGCTATCTCCATTAGGTGGGGTCTAGGTTGGCGTAAGCGGCTTAAGTGTTTTATGCATGCATTTCATGTATTTTTCAGCTGAAAGCCTGATTGAACTACAATTACAAAATAACATATGAACTAAATCTAACCCTGAGGATGTGACTTCCGTTTTGGGGTAATTAGACCTTTAAGAGAACCCAACCCTTTCAAATTTGAATAAAAACCACAATTTTCATCAATCTGATCAATTTGGAGAAAGAACATGAAGTCCTATTACACTGGTTTAAGATTTATTGGAAAAAAATAAAATTGAAAATGTCACATATAATGGTGTTTTGAGGCAAAAAATTTTTAGACGGAAAAAAATGTACTTGGGTACATCTGGAAAACATGATTTTAACTCAGAATTAAGCATAAGTTTGAGTTTTAAGAGGCATAGCAGATACAATATATAAAGTCAGAAGTGAAAACAATTTCATTGGCATTCTAAATGTTACAGAATAGGTTTTTAGTCCGTTTTGAACATTTTTTTTTAAGTTTCTGCATTTTTGGGGGTAAAATCCATATAAATGTAGCATTTCAGATGCCACTTGACCCCAGAAAAGGGTTTGTTACATAACAATCAACAGATTTGATCTCCTATCACACAACAAAAAAAGAATTTGACCCCAAAATGTCAACGCCAGATATTAATTAACAGTCTTCTGTCACACCTGAACCTGTGGGTGAGGTCAGCCGCCTGCAATCTTCAATATGTTCCGGGTACTCTCTGCTGAGTAATCTGTGAAAATAAAAAGGTTTTCTGTGCATGTTTACTCAATATTGTGATTACTAGTGTAACTTAGATACAATAAGTGTACATATACAATAGTTTACTAAGTTTTATTTACTGCGATAAGGCTAGTCGCTATGCCGGCTTCAGATTGTCGAGCTCATGTGCGAACAGTTCAGTTCTAAAACGGGTTTGAGAGTCCCAACAAGTGTTAAACTCTTGCTTTTCCTACTGGTGTTGATCAGAAGAATGCCAGGCTGGAAAAGAAGTCATTAGAAAGTAGAATACATGACAATAATCATGTACTAACCTTAAAAAATACCGATGGTACGGACACGACGGTGTCAGCTTTACGGCCCCGCCCCAACGCTCCAGTGTAGTTGACGAGTAAAGTAGCTTTGATGACTCGTCACTTCACCCAGACTTGTATACCAATGAGTTGATGGTTCCGGCTGAGGTCCTGGTTCTTTGCAACACTGCATTTAAAAAACATACTCAAATTAAACCAAACTGTGATGGTGATTTAAATTTTGATGCCGCTATCTCCATTAGGTGGGATCTAGGTTGGCGTAAGCGGCTTAAGTGTTTTATGCATGCATTTCATGTATTTTTCAGCTGAAAGCCTGATTGAACTACAATTACAAAATAACATATGAACTAAATAGGATCTGTTAACTTTGCAAATTAGGAAAATTGGTATTATTCAAAGAAGGCAGGTCGGACGGTCATCATGCCCAAAGCATCGGCCAGTGCGGACACGACCTTTGCGGCGCATTATTGTCAGTTACAGGTTCTTAAACTAAATATTCAGGATTACAACACAAGGCATTATGACATAAATGAGAGAATTGCTGAAACTAATGCAAATTAATGTCAAAATGAAACTGAAACACAACACGATGAACACAATGGGTCTCGGATTGCCACTCTGGTGGACATTTTGCTTTACTTTTCCCATATTTACCCCCCTAATGCCCCCTAGAGCAACCATCCCATAAAATACAGTCCTAAATGGGGTCAAGGTGGCATCTGGCAGTTATTCTTTCCAGTACAGTGTGTTTGTAAGAGTCCATTTTCAAAATCTTTGCAGACGACTAATATTAGGTGAAGTTCTTAAAGGTTACGCATGCGCAAATAAATTCCTTCTTCGTTACATATAAAATATTCAAAATTTGATCTCACTTTTCACCATGACCAATCTACTTTCCAATATATCACCAAACATTGTTGGAAAGATGAGGACATAACCTTTTGAAAAAACAGCATGTCAAAAAATTCTATTTGTTGTAATTCAAAATATTTACCTTAGAAAAAACACACCGGTTTTGACAGGCATGGAGGCTGCCATTTTGCGCATGAATACATGGGCCAAAAGTTATGAAGCTGGGAACCACTAGACAAAAGGTAGTGCACAAAACAGCATTTTTTCTTATTGCTTACATATATACCTTTAAAATGATACCAAAACATATCATTTAAACTGTATTTTACAAATTATATGCATCCTGCACTCAACCACATGTGCTTATTATCTAACTGACAGCATGTAACCCTGAGGATGTGACTTCCGTTTTGGGGTAATTAGACCACAAGTGTAAGGATAAAATAAATGCTTTGGATGCTAAAATTAAATTTGGAACAAGATGACCAGCTCAAATGCCTTGTGGGTAAAACTTGTACCCGCAAGGCATTGTCTGTTCTAGTCCCCTTGGCTCAATATGACTGAGGAAAATCCAAGAGAAAATAAGAGGAAAGACACTTCAATATATCAGAAAGGTATTCTTAACACTTAAAGTTATTACTCTTTACTACTTTTCTTTTTAGGTGATTCTGTATGATAAATGGTGACAACACCTACAATTAAATATTGTTCAAATCAAATAAAATTTAAAAAAGTAGTCCATCACTGTGATATACGGATATATCTCACTGATTTTGTTCTATATTTCACTATTTAGCATTAAATAACATTATTTACTCTGTCAGTGTTACTTAATATTCTACCAGGTGGTTGTAAACTTGCAGTAAAGTTAAATCGCCACACAAATGTTTAGGAGGGGGTATATGGAATAAGTGATTACGACATTGCGTACGTGAATACACGTTGAATTGTTTATCGCATTTCGGTTAATAAATGTACAAATTTCTTTTATGTCGCGGATATTTATTTACTTTTAGATGGCATTATTACATTTAAGTTTACTAGTCAACCAATTGACATTGAATAAAGTTGATAAATTATAAAATGATTTTTGTTGCATGCAAACATCTGAATGGCCATGAAGGCTATATGTCTTTGTGCCTGTTCTTATATTGACCCACACCCTACATAAACTATACATAAGATTGCAAATCTTCAGTATGCCCTATTATATAAAAACATCTTCCTTGTGGTGGTGTTTAACAACTTGTAAGTCACTTTGACAGTTAAAATGCTTTTAAAATAAACCCTTAAAAGGAAACTATAGTAGTAGTGTCAAGTGACCATGAACACACGTACATGTATATGTGGTGTTATTTTAAATTCCTTCAATACTAAGGAAGTAATTATCTGCAAAAAAGAAAATAAAGGACAAGAACTAGGTAAATATAAAAAATGAGTTATGGTCCGTGTACTCTGCATTTCCTCTCAACGTCCTCTATCAATATATGCAGTTTTATTTAAAATCCCTGCAATACTAATGAAGTTATGCTCTGCACACAAAAAAGCAAAGGGCAATAACTCCATAAATATTGAAGAAAGAGTTATAGTCCTTGTACTCAGCACTTCCTCTCATTGTCCTCTATCATTATATGAAGTTTCATTTTAATTCCTTTAATACTAATGGAGTTATGCTGTGCATAAGAAAATAAAACAAAGGGCAATAGCTTCGTAAATATCTAAGTAAGAGTTATGGTCCTTGTGCTCTGCACTTCCTCTCACTGTCCTCTATCATTATATGAAGTTTAATTTCAATTCCTTCAATACTAATGGAGTTATGCTACGCACAAGAAAATTAATGATTCATATAAGGAAATAAAACAAAGGGCAATAACTCCATAGATATTGAAGAAAGAGTTGTGGTCCTTGTGCTCTGCACTTCATCTCATTGTCCTCTATCATTATATGAAGTTTCATTTGAACCCCTTTAATACTAATGGAGTTATGCTCCGCACAAGAAGCGTAATGGACAGATGGACAGACAGACAGACGGACAGACAGAAGGACAATGCGGGGGCATAAAAACAAACCTGATATTATGAAACTAATGTCTGAAAAAAGTATGACATTATAACAATAGATGACATCAACATGTAGTTAATATGCAAAACACAGCAACGGGATAGCATCTAGCTTTCAAGCAACAATGAAAAGACTGATCTTAAATTTCGCAATAAAATTTGAAATATTTTACTTAAAAACATATCATTTTTGTGACCTTTGTAATATACGCTGTGCGAAAATGTGGTCCCTCATACCTATTTACATTTTAACTGAATAAATATATAAAGAAAGGAAAATAAATTAGACGAATTTTAAAAAAGTAAATCAGTTGACACCATATAAATATAAAAGTACAGTTTACAGGAAATTACCATGGAGTTATTTCAGTTTAATCTGCTTGGAGCATATCTCATGTCACCAAAACTGCACAATTTAACACTATTATTTTAAATACACTTATTTATGTATCTACAAAGTAATCCAGTACTTAAAGGTGTAATCTGAGCAGGATGTGCTTAAAATAATAATAGCAGGGCCGGCTAGCTCAGTTGGTAGAGCGCTGGACTAAAAATCCGAGGATCGCAGGTTCGATTCCCAGCCCCGCCACATAACTTGTGTGGGGATTGGTCATGAAATTATTTCTACGGCCATTCTCCCCCTACCTCTGATTCAAGTAGGGCAGTTGTCACTTAATGGCATAAGTATGTGCACTTAGTACTGGTAAACCAGATTACTCAGGAAACGTGTGAGTAGGTTAACTGACCGCTGTTATATGACTGAAATACTGTTGAATACGGTACAAACAATAAAATAATGATTGTTCTGACAAAAAGCCGACACCTGCAGCTGTATGGGTGTTATGATATCACGGATTAATATCGCGAATAAGCGCTTTATTCTGCAATGTGTCGCGAAATATATCACAATATATTGCCCATATTAAATGAGAAGTTTCCTTTTATATCTCTCTTAAACATCCGTGCAAATGCATTTATTGAACTTATTATCATTGTTTAAGTACCAGTATAAACAAAATATTTGCATGATGCTAAATAACATATTTATAATTTTTTTTAAACTATTCACATAATTTTGTATAATATTTTTATTCAGAATATGTTACAAGAACATGGCATAGTGAAACAAAACAAGAAACAGAAGCATTAAACAATTTCAAACTTGAGTTACCAAACTTGGCCTATAAATTCATTTTAATATGGGGAATAACAGTTTGAATGAAATCCCTCAACCCCTAGCTTACCCCAAAAACGTAAACCTAGCCCTGACGCTGATGCCAACGCTGACGCCAGGGCGAGTAGAATAGCTCTAAATCTGATATTATAAAACTAATGGTTTAAATAAAGTATGAATTTATAACCAAGGGATAACATTAAAATGTGATTTATATGCAAAACCCATAAACCGGATAGTTGGCTTTCATGCAACATTGAAGACACCGATCTCAAATTCGCAATGACATGTGGATAAAAAGAGATCATTTTCCAGATAGTGAAATAAGTGCTGTGGGAAAATGTGGTCCCTCATATCTATTTACTTTTTCACTGAATCAGGCCGCCATAAGGCCCTAGGTCGCTCACCTGAGGGGCTAAGGAACTAAATTGTTCTAAGCAAGTTTCATGAGGATTGGGCTAAGATTGTGGCCTCTAGATTGTTCACAAGCTTCTTTTTCAATTCGGCCTGGTGACTTAGTTTTTGACCCCATGTGACTCAGTTTTGAACTTGTCCTATATATCATTAAGACAAATATTCTGAGCAAGTTTCATGCTTATTGGTCTATAAATGTGGCCTCTAGTGTGTTAATAAGCTTTTTCTTCAATTTGCCCTAGTGACCTAGTTTTTGACCCCACTTGACCCAGATTCAACTCGTCTGAGATATCATTGGGACAAATGTTCTGATCAAGTTTCATGTTGATCGGGCAAAAAATGTGGGCTCTTGAGTGTTAATGAGCTTTATAAAGTTTTCAATATAGCCATATAAGATCGCCCCCTGGCGGCAATGTTTTTCAACAGAGGGCAACCATTTTCGAACTCAGCCGAGATATCATAACAACAAATGTTTTGAGCAAATTTCAAGAATATTGGGCAAAAAATGTGACTTAGAGTGTTAACAAGCTTTTTCTCAAATTTGACCAAGTGACCTAGTTTTTGACCCCACATGACCCAGTTTCAAATTCGGCTGAGATATCATTGGGACAAATGTTCTGACCAAGTTTCATGTTGATTGGGAAAAGCAAATTTCAAGAATATTGGGCAAAAAATGTGACTTTTAGAGTGTTAACAAGCTTTTTCTCAAATTTGACCAAGTGACCTAGTTTTTGACCCCACATTACCCAGTTTCAAATTCGGCTGAGGTATCATTGGGACAAATGTTCTGACCAAGTTTCATGTTGATTGGGAAAAAACATGCAGCCTCTTGAGTGTTAACAAGCTTTATAAAGTTTTCAATATAGCCATAAAGGAAAACTACCCCGCCCCCTGGCGGCCATGTTTTTCAACGGAAGGCAACCATTTTCAAACTCGGTCGAGATATAATAACAAATCTTTTGAGGAAGTTTCAAGAAGAATCCGCGAAAAATTTAAATGGAGTGTTAACAAGCTTTTTCTTCCAATTGACCTTAGAAATGACCTAGTTTTTGACCCCACATAACCCAGTTTCGAACTTGGATGAGAAATCATTGGGACAAATGTTCTGAGCAAGTTTCATGTCGATCGGGCAATGTGGCCTTTAGAGCGTTTTCAATATAGCCATATAAGGAAAACTGCCCAGCCCCCTGGCGGCAATGTTTTTCAACGGAGGGCAACCATTTTCGACCTCGGCCAAGATATCATAACAACAAATGTTTTGAGCAAGTTTCAAAAAGATTGGGCAAAAATATGACTTCTAGAGTGTTAACAAGCTTTTTCCTCAATTATTTTTTTTTTCATTATATCATTGGCACAAATATTCTGGGCAAGTTTCATGAAGATTGGGCAATAAATGTGGACTACAATGTGTTAACTAGGTAAATGTTGAAAGTTTAATGAAGATTGTTCAATAAATGTGGACTACAGTGCGTTAACTAGGTAAATGTTGAAAGTTTCATGAAGATTGGGCAATAAATGTGGACTACAGTGTGTTAACTAGGTAAATGTTGAAAGTTTCATGAAGATTGAGCAACAAATGTGGACTACAGTGTGTTAACTAGGTAAATGTTGAAAGTTTCATGAAGATTGGGCAATAAATGTGGACTACAGTGTGTTAAATAGGTAAATGTTGAAAGTTTCATGAAGATTGGGCAATAAATGTGGACTACAGTGTGTTAACTAGGTAAATGTTGAAGTGTCATGAAGATTGGGCAATAAATGTGGACTACAGTGTGTTAAATGTTGAAAGTTTCATGAAGATTGGGCAATACCGTAAATGTCCTTTTTGACGCGCGTGTCATTTTAGGACCCCTGCGCGTTTAAATGGAGTCATTCTTTGTTAATTATGCCATTATCCAGAAATCAAGTTTTCATGTATGCGCACTTTCCAATGACGTAATACACATTGGTACAGTCTAAATACGGCCAATGGGCTTTGTCCGCATGAAAAAATTCACAATGGTTCTGTCTAAATTGATATCGTAGATCGACACGACGAGCTCACTCGCACGACGTAATGCTTGTGCACGACGTAATGCTTGTACCATTGTTGGTACAGTCTAAATTATTAACACCTAGAATGCTAATACATGTACGCTAACGGTACATGTATAATAATGGCACTGTTCACAACATTCTGGTTGACTGCTTTAGATAGCGCTTGTTGTTGAAACCTCCACGTGGGAAGTGTGAAACTTGCTTTGCGCGCGCAAACTGTTATTACATGTTCTTATAACAAATATTCATAATATTGTCATGAGTTTTTGTGGTCCCATTCACTTGCATCATATATGGTTGCGTGTAACCCATATAGTGGGGCATAGGTTTATTTATATACATTCAATTCCGGATACATAAATATGGCTGTCTATTTAATCATTTCTATCGAATTTTACTTGAGTTTTTCGTTAATGTTCGAAAAATAGATCAACAAAAAATATTTCGGGACCAAATAATACCCCATAACCCATGAACCCCATGCCCTATTAGGGCATGGGCGTCAATAAGGACATTTACGGTAAATGTGGACTACAGTGTGTTAACTAGGTAAATTTTGAAAGTTTCATGAAGATTGGGCAATAAATGTGGACTACAGTGTGTTAACAAGGTAAATGTTGAAAACAAACGACTATAAGACAGACAGACGACTGCCAAAAGGCAATCACAAAAGCTCACCATGAGCAAGTTCTGCTCAGGTGAGCTAAAAAAAACTAAGAAACTTACTTTACCAAAAACAAAAGCCATATACATATATGTCATATATCCTTCACTTAATTGAAGTTATTTAGGAAGAAAGGCTGAGTAATCATTTCATGTCAAATTCCAGATCTTTTTCATTTTCACTAAAGCTTGTAGATGTATTTAAATTAAACTCCAACATAACAACAAAATCTACAAATTACAACCAGTAATTAAACAGAAAATGAAAACCATGGATGAATTAGGCATTCAGTTCTCTTCAACTATAAAGTCAAAAGTACATTTCTAAGAATGTTATTTATCTGACTTTTGACGACTCTATATTTTACCTGCTAAATCTGCTGACAATATACATTGCCATTCCCATGCAATTTTGTAGACATGTTTTAAATTTTGATTTCTTGGTATTAATATACAGTCTAACCTGTGGTACTGACCACCTGCTTTAAGCGACTCCCTCCATTTAACGAATATCACTACTTCCTCCCAACACAAATAAAAATTAAAAAACAGCTTTAATTAACGACCACCTCTATTCCAGGACTTTCCATCAGTCTCAATTTACCCTAACCTAGTGCCAGGTCTGCAGCAACGTTGCTAAGCAACAGTGACATTATCTGTGAAAGGTGTTTATCCACAAATTAGCGGGCACTTTGTCATAAAAAAATTGTACTAATCGATAATTTGTTCACGAGTACATCTGTTGATTTGCGGGTTTGATAGGTTAATCCATCTCCGTAGAGAGGAAGTCAGTCAGACTTTTCTTAAGCTAAGCAGTTAAGCAATCATTTATTTCACTACCGTCCGTATGTCTAACTTAACAAACCATATCGTTGAATTTTAAATGTATAACATATTGAAATGTATTATACTCGGCAAGCGATAGAACAATAATAAAAATGTTTGAACTCCAGGCTAAAACAAGGCTTGTCACAGGATGTGACATATGCCACCAAAGCGTGTGCTTGTCAGAGGAAGGCAACACAATGTCAGTTACATGTTGGCAAAAATGACACTACCTACAAAAAGAGTTATGGTCCTTGTACTCTGCACTTCCTCTCAACATCCTGTATCAATATATGTGGTTTTATTTTAAATCACTTCAATACTAACGGAGTTATGCACTGCACAAGAAAATTAACTGAGGGTCCTTGTACTCTGCACTTCCTCTCATTGTCCTCTTTCATTATATTTATCTCTTCAATACTAATAAAGTTATGCTCTGCACAAGAAGTGTGGCGGACGGACGGACAGTCAGACAGATGGACAGACGATGCTATTACAATATGCCCCCGATATCCCCCATCAGCTATATCTTTTTTTTACTTGACCCTAAATTGTCTGTGTTTCAGTATGGGTTATGGTCAGGGACAGTAGGGGCACTGACTAAAATGCCGACAGCAACAGCAAATGCAGAAAATACAGATAAATAAGGAAAATGCAGACAATATAGATAAAGAAGGAAAACGCAGACAATATGGATAAGGAAGGAAAACGCTGACAATACAGATAAAGAAGGAAAACACAGAACATGTAAAGAAGAAGACGCAGAGGGGATACGGGTTTAAATAAATAGATTTAATTTGTGTATGAATAGCCCTAATGTTGCCTTACACATGTAAATATAACATTACATTGATAAAATGTTCTTAATATTGTTTTTAATACCTATTTTTATGCCTTATGAGACATTTATAACATTTTAACATTGAGCAGTGTAATTCGATGTAAATAACATAGTCAATGAGTTTTATTCTATTCTAATCATGTGTAATATTATTAATTCTAATTAAAACTAAAACTACACATAATGTTTTTCTGCAATTAAAACATTATTTCATTACACAACAAATGTTTCTCATCATAAACACTTTATTAAATTAATGCATCTATTATTTCAAAACTTAAATATCAAATGTTATTCATAATATTAAAAATATGTTCACAAATGATAGTAATGTAAATATTTTATTCTGCAAGAACAATCAACAATAAACAAACGACAAAACACCTTTCAACTTCTTACAATAAGTGTGATCTGTGTTTTCCTACTAAAAGTCTTCTTTCATTGCGCCTGCCTTTTCACACTATTTAAATATTGTCTGCATGCTCCTTCTATTTTCATATCGTATGCGTTTTTCTACTATTTTCATATGGGCTGCGTCTTCCTGTTATTTTCATATTGGCTGCCCCCCTGTACCAAAGGCTGACCCGGCACTTTGTGCTCAGGTGAGCTAAAAATGTATAGACAAAATTGTGTTATGTTTATATTAACTTCAAGCAAATAGCTTATTACAGCTTACAGCTTGCAAAAGCAAAAAAAAAAAAGACTAGGTCTATCACAAAAGGTGATTAAAACCCCGAAATACAGCTTTGACAATACAGACAAACACACGTGATTCATATATGCTGTATAAAAAATGGTAAAATCATTGGATATTTTATTTTTAATGCGACATTTTCAGATGTAATCATAATTTTAATGATATGCATGGCGACCACCTAGCTACTGAACACCGGAGCTCCATTAAAAGCTACCATAAAATATATTCTTTCCTCCCACAAAACACCCACTTATCAAAAAAGCCATAAACATTATTGAAGTGGTTTGTACCATTAAAACTTTATTACCACCCATGATCAGCCTGTCATCAGCACACCCCTAAATAATTTTCCAGTTGTAATATAAGACGACATTTTCTTTTCAAATCGGCTGTGAAGAGATGATAACCAACATGGCTAAGGAGGTTTTGCTTTTTCATCATAATTAATGTGGATCTAGTTACGAGTAGTAAATCTTGTTTCTTTGTATTACATATCACCTTTTTCGGCGTAGCTGTCTAAGATCACTTTTGACCTAGATTTCTTGTGATAATTATGCAGCGGGAAAATTGAATGCCAATAGAATCGGGCAAATTTTCTAATTTTAGGGAATGCAAACTTAAACAATCGTTTAACATATACCAATAACTGTTGCATACTTTTGGGGATAAACATTTACATAATTGTTTACATAAGCTGTTAAAATAAAGTTATAAACATATCTTCGACATACACTCTAAAAATGAACATAATTATGAAAAATTTTACTCATTGTATGTCATGATCAAAATGTTATATTCATTCACATAATGAAATAATTGTATTGTTTAGCCTACATCATCGGCGCGCTCTATAAATAGCAATTACAATGCTACAATTCACGGGGACGACAGTCACAACGTACAATGTTGCCTGTTGAGCTCGCAAGCACAAAATATAAATTGGTAAATTTCTGGTATTTTTCTCATAAATAAGCAAAAACATTATTAGCAACTTTAATTGAGCTTATACTTCCTATTATTTGATCATTGTGTAAAAATATCATTGTACGCTGTAACCCACTGTCGTCTCCGTGAATTAGTAAAACTCAAGCAGAATAATCTTTCTAAAAATAGCGCGGGGTAAAGCTGTGTTAAAACACACGTATCAATTAGCGTGCAGAGAATCCTAAACCCAAGAATTTCAATAAATGGAGAATTTATCAACTTACTGCGCATGTTTTATTATATTTGAATTAAGGTTGCGTTTAATTAAGAATTATTTATAATTGCACCTTTCTATCAGCTTCTTATTCTATCTATAAAATGTTAAACATCTTTCTATCAGTAAAATGTGGTGAAAGAAGTCTCGTAATACGTCGAAACGTTATTCATGTTACTTTAACTTCATATGCGTAGCATGAATACACTATGTGCAATACTAATAATACATATAGTATATTATTTAACATAACTATGTACACTTGTCTGATATAAGTTAATTTGTTAAATTTGCCTTACAAATTCATGTATCAGTTATGTTTACGCAAATTACTAGTATTAGCTTATTCATGTATCACTGGTGCGGTATCTAATCAGTTTATTCACGGAACAGATATTAACAATGATTGAGTTTATCTCAAATTAATTTTGGGGCCGATAAGTTTTCTTATGGTGTCAGAAAAATCTTGTGTCCAAGAAGTCTCCTTAGTAGGGACCGAAAAATATGGGGTCTGAGAAGTCACGTAACTTCATCTTGGTCCTCTTGTATTAGATTAAGGGCAAAAAAATGACATCTAAATATTAATTTCAACGCCGATTGTCGTTTTAAAGACATTTCTTGTTTGGAATATGTAATTTATATATATTCATCACTTAGATTAATATATTAAAAGTATGAATCTGAAAATCATAACAAAATATTAGGGATGCAAACGAATATTCGGATGTCCGGATATACGAATACTGGTTAGGTATCCGGATACTTAAAAAGGATCCAAATACCTTATTGAGTGAAAGACAATGCTCCTGTTGTAATGCATCACGTGTTCATAACCGCCAAGCCCTGTTTCTTGAGACGTTAATCCGCATAACGCACATCATTGACAGACTGACATAAAGCTGTTAATTGGTTGTTCGCACAATGGGGGGGGGGGGAGGGGGGGGCGGGAGCCTTTAACCGTAACTTATCACCATGTGGTAAGGTAATTGCCCACAAAGGCCTATCAACCTTGTCTTTGGTGGTCCTTTCTTTCCGATAATTGACACTAATTGGCATGATGGCTGCAATTAATGGGCATACCACTGGCACAACGCGCGAAAAACGGTCACTGTCCAATCATATACAACATTTCGTAAAGTTGCCAATCAAAATTTCTCTCTAATAATACAAATCACAAATGAAGTTGTTTTATTTCATTAGTTATCCTAACTATTAGCACATTTACATGTGTTTCATAATCAAGGATTAATACCATGTGTATGTGATTATTCTGTGCAATTTTATTTTCAATCATTTTGTGTGATTCTGATCATTGGACGTTGATAACAGTGATATAGTATTTTTTATTTTGCAAACAAGTGTTCAGCATTAAGAATGCCTCCACCAGTGCCATCTGATGTGTGGAAGTATTTCACAAAATCGGCAGATAAGCGTAGTGCCATGTGTAAAATATGCTCTACGGAATATTCGTACAGCGGAGGTACCAGCAACTTGTGGAACCACTTGCGCAGCCCCCCTTCTATGCCTATGAAACAGACAACCCTCGACTTCACCCCATCGTCTCCCACCGAGATGTCGTCTACAACATCCGAGAGATTGACGCCTGCACTTGCAGACTGGATTGTCCGTGACTTTCTCCCACTGAGCTTCGTTGAGGGCGATGGCTTCCGGGAGATTATGGCCATAGCAGCCCCGTCATATAAGGTACAGTCAAAATTCATTTTTCCAGTTGCCCCCTGTGAAATGTTTAGGCATACTTCATGAATTCTTCTTAAAATCTTTGTGAATACTTCATGCAGTGGCTTCATGAAGACTTCATGGAAAAGAAGTGAACTATAAATGAGACAAATGCATGAAGCATTCATAAAACATAGCTTCATGAATAGTTGATGCATTTTCACATGCAGAAAAATGCATGAAATAAAGAATGGGTTTGTTCATAAAAACTTCATGAACTATGCACTTCATGAAGACTTCATGCACGACTTCATGAAAAAAAATAATCATGAAGATTTCATGAATAATTTGGTTCTTTATTCTAATGTGTCATTTATAGTTCACGGATATTCATGAATACTTCATGAACAATTTTTTTGTAATTTCAAGAATAAATTGGTTGTGCTTTTCTTCAACATTCATGAAGAATTCCAAAAATCATGAAGACTTCTAAAAATAATAGAGCTATGAAAAAAGTGGACATAGTATCATCATTTGTTCCGCTTTCAGTCCGGACATTTCTATTTCCATATATGCCGAACGTCTGCGGAAAATTAATGCATTTGTTTTTCAGCAGGTGGAAATAATCCACAGAAAATTGACACTCGAGGAATAATTGGGTGATCCTCCCTTGGATTTTTCTATTTTTAGCTCTGGTGGCCATCTTGTTCAGTGGTGCAGAATAGTATTGATCAAATTTGGTGAAGGGTCAATTTATGTAAAATTGGCCTTTTAAGCTGTTCCCGCTCTCTTCCGTCATGAAAAAGTACTTTCTGAATTGAGACGGACTTATCTTTGAATAGACTGATCTGGATTTTTCCACAAATAGTTAAAACTACACCCCAGCTATTGTTAAGAATTAATTTCCATTCATCGAAAATCACAAACATTGCCACGTGCACATTTGAATATCACAAATATTATGCACATGCTCTTTTGTATCAAATATTTTAATCGCCAAACACATCATATCCAAGTGCAATGATTGGATAATCCAGAGGGCTATTCAGACAAGTTATTCAGACTGCATTCAGACTATAACCACAGATACAGTAATTATTATGACCTTTACACTAAGTACTCAGGTGTTACTTGATATTTATTAAGGTTCAATGGTTTACTCCCCTAAAATGGTTTGTCAGACATTAAATAATATGTGAATATTATAAACATCCATGTGGAAATGATTATAATGCAACTTTTTTCATGATACAGTACAATTGTGCTAATATAAATCAACAAAACAACATAATTTTGTGCAGACAAGTATAACAGATACATTATTTTCCATTTTCCAGTTTTTTATGTCTAAAAATCTCCTTAAGGTACAATGTGGTTAGGAACAGTAAACAATATAATTATTATGCAACTTTTCACAATTTTATGGTACAATTGTGCTTCCATAGTTAACATTAAAATACAAACAAATGATAAAGTACTGATTTTCATTTTGCAATCTCATTATATAATAAAACATTGATGGAAGGATTATATTGTAAGGAAAACAATAATAATAAGTCAAGCGATTGTTGTTTAAAGGAACATAACTGTGAGTCGTAAGAAGACATGCAGCTTAAGCCTCTGGGCATATGGTCGCGAAAATATATTACAATTGCTTAAAAATGTCAAACCCTTTCAAATGTGCAAAATCAGTTATAGTTTATTGACTTGTTTGTAACTTAGATGAAATAATACTTACAGACACAGGTTCCAAGTGTTCAGTATTCATAGATATTTCTGTTTTAAAATCACAATCATGTTTAAATCATTTCAGACCTGAGCAATGAAAGTCAACTGATGACATCATAAATGACATCATATCCTGCATAGCATTGCATGGTATGGTGTACTGTAATTTTCCTAAAATTGCATTATTTATGCCCTTTTGTAAGTTCCAATTTACATAAGTTATAATCTTGAAACTTGGAATATACCTTTATCATCAACTCTAATATCAAGTGCCACATTCCCCATAACTCAGTTTTCTATTTTGACATAGTTGTGCCCCTTTTTCACATAGATTTTCAGGTTAAAGTTTATATTCAAAACTTCTGTAACTTCAAAACTACAAAAGTTATTCATTTGAAATTTATAATATACCTTAAATGTCATCAACTCCATCAAGTGCCACATTCCCAATAACTCAGTTTTTCAGTTTTATATTTTGACATACGTATGTCCCTTTTTCACATAGATTTTCAGGTTAAAGTTTATAATTAAAACTTTTGTAACTACAAAATTACATAAGTTATTCACTTGAAAATTAGAATATACCTTTGTCCTCAACTCCAGCTTCAAGTTCTACATTCCCCATAACTCTGTTTTGTATTTTGACAGATATATGCCCCTTTTTTTCACATAGATGTTCAGGTTATGTCCCAGGTTATGTCCTCAGACTGTATTCGGTATTTATTCAGACAGATATTAGACAGAATTCAGACTTGTGGTTTCATGGGTGTATGTTCAACAATTCTCACCAAATTGATATTAAAGATTGTTTTTGACCTAGCGGGGGCATATATGTTTTACAAACAGCTCTTGTTTTAATAAATAGATTAACAAGCTTGTGATTTTTTCAAAGTATAACTTTTCCGCATCATGAAAATGTCTAAGTCAGAAGTTCCGCAACTGTACAATTTCTAACTGTCAATATTCCGCATACTCTCCGCATGTTCTCCGCATATAAGAAATTTCTCCACAAAGCCAAAGTCATTTTTGCGGAAAATATGTGGAGAATCTGCGGAAACTGATGATTTACGCAACATTTCCGCATCTATTCAGCATTTTCTACGGTTCTTGAAATGCAATGTGGAAATCCGAGCTAAGGGTGGTATTCATAAAAAAATACTGATCTATTCTTTTTAAAGCTTCATGAATGTTTCTAGAATTTCAGTAATGCATGACGCCTTCATGAAGTGTACCTTAAATCACTTCATGCATAAAACTTCATGAAGTTTGTTATTAGAGGTTTTCAATAAGACTTCATGAATAACGCTTAATGGCATGAAAAATTCTTGATCTCATGAAGTCCATTTTGACAGGGGGTATGATACACACGTCAAAATGCGTGTCTGTTAACGAACATTTGTGAGCGAGTGTAGTGCAATAAATTTCTAATTGCTATAACTAGCTTTCAAATGTGTTAAATATTCTGCAGTGCGCTTGCCGGTGTATGAGTGAAAGAGCGTATGTGCGTTTAAGCGTCTGTTGGATTTGTAGATAATACGAAATTAATGTCTAATTGCTATAACTAGCTTTCAAATGTATTAAATATTCTGTATTGCGCTTGCCGGTGTATATATGAAAGAGCGCACGTGCGTTTAAGCATCTGTGCAATTTTAAAATCATGTGACATTAAGTTCTAATTGCTAAAACTAGCTTTTAAATCTCTTAAATATTTTGCTGTGCGCTCGCCAGTGTGTATGTGAAAGAGCGCACTTGCGACAATGACAGCAGAACTCCACAGACGACAGGAACTCGAACAGAGACTACCAAACACGTCGACATATGCCCTAATCCAGGATGTACCTACGCGATGGAATTCAACGCAGATGATGTGCAGTCGCATGAATAAGCTCAGACGCGTGGTAACGGACATCATGCTTGACCCTGACGTCACTCGTAAGTCTGACATGGACCTTCTGCTCAAGGACAATGAATGGTCCATTGTTGCGGAATTGGCTGAAGTCCTTCAGCCTTTTACAGACATGACAGCATTCATGGGGAAAGACAAAGACGTCTCGGTATCCAAGATTTATCCCATCGTGGCTGGCCTGGTCAAGACGGCGCTGCAAATAACAAAGGAGGACACACCGCTGATCGTCAACGTCAAGGAGACGCTGTCCAGCTTCTCCATCGATTGCAGCCGTTCACTGAAATTTTGGCGGGATCGCTTCCGATGTTGGCGTCGGCGTTGGATCCCCACCACAAGAAATTGTGCTTTCTGCCTAAGCACTTGCGGAAAGTGACCCATCAGGTTCTTGAAAGTCGAATTGATGATGTCCCTCTGAGCGTGACCACTCGCGAGGAGTCAAACATGGAGACGCCATCTAAGCATCCAAGGTTGGACTTCCTGATCTCGTCTCCGGAGTCGGTCATTGAAGATGAACTCCAACTCTATCTGGCGGAGAAACCGGATTGCGTCACCCCTGCTCTTGAGTGGTGGCGTCGCAACGAAGCCAGATTCCCCAAATTAGCCTATGTCGCCCGTAGTGTGCTTGCAGTTCCTGCAACATCGGTACCGTCTGAGCGCGTCTTCTCATCAGCCGGTTTGGTACTGACCAAGCTGAGAAATAGACTCAACAGTGACTTGGTCGATGCAATTCTGTTCATGAACAAAAATCTAAGATCGGTGTCCCTAAGTGAATAATCATTTGTGTTCGCGCATGTGTGTCTAGTTAGTGCTGTAAAACGAACTGTTTCAGTGTGCACGCCGTATATATGCTAATTTCTAGGATGTATATAATATGTATATATTGTAGTTGACTAGTATTTTTTTGTTTTCAGGATGTATTTGACATGCTTTGCTAATCATTCACATTTAATTTGTTGCTTGTAAATCTTTTAATAAAGTAATCATGTTAAGAATGTGCCTTTATTATTATCTTCTTAACAAACACTATGTTACCATTCTATGCATAGGGTTTTGTGAAAATGTTTGTAATAAGTTACGCATTCTAAGGATACGAATATCCGGATAGTATCCAGATACCAGATATCCGAATATTGATTCAGGGTACGAATCCCATCCCTATAAAATATCAAGAGAAAATATTAAGTGTAAAATGACTGTAGAACCCCTTTAGAACAATTAAAACCTTGAAGAAAAGAGGCTGTGCGAGATATATATTCTCATTTAAATTTGCATATTGAGATTAAACGCTGAAAAGGATAGTAAATAAACAAATCAATTAAGTTCGAAAATGTGAAAAACAATTATCATCGGCAACAAAGGGTTAAAATTATGTGTAACAAGAGTGCCTTTGTCACAAAGATATGCCCATTGTCGAAGCTTTTTGGGGGTTAAGATTCAATGACTAAAGAGAATCAATTGAAGAACTAATAAGGTAGAGCCATGGTATTTGTGCATCTAATTCATCTCCATAGCCTCTCTCTGTGTGGTGATAAGAGGTATCAAAACTATTCCATACATATTCTTAAATCTTTAATCAAGACGACAAAATAATCAAGGTGGGTACTTAAAACTTTGGTAATTATGAGTTATAGTTCTTGTATGCTTCACTTCCCCATCTAATGATGGACATAATTTCTTCAAACTTTTTAAAATCCCTGTATGCAAGACAATATCATGCTCTGGGGCAAATATTTGACATTTGATCTTTAAATGTGACCTTGACCTTGGACCTAGGGACATGGTACTTGGATGTGACATACCACATCATGATGCTGATCATTTAAGCCAACTGACATTGTATTTGAAAATTCCCCCATGGATGACCAAATCATGCTCTGGACAAACCTTTGACCTTGACTTATGACCTTGACCATGACCAAGAATGTGGTTCTTGCATGTGACATACCGTCTCATCATTCTTATCACGTCTGGCAAGTAATAAGAAAATCCTTTCATGCTTGACAAAATTATGCTCAGGACAAATTTTATGGATTTATGGATCCTATTTGACCTTAAAGTGTGACTTTTAACTTGAACCTATGGACTTGGTTCTTATACGTGACCCAACTTCTCATGATAGTACCTCCATGCATGAAACTATTTGGTTCTGAATTATATTTGACCTTTGACCTTGAAGTGAGACCTTGACCCTGGACAAAGTGACCTGTTTTTTGTGCACGACACAATGTCTCATAAAGCATATCACTTCCGCGAAGTTTTTTGAAAACTCTTCCATGCTGGACAAAAATCTGACCCAAACAGTCGACAACAACGAGTGGGGTTATTTACCCTCGAGACTTCGGTTAAAAACCATTGCCCAAGCACACTGCTTAACATAAAACTCTGTTTTTATAAAAACTATATAAAATATCTTCTTTTAAAGGGTGTGAACATATAAACTCTTTGCAGTGCGGTTACGGTGCTTTGTATAAAAATCTAAGCTTAAAAATGTATCAAAAGTAAATAAAATGACTGTTTGTAAATGAATCTTAGTAAGTAATAATAAGAAACAGTAATAACTGCTTTAAAAATAACTTTTCTGAAAACTAGCTAAAACGTCGCTTTAAACACCACTGGACAGTGTTTACAAGTATTTTGGCCAGCGGAAGGCCGAATTCTAGGGCGCATTTATGTGCCCTGAACCTCGAGAATGGGGGGTCGAAAATTCAAAGTTGCATTTGATAGTGCAGCTGATAGAAAATGATCAGATACGATAAGATACGTTGAAAACTAGCTAAAACGTCGCTTTAAACACCACTGGACAGTGTTTACCAGTATTTGGCCAGCGGAAGGCCGAATTCTAGGGCGCATTTATGTGCCCTGAGAGCATCAATGCGCCTTAAAAAAATCAAAGTCTGGATTTTTGGCGCAAATGGTCGGTACCGAGAGAAAAACGTCTCGTGGCGCTGTTCTAGCCAGCGGAAAACTGTTTTGGCCAGCGGAAGGCCGAATTCTAGGGCGCATTTATGTGCCCTGTAACGGAGACTGTGGGCTAAAAAATTCAAAGTTACATTTAATAGTGCAGCTGATAGCAAATGATCAGATACGATGGAAAGCGGGCGCTGACGGGTAATAACTCGCTCAGAAGGCGGACCATATGTATATATATGGTCGGAAAACACAGGGTATAGTGTTTCGGACGCATATAAGAGACTCCGATGTCTATCGGAAGCCTGAGAAACCCCTAAAAGGGGTCCGAGATGGTATATATTGTTCGGGGCAATGCTGCCGAACGTATTTCCTATGAAACACTGCCTCGATTTGCAGAGATGTTTTATTTTGTCCTATAGGGGCGTTTAACACGACGTTCGGGTTGGACTTAGACATTTTTCGCAACCATTTCGGACTTAGTTTTTTTTTCGATGTTTTTGGACATAGACAATTTTTCAAGAATTTCGGACTTGTACTATTTTCGCAACAAACAAACGGGCCTGATTGCTTTTTTTTATTGCCCTTCATTCGCGCATACCTTTCATTTCTAGTTGGTGTTACTAATAAAGGTTTGGATTTAAGTTATTTTACCAAAAACTAAAACCCGCGCCCGGGAGTCAAGCCCCCGCACAAGGCACACATTTGCGCCTTGGCCGGGAGCTTGACTCCCGGGCGCGGGTTTTTTGTTTTTTTATGTGGATTTTGGACGCGACGTTCGGGTTAGATTTGGAAGTTTTTCGCAAACATTTAATACTTTGTTCATTTTTCGCTGTTTATGGACATATAATTTTTTTTGGACAATTTTTCAAGAATTTCGGACTTGTGCTATTTTTCGCAATAAACACACGGGCCTGAATGAGTTTTTAATTGCCCTTCATTCGCGCATACCTTTCATTTCTAGTTGGTGTTACTAATAAAGGTTGGATTTAAGTTATATTACCAAAAACTAAAACCCGCGCCCGGGAGTCAAGCCCCCGCATAAGGCACACATTTGCGCCTTGGCCGAGAGCTTGACTCCCGGGCGCGGGTTTTATTTTTTATTTTTTTGTGGATTTTGGACGCGACGTTCGGGTTAGACTTGGACGTTTTTCGCAAACATTTCATACTTTGTTCATTTTTCGCTGTTTATGGACATATAATTTTTTTTGGACAATTTTTCAAGAATTTCGGACTTGTGCTATTTTTCGCAATAAACACACGGGCCTGAATGAGTTTTTAATTGCCCTTCATTCACACATAGCTTTCATTTCTAGTTGGTGTTACTAATAAAGGTTGGATTTAAGTTATATTACCAAAAACTAAAACCCGCGCCCAGGAGTCAAGCCCCCGCACAAGGCACACATTTGCGCCTTGGCCGAGAGCTTGACTCCCGGGCGCGGGATTTAGTTTTTCTTTTAATATTCTTTTTTATTCGCGCATAGCTTTCATTTCTAGTTGGTGTTATTAATAAAGGTTAGATTTAAGTTATATTATGAAAAACTAAAACCCGCGCTCGGGAGTCAAGTCCCCGCCGGTCGGGAACTGGCCCCATATCGCCCGGTCAATCGCGCTAGTCGGCCGAGGTCTCTTACTGGTAGCGTATCGCCGCTGGGGGCCAGCCAGCCAGTCCCGCTAGCGAGATGCGTCGCAAAGACGGCTAAGTGATACTGGTAGGAAATCGCCACCATCAAAACGAACGCCGGGCGGAACCCGGCCCCGTACCGCCCGGTCATTCGCGCTAGCCGGCCGAGGCCTGTTACTGTTAGCGTATCAACGCTGGGGGCCAGCCGGCCAGTCCCGCTAGCGAGATGCGTCGCAAAGACGGCTAAGTGTTACTGGTAGGAAATCGCCACCACTAAAACGAACGCCGGGCGGGACCCGGCCCCGTACCGCCCGGTCATTCGCGCTAGCCGGCCTAGGTCTGTTACTGGTAGCGTACCGCCGCTGGGGGCAAGCCGGCCAGTCCCGCTAGCGAGATGCGACGCAAAGACGGCTAAGTGTTACTGGTAGGAAATCGCCACCGCTAAAACGAACGCCGGGCGGGACACGGCCCCGTACCGCCCGGTCATTCGCGCTAGCCGTCCGAGGTCTGTTACTGGTAGCGTATCAACGCTGGGGGCCAGCCGGCCAGTCCCGCTAGCGAGATGCGTCGCAAAAACGTCTAAGTGTTACTTGTAGGAAATCGCCACGACCAAAACGAGCGCCTAACCCTAACCTTAACCCTAACCCTAACCCGGCCCCGTACCGCCCGGTCATTCGCGATAGCCGGCCGAGGCCTGTAGGGTTAGGGTTAGGGTTAGGGGCAAGCCGGCCAGTCCCGTAACCCTAACCCTTACCCGGCCCCGTACCGCCCGGTCATTCGCTCTATCCGGCCGAGGTCTATTACTGGTAGCGTATCGCCGCTGTGGGCAAGCCGGCCAGTCCCGCTAGCGAGATGCGTCGCAAAGACGACCAAAACGAGCGCCTAACCCTAACCCTAACCTTAACCCTAACCCGGCCCCGTACCGCCCGGTCATTCGCGATAGCCGGCCGAGGTCTGTAGGGTTAGGGTTAGGGTTAGGGGCAAGCCGGCCAGTCCCCTAACCCTAACCCTAACCCGGCCCCGTACCGCCCGGTCATTCGCTCTATCCGGCCGAGGTCTGTTACTTGTAGCGTATCGCCGCTGGGGCAAGCCGGCCAGTCCCGCTAGCGAGATGCGTCGCAAACACGGCTAATTGTTACTGGTAGGAAATCGCCATAGGCAGACATGTGCGCCTTACAGGGGGCTTGACCCCCGGGCGCGGGTTTTCTATTTTGTTCATATAACTTAAATATAACGCAATTATTATCCTAACTGCAAATAAAAGCTAAAAAAAAGGGCTGATAGAAATGCGGGGGGTGTCAGTGCCGCTGAAGAGATAATCATTCCTATATATAAGGGACAGTATGCGAGCGAGGTGGTCTCGCGGGGAAAGTCCCGAAGGCTCGCAAGCAGGCGGCCGGCCGTCGTCTAGGGGAGCTCGGTGGACAGCGCGGGCCAGGCCTGCCTAGCGGGGAGCTCGACGACAGAGTCCAAGAGCGGGGTAGGCAGGCAGCCGCGCTTCGTCTCGGGGTGCTCGGTGGATAGCTCGGGCCAGTAGGCGAGCGAGGCGGTCTTGCGGGGACAGTCCCGAAGGCTCGCAGGCAGGCAGCCGGCCGTCGTCTAGGGGATCTCGATGGATAGCGCGGCCCTGGCCGGCCTAGCGGGGAGCTGGACGACAGGGCCCGAGAGCGGGTTAGGCAGGCAGCCGCTGGTCGACTCGGGGTGCTCGGTGGATAGCGCGGGCCAGTAGGCGAGCGAGGTGGTTTCGCTGGGTAAGCGCGGGCCCGGTGTAGGGGAGTTCGGCGACAGGGCCCGAGAGCGGGCAGGCAGGCAGGCGCTCGGCCGGCCGGCCGGCCTTCGTCTCGAACAGCTTGGTGTGTAGCGCGGGCCTGGCCTGCCTATCGGGGAGCTCGACGAGAGGCCTGCTGGCCGCCGTGGTCTGCGGAGAGCGCGGTTGGCAGCCGGGGCTGATAGAACGGCGGGGTTGTCAGTCCCGCTGAAGAGATAATCATTCCTATATATAAGGGACAGTATGCGAGCGAGATGGTCTCGCGGGGAAAGTCCCGAAGGCTCGCAAGCAGGCAGCCTGCCGTCGTCTAGGGGAGCTCGGTGGACAGCGCGGGCCAGGCCTGCCTAGCGGGGAGCTCGACGACAGGGCCCAAGAGCGGGGTAGGCAGGCAGCCGCGCTTCGTCTCGGGGTGCTCGGTGGATAGCTCGGGCCAGTAGGCGAGCGAGTCGGTCTTGCGGGAACAGTCCCGAAGGCTCGCAGGCAGGCAGAAGGCCGTCGTCAAGGGATCTCGGAGGATAGCGCGGCCCTGGCCTGCCTAGCGGGGAGCTCGACGACAGGGCCCGAGAGCGGGTTAGGCAGGCAGCCGCGCTTCGTCTCGGGGTGCTCGGTGGATAGCTCGGGCCAGTAGGCGAGCGAGTCGGTCTTGCGGGAACAGTCCCGAAGGCTCGCAGGCAGGCAGCAGGCCGTCGTCAAGGGATCTCGGAGGATAGAGCGGCCCTGGCCTGCCTAGCGGGGAGCTCGACGAAAGGGCCTAACCGCCTCGACAGGCACCCACATCAAGGGTTCCAGGGCCGCGCTTTCTCACTAGCGAAACGAGCGCGGTCGGAGTCCCGCGGGTGCCTATTGCCTGCCTAAAATAATTGTCAGCGAACGGGTGTGGTACATGTGTGGCTCGGAAGCGGTCTTCGTGGCCGCCAGCCGTATACTGCTTATGTTGCCCGAACATCGAAAGGGATTGACGTTGAGCGGGAGAGAACGTATCCAGCGTAGACATGCCCGCATTTTCTCCCGGGCGACCCTAGTGTCTCGCTGGCTGGTGTTCTTCACCATGGTGTGGTGATGCGCTTCAAGTTTTACTTGGATAAGTCAATTTTCTCCAGATTTATTGCCCTTTTTTTACATGCATTGTTTTTCTGTCGGCCGCCATTTCTCACTAACTGGCTGGTAAAAATACATTAAACTTAAAACAGCTATGTACAAACATTTTGCGGCGATGCACGCCAAGTTTCATTCAGACCAGTAAATTTTCTCCAGAAATATTACCCTTTATTCAATGAAAAATGCACATTTATTTCCGTCTGCCGTCATTTATCAGTAACTACAATGTAACTAGTAGAATGAATGATTGGAGTTGTTTACCCTCGGGACTTCGGTTGAAAACCATTGCCCAAGCACACTGCTTAACATAAATACTTTGCATGAATATAATTAACTATACAATTCCCTTCATATGTCGGAAAAGTTACATATATAAAACTTTGCAGTGTGGGTGCGGTGCCAATAATAAAAATCTATGCTTAAAAATAGCAAAATTTGTAAAACTGTTCAATAACTTTCATAAAACACAATATACTAATGTAAAGAACTGTATTGTGTTATAAAACTTTATACAAACAAATATTCTGCCTATTTAACACTATAGAATATAATAATATAATAATATTTAATAATAATAATGAGGGATTTCTTACATTTCACTGACACATAAAAGCACACTATTCTTGTATAAGGAAACAAATACCAAGGTATACACAGCTTAAAGGGGAGCAATTCTGCAATAACCTTTTTTTGTCAACAGGAGTTACCTCCCTTGTACTATTATAGAATTACACTGTAAAACAGCCAGCAAACCAAGATTTAATCGAGTTGTCTCCCTTTACTTGTACAAAGGATATCATGAGAGACATAACAGTAGAAATATATATTATGAGAATGTGTAATAGATTATTATTTTTGTAAATATGTTATATATGTAGGCAATAGGACTGAATAAGTATAGCTTTCTTTGCAACAGGGGAAAAAAATAAAGGAAAAAACCCCTTAGTTTAACCAATACTAACATGAGAAAGTGGAGATTGGAAGAAATAGCCCAACTAGAATAAGAATTAAATGGAGGAACACATAATTTTATGTAAATCACCCTTTTTTCTAGACCCGTTAAGCAGCAAATGCTGCAACGGAGTTGTTGGAGTCTTTCTTTACCTGTACTTAGAGATCTGGATAAATTTTGGTAATAATTACCATATACTATATGTCGTATTAAGTTTAAAAACCAATGTGCGAATACACATGTGACGGTATTTACAATAACGACTATAAACAATGTTAATTATTTCCAGATCACTAAGTGGTTCAGCATTGTTTTACAATATCTGTATAATTTGCATGTCTTTACATATGAAGATAGAGAGAATAGATTAAAATATGCTTTCTGACCTGTATTTATTATAAAGTTCAAGTAGTAGTACTTGAATATACAGTGTAAAATCACTATTTAATTAATAGGAAGTAAAATAATATAAGACTGCTAAAGTACCTTGCATCTGCAAGTATATGTTGTTGGTATGTAATATTTTTTCTTTATAATTGTTATATTTATTTTAATGATGGATGTTACAATTGCACTACATGCTTTTAACTAATGCTGAACTCTTGTAGACAGGGAATTTTTTTATTTTTATTTTGGATGAACAAGTTTATTTACCTCGTCCATAGGTATGCGCAGGTAGAGGCCATCCTGCGCCATACTGTACAGAAAATATGTTAGGAGCTTTTGTATTCTTTATATATGTGTTCAGTGTTTTTTATCACCTTTGGGGCCCTTCAGATGGGGAATTTTATGGCAAAAGGGGAATTATTTTTTTTTAGAAAAGCATTATTAGATGTTTATATTCTCTTTGTTATACAACATTTATCAATTGCTTTGATACAATTTACAAATGATAACTTTAATTATGCAATTACTTGGTTTGATGAAAAATTTGCAAAAATGCCTCAATCTTAGTCAATTTTTGTCCAATTTCGGTCTTTTTTTTCAAATAAAATCTTACATTGAATTGGCCCCAAATTGGCCCTAAAAAAACACTGGTGTTAGTACCAATTGAAATAATTGAAAAGCATAATATCTTATGAAAAAGAATTAAAAAATATAATATCATATAATAAAGAATATTAAATTGTTGACACATAATATGCATATATTATAGAATACAAAAGAAAATGTGTACAATCTATTTTGCAAAAATTGTAGACAGCAAAAAATCTAATATTTAATAGATATAAGTATTCTAGATCATTATGATATCTATATGCTATGAATATTACATACCCGGTAATTAAAGACAAAAAGATGTGTATAATCTGTGTTGCATTGCTTCACTAGTTTTGGGTAAATAAACATGTATTAATCTTGACAGCAAATATACAAGGTATATACAAGGTATAGAAAAAAAAGAGTGGTTAGGCCACAGTGTACTGAAAGTGTAACGACAATGGCCCATTTCTCTGTGTTAGTGTGTACATGCAAGCCTGACGGGGATGTCAGCTAGACATATACGCAGTAAATTATGATAATAAGCATTTAATAATATGAAAATCATGTAGTTAGTGGAATATTAGAGTAACACTATTATTTAAAACACAATTGCATATAAATAAAATAAGAATCACAGGTCTTTGATACTAAAATCGAAAATCCGATGTACCTGATCTCCCCGCGATTTAACTTCCGGCAATTAAAATGGAATGCCCCGGGCGAGTTTATTGTGTCAGTTGACCTGCGGCTATATAAGCGGTAGCGCGCAGATGTTTAAGGCAGAACCGTTCCTGCTGCCGAAGAAGACAGTTGTGCAATTATAAATTTAAGGTAATTAATTGAGCTGGTGAGAGCTGATTCTTAATCTTCTGCTCGCGACTACCTCGTACCAAACTTGTTTGGACGTTGGAAAAGCAGCAGAACCTTGACAATAGAAAGACTCGCTATCCCTTGTCCGTGGAGTACTGTTGCACGAGCATTGCGTTTGATGTGATCTACAAAGCGACAAGGATAGTGCGATCTGCTGTACCACGCTTGGTCCCATACCTTGTTCAGACTATAAGATACTGTGCTAGTCTATCACATATTAGGATATCAGTGTTCCATCCGCCCGCCTTGTACATAAGTGATTCCATCCACTGATTTTGGTTGGCCATCCAATTATTTTAAGAGATCACATCCTTTAATTTATGTTGATTGGGTATCTTTAATAATTATTGTGTATAATCATGTGTCTAATCATTAGGCAGGTAGCCCCAAGGAAAATTCATATAGAGTTGTTTAGACTCATGTTAATACTTTGCGTGCATTAGACCCCCTGCACGTTACACACGTATAGAGTCTTTCAAGTGTACACAAATATTATGATAAAAATATTGCATAGTTTTGGGTTTATTGTATCAGCGATCTTACAGCTGCCCAATTTTGGAATTCATTGTCACGGTAATTTGTTTTTTAAATTTCCCATGCTAATTGTAGACTTTTCTTTAGCCCTGTAATGGTTGGGATTTTACATGATTGTTTACATATAAAGATGTATCTTCTAATTTCTAGAAATAAAATGTTTGTAGGGTTCATTTTTTCATTAAAAATTCCAAGAAGCTCGTCCTGACAAGAAAGTGTAGATGTTGATATAATTTGAATTTATTACATTTTTAACATGGTTAATAACTGGTTGGATGTGTTCACATTCCCAGAAAAGATGAGTTAAAGTTTTCTCGTTTTTCTTACAAAAACAACATATGTTTTCAGTTACAATTTTCATTTTACATAGCAGAAATTTAGTTCCTAAAATTCTCTGTGTAATTCTAGTCTGCAACCATTGTATGTATGTATCTCTGGTTAATTTAAAGAGAAAACTGTGTGCATATTTCCAATCGATATCAATAAAGATTTCGTTCTATTTGATTTGACTGGAAGGTTTTTAATTATTGGCAATAAATTTGTTATATACTGACTTGTTTTGTTTTTGCGTCAAACAAGTTCACTTAAATACAAAGAAATAAAAACAACATTAATATTTGGTTTATATATTGTATCAAAACCAGAGTTTCTAGTGAACTCTGAAACAGTTCTTTTTAGTCCTTCGTAAAATAAAAAATTCTGGCGTTTACCAATACAAATCTCAATATCTTGTTTAGTCTTAAAATTTCCAGAGGTACGTAATAATATGTCTTTTACGAATTGTATTCCTCTATCATACATATTTTTTTCATAAATGCAATTCAAACCAATCTTAAAATTGTTATTATAGAATAATGAACAGTCTATTATGTGAGTTAGAATAAGACATCAAACATGAAATGTTTCTTTTTTCACATAAAACTGTGTATTTGGTGGTGTTAGGGTATGTTTGTTATATTCTGTCAATATTTATGGTATTTTTGCATTATCCATAACACCTTCATTAAATGTGATTGTGTGTTTGATCGTTTTTATTATATTTAAAAAACTGTGTTCATGCATGCATGGACACAGTTCTATGTTTTTGTGAAAATTTTGTAAATGCATTCAAGTATACTGTTTTGTAGTAAATCAATTTTACTAATTCAATTATATATGCAGGTGTATATTACACTAATAACTCTGCAAATTTTTTAAATTGCAAATGTTTAACTGCCTATTAAACATTGGTATAAATATGATCATTTATTCTATGTTTGATGTCTTACTCTAACTTCACATAATGGTGTGTTCATGGCATATTTAATACATCATCAAATTTACAAACTTTCAGTTTATTTATGTGCATTTTATAATATATAAGGACATCTTTCCAAAAGTGGTTACCTATTCTGTTCACAATTTTCTGAACATAAGCACTCTCCATATTTAGCATTTTTTTAACATCAAACATGGAATAGACTAATTGAAAACATTTACCTGTACATGTTACAATTTTCCTTAGTAGTATATGTCATACTTTTTTCAAATGAGTAAATTTCAATCATATTAAGTCCTCCCTCTTCATAGGGTTTGATGAGAATATTGTGTTTAATTTTTATGGGTCCATCCCAGATGAAGTTACAAAAAGAGTTATGTATTTGTTTTAATACATTTAATCCAGGGCTGGGGAGAGCAATAAATAAATGTGTGAGAAGGGGAAGTAATACAGATTTTACTATGGTTAATTTTCCTAGTGGTGTAAGGTTTCTTTTTTTCCACAAATTTATAACATTTTGTAAATTTATCAACTTGCTTGAAAAATTGAGGTCGATCATTGTTTCCAAAGTTACATCAAATATAATGCCTAACATTTTAAAATTGGTTGTGCCCCACACTAATTTGTACTTAGTTTTAATTGAGTATCTACTATATTTCTTGGAACCTATCCATATCAAAATTGTTAATTTTAAGTCCAGATTCTAGTGCAAAAACTTGTAATAAATCAATTGCAGCATTTATTGAACTATCTGAGCTTTCCAAAAATAAAGATGTGTCATCTGCAAATTGGGAAATTTTGTATTCTATGTTTTCAATTTTAATTCCTGTAATTTGTTTGGAATTCCTTATGTTAATTTGCTAAAATTTCAGCACATAATATAAAGATATACGGACTGATTGGGTCACCCCGACGGCAATGGCTGTCATGGTGTTGTATAGGAAAAGAGAGATCCATTTTCTGAACATTGTACCAAAGTTAAAGTGTACTAACGTTTTTTCAATAAAATTAAATGCCAATGTATCGAATGCCTTTTCGAAGTCTAATGTCATTAAATGCCCTGGTATTTTGTTATCTTCTGTATATTTTAAGATATCATATAAAAGTCTTGTGTTTTCTCCTATATACATGTATCTCCCCTTTATAAAGCCAGTTTGATCTTTGGAAATAAGTTTGTCAAGAACTCTTTTTAGTCTATTAGCAATTGTACCTGAGGCTATTTTGTATACAACATTTAAAGGTGTTAAAGGTCTACGATTCTTAAAATAATGTCTTGGTTTATTATCTTTTGGTATGCAGGTGATGATTCCTTGCTTTTGAGTGTCTGACAAAGACCCTGAAGTAAAAGCATGATTAAGACTTAAAATAAAGCATTTCAAATCTTTCCAGAAAACTTTAAATTTTTTTGTTGTAAAGCCATCTGAGCCCGGGCTTTTATCATGTTTCATATTTTTCAAAGTAGCTGAGATTTCTTCCATTGTCAACAAGCCCTCTAATGTTTGAGATTGGTCATAGCTTAGTTTTACTGTTTCTGTTTTTTTCAAGGTCATAAAAAAGATCATTATTATAATTATTTTGATTTGTTGCAGCCTTATTATAAAATGTCTTATAATAGTTAGCAGCATCTGTTAAAATATCTTTTTGATCATATATTTTCTGGCCGCTATCATTTACTATATAAGGTATTGTTTTACTAGATGAATGTTGTTTTTCCAAATTGCATAATATGGTGGCATAGAACTGCCTTACGATAACCACATAAGTTTCGCGATAATTATCACGTTAACCACTTAAGTATCGTGTTATTTATCTTGTATCTTGTTAGTGTTCGCGATAGTTTTCTTTGTCATTTATTTTCTGCTTAACTGAAATCTGGCCTGAAAGTGCCCCAAACTGACACCAGGATTTCATTTAACAAAAACATAACATTAAGTGGTAATAGGAATATTATCGTGTTAAGGTTCGCGTTAGCAAGATATTGCGGAACACCTCGGGCAAACTTAAGTAGTATCAAGAATATTAACGTGTTACGATTTACGTTAACAGATAATTAACTAGTAACAGGAATATTATCGTGTTAAGGTTCGCGTTAGCACGATATAATTAACTAGTAACAGGAATATTATCGTGTTAAGGTTCGCGTTAGCAAGATATTGCGGGACACCTCGGGCAAACTTAAGTAGTATCAAGAATATTAACGTGTTATGATTTACGTTAACAGATAATTAACTAGTAACAGGAATATTATCGTGTTAAGGTTCGCGTTAGCACGATATAATTAACTAGTAACAGGAATATTATCGTGTTAAGGTTCGCGTTAGCAAGATATTGCGGAACACCTCGGGCAAACTTAAATAGTATCAAGAATATTAACGTGTTATGATTTACGTTAACAGATAATTAACTAGTAACAGGAATATTATCGTGTTAAGGTTCGCGTTAGCACGATATAATTAACTAGTAACAGGAATATTATCGTGTTAAGGTTCACGTTAGCAAGATATTGCGGAACACCTCGGGCAAACTTAAGTAGTATCAAGAATATTAACGTGTTACGATTTACGTTAACAGATAATTAACTAGTAACAGGAATATTATCGTGTTAATGTTCGCGTTAGCAAGATATTGCGGAACACCTCGGGCAAACTAAGTGGTAACAGGAATATTAACGTGTTATGATTTACGTTAGCAGATAATTTTCATGATACAATTCGCGTTAGTTAGATAATTCGAAGACCTAGAAAATGTAACTTATGTCACTTATAGGCACTTTTAGGTCATTTAGTTTAATAATAAATTATCTAACAGAAACATTTTCGTAAACGGTAACTTAATATTCAGATAAATATCGCAATAAATAAGTAGTAACACGAATCTTTTCGCGAACGCTAACTAGTTAACGTGATATTTTTCGCGAAAATTATGTGGTTAACACGATACGTAACTGGTTAACGCGATAATTATCGCGAAACTTATGTGGTTATCGTAAGGCAGTTCTATGCCACCATAGCATAAGTATTTTGTGGGTTTTTCACCATCATCGATCCATTTGGCTCTTGATCTTATAAATGATCCTTTCATTTTTATATTACGTATTTTTGACAGCTCCTGTTGTAGTAAATTTAATTATTCAATATATTTTCATTAATATGTTTTTCTAGAAGTTCAATTTGTTGGACAAGAACATCTTCGCTTTCTTTCCTCTTTTTGGATTTATAATATGAATAGGAAATCGTTTTGCCTCTGATCTCCAGTAATAGGGTTTCTAAAAATAGTTGGTCATTAATAGTAAACTGGAGCATGTTATTTATTATCAATGATAGTTAATGATTCAGTGTTGTATACAGGTAAGCAATATTGTTTTTTTAATTTCATCTATTTTTATTTTTATGCACTTTCAATATTCTTCATCATGTATTAAAGAATTGTTGAACTTCCAAAGTCCCTTACCATGATTTACTTCACAGAGATTTAAATCTAAAGTTGTAACTGAATGATGGGATTTGTAGCTTGCTTTTATATCAGACTGTCTTATAGGTTGTAAAAGATTGCTAGTGACAAGGAAGAAATCTAGACTACCTTGATGAAGAGTGTTTGGTTTTCTCCATGTGTATTGGTTAGCATCACCATTTATAAGTCTACAAGTGTCTATCAAGTTTCTATCATTTATAAAAGAAGATAACAGTTCCCTTGATTTCTTTTTGTTTATCCAGGCTTCTATAATTACCGTAACATAGTCTAATTTTGAGTCTAGTACAAGATTGTAATCCCCACAAATAATATAATGGTCATTTCGAAAAGAGTCTATTTTCACAAAAGCTCAGTGTAAAACATTGGTTTGTCATTATTAGGCTTTTGAATCAACTGTTAAATCTAAGAGTAAATAATTACCAAACGTATCCTGTTCAGTTGTATGTACTTCAACTGTTATATTTTTTTTAAACATAATACATACACCTCTAGAGTTGGAAGTACAATGACTAAAATAACATTCCCCATCCCACTGTGCATATATTTGTTTTTCCATAGATGGGGTAAAATGACAATCCTGTAAACAATATACATGCTCTTTTTTTTTTTTTTAATAATCAAATACATCATTGCGTTTTTTACAATCATTAAGGCCGCGACAGTTGTAAGAAATAATCTTTAAGTCAAACATTGTTATAAAAGCTCAAATTTTTCATTTGGTATATCATAAAACAACACAACCCAATTATCAATATCCTCAAAATGTGACATCTGATTCTTATTTGAAAGCTCAAATTATTTTCACAAACAAATAAATTGTTCTTAACACTTAATGTCCTGAACAGTAATTGAACAAAACATCAAACAAGTGAACAAAGCTTGCTGTTGTTGCATAATAAACTCAGTTTCTTAATTTATATGGCAAAAACTGTATTTTAAGTAATTTAAGGCAGTTGTAAACATAGTAATTATATTATCATCATATGCTTGGATGAGAAAGAACAACAAAAACTTCAGTGTGTCATTGTTTACCTTCATAATATGAATATATACTTTTTAAAAGTAATTTTGTACATGAAGAGAAAGAACAACAACACAAATCTAATTGTGTCATTGTTTTCATTTACAAACAATGAGTTTGTATTGCATGAAAATGTAGTTTTGAATATGATCAACTGACATTTGAATGCTCCAATGTATTTAAATTCAAATATACTGGTATAACATATCTGGAGCATTTTAATTATAAATATAAGCAAGCTACTTTAATAGGACAGAAGCACTCAAGATATACTTATTTACATCAGAATAATTTGGGTCATTATTAAAAAAAACCGTTGTTTAAAAATAGATAGTAAATGCAATTTAGTGATTACAGTCAGTATTGGAAAAAACCTAAATAGATTGTGGATACAATTAAGTGATGAATTCCGCAGGTTTAAAGCTGTTTATGAACAAGCATATTTTTTAACAATGGCAGTAGTTTAGTATAAGTGTTATTGTGTCGTGATTTAACAGATAAAAGCAATAAAAGTTCAGTCACAGCGAGATTGCAGTTAGTAATATAAAAGTGAACCGGTGTATGAAAATGAACAAATATACATTTTAGCATCTTCAAGGTAAAAGAGCAACACTTATTGTATGTTTACAATAAACAAAATGCAGATATGTATCCAATGACTATATTTATCTTACTTAAGCAATTATATCAATGTTTTTATACATTCGCTTACTTGCAAAATTGTCATGTAAGTCAAATTTTATGCGCTCCTTATTCTTGGTGAGCGCAAACACAGAGCCGTTGAAGAACCAGGTGGTCCCTATCTCTTGATGTAGGGTCAGTCTGTTCATCAACGCACTGTTTAGAGCCGTGACGTCATTGACAAGTCTATGCCCCGCTGCTTTCATGTCCTTCCTCTTACGCATAATAATTGTTTTGTCGTTGTTGGACTTAAGCTTCATTAAAACAGGTCTGATCTGTCCTTTTTTCTGTGAATTGCAAGTATTTGTTCGTTTTCTATCTGGATTCCTTTACCCTGAAGCAGTCCTAAGACTTTTGTAGTCAGGTTTGAGACAGATTCATGTTGATCTTCTTGGATGTCCATTATATTTACACGAATGCTGCTCATTATAATTTGAGCGCTTAATGGCATCACTACTGTACATTTTTGTGTGTTTTCCTTTACTTGTGTTGCAATGTTCTCCATTGTTTGTTTGCATTCAGCTTTTAGAGTGGATATGTTCTCTTTAAGTGTTTCATCCTCAAATTCCAAACACTATAGACAAGGAAAATAACTTATTGCTCCAACCTGAGACCATGTCTTTTGAGTTTTATGCAAAATTTTTGGGCTATTAAGTGGAGTGTAGCCTACCCCAGGGTGACAATTTAAGAACATGAACAAACATAACAGGATGAGAATCCAATATACAGTAAAATTTAGGATAAAACATATACAACATCCTTCCGGCACTATCAAATGGCTTGCTATTTAGGGCATTTAAAAATAACACAGATAAAACAAGATATAACTAATAAAAAGAACTGACTAGAGTGTACAAATATATACAGATAAAAGAAAATCACCCTGGGGAGCACATGAAAGGAGGTCTTTGATTCTTTGGTGATTACTGTAAACCATTTATATTCGTCGGCATGAAATTTCGTGTTATTTTTTTTTAATGACAATTTTGTGGGCACTTAAATTCGTGGATTTTCAACTTTATTAATAAAAAAAAACATCAAGAAATGCGTCAATCGTATTGCTGTTTTCTGTTTGTAACACCTTACGGTCATAAAACGGAGCATCCCCGCGGTAAGTGAGCCCTATTATCGACCTGTCAATTAAACCATAGACCCTCGTTATGAAATAAACACGGCACGTCACTGTGGGAGGTAGGGTCTGACTACAAATGTGTCAATTAAACAAACAATGGGCCTAAATAAACAGGTTAACACGTTTGACCCTTGACGAGCGTTTAAAAAAACGAAGCCAGTTACCAATTAGTTGCAATCAATAGCAATTATGTTTTTTCTAAAATGCTTTATGTTTTATCAATTTTATTCGAAAACTGTGCTTTATCATGTTTGTTGGCAATAAAGATTATATCCTTAACATTTTAAAATACTTGTGTTTTTTTTTTTTTTTATCATGCAAAAGTTCATTTGTTTCTTTGAAATAGAAATTAAAATTTATTTTGATCAAAATACGATGAATGTATATACAAATCCTGGCAGTGTTTGGTGTCTCTTGAATAACAGAAGGCAACGAAGTTCAAGATGTTTATTGCAGACAAATGCACATAGGCTTAAAACGACAATAAGCATTAAACAATACATAGTGATTTTAAGACAATGTAATAAAAATAGTCCGCATGCTTTGATGTTTCCAAATATGTTAAGCGGCTAACACTATCTTTCATGCACTTGTCAACTTTGATCTTCAGCCGACCGTCGTCTGCCAAAAACCGAAGTCGTAAAATGTGGTCCACGCTTTCTGCATGGAGAGTGTTTACTAAGTACATAGATCTTGACTAGTCTATCTGATAGAATATAGCAATGTATATACAGCGTTACTGCATAGGCAGATACATCGGATATGTCAACTGTCAATAAGGTACACAGTATATATAGGTATACGTACTAGAAAACTACATCTTAGAGCGGAAATTCGGCCGAAAAAAATAGCTAGCCGAATAATTATTCGTTGGAAACTTAAATTCGTGGTTTGTTCCATCCTCGAAATCCACGAAAATTAGTGCCCCACGATTATTAATGGTTTTACAGTATTAAAAGAAGGGATAGCACTGGTGGGGGAGGGGAATTTTGGCCAGCAGTGCTTGAATGGTATTTTGAGATACTGGGACCAGGTTTACATGATTTACATAGATAGGGACACTTAAAATAGGTAGTTTAACACTTTAAAAGTTTAAATGTGGATAACCACTTCTATTAAACAGTTATTTATTGAAAATATACACATTTCTGCATTAAGAATAACTGCAGAAAATCAAAATATGTAATATCACACAGGAATAATGGCAACTTGATTATTATTAACAATATGATCACAATACTTGCCCCAAAATTAAGAAACCTATAACCCATGTATGTTAAAAAAAATATATAGTACACATTAAAAAATTGATAACTGGGTCCTTCCCATTTTATATAAAATCTGCAATAAAATGGAGTTTATTAATACTTGACAATAGTAAATGGGGCAAACTGCTTAACTAAAAAATGGCTTAAAGTAAGGAATCCTTGGTCAATCAGATAGGCCAAGGTTGAGGGAGGGCTCCGTTAGCAACAGAGAATATATAGTAACATGAAATTTAAATTACTATCTTCCTGTGTGCCCTGCCCAGCATGGCTCATGAAAAACTACGTAGGGGAGGGGGATTATAGAGAGGAGATAGGGGGATTCCTGCAGCTTATGAACAATATTTATTGTACCACTGAAAACAATAATTTACAAATTAATTTAGTTTAGTAATGGCATTTGCCTATTAGCCTGAGGTCCATGAAATGTCAGTTTAAACAATCAGTTTAAATTGTGCACAGTAGATGAGCACAAAGTAGTGAAATTTCAGAATAACATTTCTAATACCTTACAACTCAGGCAAAAATAAATAATTTGAAACAAAAAGTACAGTACTGTTAACCATTGACATAGCCAGTAATATACCTTGTAAACACTGGCTGGGTTTAACCCTCTGAATGCTCTACTGAGCATGGCCTATTATTGTCCCAGTGTACCACATAAAATACAAGTTGGTCTGTTAAGAGTTGTCTCCCATGATGGAAAGATATAGAGATGATTAAAAATGAATAAAGAATTTGGACAGGCAGGAATTATCTGCCCTTCAATAGGCTAAATATCATTAATTCCCAATACAGTGAACTCCCTGTATACCGAACAGTGACCGGACCAGACCAAATGTTCGGTTTTCAGAGAGTTTCGGTTTACTGAGGGTTTGAGGCAATATACAATAATGCATATAGATGATATTAATTTATTTGTTTTATTCAGATTTATTCAACTATGGCATTTTATGACAGTAATAATTTAAAACGTAACGCATTATTATAACATACAACACATTTTGAAATCATTGATCAAACATAATACAAAACCAGCACACATCAATTTTAACACATCGCACAATCAAATGAATGTCACAAATCAGCATACATACTCTTATCATTTCTTTCAAGAAAGCCTGTTCTGCCCAACATTGCTTTGATTGCTTTGATAGACTGTAAATTCGACCAACATTAATCAAATTATGTTTTAATTAAAGTAATCATTAATAATTATTACATTAGTAATAGTTATTACCTGAGTTATATAAATTGTTTGTAAAATGTTTAAATATTTTCTAAACAAATGAAAACAGTCTAATTAACATACTGTTTGTTGTTCACACTTTAGCGACTAATCACCCTTATCTGGAGTCCTAATATGATGTCAAACTGTTGCCCCTAATTATCGGATTAAGCGTGCAATCACCCTGCGGCAAGACAATCGCGAGCTAAAGATAATCGAAAACAGCAGATTGTCACACATGTTCGGTTTACAGAGGTCAATTTGTAATCTGAAACAAAGCGATGTACCGCTCCTGCTGTTTGATATTCGGAATACAGAGGTTCCGGTATACCAAGGGTTTTCGCACATTAAACTTATAGGCAAAAAAACGGGACCGGAGCGTCTGTTCGGTTTTCAGAGAGTTTCAGTTTATAGAGAGTTTGGTTTTAAGGGAGTACACTGTATATATGGGCTTGTAATGTGTAAAAAAGGGAAATTAGTATATTAACACATTTGAAGACAGTAAATAGATGTAAATATTGCTAGAAAAGCAATAATTAAAGCACTATACAGTTTAAATGATTAAATGACTTAAGTTTCCCCAGATATGGGAAAATGTGTATTAAATTTTAATATAAAATGTGTTCTTATTAAGCTGCAGGTCCCCTATTTGTATTTATATTTTATCTGTAATCTGGCAATCTACAAGATATGTTGCCAGAGATTTGTACACTGGTAATTTATTTTCGCCAGTAGGATTAAAAATATTATTAAGGGTAAAATCAATGTTTAAGTTGGAAAACATGGTTTTAAGCTGTTCTCTGTGTGTAGAGAACTGGGGGCACTGTGTCAGCAGGTGGTCGGCTGTGAAGGGGATCCCACATTGAGGACATAGAGGGTCCAGCTTTAAAATATACTTTCCCCGCACTAGCAGGCAAAAGACTGGTCCCCATCCTCAGGCGGCTAATGCATTTGTCAATAATGATGTTGGTAGAATATTGATGCGGCCGACTGAGGGTTTTCTGGGCAATGGTGAAAGGGGCTTTGTATGGAGTGTTAGCGGGTGGCATGTTGTTCCACTCCCGCATAACATAAGCCTTGGCCTGGGAGTATATTTCTGTTGAGGCTAGTGGGACCCCTATATTAACCGACTCCCTTTTGAGGCCCTTCTTAGCCTCCCTGTCCGCCTGATCATTCCCCGGGATGTGCTGGGCACCAAACTTAGGTTACCTGTAAAGATTTGTCTAGGCACTTTTGGTTCAGTTCCAAAATTTCATTAAAAAATATCAGGCCTATACCTGCTATTTCTATTCTTGATGGACTCTAGTGATGATAGAGAGTCCCAGAAGATAGCAGTTTTAGTTGGCTTGTTAACTGATATCCAGTACATTGCAAAGCTAATGGCCATAACTAGTAGAATTCCATGACAAGGTAACTAAATATGTACCAACAGTGTGCGGTGAAGCACGTCAAGTTTCACTTGGAGCAGTCAATTTTCTCCTGAGTTATTCCCTTTATTCAATAAAAAATGTACAATGTTTTTTTTTAACAATTTTGCTACAAAGTCCAATATATTGAATATCGTTAAAGATATTGAACTGAAACTTGAAATACTTGCTAATGTCGGCACAATGCAGATATATGACAAGTGACATAACTGGGTGTTATTTTTTGTTTTTTATTTTTAGAATTTCAATGAAATATCTTCAATACTGTTACAGGTATTCAACCGCAATTTCTTTATGGTGACACTGTGCAGATAGATGTATGACAAGTCCCATTACTGTAGCTATCATGGTGACACTGTGCAGATAGATGTATGACAAGTCCCATTACTGTAGCTATCATGGTGACACTGTGCAGATAGATGTATGACAAGTCCCATTACTGTAGCTATCATGGTGACACTGTGCAGATAGATGTATGACAAGTCCCATTACTGTAGCTATCATGGTGACACTGTGCAGATAGATGTATGACAAGTCCCATTACTGTAGCTATCATGGTGACACTGTGCAGATAGATGTATGACAAGTCCCATTACTGTAGCTATCATGGTGACCCTGTGCAGATAGATGTATGACAAGTCCCATTACTGTAGCTATCATGGTGACACTGTGCAGATAGATGTATGACAAGTCCCATTACTGTAGCTATCATGGTGACACTGTGCAGATAGATGTATGACAAGTCCCATTACTGTAGCTATCATGGTGACACTGTGCAGATAGATGTATGACAAGTCCCATTACTGTAGCTATCATTATAACAGGATTATTGCCTTTTTTAACTTTGATTTTTTTTAACGTTGTTGTTACATGAAGATTTCACTAAAACCATTCAAGATATCGACTGCGCTGTCCTCCCGACAGCTCTTGTTTCGAATTGCTTTATTGCGGCGGGGGATATCAATTCATCGAACTAGCTTGTTATGCTCGTTATCCGACGTTTAAAGTTTACCCGCAATTTCGCGTTTTGGTTTAATTAGTTTTTAACTCACCCATCATAGATTTTGTTTTACTGTAATAAAGTAATAAAGATATTGTCCTAGGGCATCATTATTTTTCAATTGGTGCATTGACAGTGACAGTTATTGTAATTAAGTATTTTTAATTTTTTATTTCAGATGCTCATATTCGGAGACTTGAGCGTGTAGTCAGCCAAATTTTAATGCTAGGGCCTGTGACATCCTGCACAACCCAGAGGAAGCACGTGACTACGCAAGTCAAATCGCACAGTCCATTAGGACTCCTGGGTTGCAAAGGAGGGCTTAGGCAGCCCAGAGGAAGCACGTGACTACGCAAGTCAAATCGCACAGTCCCTTAGGACTCCTGGGTTTCAAAGGAGGGCTTAGGCAGCCCAGAGGAAGCACGTGACTACGCAAGTCAAATCGCACAGTCCCTTAGGACTCCTGGGTTGCAAAGGAGGGCTTAGGCAGCCCAGAGGAAGCACATGACTACGCAAGTCAACTCGCACAGTCCCTTAGGACTCCTGGGTTGCAAAGGAGGGCTTAGGCAGCCCAGAGGAAGCACGTGACTACGCAAGTCAAATCGCACAGTCCCTTAGGACTCCTGGGTTGCACAGGAGGGCTTAGGCAGGGCGGCCATCATTGTCCCAGCAGGCAAGATTTGTCTGTCTGAGACTACCAACTACGAGGGCTATAAGCAGACTTGACCTGCAAGATCTGCAACAATATGGTCTTGGTTGGTAAATATTTTCTGGATTACAATGATTGTATTTTTTTTATAAATAATCTTATTTATGTTATAAAATTGTCCAGCTACTGTAACAGGGTCAACATGCTGCTGTTACTCAATAAAAGACTTCGTCCCTATGTCCGTTACATTTCAGAAGGTGTTTATGTTTGTTTTGAAAATCGGTGATGTAGTCATATTGTGTGTACTGGAATGCATATACACGGACATAAGCTTCAGTTATGTTATATAAAACAAACAAATCGTTTAAAATTAATAACCTAACTTTAATATACTTTTATTTAACAAAAAAGCAATGATAATCTACCATTCATTATCACGGCAGATCAATGTTTAAATCAAACAGAAAAACAAAGGAAACTAAAATTAAAACATTGATCAGTAACAAACTTCTCATAGCCCCTAACAGTAACATATACTAAAATTATTCAGTTAACATATTATTTTTTCACAATCCGAATCAGGTTTTTCCTTAGCTTGTTCAAACTCCAATTACAAACACACAACCTACTGCTAAATCCTCCGACAACCGTGACCACAGATCGTCCTGTTTCCATTCCGCGTCGGATATTTAAAATTTTGGATATGTTCATGTCAGAAACCATTGCTTGGAGTTCAATATAATTTCACAAAAATGTTCCTTAGATGGCTCTTTAACAAAATACTTTGTATTATTTTGAGTTGTTTAAAAAAAACTTGTCCGCCAGAGAACGTGGCATTTTTTCCTTATATAGCATATCAGGGTCCTTTCGCTTCTGACACTGCATACTTAATAAGCCAGTGGAGCGATACAGGCATTCGTGAGCCTCATGTTAATGCGCATGATATATATGTTTTGTCATGTCTATCTATTTTGACACATATTCTAGGGCACCCACCTCCTGAGAGGGCCAACAATAGGGGGCTGGTGCAGTTGATGCTGGACTGGGACGAAATGAGAGCTTTTGTCCAGGAAATGTACCCAGTCCTCCACAGCACCCCCTATGAGTTGTGCCGGGCAACTCGTGGGGGTCATCTGAACCCCACAGACCAAGCCTTGTGGTCGACAACCGGCCTGCAGCAGCACTTCCGTGTGATCGCCGCAGACTAACCAATGCGTCCACCATATGCATTAGGCCATTGGTAGAAATTCTACATCGACCAATGGACATACCGACGGTATGTAATTGACTGGTATAACATTCTGTTGTTTTCTGTGTGTCACGACTCAATAGACAAAAAGACCTCTATATGGTCAATAGCTTACCAGCGACATAAGGCAAATGACCTGAGACAGATTAAATCATTACACACTTCAATAACTATATTGTAGCTAATTTAATTAATGTAATTCACGTTTCAATGGTATGGATTGTCTCAGGTCAATCTGAACAAGCTATACTCAGTTATTGCAGGATAAAATAGAATTTTGTTCCTTCCATATTTAGCTTGACTGTTAAAAAATATTGGCGAGTTCACGTGGATCTCGAGTTCGATGTAGGTAAACCGTTATTCCAATCCAGACGACCCAGGTTGTGACAGCGACACCAGTGGCATCATTTTGACATTTTGACCCAAAGTATTCTAACCCTGTAAAGTTGGTGTTTCTAGAGTTCAAAGATGGCCAGTCTATGAAAAATCGCTTCATGGGGGTCAACTGATATTAGCCAATCAACTGGGAAACTCCGTCCATATAGAGTATCTCTGCGCATGCTCGTTATTTATATGAATGATATCAAAACTCCGGACTCTCGAACTTCCATGTGAACTCGCCCTATGAGAGCTATTGTACAAACACAAGCAGCAGTCGTTGAAGCAAATTCTGTACTAGTATAAGTGAATAGAAGAGAAGCTATTAAACTTTATGCTTAATGGTTATTAATCTGGTATGCACAAAACGTGGTGGCTTTCAGATTTTAAGAAGTGTGCCAGAACTGGCACCGCCCCATAGAGAATAGAGAATATTTGCATCGAATAAAGAAAGCTTAAATAAAACATTATGAAACACGTGGCTATTGTAGGGTCAAGTCGTATCAAGATTTCCCTCTTAATTGATCAGCCCCAAAAAGTCACTAATGTGTCGCAGCAACCTTGTACCGTGGTAATAATGACTATATACGTATGTAACACCAGCCATTCTAGTACCCCCCCAAAGTATTGGAGCACAGTAATATCCCCTCGGTCAAAGATATGATTATGTCAGACAAATAGTGTAATGTTATTTTCATAATGAATACTTTTTACAACTGGCCCTGCATCCATTATTTCATTTTCACCAAGCAAAATAGAAATTATGTATCATTAAGTTCTACATTGTTGCTATTAGCTACGCAGTGCCAGATGAAATAACATTCCCACAGAAGCTGATGGTGGTGTGGCCATTCGATTCCGGTTTCCAGATGGATCAACCTGAACGCATAGATTTGAGCCGACAAATGGAAAATGAATGTAATAGTAATTCAAATGATTTGCTAGTATGTACAACTTGTTAATTGTGAAAACACAAAATACTTGTAATTTAAATACTTAATTCTCCAGGAAACAGGCCAGCAGACCGAGTAAAATAAAAAATATACTTGTATGGAAATAAAAAAAAAAGCCTATCTATCACTTAGATCAAGCTCAAAAGCATTGATTAATTTGTATTTTTGAAATTCCTTGGTTTACTGAAAAATTGCATGTTTGTGTAAACACATCTCAGTGAAACAATGATCCCTAATGGTTATCATTTGATAAACAGGCTCTCATCTCGGTTGCAGGGAGTAACCCACAACCCACCCTGATTTCTTCATACTATAATTATGTCGGTCTGTCAATCTATCAGTTTGTCGGTCGGTCTGCCTGCTGTATGGTTTCCAGTCAATAACTCAAGATTGCTTAGGTTTAATGTTATAGATGGTCACCAGATCTAAAATAGAATTAAAGGGACATGTTCACAGATTGGTAAAATTGACGATATAATTTTTCTTGTCATATATATATAAAAGAAAAATGCATAACATATATACAAACGAAATAACACTCATGAGCAAGAAATACATTGGAAATATTGTGCCGTTTAAGAATAATCATCATTTGAAATAGATAAAATTACACAGAGTTGTAACGCTTTTCCTAGGTATTGTGGAAAACTCATGTATCACTTACAAGCGTTAAAATTCACCCCCTATATTTGTAAGGCCAGATGGTCGAGTGGTTAAGGCGTCAGTCTGTTTTGATCCTGACGGTTGCAGGTCCCGGCAAAGGCAAATGTTGTAATTTACTTCTTTTTTTAGCTCACTTGAGCACAACATGCTAATGGTGAGCTTTTGTGATCGCCTTTTGTGAGTCGTCCGTCGGGCGTCGTCAACATTTTCCTCGTGAACACTCAGAGGTCACATGTATTGGCCAATCTTCATGAAACTTGGACAGAATATTGTCCCAATGATATCTCGGCCAAGTTCGAATCTGGGTCACGTGGGGTCAAAAACTAAGTCACTAGGTCAAATTGAAGAAAAAGCTTGTTAACACTCTAGAAGTCACATTTTTCGGCATAGCTGTCTAAGATCACTTTTGACCTACATTTCTTGCGATAATTATGCAGCGGGAAAATTGAATGTAAATAGCATTGGGCAAATGTTTTAATTTTAGGGAATGCAAACTTCAAACAATGGTTTAACGTATACCAATAACTGTTGCATACTTTTGGGGATTACACATTTACATAATTGTTTACATAAGCGGTTAAAATGAAGTTATAAACATATCCTCGACATATATTCTAGAACTGAGGCTAATAATGAACGTATTTTCTCATTGTATGCCATAAACAGAATGTTATATTCATTCACCTTATGAAATAGCTATTTTGTTTAGCCTACATTTATATAAGCCGTATGCTCTATAAATAGCAATTGTGCAATGTTGCCATTCATAAATCTCATTCACAGAGTTGCTGTTCCATGTAGCCCATTGATTCTAGCGAGTTTATCACATTCCAGAAACAGTAGTGTCATTCTAAAAATAGCGCGCGTAGCTAGCAACAGTTGTATAGTTGTGTTAATATACTCGTACATGTGTCAATAATAGCGTTCAGAGAATCATAAACCTAAAAATTTCAATAATTGGGGGAATTTATATTTATAAACTTACTGTTAATTTGAAATAAAATTGTGGTTACGATTTATAAACGATTATTTATAATTGCATCTTTCTATCAACTTCTCCAGTAGATGTTATTTAATCTGTAAAAAGATGCTACATTTTCTATAGATAAAATGTTATGAAAGAAGATTCGGAATACGTCGAATTGTTATTCGCGTAACATGAATACACAATTTGCAATACTAATTATACACAGGAATCCTTGATATATCATATTTCTACTGATATAATTTAAAATTGTCATAGTCTAATGAATTTTTATGTTTGCGTTATCAAAAATAAAGTCTTAACATTCAAAAATCGCTGAATGTTCCCTGACTATTGCTTTTTATTGGGGTACACAGTACATATGCTTATTTGACTTCAAATCGTTATTATATTAGATAACTAACATGAATGGTATATTACCGGTACTATAAATAACTATATAGAATCGTCGGATACATAATAATTTTAATTCATTCCCGAAATTATTTCTTACATTGTTAATTTGTTAAATTGGCTTGACAAATTCAGATAACAATTATGTTAACCTAAATTATTTCGGTTATTCAAATATCACTGGTGGAAACATGGAGCCGTATGATTGGTTCATTCACGGCATAGATATTAATGATAATTTTATTTAATTTTTAAATTAATAAATTTATCTAAAATTAACTTTTGGGTCCGAGAAGTTTTCTTATAGTGTCCGAACAGTCTGGGGTCCAATAATTAGTCTCCTAATATTGGTGGGGACCAAAAAATCTGGGGTCTGAGAAGTCACATAACCGATCATCTTGGCAGTCTGTTTCGGTAATTTTTAAATGACATTTCAATATTAATTTCAACGCCGATTGTCTTTTTAAAAGACATTTCTTGTTTACCCACTCTTCATGGAGCTTGGTCAGAACATTTGTCGTAATGATATCTCTGACGAGTTTGAATCTGGGTCATGAGGGGTCAAACACTAGGTCACCAGATCAAATTGAAGAAAAAACTTGTGAACACTCTTGGCCGAGTTCAAACTGGGTAATGTGGGGGTAGTAGTCACAATTTTTGACAAATCAACATGAAACTTGCTCAAAATCTTTGTTCTTATGATATCTTGGCTGAGTTTGATAATGGTTCATCTCTGCTAAAAAAACATGGGCGTCATGGGGAGGGGCAGTTTTCCTTATACGGGTATAATGACAACTTTAAAAAGCTTGTGAACACTCTAAAGGCCACATTTATTTTCCAATCTTTATAAAACTGGCCCAGATCCTTTGTTCCAATGATATATCGGCGGAGTTTGAAAATGGCTCATGTGTGATAAAAAACTAGGTCACTAGGTCAAATAGAACAAGAGGGCCATGATGGCCCGAAAGCGCTCACCTGAGAACTGGTACAGGTGAAGACCATACTGTTGTGACAGGTTTGAAAATTAAGGTATCTGAACAAAACGCAGAGGGGGATAGGATCAATTTTGATTTAAAACATCGGTCAGTGCAATGGGCTAATTAAAGTACAAGTTGGGTAGTGGATGTGCGTTTTTTTTGCTAATGGTTCTCAAATCACTTTTCTCGTTATTTTTATCTGACCCTTTTTCATTAAGTCATTGACAATTCTGGAAAATGCAGAAACAGTAAATTTTGATGTCTTTTTTGCAAACAGTTTTGGAGAAACTAGTTGAAATGCGATAATTGCGATGGCTGTGCTATAAGGTAAAGTTTTGCTTTTTCTTTGATAATTTTCTGTCCAATGATAATAAATGATGTTAATGCAGGCTCTGAAGACTTTAATGTTGCATGTACAAAAATAACAGCATGCACATCTTGCAACTGTTGGAAATCAAATTTTATCAATCAATGTTTATGGTCATGCGCAGACTGTGTAAGTTTGGTAAACATTGAATCAAAAATCATGTGTGCAAGCCAATCATTGATAACTTGTTGATGTTTTTTTTCCAAACACAAGGGGCAATAACTCTGGTGTTTCTGGCCCAATCATGCTTTTATTCGACTTCACCTGTAGTCTTATGTTCATAGGCAAACTGTACACGATTGGTGAAGATTGGATGGAAAATGAAGTCTCTATCTTGAATAATGTCCATTTTTGCATATTTTTTTCACAAACAAAGGGCAATAACTCTGGTGCTTCTGGTCCGATCATGCTTATATTCGAGTTCACCTTTAATCTTATGGTCATAGGCAAACTGTGCAAGATTGGTGAAGATTGGATAAAAAATGAAGTCTCTATCCTGAATAATGTCCATTTTTGCATATTTTTTTCACAAACAAAGGGCAATAACTCAGGTATTTCTGGTCCGATCTTGCTTATATTCGAGTTCACCTTTAATCTTATGGTCATAGACAAACTATGCAAGATTGGTGAAGATTGAATGAAAAATGAAGTCTCTATCCTGTATAATGTCAATTTTTGTATATTTTTTTAATAAACAAAGGGCAAAAACTCTGGTGTTTGAAACACGATATGGCCCATTTTAAGCGTCTGCTGAGATCTAATGGTCATACACAAATTGTAAAAGTTTGGTTAAGATTGGATGCAAAATAAAGTCTAAGGGCATTTTTGCACTTTTTTTGCATGAAAAAGGGGCAATAACTCTGGTGTTACTGGTGTGATCTGACCCAATAACAATCCCCTCCGAGATTTTATGGTCATACACAAACTGTGCAAGTTAGGTCAAGATTGAATAAAAAATGTAGTCTTTATCGCGATAACAGTCCAAATTGTTGACGGCATATGGACGACGGACGATAGACGATGCCGGAGAGGTCCCCTATACCAATACGAAGTGCTCGGTGAGCTAAAAAACATTGAAAACTCCTAGTTTTGCCTAATTTTCTTGAAAATTGCTCAGAATGCACACAGGCGGAGGGCAAAGCCATAGTCAAATCTGTGTACCAAGTTTCATTATCATATCTTATGCACTTTTCAAAATATTACAGTATTAAGTTTATTTCTATTTTTAGTAACAGTCACGTGACCTTTGACCTCTGGTGAAAAGTAAAAGGTCGTGCATAATTTTCACATTGCTGTTGCTATGTATACAAAGTTTCATCAAAGTGTCTTCAGTACTTGCCGAGTTATCACAGGATCCAGGTTTTGGGGACGGACGGACAGACAGACATACGGACGAACAGACATAACGACACACAGACATATGGCAAACCTATAGTTCAATCTCTGTACCAAGTTTCATGGTCATATCTTATGTCCATTTCGAATTATTACAGTATTTAGTTTATTTCTATTTTTAGCTCACCTGAGCACAAAGTGCTCGTGGTGAGCTTTTAGGATCGCCTTTTGTCCGTCGTGCGTCGTGTGTCAACATTTTCATTCAAAGAACATCTCCTCCTAAACCACTGGGCAGATTTTCACCAAACTTCATAGGAATGATCATTGGGTGACCCTCTTTCAAAATTGTTCAAATCGTTCCGGTCCGCTGCATATGTAGGTCACAAGAGCTAAAATTAGATTTAAAAACTGAAAACTTTAAAAATCTTCTTCTCAGAAACCACATGGCTTCTAGTGGTCCTCTACAAAGATTGTTTAAATGATGCCCCTGGGGTCAAAACTGGCCACGCCCCGGGGGTCACATGGTTTATATAGACTTGTATAGCAAAATGACTTTACAAATCTTCTCCTCTGAAACTGCAAGGCCTAGAGGTTTCGGTATGTAACATTGTATAGTGGTCCCCTACAAAGATTTTTCAAATGATGCCCCTAGGGTCAAAACTGGCCACACCCCGGGGGTCACATGGTTGATATAGACTTTAATAGCAAAATGACTTCAAAAATCTTCTCCTCTGAAACCGCAAGGCCCAGAGGTTTCATATTTGGTATGTAACATTGTTTAGTGGTCCTCTACAAAGATTGTTCAAATGATGCCCATGGGGTCAAAACTGGCCACACCCTGCGGCTCACGTGGTTTATATAGACTTAAATAGCAAAATGACTTTTAAAATCTTTTTCTCTGAAACTGCAAGGCCTAGAGGTTTCATATTTGGCATGTAACATTGTATAATGGTCCTCTACAAAGATTGTTCAAATGATGCTTGGGTCAAAACTGGCCACACCCCAGGGGTCACATGGTTTATGTAGACTTGAATAGCAAAATGACTTTAAAAATCTTTTTCTCTGAAACTGCAAGGCCTAGAGGTTTCATATTTGGTGTGTAACATTGTATAATGGTCCTCTACAAAGATTGTTCAAAAGATGCCCCTTGGGTCAAAACTGGCCACACCCCGGGGGTCACATGGTTTATGTAGACTTGAGTAGCAAAATCACTTTAAAAATCTTCTCCACTGAAACTGCAAGTCCCAGACTTTTCATATTTGGTATGTAACATTGTAAAGTGGTCCCCTACAAAGATTGTTCAAATGATGCCACTGGGATCAAAACTGGCACACCCCGGGGGTCACATGGTTTATATAGACTTGAATAGCAAAATGACTTTAAAAATCTCCTCTGAAACCGCAAGGCCCAGAGGTTTCATATGTGGTATGTAAGATTGTATAGTGGTCCTCTACAAAGATGGTTCAAATGATGCCCATGGGGTCAAAACTGGCCACACCCTGCGGCTCACGTGGTTTATATAGACTTAAATAGCAAAATGACTTTTAAAATCTTTTTCTCTGAAACTGCAAGGCCTAGAGGTTTCATATTTGGCATGTAACATTGTATAATGGTCCTCTACAAAGATTGTTCAAATGATGCTTGGGTCAAAACTGGCCACACCCCAGGGGTCACATGGTTTATGTAGACTTGAATAGCAAAATGACTTTAAAAATCTCCTCTGAAACTGCAAGGCCCAGAGTTTTCATATTTGGTATGTAACATTGTAAAGTGGTCCCCTACACGATTGTTCAAATGATGCCCCTGGGGTCAAAACTGGCCACACCCCGGGGGTCACATGGTTTATACAGTCTTGAATAGCAAAATGACTTTAAAAATCGTCTACTCTGAAACCGCAAGGCCCAGAGGTATCATATTTGGTATGTAACATTGTTTAGTGGTCCTCTACAAAGATTGTTCAAATGATGCTCCCTGTGGTCAAAACTGGCCACACCCTGGGGCTCACATGGTTTATATAGACTTAAATAGCAAAATGACTTTTAAAATCTTCTCTGAAATTGCACGGCCTAGAGGTTTCATATTTGGTAGGTAACATTGTATAGTGGTCCTCTACAAAGATTGTTCAAATGATGCCCCTGGGGTCAAAACTGGCCTCACCCCGATGGTCATATGGTTTATATAGACTTGAATGCAAAATGACTTTAAAAATCTTCTCCTCTGAAACCGAACGGCCCAGAGGTATCATTTTTGGTATGTAACATTGTATAGTGGTCCTCTACAAAGATTGTTCAAATGATGCCCCTGGGGTCAAAACTGGCCACTACCCAGGGGTCACATGGTTTATATAGACTTAAATAGCAAAATGACTTTTAACATTTTCTCCCCAAAACCTGGATCCTGCGATAACTCAAAAAGTACTGCTGATACTTTGATGAAACTTGTATACATAGAAAGAGCAAGGTGAGGATTGTACACGACCCTTGATTTTTTCACCGTTACTTAAAATAGAAATAAACTTAATACTGTAATAATACGAAAAGAACATAACATATGATCATGAAACTTGGTACACAGAATGCACTATATGATTGCCCTCTGTCAGTTTAGTACTGCAATAACTCAAAAAGTAACTTGAATGTCTGGTCATACTTAAATAGAAAAAACAACAACTTATTACTGCAGTGACAAATGGGATTTGAATATGAAACTTTGTACATCTACAGATAAAGGGCAATTTGATGGTATTGCACAATGTTTAATTAGTAGGGGTTTTCACCGGTAGGGGACTCCTGTACTGCTTGCAATACTATCAAAGCCTTGTTTAATTTGCTTTATTCAAATTTAGTTTTTTGTTCTGACAATGCTTGATTATGGAGCAGTGTCTATTAAAATAATAACTAGAATTGTCACATGAGTGACGGATATACCCCCACAATATGGCCTTGTCACAAAACTATGGCATCCATTCGAAAGAAAACGACAGAGAGAAAGCTTTAATTTGTGAATGGTCAACAGTGTATTTGGAAAAGTTTAATTTCAATAGGAGCCATAACTCTGTCAACATTTAGTGGTTTGTAACCAAAGTTGAACTTGATCTGTATTTTATGATGTTACACCTATGTACCAAAAATAAGTTAAATATGTGAAGCCTTTCATGAGTTATTGTCCATGTTTTGGGGGAATTTAAGTCAAAAAGGGGGGCCATAACTGTGTCAAAATTTAGTGGTTTGTAACCAAAGTCGAACTTGACCTGTATTTAATGATGCTACACATGTGTACCAAAAATTATTTAAATATATGTCAAGCCATTGTTGAGTTATTGTCAGTAAATATGTCAAGCCCTTGTTGAGTTATTGTCAGGAAACCATGTTTTTAGTGAATTTAAGTCAAATAAAGGGCCATAACTCTGTCAAATTTTAGCGGTTTGTAACCGAAGTCGAACTTGACCCATATTTTATGATGCTACACATGTATACCAAGAATTAGTTGAATATGTCAAGCCATTCTTGAGTTATCATCCAAAAATCATGTTTTTAGGGAATTTTAAGTCGAAAAGGGGCCATAACTCTGTCAAAATTTAGTGGTTTGTAACCAACTTCAAACTTGACATGTATTCTATGATGTTACACATGTGTACCAAAAATTATTTGAATATGTCAAGCCTTTTTTGAGTTATCATCCGGAAACCCTGTTTTTAGAGAATTTTAAGTCGAAAAGCGGCCAAAACTATGTCAAAATTTAGTGGTTTGTAACCAACATCGACTTTGACCTGTATTCTATGATGTTAAACATGTGTACCAAAAATTATTTGAATATGTCAAGCCTTTCTTGAGTTATCATCCGGAAACCAACAGACCGACGGACCGACAAGCTCACTCCTATATACCCCCCCCAAACTTTGTTTGTGGGGGTATACAAATACATGTGTTTACATGACACTGCATGCTTCTCACATTTTTGTTTGGACAAAATTAACTTATGCATTTTACTTGTAATGGTAAACACTTTAAATGTCTAACTTCAGGAACTGTATTGCTCTGGTGAAACTACAGAACAGCCAGTATCGGATCACGAGGTATACAGTCACTAACAAATGTTCGGCAACATCACGGTTTATCTCTTTCTCCATTCCTGATTTATAATCAAACAATTTTGTAGTTTGACATGTCTGATTATGCCCCCCCCCCCCTTGGCATAGATTGCACGCTCTCTGTAGTCTACACTTTATTAAAGTCTTATGCAACTGTTAAAATTTATAACGTAATGATGGCAGGTTAAATATTTTTTATTTATTTTTTCAAATGTCAAATTCTGAACATTCTGTAACTCCTGCGCAGAACACTGAACATGAACCAGCTCCAGCTTTAAATCTGTTTCAGATTAACACCATCCAAGATGAACAACAAGTAAACACACCATCTTTTTAAGTTGTTTAATATAGTGTTCTCAGAGGTTGGGTTTAGTTAATGTACACATTTTTATATGCTGTCAGTACAGTTTAGATCATAGTAGTCTTTATCAGAGTAATAATATAGCCATACAATATCATGAGATAGTCATACGATATCATGAGATAGGATCCAGATAAGATATGTGGACTTGGATCAAGGATAAGGATCAAGCCCTGAAAATATACAATAACAGACAAATAGGTACTTAAATAGTAATCACATTTCAACATGTACATATAAAATACTTCATTACAACGCAATAAAACATCACATATATATAATACATATACAAGTTATACTTTCAATTACAGAACACAATGAACGAATTTAAAAAGACCCAGTCACTTCACTAACCAGGTTTTAAAACCAGTCAACTGTTACAATTGGTCAGTATGGTCAAAGGGATATAAAGAGGATATTTGTTTGTTTTCGGTGTGATAACGCGTGATAATGTCACCGGAAAGGGAGAAAATACATATTTTCACGAGCGCTTTCTTTTTATTTAAATGCTGTTTGAATATTCTTTACGTTTGATTTTTATTTTGGGGATTTTCAACACGATATTTACAATATTACGTTCGCACTATTTTCTCCATAATGGGTAGTAATAAACATTCCAGCGCCATCTTGGATTACGATAAAAATGTGCCGTGGATTAGATCAAGTTAAGCAACTTAAATTGCAAAAAATGTTTGACTCGAGGCATTATCAAGGCAGCTTGTATGACAGTCTACTATGCTAAAAATGTTTGACTCGAGGCATTATCAAGGCAGCTTGTATGACAGTCTACTATGCTACTCAGTATATTCTTAGACAACGCGGAATCCGTGTTTCTAAATTTATTTACGTTTAAATACAATTGGATACACATAGTCGTTGAATAATGTTCAGCTTTTAAATCAAGAAGTTAACACTAACTGCTAGCTTATAATATATTTATGATAAAAGTACATTTTGAAAGTGAAAGTGCGTTCAGTTTTCTGAAATTTTCTAAAAATAGCGTGTGCATAGGTGTTATGATGTAAACAATAGTTAACACAGTCACGACGTTCAAACGCACATGTGTTTTCGCAAGCAATTTAAGCTGATTAAACTCGTAGATGCGCGTTCAAATGTAAAACAACAAAATGTACTGCTAGGAGTGTTCTGAAATTAAATACTTATACGTATAAAGTGTTTTCTATATTAATTATTCGGACTTAACAACACAATTGGATTAAAAGTCGGTCAAAAATTTGAAGAAAACAAGATGGCGGAGAATTAAACACTTGTTATATTTTGGAATTGGAGAACGGGCAAAACAACAATTATGTAAACAAAGGGAGACTACTGTTAATAGCTACAGTAAACAACAAATACAAGGTTACGCATGCGCAAATAACGGCCCCGCCCCAACGCTCCAGTGTAGTTGACAAGTAAAGTAGTTTTGATGACTCGTCACTTCACCCAGACTTGTATACCAATGAGTTGATGGTTCCGGCTGAGGTCCTGGTTCTTTGCAACACTGCATTTAAAAAACATACTCAAATTAAACCAAACTGTGATGGTGATTTAAATGTTAATGCCGCTATCTCCATTAGGTGGGGTCTAGGTTGGCGTAAGCGGCTTAAGTGTTTTATGCATGCATTTCATGTATTTTTCAGCTGAAAGCCTGATTGAACTACAATTACAAAATAACATATGAACTAAATCTAACCCTGAGGATGTGACTTCCGTTTTGGGGTAATTAGACCTTTAAGAGAACCCAACCCTTTCAAATTTGAATAAAAACCACAATTTTCATCAATCTGATCAATTTGGAGAAAGAACATGAAGTCCTATTACACTGGTTTAAGATTTATTGGAAAAAAATAAAATTGAAAATGTCACATATAATGGTGTTTTGAGGCAAAAAATTTTTAGACGGAAAAAAATGTACTTGGGTACATCTGGAAAACATGATTTTAACTCAGAATTAAGCATAAGTTTGAGTTTTAAGAGGCATAGCAGATACAATATATAAAGTCAGAAGTGAAAACAATTTCATTGGCATTCTAAATGTTACAGAATAGGTTTTTAGTCCGTTTTGAACATTTTTTTTTAAGTTTCTGCATTTTTGGGGGTAAAATCCATATAAATGTAGCATTTCAGATGCCACTTGACCCCAGAAAAGGGTTTGTTACATAACAATCAACAGATTTGATCTCCTATCACACAACAAAAAAAGAATTTGACCCCAAAATGTCAACGCCAGATATTAATTAACAGTCTTCTGTCACACCTGAACCTGTGGGTGAGGTCAGCCGCCTGCAATCTTCAATATGTTCCGGGTACTCTCTGCTGAGTAATCTGTGAAAATAAAAAGGTTTTCTGTGCATGTTTACTCAATATTGTGATTACTAGTGTAACTTAGATACAATAAGTGTACATATACAATAGTTTACTAAGTTTTATTTACTGCGATAAGGCTAGTCGCTATGCCGGCTTCAGATTGTCGAGCTCATGTGCGAACAGTTCAGTTCTAAAACGGGTTTGAGAGTCCCAACAAGTGTTAAACTCTTGCTTTTCCTACTGGTGTTGATCAGAAGAATGCCAGGCTGGAAAAGAAGTCATTAGAAAGTAGAATACATGACAATAATCATGTACTAACCTTAAAAAATACCGATGGTACGGACACGACGGTGTCAGCTTTACGGCCCCGCCCCAACGCTCCAGTGTAGTTGACGAGTAAAGTAGCTTTGATGACTCGTCACTTCACCCAGACTTGTATACCAATGAGTTGATGGTTCCGGCTGAGGTCCTGGTTCTTTGCAACACTGCATTTAAAAAACATACTCAAATTAAACCAAACTGTGATGGTGATTTAAATTTTGATGCCGCTATCTCCATTAGGTGGGATCTAGGTTGGCGTAAGCGGCTTAAGTGTTTTATGCATGCATTTCATGTATTTTTCAGCTGAAAGCCTGATTGAACTACAATTACAAAATAACATATGAACTAAATAGGATCTGTTAACTTTGCAAATTAGGAAAATTGGTATTATTCAAAGAAGGCAGGTCGGACGGTCATCATGCCCAAAGCATCGGCCAGTGCGGACACGACCTTTGCGGCGCATTATTGTCAGTTACAGGTTCTTAAACTAAATATTCAGGATTACAACACAAGGCATTATGACATAAATGAGAGAATTGCTGAAACTAATGCAAATTAATGTCAAAATGAAACTGAAACACAACACGATGAACACAATGGGTCTCGGATTGCCACTCTGGTGGACATTTTGCTTTACTTTTCCCATATTTACCCCCCTAATGCCCCCTAGAGCAACCATCCCATAAAATACAGTCCTAAATGGGGTCAAGGTGGCATCTGGCAGTTATTCTTTCCAGTACAGTGTGTTTGTAAGAGTCCATTTTCAAAATCTTTGCAGACGACTAATATTAGGTGAAGTTCTTAAAGGTTACGCATGCGCAAATAAATTCCTTCTTCGTTACATATAAAATATTCAAAATTTGATCTCACTTTTCACCATGACCAATCTACTTTCCAATATATCACCAAACATTGTTGGAAAGATGAGGACATAACCTTTTGAAAAAACAGCATGTCAAAAAATTCTATTTGTTGTAATTCAAAATATTTACCTTAGAAAAAACACACCGGTTTTGACAGGCATGGAGGCTGCCATTTTGCGCATGAATACATGGGCCAAAAGTTATGAAGCTGGGAACCACTAGACAAAAAGTAGTGCACAAAACAGCCTTTTTTCTTATTGCTTACATATATACCTTTAAAATGATACCAAAACATATCATTTAAACTGTATTTTACAAATTATATGCATCCTGCACTCAACCACATGTGCTTATTATCTAACTGACAGCATGTAACCCTGAGGATGTGACTTCCGTTTTGGGGTAATTAGACCACAAGTGTAAGGATAAAATAAATGCTTTGGATGCTAAAATTAAATTTGGAACAAGATGACCAGCTCAAATGCCTTGTGGGTAAAACTTGTACCCGCAAGGCATTGTCTGTTCTAGTCCCCTTGGCTCAATATGACTGAGGAAAATCCAAGAGAAAATAAGAGGAAAGACACTTCAATATATCAGAAAGGTATTCTTAACACTTAAAGTTATTACTCTTTACTACTTTTCTTTTTAGGTGATTCTGTATGATAAATGGTGACAACACCTACAATTAAATATTGTTCAAATCAAATAAAATTTAAAAAAGTAGTCCATCACTGTGATATACGGATATATCTCACTGATTTTGTTCTATATTTCACTATTTAGCATTAAATAACATTATTTACTCTGTCAGTGTTACTTAATATTCTACCAGGTGGTTGTAAACTTGCAGTAAAGTTAAATCGCCACACAAATGTTTAGGAGGGGGTATATGGAATAAGTGATTACGACATTGCGTACGTGAATACACTTTGAATTGTTTATCGCATTTCGGTTAATAAATGTACAAATTTCTTTTATGTCGCGGATATTTATTTACTTTTAGATGGCATTATTACATTTAAGTTTACTAGTCAACCAATTGACATTGAATAAAGTTGATAAATTATAAAATGATTTTTGTTGCATGCAAACATCTGAATGGCCATGAAGGCTATATGTCTTTGTGCCTGTTCTTATATTGACCCACACCCTACATAAACTATACATAAGATTGCAAATCTTCAGTATGCCCTATTATATAAAAACATCTTCCTTGTGGTGGTGTTTAACAACTTGTAAGTCACTTTGACAGTTAAAATGCTTTTAAAATAAACCCTTAAAAGGAAACTATAGTAGTAGTGTCAAGTGACCATGAACACACGTACATGTATATGTGGTGTTATTTTAAATTCCTTCAATACTAAGGAAGTAATTATCTGCAAAAAAGAAAATAAAGGACAAGAACTAGGTAAATATAAAAAATGAGTTATGGTCCGTGTACTCTGCATTTCCTCTCAACGTCCTCTATCAATATATGCAGTTTTATTTAAAATCCCTGCAATACTAATGAAGTTATGCTCTGCACACAAAAAAGCAAAGGGCAATAACTCCATAAATATTGAAGAAAGAGTTATAGTCCTTGTACTCAGCACGTCCTCTCATTGTCCTCTATCATTATATGAAGTTTCATTTTAATTCCTTTAATACTAATGGAGTTATGCTGTGCATAAGAAAATAAAACAAAGGGCAATAGCTTCGTAAATATCTAAGTAAGAGTTATGGTCCTTGTGCTCTGCACTTCCTCTCACTGTCCTCTATCATTATATGAAGTTTAATTTCAATTCCTTCAATACTAATGGAGTTATGCTACGCACAAGAAAATTAATGATTCATATAAGGAAATAAAACAAAGGGCAATAACTCCATAGATATTGAAGAAAGAGTTGTGGTCCTTGTGCTCTGCACTTCATCTCATTGTCCTCTATCATTATATGAAGTTTCATTTGAACCCCTTTAATACTAATGGAGTTATGCTCCGCACAAGAAGCGTAATGGACAGATGGACAGACAGACAGACGGACAGACAGAAGGACAATGCGGGGGCATAAAAACAAACCTGATATTATGAAACTAATGTCTGAAAAAAGTATGACATTATAACAATAGATGACATCAACATGTAGTTAATATGCAAAACACAGCAACGGGATAGCATCTAGCTTTCAAGCAACAATGAAAAGACTGATCTTAAATTTCGCAATAAAATTTGAAATATTTTACTTAAAAACATATCATTTTTGTGACCTTTGTAATATACGCTGTGCGAAAATGTGGTCCCTCATACCTATTTACATTTTAACTGAATAAATATATAAAGAAAGGAAAATAAATTAGACGAATTTTAAAAAAGTAAATCAGTTGACACCATATAAATATAAAAGTACAGTTCACAGGAAATTACCATGGAGTTATTTCAGTTTAATCTGCTTGGAGCATATCTCATGTCACCAAAACTGCACAATTTAACACTATTATTTTAAATACACTTATTTATGTATCTACAAAGTAATCCAGTACTTAAAGGTGTAATCTGAGCAGGATGTGCTTAAAATAATAATAGCAGGGCCGGCTAGCTCAGTTGGTAGAGCGCTGGACTAAAAATCCGAGGATCGCAGGTTCGATTCCCAGCCCCGCCACATAACTTGTGTGGGGATTGGTCATGAAATTATTTCTACGGCCATTCTCCCCCTACCTCTGATTCAAGTAGGGCAGTTGTCACTTAATGGCATAAGTATGTGCACTTAGTACTGGTAAACCAGATTACTCAGGAAACGTGTGAGTAGGTTAACTGACCGCTGTTATATGACTGAAATACTGTTGAATACGGTACAAACAATAAAATAATGATTGTTCTGACAAAAAGCCGACACCTGCAGCTGTATGGGTGTTATGATATCACGGATTAATATCGCGAATAAGCGCTTTATTCTGCAATGTGTCGCGAAATATATCACAATATATTGCCCATATTAAATGAGAAGTTTCCTTTTATATCTCTCTTAAACATCCGTGCAAATGCATTTATTGAACTTATTATCATTGTTTAAGTACCAGTATAAACAAAATATTTGCATGATGCTAAATAACATATTTATAATTTTTTTTAAACTATTCACATAATTTTGTATAATATTTTTATTCAGAATATGTTACAAGAACATGGCATAGTGAAACAAAACAAGAAACAGAAGCATTAAACAATTTCAAACTTGAGTTACCAAACTTGGCCTATAAATTCATTTTAATATGGGGAATAACAGTTTGAATGAAATCCCTCAACCCCTAGCTTACCCCAAAAACGTAAACCTAGCCCTGACGCTGATGCCAACGCTGACGCCAGGGCGAGTAGAATAGCTCTAAATCTGATATTATAAAACTAATGGTTTAAATAAAGTATGAATTTATAACCAAGGGATAACATTAAAATGTGATTTATATGCAAAACCCATAAACCGGATAGTTGGCTTTCATGCAACATTGAAGACACCGATCTCAAATTCGCAATGACATGTGGATAAAAAGAGATCATTTTCCAGATAGTGAAATAAGTGCTGTGGGAAAATGTGGTCCCTCATATCTATTTACTTTTTCACTGAATCAGGCCGCCATAAGGCCCTAGGTCGCTCACCTGAGGGGCTAAGGAACTAAATTGTTCTAAGCAAGTTTCATGAGGATTGGGCTAAGATTGTGGCCTCTAGATTGTTCACAAGCTTCTTTTTCAATTCGGCCTGGTGACTTAGTTTTTGACCCCATGTGACTCAGTTTTGAACTTGTCCTATATATCATTAAGACAAATATTCTGAGCAAGTTTCATGCTTATTGGTCTATAAATGTGGCCTCTAGTGTGTTAATAAGCTTTTTCTTCAATTTGCCCTAGTGACCTAGTTTTTGACCCCACTTGACCCAGATTCAACTCGTCTGAGATATCATTGGGACAAATGTTCTGATCAAGTTTCATGTTGATCGGGCAAAAAATGTGGGCTCTTGAGTGTTAATGAGCTTTATAAAGTTTTCAATATAGCCATATAAGATCGCCCCCTGGCGGCAATGTTTTTCAACAGAGGGCAACCATTTTCGAACTCAGCCGAGATATCATAACAACAAATGTTTTGAGCAAATTTCAAGAATATTGGGCAAAAAATGTGACTTAGAGTGTTAACAAGCTTTTTCTCAAATTTGACCAAGTGACCTAGTTTTTGACCCCACATGACCCAGTTTCAAATTCGGCTGAGATATCATTGGGACAAATGTTCTGACCAAGTTTCATGTTGATTGGGAAAAGCAAATTTCAAGAATATTGGGCAAAAAATGTGACTTTTAGAGTGTTAACAAGCTTTTTCTCAAATTTGACCAAGTGACCTAGTTTTTGACCCCACATTACCCAGTTTCAAATTCGGCTGAGGTATCATTGGGACAAATGTTCTGACCAAGTTTCATGTTGATTGGGAAAAAACATGCAGCCTCTTGAGTGTTAACAAGCTTTATAAAGTTTTCAATATAGCCATAAAGGAAAACTACCCCGCCCCCTGGCGGCCATGTTTTTAAACGGAAGGCAACCATTTTCAAACTCGGTCGAGATATAATAACAAATCTTTTGAGGAAGTTTCAAGAAGAATCCGCGAAAAATTTAAATGGAGTGTTAACAAGCTTTTTCTTCCAATTGACCTTAGAAATGACCTAGTTTTTGACCCCACATAACCCAGTTTCGAACTTGGATGAGAAATCATTGGGACAAATGTTCTGAGCAAGTTTCATGTCGATCGGGCAATGTGGCCTTTAGAGCGTTTTCAATATAGCCATATAAGGAAAACTGCCCAGCCCCCTGGCGGCAATGTTTTTCAACGGAGGGCAACCATTTTCGACCTCGGCCAAGATATCATAACAACAAATGTTTTGAGCAAGTTTCAAAAAGATTGGGCAAAAATATGACTTCTAGAGTGTTAACAAGCTTTTTCCTCAATTATTTTTTTTTTCATTATATCATTGGCACAAATATTCTGGGCAAGTTTCATGAAGATTGGGCAATAAATGTGGACTACAATGTGTTAACTAGGTAAATGTTGAAAGTTTAATGAAGATTGTTCAATAAATGTGGACTACAGTGTGTTAACTAGGTAAATGTTGAAAGTTTCATGAAGATTGGGCAATAAATGTGGACTACAGTGTGTTAACTAGGTAAATGTTGAAAGTTTCATGAAGATTGAGCAACAAATGTGGACTACAGTGTGTTAACTAGGTAAATGTTGAAAGTTTCATGAAGATTGGGCAATAAATGTGGACTACAGTGTGTTAAATAGGTAAATGTTGAAAGTTTCATGAAGATTGGGCAATAAATGTGGACTACAGTGTGTTAACTAGGTAAATGTTGAAGTGTCATGAAGATTGGGCAATAAATGTGGACTACAGTGTGTTAAATGTTGAAAGTTTCATGAAGATTGGGCAATACCGTAAATGTCCTTTTTGACGCGCGTGTCATTTTAGGACCCCTGCGCGTTTAAATGGAGTCATTCTTTGTTAATTATGCCATTATCCAGAAATCAAGTTTTCATGTATGCGCACTTTCCAATGACGTAATACACATTGGTACAGTCTAAATACGGCCAATGGGCTTTGTCCGCATGAAAAAATTCACAATGGTTCTGTCTAAATTGATATCGTAGATCGACACGACGAGCTCACTCGCACGACGTAATGCTTGTGCACGACGTAATGCTTGTACCATTGTTGGTACAGTCTAAATTATTAACACCTAGAATGCTAATACATGTACGCTAACGGTACATGTATAATAATGGCACTGTTCACAACATTCTGGTTGACTGCTTTAGATAGCGCTTGTTGTTGAAACCTCCACGTGGGAAGTGTGAAACTTGCTTTGCGCGCGCAAACTGTTATTACATGTTCTTATAACAAATATTCATAATATTGTCATGAGTTTTTGTGGTCCCATTCACTTGCATCATATATGGTTGCGTGTAACCCATATAGTGGGGCATAGGTTTATTTATATACATTCAATTCCGGATACATAAATATGGCTGTCTATTTAATCATTTCTATCGAATTTTACTTGAGTTTTTCGTTAATGTTAGGGCATGGGCGTCAATAAGGACATTTACGGTAAATGTGGACTACAGTGTGTTAACTAGGTAAATGTTGAAAACAAACGACTATAAGACAGACAGACGACTGCCAAAAGGCAATCACAAAAGCTCACCATGAGCAAGTTCTGCTCAGGTGAGCTAAAAAAAACTAAGAAACTTACTTTACCAAAAACAAAAGCCATATACATATATGTCATATATCCTTCACTTAATTGAAGTTATTTAGGAAGAAAGGCTGAGTAATCATTTCATGTCAAATTCCAGATCTTTTTCATTTTCACTAAAGCTTGTAGATGTATTTAAATTAAACTCCAACATAACAACAAAATCTACAAATTACAACCAGTAATTAAACAGAAAATGAAAACCATGGATGAATTAGGCATTCAGTTCTCTTCAACTATAAAGTCAAAAGTACATTTCTAAGAATGTTATTTATCTGACTTTTGACGACTCTATATTTTACCTGCTAAATCTGCTGACAATATACATTGCCATTCCCATGCAATTTTGTAGACATGTTTTAAATTTTGATTTCTTGGTATTAATATACAGTCTAACCTGTGGTACTGACCACCTGCTTTAAGCGACTCCCTCCATTTAACGAATATCACTACTTCCTCCCAACACAAATAAAAATTAAAAAACAGCTTTAATTAACGACCACCTCTATTCCAGGACTTTCCATCAGTCCCAATTTACCCTAACCTAGTGCCAGGTCTGCAGCAACGTTGCTAAGCAACAGTGACATTATCTGTGAAAGGTGTTTATCCACAAATTAGCGGGCACTTTGTCATAAAAAAATTGTACTAATCGATAATTTGTTCACGAGTACATCTGTTGATTTGCGGGTTTGATAGGTTAATCCATCTCCGTAGAGAGGAAGTCAGTCAGACTTTTCTTAAGCTAAGCAGTTAAGCAATCATTTATTTCACTACCGTCCGTATGTCTAACTTAACAAACCATATCGTTGAATTTTAAATGTATAACATATTGAAATGTATTATACTCGGCAAGCGATAGAACAATAATAAAAATGTTTGAACTCCAGGCTAAAACAAGGCTTGTCACAGGATGTGACATATGCCACCAAAGCGTGTGCTTGTCAGAGGAAGGCAACACAATGTCAGTTACATGTTGGCAAAAATGACACTACCTACAAAAAGAGTTATGGTCCTTGTACTCTGCACTTCCTCTCAACATCCTGTATCAATATATGTGGTTTTATTTTAAATCACTTCAATACTAACGGAGTTATGCACTGCACAAGAAAATTAACTGAGGGTCCTTGTACTCTGCACTTCCTCTCATTGTCCTCTTTCATTATATTTATCTCTTCAATACTAATAAAGTTATGCTCTGCACAAGAAGTGTGGCGGACGGACGGACAGTCAGACAGATGGACAGACGATGCTATTACAATATGCCCCCGATATCCCCCATCAGCTATATCTTTTTTTTACTTGACCCTAAATTGTCTGTGTTTCAGTATGGGTTATGGTCAGGGACAGTAGGGGCACTGACTAAAATGCCGACAGCAACAGCAAATGCAGAAAATACAGATAAATAAGGAAAATGCAGACAATATAGATAAAGAAGGAAAACGCAGACAATATGGATAAGGAAGGAAAACGCTGACAATACAGATAAAGAAGGAAAACACAGAACATGTAAAGAAGAAGACGCAGAGGGGATACGGGTTTAAATAAATAGATTTAATTTGTGTATGAATAGCCCTAATGTTGCCTTACACATGTAAATATAACATTACATTGATAAAATGTTCTTAATATTGTTTTTAATACCTATTTTTATGCCTTATGAGACATTTATAACATTTTAACATTGAGCAGTGTAATTCGATGTAAATAACATAGTCAATGAGTTTTATTCTATTCTAATCATGTGTAATATTATTAATTCTAATTAAAACTAAAACTACACATAATGTTTTTCTGCAATTAAAACATTATTTCATTACACAACAAATGTTTCTCATCATAAACACTTTATTAAATTAATGCATCTATTATTTCAAAACTTAAATATCAAATGTTATTCATAATATTAAAAATATGTTCACAAATGATAGTAATGTAAATATTTTATTCTGCAAGAACAATCAACAATAAACAAACAACAAAACACCTTTCAACTTCTTACAATAAGTGTGATCTGTGTTTTCCTACTAAAAGTCTTCTTTCATTGCGCCTGCCTTTTCACACTATTTAAATATTGTCTGCATGCTCCTTCTATTTTCATATCGTATGCGTTTTTCTACTATTTTCATATGGGCTGCGTCTTCCTGTTATTTTCATATTGGCTGCCCCCCTGTACCAAAGGCTGACCCGGCACTTTGTGCTCAGGTGAGCTAAAAATGTATAGACAAAATTGTGTTATGTTTATATTAACTTCAAGCAAATAGCTTATTACAGCTTACAGCTTGCAAAAGCAAAAAAAAAAAAGACTAGGTCTATCACAAAAGGTGATTAAAACCCCGAAATACAGCTTTGACAATACAGACAAACACACGTGATTCATATATGCTGTATAAAAAATGGTAAAATCATTGGATATTTTATTTTTAATGCGACATTTTCAGATGTAATCATAATTTTAATGATATGCATGGCGACCACCTAGCTACTGAACACCGGAGCTCCATTAAAAGCTACCATAAAATATATTCTTTCCTCCCACAAAACACCCACTTATCAAAAAAGCCATAAACATTATTGAAGTGGTTTGTACCATTAAAACTTTATTACCACCCATGATCAGCCTGTCATCAGCACACCCCTAAATAATTTTCCAGTTGTAATATAAGACGACATTTTCTTTTCAAATCGGCTGTGAAGAGATGATAACCAACATGGCTAAGGAGGTTTTGCTTTTTCATCATAATTAATGTGGATCTAGTTACGAGTAGTAAATCTTGTTTCTTTGTATTACATATCACCTTTTTCGGCGTAGCTGTCTAAGATCACTTTTGACCTAGATTTCTTGTGATAATTATGCAGCGGGAAAATTGAATGCCAATAGAATCGGGCAAATTTTCTAATTTTAGGGAATGCAAACTTAAACAATCGTTTAACATATACCAATAACTGTTGCATACTTTTGGGGATAAACATTTACATAATTGTTTACATAAGCTGTTAAAATAAAGTTATAAACATATCTTCGACATACACTCTAAAAATGAAAATAATTATGAAAAATTTTACTCATTGTATGTCATGATCAAAATGTTATATTCATTCACATAATGAAATAATTGTATTGTTTAGCCTACATCATCGGCGCGCTCTATAAATAGCAATTACAATGCTACAATTCACGGGGACGACAGTCACAACGTACAATGTTGCCTGTTGAGCTCGCAAGCACAAAATATAAATTGGTAAATTTCTGGTATTTTTCTCATAAATAAGCAAAAACATTATTAGCAACTTTAATTGAGCTTATACTTCCTATTATTTGATCATTGTGTAAAAATATCATTGTACGCTGTAACCCACTGTCGTCTCCGTGAATTAGTAAAACTCAAGCAGAATAATCTTTCTAAAAATAGCGCGGGGTAAAGCTGTGTTAAAACACACGTATCAATTAGCGTGCAGAGAATCCTAAACCCAAGAATTTCAATAAATGGAGAATTTATCAACTTACTGCGCATGTTTTATTATATTTGAATTAAGGTTGCGTTTAATTAAGAATTATTTATAATTGCACCTTTCTATCAGCTTCTTATTCTATCTATAAAATGTTAAACATCTTTCTATCAGTAAAATGTGGTGAAAGAAGTCTCGTAATACGTCGAAACGTTATTCATGTTACTTTAACTTCATATGCGTAGCATGAATACACTATGTGCAATACTAATAATACATATAGTATATTATTTAACATAACTATGTACACTTGTCTGATATAAGTTAATTTGTTAAATTTGCCTTACAAATTCATGTATCAGTTATGTTTACGCAAATTACTAGTATTAGCTTATTCATGTATCACTGGTGCGGTATCTAATCAGTTTATTCACGGAACAGATATTAACAATGATTGAGTTTATCTCAAATTAATTTTGGGGCCGATAAGTTTTCTTATGGTGTCAGAAAAATCTTGTGTCCAAGAAGTCTCCTTAGTAGGGACCGAAAAATATGGGGTCTGAGAAGTCACGTAACTTCATCTTGGTCCTCTTGTATTAGATTAAGGGCAAAAAAATGACATCTAAATATTAATTTCAACGCCGATTGTCGTTTTAAAGACATTTCTTGTTTGGAATATGTAATTTATATATATTCATCACTTAGATTAATATATTAAAAGTATGAATCTGAAAATCATAACAAAATATTAGGGATGCAAACGAATATTCGGATGTCCGGATATACGAATACTGGTTAGGTATCCGGATACTTAAAAAGGATCCAAATACCTTATTGAGTGAAAGACAATGCTCCTGTTGTAATGCATCACGTGTTCATAACCGCCAAGCCCTGTTTCTTGAGACGTTAATCCGCATAACGCACATCATTGACAGACTGACATAAAGCTGTTAATTGGTTGTTCGCACAATGGGGGGGGGGGAGGGGGGGGGGGGCGGGAGCCTTTAACCGTAACTTATCACCATGTGGTAAGGTAATTGCCCACAAAGGCCTATCAACCTTGTCTTTGGTGGTCCTTTCTTTCCGATAATTGACACTAATTGGCATGATGGCTGCAATTAATGGGCATACCACTGGCACAACGCGCGAAAAACGGTCACTGTCCAATCATATACAACATTTCGTAAAGTTGCCAATCAAAATTTCTCTCTAATAATACAAATCACAAATGAAGTTGTTTTATTTCATTAGTTATCCTAACTATTTGCACATTTACATGTGTTTCATAATCAAGGATTAATACCATGTGTATGTGATTATTCTGTGCAATTTTATTTTCAATCATTTTGTGTGATTCTGATCATTGGACGTTGATAACAGTGATATAGTATTTTTTATTTTGCAAACAAGTGTTCAGCATTAAGAATGCCTCCACCAGTGCCATCTGATGTGTGGAAGTATTTCACAAAATCGGCAGATAAGCGTAGTGCCATGTGTAAAATATGCTCTACGGAATATTCGTACAGCGGAGGTACCAGCAACTTGTGGAACCACTTGCGCAGCCCCCCTTCTATGCCTATGAAACAGACAACCCTCGACTTCACCCCATCGTCTCCCACCGAGATGTCGTCTACAACATCCGAGAGATTGACGCCTGCACTTGCAGACTGGATTGTCCGTGACTTTCTCCCACTGAGCTTCGTTGAGGGCGATGGCTTCCGGGAGATTATGGCCATAGCAGCCCCGTCATATAAGGTACAGTCAAAATTCATTTTTCCAGTTGCCCCCTGTGAAATGTTTAGGCATACTTCATGAATTCTTCTTAAAATCTTTGTGAATACTTCATGCAGTGGCTTCATGAAGACTTCATGGAAAAGAAGTGAACTATAAATGAGACAAATGCATGAAGCATTCATAAAACATAGCTTCATGAATAGTTGATGCATTTTCACATGCAGAAAAATGCATGAAATAAAGAATGGGTTTGTTCATAAAAACTTCATGAACTATGCACTTCATGAAGACTTCATGCACGACTTCATGAAAAAAAATAATCATGAAGATTTCATGAATAATTTGGTTCTTTATTCTAATGTGTCATTTATAGTTCACGGATATTCATGAATACTTCATGAACAATTTTTTTGTAATTTCAAGAATAAATTGGTTGTGCTTTTCTTCAACATTCATGAAGAATTCCAAAAATCATGAAGACTTCTAAAAATAATAGAGCTATGAAAAAAGTGGACATAGTATCATCATTTGTTCCGCTTTCAGTCCGGACATTTCTATTTCCATATATGCCGAACGTCTGCGGAAAATTAATGCATTTGTTTTTCAGCAGGTGGAAATAATCCACAGAAAATTGACACTCGAGGAATAATTGGGTGATCCTCCCTTGGATTTTTCTATTTTTAGCTCTGGTGGCCATCTTGTTCAGTGGTGCAGAATAGTATTGATCAAATTTGGTGAAGGGTCAATTTATGTAAAATTGGCCTTTTAAGCTGTTCCCGCTCTCTTCCGTCATGAAAAAGTACTTTCTGAATTGAGACGGACTTATCTTTGAATAGACTGATCTGGATTTTTCCACAAATAGTTAAAACTACACCCCAGCTATTGTTAAGAATTAATTTCCATTCATCGAAAATCACAAACATTGCCACGTGCACATTTGAATATCACAAATATTATGCACATGCTCTTTTGTATCAAATATTTTAATCGCCAAACACATCATATCCAAGTGCAATGATTGGATAATCCAGAGGGCTATTCAGACAAGTTATTCAGACTGCATTCAGACTATAACCACAGATACAGTAATTATTATGACCTTTACACTAAGTACTCAGGTGTTACTTGATATTTATTAAGGTTCAATGGTTTACTCCCCTAAAATGGTTTGTCAGACATTAAATAATATGTGAATATTATAAACATCCATGTGGAAATGATTATAATGCAACTTTTTTCATGATACAGTACAATTGTGCTAATATAAATCAACAAAACAACATAATTTTGTGCAGACAAGTATAACAGATACATTATTTTCCATTTTCCAGTTTTTTATGTCTAAAAATCTCCTTAAGGTACAATGTGGTTAGGAACAGTAAACAATATAATTATTATGCAACTTTTCACAATTTTATGGTACAATTGTGCTTCCATAGTTAACATTAAAATACAAACAAATGATAAAGTACTGATTTTCATTTTGCAATCTCATTATATAATAAAACATTGATGGAAGGATTATATTGTAAGGAAAACAATAATAATAAGTCAAGCGATTGTTGTTTAAAGGAACATAACTGTGAGTCGTAAGAAGACATGCAGCTTAAGCCTCTGGGCATATGGTCGCGAAAATATATTACAATTGCTTAAAAATGTCAAACCCTTTCAAATGTGCAAAATCAGTTATAGTTTATTGACTTGTTTGTAACTTAGATGAAATAATACTTACAGACACAGGTTCCAAGTGTTCAGTATTCATAGATATTTCTGTTTTAAAATCACAATCATGTTTAAATCATTTCAGACCTGAGCAATGAAAGTCAACTGATGACATCATAAATGACATCATATCCTGCATAGCATTGCATGGTATGGTGTACTGTAATTTTCCTAAAATTGCATTATTTATGCCCTTTTGTAAGTTCCAATTTACATAAGTTATAATCTTGAAACTTGGAATATACCTTTATCATCAACTCTAATATCAAGTGCCACATTCCCCATAACTCAGTTTTCTATTTTGACATAGTTGTGCCCCTTTTTCACATAGATTTTCAGGTTAAAGTTTATATTCAAAACTTCTGTAACTTCAAAACTACAAAAGTTATTCATTTGAAATTTATAATATACCTTAAATGTCATCAACTCCATCAAGTGCCACATTCCCAATAACTCAGTTTTTCAGTTTTATATTTTGACATACGTATGTCCCTTTTTCACATAGATTTTCAGGTTAAAGTTTATAATTAAAACTTTTGTAACTACAAAATTACATAAGTTATTCACTTGAAAATTAGAATATACCTTTGTCCTCAACTCCAGCTTCAAGTTCTACATTCCCCATAACTCTGTTTTGTATTTTGACAGATATATGCCCCTTTTTTTCACATAGATGTTCAGGTTATGTCCCAGGTTATGTCCTCAGACTGTATTCGGTATTTATTCAGACAGATATTAGACAGAATTCAGACTTGTGGTTTCATGGGTGTATGTTCAACAATTCTCACCAAATTGATATTAAAGATTGTTTTTGACCTAGCGGGGGCATATATGTTTTACAAACAGCTCTTGTTTTAATAAATAGATTAACAAGCTTGTGATTTTTTCAAAGTATAACTTTTCCGCATCATGAAAATGTCTAAGTCAGAAGTTCCGCAACTGTACAATTTCTAACTGTCAATATTCCGCATACTCTCCGCATGTTCTCCGCATATAAGAAATTTCTCCACAAAGCCAAAGTCATTTTTGCGGAAAATATGTGGAGAATCTGCGGAAACTGATGATTTACGCAACATTTCCGCATCTATTCAGCATTTTCTACGGTTCTTGAAATGCAATGTGGAAATCCGAGCTAAGGGTGGTATTCATAAAAAAATACTGATCTATTCTTTTTAAAGCTTCATGAATGTTTCTAGAATTTCAGTAATGCATGACGCCTTCATGAAGTGTACCTTAAATCACTTCATGCATAAAACTTCATGAAGTTTGTTATTAGAGGTTTTCAATAAGACTTCATGAATAACGCTTAATGGCATGAAAAATTCTTGATCTCATGAAGTCCATTTTGACAGGGGGTATGATACACACGTCAAAATGCGTGTCTGTTAACGAACATTTGTGAGCGAGTGTAGTGCAATAAATTTCTAATTGCTATAACTAGCTTTCAAATGTGTTAAATATTCTGCAGTGCGCTTGCCGGTGTATGAGTGAAAGAGCGTATGTGCGTTTAAGCGTCTGTTGGATTTGTAGATAATACGAAATTAATGTCTAATTGCTATAACTAGCTTTCAAATGTATTAAATATTCTGTATTGCGCTTGCCGGTGTATATATGAAAGAGCGCACGTGCGTTTAAGCATCTGTGCAATTTTAAAATCATGTGACATTAAGTTCTAATTGCTAAAACTAGCTTTTAAATCTCTTAAATATTTTGCTGTGCGCTCGCCAGTGTGTATGTGAAAGAGCGCACTTGCGACAATGACAGCAGAACTCCACAGACGACAGGAACTCGAACAGAGACTACCAAACACGTCGACATATGCCCTAATCCAGGATGTACCTACGCGATGGAATTCAACGCAGATGATGTGCAGTCGCATGAATAAGCTCAGACGCGTGGTAACGGACATCATGCTTGACCCTGACGTCACTCGTAAGTCTGACATGGACCTTCTGCTCAAGGACAATGAATGGTCCATTGTTGCGGAATTGGCTGAAGTCCTTCAGCCTTTTACAGACATGACAGCATTCATGGGGAAAGACAAAGACGTCTCGGTATCCAAGATTTATCCCATCGTGGCTGGCCTGGTCAAGACGGCGCTGCAAATAACAAAGGAGGACACACCGCTGATCGTCAACGTCAAGGAGACGCTGTCCAGCTTCTCCATCGATTGCAGCCGTTCACTGAAATTTTGGCGGGATCGCTTCCGATGTTGGCGTCGGCGTTGGATCCCCACCACAAGAAATTGTGCTTTCTGCCTAAGCACTTGCGGAAAGTGACCCATCAGGTTCTTGAAAGTCGAATTGATGATGTCCCTCTGAGCGTGACCACTCGCGAGGAGTCAAACATGGAGACGCCATCTAAGCATCCAAGGTTGGACTTCCTGATCTCGTCTCCGGAGTCGGTCATTGAAGATGAACTCCAACTCTATCTGGCGGAGAAACCGGATTGCGTCACCCCTGCTCTTGAGTGGTGGCGTCGCAACGAAGCCAGATTCCCCAAATTAGCCTATGTCGCCCGTAGTGTGCTTGCAGTTCCTGCAACATCGGTACCGTCTGAGCGCGTCTTCTCATCAGCCGGTTTGGTACTGACCAAGCTGAGAAATAGACTCAACAGTGACTTGGTCGATGCAATTCTGTTCATGAACAAAAATCTAAGATCGGTGTCCCTAAGTGAATAATCATTTGTGTTCGCGCATGTGTGTCTAGTTAGTGCTGTAAAACGAACTGTTTCAGTGTGCACGCCGTATATATGCTAATTTCTAGGATGTATATAATATGTATATATTGTAGTTGACTAGTATTTTTTTGTTTTCAGGATGTATTTGACATGCTTTGCTAATCATTCACATTTAATTTGTTGCTTGTAAATCTTTTAATAAAGTAATCATGTTAAGAATGTGCCTTTATTATTATCTTCTTAACAAACACTATGTTACCATTCTATGCATAGGGTTTTGTGAAAATGTTTGTAATAAGTTACGCATTCTAAGGATACGAATATCCGGATAGTATCCAGATACCAGATATCCGAATATTGATTCAGGGTACGAATCCCATCCCTATAAAATATCAAGAGAAAATATTAAGTGTAAAATGACTGTAGAACCCCTTTAGAACAATTAAAACCTTGAAGAAAAGAGGCTGTGCGAGATATATATTCTCATTTAAATTTGCATATTGAGATTAAACGCTGAAAAGGATAGTAAATAAACAAATCAATTAAGTTCGAAAATGTGAAAAACAATTATCATCGGCAACAAAGGGTTAAAATTATGTGTAACAAGAGTGCCTTTGTCACAAAGATATGCCCATTGTCGAAGCTTTTTGGGGGTTAAGATTCAATGACTAAAGAGAATCAATTGAAGAACTAATAAGGTAGAGCCATGGTATTTGTGCATCTAATTCATCTCCATAGCCTCTCTCTGTGTGGTGATAAGAGGTATCAAAACTATTCCATACATATTCTTAAATCTTTAATCAAGACGACAAAATAATCAAGGTGGGTACTTAAAACTTTGGTAATTATGAGTTATAGTTCTTGTATGCTTCACTTCCCCATCTAATGATGGACATAATTTCTTCAAACTTTTTAAAATCCCTGTATGCAAGACAATATCATGCTCTGGGGCAAATATTTGACATTTGATCTTTAAATGTGACCTTGACCTTGGACCTAGGGACATGGTACTTGGATGTGACATACCACATCATGATGCTGATCATTTAAGCCAACTGACATTGTATTTGAAAATTCCCCCATGGATGACCAAATCATGCTCTGGACAAACCTTTGACCTTGACTTATGACCTTGACCATGACCAAGAATGTGGTTCTTGCATGTGACATACCGTCTCATCATTCTTATCACGTCTGGCAAGTAATAAGAAAATCCTTTCATGCTTGACAAAATTATGCTCAGGACAAATTTTATGGATTTATGGATCCTATTTGACCTTAAAGTGTGACTTTTAACTTGAACCTATGGACTTGGTTCTTATACGTGACCCAACTTCTCATGATAGTACCTCCATGCATGAAACTATTTGGTTCTGAATTATATTTGACCTTTGACCTTGAAGTGAGACCTTGACCCTGGACAAAGTGACCTGTTTTTTGTGCACGACACAATGTCTCATAAAGCATATCACTTCCGCGAAGTTTTTTGAAAACTCTTCCATGCTGGACAAAAATCTGACCCAAACAGTCGACAACAACGAGTGGGGTTATTTACCCTCGAGACTTCGGTTAAAAACCATTGCCCAAGCACACTGCTTAACATAAAACTCTGTTTTTATAAAAACTATATAAAATATCTTCTTTTAAAGGGTGTGAACATATAAACTCTTTGCAGTGCGGTTACGGTGCTTTGTATAAAAATCTAAGCTTAAAAATGTATCAAAAGTAAATAAAATGACTGTTTGTAAATGAATCTTAGTAAGTAATAATAAGAAACAGTAATAACTGCTTTAAAAATAACTTTTCTGAAAACTAGCTAAAACGTCGCTTTAAACACCACTGGACAGTGTTTACAAGTATTTTGGCCAGCGGAAGGCCGAATTCTAGGGCGCATTTATGTGCCCTGAACCTCGAGAATGGGGGGTCGAAAATTCAAAGTTGCATTTGATAGTGCAGCTGATAGAAAATGATCAGATACGATAAGATACGTTGAAAACTAGCTAAAACGTCGCTTTAAACACCACTGGACAGTGTTTACCAGTATTTGGCCAGCGGAAGGCCGAATTCTAGGGCGCATTTATGTGCCCTGAGAGCATCAATGCGCCTTAAAAAAATCAAAGTCTGGATTTTTGGCGCAAATGGTCGGTACCGAGAGAAAAACGTCTCGTGGCGCTGTTCTAGCCAGCGGAAAACTGTTTTGGCCAGCGGAAGGCCGAATTCTAGGGCGCATTTATGTGCCCTGTAACGGAGACTGTGGGCTAAAAAATTCAAAGTTACATTTAATAGTGCAGCTGATAGCAAATGATCAGATACGATGGAAAGCGGGCGCTGACGGGTAATAACTCGCTCAGAAGGCGGACCATATGTATATATATGGTCGGAAAACACAGGGTATAGTGTTTCGGACGCATATAAGAGACTCCGATGTCTATCGGAAGCCTGAGAAACCCCTAAAAGGGGTCCGAGATGGTATATATTGTTCGGGGCAATGCTGCCGAACGTATTTCCTATGAAACACTGCCTCGATTTGCAGAGATGTTTTATTTTGTCCTATAGGGGCGTTTAACACGACGTTCGGGTTGGACTTAGACATTTTTCGCAACCATTTCGGACTTAGTTTTTTTTTCGATGTTTTTGGACATAGACAATTTTTCAAGAATTTCGGACTTGTACTATTTTCGCAACAAACAAACGGGCCTGATTGCTTTTTTTATTGCCCTTCATTCGCGCATACCTTTCATTTCTAGTTGGTGTTACTAATAAAGGTTTGGATTTAAGTTATTTTACCAAAAACTAAAACCCGCGCCCGGGAGTCAAGCCCCCGCACAAGGCACACATTTGCGCCTTGGCCGGGAGCTTGACTCCCGGGCGCGGGTTTTTTGTTTTTTTATGTGGATTTTGGACGCGACGTTCGGGTTAGATTTGGAAGTTTTTCGCAAACATTTAATACTTTGTTCATTTTTCGCTGTTTATGGACATATAATTTTTTTTGGACAATTTTTCAAGAATTTCGGACTTGTGCTATTTTTCGCAATAAACACACAGGCCTGAATGAGTTTTTAATTGCCCTTCATTCGCGCATACCTTTCATTTCTAGTTGGTGTTACTAATAAAGGTTGGATTTAAGTTATATTACCAAAAACTAAAACCCGCGCCCGGGAGTCAAGCCCCCGCATAAGGCACACATTTGCGCCTTGGCCGAGAGCTTGACTCCCGGGCGCGGGTTTTATTTTTTATTTTTTTGTGGATTTTGGACGCGACGTTCGGGTTAGACTTGGACGTTTTTCGCAAACATTTCATACTTTGTTCATTTTTCGCTGTTTATGGACATATAATTTTTTTTGGACAATTTTTCAAGAATTTCGGACTTGTGCTATTTTTCGCAATAAACACACGGGCCTGAATGAGTTTTTAATTGCCCTTCATTCACACATAGCTTTCATTTCTAGTTGGTGTTACTAATAAAGGTTGGATTTAAGTTATATTACCAAAAACTAAAACCCGCGCCCGGGAGTCAAGCCCCCGCACAAGGCACACATTTGCGCCTTGGCCGAGAGCTTGACTCCCGGGCGCGGGATTTAGTTTTTCTTTTAATATTCTTTTTTATTCGCGCATAGCTTTCATTTCTAGTTGGTGTTATTAATAAAGGTTAGATTTAAGTTATATTATGAAAAACTAAAACCCGCGCTCGGGAGTCAAGTCCCCGCCGGTCGGGAACTGGCCCCATATCGCCCGGTCAATCGCGCTAGTCGGCCGAGGTCTCTTACTGGTAGCGTATCGCCGCTGGGGGCCAGCCAGCCAGTCCCGCTAGCGAGATGCGTCGCAAAGACGGCTAAGTGATACTGGTAGGAAATCGCCACCATCAAAACGAACGCCGGGCGGAACCCGGCCCCGTACCGCCCGGTCATTCGCGCTAGCCGGCCGAGGCCTGTTACTGTTAGCGTATCAACGCTGGGGGCCAGCCGGCCAGTCCCGCTAGCGAGATGCGTCGCAAAGACGGCTAAGTGTTACTGGTAGGAAATCGCCACCACTAAAACGAACGCCGGGCGGGACCCGGCCCCGTACCGCCCGGTCATTCGCGCTAGCCGGCCTAGGTCTGTTACTGGTAGCGTACCGCCGCTGGGGGCAAGCCGGCCAGTCCCGCTAGCGAGATGCGACGCAAAGACGGCTAAGTGTTACTGGTAGGAAATCGCCACCGCTAAAACGAACGCCGGGCGGGACACGGCCCCGTACCGCCCGGTCATTCGCGCTAGCCGTCCGAGGTCTGTTACTGGTAGCGTATCAACGCTGGGGGCCAGCCGGCCAGTCCCGCTAGCGAGATGCGTCGCAAAAACGTCTAAGTGTTACTTGTAGGAAATCGCCACGACCAAAACGAGCGCCTAACCCTAACCTTAACCCTAACCCTAACCCGGCCCCGTACCGCCCGGTCATTCGCGATAGCCGGCCGAGGCCTGTAGGGTTAGGGTTAGGGTTAGGGGCAAGCCGGCCAGTCCCGTAACCCTAACCCTAACCCTTACCCGGCCCCGTACCGCCCGGTCATTCGCTCTATCCGGCCGAGGTCTATTACTGGTAGCGTATCGCCGCTGTGGGCAAGCCGGCCAGTCCCGCTAGCGAGATGCGTCGCAAAGACGACCAAAACGAGCGCCTAACCCTAACCCTAACCTTAACCCTAACTCGGCCCCGTACCGCCCGGTCATTCGCGATAGCCGGCCGAGGTCTGTAGGGTTAGGGTTAGGGTTAGGGGCAAGCCGGCCAGTCCCCTAACCCTAACCCTAACCCGGCCCCGTACCGCCCGGTCATTCGCTCTATCCGGCCGAGGTCTGTTACTTGTAGCGTATCGCCGCTGGGGCAAGCCGGCCAGTCCCGCTAGCGAGATGCGTCGCAAACACGGCTAATTGTTACTGGTAGGAAATCGCCATAGGCAGACATGTGCGCCTTACAGGGGGCTTGACCCCCGGGCGCGGGTTTTCTATTTTGTTCATATAACTTAAATATAACGCAATTATTATCCTAACTGCAAATAAAAGCTAAAAAAAAGGGCTGATAGAAATGCGGGGGGTGTCAGTGCCGCTGAAGAGATAATCATTCCTATATATAAGGGACAGTATGCGAGCGAGGTGGTCTCGCGGGGAAAGTCCCGAAGGCTCGCAAGCAGGCGGCCGGCCGTCGTCTAGGGGAGCTCGGTGGACAGCGCGGGCCAGGCCTGCCTAGCGGGGAGCTCGACGACAGAGTCCAAGAGCGGGGTAGGCAGGCAGCCGCGCTTCGTCTCGGGGTGCTCGGTGGATAGCTCGGGCCAGTAGGCGAGCGAGGCGGTCTTGCGGGGACAGTCCCGAAGGCTCGCAGGCAGGCAGCCGGCCGTCGTCTAGGGGATCTCGATGGATAGCGCGGCCCTGGCCGGCCTAGCGGGGAGCTGGACGACAGGGCCCGAGAGCGGGTTAGGCAGGCAGCCGCTGGTCGACTCGGGGTGCTCGGTGGATAGCGCGGGCCAGTAGGCGAGCGAGGTGGTTTCGCTGGGTAAGCGCGGGCCCGGTGTAGGGGAGTTCGGCGACAGGGCCCGAGAGCGGGCAGGCAGGCAGGCGCTCGGCCGGCCGGCCGGCCTTCGTCTCGAACAGCTTGGTGTGTAGCGCGGGCCTGGCCTGCCTATCGGGGAGCTCGACGAGAGGCCTGCTGGCCGCCGTGGTCTGCGGAGAGCGCGGTTGGCAGCCGGGGCTGATAGAACGGCGGGGTTGTCAGTCCCGCTGAAGAGATAATCATTCCTATATATAAGGGACAGTATGCGAGCGAGGTGGTCTCGCGGGGAAAGTCCCGAAGGCTCGCAAGCAGGCAGCCTGCCGTCGTCTAGGGGAGCTCGGTGGACAGCGCGGGCCAGGCCTGCCTAGCGGGGAGCTCGACGACAGGGCCCAAGAGCGGGGTAGGCAGGCAGCCGCGCTTCGTCTCGGGGTGCTCGGTGGATAGCTCGGGCCAGTAGGCGAGCGAGTCGGTCTTGCGGGAACAGTCCCGAAGGCTCGCAGGCAGGCCGAAGGCCGTCGTCAAGGGATCTCGGAGGATAGCGCGGCCCTGGCCTGCCTAGCGGGGAGCTCGACGACAGGGCCCGAGAGCGGGTTAGGCAGGCAGCCGCGCTTCGTCTCGGGGTGCTCGGTGGATAGCTCGGGCCAGTAGGCGAGCGAGTCGGTCTTGCGGGAACAGTCCCGAAGGCTCGCAGGCAGGCAGCAGGCCGTCGTCAAGGGATCTCGGAGGATAGAGCGGCCCTGGCCTGCCTAGCGGGGAGCTCGACGAAAGGGCCTAACCGCCTCGACAGGCACCCACATCAAGGGTTCCAGGGCCGCGCTTTCTCACTAGCGAAACGAGCGCGGTCGGAGTCCCGCGGGTGCCTATTGCCTGCCTAAAATAATTGTCAGCGAACGGGTGTGGTACATGTGTGGCTCGGAAGCGGTCTTCGTGGCCGCCAGCCGTATACTGCTTATGTTGCCCGAACATCGAAAGGGATTGACGTTGAGCGGGAGAGAACGTATCCAGCGTAGACATGCCCGCATTTTCTCCCGGGCGACCCTAGTGTCTCGCTGGCTGGTGTTCTTCGACGGGGACACCAGGGCGGCCTGTGCGGCCGCCTATGGTAGAGTAGGTATATACACCGCGGTTTAGGCTTAGGGTTAGGTTTAGCGTTAGATTTAGGGTTAGTGCGCTCTCGGGCCTATCCCAGAGCAATCAATTCGGCGAGTAATACACGGGAGGTTTAGCGCCTCGACAGGCACCCGCAGCAAGGGTCCCAGGCCGCGGGATCAAACGTGCGTAACGAGTCCGGTCAGTGTCCCGCGGGTGCCTACTGCCTGAATAAAGTCGTTGGCAGCGAACGTGTGTGGTGTACATGGGCGCCTTGGTGGCCGCTAGCCGTATATTTGAACACGGCTGATGTTGCCCGGACATCTATATAGCCAGGGTTAGTAATCGGTTGGTGGCGATCGCAGCCCAGGCCTACACAATGGATTGACGGATGATAAGCGGGAGAGAACGTATCCAGCGTAGGCATGCCCGCTCTTTCCCCCGGGCGACCCTAGTGTCTCGCTGGCTGGTGTCTCTCGGCAGGGACATCAGGGCTGCCTTTGCGGCCGCCGAGGCTCGCTCGAATATACGCCACGGATATATACAGCGAGCACAGACATTGGCAAAGGCAAAGAACTCGGTCGCCGAGGCGGCTTGCATTACAGTGGTCCCCGCGCCGCATACTCACCCGGCAATGGGAAAGTATAACCACATGCTTGCCCTCGGCGGCCTGAACGTGTCGCGTTATGCAAAGCGGTCCCGAGAATCAGTCATCGCTATGCCACAGGCGTCAAGTGGCTGAAGTCCGTGTCCGGAACAGAGTAGCCAGTGCACCCGCAAGGTGTAAGGGCAGCAGCCAGAAGGGATCGGTCGCTTTCTGTGCTGTCGCTGCCGTTGGAAGGCAGTTTCGTGACCGATAGGAAAGGACGGAACAAGCCGGGGAGAACAACACGTTAATAATGACACCTCTTAAAACTACTGAGCGAGACAGCGTGACATCACCCTTTAGCCAAACTTCCAAATCTGCAAGGCGATATTTAACACCCATAGCAACAGCGTTGCTTTGATTTCAAAAGTCTTTGATGTGACTGCCGAACTGCAGCTATCATCTAGCAGTTTGCATCTGAAAGCGGGTAACACGCCCAGCACGTGGTTGATGTCAAAAAGCATCGATCGCTACTACTGTACCGGAACAACGCAAGCGCTGTCGATAGAGCATTAATGAATTAGTGTTCTAGGAGACATGTAAATGGCGGACAAAAAGTCGGGGAAATGTTATTTTGGTCAGACAAAATATATGTAATGTTCATGTTGTGACTGTGCGTTTTTAATATCAATGTATTGAGATTGGATTAATACATGTTTCACACACAAAGTAATTTATAATGTGTGCATCTTTTTAAAACTTAAATTAATTACATGTTTATGAAAGAACCTTGAATATAATATTACACAAGAGGGCCCTGAGGGCCCTAGGACGCTCACCTGAGACCTTGTAACCCAATTGGAATTTGCATCTCCGAGGCGTGGCTTATTCTTATCCCAGGGGCAAAATATATGAACAATCTTGAACAAACCTCTGGGTCTTGCGGTTTCAAGTAAAGATTTTTAAAGTTACTTTGCTGTTTAAGTCTATATAAAGCATGTGATATAGGAAAGCTGTAGGCTTTGCCGTTTCAGAGGAAAAGATTTTTAAAGTCATAGTGCTATTTAAGTCTATATTAACCATGTGACCCCCGGGGCATGACCAGATTTGACCCCAGGGGCATAATTTGAACAATATTTGTAGAGGACCACTTTACGGATGTTACATACCAAATGAAACCTCTAGCCCTTCTGGTTTCAGAGGAGAAGATTTTTAAAGTCATTTTGCTATTTAAGTCTATATAAACCATGTGACCCCTGGGGTGTGGCCAGTTTTGACCCATGGGGAATAATTTGAACAAACTTTGTAGAGGACCACTTGAGGATGTTACAAACCAAATACGAAACCTCTAGGCCTTGCGGTTTCAGAGAAGATTATTTTTAAAGACATTTTGCTATTAAAGTTGATATAAACCATGCAACCCCCGGGGCATGACCAGTTTTGACCCCAGGTCATAATCTGAACAATCATTGTAAAGGACTACAATATGATGTTACATACCAAATAAGAAACTTCTGGGCCTTGCGGTTTCTGAGGAGAAGATTTTAAAAGTCATTTTGCTATTTAGGTCTATATAAATCACGTGACCCCTGTGGCATGGCCAGTTTTGACCCTAGGGGCATCATTTGAACAATATTTGTAGAGGACCACTATAGGATGTTACATACCAAAATGAAACCTCTGGGCCTTGCCGTTTCAGAGCAGAAGATTTTTAAAGACATTTTGCTATTTAAGTTGATATAAACCATGTGACCCCCGGAGCGTGGCCAGTTTTGACCCCAGGGGCATAATTTGAACAATCTTTGTAGAGGACCACTATAGGATGTTACATACCAAATATGAAACCTCTGGGCCTTGTGGTTTCAGAGGAGAAGATTTTTAAAGTCATTTTGCTATATAATCTATATAAACCATGTGAACCCCGGGGCGTAGCCCGTTTTGACCCCAGGGGAATAATTAGAACACAATTTGTAAAGGACCACCCAAGGATGTTACATACCAAATATAAAACCTCTGGGCCCTGCGGTTTCAGAGGAGAAGATTTTTAAAGTCATTTTGCTATTTAAGTCTATATTAACAATGTGACCCCCGGGGCATGACCAGATTTGACCCCAGGGGCATAATTTGAACAATATTTGTAGAGGACCACTTTACGGATGTTATATACCAAAAATGAAACCTCTAGGCCTTCTGGTTTCAGAAGAGAATATTTTTAAAGTCATTTTGCTATTTAAGTCTATATAAACCATGTGACCCCTGGGATGTGGCCAGTTTTGACCCATGGGGAATAATTTGAACAAACTTTGTAGAGGACCACTTGAGGATGTTACATACCAAATATGAAATCTCTGGGCCTTGTGGTTTTAGGAGGAGATTTTTAAAGTCATTTTTGCTATATATATTCTATATAAACCATATGACCCCCGGGGCATGGCCCGTTTTGACGCAAGGGGCATCATTTGAACAAACTTTGTAAAGGACCACTGTAAAGGATGTTACATACCAGATATGAAACTCTGGGCCTTGCAGTTTCAGAGGAGAAGATTGTTAAAGTCATTTTGCTATATATTCTATATAAACCATATGACCCCCGGGGCGTAGCCAGTTTTGACCCCAGGGGTATAATTTGAACAATCTTTGTAAAGGACCACTTTACGGATGTTATGTACCAAATAGGAAACCTCTGGGCCTTGTGATTTCAGAGTAAAAGATTTTTAAAGTCATTTTGCAATATATTCTATATAAACCATGTGACCCCCGGGCGTGGCCAGTTTTGACCCCAGGGGCATAGTTTGAACAATCTTTGTAGAGGACCACTAGAGGATGTTATATACCAAATATGAAACCTCTGGGCCTTGCGGTTTCAGAGAAGATTTTTAAAGTTTACACTTTTTAAATCTATTTTTAGCTCTGTTGACCTACATATGCAGCGGACCGTAACGATTTGAACACTTTGAAAGAGGGTCACCTAATGATCATTCCTGTGTAGTTTGGTGAAAATTTGCCAAGTGGTTTAGGAGGAGATGTTGTTTGAATGAAAAGTTGACGATGCACGCAAGCACGAAGGATAACAGGCGATAACAAAAGCTCATCATGAGCACTTTGTGCTCAGGTGAGCAAAAAATAATTGCTGACCTACCGAGCCTAATTTAAATTTCAAGCCGACCGGAACCAGGGATATTTTTGGCGATACATTTTTTGTGCAAGAACCTTTCATGCTGTATCCCAGGAACAACATAAATTAAATTACAATGGATTTTTGTTTTGCTCTCAAAAAAAATAAAAATAATATTCATTTGTAATTGCACCACTTTGATAAAATAAAACATTTGATGATTTCAACATAAACAAGAGGGCCATGATGGCCCTAGGTCGCTCACCTGAGTTAAAGGCATCATAATGGCTAATAACAAAGGACAAAATGGCACTAAACCCCTAACCTGAGTAAAAAAATCTGGGCCTTGCAGGTTCCGAAGTTTTTTAGTCTATATAAACCATGTGACCCACAGGGCGTGGCCACTTTCTACCTTAGGGGCATCATTTGAACAATCTCTTTAGAGGACCACTATACAATGTTACATACCAAGTATGAAACCTCTGGGCCTTGCAGTTTCAGAGGAGAAGATTTTTAAAGTCATTTTGAAATATAAGTCTATATAAACAATGTGACCCCTAGGGCGTGGCCAGTTTTGACCCCAGGGGCATTATTTGAACAATCTTTGTAGAGGACCACTATAGAATGTTACATACCAAATATGAAACCTCTAGACCTTGCTGTTTCAGAGAAGAAGATTTTTAAAGTCATTTTGCTATATAAGTCTATATAAACCATGTGACCCCCGGGGCGTGGCCAGTTTTGACCCCAGGGGCATCATTTGAACAATCTTTGTAGAGTACCACTAGAGGATGTAACATATCAAATATGAAAGCTCTGAGCCTTGCGGTTTCATAGAAGAATTTTTTAAGTTTTCACTTTTTAAATCTATTTTTCGCTCTGGTGACCTACATATGCAGCGGACTGGAAAGATTTGAACAACTTTGAAAGAGGTCCACCCAAGGATCATTCCTGTGAAGTTTGGTGAAAATCTGCCAAGCGGTTGAGGAGGAGATGTTGTTTAAATGAAAAGTTGACGGCGCACGCACGCACACACGCACGCACGTATATATTTGTGTCTGTTTTGGACTCGAGCGAGCCTGAAGTCCAGTTAGCCTTATTTACACCTAAAAAAATTCAAAGTGTACATCTTTCTTTGCGGCATAACTTTTTCATAAATATTTCTGCATTTAATTTGTGAGCCAAACGTATTAATAAGTAAAATCAAACAAACGGAATCGCAAAAAATGACTGATTTGCAAAAGCTGTACAATATCCACAGCAACACTTGGTAATTATTATAGTAGTTCAGTGAAAGTCTTGTGAAATTCACATTCCAAATGTAGGACTTTTTATGTACCATCCTATTAATTAGTTATTTTTGCTTTAAATATGTGTTTGTCTCAAAATGAAATAACTACAATATAAAAACATCAAAAATGCATTACAACATGCATACATATAAGTTTTGTTAAGTGTAAAATAGAGTATAATTGTGATTTGTTTCATAATTGTCTAGATTTTCAATAAAAGTGACGAGAATATGGTAATATAAAAATAAAAGTCGGTCTGTTTCATTGATGATTTGTCCAACTATTTTTCTTTGTTTCATTAACTTTACCATACCTTTTAGAAGTACAAGAATACTTTTGACATTTAAGTTACTAAAAGCATTTAAATTAAAATGCCCATAAAAAGTATTCATAACTTTTGAATTAATAAATGCCAACAAATCATGTAAACTGTTGATTTTGTCATGCAAACATGTCAATGGGATATGTGTTTTCCAGTCACTTATCTGCCATCTTGTATTTGTTCCAAATTCCGATGACACACTATAACAACACAAGAGGGCCATGATGGCCCTAGGTCGCTCACCTGAGTTTAAGGCATAATGGCTAATAACAAGAGGGAAAAATGGCACTAAACACCTTACCTGAGTATAAAGATCTGGGCCTTGCAATTTCAGATATTTTTTTACTCTTTATAAACCATGTGACCCACAGGGCATGGCCACCTTGTACCCCAGGGGCATAATTTGAACAATATTTGTAGTGGACTACTTTTCAATGTTACATACCCAATATGATTCCACTGGGCCTTGCGGTTTCAGAGGAGATTTTTCAGGTCATTTTGCTATTTAAATGTATATAAAACATGTGACCCCCAGGGGGTGGCCAATTCTTACCCCAGGGACATCATTTGAACAATCTTTGTAGAGGACCACTCGACAATGTTTCACGCAAAATATAAAACCTCTGGGCCTTACGGTTTCAAGAAGGAAGATTTTTAAGGCCCACATGCCATATAAGTCTATATAAATCATGTGACGCCCCGGGTCATAGCCACTTTTTACCCCAGGGGCATAATTTGAACAATCTTTGTAGAGGACCACTATACAATGTTACATATCAAATACGAAAACACTGCGGTTTCAGGAGATTTTAAAGTCATTTGGCTATTTTTTAAGTCTATATAAACAATGTGACCCTCAGGGCAGGGCCAGTGTCTTTGCAGAGGACCACTATAAAATGTCACATAACACATATGAAACCTCTAGGCCTTGCAATTTCAGAGGAGAAGATTTTTAAAGTCATCTTGCTATTTTAGTCCATATCAACTATGTGAGCCCTGGGGTGTGGCCAGTTTTGACCCCAGGGGCATCATTTGAGCAGTCTTTGTAGAGGACCACTATACAATGTTACATACCAAATATGAAACCTCTGGGCCTTGCAGTTTCAGAGGAGAAGATTTTTAAAGCCATTTTGCTATACAAGTCTATATAAACCATGTGACCCCTGGGGCGTTGCCAGTTTTGACCCCAGGGGTATCATTTGAACAATCTTAGTAGAGGACCACTAGAGGATGTCACATATCAAATACGACAGCCCTGTCCAATATCTGGTACTAAAAAGTTGTTCTTCTGAGAAGAGGTCCTTGGGTGGAGGCTGCCAACAAAGCATTAAGAACTTTGTTGGAGAGACATGATCTGTGTGTAGTTTTTTGTGTGCTGCACACATTTAATTAAACTGTACAAATGAAAGGTTTAAAGTAGATGACTAGACTTTAGGCTCTATGCTACGTGTTTCTGTACATGCTGGTGAAACAGACTGCAGTGTCAGAGCCACAGACTCGAGTGCTGCATCATTTTGTCTTACAAAAAATTGTGCAGTTCCACCTAAGTTAGACTACTTATAGATCTAATGCTATCATTTCATATTTGGCATTGCATTATTAAATTAGAAATATACACTTTGCCTGTATACAAATTCAATGTAGTAGATCTAAAGTGAAAATATATGATATAAGACGGTCTTAGATACTAAGACTGATTGATTACATTTCTTACACATTGCCTAAACATTACATCCAGCTAATTTACTTACACAACAACATGATTGACCATGCTGGTGGGTAACATTTTCTATGCATTTCAATGGTCATCTCCAACGATTTTCTAAAGCACCCTAACACCCTGTGTAATTGGCTAGCTGGTTTGATAAAATCTAAAAATAGCACACTGTATACACCTGTCTGGAATGTCGTCTGCTGCATTGATTTTTGAGTGTTGGAGGCTTATTGAAATTATAGTACTGCAGTATAAACAATGTGACCCCCGGGGTGTAGTCAGTTTTGACCCCAGGAGCATAATTTGAACAATCTGTGTAGGGGACCACTATACAATGTTACATACCAAATATAAAACCTCTGGGCCATGCGGATTCAGAAAGGACGATTTTTAAAGTCATTTTGCTATTTAAGTCTATATAAACCATGTCACCCCCGGGGTGTGGCCAATTTTGACCCCAGGGGCATCATTTGAACAATCTTTGTAGAGGACCATTATACAATGTTACCAACCGAATATGAAACCTCTAGGCCTTGCAGTTTCAGAGTAGAAGATTTTTAAAGTCATTTGGCTATTTAAGTCTGTATAAACAATGCATTATTAATTTTAATTTGAACAAACAATAAAATCCGTTAAAAACACAAGGCGTTAATAATGAAACCTGTTACAACTACAAAGTGTACCAGTGTTACATCATCAATTAGCCGGGCCTCAAAAACTGCAAGCCGTTAGCAACACTCATAGCAACGCTGTCGGTAATTCGACCTCAAATGTCTTTGATGTTTCTGCCGAAATGCGGCTGTCATCTAGCAGTTTGTCACTGAAAAGCGTGTTTCACGCTTAGCATGTGGACCGGGTGTACAATTATCGATTGATACTACTGTATCTGAACTGTTCAAGCGCTGCCGAAAGAACGTAAATGAATTCGTGTTATAGTGAAAAAATTGGTTATAAATTGACGTCACGATCTGTTCAAGCGCTGCCGAAAGAACGTAAATGAATTCGTGTTCTAGTGAAAAAATTGGTTATAAATTGACGTCACGATCAATGATATAAATTTTACTAAATACGCCAAATGATTTACTTGTAATTTGTGTGCGCCCGCGGACCCACTTACGAAAATTTGGTGGGGACAAATCATTTATTTTTGCGCCAATGGCGCAAGGCCGCATCCATGGCAGAACACTGCATTACCATGTATCACCAGGCTATCTATCATATGTAGTTTGCAATCTGAATACTAAGATAACAACACCTTATATAATAGTGACCTTATATAATGACCCTGAAGGCAAGTTTTAACTGAATGTCTGTAGTAGATACAGAGATATGGAGTTGTTGCACACAAACTTTAACCTGATTTTTTACGTAGAAAAAGGGGCATAATTCTGCTAAATTGAAGGTCAGAGTTATGGGCCTTGGTCAGTGACCTTACATAATGACCCGAAGACATGTGTGAAGTTTCAATTGAATATCTTTAGTAGTTACAGAGATATGGACTTGTTGCACGCAAACCTTAACCAGATCATTACGCTGACGAACGGGTGAGTAGTATTCTGGATTACCTGCCCATGTCCACTACGTTAATGGGTCAGACACAAACGAGAAATCCGCGTTCGAACAACAACAACAAAACGATATAAGTTTATGAATAAAAGTTTATAAACCAAGAGTCTATTTAAAGACCACAAATTATTTGAGTGGATAGAGGTAAATAGACTTTAATAAACTCTTTATGATTTGTGCTTTCAACCGTGTATTGAGTTAATGGACTCTTAAGTAGTGTTTCGGATAAATTCATCATCTAAAATTTCGGATGAAATTTATGACAATAATTTATCATATTTTATGTCGGTATGTTAAAGTTTCATGAATAATATTTTAGTTTTCACATGTTGATACACATGTTAAAATTTCGTCAGTTATGATTAAATTGTTGTAAACACTATAATTACTTTTAGTAAAGTTTTGAACCAGAGATTTTTTCTAATTAATTTATATTATTATTATTTATGAATATTTTTTTTAACATGACATAATAATTAATGAAAAGAAAACATTACATTGACATAAAAGTTTAATTCTTAAATATTATTTTTTGTTATATTTGTTTTTCAGGTGGTTAATGAACGTTACGAAATCATCTGCCTGGTTTTCAACAGATAACGGATCAGAATAGATCGGAAACTGACCATTCATATGGTGCTAATATTCTGCATTACCCGCCCCTATCACTCTGTTAACTGACAACTGCCCTACTTGATTCAGAGGTAGATGGAGAATGGCCGTAGAAATAATTTCATGAACAATGCCCACACAAGTTATGTGGCCAGGCTGGGAATCGAACCTGCGATCCTCGGGTTTGTAATCCAGCGCTCTACCAACTGAGCTAGCCGGCCCGGCCTATTGCTGAACTGTTCTGTAATAGCAGTCTGTGCATGTTATATTATGGAAGTGATGATACTGTTTATCCCAAAGAAGCATGATTGAACATACATTATTCAACAATTTTGGGCATAGGCAATTATCCAAAAATGTATGTTCAAAACTTGAAAAGTAAATGGTCTATAAGCATTATTTTTAACACTTAACATATTGTAGAGACATTATACATGGCTCTTTGTCTAGACCCGTGGAATTAGGAATTTGAGCGTCAATTCACCTGAAATTAGGAAAAAAGTATAATTGTTTGATTACTAAAATTTGAAGAATTTATTGTTAAAACTACATAAAATATAATATTCTGTACACACACAAATCAGTAAAATGGTTATTACAACTTCAACAGCCTTTAATTCTACATTTAAGTCAAACCATCAGTTGGGAATTTTAGGACTAGATTTGGGAAAAAAGATACTTTTTTGCCATTGGGAATATGACCCATTAACGGCGATAAAACCAGCTTGAAAAAAAGCCCTGCATCATAACACAGTGTCTGTTGTACTGCATAAGAATAATTGTTACCTTCATTTCATGGATTTGAACAAAGTTTATCCATATGTATATACAAAATTACAAACATTGTAAATTATATTATGAATATATGTATTGTTGATGAAAATAAATACTGATTATTGTGTTGTATCTGTCTTCACAGTATGTCAAGTTTTCATAATCTTTGTATTAACTTTCAAGTACACATGAGTTACTGCATATCTCACAATAAACAATTAGGTTTGTCAGATTTTTAAAATGAGTTGTAAACAAAGTCATTATGACATGTGTTCATGATTCACTTCTTAATTTCATATTAAGAACACTCTATTATGTGAAGTTAGAATAAGACATCAAACATAGAATGGACACGAAATATTTCTTTTTTCACATAAAACTGTGTATTGGTGGTGTCAGAGTATGTTTGTTATATTCGGTCAAAAACTATGGTATTTTTGCATTATCCATAACATTTTCAGTAAATCTGATTGTGTCTTCGATTGTTTTTATTATATTTAACAAACTGTGTTCATGCATGCATGAACACAGTTCTATGTTTTTGTGAAAATTTTGTAAATGCATACAAGTATTCTGTTTTGTAGTAAAATCAATTTTACTGATTCAATTATCTATGCATGTGTATATTACACTAATAACTCTGCAATTTTTTTTCATTGCAAACGTTAACTGCATATTAAACATTGGTATAATACATAGGGAATATAACATGACTGTGGTGTTCCGGTGGCTTGTATCGCTCGATTTGATTGTGTAATGCTGTATTCCACGAGCCCGCAGGGCGAGTGGAATACAACTTTACACAACCAGCGAGAGCGATACAACCCACCGGAACACCACAGTCATGTAGTATTGCATTTATTATATACCTCCTTACGATCAAAACATCACAAATACGCTACGAAACAAAGAAAATAATGTAATAACAAAATAGTACCGTTAAAGAACGCGCACGAACACATGTAATGTACATCAATGACGTCATGCAATTCAATCAACATGTTGCAACGGCGTCGTAGTGTCTATAAATAGAATAGGGTGTTTCCCAGTGTCGCTCGGAACGTTACGGAAATATACGATACTCAACTAACATAAAAGTAGTCCGGTTTTTGCAGCCGTTGAATACGGAAAATTATTTCACAGTGTGAAATACGGGAATTTGTATCTGGCCTATTGTATTTTATATCGAAAATACATCAGTATTTGAGTCAGATTGTCTATAGGTATATAATAAAATAATTTATTCTATAATTGATGTCTTATTCTAACTTCACATAATAGTGTGTTTTAAGGAATATTCTAGTAGTCTGCTCAGTTATCTAATTAAATATTTATACAAGAAAAATTAAATAACACATTTACTTCCATCAAAATTACATAGCTATTATGCAAATAATATATTTCTTCTATAAACCAAAGTTGACTATTATATAAGTGTGAAAATAGTTTTGTCAAATGTGAAGTTTAAACAATCTTAACAAGCTAATTAATTGTATGATACTGATTGTATTTATTGATATGCATATCTGTTGTTAAATACATATAATTTGAGGCCATGCAAGAACATCCAAAAAGATCATTTTCTATACAAATGTCTGTCTACTGTAGCACTAACATCTGATGTGCACATCTGTTGGTGGTGTTGTTTTTTTTTAGATTAAGAACTGAGCCTTTAAAAGCAAACACAGGTACCAGTTTTAAGGATTGTCATTTCCATTTTATAAACAGTGCAATTTTTTTACATAATGTTATTCTTTTGTTGCACAAAGAAGTTCCTTTGACAAAGGATGTATCTGTGTAACACAATTGAATTCTGTATAAATTTCAAGAGTTACAGTAGACCACACATGCATCAGATTGTTAATTCAATTTCTCAAATAATCTCAAACCAGTAAAAACAAGAAATGTCTTTAAAAAAGACAATCGGCGTTGAAATTAATATTGAGATGTCATTTAAAACTTACCTAACCAGACGGTCAAGATGATCGGTTACATGACTTCTCAGACCCCAGTTTTTTTGGTCCCCACCAATATTAGGAGATTTATTGGACCCCAGATTTTTCGGACATTATAAGAAAACTTCTCGGACCCAAAAGTTAAATCGAGATAAATTTATTAATTTAAAAATTAAATAAAATTATCATTAATATCTATGCCGTGAATAAACCAATCATACAGCTCCATGTTTCTACCAGTGATATATTAATAACCAAAATAATTTAGGTTAACATAATTGTTATCTGAATTTATCGAGCCAATTTAACAAATTAACAATGTAAGACAATGATTTCGGGAATGAAATAAAATTATTATGTATCATACGAGTCTATATAGTTATTTATAGTACCAGTAATGTACCATTCATGTTAGTTATCTAATATAATAACGATTTGAAGTCAAATAAGCATTTATACTGTGTATCCCAATAGAAAGCAATAGTCAGAAAACATTCAGCGATTTTTGAAATGTTAAGGCTTTATTTTTGATTACGTAAACATAAAAATTCATTAGACTATGACGATTTTAAATTATATCAGTAGAAATATGATATATCAAGGGTTCCTGTGTATAATTAGTATTGCAAATTGTGTATTCATGCTACGTGAATAACAATTCGACGTATTCCGAATCTTCTTTCATAACATTTTATCTATAGAAAATGTGGCATCTTTTTACAGATTAAATAACATCTACTGGAGAAGTTGATAGAAAGATGCAATTATGAATAATCGTCAATAAATCGTTACCACAATTTTAATTCAATTAACAGTAAGTTTATAAATATAAATTCCCAATTTATTGGAATTTTTAGGTTTATGATTCTCTGAACGCTATTATTGATGCATGTACGAGTATATTAACACAGCTATACAACGGTTGCTAGCTACGCGCGCTATTTTTAGAATGGCACTACTGTTTCTGGAATGTGATGAACTAGCTAGAATCAATGATCTACATGGAACGGCAACTCTGCGAATGAGATTTATGAATGGGAACATTGCATAATTGCTATTTATAGAGCGTACTGCTTATATAAGTGTAGGCTAAACAAAATAGTCATTTCGTTACGTGAATGAATACAGCAATCTGTTAATGGCATTCAATGAGAAAATACATTCATAATTAGCCTCAGTTCTAGAGTATATGTCGAGGATATGTTTATAACTTCATTTTAACCGCTTATGTAAACAATTATGCAAATGTTTAATCCCCAAAAGTATGCAACATTATTGGTATACGTTAAACCATTGTTTGAAGTTTGCATTCCCTAAAATTAGGAAATTTGCCCATTTCTATTGGCATTCAATTCTCCCGCTGCATAATTATCGCAAAAAATCTAGGTCAAAAGTGATCTTAGACAGCTACGCCGAAACAAACATGCATTGGTTGCCCAATTACGCTTGGGGATATATTCAAGTGGATTCAAGCAACACAGTAAGTATTGGGATAGTAAACTTGTATAACAGATGCTCATGATTAATAAATTTATAAACACTAATAACATGTCAACAAAATCTAATAATTTTGTGATGTTTCATTGAGCATATTAGTTTCAGACTATTAAATTATATTGTTTTCCCATAATGGCCAATACACTCCACTTGTGTTTTCCTCTGTTTTAGCATTTAACGTGTCCCGCATTGCACAAAATCTTTATTCTTTGTTATCTTACATAAATTTGCTTCAACTAGGTCGTGCGATTTATAGATGGACTAAATGTTGTCAAAATTGCATAACTGAGATCAACCATCGCAGCCGACATTGTTTTGCTTTGTGCCTTTGTGCTTTGTATCATAGTATGAACCGGGAAAGAGGCTAGGGTGAGTAGTAGTATAGCTCAGGGTGAGTAGTAGTATAGCTCAGGGTGAGTAGTAGTAGTAGTAGTAGTAGTAGTATAGCTCAGGGTGAGTAATAGTATAGCTCAGGGTGAGTAGTAGTATAGCTCAGGGTGAGTAGTAGTATAGCTCAGGGTAAGTAGTAGTAGTAGTATAGCTCAGGGTGAGTAGTAGTATAGCTCAAACTATTCGTTGAATAGTCAAGCTAAACACACATGTATACGTTTTTTGGGGTCCCAAAAATAGGGAGGAAGGTGTGTGTATATATATATACATATACACAAAATTAAGTAAAAAATAGGATTTATAGGTAAATAAAGGTTATTATTACACTATTACAGAAAAGTTAAATAATATGTGTAAATTATTTATTTTTACACTGAACCAGGTTCAGCAAGCGACTCAGCAAGGGGCTGATCCCTGGCTTAGTGGCCAGTGGAATACTTGGTAACACAACAAGCGCCCATAGGAAATTAAAATTTTGTCAGTAATCTGACAGTCCAAGAGATAGGTGCCAAGGGCTCTGTAGAAGATACCCCTGTTTGGCCCACCAGGCATCAGCATAGTGATCAAATTAAACTGAAAACACTGTATTATGTGAGTTAGAATAAGACATCAAACATAGAATGGACATGATTTTGGTTCTTTTTACACATAAAACTGAGCATTTCATGTTTTGTATGTATGTTTGTTGAATTATATCAGTACTTTTGGTATAATTAGCATTTTTCATGACTTTTTCATTAAAACTGATTGTGTCTTTGATCATGTTTACTGTATTTATAAACTGTGTTCATGCACGCATGGACACAGTTCATTTTTTGTGTGAAAATTTTGTAAATGCATACAAGTATACAGTTTTGTGGTTAAGTCAATTTTAATGATGCAGTTATACATGCAGGTGTCTATTGCACTAATTACTCTGCAAAATTCTTAAATTACAAATGGTGAACTGCATATAAAACATTGCTGTAATAAAACAGTTTATTCTACGTTTGACGTCTTATTCCAACTTCATATAATAGTGTGTTTGAACATCATTTTCAATAAAATGCTTTTTGAAAGCAACTCTTTCCCTCTGAAGCACATGGCCCATTGCTCTTAGCTGGCCTTGAACATTTCTTGGTCCTGATTTTTTTAAATTTAAAATATAGGCAAGTACAGGCAAGAAACGTTTCATTTATGAATGTCTGAACTAAAATGGTTTAATACACAGGCAGTAACAACTGCAATTGGTAATTTGCAAAGGTCCATAACTAGGCAAAAATACAAAACAGAGTAATGGGGAATGTTGCACTTGATGTTGGAGGTGATGACAAGGTGCATTCCAAGTTTCAAGTAAATAACTAATGTAGTTTAATAAGACTTTTGAATATAAACTTTAACCAAAAAATCTATGTGATAAAAGGACATGACTCTGTCAAAATACAAAACAAAGTTATAGGAAATGTTGCACCTGATGCTGGATTGAATGACAAAGGTATATTCCAAGTATGAAGTGAATAACTTATGTAGTTTCTAAGTTACAAGATTTTTTAATATACTTAACCAGAAAATCTATGAAAAAGAAAAAGGGTCAAAATACAAAACTGAATTATGGGGAATTTTGCGCCTGATGCTGGAGTTGATGACAAAGGTATATTCCAAGCTTCAAGTAAATAACTACTTATGTAGTTTAGAAGCTACAAGACTTTTGAATACAAACTTTAACAAAGATCAACGCCGGGGGTAGTAGGAAAGCTCATCTATTATTCGAATAGTTGAGCTAAAAATCTAGCCCGCTTAGTCGACCATAAGTCGATCATCAAAATTTTAGTTAAAGTAGTGATCAATCATAAAATCTGAAGTGATTTCCAACACTGCTTTGTCAAAAATGTATCTAAATGTGGGTTTCCATCTGTACTGCATCTGACATGTCTATCAAGCTCATCCTCCGACATTGTTGAGTAGTCGGTACGACGACTTAAACCATCTGACATGTCTATCAAGCTCATCCTCAGACATTGTTGAGTAGTCGGTACGACGACTTAAACCATCTGACATGTCTATCAAGCTCATCCTCCGACATTGTTGAGTAGTCGGTACGACGACTTAAACCATCTGACATGTCTATCAAGCTCATCCTCAGACATTGTTGAGTAGTCAATACGACGACTTAAACCATCTGACATGTCTATCAAGCTCATCCTCAGACATTGTTGAGTAGTCAATACGACGACTTAAACCATATGGCATGTCTATCAAGCTCATCCTCAGACATTGTTGAGTAGTCAATACGACGACTTAAACCATATGGCATGTCTATCAAGCTCATCCTCCGACATTGTTGAGTAGTCGGTACGACGACTTAAACCATCTGACATGTCTATCAAGCTCATCCTCAGACATTGTTGAGTAGTCAATACGACGACTTAAACCATCTGACATGTCTATCAAGCTCATCCTCCGACATTGTTGAGTAGTCGGTACGACGACTTAAACCATCTGACATGTCTATCAAGCCCATCATCAGACATTGTTGAGTAGTCGGTACGACGACTTAAACCATCTGACATGTCTATCAAGCCCATCATCAGAAATTGTTGAGTAGTCGGTACGACGACTTAAACCATCTGACATGTCTATCAAGCTCATCCTCAGACATTGTTGAGTAGTCGGTACGACGACTTGAACCAAACTCCCTGAAATGATTATTACATTTCTGGCATGTGTAATTTAACAAAAAATAAGATTTTTCAGCATTGGAATCTGTGAGATAAGGTATCATGACAAGTTCAAACCAAAGATAAACATGTGCCATCATAGACATGTGTACTAAACAATGTTATAACAAATTGTCACAGCTGTGATTTTAGAATATAGACGCAAAATTAAATAATCATTTCAGTATCAACATTTTTCTGTTCAAGTCATTTTAGGTTAAGGTATCACTTGGTTTTATGGTTGTAGTGCTGATTTTTGAAATCATGGCAAGTTTTATGAAAAGGTTTAACAATTTTAGTTGGAGACAAGGTTTGATGGTAAAAATATCAGATTTGCAAAAAAATATGGTTAAAATTGGTCAAATAAAGCCCCAATTCATGATATTAGGGAATTTGAATTTCTGTCTGACAGACAGAATTTAAATAAATCCTTACATGTCATGAAATTTGGTCTTTGACAATTAAAATTGTATGTCTACAGAAGTCTTGATTGTCAAATTTAGTTGTATATCGGTTAGGGTATTCTACACACATTGTTAGGACTTCAAGGATTTACCCCCATCATAAAATCATCTCTCCTCCCTGTAATTATTATACACAAAATCAATCTGATATCAAAATGGCCAAAAACAATTATCTTTACGGAAGGCAACATTACCCTAAACAAAAGACATTTTGGATAAATGCAGAAAAAATCCCTACCATTGAAATCTGACTTTTAAAAGATACATAATCAACAGTTTACCTAGAGCATTATCTATAATCGTTTTTTGGAAAGGGAAAATAATAACACAAATAAAGATAGGGATTAACAAATCATACCTTCAACATCTTTTTATGACACTTTCACTGACATGCAGCATTTCAGCTATATCTTTGTTTGTGAATTTCAGCTTTAGAAGAAGTTCTAGTTGAGATTCAGAAATCCGGTAATGAGGTCTTCCTCTGCCACCTCTTACTGTAGGGGGCGCACATCTTCTGTTTCACCTTCATGGTCTCTTCAATGCACACAATCTTAACATCAATACTTTCAGCTCTTGTAGGCTGGTGAACATCAGAACAGTTGTTTCACCAGTTCCAGCACTTAACCAATTCAGGTGAACTTCTTTCATTTTCTATTCAAACATATTTATGATGGAAAAGAAAATGATTCCTAATACATGTGTCAGAAAGTAAACTATAGCAGGAGTTGTGTTCACATTACATATTCGTTATATTTTTAATATAGTAAAACAATCAAAGGGCCATTAAACTTATGAATGAATGGGAAAAACATAAATTGCCATTTTTATGCACAACTATACATCACCCAGAACAATGAAACCACGTTTCAAAGAAATCCAGTTCTGTAGGACGAGTAACATTCACAAGAAATGTTCCCTACATATTGTATAGAGAAAACATTGATGACACCTGGACATTTAAAAAATAATTTATGATTTGTCATTGTTTATCGACCAATAAACAACGATTTGGAGTTCTGATGTATAGGAATTAAACCACAAGGGCGTTTGCCCGAGTTGTTGAATAGTCACGCATCAGAACGTCAAACAGTTGTTTATTGACCAGTAAACAATGATAATGTGAAAATTATTTTGATTCTAACATGATTTGATATATATTTTTGCAACTGTAATTGGAACTACTTTATATTATGCTCCGCTCTGAATCAGGACTTTTTTGCATTGTTTATGGATGGATTAACAACAATAATTTTGTTCTTTGTCTATACAAGAACTGTCTTTAAAAAAAGACAATCGGCGTTGAAATTAATATTGAAATGTCAGTACCTAAACATAACAGAGAGCCACATTGATCGGTACGTGACTTCTCAGACCCCAGATTGTTTGGTCCCCACCTATATTAGGAGGCTTGTTGGACCTCAGATTGTTTGGTCCCCACCTATATTAGGAGGCTTGTTGGACCCCAGATTGTTTGGTCCCCACCTATATTAGGAGGCTTGTTGGACCCCAGATTGTTTGGTCCCCACCTATATTTAGGAGGCTTGTTGGATCCCAGATTGTTTGGTCCCCACCTATATTAGGAGGCTTGTTGGAGCCCAGATATTTCGGACACCATAAGAAAACTTCTCGGACCCAAAAGTTAATTTGAGATAAATTTATTAATTTAAAATTAAATTGTTAATATCTGTACCGTGAATAAACCGATCATACAGCTCCATGTTTATACGAGTGGTATATGAATAACTAAAATAATTTATGTTAGTATATGAATAACTAAAATAATTTATGTTTAAATACTTTTTATCTGAATTTGTCAAGTCAATTTAACAAATTAACAATGTAAGAAAATAATTTCGGGAATGAATTAAAATTATTATGTATTAGACGAGTCTATATAGTTATTGAAAGTACCGGTTATATACCATGCATTCTTCTTAGAAGTTATCTAATATATACACGATTGGAAGTCAAATAAGCATTTATACTGTATATTCCAATAAATCAATATTCAGGGAACATTCAGCGATTTTTGACTTTAATTTTGATAGCACAAACAATAAAATTCATTAGACTATGACTTTTTATAAATTATATTCAATAGGGATATGATATATAAAGGGTTCTTATGTATAATTAGTATTGAAAATAGTGTATTCATGCTACGCGAATAACAATTCGACGTATTCCAAATCTTCTTTCATAACATTTTATCTATAGAAAAATGTTGCATCTTTGTACAGATTGAATAACATCTACTGGAGAAGTTGATAGAAAGGTGCAATTATAAATATTTTTTTATAAATCGTAACCACAATTTAATTTCAAATTAACAGTAAGTTTATAAATATGAATTCCCAGTTATTGACATTTTTAGGTTTATGATTCTCTGAACGCTAATTGATGCATGTACGAGTATATAAACACAGCTATACAACTGTTGCTTGCTACGCGCGCTATTTTTAGAATGACAGTACTGTTTATAGAATGTGTTGAGCTCGCTAGAATCAATTGGCTACATGGAACGGCAACTCTGTAAATGAGATTTATGAATGGGAACATTGCACAATTGCTATTTATAGAGCTACCGCTTATATAAATGTAGGCTAAACACAATAGTTATTTCGTTACGTGAATGAATATTGCATTCTGTTTATGGCATACAATGAGAAAATAGAGTGTATTCGAGGATATGGTTATAACTTTACTTTAACCACTTATGTAAACAATTATGTACATTTTTTAATGCCCAAAGAGTATGCAACAATAATTGGTAGACATTAAACAATTGTTGTAACTTTACATTCCCTAAAATTAGAAAATGTGCCCAATTCTATTGGCATTCAATTTTCCCCCTGCATAATTATTGCAAGAAATCTAGGTCAAAAGTGATCTTAGACAGCTACGCCGAATTTTTTTTTAGCTATTCATGATAGAATATATAACATATACATGCATTTATGCATTAAAATTAAAATCTATTTTTTGAAACCTGTATACTGTCTGCGTTTTCCTTCTTTGTTTATATTGGATGCGTTTTCCTTCTTTATCTATTTCATATGCGTTTAGCGTCTGCGTTTTAGTCTGTGCCATATCTCAGTGCATATAACAATACACTTATCCAGGATTGGACCGTTCTATTTCCATATGCTTTCTTCAAAGGCGTGTCATATTTGCCGACATTCTAGGTTAATCAGTGTGTACAGTAAATGTTGTATATGCGAGAATTAAGGGCCTTGTGGGAAATGGCTGCAAAAAACGTTTGCACATTGTGTCAGCAACCCCAATCGTTGTGTGTACACTTGATGACATGTGTGGACAAACCGTTATGGCGCATATGATGATCTGTCAATCATAGCATAGGCCCCTATATGTAACAAGAGGGCCATGATGGCCCTAGGTCGCTCACCTGACTGTAAAGCATCATAATGGCTTTTAAGAAAATGTTTTGAGATTTCAATAAAGTCATATAAGGAAATCTGTCCCACCCCCTGGCAGCCATGTTTTTTTTAAATCGCGAAAATAGGCTAGTGTATATGTAAATGAATGGTCTGGAAAGTTATATTGTGATCTGTCTATATCGCGATCCATGGACCTCGCGAATTGCGATATAACGATTTTCAGTGTACCATAGAAAATACTGTCACGGTATCGTTAAACTTGTGAAACACATGCACAGACTAAAATGAGTGTAAACACAGAATACAGTTAGAGCGCCTAATTTGTGCTAATACAGGTGACTAGTATACAGTTAATGTTTGCGAGCTGTACTAGTCTTTGTGCCCAATGCTATGCAAGTCTATATTCTAAAACAAGTCAACAAGCCTATCCATATCTATTTTTACAATGAAATGGGCTAGCTGGACCTGGATTAAATGGTCACACCCCCAGTGATTTTTTTACCTCTGCGCCCTGCGACCTGGACGCAGTAATATTTCCGTAGACGCAAAGTTTCAGTTTATGTGCGTTCCCGGGTCGCATGCATTTTGTAAATGGCGAGTCCTGTCCGGCAGTATTGAAGCATTTTGTGTATGAGTACTGTCATAATAGAGGGTAAAATTTACCATCGCACCGTTCCGTCTATTTTTATTACGACCATTCTCATTGGATAATCAATTTGCGAATAACCAATGGCAATAGTCGTGACGTTTCTAAACGTAATGGTGTGAAGGTAAAATAATATTTATTTTTTGGGAAAGTTTTTATAAAGTTTGTCTGCAACAATGGTCCGAACAGAAACAAGAAATGTCTTTAAAAAAGACAATCGGCGTTGAAATTAGTATTGAGATGTCATTTAAAAATTACCTAAACAGACGGCCAAGATGACCCCAGATTTTTTGGTCCCCACCAATATTAGGAGACTTACTGGCCCCCAGATTTGTCGGACACTATAAGAAAACTTCTCAGACCCAAAAGTTAAATCATTAATATCTATGCCGTGAATAAACCAATCATACAGCTCCGTGTTTCCACCAGTGATATATGAATAACCAAAATAACTTAGATTAACATAATTGTTTCCTGAATTTGTCAAGCCAATTTAACAATGTAGGAAAATAATTTTGTGAATGAATTAAAATTATTATGTATCAGACGAGTCTATATAGTTTTTTTTATAGTACCGGTAATATACCATTCATGTTAGTTATCTAATATAAAAACGATTTGAAGTCAAATAAGCATTTATACTGTGTATCCCAATAAAAAGCAATAGTCAGGGAACATTCAGCGATTTTTGAAATGTTAAGACTTTATTTTTGACTACGCAAACAAAAAATTCATTAGACTATGACGATTTTATATTATATTAGTAGAACTATGATATATCAAGGGTTCCTGTGTATAATTAGTATTGCAAATTGTGTATTCATGCTACGTGAATAACAATTCGACGTATTCCGAATCTTCTTTTATAACATTTTATCTATAGAAAATGTAGCATCGTTTTACAGATTAAATAACATCTACTGGAGAAGTTGATAGAAAGATGCAATTATAAATAATCGTTAATAAATCGTAACCACAATTTTAATTTAAATTAACAGTAAGTTTATAAATATAAATTCCCCATTTATTGAAATTTGTAGGTTTGTGATTCTCTGAACGCTATTATTGATGCATGTACGAGTATATTAACACAGCTATATACAACGGCTGCTTGCAACAGGCGCTATTTTTAGAATGACACTACTGTTTCTGGAATGTGATGAACTCGGTAGAATCAATGGGCTACATGGAACGGCAACTCTATGAATGAGATTTATGAATGGGAACATTGCACAATTGCTATTTATAGAGCTACCGCTTATATAAATGTAGGCTAAACACAATAGTTATTTCGTTACGTCAATGAATATTGCATTCTGTTTATGGCATTCAATGAGATAAAACGTTCATAATTAGCCTCAATTCTAGAGTATATGTCGAGAATATGCTTATAACTTCATTTTAACCACTTATGTAAACAATTATGTAAATTTTTAATCCCCAAAAGTATGCAACAGTTATTGGTATACGTTCACACATTGTTTGAAGTTTGCATTCCTCAAATTAGTAAATTTGCCTAATTCTATTGGCATTCAATTTTCCCGCTGCATAATTATCGCAAGAAATCTAGGTCAAAAGTGATCTTAGACAGCTACGCCGAAAAATGACAGATGACTAAACGCAATACTCCTGAAGTTAATTCTGGTCAGGTTCTACCAAAAATTGTCAGAAAAAAATATGTTAATAGAATAAAGATTGGGAGAAGTTGTTTAGTTGGTGAGCATATACAATGGAACTACACAATTTAATAACATGTACTGCACTTTGTGTATGGTTGCTAAAAGGTGCAATGGTATGGTAAAAAATGCACACTGCACAAATGTTCAACATTCTACTTACTCTAGCTAGACATGCTTCTCAAAAAACACAAAGTTAAAATTATTTGTGTTATTATATATAATAAAGAGTTTATTGCATTATTGCCTTATTCATCTCATTAACTGACTGCTTATATTCCTATTTGAATAAATGAAATTTTTTGAAAAATTGAAATGCATTTTTACAATAAATATAACTTAAACACTTTTGTTTTTTCTTTTTCAGTAAACAACTACAATTAACTTATCATGTTGGTTTTGAAATTATTACGTTCTTACATATAAAATTATCGTCTTGAACATGCGGACAGAGAAAATTAACATAAATTGACGTTTAACACATTAAATCAAGTTATAATTACTTTTGAACATAACCGTTCAGATCATTTTCATGAGCAACTAATCGTACTAAGTTTGATATTTTGCAACTAGTCGTACAGTCGCGTCACGTTGGGTGGTTGGACAAAATGTTTGATTTCTTCGCATAACCGACAGAATATATTTACGTATTGTCATTTTATGTGTTCGGAGAACTTAATTTTATTTATATTCTTCTTCGAAGTAAATATCAAATAAAAAAATTGTGTAACACACTGCGTTTTCTGCTGTTTGCAACCAACTGTTCATTGGCGTACAGATCACCAACTTCCTGTTTAGCTCACTGTACTTATACACTGTGTTTAAGTAACTTTGAATACTCCTCGAATGAAGTATGGAAAAAAATTATCAGTCGAGTCGACCGGTTACTAAGTCATTGATTACACATCGCTGAAAAACCGACCACGTGCAGGATAACGGTAAATATGATAAAAGCGAACACATGCGACTGTTTTAATACCGCGTCTGTTCGATTGGTTAAATTTTCCGTGCCGACTCGGACACGGAACCAATCAGATGTCTTATTAATTATTCATGAGTACGAAGTTTTTGCTGGCCTAATCGATAGCGGTCGATCAAGAAGCATAGAGTATTTGAGCGAACGTGAATGTTCCATGCCTCAACTGTCTTATAAGACCAACTATTATGATATAAAGTCAATTTGAATGCGCATATATGTATGCAACCCTTATATAATTGCACAGTCTCTATATATAAATATATAATTTGAATATACAATGATAAAACATTAATATATAAAGATATAACTTCCTTATACGTAGATAAAACGTAAATGGATACAAATAAAACTATATTATATACAGATATTATTTCATTATATATAGGCATTGTTTGTTCATATGAAGGTAAAAGATCTTTATATGAACATAAAACCTTATAGAATAAAGATAAAATTTTATTATATAAAACATATATCGTGTTTATACGCAGGTAAAATTTGAAATATATACTATAAACCTTAAATTGCTTTATATAAATATGTAAAGTCGATACATAAAGATAAACTGTTAGTACATAAAGCTGTGAATGCTTTATAGGATCCTAAACCGTTGTATGATAAAGATAATACTTTATTATATAAACATATAATGTGTTTATATGCAGGTTAACATCGAAATATATGCTATAAATATAAACTTGCTTTATACAAATATATAATCTTAATGCATAGAGATAAAAACTTAATATATGAAGCTTTTATTGCACGCGGGAGGAAGTTGATATCACAAAAGTAGCATTCCTTGAAGATGTGAGCTGGTTGATTTGTTTTTGGAACATTTGTACCACAATGGATATGGATTTGATACTTGAACGACTTGGACAGGGTGAAGATGTGATACGGCGCTTTAGACATGAGAAGATTACACCAGATATCATATCACTTATGTCTTTGTATGAATTCAACTGCTTGGGTATTAGTGACAGAACAACTATCATGAAATTGCGTGTTGTATGTGTATGTTACAGGAGTAATCCGTGGTCAAATAATAGAACTAGCTGTACGAACATACGTTTTGAAATTTCAAGTATCATGATTGAAAAGTTGTTCGAAGCCGGATATTCAGTAAAGGATACCAGTATTGCACTTGGAGTATCTGAAAGTACGTTATACCGGAAGATGAGACAAGTTTACCGATATGGATGATGATGAACTAAACAATGTTGTTGCCATGACTATCACTGAATTTCCAAGATGTGGAGAGGAAATGCTGCGAAAAGTTTTACTTCAGAAAGGAATCAAGGTAAACATTTCTTATGTAGCTCTAGATCTTAGAAATTTAAGGCATATACATAGACCTGTACATTGTAGATGAATGCGATATGATATGCTAAACAGGTCTAGGGAAGTCACATTTTTGCAGACTGTCTGCAAAAATACAGACAGTCAGTAAATTTGCAGATTGAAATGTCTGTAATAAATTTACAGACATTGAATGATGGAAAAATGTATTATGTTAAAATAAACATAAAAAATAGTGTTTTGTGGGCATTATTTTTATTATGACATATAAGGATAAAATGAAGCCTCCAAAAATGATTTTGTTGACTTTGAAGATATTTATGTTTCAAAATTTCAAAGTCATCATTCCGAAAAATAAAGTTCTTTTCCAGCTTTTATCAATGGTGCACATCGTTAATTGTAACAAATAATCATGCCCTTTTATGATCTTGCATGTTTTCTCAAACTATTGTGCATAATGTATGTAAACATATATGAATATAGAGAAACCTTAAACAATCTAATTGTTAGAAACCTCTAGCCTTATTTGAAAATGATTTTGCACATATAATCCTTGTTCTACCAAGACTGTTGAAATGTTTTGATCTGTCCTGTTTCTAGATGCAGTAGCAACCTTTGTTTCTTTTAGCACAGATTCTCAGGTGTGCGATATAGGGCCAATGGCCCTCTTGTTTAAAAAATATAAATTATTGTTTCTAACTCAGGTACAGCGATACAGACTTCGCCAGTGTCTCAAAGAACTAGACGAAGATGGAATTCGTGCACGCAAAAGAAGGAGACTAAGGCGTCGAACATACCACATTTCCGCTCCAAATTATTTATGGCACATTGACAGCAACCATAAATTGATTCGATGGCATTTTGTGATAATAGAAGGAGTAGATGGTTTCAGCCGTTTAGTAACATATCTCAAATGCACGGACAACAACAAAGCTGAGACGGTTTTCCAATGCTTCAGGGATGGTGTGTCTAAATTTGGAGTTCCTGACCGCGTTAGATCAGATCAAGGTCGTGAAAACATAAAGGTCGCCGACTTCATGATTAATGCACGTGGGGCAGGTCGTGGTATTATGCTAACTGGGAAAAGTACACACAATCAGCGTATCGAAAGACTATGGAGGGACGTATATGACGGAGTCTTGAGCTACTTTTATGACTTATTTTACTTTCTAGAGGATGTAGGACTGCTAGACATTTTAAATGATATAGACTTATTTGCACTGCATTACGTATTTATTTCTAGGATAAATGAAAGGTTAATAACCTGGCAAGGGGCATGGAATCACCATAGAATACGAACAGTGAACTCAACACCAATGAGGCGTTACACTGCCGGTATGATGGTATGATGTCATCTCAAGTTGATGATGTCCTACCACACAATGATGCAGATTCTTCGTCTGATGAGGATAGGGAGCCTCTAGATAATAGACCAGTACTTGCATCTCTTCAAACTGTTGTTGATGAAAACCGGATGCGACGGCTTCGTGAACAATGTCCTCAGAACTGGATGTCAGATAATTACTGCATAGACATCTTTCTAACAGCTAAACAGATATTAACTGAATAAGAACCAATAAAATGTCATGGTGCTTATTTGCAATAATGACTGCTTCTGACCACCTGACTTATGATTCGGAGTGAAGTTAAGCAGGGAAATGAAAACTGTCTGTACACCCTTACATAAGCTATATAGCTGCATTTGTACGAGAAGTATTAGACAAATGATATGACTATCAAAATAAATAGTACAAGTAGTTAATGTTTCAAGGCATTTAATTTAATACCTGATATTTGATTTGACCTATTGTGCGATTTAGACTAGAAAACTTCGCAAGTATCAATTTTAATAATACATGGTAGTACATATATTCATTATGGTGTAGTAAAATATAATAATTATGTACGCTGCAATTTTATTTTTCCGTCACTCAGCTCTCTACATACTATATTGATAAAGCATAATTTATAATGTAATGGCAGAGGGGCATTAAAGTTTACCATGGCATTGCGTCCGTCCGTGCACATTGGATACTAGAGTTCGTAACATTACCACACCCCTGTTATATGCATCAAGGGAATTTCAAATATTTTGGCATAAATGACCACCACTTTCAAACATGACCAAGAATACATTAATATACATGCACTGACATAAGTTTCATCAAGATTAGGCCAACATTGGCATCCAGTTTATTCACTCATTTTCTTAGTATTGACCCGCCGACTTATTTTCTTAAGTCATATGACCCATATTCAACGTTGGTCTAGAAGCACCAAGGCAAATTTACAAGTTTCGTAATGACTTATCAAAATTGTGATTCTAGTGAATCTCGCCGAGATCTCGAGCACACATACTGATTAACTTTCATGAAGATAGATAAAATGTGACATTCATTGCATTCACAATTGAAAGTTGATGCAGAACAGTTCGTTTGTATATGGTTTAACGCTCACAAAATTTACGGAAAAATATTACTGTGAAGTGTGAAGAATAAGATTTCAATTTTCCCACCTGTGAGAAATGAGATTCTATTGTTCACAGATGCGAAAATATGATTTGTGAAAAATATGATCCTACAGTACTTGAGCTTAAGTCGAATAGCACGTTTGTCGTAACGTTGTCGAAGCATTTAGCTTTCAACTTTATCATCACATCGCATGTTTATACTGATGTCAGATATAAGTCGACTTTTATTGATGTCAGATATATGAGCTTAAGTCGAATAGCACGTTTGTCGTAACGTTGTCGAAGCATTCAGCTTTCACCTTTATCATCACATCGCATGTTTATATTGATGTCAGATATAAGTCGACTTTTATTGATGTCAGATATATGAGCTTAAGTCGAATAGCACGTTTGTCGTAACGTTGTCGAAGCATTCAGCTTTCAACTTTATCATCACATCGCATGTTTATATTGATGTCAGATATAAGTCGACTTTTATTGATGTCAGATATATGAGCTTAAGTCGAATAGCACGTTTGTCGTAACGTTGTCGACGCATTCAGCTTTCAACTTTATCATCACATCGCATGTTTATATTGATGTCAGATATAAGTCGACTTTTATTGATGTCAGATATATGAGCTTAAGTCGAATAGCACGTTTGTCGTAACGTTGTCGAAGCATTCAGCTTTCACCTTTATCATCACATCGCATGTTTATATTGATGTCAGATATATGAGCTTAAGTCGAATAGCACGTTTGTCGTAACGTTGTCGAAGCATTCAGCTTTCAACTTTATCATCTCATCGCATGTTTCATGCAAATATTAATTATGACAGGTACCTTCTACGCATATGTACTTGATAATAAGTTATTATATAACTTCAAATGTTTTTATCGCATCTCTTGGTTTACACAAATATCGGTACCTCTGCCTTTGTACTGGACCATAATTTAACGTTTGTGTTCCATTAAGTAGTTCAAATTTCGATGTTTTCATCGCGTTTCAATCGTCACATGAATATCGACTGTCCTTTTCAATCGTCACATGAATATCGACTGTACTTTACAATCTCTTTTATCTATCCTTAGTTCCCTTAGTCGGCTTTTGAATTACAAATTTAACGATTTGGTCTTCTGTTTAGGGATTTACACAAGAATCGCACAATAATATTGCAACGCTACAATGTTTTCTGTCTTCTTATTTGAGTCAAATTTATTTTCGTGTTTACGTTATTTTCTCCCGTATTCAAAGCTTCATCGTCTATGACCGTGTCGTTTTCTGCTTTTTTAAATCGACCAATAGTCCAGTTCGCTTATACCTTTTTTTGCTATTCGAATTGACTACATTTTGTTTTCACGAACGTGTCCTCGATATGTCTTTACAAGGTCGTAGGTCGAAAACGGCTAGTTCAAAACATGGCCACAATGCGAATTTCAAACAATGTCATGAGCCTATTACTTGGTTGTAAAATGGATAGTTGTCATACATATGAAACAAAATACAATTTACTTGATTTCTTGTGTAATCAAAACTGTGTTTTTGTTAAGGATAAGTAGATATAATCTTCAATGCTCAGTTTCGAATTTATATATAGTTTTTAAACTGTTCGTTTCGATGGTAATGTCGCACATATGTCAGCGCTGTATTCATTCGCAGTGAGTTGTTCGTCAGTTTTGTTTCATGTGTCATTTCACCATAGTAAGTATTAGTTCATGACTATTTCTCAGTGTAAATTGATTTATTAATAAACGGCATGATGATGGCGCGTGATGACATTGAATCAACAATTGGTAGGCCCTACATTGTCATGACGTCACCGTAGGTATTACGTCATTGTACATGCTTGCAGGGTAATGGTCCTGGACGCGGGCCTTATCAAGGAGTTCGACAGCCCTCGCACTTTACTGGCAAGCCCAAACGGCGTCTTCTACGGCATGGCACATGACGCTAAGCTGGTATGATGACGTCATCAATGTGACGTCATCAGTGGAAGTGCCTTATTAAAGAAGCTGGTATGATGACATCATTAATAGAATGGACATTCACATAGTAAGGTCGTGGATGTTGACAGACTGAGTGACATAATTCATGTTGACAGACTGAGTGACATAATTCATGTTGACAGACTGAGTGACATAACTCATACATGTTTAAGGCTGTGTGTAATGTATATTTGACTAAATGAATGATCGCAGTATTGAGAAGGATGAAGATGGCTTTATATATATATATAATAACGTGATAAAAACACCTTCCTGTCCTTGACATTTATTATAACAAATCGGCGATAAGGGTTGTATGTCAAACCTTTTTCATTGTTATTACGTTTATTAGTACTGGTTTACAAATTTAGTGTGAGTGTATATGTTGGTATGTTAAAATACTGTGACGCGGAGGTAACGTTGAAGACAACAACAGTTTTAAAGTGTCTGAAGAAACAGATGCCGCCAGTCGTAGTTTAAGCTCTACTGACCGAGGGCCAGTGAGCTTATGCCATAGCGGTTCGTCCGTCGTGCGTGCGTGCGTCATTCCGTCCGTACACTTTTCATTTAAACGACTTCTCCTCCGAAACCGATAGGCCGACATTGATGAAACTTCATATAAATGTTCCTTGGGTAGTCGTCTACCAAAGTTGCTTAAATGGTTCCGGTTCGCTGCATAAGATGGCCGCCAGAGCTAATACAAAAATCTTTAAACAACATCTCCTCCTAAACCCCTGAGTGCATTTTCAAATAATTTCACAAACATGTTCCTTGGGTAGTCCTCTACCAAAGTTGCCTAAAAGGGTTCCGCTCCGTTGAAAAGCATGGCCGCCAGGGGACGGGGCCATTTTTCCTTATATGACTATATTCAAAACTTTGGAAATCTTCTCAAAAACCAATGGTTGGATATTGAAGTGGTTCTCTGCCAAAGTTTCTCAAATGGTTCCGCTCCGTTAAAAAACATGGCTTTCAGGGGGCCATTTTTCCTTATATTGAAAACTTTGAAAATCTTGTCAGAAACCATTGGTTCGATTTTTCCAAATAATTCCACAGAAATTTTCCTTAGGTGGTTCTTTACCAAAATACTTTGAATTATTATGATTATTTTTAAATCATGGCCGCCAGGGAGCAGGGCCTCTTTTCCTTACAAAGCATATATCAGTGTCCAGAGGCTTTCCTACACTCCTTACTTAAGCCCGTGGAGCGATACATGCACTCGTGTTACGTTTTTACCAAAATGACCCACTCTATAGAGAGTGATGGATTTTTATGTTAACGACCTTCAACTTGAATACGTGGTAGTTTTAAGAGACCTTTTCATAAATCGGCGAATTGGCAATTTAACAACACAGAATCCAAAAATGAGAATTTTAGATATATATATTCAAAAGCGAAATTACACTCATGCATAACAATAATGGAAATCGCTATTTATTAATGAATTATCATCATTTGAAATTGCATATAATTATGATTAAGCGATTTAAATACACAACAGTACTTTTCTAGTCTATATTGAATAATGGATTGTATGTAAAAGGCCTAGTTTAAGAAATGTCTGGCCACTCCATGGTGGGGTACTCCACGCAGTGTATTGGTCCACTCCATGGTGGGGTACTCCACGCAGTGTATTGGTCCACTCCATGGTGGGATACTCCACGCAGTGTATTGGTCCACTGCATGGTGGGATACTCCACGCAGTGTATTGGTCCACTCCATGGTGGGATACTCCACTCAGTGTATTGGTCCACCATAAAATCTCTTATCATAATCTGCAATCGTTTCTCTCGGCTGACTGAGCAATGGCGTTGTGCACAGCAGTGTATCATCTCAGCTGATAAGGGTCACCACAGTGACCACAGTAGGGTGCCAATGCACAGGGGTATACCCCAGATTTGAGTGGGGGGGGGGGGGGGTCAAATAAAGAAGGATTAAACTAGCCTTTAACGGCCTTTTAAATTTAGTTTAAAGAGACATAGGTCGGGCATATTGAATAGTTAATAAATGTCACATAAAAAAATTCAAAAATGATAATGTTTAATATATATACAAGCGAAATTACACTTTTGATACATACAATAATGGAAATTTATTATTAAATGCTCATCAGTTAAAAATGCAAGATATTGCTAAGCGCTTGCAAAACGCAACGACTGAATAAGCTGAATACTGATTTATGTTTTTATTTGATATTTGTTAAATCAAGCGTAGCGTTAACTTATCGTTAAAAATACACGTTTGATCCTGATGTCAGTGCTTTGAAACCCGGTGTACCATTTATTCTTTATTTTAAACAATGCCTTTCTAAATATTTGAGTTTATAGTTCAAATTCTTGAGTGTTTGCAGTTAAGACATTTAATGATATTTGCCAAAAACACGAGTTTATCCTATCTGTGAACAAGTCCCTTTATTACGATGTATCCAAGAACGTTTTGTGATTTTCAGTTGCAGTAGTCAATATTTGAGCATTAAATGCATGTTTTGAAATCTAATACTTAGTACATTATCATAATTAAACGGAGGAAACATCGTGGAGTTGTTTTTATTATATGCACTATATCTAAACTACTTTTAATGCCCTCACACTTCGAAGAAGCGGAGGAAATTGTACTAATCGGTCTGAATGTCCTCCGATCTGTCGGGTGACTAAACCTTGTCCGGACATGTAGGTATTTTTATTTTATTATATTTTTTTCAAATGTTTGGAATTTAATTTCAACGTATTCCGATGCTTCCTCCATAGTCTATTTATAGAAAGATATAAACCCTTTATTTATAAATTCAATAACCTCTACAGGAGTAGTTGAAAGACAAATGTAATTCTAAATATAATTACTAATAAAACAGAACCGTTATTCATATTCACATGCATAGTGATATTATAAATATAAATTCTCCATTCAGTTTTCATGTAGGTCTTAAGCCTGGTAAGATTGTGTAAATTGGTTCGCAATTACTAGAAGAGGATCATTGTTGATGAATTGGTACTTGTCAAAGGTCAAGGCCATCCTACGTACTTGTCAAAGGTCAAGGCCATCCTAGGTACTTGTCAAAGGTCAAGGCCATCTAGGTACTTGTCAAAGGTCAAGGCCATCCTAGGTACTTGTCAAAGGTCAAGGCCATCCTAGGTACTTGTCAGCGGTCAAGGCCACCTAGGTACTTGTCAAAGGTCAAGGCCATCCTAACAAATAGATGTTTAAATCTTATCGATAGGTGTACAACCTTTTCCGGGTAATAACTACAGAATTGTTTAAGCATATGTTCTTCAAAACTGGGTAGGTACCGTATTTATTCTATGTTTTCGGACACTAGAGATACGATTTCGGACACCAACAAAATCGGCCAAAATAATATTTTCTTTTTGGTCTATATGTTTTTGGACACTTTCGGAAAAGGCATAAGGTTGCGATCTATGTTTTCGGACAGATGCTTATTTGCAGTTAACACCCATTATTATTAATCGTTTCACAGGGGGCGACAGTGGTCTTTACAGGCTTCCTATGCCCTATTGTGTAGCATTCTAATCTTGTGTAGTATTTGCTGGATTATTCCTGCCAATAAACAAGTTGTATAATGGCTTCAGTACACCGTAACTTGTCATAAATTAATGCCTCCAGCAGTAAATGAAAACCAGTAAAGTTTCAATAGCATGCCCATTTTTGCGATTTTACGACAATATTGCAGATGATATGTTTTCGGACAGATTTCGAAAAATTATTATTTGTGACGCTCAATACTCGGACACTGAACACATAAATATTTTCCAGTGTCCGAAAACATAGAATAAATGCGGTAGGTTGTTCATGACCAGTAGAGGATCCCAATTGGTCCTTTGATCGAAGGTCAAGGTCAAACTTACCAAACCTTGTCCGAGTAACACCGATGGAACTCTAAGACCTGTGTTCGTAAAAATTGTTCGGCAGATTAGTTACGACTAGTAGAAGATCCATTTTGAATATTGGGTCCATGGGAAAAGTCATGGTCAAACTTACCAATAGTTGCAAAACATTGTACGTGCTATAGGGATACGACAAGGTCGGCAGGTTTGTTGTGCCTTTTACAAAATCTCTAATGATAATTATGTCATTTTGTCAAAAGTCAAGGTCAAGGTCACCCTGACCAATAATAATTGTTATTGTATAATCTTGTCCAGGTAAAAGCTATGGAAACTCTTAGGTCCAGATTCTCGAAGCTTGGTACTAGTATGTAGGTTGGCTATGACTGGTATTCGATTCCTATTAATTATTGGGCCATTGGATCAAATGTCATGGTCAAATTAAACAATAGTTGTAAAAAAAACGTTGTACGCTGAAAGCCAGTGCAATTGATTACAATCATTATTGTTCATTTAACGATTCACCCTGTCAGTATCGATATGCCGCGAGCTAATAAATCACTGACATTGATCGTTATTGATTGTTAATGATCATATTTTAAAAATGCCATAGCCCATTGCTGTCTAGGCAGCAAATGCATCACAGTTTATTGTATACATTTAACTCTCAACCATTTTGAAGACAATGGAAATAAATGTGTTGTCAGATTTGTATTTGTACGAGAAGTTAATATTTAATAACATTTAAAAAACGCCAGTCAAGATGACGTGGAAGAGAAACTCGCAGACGCGCTTTCAGTGATACGCCCGGAACTGTCTGGCCTCCCGTCGTCCGACGAGGCTGGAAGCCGGATGTAAGGCGGCGAGCACCGGCGATTGGGGGTCGTACGCAGTGAGCACGGACCGAATCCAGTCGATGTAGACCGCGACGTTGGTGTAGACGCCGGGCGTGTACTGCTCGGCGCACGAGTAGCCCCATGACACTATTCCCGCTATTTGGTACACCCCGCCTACGTCGCACACCAGCGGGCCGCCGCTGTCTCCCTGTAAATAATAACCAAGACAACGTGAAACAACAGTCGAAACCCGGAAAACAGGAACACAAAACTTGTTCTTGATTTAGTCACCTAAGGGCAGAAAACAAAGGAAATAGCATTTTTGCCTGTTTAAACAAACTGTTTAATATAGCATAATGATACCTGCAGTCTAACTGGAAACGTAAACTATAGCGACAAAAACAACGGGTCGAATGCTGTACTATCGTTTTGTCCCGTGCATAATTATCCGGTGCAGAAAATAAACAAAACAGTTCACGTGTTAGCTTGTTTGGAACAAACTACATAATGATGCCGTGTGTCTGCCTGAAAACGGTTACCATAGCGACATACAATATTGATAACGGTTGAACAAACCGGAAATCAATACTACAATAAAACCTGTCCAAATCGGGTCCTCTAAAAACTCAATAAATGTTGCCTGATCAACGTTGTAAGTCTGTTGTTAATAATTATATCGTTGAAACAACGTAGATACTGCATTAAAACATTAGTGAGACAATGAAGTTGTATCAACGTTGCACTAAAAACGTTCAAACTTTGGTTGAAAATTGACGTTAGTATTATCTGATAACAGTTTTAATCTTTAGTACTGAAACGTGAACACTAATTAGTGTTTGCACTTAAAGTCGGGCCACACTCATCTTTTAAAATAAATCAAGTCGACGTGTTAAATAAAAGGGGAGCGTCACATCTTACAAGCTGTATATCCTTCCATGAATGCCAGAACGGGCTATCAGTCTTCTTGCACATATGGCTTCTGGCTTTTAGCAAACGCAATGTACATTATGACAATCTGTTATTCAATAATAATGGAGCTTAATTCCTCCATCGATTCATTAAACATGTATACTCCATAAAAATAAGTAATATGAAAAAGGTCACGCTTGCCATATGGTATTTGGTCGACGTGACAGATGAATGACAAGTGTGGGAATGTGAAACAGTTAAGGAATACATTTGATGGATGCCGCAATACTAATATTCTGAATTATGTGCAGTTTTCGTCGTGCGTAAAGTATTTTCGTTTGAATACTGCACACATAAATTTCGAAAAATGATTTTACAATCAATAATCATGTTTTCACTCCACCGGGACCGATGCGACAAAATAATGTACATTTGAACATCGTTATTTCGGACTAATTTAAATATTTAAGATGCAAAACTCGGGATTTTTTAACTGCATTGTAACCGAAGTATGATATGACCCTGTGATGAAGTGCACGAGTCGTAAGCCGCTTTATAAATACGGCCCATGTACTTGACACGTGTCCACGCCTTCTAGTATAAATATGTCATTATAAATTTCCTAAGACGTGTGAAATAATCGCTAGAGTACAACTTTAGTCTACCCTAAGAGTGTCGTAAGCAGCTTTATGAATACGGTCCCGGTACCTGACAAGTGTCCACGCCGCCCTGCTTGAAGCCCGCGCAGATCATGGTGTTGGGAATGGTCCTGTCCAGCAGATACGAACAGACGCCCTGGGCAAGCACCGCGATGTTCGCCTTGTACAGCGCATGCGTGCTGTGGTCACATAGCGCAAAATATATACAATGTATACTTGTTCATATGCGCCATCGATGGGACATTTTTGCTTTAGATGACCCTTGGTGTAGTGGTGGGCACACTGGGTTCCCAACACATAGGTCGCATTTTCGCACCCGTATCTACTTACCGTCTTTCGCATGAGCGGGGATGCAGTGTACTAGGTTCTTCACATCGGGCACTAAATGACACAGGGTAGACGCTGGAATGGGGCGTCTAACGTATTTTAATGTATATATAATATTTTTCCACACTAGCGTTACGATTTACACGTACGGGCGTATAGGAGTATGCATTATAAGGCTCTGGATCGCTGGCGAGCCTTACCAGTAAACGCCGCTCCCCAGCCGGTTATGACGCACGTCTGGTAGGTGAAGTCACTTCCGGCGGGAGGGAGGCAGACGGCGGTACGTAGGCGGTGACATCCACTTCCTCTGAGAGTTTCATCATGGCGATATCGTCATTATAGTTCACTGGGTCGAAGTTTGAGTGCACGAACAGTGCATCGACCTGGAAACGGGAACCACGAAGGGAGGTCATGAAATTATAATGTAATTTCGGCGTTCGTTATGGTATTTTATTGACTTTTTTAGACTTTCCTTCGGTACTTTATTTCGCCTTTCTACTGGAAACCTGGAAAGGGAACCACGAAGGGAGGTAATGAAATGATAATATAATTTCGGCGTGCTTTATGGTATTTTATTGACGTTTATAGACTTTCTTTCGGTACCAGTACTATATTTTGCCTCTGTACTGTCGCGTATGTGTAGAACAGGCACAATTTTGCTAGCGAACCGTCTAAAACGTATAAACCTTTTGTTTTAAATTTTAATGTTGGCTGGATCGAAGTTTCAGTGTACGAACAGCGTATCGACCTGGAACTGGAAACCACGGGGGAATGTAGTGAAATTTTACAATAAGTTTACTGGATTGAAAGCTCTGTCTACGAACAGTGTACATGTCTGAAGCTTAACCGGGAACACGATGAAACATACGAAAATATAGCAATTAACAGTGTACTGGGTCGAAGTTCGAGTGTTTGAACAGCGTATGAACATGGAACCGGAAACCACGAAGAAAATATAACAATAAAGTTGACTGGGTCGAAGTTTAAGTCTACGAACAGTGTACATGTATCAACCTTTAAGCGGTTACCATGATGAAACGTTAGGAAATACAGTTAGTATAAGTTTACTGGTTTCGAAGGTCATGTGTACGAACAGCGTGTTGCGACCTGGAATCGGGAATCAGTATGGAATGTAGGAAAATATAACAATTATTGTAGTTGACTAGATCGAGTTCGAACATCGTATTGAGCTGATACCAGGAACCATGGGGGATGTTATGAAATTTAACAATAAGTTGACCGGATAGACATTTCAGGCTACGAACACCAACCAACCACCATCATCACCACAACCACCACCATCACCATCATTACCACCACCATCATCACCATCATTACCACTACCACCCCCATTACCCCCATTACCACCACCATCATCACCAGCATCACCACTACCACCACCATTACACCCATTACCACCTCCATCATCACCAGCATCACCACTACCACCACCATTACCCCCATTACCATCACAATCATCACCAGCATCACCACTATCACTACCACTACCCCCATTACCACCACCATCAACACCAGCATCAACACTAATACCACCATTACCCCCATTACCACCACCATCAACACCAGCATCACCACTACCACCACTATTGCACCCTTCATCATCAGCATCACCACTACAACCACCATTACCACCATCATCACCATCATCACCACTACCACCACCGTTTCCCCATAACCACCACCATCATCACCATCATCGCCATCATCACCCTACCACCACCATTACCCCCATTGCCACCATCATCATCACCAGCATCACCACTAGCACCACCATTACCCCCATTACCACCACCATCATCACCAGCATCACCACTATCACCACCATTACACCCATTACCACCACCATCATTACAAGCATCACCACTATCACTACCATTACCCCCATCACCACCACCATCATCACCAGCATCACCACTATCACCACCATTACCACCACCATCATCACCAGCATCACCACAATCACCACCATTACCCCCACTACCACCACCATCACCAGCATCACCACTATCACTACCATTACCCCCATTACCACCACCATCATCACAAGGATCACAACTATCACCACCATTACCCCCATTACCACCACCTTCATCACAAGCATCACCACTATCACCACCATTACCACCATTACCACCACCACCATCACCAGCATCACCACTATCACCACCATTACCCCCATTACCACCACCATCATCACCAGCATCACCACTATCACTACCATTACCCCCATTACCACCACCACCATCACCAGCATCACCACTATCACTACCATTACCCCCATTACCACCACCATCATCACAAGGATCACCACTATCACCAACATTACCCCCATTACCACCACCTTCATCACAAGCATCACCACTATCACCACCATTACCCCCATTACCACCACCATCATCACCAGCATCACCACTAGCACCACCATTACCCCCACCATCATCACAAGCATCACCACTATCACTACCATTACCCCCATTACCACCACCATCATCACAAGCATCACCACTATCACCACCATTACCCCCATTACCACCACCATCATCACCAGCATCACCTCTATCACTACCATTACCCTCATTACCACCACCTTCATCACAAGCATCACCACTATCACCACCATTACCCCCATTACCACCACCATAATCACCAGCATCACCACTATCACCACCATTACCCCCATTACCACCACCATCATCACCAGCATCACCACTATCACCACCATTACCACCACCTTCATCACAAGCATCACCACCATTACCCCCATTACCACCACCATAATCACCAGCATCACCACTATCACCACCATTACCCCCATTACCACCACCATCATTACAAGCATCACCACTATCACTACCATTACCCCCATTACCACCACCATCATCACCAGCATCACCACTATCACCACCATTACCCCCATTACCACCACCTTCATCACAAGCATCACCACTATCACCACCATTACCCCCATTACCACCACCATAATCACCAGCATCACCACTATCACCACCATTACCCCCATTACCACCACCATCATCACCAGCATCACCACTATCACCACCATTACCACCACCTTCATCACAAGCATCACCACTATCACCACCATTACCCCCATTACCACCACCATAATCACCAGCATCACCACTATCACCACCATTACCCCCATTACCACCACCATCATTACAAGCATCACCACTATCACTACCATTACCCCCATTACCACCACCATCATCACCAGCATCACCACTATCACCACCATTACCACCACCATCATCACCAGCATCACCACAATCACCACCATTACCCCCACTACCACCACCATCACCAGCATCACCACTATCACTACCATTACCCCCATTACCACCACCATCATCACAAGGATCACCACTATCACCACCATTACCCCCATTACCACCACCATCATCACAAGCATCACCACTATCACCACCATTACCCCCATTACCACCACCACCACCACCATCACCAGCATCACCACTATCACCACCATTACCCCCATTACCCCCACTACCACCACCATCACCAGCATCACCACTATCACTACCATTACCCCCATTACCACAACCACCACCACCACCACCACCACCACCATCACCACTATCACCACCATTACCCCCATTACCACCACCACCACCACCACCACCACCACCACCATCACCACTATCACCACCATTACCCCCATTACCCCCACTACCACCACCATCACCAGCATCACCACTATCACTACCATTACCCCCATTACCACCACCATCATCACAAGGATCACCACTATCACTACCATTACCCCCATTACACCCACCATCATCACCAGCATCACCACTATCACCACCATTACCCCCATTACCACCACCATCATCACCAGCATCACCACTATCACTACCATTACCCCCATTACCACCACCACCATCACCAGCATCACCACTATCACTACCATTACCCCCATTACCACCACCATCATCACAAGGATCACCACTATCACCACCATTACCCCCATTACCACCACCTTCATCACAAGCATCACCACTATCACCACCATTACCCCCATTACCACCGCCATCATCACCAGCATCACCACTAGCACCACCATTACCCCCACCATCATCACAAGCATCACCACTATCACTACCATTACCCACATTACCACCATCATCATCACAAGCATCACCACTATCACCACCATTACCCCCATTACCACCCACCTTCATCACAAGCATCACCACTATCACCACCATTACCCCCATTACCACCACCATCATCACAAGCATCACCACTATCACCACCATTACCCCCATTACCACCACCATCATCACCAGCATCACCTCTATCACTACCATTACCCCCATTACCACCACCTTCATCACAAGCATCACCACTATCACTACCATTACCCCCATTACCACCACCATAATCACCAGCAACACCACTATCACCACCATTACCCCCATTACCACCACCACCATCACCAGCATCACCCCTATCACCACTATTACCCCCATTACCACCGCCATCATCTCAAGCATCACCACTATCATCACCATTACCCCCATTGCCACCATCATCACCAGCATCACCACTATCACCACCATTACCCCCATTACCACCACCACCATCAAAAGCATCACCACTATCACCATCATCATCACCACTACCACCACCATTACCCCCATTACCACCACCATCGTCACCACTATCACTACCATTACCCCCATTACCACCACCATCATCACCAGCATCACCACTATCACCACCATTGCCCCCATTACCACCACCATAATCACCAGCATCACCACTATCACCACCATTACCCCCATTACCACCACCACCAGCATAACCACTATCACCACCATTACCCCCATTACCACCACCACCATCACCAGCATCACCACTAGCACCACCATTACGCCCATTACCACCACCACCATCACCAGCATCACCACTATCACTACCATTACCCCCATTACCACCACCATCATCACCAGCATCACCACTATCACCACCATTACCCCCATTACCACCACCATCATTACAAGCATCACCACTATCACTACCATTACATTACCACCACCATCATCACCAGCATCACCACTATCACCACCATTACCCACATTACCACCACCATCATCACAAGGATCACCACTATCACCACCATTACCCCCATTACCACCACCATCATCACCAGCATCAGCACTATCACCACCATTACCCCTATTACCACCACCACCACCAGCATCACCACTATCACCACCATTACCCCCATTACCACCACCATCATCACCAGCATCACCACTATCACCACCATTACCACCACCATCATCACCAGCATCACCACAATCACCACCATTACCCCCACTACCACCACCATCACCAGCATCACCACTATCACTACCATTACACCCATTACCACCTCCATCACCAGCATCACTACTATCACTACCATTACCCCAACTACCACCATCATCACAAGCATCACCACTATCACCACCATTACCACCACGATCATCACAAGCATCACCACTATCACCACCATTACCACCACCATCATCACCAGCATCACCACTAGCACCACCATTACCCTCATTACCACCACGATCATCACAAGCATCACCACTATCACCACCATTACCACCACCATCATCACCAGCATCACCACTAGCACCACCATTACCCCCATTACCACCACAATCATCACCAGCATCACCACTATCACTACCATTACCCCCATTACCACCACCATCATCACAAGCATCACCACTATCACCACAATTACCACCACCATCATCACAAGCATCACCACTATCACCACCATTTCCACCACCATCATCACCAGCATCACCACTATCACCACCAAGACCCCCATTAACCCCACCATCATCAACATTACCACCACCATCATCACAAGCATCACCAGCATCACCACTATCACCAACATTACCACCACCATCATCACAAGCATCACCACTATAACCACCATTACCACCACCATCACAAGCATCACCACTACCACCACCATTACCACCACCATCACAAGCATCACCACTATCACTACCATTACCCCCATTACCACCCCCATCATCACCAGCATCACCACTATCACCACCATTACCCCCATTACGACCACCATCATCACCAGCATCACCATTATCACTACTATTACCCCCATTACCGCCACCACCAGCATGACCACTATCACTACCGTTACCCCCATTACCACCACCACCATCATCAGCATCACCACTATAACTGCCATTACACCCATTACCACCACCATCATCACCAGCATCACCACTACCACCGCCATCACAAACATCACCACAACCACCACCATTACCACCACCATCACAAGCATCACCACTACCACCACCATTACCACCACCATCACAAGCATCACCACTATCACTACCATTACCCCCATTACCACCCCCATCATCACCAGCATCTCCACTATCACCACCATTTCCCCCATTACCACCACCATCATCACCAGCATCACCACTATCACTACCATTACCCCCATTACCACCACCACCAGCATCACCACTATCACCACCATTACCCCCATTACCACCACCATCATCACCAGCATGACCACTATCACTACCGTTACCCCCATTACCACCACCACCATCATCAGCATCACCACTATCACTGCCATTACACCCATTACCACCACCATCATCACCAGCATCACCACTATCACTACCATTACCCCCATTACCACCACCACCATCCCAGCATCACCACTACAACCACCATTACCCCCATTACCACCACCATCATCACAAGCATCACCACAATCACCACCATTACCACCACCATCATCACAAGCATCACCACTATCACCACCATTACCACCACCATCATCACAAGCATCACCACTCTAACTACCATTACCCCCATTACCATCACAATCATCACCAGCATCACCACTATCACCACCATTACCCCCATTACCACCACCATCATCACAAGCATCACCATTATCACCACCATTACCACCACCATCGTCACCATAATCACCACTATCACAACCATTACCACCACCATCATCACCAGCATCACCACAATCACCACCATTACACACATTACCATCACAATCATCACCAGCATCACCACTATCACCACCATTACCCCCATTACCACCACCATCATCACAAGCATCACCACTATCACCACCATTACCACCACCATCACCACCAGCATCACCACTATCACCACCATTACAACCACCATCATCACCAGCATCACCACTATCACCACCATTACTATCACCACCATGACCACCATCACCAGCATCACCACTATCACCACCATTACCCCCATTACCACCACCATCATCACAAGCATCACCACTATCACCACCATTACTACCACCACCATCATCATAAGCATCACCACCATTACCCCCATTACCACCACCATCATCACAAGCATCACCACTATCACCACCATTACTACCACCACCATCATCACAAGCATCACCACCATTACCCCCATTACCACCACCAGCATCACCAGCATCACCACTATCAATACCATTACCCCCATTACCACCACCATCATTACAAGCATCACCACTATCGCCACCATTACCACCACCATCATCACCAGCATCACCACTATCACCACCATTTCCACCACCATCATCACCAGCATCACCACTATCACCACCATTACTACCACCACCATCACCAGCATCACCACTAACACCACCATTATCCCCATTTCCACCACTATCATCACCAGCACCACCACTATCACCACCATTACAACCACCATCATCACCAGCATCACCACTATCACCACCATTACTATCACCACCATGACCACCATCACCAGCATCACCACTATCACCACCATTACCCCCATTACCACCACCATCATCACAAGCATCACCACTATCACCACCATTACTACCACCACCATCATCATAAGCATCACCACCATTACCCCCATTACCACCACCATCATCACAAGCATCACCACTATCACCACCATTACTACCACCACCATCATCACAAGCATCACCACCATTACCCCCATTACCACCACCAGCATCACCAGCATCACCACTATCAATACCATTACCCCCATTACCACCACCATCATTACAAGCATCACCACTATCGCCACCATTACCACCACCATCATCACCAGCATCACCACTATCACCACCATTTCCACCACCATCATCACCAGCATCACCACTATCACCACCATTACTACCACCACCATCACCAGCATCACCACTAACACCACCATTATCCCCATTTCCACCACTATCATCACCAGCACCACCACTATCACCACCATTACCACCACCATCATCACAAGCATCACCAGCATCACCACTATCACCACCATTACCACCACCATCATCACCAGCATGACCACTATCACCACCATTACCCCCATTACCACCACCATCATCACCATTACCACTACCATCATCACAAGCATCACCACTATCACCACCATTACCACCACCGTCATCACCAGCATCACCACTACCACCACCATTACCCCCATTACCACCACCATCATCACAACCATCACCACTATCACCGCCATTACCACCACCATCACAAACATCACCACTACCACCACCATTACCACCACCATCACAACCATCACCACTATCACTACCATTACCCCCATTACCACCCCCCTCATCACCAGCATCACCACTATCACCACCATTACCCCAATTACCACCACCATCATCACCAGCATCACCACTATCACTACCATTACCCCCATTACCACCACCAAGAGCATCACCACTATCACCACCATTACCCCCATTACCACCACCATCACCAGCATCAAAACTATCACTACCATTACCCCCATTACCACCACCACCACCAGCATCACCACTATCACCACCATTACCCCTATTACCACCACCACCACCAGCATCACCACTATCACCACCTTTACCCCTATTACCACCACCACCACCAGCATCACCACTATCACCACCATTACCCCCATTACCACCACCACCACCAGCATCACCGCTATCACCACCATTACCCACATTACCACCACCACCACCAGCATCACCACTATCACCACCATTACCCCTATTACCACCACCACCACCAGCATCACCACTATCACCACCATTACCCCTATTACCACCACCACCACCAGCATCACCACAATCACCACCATTACCCCTATTACCACCACCACCACCAGCATCACCACTATCACCACCATTACCCCCATTACCACCACCCTCATCACAAGCATCACCACTATCACCACCATTACCACCACCATCATCACAAGCATCACCACTATCACCACCATTACCCCCATTACCACCACAATCATCACCAGCATCACCACTATCACTACCGTTACCCACATTACCATCACCAGCATCACCACTATCACTACCGTTACCCACATTACCACCACCATCATCAGCATCACCACTATCATTGCCATTACACCCATTACCACCACTATCATCACCAGCATCACCACTATCACTACCATTACCCCCATTACCACCACCACCATCATCAGCATCACCACTATCATTGCCATTACACCCATTGCCACCACTATCATCACCAGCATCACCACTATCACTACCATTACCCCCATTACCACCACCATCATCACAAGGATCACCACTATCACCACCATTACCCCCATTACCATCACCACCATCACCAGCATCACCACTATCACTACCATTACCCCCATTACCACCCCCATCATCACCAGCATCACCACTATCACCACCATTACCACCATTACCACCACCATCATCACAAGCATCAGCACTATCACCACCATTACCCCCATTACCACCACCACCATCACCAGCATCACCACTATCACTACCATTACCCCCATTACCACCACCATCATCACCAGCATCACCACTATCACTACCATTACCCCCATTACCACCACCACCATCACCAGCATCACCACTATCACCACCATTACCCCCATTACCACCACCATCATCACCAGCATCACCTCTATCACTACCATTACCCCCATTACCACCACCATCATCACAAGCATCACCACTATCGCTACCATTACCCCCATTACCACCACCATCATCACCAGCATCACCACTATCACTACCATTACCCCCATTACCACCACCATCATCACCAGCATCACCACTATCACCACCATTACCACCACCATCATCACCAGCATCACCACAATCACCACCATTACCCCCACTACCTCCACCATCATCACAAGCATCACCACTATCACTACCATTACCCCCATTTCCATCACAATCATCACCAGCATCATCACTACCACCACCATTACCCCCATTACCACCATCATCATCACCAGCATCACCACTACCAACACCATCATGACAAGCATCACCACTATCACCACCATTACCACCACCATCACCAGCATCACCACTATCACTACCATTACCCCCATTACCACCACCACCACCATCATCACAAGCATCACCACTATCACTACCATTACCCCCATTTCCATCACAATCCTCACCAGCATCATCACTACCACCACCATTACCCGCATTAACACCATCATCATCACCAGCATCACCACTACCAACACCATCATGACAAGCATCACCACTATCACCACCATTACCACCACCCTCACCAGCATCACCACTATCACTACCATTACCCCCATTACCACCACCACCACCATCATCACAAGCATCACCACTATCACTACCACCACCATTACCCCCATTACCACCACCATCATCACAAGCATCACCACTATCACTACCATTACCCCAATTACCACCACCATCATTACCAGCATCACCACTATCACTACCATTACCCCCATTACCACCACCATCATCACCAGCATCACCACTATCACTACCATTACCCCAATTACCACCACCATCATCACCAGCATCACCACTATCACTACCATTACCCCCATTACCACCACCAGCATCACCAATATCACCACCATTACCCCCATTACCATCACCACCATTACCAGCATCACCACTATCACTACCGTTACCCCCATTACCACCCCCATCATCACCAGCAACACCACTATCACCACCATTACCACCATTACCACCACCATCATCACAAGCATCACCACTATCACCCCCATTACCCCCATTACCACCACCACCATCACCAGCATCACCACTATCAATAAAATTACCCCCATTACCAACACCATCATCACCAGCATCACCACTATCACCACCATTACCACCACCACCATCAACAGCATCACCACGATCACCACCATAACCCCGACTACCACCACCATCACCAGCATCACCACTATCACTACCATTACACCCATTACCACCTCCATCACCAGCATCACCACAATCACTACCATTACCCCCACTACCACCATCATCACAAGCATCACCACTATCACCACCATTACCACCACGATCATCACAAGCATCACCACTATCACCGCCATTACCCGCATTAACACTTCCATCATCACAAGCATCACCACTATCACCAACATTACCCCCATTACCACCACCATCATCACCAGCATCACCACTACCACCACCATTATCCCCATTACCAACACCATCATGACAAGCATCACCACTATCACTACCATTACCCCCATTACCACCACCATCATCACCAGCATCACCACTGCCACCACCATTACCGCCATTACCACCACCATCATCACAAGCATCACCACTATCACCACCATTACCACCACCATCATCACAAGCATCAACACTATCACCACCAATACCACCACGATCATCAACAGCATCACCACTATCACCCCCATTACCCCCATTAATACTTCCATCATCACAAGCATCACCACTATCACCAACATTACCCCCATTACCACCACCATCATCACCAGCATCACCACTACCACCACCATTATCCCCATTAACACCACCATCATCACCAGCATCCCCACTACCACCACCATTATCCCCATTACCACCACCATCATGACAAGCATCACCACTATCACTACCATTACCCCAATTACCACCACCATCATCACCAGCATCACCACTATCACCACCATTACCCCCATTACCACCACCATCATCACCAGCATCACCACTATCACTACCGTTACCCCCATTACCACCACCATCATCACCAGCATCACCACTATCACCACCATTACCCCCATTACCACCACCATCATCACAAGCATCACCACTATCACCACCATTACCACCACCAGCATCACCATAATCACCACTATCACCACCATTACCACCACCATCATCACCAGCATCACCGCAATCACCACCATTACACCCATTACCATCACAATCATCACCAGCATCACCACTATCACCACCATTACCCCCATTACCACCACCATCATCACAAGCATCACCACTATCACCACCATTACCACCATTACCCCCATTACCACCACCATCATCACCAGCATCACCACTATCACCACTATCACCACCATTACCCCCATTACCACCACCATCATCACAAGCATCACCACTATCACCACCATTACTACCACCACCATCACCAGCATCACCAGCATCACCACTATCAATACCATTACCCCCATTACCACCACCATCATTACAAGCATCACCACTATCGCCACCATTACCACCACCATCATCACCAGCATCACCACTATCACCACCATTACACCCAAAACCACCACCATCATCACCAGCATCACCACTATCACTACCGTTACCCACATTACCACCACCACCATCATCAGCATCACCACTATCACTGCCATTACACCCATTACCACCACTATCATCACCAGCATCACCACTATCACTACCGTTACCCCCATTACCACCCCCATCATCACCAGCATCACCACTATCACCACCACTACCCCCATTACCACCACCACCATCACCAGCATCACCACTATCACTGCCATTACACCCATTACCACAACCACCATCACCAGCATCACCACTATCACTACCATTACTCCCATTACCCCCATTACCACCACCATCATCACCAGCATCACCACTATCACTACCATTACCCCCATTACCACCACCACCAGCATCACCACTATCACTACCATTACCCCCATTACCACCACCACCAGCATCACCACTATCACTACCATTACCCCCATTACCACCATCACCAGCATCACCACTATCACTACCATTACCCCCATTACCACCACCACCATCATCCCCAGCATCACCACTATCACTACCATTACCCCCATTACCCCCATTACCACCACCATCATCACCAGCATCACCACTATCACTACCATTACCACCACCATCATCACCATAATCACCACTATCACCACCATTACCACCACCATCATCACCAGCATCACCACAATCACCACCATTACACCCATTACCATCACAATCATCACCAGCATCACCACTATCACCACCATTACCCCCATTACCACCACCATCATCACAAGCATCACCACTATCACCACCATTACCACCATTACCCCCATTACCACCACCATCATCACCAGCATCACCACTATCACCACTATCACCAACATTACCCCCATTACCACCACCATCATCACAAGCATCACCACTATCACCACCATTACTACCACCATCATCACCAGCATCACCAGCATCACCACTATCAATACCATTACCCCCATTACCACCACCATCATCACAAGCATCACCACTATCGCCACCATTACCCCCATTACCACCACCATCATCACAAGCATCACCACTATCACCACCATTACTACCACCACCATCACCAGCATCACCAGCATCACCACTATCAATACCATTACCCCCATTACCACCTCCATCATCACAAGCATCACCACTATCACCACCAATACTACCACCACCATCACCATCATCACCAGCATCACCACTATCAATACCATTACCCCCATTACCACCACCATCATCACAAGCATCACCACAATCACCACCATTACACCCACTACCACCACCATCATCACAAGCATCACCACTATCGCCACCATTACCCCCATTACCACCACCATCATCACAAGCATCACCACTATCACCACCATTACTACCACCATCATCACCAGCATCACCAGCATCACCACTATCAATACCATTACCCCCATTTCCACCACCATCATCACCAGCATCACCACTATCACCACCATTACCCCCATTACCACCACCATCATCACAAGCATCACCACTATCACCACCATTACTACCACCACCATCACCAGCATCACCAGCATCACTACTATCACTTCCATTACCCCAACTACCACCATCATTACAAGCATCACCACTATCGCCACCATTACCACCACCATCATCACCAGCATCACCACTATCACCACCATTTCCACCACCATCATCACCAGCATCACCACTATCACCACCATTACTACCACCACCATCACCAGCATCACCGCTAACACCACCATTATCCCCATTTCCACCACTATCATCACCAGCACCACCACTATCACCACCATTACTACCACCATCATAACAAGCATCACCAGCATCACCACTATCACCACCATTACCACCACCATCATCACCAGCATGACCACTATCACCACCATTACCCCATTACCACCACCATCATCACCATTACCACCACCATCATCACAAGCATCACCAGCATCACCACTATCACCACCATTACCACCACCATCATCACCAGCATCACCACTACCACCACCATTACCCCCATTACCACCACCATCATCACAACCATCACCACTATCACCGCCATTACCACCACCATCTTTGTACAAACATCACCACTACCACCACCATTACCACCACCATCACAACCATCACCACTATCACTACCATTACCCCCATTACCACACCCCTCATCACCAGCATCACCACTATCACCACCATTACCCCAATTACCACCACCATCATCACCAGCATCACCACTATCACTACCATTACCCCAATTACCACGACCACCAGCATCACCACCATTACCCCCATTACCACCACCATCACCAGCATCAAAACTATCACTACCATTACCACCACCACCACCAGCATCACCACTATCACCACCATTACCCCTATTACCACCACCACCACCATCATCACCACTATCACCACCATTACCCCCATTACCACCACCATCATCACAAGCATCACCACTATCACCACCATTACCACCACCATCTTCACAAGCATCACCACTATCACCACCATTACCCCCAATACCACCACCATCATCACCAGCATCACCACTATCACTACCGTTACGCACATTACCACCACCACCATCATCAGCATCACCGCTATCACTGCCATTACACCCATTACCACCACTATCATCACCAGCATCACCACTATCACTACCGTTACCCCCATTACCACCCCCATCATCACCAGCATCACCACTATCACCACCACTACCCCCATTACCACCACCACCATCACCAGCATCACCACTATCACTGCCATTACACCCATTACCACCACCACCATCACCAGCATCACCACTATCACTACCATTACCCCCATTACCCCCATTACCACCACCATCATCACCAGCATCACCACTATCACTACCATTACCCCCATTACCACCACCACCAGCATCACCACTATCACTACCATTGCCCCCATTACCAACACCACCAGCATCACCACTATCACTACCATTACCCCCATTACCACCATCACCAGCATCACCACAATCACTACCATTACCCCCATTACCACCACCACCATCATCACCAGCATCACCACTGTCACTGCCATTACCCCCATTACCACCACCATCATCACCAGCATCACCACTATCACTACCATTACCCCCATTACCACCACCACCATCATCACCAGCATCACCACTATCACTACCATTACCCCCATTATCCCCATTACCACCACCATCATCACCAGCATCACCACTATCACTACCATTACCCCCATTACCACCACCGTCATCACCAGCATCACCACTATCACTACCATTACCCCCATTACCACCACCATCATCACCAGCATCACCACTCCCACCCCCATTACCCCCATTACCCCCATTACCCCCATTACCCCCATTACCACCTCCACCATCACCAGCATCACCACTATCACTACCATTACCCCCATTACCACCACCATCATCACCAGCATCACCACTATCACTACCATTACCCCCATTACCACCACCATCATCACAAGCATCACCACTATCACCACCATTACCCCCATTACCACCACCATCATCACCAGCATCACCACTATCACTACCGTTACCCCCATTACCACCACCATCATCACCAGCATCACCACTATCACTGCCATTACCCCCATTACCACCACCATCATCACCAGCATCACCACTATCACTGCCATTACCCCCATTACCACCTCCACCATCACCAGCATCACCACTATCACCACCATTACCCCCATTACCACCACCATCATCACCAGCATCACCACTATCATTACCATTACCCCCATTACCACCACCATCATCAGAAGCATCACCACTATCACTACCATTACCCCCATTACCACCACCATCATCACAAGCATCACCACTATCACTACCATTACCCCCATTACCATCACCATCATCACCAGCATCACCACTACCACTACTATTACCCCCATTACCCCCACCATCATCACAAGCATCACCACTATCACTACCATTACCCCCATTACCACCACCATCAACACCAGCATCACCACTATCACCACCATTACCCCCATTACCACCACCATCATCACAAGCATCACCACTATCACTACCATTACCCCCATTACCACCTCCATCATCACCAGCATCACCACTATCACCACCATTACCCCCATTACCACCTCCATCATCACAAGCATCACCACTATCACTACCATTACCCCCATTACCACCACCATCATCACAAGCATCACCACTATCACTACCATTACCCCCATTACGACCACCATCATCACAAGCATCACCACTATCACCACCATTACCCCCATTACCACCACCATCATCACAAGCATCACCACTATCATTGCCATTACCCCCATTACCACCACCATCATCACAAGCATCACCACTATCACTACCATTACCCCCATTACCACCTCCATCATCACCAGCATCACCACTATCACCACCATTACCCCCATTACCACCACCATCATCACAAGCATCACCACTATCACTACCATTACCCCCATTACCACCACCATCATCACCAGCATCACCACTACCACCAGCATTACCCCCATTACCACCACCATCATCACAAGCATCACCACTATCACTACCATTACCCCCATTACCACCACCATCATCACCAGCATCACCACTATCACTACTATTACCCCCATTACCACCACCATCATCACAAGCATCACCACTATCACTACCATTACCCCCATTACCACCACCATCATCACAAGCATCACCACTATCACTACCATTACCCCCATTACCACCACCATCATCACCAGCATCACCACTACCACCACCATTACCCCCATTACCACCACCATCATCACAAGCATCACCACTATCACTACCATTACCCCCATTACCACCACCATCATCACAAGCATCACCACTATCACCACCATTACCCCCATTACCACCACCATCATCACAAGCATCACCACTATCACTACCATTACCCCCATTACCACCACCATCATCACAAGCATCACCACTATCACTACCATTACCCCCATTACCACCACCATCATCACAAGCATCACCACTATCACTACCATTACCCCCATTACCACCACCATCATCACAAGCATCACCACTATCACCACCATTACCCCCATTACCACCACCATCATCACAAGCATCAGCACTATCATTGCCATTACCCCCATTACCACCACCATCATCACAAGCATCACCACTATCACCACAATTACCCCCATTACCACCACCATCATCACAAGCATCACCACTATCATTGCCATTACCCCCATTACCACCACCATCATCACAAGCATCACCACTATCACTACCATTACCCCCATTACCACCACCATCATCACCAGCATCACCACTACCACCACCATTACCCCCATTACCACCACCATCATCACAAGCATCACCACTATCACTACCATTACCCCCATTACCACCACCATCATCACAAGCATCACCACTATCACCACCATTACCCCCATTACCACCACCATCATCACAAGCATCACCACTATCACCACCATTACCCCCATTACCACCACCACCATCACCAGCATCACCACTATCACTACCATTACCCCCATTACCACCACCACCATCACCAGCATCACCACTATCACTGCCATTACCCCATTACCACCACCACCATCACCAGCTTCACCACTATCACCACCATTACCCCCATTACCACCACCATCATCACAAGCATCACCACTATCACTACCATTACCCCCATTACCACCACCACCATCACCAGCATCACCACTATCACTGCCATTACCCCCATTACCACCACCAGCATCACCAGCATCACCACTATCACCACCATTACCCCCATTACCACCACCATCATCACCAGCATCACCACTATCACCACCATTACCCCCATTACCACCACCATCATCACCAGCATCACCACTATCACTACCATTACCCCCATTACCACCCCCATCATCACCAGCATCACCACTATCACCACCATTACACCCAAAACCACCACCATCATCACCAGCATCACCACTATCACTACCGTTACCCACATTACCACCACCACCATCATCAGCATCACCACTATCACTGCCATTACACCCATTACCACCACTATCATCACCAGCATCACCACTATCACTACCGTTACCCCCATTACCACCCCCATCATCACCAGCATCACCACTATCACCACCACTACCCCCATTACCACCACCACCATCACCAGCATCACCACTATCACTGCCATTACACCCATTACCACAACCACCATCACCAGCATCACCACTATCACTACCATTACTCCCATTACCCCCATTACCACCACCATCATCACCAGCATCACCACTATCACTACCATTACCCCCATTACCACCACCACCAGCATCACCACTATCACTACCATTACCCCCATTACCACCACCACCAGCATCACCACTATCACTACCATTACCCCCATTACCACCATCACCAGCATCACCACTATCACTACCATTACCCCCATTACCACCACCACCATCATCACCAGCATCACCACTATCACTACCATTACCCCCATTACCCCCATTACCACCACCATCATCACCAGCATCACCACTATCACTACCATTACCACCACCATCATCACCATAATCACCACTATCACCACCATTACCACCACCATCATCACCAGCATCACCACAATCACCACCATTACACCCATTACCATCACAATCATCACCAGCATCACCACTATCACCACCATTACCCCCATTACCACCACCATCATCACAAGCATCACCACTATCACCACCATTACCACCATTACCCCCATTACCACCACCATCATCACCAGCATCACCACTATCACCACTATCACCAACATTACCCCCATTACCACCACCATCATCACAAGCATCACCACTATCACCACCATTACTACCACCATCATCACCAGCATCACCAGCATCACCACTATCAATACCATTACCCCCATTACCACCACCATCATCACAAGCATCACCACTATCGCCACCATTACCCCCATTACCACCACCATCATCACAAGCATCACCACTATCACCACCATTACTACCACCACCATCACCAGCATCACCAGCATCACCACTATCAATACCATTACCCCCATTACCACCTCCATCATCACAAGCATCACCACTATCACAACCAATACTACCACCACCATCACCATCATCACCAGCATCACCACTATCAATACCATTACCCCCATTACCACCACCATCATCACAAGCATCACCACAATCACCACCATTACACCCACTACCACCACCATCATCACAAGCATCACCACTATCGCCACCATTACCCCCATTACCACCACCATCATCACAAGCATCACCACTATCACCACCATTACTACCACCATCATCACCAGCATCACCAGCATCACCACTATCAATACCATTACCCCCATTTCCACCACCATCATCACCAGCATCACCACTATCACCACCATTACCCCCATTACCACCACCATCATCACAAGCATCACCACTATCACCACCATTACTACCACCACCATCACCAGCATCACCAGCATCACTACTATCACTTCCATTACCCCAACTACCACCATCATTACAAGCATCACCACTATCGCCACCATTACCACCACCATCATCACCAGCATCACCACTATCACCACCATTTCCACCACCATCATCACCAGCATCACCACTATCACCACCATTACTACCACCACCATCACCAGCATCACCGCTAACACCACCATTATCCCCATTTCCACCACTATCATCACCAGCACCACCACTATCACCACCATTACTACCACCATCATAACAAGCATCACCAGCATCACCACTATCACCACCATTACCACCACCATCATCACCAGCATGACCACTATCACCACCATTACCCCATTACCACCACCATCATCACCATTACCACCACCATCATCACAAGCATCACCAGCATCACCACTATCACCACCATTACCACCACCATCATCACCAGCATCACCACTACCACCACCATTACCCCCATTACCACCACCATCATCACAACCATCACCACTATCACCGCCATTACCACCACCATCTTTGTACAAACATCACCACTACCACCACCATTACCACCACCATCACAACCATCACCACTATCACTACCATTACCCCCATTACCACACCCCTCATCACCAGCATCACCACTATCACCACCATTACCCCAATTACCACCACCATCATCACCAGCATCACCACTATCACTACCATTACCCCAATTACCACGACCACCAGCATCACCACCATTACCCCCATTACCACCACCATCACCAGCATCAAAACTATCACTACCATTACCACCACCACCACCAGCATCACCACTATCACCACCATTACCCCTATTACCACCACCACCACCATCATCACCACTATCACCACCATTACCCCCATTACCACCACCATCATCACAAGCATCACCACTATCACCACCATTACCACCACCATCTTCACAAGCATCACCACTATCACCACCATTACCCCCAATACCACCACCATCATCACCAGCATCACCACTATCACTACCGTTACGCACATTACCACCACCACCATCATCAGCATCACCGCTATCACTGCCATTACACCCATTACCACCACTATCATCACCAGCATCACCACTATCACTACCGTTACCCCCATTACCACCCCCATCATCACCAGCATCACCACTATCACCACCACTACCCCCATTACCACCACCACCATCACCAGCATCACCACTATCACTGCCATTACACCCATTACCACCACCACCATCACCAGCATCACCACTATCACTACCATTACCCCCATTACCCCCATTACCACCACCATCATCACCAGCATCACCACTATCACTACCATTACCCCCATTACCACCACCACCAGCATCACCACTATCACTACCATTGCCCCCATTACCACCACCACCAGCATCACCACTATCACTACCATTACTCCCATTACCACCATCACCAGCATCACCACAATCACTACCATTACCCCCATTACCACCACCACCATCATCACCAGCATCACCACTGTCACTGCCATTACCCCCATTACCACCACCATCATCACCAGCATCACCACTATCACTACCATTACCCCCATTACCACCACCACCATCATCACCAGCATCACCACTATCACTACCATTACCCCCATTATCCCCATTACCACCACCATCATCACCAGCATCACCACTATCACTACCATTACCCCCATTACCACCACCGTCATCACCAGCATCACCACTATCACTACCATTACCCCCATTACCACCACCATCATCACCAGCATCACCACTCCCACCACCATTACCCCCATTACCCCCATTACCCCCATTACCCCCATTACCACCTCCACCATCACCAGCATCACCACTATCACTACCATTACCCCCATTACCACCACCATCATCACCAGCATCACCACTATCACTACCATTACCCCCATTACCACCACCATCATCACAAGCATCACCACTATCACCACCATTACCCCCATTACCACCACCATCATCACCAGCATCACCACTATCACTACCGTTACCCCCATTACCACCACCATCATCACCAGCATCACCACTATCACTGCCATTACCCCCATTACCACCACCATCATCACCAGCATCACCACTATCACTGCCATTACCCCCATTACCACCTCCACCATCACCAGCATCACCACTATCACCACCATTACCCCCATTACCACCACCATCATCACCAGCATCACCACTATCATTACCATTACCCCCATTACCACCACCATCATCAGAAGCATCACCACTATCACTACCATTACCCCCATTACCACCACCATCATCACAAGCATCACCACTATCACTACCATTACCCCCATTACCATCACCATCATCACCAGCATCACCACTACCACTACTATTACCCCCATTACCCCCACCATCATCACAAGCATCACCACTATCACTACCATTACCCCCATTACCACCACCATCAACACCAGCATCACCACTATCACCACCATTACCCCCATTACCACCACCATCATCACAAGCATCACCACTATCACTACCATTACCCCCATTACCACCTCCATCATCACCAGCATCACCACTATCACCACCATTACCCCCATTACCACCTCCATCATCACAAGCATCACCACTATCACTACCATTACCCCCATTACCACCACCATCATCACAAGCATCACCACTATCACTACCATTACCCCCATTACGACCACCATCATCACAAGCATCACCACTATCACCACCATTACCCCCATTACCACCACCATCATCACAAGCATCACCACTATCATTGCCATTACCCCCATTACCACCACCATCATCACAAGCATCACCACTATCACTACCATTACCCCCATTACCACCTCCATCATCACCAGCATCACCACTATCACCACCATTACCCCCATTACCACCACCATCATCACAAGCATCACCACTATCACTACCATTACCCCCATTACCACCACCATCATCACCAGCATCACCACTACCACCAGCATTACCCCCATTACCACCACCATCATCACAAGCATCACCACTATCACTACCATTACCCCCATTACCACCACCATCATCACCAGCATCACCACTATCACTACTATTACCCCCATTACCACCACCATCATCACAAGCATCACCACTATCACTACCATTACCCGCATTACCACCACCATCATCACAAGCATCACCACTATCACTACCATTACCCCCATTACCACCACCATCATCACCAGCATCACCACTACCACCACCATTACCCCCATTACCACCACCATCATCACAAGCATCACCACTATCACTACCATTACCCCCATTACCACCACCATCATCACAAGCATCACCACTATCACCACCATTACCCCCATTACCACCACCATCATCACAAGCATCACCACTATCACTACCATTACCCCCATTACCACCACCATCATCACAAGCATCACCACTATCACTACCATTACCCCCATTACCACCACCATCATCACAAGCATCACCACTATCACTACCATTACCCCCATTACCACCACCATCATCACAAGCATCACCACTATCACCACCATTACCCCCATTACCACCACCATCATCACAAGCATCAGCACTATCATTGCCATTACCCCCATTACCACCACCATCATCACAAGCATCACCACTATCACCACAATTACCCCCATTACCACCACCATCATCACAAGCATCACCACTATCATTGCCATTACCCCCATTACCACCACCATCATCACAAGCATCACCACTATCACTACCATTACCCCCATTACCACCACCATCATCACCAGCATCACCACTACCACCACCATTACCCCCATTACCACCACCATCATCACAAGCATCACCACTATCACTACCATTACCCCCATTACCACCACCATCATCACAAGCATCACCACTATCACCACCATTACCCCCATTACCACCACCATCATCACAAGCATCACCACTATCACCACCATTACCCCCATTACCACCACCACCATCACCAGCATCACCACTATCACTACCATTACCCCCATTACCACCACCACCACCACCAGCATCACCACTATCACTGCCATTACCCCATTACCACCACCACCATCACCAGCTTCACCACTATCACCACCATTACCCCCATTACCACCACCATCATCACAAGCATCACCACTATCACTACCATTACCCCCATTACCACCACCACCATCACCAGCATCACCACTATCACTGCCATTACCCCCATTACCACCACCAGCATCACCAGCATCACCACTATCACCACCATTACCCCCATTACCACCACCATCATCACCAGCATCACCACTATCACCACCATTACCCCCATTACCACCACCATCATCACCAGCATCACCACTATCACTACCATTACCCCCATTACCACCCCCATCATCACCAGCATCACCACTATCACCACCATTACCACCACCTTCATCACAAGCATCACCACTATCACCACCATTACCCCCATTACCACCACCATCATCACCACCATCACCACCATCATCACCACCATCATCACCACCATCATCACCACCATCACCACCATCACCACCATCATCACCACTATCACCACCATTACCACCACCTTCATCACAAGCATCACCACTATCACCACCATTACCACCATTACCACCACCATCACCAGCATCACCACTATCACTGCCATTACCCCCATTACCACCACCACCATCACCAGCATCACCACTATCACCACCATTACCCCCATTACCACCACCATCATCACAAGCATCACCACTATCACCACCATTACCCCCATTACCACCACCATCATCACCAGCATCACCACTATCACTGCCATTACCCCCATTACCACCACCATCATCACCAGCATCACCACTATCACCACCATTACCCCCATTACCACCACCATCATCACAAGCATCACCACTATCACCACCATTACCCCCATTACCACCACCATCATCACCAGCATCACCACTATCACTGCCATTACCCCCATTACCACCACCATCATCACCAGCATCACCACTACCACCACCATTACCCCCATTACCACCACCATCATCACAAGCATCACCACTATCACTACCATTACCCCCATTACCAACACCATCATCACCAGCATCACCTCTATCACTACCATTACCCCCATTACCACCACCATCATCACAAGCATCACCACTATCGCTACCATTACCCCCATTACCACCACCATCATCACCAGCATCACCACTCCCACCACCATTACCCCCATTACCACCACCATCATCACAAGCATCACCACTATCACTACCAATAATCCCATTTCCATCACAATCATCACCAGCATCATCACTACCACCACCATTACCCCCATTACCACCATCATCATCACCAGCATCACCACTACCAACACCATTTCCACCATCGCAAACAATTTCAAACGCTATAGTAGCCATTGGCTATTTTGGTTACTGGTAATGCTGTCCCATGTGATTTATGATTAAATTAAGAAATAATGTTTGATTTATCGTTGTCTATCGACCAATAAACAATGATTTGGAGTTCTGATGCGTTCGAATTAAACCACGAGGGCGTTAGCTCGAAGCGTTTAATAACCACGCATCGTAACGACAAAGAGTCGTTAATTGACCGATAAATAACGATAATGCGAAAATTATTTCGATTCTAACATGATTTCACAAATATTTTAGCAATTGTAATAAGAACTATTTTTGTTCCGCTTAGAATCGGGACTTCTTGTTGCGTTTTAATTGGTTTATTTAAAGACGATAATACAAAAATTAGCGAGTATCATGTCAGAATGTGCATTAGACTGTTTTGTTCTTTTAAATACTAAAACCTTTGCTTCTTCTTTGACCATAGTTTGCAAGTTTTACTATTATTTATATATTATATAAATCGCTATTTAAGTATTTATTGAATTTCACACTGTCAATTTAATCTGAAAAAATCACTTAAGTGTAACTTGGGTTACGATTTCCCATATGAGCTTTATGAAAACACACTTTGTAGACCTCGTTAAATACTGGAATCAATTGTTACTCGGCCCTCAGTACTACATCAGACCACCATACAGGATAATTTAGATCAGTCGACTGGACATGTCATCAAGTCTGTTTGTCTGTCATTTTGCTGGATGTTAGATTAGTCGACTGTACATGTCATCCTGTTTGTCTGTCTGTCGTATTGCTGGAAGTTAGATTAGTCAACTGGGCATGTTATCCTGTTTGTCTATATGTCGTATTGCTGAAAGTTAGATAAGTCGACTTGAAATGTAATCCTTTCTGTCTGTAGGTCTGTCGTGTTGCTGGAAGTTAGATCAGTGGACTTGACATGTCATTCTGTCTCTATGTCGATCTGTCGTATTACTGGAAGTTAGATGAGTGGACTTGACATATCATCCTGTCTGTCTGTGTGTAGTATTGCTGGAAGTTAGATCAGTCGACTTTGACATGTCATCCTGTCTGTCTGTCGGCCTGTCGTATTGCTGGAAGTTAGATCAGTCGACTTGACACGTCATCCTGTCTGTCTGTCTGTCGTATTGCTGGAAATTAGATCAGTCGACTTGACATGTTATCCTGTCTGTCTGTCTGTCGTATTGCTGGAAATAATATCAGTCGACTTGACATGTCATCCTGTTTGTCTGTCTGTCGTATTGCTGGAAATTAGATCAGTCGACTTGACATGTCATCCTGTCTGTCTGTCTGTCGTATTGCTGGAAATTAGATCAGTCGATTTGACATGTCATCCTGTTTGTCTGTCTGTCGTATTGCTGGAAATTAGATCAGTCAACTTGACATGTCATCCTGCCTGTCTGTCTGTCTTATTGCTGGAAATTAGATCAGTCGACTTGATACGTCATCCTGTCTGTCTGTCTGTCTGTCTGTCTTCTTGCTGGAAATTAGATCAGTCGACTTGACATGTCATCCTGTCTGTCTGTCTGTCTGTCGCATTGCTGGAAATTACATCAGTCGACTTGACATTTCATCCTGTCTGTCTGTCTGTCGTATTGCTGGAAGTTAGATCAGTCGACTTGACACGTCATCCTGTCTGTCTGTCTGTCTTATTGCTGGAAGTTAGATCAGTCGTCTTGACATGTTATCCTGCCTGTCTGTCTGTCTTATTGCTGGAAATTAGATCAGTCGACTTGATACGTCATCCTGTCTGTCTGTCTGTCTGTCTGTCTGTCTGTCGTATTGCTGAAGTTAGATCAGTCGACTTGACATGTCATCCTTTCTGTCTTTCTGTCAGTATGTATGTATGTACTCTTGCTGGAAGTTAGATCCGTCGACTTGACATGTCATCCTGTCTCTCTGTCTGTTTTTCGTATTGCTGAAAGTTAGATCAGTCGAATTGACATGTCATTCTGTCTGTCTGCCTGTCGTATTGCTGGAAGTTAGATAAATCGACTTGACATGTCATCCCTCTATCGGTCGGTGGTTTTGCTGGAAATTAAATCAATAGACTTCGCATTCATCATTCTTTTTAGTATGTCGATTCGCTGTTTATTGCATCAATAGACGTGGCATTTCAACTTTGCAATTCATCATTTGGTCGTGCTGTTTGCTGAAAATTAAATCAGTCTGCTGTGCAATTCTTCCTTTTTGTCGTGATGTCGTATTGCTGGAAATTAAATAAATCGTATTTCCATTTCATCCTTTCTGACGTTCGGTCATATTTTTCGAAATTCATCGAACTCACCATAATAAAGAATCCTTTAAAACATTCCTATTCCAGACGGTATTTTCATTGGTCCCTTTCCAACTTCCCCAAATTTCATGCAATTCCGCTCGTTAACATTTGTGTAATTCCGCTCGTTAACATTTGTGTAAAGTTGCCAACAGACAAACACACACACAAACAGTCATACATACGAACTGTTACAAAAAGCAAACATTTTGGCATAGGCAATTATAACGAAACACAGCGCACTATCATTGTATTCGTAGTAAAAAGCATAATAGTCCCAGTTAACAGACCGGCGTGTTTTGATATACAATGCTTGTCTACAAGAACAAAGAATTCGAATCCGTATCGATTTGTCATTGTGAATTATACCA